>OY293829.1:66669687-67942877 GCA_958507055.1 Crioceris asparagi | reverse complement strand
AACCGTAAAGCTGCGTCAGAAGTGCAATACTTGACGAAAATATATTTAATAAAAAAATAATAAACACAGAATGACCACATTAAACACCAACACTTGATTTTGTCAAACCTGACAATTGTTTCGTCAACAGGGTTGAGTTAGAGGTTAACCCCTGAAGATGCCAACCTTGTTGGCGAAACAATTGTCGGGTTTGACAAAATGAAGTTTTGATGTTTAATGTGGTAATTTTGTGTTTATTATTTTTTGATTCTCTCTACGCCAACGGTTCCAGATTCCAAATAGTGAAAATATATTTACTTATTTGTGACTCTTTTTTACTATTCTGTATGTTTGAAAATAATATTTAGATTTATATAATCTATCTTTCCTCTTATCTCCATCTTATTCTTCTATGTATGTAATGTACATACTTAGATACGTATGTAAAAATGGATGATAGTAAATTCGTATATGTTGACACAACATGAAAACCGGAACATTTATTTATTTTTTCGTGAAGGATATGATTGCATCTACTTTGTCGTAACTTGCCCCTAGATGATGCTGCTGAGTACCAATCGTTCAGCCGATTGACATGGGTGTTCTGAGAACTTTTTGTAACTGGATCGCCATAAAAATTGGTATTTGCAGGTATTTGCTATCAGATGGCGCTGCAGCTCGTCAGTTTTCAGACCATTTTACCGATCGTCATGAAAATTCGTATAGGTTTGTGTAAGATAGCTCAATGTTCCACTAGTATATTATAAATTTGACAGGATTATAGTTATCCTTCAGTTTTGAGTAAGTATAAATGATAAAGTTATAGAAAGATTTTTTATTTCATATTGAAATAAAGCCTTAATAACTGATTTCCTTTTTAGTATGGTACTTGTATTGAATAAGATTTTGCAATGATAAATGATTAGAAATCCAAATGAAAACCAATATATTAGTAGTTAATTGCAATATGTACTTAACTATTTACGATCTTTTCTTCTACTAGACGCGTAACGGCAATAATGCCATTAAACTTCAAGTTAATGGAATTTAAATCATGACATCTATAAGTTAGAGCAATGATGAAAGTTATATTGTAGATGTGTCTGCATCTCCTTTTGCAGGGTCAGCTTTGAGACAGTCTTCGCCACCACAGCACGATGAAAAATATGTCGCCAATATTGTAACAAACTAATTTATTTTCGTGACTCAGTGACCTACTATGGTTTTCAACAACTACAATAATTTTCGGTGGGTTTTTTCAAATGAATTATTGTTGTATTACTTTGAATATTCTCAGTGACCTATTTTAGTTTTCAACAACTACAATAAGTAATTTTCAAAATATGAAGTATTCGTTGTTTTTTTCAAATGAGCCGCCCTGTATACACATATCTCATTAATAGTGCTTACGCTTCTTAATTCGATCTACTATACTGGCAAGTAAAGTTTTCCATATAGTATTCCATATAAAAGGGCTCAATACTTTGTACTAAGTTTTCTTTTTATTAAATAATAAATGCTTTTTTGCATTCTCATATATAATTTCAACAATTTAAATGACAAAGAGTCAGACTTTAGTTTTCTTACATATTGAATAAAATATTTTCTTCTTTCTATATTATAAAGAAGTAACATTTTAGCTAATATTTAGTACTCCTTCAAATTAATTATTTTATTTATTATTTGAAATAAACGAACACCAACCAAGCCTCATTGAAATGTTTGAACTAGGTGACAATCAGAAAAACCACTGATGGTGTCTTGTTGAGCTATTTCTTAATAAAATAATATAGTTCAGTTTAAAATCAGATATTTCCATACTTCTGCCCAACACTGTATAACATAACCTATAGACCACCACGCTACTTTTCCTAGCATTTTCTAGTTACTTTGATCTGATATAAATAACTCAAAAACTAGACTGGCTTCATTAGATTATGCATTAAGCAGTATGAAATAACGATAACGAAGGAATCATAAAGATTTTGAATTTGGTACCAAAAGATCAGCTGTAAATGATTCTGCATCAACTTCCAAATCTTATGATTCCTACATTATGTGTTGTTAATGTCATACTTGTTAATGCAACAGTTAATGAAGTCGGTCTTGTTCATTTTTGAAAGTTATTTATTTTACAAATTGATAGTGGTTACAAGTCATTTTCAAACCTTTCTTCAAGTAACTCGTTACTCAAATACTAGGCTATAATTTTCTTAATAATTCTGTTACCTGCAATAAAGAATATTTTATAGACTATGCTGCTAATAAATACTTTAAAATATTATAAAAAAAAGAAATAAAGAAAGTTAATAGTACGACTAGAAATCTAAGAAGATTGTAACTCACCAAACACTTGAGTTATCAGCAGGCGGTCAACGCGGAGTTGTACTTGCTCTAGCCATTGCATTTTATTTTATAGGCAGGTATCATGGGTTAGATAATTATTAAGAAAAATCGCTTGAATATAATTGAGAATTGTTTATGTATGTACAATATATTATGATATATAATAAGTTAAGTGGTTTAGAATCAAATTTGATATACACTCACTTGTGAAGTTGCCGTTTTTTGCATTATAAACAAAATTACTCACGAAGATCAGTTTAAGCTGATGTGTTTGTGTGACTGTGTTAAACATACAGTGATAAGGAGGAAGTCTAAGCAGAGTATGTCCCAAGCTTTCAGCCAATGAATCACAATAATTTTTCTTTTGTATCGAATATCTGTGTAAAACTTCGAGTAATTGTTTTTTTTGCGTACTTTTGCTCATAGTAAGTATGTAAATATCATTATTTAACATATATTCTTGTATAGTGGCTTTGGTGTCATTTGAACATGATGCTTTCGACTGTGGTAGCTAGCATTATCCATGATGATAATACTGTTGGGTAGAATATTTGATACGAGTTTATTTTGGAACCAGTGTTCAAATAATTCGGTTGTAGGATCATCATGATAATCGACTAAAGAGTTGTAAATATTCTTTGCCGATGAAGACAACGCATTTGGTATAAAACCATTTCCGGTTCCTGCGTGAATTATCGTCATCCGGACCTGGAAATACTTTAAGGGACCAATACTTTTATTGCTTATCTATATTTCGAACAATAAGTGATAATGAGGATCGTCGGCTTATATTGATTCACAACATTCTTAGATTTCTGGTCGTATTATACACAAAGATGATTCAATCCATGCATCATACTTCCTACCTAGCTTATAAGCCAGATCGTTACATTGCCACGCCTGGGCTGCATGGAAAATTTGTGAATCTCTAACAGACTTGAATAGGAGGTCACACAGAAGTCATGATTATACAAAAGGTTCGTTAACTCATGAATTCTCAAGTACAGATGTTTCAAGAAATTATTTGATCTATAAACATAAGAAAATTTCCATTTTTTAAATACATTTTTTTATAACATTCGAATGACTTCTTCGAAGGGATAACAGATTGATCAATCCTTGAAAGTTTGAAAACGGTATTATCTCTCAGGCATCAACTCTCAAATAAAAAACGAGTTATCAAAATCGGTGCACATTCACTATGAGGAACGAGGTTACATTCATTTTACAAAACATATACTTGGGAAGTCGGATAAAAAGTTGTTGATTTGGAATATGAAAAATTTCTCGAGAATATTTCATGAAATGACCTCTCATCGATTTTATTAAATGCACAGATTTCAATGAATCCTGCTAAATTTTCTGGGAACCTACCTATAATATTCTTAATGCCAAAATAAATGAGACCTTCGTTTATCTCGAATTGCCATCAAAAAGCCCAGGAGCAAGAAGATGAATACTGGGTAACTTTCGTTTACCTTGGTAAACGCGGCATCCACGATTTATTCCCGTCATTTGTTTCCTTCCTCCAGCGCCATTGTCTCTTCTATAATAATATTAACAATCACGTCCTTCACATTCACAGACCATTTCAATACATTTTTATAATGACTGTTACGTGTAATGGCATTCGAGTTATTATTATGTTGTTGTTGTGCTCATCCTCTAAATGTGATGGATTCATTAAAGCGTAACAAATCTTCATTGCGGCTTTGTTAATAATTTAATAATTTTATGTGAAATAGAAGCCTGATTTTATCGAAAAATATATTTTGAAATTTCAATAAGAAGTCCATTCTCAAAGTGGAGTAGTGCTGAATTTAAATAAAACAATGGGTCATCTCCACAGTATTATAATTCTTGTAAGCAGATGAATTGCACATTCTCCGTTTGGTTCGTCAGTCAAAGAACAAAACGATATAGATAGACAATATTAAGGAAAATATACGATAATTTTCTCTTACGGAACCCTTTTTACGCAAATTCGACTTGCATTGGACCAAATTCTTGAAATGTACGTAGGTACTATCACGCTTTTTCATGGTAAATGTGCACCAATTGTGATAATTTTTCCGAGCGTAGCTTTGTTACCACATAAATTCAAAGTTTTCGATACATTTGGATAGGTAAAAACCTGAGAGGCTGTTTGCCAATTTCAAACTTAGACGCACGTTTCACTTCATTCGGACACATAAAAATATTTTTTACAAAAAATTGGAGCGACTTTATTAGTTGGTGCACTGAAAAATACGAAATAATATTAATTCCATTAGTACTGTTACTCTTGAAGTTGTGCAGTTGCAGTTAGATTGATAATAGAATTAATATTATTTCGTATTTTTCAGTGCACCAACTAATAAACTCTGTCCAAATTTTTCTAAGAAATATTTATTTCACATTTGTGAGTGTAACACGAAAATCCTTGAACGTTCATTAATACCAAAGAAGATAGTACTTATCCTATTACCCAAGTATATTCTTTGCAGGTACGACATGTTATTATGTAGAGATCTCAGAACATCGTTGCGGGAATACGTATACCTAGGTATTTTAGATTTAATCATTTTACCACCATCCTAACTCGAAAACCGTAACTCTAAAGAAATATGTTTAATATAAATGTTGCTACAAGTATTATTGTCTTTCACATGGTAGCCAGATATTTTCAGTTTTGGAAAGAAATCGCCCTCTCCAAATAGCGAAAATACACATATGTGAGATTTTAACATGAATGACCATTTCTCTCCTCTTTCAAATGAATCAAAAATAATCAAGATCGGAGTACGTTTATAAAGCGCTTATAAAACAAAAAATAAAAAAAAAGCACACAGTCGAATTGTATACCTCCTCAGTTCGAGGTTCGGCGGTCAAGAAGAAAATGTAAGATATATGACATATGACATTACATACCATCAGTATAGATAGATAGATACTGTGCGGATATTTTGAGGTAAAATTGAAAATTGTTTTGACCCCTCAATTTTTATTCCTCTTCTTTTACCCGTCGACATGACATAAATCCCCAAATTTTTAATGGTAGGGGTTCATGTGATGTTTCACTTAGAACTTTCTGAAAAGCAGAATTTAAAGATATATTACACTTAACGTCTCAATGGTCAGAAAATGTTTAAATAGGAATGGAGTGGGGGTGGATTTCACACGAATAAGATGAAAGGGATGTAGAATATCTTATGTCATAAGACACCTCGCTTAAAATAAAATTGACGTGTCCAAGCGTTGTCTTCATTTTTATTAAAATAACGTAGTTTTTGAGATGGGGTGGACTTAGAAATCCATTTAATGTTTTTTCTCCCAAAGTGGTGAAAGTCTTTAAGGAAAGTGAAAATACAGCAGGATTGAGTGCAAAGGGAGATAAACATTTTTTTATAAAATTTAGGACTGACAATATAAGCTAGTGCATTGGAAAATACATAAATATTAAAAAAATTAGACTAACTTTATTAGTTGGTGCACTGAAAAATACAAAATAATATTAATTATATTAGTGATGGTACTTTTGAAGTGCAAGACTTTTGGCACCAACTTCAAAAGTACCGGCACCAATAGAATTAATATTAGTTTGTATTTTTCTGTGAACAAACTAATAAAGTTGGTCCATTTTTTTGTAACAAGTTATTTATTTCATAATATTTAATGTACATTAGTCATGAAAATCGTTGAACTTTCACTAATACCAAAGCAGATACTACTTATTCTATTACCCATGTATATTCTTCGCTTGTAGGTACTTGTATTATTCAGAGATCTCAAAACATCGGAAATACACAACAGGCTTTACCACAGATGTAACTCGAAAACCTTAGTTTTCTTTAAAAGTCACATTTAAATATTGCTACATATAATTTCTTTTTTAATTTAAGTCTTTTCCGTTTCTGTAAATGCAAAACCGTAACTCATTTGAAAAAAAAATGTTCAATTTAAACATTTCCGGAAACGGTCTCATCTTTAATTCTGCCATCTCAGATTTTCGAGAAAATATGCCCCGTCCACCCTCTTCGGGGGAAGTTTACAATTTACGGGGCGAGAACATCTATAAAAAACATGCAAACAGTCGAATTGTATACCTTCTTTGGTTGGGTTGTCGGTCAAAAATAAAATAATTTTTATTAGTACGAGAACTTTTCAAGTGGGTGCTACATTTCTTATATTTACCAATAACTGCACTGCACTGTCGTATTTGACAGTATACCTATTATTTTATATTTTTCACTGCATCATCAAAAAAAGTTGGCCTCGGTTTTGAAACTTTTAGAAGAATCAAATATTGAGATCGATTCCAACTCTAGTTTCTGATATCTTTTTGTCTTGAATGTAATTTATTTTACAAAATAGAATAATTTTAAAATATAATACTCACAATTAAATATAATGTTGAAAATAAAAAAGCTAATTAGGGTTCACTAACCCTAACTACAATTTTTTTTATTTGAAGTTATTGTTATCAAGTCGCAATCTGAGTTTTGCTTGTAGTTGATATAGTATTTTGAATATTTTTTCTTTTGATAGGTACATGCATGAGAGAAATCTTGAGAGTTAATTATATCGATTCGCACAATCAATCAGTCAGTTTGTGTGTCAGTGATCCGTTGCCAACTTTATGGAGTAATATGTCATTAATTTACATTATCGATTTTCCTTATAGACATCCATCATCATGGATCACCGATTCCGTATGTAACTATACAAAATAATATTACGTAATGGAAAATAAGAGGAGCGTGTGTTTGTATATATAGCATGTGCAAAATTAGCTGAGAAAGGTCAGAGAAGAGGTTTGCCCCGGCACAGTGTACATCGTGGATAATTCTTAATGTGTCTGTGGGGCAGAGATTTTTCGGAAAAAGTGAAAAATAATAATGTAGCATGGGTGCGACCTCCTATAAAAAATGTAACTACTGTGACGGTTTGCACTTATAGATGTGGAGAAAATTTCAATGAATTCAAAACGAGTGTGCTAGTTTTCTTAAGTTTATATGTACATAAAGTGTAAAATCGAATTGGATCTCGTTTCTCTTAAATAACTCTTTGAAATAATTCTCCTATGCAGCTATCAGTTTGATTATTTACATAAAACTGTCATAATATACGTTGAAAATTGTCATAATAACATGTAAACTATCCACTTCAACTTACTTGGGGGCTCCGCGGGACACCAGACAGAAGCAAAGCTTCTACGCATTTATCGGTGGAAGAATTTAATTAGATTTTTTGTTTTTTATTTATAAATATCTATAAACCGGTCAAAACTGCTTTAACTCTGATGGCCAGCAGTAACTTGGTGTAGAAATGAATGAATAAATCGTTTGGTAACTTTACCAATCATTCTGCCACTGATGCACAACTGTTAGTTTACTCTATGTTGTTAGCATTATACAGTTTTGTCCGGTCCGTGACAATAACAAAGATATGCAAAAAGGAAATGGCTTAATAAAAGCGCTTATAAAATAATAAGACCTCACAGGATTAACCCATTTTTGACCACGTTTGGTTATTCTGTGTTTTCAGCTACCACATGTTTTTCAAGCTCCACAATAAGAATTTTAGCACTAGATAATCATTTGTCCAAAAATATCTAATAGGTTAATATTCAATTTCTGTAGAACCTATATTCTCAAATTTGTGGTGATAGGAATCACGATTTCAGTACTCAATTAATTTTACTGTTGGCTTGTGGGAACTAAAATATGATACAAATGTTTTTGATTCAATTTTGTCAATGAACCTAGGAAAACAGCATCTAAAATTGAGCCAAATTGATCTGTTTCACATTTTGTATCAATATTAATTGCTAAATTCAATTATTCAAAAAGAAAGTTAACCCCTAGTGGTGATTTCTAATCAATAAAATTTCAACTGAAATCTCCATCTCCATGCATATGAATGAAGAATTTATGCTTTGGAATTGTTTTTATATCATTTAATAAAGAAAGATGTTGGGGCCAGTCTACCTTACCGTATGTAAATATTAATGATAGCGTGTACTTCTGAATGTTAGAAAAATTACTCTTTGAATTGTAATGATTGGAGAGTTTATTGTAATGAATATTCTACATAGATTAAAACTATCAATAAAGAAGTCTCCATACGAAAAACCTTTAGGCGTTTTTTGCTCGATCTAAATAATGGCTATATGTTTTGAACCCTAATACGTAGACAGGGCTTATACGATGGAACGGAACCATTCGTGCGGGAGTCCAACTCGCACGTGGTCCGTTATTACCTACCTAACCCATTAAAAAAGTTTTTACCTGGATAGATGCTCAAACTGGAGAGCGAGAAAGAGAAACAATGAGAGAAACAGATGCCAAGTTATTCTGTTAAAGTTATACTTAAGTCTGGAACTGGATCACCATTAGGCGTGATTCCCACTATACGTAACGTCACCGTCGCGCATCCGCACCGTCACCGAACCGAAAATATGACCTACATTCATAATAACAGCCAATGCTGCACTACGAAAGCACAGTCTACCCACCGACAAGCACCGACAAGTAAACGTAAAATATTATCTCGCTGCAATCGCCGACGGAGGTGATGGCGACGGGAAGTGAAGGTGACTGATAGTGTGATTATGTTCATTACTTGCAATGTAAGAATATTTATCGTGACTATGACAGTGCGGAGACATGACGGTGACGTTACGTATAGTGGGAATCGCGCCTTATGTATAAACCGCATGAATAGGTAGCTGATCCAGTTAGATATTCTCTCAATAGCTGGAGATAAGTTCCAGCAGTAAGACTTTTGACTGAGTATTCTATCCACCATTTTGTATTTTAACTACATAATTTTCCTTTTAATTTGTTACAGAATTTCTATATTTCGATTGAAAATGAGATTGTACAATCTCGAAACATGTCTCAGTAATTAATTAATCCTTAATAATAAACTGTGGAGAAGACTTCGAGTTTTTTTTGTTGATCTTACCATATCACTCCACTTCGAGAATGGACTTCTACAACCATTAGTAAGACTTTTGTCAAAAAATCTGGCGTTGACGAAATTTGCAGTCATTAAACCACAGACATTAAGAGACCCAATGAGAAAAAGCTAGTTGTCATTGAAAATCTTAGTCATGTAAACAGTTCTTTACAAAATTTAAATTGTTAGGGGTAAAATTTAGATGCTATTATTTTTAAGACAGTTTGTGGGTTTCCTATAGAACTCCAATAATCTAATCTTTCCATAAGCCGTTGCAGAATCGCTTCGTAATTGACTTCCATCAGGAGATTTTTCTTTCGTTAACAAAACAGATCATTATGATTAGGCATCTCTTGCTAAGGGAAATCCAAATCCACTATATTGACGAATTTAGCTGAAATTGAATTCATAATCAATACCTAAATGCTATGTTTTCAAATTCTTCTTGAACGAGTATCTCAAAAAACACAATGAATTTAACTACATATATGGAAAGCTTCATGTAACTGAAGGAACATTGATAGGTAGATGTATATGATCCATTTGAATTTATCGAGAAAACTGAAACCCAAAGTTCTGACCATCTCTGTATATAGGTACAGAAAAATTCAAAAGTGAATGTGTATGCAAAAAATAACGTATCCTGCTAAAATTTCAATTCCTGATAGGTAAAAGATAAAATGTATTTCAAATAAAAGTTTAGATAGATCAAGTTATCATCATGAATAATTTTAAAATATACCGGATGCGCCATTACTGCGGAATAAATCAGATATATTTTTTAAAAAGCAGGAGTGCTTATATACTTTCGGTTTCTCGTACCATATTAGATTAGGAACTCGTAGTGCCAAATTAGTTATATTTAAAGTTAGGTGTATTAATTAAAAAAATATATTAGAAAAATAATTTACAATAGCAAATGTTTTATAATATGTTCAAAATGCCTTCCTTGTACAAAATGCCTTCCTTGTCATATTTAGCAATATCCAAGTCTATTATAAGTATTAGGCCACTACTAATTTGCTATTTAATTGGTTAACAGTTTTATATTTCTGAAATCATCAAGATCAGTTTTATTTTCTAAATGATGTTTTTGAGAAATTTCCATAGATACGAATTTGTTGGCCATACTGTTTTTTTGCTTCGTCTTTTCAATTTTCCTGAAGTTAATTTAAAATAAATAATGGAAAAAAGTGTGTAACCTGTTTTTTGTAATATACATCAAATATTACTTAGTTTTACTCTCAAACGGCCGGAAATTTTGAATGAAAAAATATTTTTTACAAAAAATTGGGCCGACGTTATAGTTGATGCACTGAAAAGTATAAAATAATATTACTTCTATTGGTGATGGTACTTTTGAAGTTGTGCAGTTGCAGTTAGATTGATAGCTTTTGGCACCAACTTCACAAGTACCATCACCAATAGAAGTAATATTATTTTATACTTTTCAGTGCATCAACTATAACGTCGGTCCAATTTTTTGTAAAAAATATTTATTTCACACTTTTGAGTGTAACATTAGTCCCGAAAATCGTTGAACGTTCACTATACCATATCAATGAAGATAATACTTATCCTATTACCCACGTATATTCCTTGCTTGTAGTGGTTATTATTGAGATCTCAGAACATCGCGGCGGAAATACGCTTGAATATTTTAGTTGTTACCATTTAACACCGATTTAACTCGAAAACCGTAATTCTAAGGAAAAAATGTTCATTATAAATGTTGCTACAAATAATTATATCTTTCATGTAGTATCGAAATATTTTCAATTTTCGAAAGAAATTGTCCTCTCCACATAGCAAAAATACATATTTAACATGCGTCTATCTCGAAAACCGTAACACTTTTGAAAAAATGTCCAATTTAAACGTTTCCGGATATTGTCCTATCTTTAATTATACCAACTCAGATTTTCGATTTTCGAGAAAATTCGCCCCCACCACCCCTTCGGGGGCGGTTTTCGGAGGGAAGGAGATTTCGGATTTGCGTTTTTATGAATATGGGACCATTTCTCAATCCCCTTCTTTCAAATAAATCCAAAATCATCAAAATCGGAGATCGTCTACTATATAAAAGGCGAGCACGAACCAAAAAAAAAAAAAAAATAAAGCAGACAGTCGAATTGTATACCTCCTCCGTTCGGGGTTCGTCGGTCAAAAATAGCATTATGCAGTTTTAACAGTTATATTGATAATTTATTACAAAACGAAACATATACAGGGTATTTTATTTGAAAAAATGTATAATCGAAATATAAGTACCTATTTAAATAAATTAGGTTATTTTTTGTGCACGCACTAAAAAAGTGCAAGGAATTCCCATAATATATATAGTATTTTTGACAGTAATCCAGAAGAAGGAGGTATAAAATTCGACTGTATGTTTGTTTTCTTAATTAATGAGTGAATAAAGTTGCAAAGTGTCAAATGAGCCACTGATTTTATTTACAAATCGTGAAAGATTCGATATGCATTCCAAGAATCTTAAATTGTGAATGGTAATTGGCCAGAGAAAGAGAGAGCAACTCACAAAGAACAAAATATACATTGTGTTCTATTTAAAAAATGCAAGTTTGATTTATAGCAAACTTTAGGCGCAAACTGTATATTTCAGAATAGTTTTATTTTGTCTCAACAATTTCTATGTGGAAGTTTTCTTTCAAACTTCTAACAACAAAGTTATTGCACTTGAAGACACTGTTGGTTACAATACATTCTTTACCTGTCTGCACGTCACAGTTTTTTTATGTTTTTCAGACAAATCTCACGAATATCTCTTAATAATTGCAGATAGTTATTGGTCTTCTGGATGCTGATGTTCCTGAAAGACAAGAGGAACAGCTTTGGAGATGTAGGTATCTTTATGACTGGCAAATAATTCTCTTAGTCATTTAAAAAAATAACCAATAATATAGACGTCTTCGTTGGTTATACGATATCGCATATCAACAAAAAATGCACACGATTCCTTTTAACAGTAGTGTAAATAAGGTGAAAGCCGATACATATCACGAGAAATGATAATAGCATAATGACAACGTAAAATTGAATTATGTCACCTAGTGACCTTTAAATCTTCGGCTTGTCAGAGTTATGCAAATGCAAGAGTGGTTCGGTGATACCATCACGAGTAAAAAAAAAACTGGTCTCTGAGATGATAGGAATCTGTACGCGAAAAATTGATTCCATATGTGTGTAGGTATTCATATCTATATGTAACAAAATCATTAAGACTGTCTGTAAGTGATTGCTTTTAGGTATATGGTGTAATTATTAATAATTTATCGGTGTTGTTAACACTTATACATCATTAGTAATTTGATATCGTTAATTCAATTTCTTGAATGTTGCGAAAAAATTGATGTGAAATGGAGTGTATGAGAAGATTTTATCTATATAAATTACGAGTCTTGCGAAAATGTAATACATTAGGTCATACGGATTATAGCTAGCTTTTTCTTACAAATAGGGACAATAGAGTTTTGAATATGCACCTTCAACGCAACTCTTGCATTTTATCTCTCTTAAGGTGATTTTTCTCTAGTTTTCTTTAAGATTTGGTCCACGTACGTGTTCCGGTCGTTCCACTATTTTTTTCGACATAGTATTCTTCGCTTTTTTCCCATAGTTCCAAAGTGTGTTTTCAAATACTCTATTTTCGTTTCTGCTATTTCCATACTTTGTGTAGGTGTTTTTGAAGTTTCGTGCCTTGTTTCTGCCTCGTATTTCTATAGATATTGGTCTTAAAGCAGTAATGTAGATACGGGTTTTTGCTTCTTTTCTTAGGTGTTTGTTGACCGACGAACCCAGCGGGGTTATCACGTAAATAGCAACTGCAACACGACCAAAGATGAAGGAGGTTAGGTTAGAACGCGACCACGACCACCGCACAATCGTCGCTGTCAAAACGTCGATTTGGTACAGTGTTGTCGCTCTGTCAGTCTTGAGCCTAAGCTGATACTCGAGTAAAAAATATCAAAGTGACGTTGATTGCATGTATTTGTGAATAATAAATTACTTTTAACGTGTTCCGAATTATATTGCTATTCTCTCTTAGTTATATCCAATATTTTATAGGCAGCATATACTAGATTGTGGCAACACTGAGAAAACAACGCGATTGCAACAAGGTGCTAAATTTTACATGATACGGGGACCGAACGGAGGAGGTATACAATTCGACTGTCTGTTTTTTTTTTCGTTTGTTCGCGCGTTGTGTATAGTAAACGTATCCGAATTTGATGATTCTTGATTCATTTGAAAGAGGAGGCTTGAAATTTGATCCCATATTCATAAGAACGCAATCTGAAGGGGGTGGAGGGAGCAAATTTTCTCGCAAATCGAAAATTTGAGGTGGTATAATTAAAGATAGGAATATATCTGGAAACGTTTAAACTGAACATTTATTCAAGAGTTACGAAAAGTAAATAATGTTTAAAAAAATGAATAGGTACCTTTACACTGAGAGAAAAGGAAATATTCTATTTAATATTTAGAAAACTACGATTTGGACAACCACCAAACCTCTCATGCTTATCTACAAGCTCCTAAAATTTTATTGAAATCAATCTAGTGGGAAGGACAAAAAAATAAATGCTAAGAAAATCAGTTTTGCACATATGTCTAGAAAATTAATAAAAATATGAATAGTATCTTGGAGATAAAGTCAATCATAAAACTCATTGAAGAAGGTCTAAGAAGCCGTTAACATAGTTGGATTGACACTATTCATCAAAGGGTGTCGAATATTTAGTGGCAAACTTTTCAAATTTCAAAAAACTATTTTTATGTCATTCGATGAGGAATTAAAAATTCAACAACCTTTCTCTAATTAAAACTCTATGGCAATTCCTGATGCATTCAAAGATATTTGCAAAATCTAGTTTTATCCACTATTCGAGTAAACATTTTCAAAAATAAAAGCGAAGGTGGCTTCTAATTTGATGACATCAATGTTTATTGAACTGTCAAGATTCTATTGGCACTTCAGTAAAGTCAAAGTTGTTATTGTATTATGTTACGGACAAGAAATAAAACACAAGCTTACGCTTTAACGTTTCGAAACGGTCTGTATCATTATCATTCCTTTTATTTCCCATAAAATTTTTGTTTATATAAAATATTCAATGACCTATTAGCATTTGGTTACGTCCAGACATATAAATATGTCTGTGGTTGCATCGTCATTGCACCTCACCCCCTCGGCTTATCTTCGACCCGTCCTTAACCCTTTGACGACTATCGGGACATATATATCCCAAACATAATTCTACGGTGTATGCTGGCTTAAACTGAACCCAATTTGTTATGTATTTTCCAATTTCAGTCTTCTTAAATCCACAAACTAGAAACTGTTTATGTGGCAACGCAACCGCAACATGTTAGCCGTCAGTTATTCGGTGTTTTTTATCTGCGCAACGTGGTTTCTGTGATCTATTGCTGTAAATTCATAGTTTTTGTTGTTTATATGCACTTTCTTTTGCATTGCATTTTGCATGTGATAATAAGGGTAAGAAATCAAATACTTCTGAAAAAATATAAGTTATGCTCATATGGTTGAAGTCATCGGGTCACATATTTCCCAACAGTCTTTTTCTTCGGGTTACCCTTGTCAAAAATAGAGATTTCTATTTCAGATGAGCCGAAGGCCGCTTTCTGAAAAAGAGCTACAGGAAGAAGTTCGAAAATTATTTGAAGATTGTGAGAGTGAATCGGAAATTGATCCTTTTCATAACAGTAGCTCATCAGACTCCGACTTTGGCTAAGGCTATAAATAGACAGGAACAAGCAGAAGATCTGTGGTTCATCAATGATGGACGATTTATTCCTCACTTCAGTCTTCCCCAACAACAAAAATTAAACAGTAATCTTGCAAGAAATTTGACAGAAGTGGAAGTATTTCTAAAAGTTTTTTCCAAGAAGTCTTATAATGAATATTGCACGTTGTACAAACTTACGTTTAGAAATGTTTGAAAAAGACTCTAAGAAAAAAAGAACTTTGACCGATTATTATGAAATCATGGTGATAGGGGTCACACTTATTATGTGTTATAATCGAGTTCCCACATCTCATGACTATTGGTCGCAAAATTAATCACTTGGAAACTCTGCAATCAAGAAAGCTATTTCCAGAGATCGTTGTAAGCTTCTGTTGTCTAAGATGTGTTTCAATGACCCCTTCAACCTGCAAATGCTGGTAAATCATATTATATTCAAGATGTTGTTAATTGCCTGAAGATTACTTTTAAAAAATTTCGGTCTGAAGCAACCTTCCAAAGTATAGACGAATCGATGGCAAAATTCAATGGAAGGTCTTCACACAAACAATATATTCCACTGAAAGCCGTCAAAAGAGGTATAAAGTTATGGGTTTGCAGTGACTCTTGCTCTGATTATGTGTACGATTTTAACGTTTACGAGGGCAAAGGTTCTAAAAGCTTGGAAGGTACTCTAGGACAAAGAGTGGTGGGAAAATTAATAAGTACCATTAGAGTCTCGAATGTAGCACTATGTTTTTCGCTTCAGTTTATCTGCTTGATACCATGCCATGTCCAGCAGTTGCTACATTGATGAAATACAGAAAGAATGTTCCCAAATTTATAGATAAATTGAAACGTGGTGACTCAGAATTTAGTGTCAATAATAATGGTACACTTATTAACAGATGGCAAGACACTAAAGACTTACTTGCAATAAGTAATTGTTTTGATGATAAAGTAAGAACTGTCAAACGGACAGCCAAGGATGGCTCTAGAAATGACACTCCTTGCCCACAAATTCTGGAATTCTATAATAGATACATGAGTGGAGTAGATTTAGCTGACCAGTTTATTGGTCTATATGACTTCGATAGGAAGTCAGCTAAATGGTGGAAGAAAGTTTTCTTCAGACTTTTGATGACATTAGTTCTAAATGCTCACATCTTGTTCAATGATTTACAGAGAAAAGAAAAATCACGTTTTTTGCCATTTCTCATTACCGTAGCGGAAGGGCTAATATCATTAGGTCGAGAAAACGACACAGTTAAAAGAAAATCAGCAGCATCTTTGGGTCGCCCTCCAATGAAAAAACGAAAGAAGTTCAACGTTGGTGACCATTTACCAAGTGAAGGAAAAACACGAAGAAGATGCCAAAGATGTTCTCTACAGTTTAGAAAAACGAACAACTACTCTATGCCTGAGTTGTAACATACCACTTTGTAAGACGTGTTTCACACCATATCATCTAAAATAAAATGTAAATGTAATAATTTACATAACATGGTATTCAGAATTATTATTCTTTATTTTTTATTGATGTATCCATGCTCTTATTTTGTAATATAGTTTCATGATGACGTCTACTGGGTTAAATATGTCCCATCATAAATGACGGCCTGGGATATATATGTCCCATTTAAAATAGCGGTTTTCGGGATAAAAAGAGGTTTTTATATTTTTTTTACTTTCCTGTATAAGGAAAGTATTGTAATCGTGTGAAATTTTCGGTATCGGGATTTTTACAGATGTTGACGTTTCAGAGTTTTCTAAGTCCAAAAAACATATTTTCAGCCATTGGTCTGTCTGTCTGTCTGTCTGTCCGTCTGTCTGTCTGTAACAGCATTATCTCGGGAACGGATCGGTGAATTTTGTTGCTTTCTTTTTTATTTTCTTTGGTGCCAATATCACTCGCCGGTGGCACTGAATGAGAATGCTGTATAACTGGGTGTTGAGCTACAGCCAAGAAACGTGATTTGCTCAAGCCTATAGAACGAAAACGGCTCCAAGGATTCTGATTAAACTTGCCTAAAGTATTCTTCTAAAAGCACTTTACCACCAACATATAGCGCCATCTCTGAGAAAAAGCACAAAAAAGTTATGCTTGAATAAAATTACATATTTTCCACATGTTTCTTCAGATTCTGGCTAAACGTTTCATCTTGCGACAAAATGTTACATGACCATTGTTGTTTGTCTTGACATGCTGAAAAAAATGAGTGGTAGTACGATTTGACCAGAGGATTTTTACTTTATTACCGCTGTTATCGTCGCTATGTGAGGAGAGTAGGAGAGTATTGTAATAGTGTAAAATTTTTCATACTCTGGAATTTGCCTGCGAGCGGTAGGAAAGTCGTGGGAGTGGACACACCAGATTTTTTCCTTTATTATTTCTACTATCTACTAAGAATATAAAAAGCCTCCTTCCAAAGGAACAAGAAAATCCGACGTCAAAGAGTTAAGTGAATAAGCAAGATGTCCGTAGCTTGGAGCGTAATGCGACGTTATTCAGGTCCAACCGAATTCATATATATAGGGTATTGAGAAAGTTATTTACAATATATATATATATATATATATATATATATATATATATATATATATATATATATATATAAAATGAATTGTAAATTCTTGACTGTCTAATTAATGATGAATTTTTAATGATTGGGGTTGCATTTTGACTGCAACCCCAATCATTAAAAATTCATCATTATATATATATATATATATATATATATATATATATATATTGTAAATAACTTGTATATATATATATATATATATATATATACATATATAATTAAATAAATGAGGAGCTATCCGTACCAGATGACCATATTAGAATATGAATAATAATTTCACGCCTAGCTGGTAAATTGAACCTACATTTCGTAGGGTGCCGCAATAAGAACGAGGTTTGTCGTCTACATATTGCGTTTGTGTGCATTTTTTCCACTATACTGCTCAATCAGATTGATTACCAAACATATCATCAGTCTCCCAGATATATATCATGATTTCGAGGTTGTTGCCTCTCATCAGTATATCGTAGGGTGAAGAGCCATATTTGATAATCAATCCTTATTTGGAACTCATACTTGTATCAATCTTCGGTATAGAACTGTCGGTGGAGACAAGTATGAGCGATATATTAAGCATGTATAATGGTGGATAATAACAATCGGCAAAGGTTAATAATTAATTAAATAAATGAGCTTGGCGTGAAATTATTATTCATATTCTAATATGGTCATCTGGTACGGATAGCTCCTCATTTATTTAATTAATTATTAACCTTTGCCGATTGTTATTATCCACCATTATACATGCTTAATATATCGCTCATACTTGTCTCCACCGACAGTTCTATACCGAAGATTGATACAAGTATGAGTTCCAAATAAGGATTGATTATCAAATATGGCTCTTCACCCTACGATATACTGATGAGAGGCAACAACCTCGAAATCATGATATATATCTGGGAGACTGATGCTATGTTTGGTAATCAATCTGACTGAGCAGTATAGTGGAAAAAATGCACACAAACGCAATATGTAGACGACAAACCTCGTTCTTATTGCGGCACCCTACGAAATGTAGGTTCAATTTACCAGCTAGGCGTGAAATTATTATTCATATTCTAATATGGTCATCTGGTACGGATAGCTCCTCATTTATTTAATTAATTAATAACCTTTGCCGATTGTTATTATCCACCATTATACATGCTTAATATATCGCTCATACTTGTCTCCACCGACAGTTCTATACCGAAGATTGATACAAGTATGAGTTCCAAATAAGGATTGATTATCAAATATGGCTCTTCACCCTACGATATACTGATGAGAGGCAACAACCTCGAAATCATGATATATATCTGGGAGACTGATGCTATGTTTGGTAATCAATCTGATTGAGCAGTATAGTGGAAAAAATGCACACAAACGCAATATGTAGACGACAAACCTCGTTCTTATTGCGGCACCCTACGAAATGTAGGTTCAATTTACCAGCTAGGCGTGAAATTATTATTCATATACATATATATATATATACCGAGATTAATACTAATGGGTCTTTCACAATTATTATTACTTATTAAAACTGTTTATAGCCACGAATTTTTTGACATGGATTACAATTGAAAACTCGTAGATGTGATTTTCATATTAGGAGAATGTCAATAGAACACTTTCTTAGCAAGTCGAGTTTATGCAGACCGTTATCCGGAACGACGCCATCCAGACAAAAGGAACCTGCAGAACTTTGAATAAGATATTGAAAAACGTGTAGATATGCAACTGGGTGCAAGCTAAAATAAGGATAGGATAAGATTTTGTTAAGTTATGAAACTACGTTTCATAGAAATGGATTTGTGAATCGCCATAATTTTCAGATAGTCAATTAATATGTGGGGAGGAATCGTTGGCGAACATATTGTTAGTTCCTACTTTTTCAACAAATATTTGAATGGATTTTATAGGGAACCAATTTCCCATATTAAGTCAAAATTTACCAATAGCTGTGAGGAATGGAACGTGGCTACAACATGATGGAGCTCTAGCTTATTATTCAAGTCAGGCACCATCTCAATACAAACTTCCGAATTCAGTGGAATGGAAGAGGAGGCAAAGTAATTGGCCGCCCAGATCACCAGACTTAACTAAATTGGATTTTTTTGTGGGGCTATGTTAAGTAAATCTTTTAACACGAACCTTCAACCACACCAGAAAACAGGCAGCAAAGAATCCGAAATGCACTCCAAAATATAACCCCCGAAAAATTATTGTGCCTACAGTAGAATGGAAGACATATAGAACAAAACATTCAGTTCTAGTTAGTATTGTTATAGTCTCTAATCATTTAATATAATATAGTAATATATCGTCCACCGAGTGGTGACCATCAATTGTTTTTCAATATTATGTACACATTACTATAAATACTGGCTAGAAGCCCTAAGCTTCTTCCCTAAGTCTCAGAAATTCGGGGATATCTTGACGTGTTGAGCATAAAATGTCTTACTTTATTGAAATACTACCCGACTGCGTTTATCAATGCTTTCCACGTAAAAAAGTTGTCCGCAGGAGCAATTCTGCCATTAATATCGCTCCAGTTTATGCATAACGTATAAAGCATAACCCATAATAACGAGCTATTGGGAAATATTCGTACTACCAAAAGTAGATATCGTATAACTTGTAAACAGTTATCGTAATGATACAAAGTGTTGCACCCAACCCGCCGATATTGAACCTGCTATATTTAATGAATTTTTCACAACGATTCCAACGAAATTAAGGGAATGTCTCCCTAACGCTGATAAATCATTTCATGATTTTATAGACGGTTTAAATCCTCAATGTCCGAATTTTAGCTTCCACTGTGCGACTATCAATCAAGTCAGAGATGCTATTCTTGATATTAAGAACTCCAGATGTACTGACGTCTATAATTTAAATTCAAGAATTATCAAGTGCATTGCACAACACATCGTTATTCCTCTAACCAAACTTTTCAACTTGTGCATCACTAAAGGATCATTCCCAGCTTATCTAAAGGTCTCCATGGTCAAGCCTATACATAAAAGCGGCTGCGTAAATTCTCTGAACAATTATAGGCCAATTTCTATAACACCTATCATAGGGAAAATATTTGAGACACTGTTAAAAGTACAACTCGTAAACCATTTTGAAACCTTCTCTCTTTTCAGTCACTCACAATTTGGATTTAGAACTGGCAAAAGTACAACGCTAGCTATAAATGAATTAATAAATATGATAACAGACTGCTTCGAACACCGCCTCTATTGTAGTGCTCTATTCATAGATCTAACTAAAGCGTTTGATTGTGCTGATCCTGAGATATTGATATCTAAACTGGCTCGGTATGGTTTTTCTACTATCTCAGTTGCACTTATAACATCTTTTCTTCATGACAGATCTCAGCTGGTAAGCTAGCTATGGTGGATCGAAATCTGAGATTTGACCAGTCACACTTGGTGTACCCAAAAGTTCGGTACTGGGACCAATCCTTTTTTTGATTTACATCAATGATATAACCGCATCTGTTTCTACCTCAAGCCTGACGCTATTTGCGGACGATACAACTGCTCTGGATAGGGCGGAAGGCATTTCTAACGCCATATCGGCATTAGGTGTAGCACAGGCTGAGATATCTGACTGGTTGACTGCCAATAAACTTGCACTAAATGCATCTAAGACCAAGAAAGCTATCTTTTCACTTCGTCCAGTTACACCGGAACTACCCAGTAATTACATTCCTTTTCTTGGAGTCAGACTTGGGACATCCCTCACTTGGGAGTCTTATACTGACTATACTGCAGGACATATCGCAAGGGGTATCTACCTGTTCCGTAGTCTTCGTAAATCGCTCTCTAACCATATCCTGCTCAGTGTTTACTGTGCCATCATACACTCCCGTATAAGTTATGCGTTACTAGCTTGGGGTCACGCTACCTCAACTCATCGCGTTTTTCGCTTGCAGCGAAGAGCTGTTCGCGTGATTGCGGGATTGTCATACAGAGCCAATTGTAAGAAATATTTCTCTAAGTGAGCATTCTCACCCTACCATGTTTATATATATTTCACTGCCTTTTATATGTAAAAACAAATTTTTCGGATTTTGATACTAGATCACGGTTTGAATTTACATAACCAAGACAAATTATGTATTGCATTCAGTCGCGTGAAGCGTAGTAGAAATGGTATCAATTATTGGGCCCCTCACTTTTTCAATAAACTGCCGTTACCAACAAGGTCATTACCTCTAGAACTCTTTAAACCTATGGTTAAACGCTTTCAGTTGAGGAAAATATATTATGATTTCCACGAATTTCTGAAAGATGGTATCAGTGTCCATGACTTTAGTTAATTAGTCTGAGTAATCATTCTCATACTACCTATTATTATTTTATTAAAATTATATTTGAATATACATTTTTTATAATTATTATTATTAATATATTATCATGTATTTTGTTTGACTGGTGTAAGTACTCGGTATTTTTAGATCAATAAGCTTTATTATTATTATTATTATTATTATTATTATTATTATTATTATGTTTTTATGAAGTTATATTAATAAAATTATTTCAGATTTAAACTATAAGATGTGTCATAATTTGACTTTACTGAAGTGCAAATTGAGTATTGACAGTTTAATAATCATTAATGTTATCAAATTAGAAGCCAACATTGCTTTTGTTTTTCAAAATGTTTACTCGAATAGTTAATAAAACTAGATTTTTTCCAATATCTCCGAATGCATTAGTAATTGCCACAGTGTTATAATTAGACATTAAAATTTACAGGGGGTCCAATTTAAAGTAAGAAAAATAAAATGTTTTGAAATTTGAAAAGTTTGCCACTAAATATTCGAGTTCCATGATTGATTTTATCGCTATATTTTTTATTTATCAAGACCAGTGGAGCAAAACTGATTTTTTGAATTTTTTTTTCTTTCGTGGTTTTCACTAGATTCATTTCAATAACATTTTAGGAGCATGTATATAACCCTGAGAGGTACTCGTAAGCAACAAAATGTATATCATGTAATTTAAAAAGTATATCATCGGAACGTCACAAAAACTTGGGACTCCCTGTATATTCGAAAATAATTTCCTGAAATGTCCCTTAGGTTACATCTGCAAAATATCAATCTCATAACATCACCAACAACTAAGCTATAGAAGGGAGGTGAACTGCAGGTCCCTGTATAACAAAGAAACCTGTCTGACGTGGGAATACCCTAATGGGACAAGTTTTTTCTGAAATAAAATTTTATAAATAAAATAAAACAAAGTTATTATTAAGAACAAAAAAAGACATCTCAGTATGAAAACAAATGAATATGTTTTGCAAAAAATTGGTAGCCTGAAGATTAAATTATTCAAATCACTTATATAAGAAAATGTAAATTAGATCACCGGTCAATTATAGTTTTTTGTAACTTGACAGGACCTCAGTGTGACTTGTCCATTAATCACCAATCAAAATAAGACCCTCCCACATTATTTAGCATCAAGTCTGACGTCTTGATAAGATATTTTCTGCTTTGTTGATTCCAATTACCATTGGTTTTCTTTGTTGAATTAATTTTAAAAAGTTCAATTTATTACATTATACATGTTGTATACAGTTTTGTATACATAGTTACTAAACCATTCTTGTCTTTAAATTAGGTAAACAAAATTGTGATTTTATTTGAAGTATTTATTTATTAGAAAAATATATACAAAAGTAGTATCATATGAACAATATGACACATTTCATAGGTTACAAAACTCATTAGCAAGTGTAAACATACATTTTTTATAATACAGTTATTTATTGACAATATATACAGTGTGTTTACTGGGTTAAATCTTTAGTAGCTGCTCTAATGTTGTTTCAGACTAAAAAGATCGATATAAACTATAGATAAATTCGCTAGGTTAAAAAAGCCCCAAATTAGAGGGATGGTGGATATATAGCTATCTCGGAAACTAGGAATAAGAGATGGAAAAACGGTTGAATGAGAAAAGATTAGATAATTCTCTAGGTTATTTTGTTACCGTTCACTGAACAATTTAATCTCTTCTAACTTAAAAGTCTTATAACTTAATAATTAAAAAAATATTCAAGTCGATTTCAACCGATTTTCAGAGTAACTGCTTACGAGAAATACTTTTGTACAACTAATTTTATTTTCAACGTCTGGAAAACATCATCAGGTTTGTTTTTTCATATATTGAATTTGAACTGCCTTAATATCAGATTTTCTTAGATTCACTTCGCTGTTTAATGATTGCTAAAAGGTGTAGTTATGGGTAAAATGTAGATATGATTTTGGTAGAAATTTAGCAAAATGGTTTAATGAAACAATAAAAGGCACAAGATATCACATTAAATTTTGCTTTTAGCCTGCATCTAAATACAAAATATGATTTAAATCATTATCTTCATAATTATGCTTCAGTATCGAGTAGACATCAGATTTTATACTAATGAAAATACGTAATGAATGTGATAATTTAAATACTTTTTCAATCCTACTGTTGGAAACAATGAAGCAATTTTTCTCTTAAGAAAGAGGTTTCACATTTTGGTGATTAGATTCAAAATCCGATAATGCGGACAGGGTATACAGGTTTTCGGGATAGACGACAACCTTGTAAGTAATGAAACATTATATCCAATAATTTCTGATCTTTGCAAGAACGTTGGTGTAAAAACTATTTAAGGCCAAATAAAAATTATAAGAGAAGTATTCAAGAATATTTTAATGGAAACTCTACATCCCCGAAGACATTTTATCATCAAATGTAGTCTGTGTTCTAATGTCTTATGAGCTCATGTTGCCAGATTTATACCAAACCATATTTTCCTATTTTTGCTCATCCATAACTTGAATCTTTAACTAATTGTTATACATTATTTTAAAGCACTGAAAATCGTGTATTCAATTTTGTCCAAACTAAATACTGGGTCTATAAGAAAAAGCAAACATACCGATTTGTATACCTCCTCATTTTTTGAAGTAAAAATACAAAGTTGATAATCGCTTAAAACATTTTAAACGTTAAATTAATATTTTTTTATAAATAAATGTGTTCCTCCTAAGAAGTTGCCCTTACAATATTTAAATCGACTTAAAAAGTAGAAATTTAGCAGATTTTCGAGAAAATACTTGGATTTATTTTTTATCAGTTAATTGAAAATAAGCTAACAAAAGAATTATTTTACACTTTGCTTAACGCTTAATCTGTCTCTTCTAGTTTCTGAGATTCTCAGATATTCTCCACCAATTGTATATCTAACACGATGTCTTTGTTTATATTGACCAATAATAATGGGGAGCGCGTAGCTATAATATAGACCGACTTCGACCATCGAAGTTAAGCAGCACAATACGCGTGGAACAGTTGGACGAGTGACCGTTGATGCAGGCGCGCGTTTGAATCTCTGACTGTCGCATTGCATTCTTCTCCGCTCGCAAAACAAAGGGAAACCAACGAAACTGTATTTCCCTAGTACAGCTCTCTGGAAGGGTGTGCCTTGAGACATATTGGTGGTTCGGTGTCCACGTTAAACTGTAGGTCCTCTTGTCTGTGGTAACACTTTCAAGGCAGAGAAGAAGCCAACGCTCGGCACTCACAGAAGAAGAAAATAATAATAATATGGTGATGGTATAAGCTTATCGTTTAACCCAGTGAACACCAAGTAAACAATGCATTTTTCAAGCAGAATTTCATAAGAATATCTGAACAAAGTCTATACTACACTACACAGGTTTTCTTATAATAGATTGAAAATAGTGGAATTTATACAAAATATGTATACGAAAGAAGAATACCAGAGCAAATAATATAAGAACTGAAAATGAATGATACAACCAAGGGGCGTGCATGTATCCAATCAGTTAAGAGTTGTCGAGTATTATATAACATTTGAAACCATATAAGATGGAGTTACTATAAAATCAAGATTCTTCATGAAATACTTGAGAAATAGTTAATCAATAAACGGATGCTGCTATGCATATCGAATGGAACCTGAGAAGTAAATCAAAAATTTAATATTATATGGAGAATAGCACTACTATGGAATATTCCACGAAATATTTTCTTGTTGGTCCAACATAAGGAACATAGTTTTAATTGTTTATTGGTACAAAAAATAATAATCTGCTCTTTAAATCAAAACTATTGTGGCACACGATAAACAATCTCCAAAATATACACTATAGCAAAAAACAAATTCTATAAATCAGTGATAATACTTTTGATCGTTGGCATCGTAAACTGAATTATTTTCAAGTGGATCAGCTGTTTTCCTTATGGGATGTAAGTAGACAACCTGAGGAACATAATATCTGACACCAGCCGAATAGATAATACCAATTTGTGGTACATATTTGTTATTCTTATTGTTAACAGCTTCATTGTCAGCTCTTCTATCAATAACTTGATAGTAATGAGGTTGCTTCGTATATCTGACCGATGGTTGGAGTGTCGTCTTGGTATTGTAGTACTGTTCATAGTCTTGCTTTTCAAACATATGTGGGCCGGTATAGTCAACGCCCAAGTTGAGACTTCTGGCAACATCTTTCTTTCGCAAATTGTATTTCTGTAAACTGGGCGTAAATTTCACGTCCAGTGGAGTGCCCAATATCAAATTTGCTGGTGGCTTGAAGCTGTACAACTTTGTTCGGTATTGATGTGGTATAAGGGGTTTGTATTGATTTGGATTGGGGATGTCTTCACGCTCTTCTGACACTGGGGCTGGATTTCGAGCCACCGTTGTGGCTGATCTCTCCTGGGCGCTGGTTGATTTCGTCTGTCTCGGTACTATGGGTCCTTGATTGGTACCGAATGATACCATGATGGGCTTACAGGCGACCATTGATGCCAATGTTATGAGGAGTGTCTGAAAATAAATTGAAATGGTCAATTGAAGAGCAAGAACTATATCTGAGAATATTTTTTATCACTATAGTATATACTAGAAGATTCCCGTAACTTTGTTTTTTGAGCTTGTGGGTTAACTTTTCAATAACAGCTGACGCTATCACTATGACTTTTTTCGTAAAAATCCATGATTAGTAGGGTAGGCGAATATACCAGGTGTGCCAATTAAAACTTCTCACTCCTATTATCTCGCAAAGGGAAAGGTTTTGTAAAAATCACCAAGATACGTCGATTTAGTTATAGAGGGGGACACATAATTATGTTTCAGTGTTTTTGATCCTACTCCTTCGGCAGGGGCATAAAGTAGATATCCTTACATTTTAGATGGTAGTCTATATTGAGTGATAGCGCATTTTAAAGTGGTTTTGATTCTGATTACGACACAAAACTTTTTGTACTTTTGTTGGGCTAAGGTCATACAATCATCAATTCAAAAATTAGACAGAATGCGGAAATTTTATTTAATTAAATGTTCAAATTGTCTGCCGTCTACTTCCAAACGATAATATTATCTTTGGTCTACTTCTAAACGAACATTTCGAAGCATTTCGGGTGGTATTTGTAAACTTTTTTTTGGTTAATTTCTTGATAAAAATATGTTGTTTATAATTTTTCGTTTCTCTCGATAAAAAAACTAATTCTTTATCAACACAACGTTGATTGAATTTCCATTCATGAAAATGATTTAAACAATCGCTGAAAGATTGGAAATAATTAGTTATTTTACATTAATAAATGCACGACAGCCACCCGAATTTTTAATGATCATTATCCTGATAAAAATACTTCGCATCGGTACGTCTTGGATTTAATGCATAAATTATTAGAAACTGGATCGGTTGCAAGAAAAAAACATAGGTATCGTACGTAATGAAGATAGTTAGGTACCTAACTGTCCTAGGTCATATAGCAATGGAACCAGATTTCAAACTCACTAAACTCGCAAGTACTTCTGAAATTTCTCTTTCTAGTTGCCGCTGTCCAACATTTTTGTACTTAATCTGTTTTTCCGACGAATGTACGATTCAACCACGGCCATACAGAAAGATCTTGAAACGAGCATAAAAAGTGAACGCTAACAGGTTTTTTCAGTTTCCAATTTCTGCCACTTGGTTCGCAATTGAAGGGTGAAGTTGCCATAATAGTATTCCGCGCTCATAAGCTCATAATTTTCTAATAAGATTAAGTAATTTTATGTTCTAAGTAACATCCCCTTTTCTTAATTTCGCAGTGCCATTGTTGACTTTGACATTTGACACTTGCTACCTATGTAATTTGACCTTCGATTCCAGACTTGTTTGCACGACCGTAGTTTCTACTGGATCGCCAACTTGAGAGCAGTAACTGCCGCTATAGGAGCGATGAAAATACAAGAATATTTCATGAAAGTCATGCGCAGCATTCAGGGAAATGGAATGTTTGGGCAAGGTTCAACCGAGTGGCCCAGATCGCCAGATTTACCGCCGTCAGACTTTTTTCTATAGGGACACTTGAAGTCGAAAATTATGCCACACCACCAAACACTCTTGAGGAACTTCTTCGGCGAATAGTTGAAGAATGTCATCAGATTACAACCGAAATGCTTCGAAATGTTCGTTCAGAAGTAGAGCAAAGATATTATTATTGTTGAAATAGAGGGCATATCCCTTAATTAAATTAAATTGTAGCATTTATTTATATTCTCTTATTTTTTAATTGATGATTTTATAGTCATAGCACAACGAAAATACAAAAAGACATGTGTCTTCATAACCAGAATCAAAATAGCTTTAAAATGAGGTGTCACTCAACATAGGGTGCCATATAAAATGTAAGGGTACGCCCCCGCCGGGGGGTAGGTTCCACGACACTGAAACTTACGCCATTATGTGTCTCCTACGGCAACAAAATTGATGTGCGATTTTTACAAAATCTATCCGGTTGCGAGATAATGGGGGTGAGAAGTTTTAATTGGCACACCCGGTAAGTACACTGTATAGGTATTTGATTGAGAGAGATTTATATTGATAGCTCATTTGAGACACTAATTTAGATAAGATGGCAGCAGCCAGACGATCAAAAGTAGGTACAGTTTATTTTCTAATACATGGTTTAAGGTCTTCATATGATAAAGTTATAAAAATGTGTGATAGAGAAACACTCTTAACCAGACGGTGAGCGGATGAATTCAACGTGTTTGTTGATAAAAAAGAAGCCATTCACAACAGAATGCGTTCTAAAATGAATAATGAGCCATGCCATGTGTTTGATGAAGCTTTATTGTATAAAATAGAAGGTGATTATCAATTTATTGGGAGAGTTTATTCTTTGATAATATATAGAATTAACTTGATCAAAACGAATGTTCTTAATTTTTTATACAGATTAATAATAATTAGTATTTAACCCATGTTTATACAAGGACCTGCAATTAAACCTCGCGTTTCCAAGAGCTCGTTTGTAAGTTTGAGTTTTATATTTTCCAGAGTTCATCTGTATTCTAAAGTGTATTTCGTGAATTATTTTTTTTACAGGGTGCCACAAAAAATTTGCGGCTCTTGTATCACAGTCGTATAAAATATTGCTACGCCTTGTATTCTCTATTGATCGTTTTTTCCGTGATAATCTTTTTTTAAAAAAAATATATTCCGAATTTAAATTCTTTCAACTAAATTTATTAGAGAGATTGTTTTATTTTCCTGCAACTTAGACATGAAAATAAACTACCCCATTTTTTTCAGAGCTTGTAATTTACTGTCTTCTAAAATATGAGGGTTCCTCTTGTCATCGTAACTACATATATATATGTAACCGTTCTAGCAAAGTTTACAGAATATAATAAGTTGGATCACTCTTGAACTTTCCTTTGTTGGCAGCTCGAACGTACGATTTTTTGTTTTTTTTGTGCTTGCAGTGGCAGATATATTGCCGGAGATAATAAACTCGGGTAAAACCAAAGCAGTGGAACCTACAAGGGACGTAGTATATTTATGCTAGAGAAATAATAACACATTTTCAGATTTGCCCATTTTCTGATAATACCTACTTAGTTTATATATATATATATATATATATATATATATATATATATATATATATATATATATATATATATATATAAATGTAATGATACCGTTTTCATTTTCCAATGGTCGTATCAATACCCAAGATCTAGGTTTTTAACAAATTCTAAATTACAATTCCGCTCAAATTGTTTCCGCTAATGATATCGACATCCGATTCTAAAAATCTATATTAGCAGCTTAGAATATGCGCTTCTCATAACATTAGGGAGGTAGTTGCTATAATTATTGATTTAGTAAGGAACAGCCCAGTAGAACTTAATTATTTTTAATTTTTTAATATTTGAATGATCTTTAGCAATCAAATCATGCGTCAAGAGATTTAAATATACATTTTACAGCCTATTTCTAGGGTAGAAATAGGTATCTATACAAGTAACACTTCGGGAATAGCCACAAAATGAGATTGTTTGTTGTTGAACAATGGATATTGGAACATATATTTTCTGTTCATTCTTAAAAAGAAAACAATATTCGTGACATAATATGAAATCCAATACATTTTGGTACAATGATCAAAATATTCGTATGTGAATCTTTCCATAATTATAAACCACATAAATCTTGTTGATTCTTGTCCCTTTTAAATTCCGATACAATATTTTATAGTAGTTATTTTTTTATATTTCTGACAATATTTATTGCGAATCGAAGACATCTGGTTATTATGCATCACTTTCACTGTTTACGATAATCGGCAGAGTATGATGTAATAATTTTGTATTTTTATCGTAAACATCTTGTTTAACAAGGTGTTGTTTGCCATTAAAAAGGATTATGATTAATGCTTTTATTGTTTAAGGCATTATGATTTGTTGGATTTTGTAATGGATTTTTATACGCAATTGATTATAGACAAATACAAGTAGTGATTTATTTTTTCGATGATTAACTTTACGTAGAAATCGTCATCTCTTCATTCAGTCTTAGAGCTTTTGTTATTAATAATCCGGCTTTCATTAGTTTACGCACTGAAGAATAACAAAATACAGGTATACAAAGAAGACTTTTGGTATCAACTTCAAAAGTACCAGCACTAATAGAATAATTAATATTATTTTTTATTTTTCAGTGCATCAACATCTGGTCTGGTCTGGTCTACTCACACAACCGTCCTACTATTTCACCAAATATAAAAATAAAAATCATCATATCAAATTGGGTCGCCCTACAGCGTGCTAAGATACACAATAAAGGTACGGACACACCATTAACACGTGTAGTGTTAAAACGTGTTATAGAAATATCTATCACGTTATTTTTTTATGCTGTGTTGTTAGAGACCGTAAACATGCTTTAACACGTCATAACGCGTGTTTTTAATATCTTCAGTGGCCAGATTTTCGTCTGAGTGATGTTACATCAAATATGGATGAAAAATTAATTAATAATAAAAATGAATAAGAATTACGAAAGTACATATTCTTGTGGGACGTTCAAAGCAATGATTATCCAGAGCAAAGAAAAAGACAGGAGGCCTGGAAAGAGATAGGTGAAAAAAAAATTAAAATAAAAATTGTAGTATTTATATTACATTTTCAAAATTTTACTAATTGAGTACAAACAAACCCAAACGACGTGTGTTAACTGAACTAGCTGAATATTAGCATGTAGAACAAATAAAAAATCGGCGTTTCGTACTTTTTACGCCTTCCCCTAAGAATAATGTCTCTCTGCCACGGACACAATGCACTGCCTGTATTAGAAATAGAAAAGTTCTTGTAATAGTTCTCGTAGACCAAAAGCATTCAATACATAGATTCTTCGGATAAAATCAATAGGCCTTAATTTACATCAAAAGGTTCCACAGATTCGGTCTATGAAATTCCCAGGAAATTATGGACAATTCATCCAAACAATCCATCTCTTTACCATTAGAAAACAAAGATAAAACTGGCACTGATACTAAACAACTTCTCTCTTCACAGTTCCAAGAAACATCAAAACGTCAGCATACACTTTTCACAACAGAGATGTGTCCGGTTTTGGTCAGACTGTTCTTCCATCAGCCAGTATGTATTTTGCCGCACGCATGAAAAATATGGAAGAAAAATCAATTGAAGAAGTACGGAAGTACGTATTTTTGTGGGACGTTTAAAGCAAGGATTATCGAGACCAAAGAAAAGGACAAGAGACTTGGGAGGAGATAGGTGAAAAAAATAATAAACGACGTGTATTAACTGAACGAGCCGACAGATTTTGTTTTTTGATGACCAAGGAATGTATTAAAAATATTAGCAAGTAGAACAAATAAAACATCGGCGCTTCATACTTTTTGACCGACGAACACCGGACGGAAGTGGTATGTGGTTTGTGCGCGCCTTGCATATTGTAAACGTACTACGATTTTGATTATTTTTGATTCACTTGAATGAGAAAACTTGAGAATTGGTTCCATATTCTTAAAAACTCAAATTTGAAATCTCCTTACCTCCGAAAACCACTCTCGAAGGGTGTGGACGAGGCAAATTTTCTCGAAAATAGAAAATTCGAGATGCCAATATCCGGAAACGTATAAATTGAACATTTTTCAAAAGAGTTACATTCATGTTAAAATTTCACATATATGTATTTTCGCTATATGGATAGGGCTATTTCTTTCTAGGTACCACTTGAAAAACAATAATATTTGTTGCAACATTTATTTTGAACATTTTTTCCTTAGAATTACGGTTTTCGAGATAGAGCAGTGTCAGAATGGTTAAATCAATTATTTCTGCAGCGATGTTCTGAGATTTCTACAGAATAACAAGTACAAGTAAAGAATATAAGTGGGTCATATGATATGTACAATATTCATTGGTATTTGTGAACGTTTAACGATTTTCGTGACTAATGTTACACTCAAAAGTGTGAAATAAATATTTTTTATAATAAAGTTATTTATAAAAATAAATGCTAAGAATGTAGTTGAATTTCCAATTTCTCTTATTGATTTCTTTATATTGAAGTACACAGTTTATTCTAACAAAATTTAACCACAGGCGTAGGTAGAATTAGAGTGGACTAATCCTAATCACAACGAGGTCTGTTCTTTTTTCTCAAAACAGTATTTTTTCGTGTTTTTTAAAATTACCGCTACAAAAAAATATTTTTTTCTTGTGGGGAATTGATTAAGAAAATAATTTCCATTTGTCATTTGAATTATTGATATTATTGATTGTCTATAATTTTTTTATTTGGGTTTTTTGTGTAACAAAGTTATTGTTATTTACCATGGTCACTGAAAGTGAGATTAGTAACTTTTTGAAAGATTAGGACCGACTTCTTTGGATGATGTACCAAAACGTATAAAATAACAATGACCTAAAAAGGTTTTGAAGTTGGTGCAAATAATCTTCTATAGCTGATACAGCATCTCTTGTCACCGACTTCAACATCTTTATGATTCTTACATTATGTATTGTTAATTTACTCTTTTCAGTGCATCATCGAAAGAAGTCGATCTGAGTTTTTTGCTCAAGTAATTTGTTGTTGTGAATTTTCAACTTCTACTAAAATATCAACGTAATTACTATTAAATACTGACAGCTTAGCAACGAGGCTTAAATCTCTTGCTGAAAAATCCATTAGATACTAATGTTATGTTTTCGCCCAGTTCTGTTTAAGATATATAACGACATTATAACAACCACTTTTACATGTTGAAATGAGTTCAATACAAGTAGGCTTGACCAAATAAAAAATGTTTTAGATCATAATCGAGCACTATTTGTAACTTTACTATACAATTTGACCTTAAGTCACAAATTAACATTAATTGTTATGGTTTGAAATTACCCTATTTCGTGTTATTGTTTACATTGAATTAACATTTTTACCAAAAATGTCACTTTTAATAGCACTGTTTTGTTACAGAATAAAAGAGTAAAGAAATATTCGATCCAACGTGACTTTGAATGCAACCATAATACTATTCAAATGAATAATACAGGGGGACCAGTTTATGGTTGCAAGCTCCATACATTTTTCTATCCGAGGTATGGACTGGCTTTTTTTATACTGAATATCCCATTGAAAGATACACAATTCTTCTTCAGGTACAATGTTTTTTTTTCTAAAGTTCATCAGCTCTACTTGAACTCCATCAACTGCTTTCCTGAATAGTGTCGTTGAACATTGTCTCATGTTCTTTATCCAGAATATTCGTCGGCGATCTATCTTACACGCAATCTTTTACACAGTCATTATTTTCAATAGTTCATATTGGTTATTCCTCTTAAAATGTTGCCAAAATATTCAAGCATGCGTTTTTTATCCTAAATCTAACTTTCAGTTCTTTACTTATTCCGACAAGAACATCACTGTTACGTATAACGGTATACTTTATCCATCCAATATATCCTGAGTATTTTACGATAGCACCGCATTTCGAATGCCTGCAACTTTTGACACATCGTATCAGTCATGGTCTATAACTGTATGCCGTGAATGCTAAATATACTTATAACAACGAAGCTCACGAATTCAGAGTGTGATATTAACTTATTAATTAACATTTTTACATTGGTCACCAAATTGAATATTTAACATAAAGGTGTTTTTTTTATTTTTAATATCTGGAATACACATCCGAAGAGGTATACAGGATACCTTTGCACGGGTCCAGTATACAACAAACATGGCTCTGGTGGGATTCGAACCCGCGCTCACGATAAGCTGCCGCAAGCTACGGACGCATTTCCAGCGCCTTAGCCCACTCACAGCCATCGTGACCCCCATTTTCCCCATTTCTTAGACTTATTTGATATATCTTTAAATTATCTCAATGTATCAAAAGAACTTCGTTCATAGATCCACAAAAAATGAATAGCTTCAGAACCATTCAAAATATCTAAGCCAACTTCTTTTCATCTTTTCAGTCGATTCCTAAAACTTATATCTTTCATCACCTACTGCGATTTATTGAAAAAGACAAATATCTAATGGTCTAATCTAATTACTGAACTTTTTCAAATACAACCCCCTATATACCTATTATTTCATCATTGTGCAGCATTTTTTGAGATCTTTCTATCAATATTGGGTTTGAGGGGTTCACTTTGGAAAATTTGCGAGATTTGATGCAAAATAAGAAATGCTGATAGTTTGTTTAAATAAACAAGATTCAAGTTGGTTGCTCTTGTAAAATTTGTTACATCCATATACATTTATATATAATTATTAATTATAATCACGGAAAATTATTGGACATGGTTAACAGTTAAATTGAAAAACAATCAAGTGGATTGTTTGGATATAAAATAAAATTAAAGAGATTATACACATTTCTGGGCCACACTGTATGTGCCAGGTGAGGTGAGAGAGACAGGCAAGGTCATCACTCTCAGTTTTGTGACGGCATGATGCTCCCATTTTTGATTATATCATCTCTTTGAATAAATTAACAAGTCCAAGGTCAGACTACTTGATGGATGGGATTATTTTTGAATTAATATGACACCTTGAAACAAGGTGATGTTGGATGTTATTTTCTTCACAACAAACTATGGATCTGGAGCGATAACTCACAAATAAATTATGCGTTATATATATATTATCGGATATTTTGAGAAAAAACTTAATATCAAAGAAGCGATTTTTTTGGTGCATCTTATCCAGACGTCTATTGTACGTACTCATTGCCAGGATTAACCATTAGGCAGATAATGCAGGCGTCAAAGGAGGACCCGTAATTTAGCAATTTAAAAAAATCTAAGTAAATGAAAACCTTCTAGATTCTAGATGATAATGAAAATCAAATATCTAATCAAAGTTACGTTGATCAATTTTACGATTATTCAAATTTATAGAGGAGGCCCGAAACATTTTTTTGTGCCTACGGCCTGTAAAATGGTAACATCAGCACTGATTATACTATCTTAGCAACAGCTTTGGAGTAACCATATTCGTCACATAGGAGATGGACTTGTTATAAAGTAGTCAATACCTAAGGAATACTAAAGTTAAAGAATTTATTTAGTTACGTTATGATCGTAACAGATGAAACATTAGTAGCTTATGATCTCCATTTCTTTTTTTTTGAACAAATAACATTTTTTAAGAACTATGACCGACTTTAGATAATGTGCTGAAACATACCAATTGATAATAATTTTATTCGTGACTACTCAAGTAGATAACATTAAGTATTCAATCTTACCCTAATATTTTTTTATCCAGATTAAGATAAATGTGTTTTCTAATATAATGTTTGTAAATTTTTCTTGAAAAATTATAAAATGAATGTTTTTGTTATTAAACGCTCGCTTTTGGCTAAATAAAGTTATATTTTAATTCTAATTATAATTATGATAATGGTATTTTTAAGTTGTGTATCTAGTCAGAAAACAAACTTTTCAACTTCAAAAGTTTTACTACCATTATTATCAATGTTATAAAGTGAGTACTAGTTTTTGAACTGAACATTGGGGCCTCATTTAGGTATTCGCTGGCATTGGAGACAAATTTAGGGCTTCGTTGACATTAAATGGTACTCAGTATTACTGAAATAAATAAAGTATACTTATGGCGCCAGCAACTTTCCTTTCTTAGCGGCTATTTAGAGCCCTCAAAAGCAATAGAATGATATAAAGGGATGTTCAAAAAATAAATTATGTTTTGTTTCCTCTGAAATCTAAACGTCATAAAGATACAACTTTTATATGAAACTTTTATATATATATATATATATATATATATATATATATATATATATATATTTTGATTTTGTATTCTTGACTGGTTTTATAATAAATAAAAGGATGTTCTTGGGGATGCAGTCATATATTAAATAAAATTCTTTGATAGAAGCCGAGCTTTCGAGAATGATTATTCTCTTCTTCAGGGCAAAAATCGTGAATTTAGAATAAATTAACCAAAAACAGGAAAGATTTCATAGCCATCAATTACAAATGTCATTATTTATATTTATATAAATAATGACATTTGTAATTGATTACACGATCACGATTTTTGCCCTGAAGAAGAGAATAAACATTCTCGAAAGCTCGGCTTCTATCAAAGAATTTTATTTAATATATGACTGCATCCCCAAGAACATCCTTTTATTTTTTTATATATATATATATACATATATATATATATATATATATATATATATATATATATATATATATATATATATATAGGGTGTTCCACGGTCATGGCCTATTAGAAATTTCTGGAGAATGACAAAAGATATCGATCTGAAAATTTTATGGCGTCTATAATACAATTTAAACTACCTTCGGAGAATATTTTAATAAAAAAATCACTTCCGGTTTTGCCGGCAGTAATAACAACTTTGTTATTTCAAATGGGATACCCCATATGTCGATACATTTTTGAAATCTACACAAAATTATGAGTACAATGGAGATACCTTTCCCTATAAGTTAATAGTTTTAGTTATTTATTTTTTTTCGTAAAAAATCGATATTTGCGAGTTGATCGAAAATAAGTCATAACTTTTTTGTTATTTGCTTGACAACAGTGGAGTTGGAATTTTTGGAATCTCTGTACACTATTTTGAAGATTTTGTTATGATATTTATAAATTTCCTAAGAAATTATTAGAGAAAAATCGAGGTGAAGATGACTTAATTTCAAACGTTAATAACTTTCTTATTTCAAATAGAACACCTTTTATTTTTTTGCACTATCATATGCAAAATTAAAATACCTTTCTATTGATGTACAACTTCCATATCTAAAGCTGATAGATTATTGAACGATTTCCGATTTTTCCAACAATTATTTTGTATTATCTTAACTTTGGAACGCATCAAAACGTTATCCATAGTTATCACTCATTTATGTCAGTCTTAAAGTGCAAAATTAGGAATTATCTTTTTCACTGTTTTTTGATTGCAATTTATCATAATAATGAATCGAGAATACACAAATGCCGATCTGCTCAACTTTTTTGCAATTTATAGAGAGAGCAATAGGATTGTCGCGGGAACATGGAGGACGTTTAAGGTCCAAAATCCGAATTTGCTGCCAATGACTGCAAAGAAATTTTGCCGGATTCAAGATAATTTTGTTCAACATGGCCAACAAAATGCTCCAAGAAATCGTGTTCCTCCGATTACCGCTGATGAAGCAATGCAATTAAAGCAGATATTTTTAAAAATTATTTTATAATAACTTAACTTTTTAACGCATCAGTATGTAATAAACAACGAAGAGATACTAAAACAATAACAAATTTAATAATCTACATAAAAAATTTTAAACAATAACCTTTTCATAACAAACAAAACAATACTTCAAATGTAATTTAATAAGGGTTCAAAGTGTCCCCATTTACTTCTAAATATGCAATAATTCTGGATTCCACACTTGATGTTGCTTTTCTTATTTCTGTGGGGTCTAGATCTTCTGAAGCATTTTGTATACGATTTCTATCTTTTCTCTTCTATAGATTACACTGGACGGTTAATGTAAACTTTTTCCTTTATGATCCCCCACTAATAAAAATTAGGGGCGTTAGATCTGAAGGCTTTGGTGCCTAAATCCAAGGACCCAATCGTCGAAAACCACCTGTCCTCAAACATTTCATAAAGTTCTTCGGTAACTTCATGACTGCAATGAGCTGCTGCTCCGTCAAGCTGATACCAACACCTTATGACTTCGTTAATTGGCAAGTCATCTACAAAGTCTGTACGTATTATTACAAGATATTTTTCGCTGTCCAGCACTTCGTCGTAAATATAAAACTCAAGTGCGTTGTCTTTCATAAAAGCAAAAACGTTGAAGCTGAATTTAATTTGAAACTTTTGTTCTTTCGTCAAATGAAGGTTTGCGTCTGCCTAGAAATTATTATTTTTTGAGTTAAAAATGCGTTCCTGCGTGATTCATTTGTCCAAATTATTTTTTCAAAAAAGTTTTCGTCTTCTTGAATTTTCAGCAGAAACATTTCGCAAAATTCTACTCTTCTCGGACCATCTTGGGGTTATAGATGTAGTTGTGCAAACATAAAGTCTTTCATTTTCTTTGAATTAATGATACTGCAACACGTAAGTCATGTTCAGCGCTTCGAATCGAAGCTTGGGGATTTCCGTAACAAGAACTGTGAAAGAGACAATTTCTAATTTTTCACTTTGACACTGACATAAATGAGTGGTAACTATGGATACCGTTCTGATGCGCTCCAAAGTTAAGATAATACAAAATAATTGTTGGAAAAATCGGAAATGGTTCAATAACTTTTAATGTATGAGCTTTAGATATGGAAGTGGTTACATCAATAGAAAGGTATTTTAATTTTGCATATGATAGTGTAAAAAAATATAGGGTGTTCTATTTGAAATAAGAAAGTTATTCACGTTTGAAATTAAGTCATCTTCACCTCGATTTTTCTCTAATAATTTTTTAGGAAATTTATAAATATCATAACAAAATCTTCAAAATAGTGTACAGAGATTCCAAAAATTCCAACTCCACTGTTGCTAAGTAAATAACAAAAAAGTTATGACTTATTTTCGATCAACTCGCATTTGTCGATTTTTAACGAAAAAAAATAAATAACTCTAAAACTATTAACTTTAAGTATAGAGAAAGGTATATCCATTGTACTCATAATTTTATGTAGATTTCAAAAATGTATCGACATATGTGGTATCCCATTTGAAATAAAAAAGTTGTTATTACTTCCGGCAGAACCGGAAGTGTTTTTTTTATGAAAATATTTTCCAAAGATAGTTTAAATTGTCTAATAGAAGCCATAAAATTTTCAAATCGATAGCTTTTGTCATTCTCCAGAAATTTCTAATAGGCCATGACAGTATAGACAATATTACCGATGATAGGGGAGGAGAATTTATACAGTTGAAGTCAGTCACAATAAAAAATATTCATTTTAAATCGAATGGTCCCAGTAAACTGAAGATAATAAATAAAATTAACTGGAAAACTCTTGAAGCTTTATGATCCCTTTGTTTTAGTGCAGATTAGAGCATGAGTCAATTGCTTATTAGCGCTATTAGCCTAGGTACATACAGCTACGCCAATTGTAAATTAGTTTTCTACTGGCGGAAAACTGATTAGGAGTAAGCTTTCGTATAAACGTATAAACTTTTTTTGTAGTTTAAAACGCAGGCGTTGTACCTTATTTCGTAAAGAGAGTTCTAAGATATATTAATATAAATTCGCTTTACCCTGATAAGGCAAAAGTGACGCGATAATTAAAGTCTAATTTAAATGAACGTTAAAAAATATGGTAGAATGTATAAATGGAAATCCAAATACCAGCATTAACTTTTCACCTAACCTAAAAGTGTACATTTCAGATTTTATTGAATTTAACATCAAAGATGACATAAATGACAACAAACAGCTGCATTTAGCTTTTATTTGACAATAAAGTCAACAAGTGGAAATTTCACAGCTGGAGTCACTCCCCGTGCACATTTCAGAAGCAATTTCTTCGACTTTCCGTAATGTACTACATTATTTATTTTGAACGTTGTTGTTTATTATTATGTAATTTCTCGCATAAAAATATTGTGTGCTCTTATAAAATGATCCAGTTTCAACATAATATTATGATTATTTTCTCTTCGGATGAAGTAGATTTATAATATGGTAGGTAAGGTTGTTGCATCTTGTTTGTGTTAACTGTAATTGGAGTAAAGTCAATAGAGACCATCAGTCCTATCCAGTATCATCTTTTAGCTAAAAGAGATCTCACAGTAAACGTAGACCGATTTTGTTGATGTTATTTTAGATTTGAAAAATGATTGTTGACAGATGGTCCTAAATCAATTTTTTTTAGGTTTTATGCCTTCGAAAAAGCCCTTCGGATTCTAGAAAAAATAAACATTTTCAGAAATGGAAAATTTCTTATACCAATCCATCTTATAGATTTCATAATTCCTTGAGACATTTGTATTTAGGTAGGTACATTTTTATTTTTATAAATACCGCACTTTTTATGTTAGAGTTCTGAGACAGTAAAAAAATTTCATACCCATTTCGGATAAAACGTGGCTACATAATTCGAAATATTTACACAATAATGTTGTATGTATATATTAATTTATATAAAAGCTATGAATCTGAAGTGATTGTTTTCGCATTAATGAATTAATTTATGATGAACGATTCTTTTGTATACCTAATCACGACCCTTATGTGACCTGTGTGTTCAAGGTTCAGGTCCACTAGTAATCCGCTAAATTGTCATGCTTGCTAGGAATCAGGATCCTTCGATTTAATCCAACATAATAACATAACTTATAAAATATTCTTTCTTGTACATAAGAAAATAATAGTTTCCTGTTTGAGCAGTGAGTTTATTGATGAAATCCTTGTAAATGACTAATTATAAATTATAAAGATTTTGATATATATGCAGAATCTTATATACGTGATACTTTATCCTTCGGCATCAACTTCAAAATGCTTATGATTCCTACATTATGTTATTATTTCGTATACTTTTTTGTGCAATATCAAATGAATGTATTCGATCCTAGCTTTTTTGAGTTATTTACTTTAAATTAGAGACCAATGGCTGATTTGAGGACTTCTGAAACGTAAACATCTTTTTGAAACCGGACAATGGAAATATTAAGAGTACCTACAATACTTTCCGTACTAGGCTATTTTGATGTTTTTTGATTCATTTAAAAGAGGAGATATGAGAAATTGTCCCAAATTTTTAAAAACTCAAATCCAAAATCTCCTTCCCCTTCAAAAAACACCCCCGAAGGGGTGAAGGGGGCACTTTTTCTCGAAAATCAAAAATCTGCGGTGGCAGAATTAAAAATAGGAATTGAACATTTCTTCCAAAGAGTTACGGTTTTCGAGTTACAGCGATGTAAAAATCTCAAATATATGTATTTTCGCTATGTGGAGGGGGCAACAGCTTTCGAAAATTGAAGATCTGAGGCAACCACATGGAAGAGCAGATTATTCGTAGCAACATTTGTAATGAACTTTTTTTCCTTAGAGTTACTGTTTTCGAGTTACAGCGAAGATGAAATGGTAAGATCTAAAATACTTATGCGTATTTCCGCAGCGATGTTTTGAATTCTCTAAACAATAATAAGTACAAGCAAATAATATACGTGGGTAATAGGATAACTACTATGTTCTTTGGTATTAGTGAACTTTACTGTGAACAAGAAACCATTTTTTTTTGGAAAATGATCAATTCAAATATTTGTGGACAAACTTGCCGCCTCAACTCCCTTTTGGGGCAGTCTTTGCATGGAAGACAATGTTGGATTTTAAATTTAAAGCATGTGGGACCTGTTCAAATTAAAACAAAATCATCAAAGTCAGAGCAAGTTTACAATACGGAAGAAACTCATTGTATTGTATATTTAGTCCGTTTAGGAGGTCAGTCAAAAACTATAAAGTTTTGTCAAACAGTTTTTTTTAATAATTTATTCAACTATTTTAACACAACATACTTATAACTGTAAATTGTCAATACTTTAGATACAACGTACTGTATGATTCTCGTACAAAATTGTAAGTGAGTGATGCTCACTTGCGTGAAAAGTTTTTTATAAATACAAATATTGATTCGGCGTTTAATACTCTTCGAAAATTTCATCGTACCGAAACCAGTTGATTAAGTCTCTGAGTTCAAGAGAATAAGGCATATAGGTTCAGAAATAAATTGATAGAAATAGGAAAACGAAGTCCAAATGGATCACCCAAGAGAAAGTGGATGGAACATATTTAAGGAATAGGAGTTTATAAGGCTAAGAAGAAAGGGAAGGAAAGTGGTTGGAATTTTATCAAATTTAAAAACGTTTTATTTTGTTCTGATTGTGTTGAAACAGTTTCGGTAGCTAAAAGTGTACTGGTCTCTTGTGAATAATTTAATGAATAAAAATATATTGTGGTAAAACTTGTCAGTATGCACCATAAAGCTTGTCAGTGTGATCCGAGCAAACTTAAGTCCTTCTGGAAACAAATATTATAAATGATAAGAAAATGTACAGACTGTGCTCAAATCCTTTTTACTGTTTATTGAACTAGTCTCTGAACCGGGTGGACCAATAATCCGATCCACTGGCTGTTTCTCTGAAGTACTCATAATACAACTTTGAGAAACGTTAGCAAAACGGCCAAGAGAAGTCACCGGAAATAACTTTCAAGTCTCTAGCTTTACCGCAAAAACCATTTTTCTTAAAATATACCTAATTTTAGTGGTAGGTCTTAAATAAGTAATCTAGATTCTGAACAAATTTTGTTAGATATTTCTCATATCTTTTTCTCAAGTAAAAGTTGGGGGAGAGTGGAGAAACCTTTATGAAGAAATTCTTCTAATTTCGGTTTGGCTAAGCCGATTTCAATGAGATTAGCTTCATATGACAGAGCATAAATCAGCCAATCATATATGATACAGATCAATTCGATTTAATTCCAATTGTCGTAGATAGCGGGAATCTTCGGGAGAAAAATACTGAAACTTGTTCTCGTTGAGGAAAACATCCAATTATTGTGAATCTCTATGAGATGAGATTAATTACTAAACAAAATGGCTCAAGCCGCATGTAGATATCGTTTATCTAACTCGAGATAGGTATAAGTAAAAACGCATAGAGGTGGTTAAATACTATTTGCTCAAAGAGTATTACAAATTTAATATAAAAAAGATATTTAGGGCCAATTTCATAATGTACCCCTAATGGGAGATTAGCTTGATGACGGAATAAAAATAATGCATTTTTTAATAACTTTTACAACGTCAGTCACCTTATCTTTCTTTCTTTTAAAGTAACTTTGAACGATATGTCCCATTGTAAAAAAATATAAAATTATTAATGTGGGAGTAAAATTAATAGCAGATTAAATTCTATTACGAAATTGGCCCTTAATCTTAATAGACATCCTATGCGCTTTTCCTAGTAAGTTTTAGATCATTTAAATTTCAGATAAACTAATAAATGGATCGGAATAGAAGTATATTTTTGTGGCCATGCTTGGTCACCAGACCTTACTTATCTGATCTATAAATGGCGAAAATTAAAGGTTTTTCTTTTTAAAGTTCGACAAATCATACAGCATGACATGGTAGAATAGGTAAAATAGAAGCAACTGTTGTTATGTCTACCAGCAACAGACTACGTCTTTATTTAGAAAACGATGGAATACAATTCCAAAATTTAAATGGGCATCAAATTTTATTGATAGTATTATCTTTCTTCTACTATTTTTAACGACTGGTTATTTCATTTGTGCAGTTGATAATTTTGTTTTCAAAAAACCTAATAATGGAAAAATAGTGATATATTTTGCGAATTTAATCTATAATACCGGGTGAGCAAATACTACTTGACAACAATAATGCGTTTTTACTTATATCTCGACTAATTATGCAAACGATATCGACATGTGGTGTCAGCCATTTTGAAAAGAATTTAATGTTTTCATAGTTATTCACAATAATTGGGTTTTTTCATTTGACATTTAAAAAAAGCGAGATTTAATATTTTTTCTTCTGAAGGTGCCCCCTACCTAAGACAATTGGAACTATATCGAATTGTTCTATATCATAAACTCTCTTACCGTTTATGTGAGAAAGATTTGAGAAAATTATTTATTAAATGTGCTCCGAAATTAGGCCGTATTCTACTAATATTCGGTATATTTTAGAGAAAAAAATATTTTTCAATTCCTTCTTAAAGATTGTGTCCTCTAGCGGTAAGCTAGGGTCTCAAAATTTATTTCCTGCGATTTCTCTTGCCCGTTTTTGCCTATGATTTTTTTCTGAGATGCAGGCAGGGGATCGACTTATTGATCCACCTGGTACAACATAATTATTTGTTTCTAAACCGTTTAAATCTATTTTTATTGTCAATCCGATAGGACGTGCAGTGTTTTAGCTCAAAATATCGTATGAAATCGTCCAAGCATGGGCAGATCTTGCAGGTTAATTAACAAAAGTAAAAGTAGCTAAAGAGATCTTACACAAGATACCATTTTCGCATACTTAGATTCTTATCGATTTCAACTTGTGAAAAAATTTGTCCAAATAGCTGTCACACAATAATTTAACAAACGTGACTGGGATACATAGCTCCTTTCTTCAATCAACACAGCTTATTTTTATTTATAAGTGTGCCGAGAAGATTTTCCAAGCATTCACATTGTCCACCTATAAATAATTGTCACGAGCATTACACGCTTGACAGATTTATGTTGTTGCAAGAATCGCTTACAATACGAATTTAATGCCTTCCTTTTTTCCCCATTCTTTTGAATGCATGTATAGAGAATTTGTCGCTGCAAAAGTGTTGGTGCACATGTGTAGACACTACCGGGTTCAAGACAGCTTAAAATGGAGTTGTCGTGAGCTTGTGGAATTGTTGTCGTATTTTGTAAATGGCATATTATACCTAAGAGGTTATATGGATTGGAAGAATTTTTATCGTGTGGGCACTTTATAGTAGAAAACAGAGTATTGTAGCTAGGATTGTCAAAACTATCTATCTAAATCTCAATAGTTGATAATGAGCACAATATCCAAACCAACATGTTAGTCTATGCTGAAAAGCTTTCCAATTTTTTTTGACCAAGCTTAACGGACGGTATTCCCATGTTGCGCATTATGCCGTCTCGAATTTTAAATTTTCGGTAAAAATTGCCCCCACTAACCCCCTTTGATGAAAGTTTTGGAGGAGAGTAGCATTTCTGATATTTTTCTCAACGGGATCAATTCTCAATACTCCTCTTTCAAATGAAAAAAGAATCGTCAAAATTGGAGCACGTTTACTATGCAAAAGTAGCGAACAATTATAAAAAAAAACATGCAGACATATAGTGAAATTGTATAACACCTCCATTTGGGTTCGTCAGTCAAAAAGTTATTTCACCAATAGAAATGCCGAGAAGCACTTATACATAATGATATGCTTGACTTTGGAAGCTTGCCTGTCAACTTACTGCCATTGTCAGTTAACCATATTCTCTTCTAAATAATAAGTTAGGTATTTATATTTTTTATTTATTTCTTTCAAAACACGAAGTAATTAGTTATAAGTTTCATTCAGATGGGGTACTGTACTAAATCTATATGATGATTTGATTTTATTTATTTATTAATAAAAATTTGGAAGAAGAGCGAATTTGATGCGGTCGTAAGATGTCACTTTTGATGTGTACCTACCCAGCGAATTAATCTCAACATATCTGTCAACATTAGAGCGCGTTCGAAACGGTTCATATGTACAATCTCTCGCATTGAATACAGGCATTAACAAAATGAATCGACTACAAACGGGTTGAATCATGTAAAAAGTTAATTTATCATCTTTCATGTCCCGGAAGATAGAAGAAGAATTATCTTGTCGGATATTACGTACCAAGTCGAGTATGAACTATGACCGCATGGAAATCATTGAAATATGTACAATATGAATGTTAAATAGCTCCAATCTCTTCCACCTACAACTAATAACTTTTCCTCAAAGCCAAAGATGATTATGGCTCATTAATAGAAACTGATTTGACTTGAGTATGGACTGTGGGAACGTGAACTTGCAAATAAACGACGATGAAAGGATCATCATCATCATCATAATATACATTTTCAAATTACTCACGCCGTCAATACAGGAAGAAGAAGAGTGTTGTTTGTTCTTTTGTTCCAATATTTTTATTTGACTGGAAATAATTTTAGTGAACGTTCGCTCAAAACACAAATACATACAAACAAATTGTTGTGTCTTGTATAATTATACTGATGCCGTTCAGGATTATGCGAACGATTATGGTTCTTATGCAAGAGAAAGGTTTTGATAGGTATAATAGCATCCAAGATGTTTTCACTCGGCGACAAATGAAAGAAAAACGTTACGTTTGATTGGCATAGGAAACAGTAATTTTTGACAACAAAAGAGGCGTGAGAAGAAAAAAAATAGGTATGTCACTTTCAAACAATTCCATTGAATATAAAAACCGCCCGATCAGGTCCTATGACCAATATGTTTTTTGAGAGTGCCAACACAAACAACAATCTTCATATTCAATTTGGACGACGGAGGAACTGTTTAGCCAGAATATGAATAAAAATTTTACAGTTCATTTCAGCATAACTTTTTTCTAGCACATCCCCCAAAAACTGTGTAATTAGGGCCTGATTAAGACGAAGGCGGCCTACAATCATAATATAAAGTCAAATAGGGGTGCCATGAAGGCGACAAACAGTCAACTAAAATAGTATAGTGTTAGTTCGAATTCTTCTGGGTTAGAGAGAGGCGCTACTGGAGACTTTTTCTATTGAACTTTACATGTTTTGATTTGTATCGCTGGATGTATTTTTCTTGTAATTATACTTAGGGAGTTGAAGCTCACATACGTAGCCGTAAGTCCGTAAGTACGTGACATTATGGAGTGTACGCATGCGTCCGTACGTTGAAAATATATCCAACAATTGAATATATTAAATATAACATATATTGGCCATTCGGAAGATAGAAGAATTACAAAGTAAACACGTACTACAAACAATGAGAACAACTACTCTGTGAGCTAATACCCCAACTCGCATTGCGTTATATCATTGCTGGTAGGGAAGTACGTTCGAGTTCTTACTCGACACAAATATTGCCGCAAATAGAGAACTGCGCATGCGTAGCTGCCAGTTTTTAGCTCAAGTAAAGGTTTGTGGTGGCAGTCCTAATATCAGGAAACTGAAAAAGTTCATATTGCCATACAGCTGATGAGCCTGATGTACAATTCTGTAACAAATCAATTTTTCGAGTAAGTAACTGAAACCTTAAATTTAGCCAGATAACTAATAGAAAGTTTTCTGAACAATTTAAGATCAGTAGAAAATTGAGTATTGTGATGTCAAGGAACTTGCTGAACAGCTAAACGCAATAATAGTTTTCCGAAGAAAACTACGTACATTTACAGAATATTATGACCGATAGAAAAAAATGTGACATTACTGAAGTATAAATGGAAGAAAAACTAATTGTTCTATGCCCGAAGCTGCCACCTGGAACTAAATCAACAAAATGGCAAAATTTAATTGAGGAAGTTTTGTTAAATAAAATAGATTTTTATAAAAAAACAATGCATATACTTCATAAAGAACATACTCATAAAAGTTTTGTAATGTTTTTTAATAAGCCATCAAAATACTGCGGCTGCCACTCCTGTAAAAACCACAGGACAGGTACATAAAATGACAAGAAATAATGATTTATGTTGATTATATGCAATTGATGCCCAGCAAGTATGTATAGTAAGTAAGTACTCTCTTAAAAACTCTAATTAACCACAATTATATTCAGTGAATGAATAATAATGTCAAGTTTATCGTTTATAAAATGTTACGTCCATGTGAGCAAGTGAACTGTGTGCGTTATCGTACCTACATAAAATGGTTTGTTTAATTATTGTAGAATTGTTCATGTTTTCCTGAAACGATGTTTCGTAATTGTGTAATTTTATTAGGACACCTAGTCATGCCAAAGCTAGTACATATCAAATAAAAAGAAAATGGGAAATGATCATTTCGTCTGGTAAGAAGTTGAGCATGGAGTTTTTAATTAAAGTTTTGCGATTCACGAAAATTCTCAGACTTGAGAAATCACATGTACAGTTTAGATTTGATAGGACCATCAGAGAAAAATCTTGAAAGGTAAAATCAAATACTTATTATACATCTATACATTTATACATCTATTTATCTATATATCTATACATCTATACATTTATACATCTATACATCTATAATATATCTATACATCTATGCATCTATACATATACATATATTAAAATTGTAACAGGCCGTTGTCTGTACATTGTAGTTATTTAAGAAAAACTAGGGGATCTTTATTAGAACAAAAGAAGCCAAAAAAACATTTTTTAGAACTTTGTACTCGCATCACGCAAATATATATATATATATATATATATGAATTGAATGTAGCCTCCATCGATATATTACTAGAGGTCTAATTTAAAATATAGGCTCCATTTTACCGCAATCTGCCTGTCTTTCTGTATGTTTGTCGTTTGTATACGCATCACGCAAAAACTGCTACATGGAATTGAATTCAATTTTCACCGATGTATTGCTAGAGGTCTAACTTAAAATGTAGTTTCAATTTTACCGCGTCTGTCTGTCTGTCTGTATGTTTGTACATGTATCACGCAAAAACCAAGCATGGAATTGAATGCAGTTTTACATGCGCAGGAAGTCGCGGGCAAAAGCTAGTTATAAATAAAATTGGCTATCCTATTGGCAATAGATATAATTTAAGTAAAATTATATATTTATTGTAATTTATTCATAAATTATGAATAATTTGCTATCGCCAATATTATATAAAATTATTTATTTAATTTTACACAATATCAATATAACTATACAATCTCGATTTGTAGAGCCTTCTGTAAGTTGAGCATATCTTAACTCAGGTCAAGGTCTTTTTTTATTTATTATTGTTGTCAAGGTCTTTGATTTGCAAACCTAAAAATATTGAGTAGTAAAATCAGATTTCCATTGGCTTTTGACCCCTGACCTTGACAACTAATGAGATCATCATTAGGTCAAATAATATTAATCTGCAAATTTTGATCTGAACTGGTTCATTGGTTTCGCAATTATTGTGATCGGAATGGCTTGGTTACGAGATTGTAAAAGCTGAATGCCTTGTATAACAATTGTAGAGAACATTAAATATTGAAAAGTAAAGTAATTAATAAAATTTTAATAAATAAATAAATAAACATAGCTGACTTTTGTACATCTACCCTGTACCTACCTACAACTGCTCCACTTCCTAAAAATAACTACAAGAATATCATATTCTGTTTTAATGAAGTCGACTTCCCTATTTAGTATATACCATAATAAAGTATTATTACAAAATCACGATTATCATCTAGATTTTTTTATTATGTACCGACAATAACCTGATTCTGTCTAATGATGAGAAATTACATGACGACCACTAGTCCGAATTTTCTTTCAATGGCGTACATTTGCGATACTAAACCAAAAATTATGTGAGATTATAACAAAAATAACTAGTAGCGAGGATAACTTATCTTTTTCTATTAAACGAGCAATTCTTGTTGGCATATATCTATCTACACTATTTAGCAATTGTTTTCGATAAAAAAAATAGGTATTTCGAAACAATATATTTTTTGAAATTATTTGTTAATTTCTAATTTATTTATAACAACTAAATTCCAATAGTTCTTGACGTCGATTTTTTTAATGCCCATTGTTGTAAACTCACCCCACTATTAATAAAATAGTTTTTGTCATTTATATCCATAAAAATATTTTTTTACCACAATCATTAATTATATTCTATGAGTGGTATTGAAAATGAAAGTTTATAGGTTTAAATTTAGTTCTGTGGAATAGGATAGAACAAATGTCAAGAAGCTGTTTTCTGCCAGCTCGTAAGAAAATATTTTTCACAAAAAATTGGACCGACATTATTAGTGTACTGAAAACTACGAAATAATATTAATTCTATTGGTGCTGTTACTTTTGAAGTTGTGCAGTTGCAGTTGAATTGAGAACTTTTAGCACCAACTTCACAAGTACCAGCACCAATAGAATTAATATTATTTCGTACTTTTCAGTGCACTAACTAATACGGTTGGTCCAATTTTTTGTAAAAAATGTTTATTTCACACTTTTGAGTGTAACATTAGTCACGAAAATCGTTGAACGTTCGCTAATACCTACCACTAATATCCTATAACCCACGTATATTCTTTGCTTGTCCTTGTTACTATTATTATGTAGAAATCTCAGAACATCGCTGCACAACTACTTACAAGTATTTTAGATTTAAACATTTTACCACTGCTCTATCTCGAAAACCGTAACTCTAAAGAAAAAATGTTCTTTATAAATGTTGTTACAAATACTATTGTCTTTCATGTAGTGCCAATAAATTTTCAATTTTTTAAAGAAATCGCCCTTTCCACATAACAAATATGCACATATTTGAGAATTTAACATGCCTCTTACTCGAAAACCGTAACTGTCGCTTTCTGTTTCTTCTTCTTTTTTACTAATTTAGCAGGGCCAATAATACGCCTTTACTGTCTGGGTGTTCAAATAAACAACTGATATCAAATTTTGAGGTTAGTTTAATAACCTTATAAATTTCATATATTGACATACCAAATATCCTCACAGTTTTGTGATCTACTGTAGCTTGATATACTTTCATGTTTGATACAAAGTATATTACGGAGAGCATACACAGTTCTACATGTCTCTCATCTTGAGTCCTGAACCTACGTAAACTCTTGACATCGGGTAGGTTCGAAAGAAGGAAACAGCATTGATCAACAAAATTTAGTTGGTAACTGTTTACTAGTTTTGATTATGAATTTGGAAGGACATATTTGACTGAAATAAATTTAACATTCGACACCACTGCCCGAATATAAATGCGATCGTAATCTTCGTAGCCTATACGGAAACTTTCAATTTCTTTCTCTTCATTGTCGTTGTCGTTAGTTGGTGTGCGTGCGAGTTCTGAACACTATCCTACTACCGTCATCATCACTTTTACCACGCGACTTGTTGAGAGTAGTAGGCGATGACCTTGAAAAGTTGACATCACCTAACCGTATCAATTAATATACATAATGATTAAAGGCTAAGGTATAAGTTAGTAATTATGTTTTGGTCTAGCATTGGCTATGGATATGTTATGTCAATGAACTTCAGTAGGTATATTTCATAAGTTTTGTTGAGATTTATGTTCTAGTTACGTCCACACAAGAATAATTGGAGTCCCACAGAAATTCTCACTATTTATTTGACTTAAAAATGTTGATAATAATTTTTTTATCCTTGACTAGGAGTCTGAAGTATATATGTTAGTTCTACGGGAAAAACAACGATCGATTGTGGGCAAACGATAACTACAAACAGTCTGAAAATTTGGTGACATACTAAACTTGGATTTTTGAAAGTTCTGCTCTGGATGTATATTTGAATCACTCCCATAATGGGAGTTGCGTCGATTAAACACCCTATTTTTTGTGAATTTGACTTCGTCTGACCAAATAATATTATTCAAAAAGAAATAATTTTCTCGCGAACGAAGTAGAATAAATTCACTGAACTCTATTCTTCGTGGGAAATCAGTCTCCATAAAATACTTAGAACTGATGCCTTATATTCCTAAGTCGCGTGCTACTTGCCTTGTATAATTTAACATAACATAATAACATGCGGCAAAAAATCCAAAAATATTTTCATTCTTAACAATTGGTTTATTTCAACTTAATTTAGGCTTTAAAGTTCTGAAATTCTTGAAAGTTTTGATTGCTGTTTCTGTGGATATCACATCGAAATAATCTTCATTTGTATAATTAAGTCTTTTCGGCATGCTAATGATTCAAAATTTGAAAATAAAAAGTATTATATTGACCTTTTGATGCTTGTTTGACTTCTACTACTAACATTTGTTATTATTTTGTAATGCAATCATGGCCCATTTCTAACACAACTTTAAAGATGTTTAGCATTTTGACATACAAAAATGACAATTATTTTCTGTATAGTCAACCTTATACAAAGTTCCCCTTATTTTGCTTCTTAATGCAATAAAATAATGAAAAACGACTGTTTCCATTTGAAGCAATGATTTTTGACGTTTTTTATCTAGTTTTCAAACTTTTTTGATCACTACAAATTATTATCAAAATATCTTAAAAATACTGATAAAGTAGATCTTCTTCTACAAGAAAATCCATCGAAATTTAAATATCAAAGTCTTTTCCTTAGGAAAGATTGATAATTATGTTTTGGAATGCCAACTTATTTTTTCACAAAGTATTTGAAATATGCCTCGTCTTTAATTTGGCAGACACATATTTGCAATTTCCGAAAAAAAATGACCCTGCCACATAGCGGACACACACATATTTCAAACTTTACCTACCAGTGCTGTGGAAAGTTACGATTTTTTTGAAAAATGCCCGTTTGAACGTTGCTAAATAAAATAATAATACATAACGTACGGATCTACGATTTTGAAGTATACATGACATGGTATATCAGCTAAAGAATATTTTTTTGCAACGACTTCAAAATATTAATGATCCTTACATACTGTTATTTTTTTCTTTTTAATGCATCATCAAATGAAGTCGGTCCTACTCTTTTATCATGGTAAATGTATTTTATCAAGAAACCGCAAAATGAAAAATTATTACACACTATCAATAATTTCAATAATTCAAATAACAAATTATCATTCACTCAATAATTCTTTTTTCTACATGCAAAAATATTCTTGACGCCTTCTGCTCTGCACCAAAATGACCGTATATTTGAAAAGAATAAAGTTTTTACTTCAATATGAAGAAATATATAAGTCAGATTTTCTAAATTGCCCTTATCCCAAAAATTCGATTATTAATGGGAAGGACATTACTTTATATGTATAGTTTTTATATTGATAGACAACTTTATTATAAAAAATATTTTAAATTATAAGCAGTTGTTTCTGAAATTAGTGAAATACATTTTCGATATTCCATAGCGCTAATTACAGAACCATTAAATTTATCGAAAGTTTTCACGAACAAATATTTCAAAAAATAGATGTTCTACAACATCTAACAAAGGAAGTTTAAATTTTTTATAGCATTTGAAGGACTTTTTCGAAGACATGATCATTATGAAACCAAGAAAATTTGAATACGGGACCATATCTGAATCCTACTTTTTAAATGAAAAAACAATCAAAATTCCGTTCGCGTTTACAATGCGAGCTGATTTTACATACACTCAAAAAATTCACAGTGGAACTGTAAACCTCTTGCTCTTGGGAAGTCGATCCAAAATAAGGCCACATTAAAATAACATTCTTATCGTTGGCCCACGATTCACCAAAAATGAAATATGAAACTGAAAGCATTGGCCAGCAATTCACGTCCTTTTCTCAGTTAACTTTTTTGACAGTAACATATATTTATGCTCAAGAATAATAATACTACAAACGTATGTAGCCCCAAAGTACATTTGTTCATTGACACATTGTTTCAATTTCTTTAACATTATTATTTTACACACTTCTGTAAGTTTTCTAATAGATCACAGATAAGGAAGTTTGTGAAACGGACAGCATCCCCTTTTTGAAGAAAACAATAGTTGACTTTATCATTTTTAATATCCACTTGGAACGAGTTAACCCCAGTTGAAACGGCTTTTCTTCTAAATGCTCTGCTTTACGCTCCACAAAACCATCAAAGATACCTACTTTTCACAAGGAAGCACATTGAAATTTCTTTCCATATCAAAATATTATATGTATGTTCGATTGTATTGTCAATATTGTGACTGTATTTTGCATAAGCAATGCCTTATTTCTATACATCCAATTACATGGCTGAAAAACCACATGCACATTCTACAATACTACTTACAGTTTGGCTTTACATATAAATAATGTTATTGTATGGCGATAAGATCGAAGAAAATGTCTTTTGTCACTTGAATTGATGGTGGAAAGTTCATCTTTAGATAACTATTGAATTAAATAACTCAGGCGGCAAGAAGATATGCCAATGAATGAGATTGTCACATTCGGTAGACTTTTCCTTGTATTCAGTGACATCAGTAGCTCGCACAATTCATTTGATTCAAAATAGTTTTGATTTTCAAATGATAAAATAATTTATTTCTTGAATTGTTTTGGCCCATTCAAAGGTTATTTTATGCTATATAAGAGTTAAAGGAATAAATAATACATTAGATTAAAAAAATGACAAATAAACTAGTTAAGAATAGGTACTTCATTCCAGTCATCTGTCAAAAAAATAGGGAATCAAAACTGATAGATAGACTATATACTTAATTAAAAATAAATTAGTCAATCATGTCACCTGTCAAACATAAAAATCTCAATCAAAATCTATTCACCTGATTGATAGCTACGTTGTCTCAAACAAAAAAGATACAGAAATTAAATTTTATTTCCTTGTACCTTTTTCCTTGCTTTTTTATAGATATGCGTCTCAAAAGAATGATGAAAGGCGTAACGAAGAACAAGTTTTATCACAAGCTTTAGAACCGTTGTGGCACAACAGTCTTGAACTAGACATGTTTTTTGGCTATTGCACGGTAGCTGTACATATGTCTTTAGAATTTTGACGGCGACTTTAAAACGTGTTGAAACTTTTCATAGACACTTGTCCATCGATAATTTGAGGTACAAAAATTAAAAAATCCAGAAGAACACACTATGCAAGAAAAGGCTGACTCAGCCTTAGATATCCATAATACAAACTCAACTAGTCTAGAACTAAGATTTGGTTCCGAATACAGCTGTATATCCTATTTTTGACCGACGAATCCAAACGGAGATTTTTTTTTATTTGGGCACGCGCTTTATAATGTGTGTTTATGATTTTTGATGCATTTGAAAGAGAAGACTTGAAAAATGGGGGTGGAGGGGGCAACTTCTCGTGAAAATAGAAAATCTGAGACGGTAGAATTAAAGAAAAGAAAATATCCGGAAACGTTTGAATTGAACATTTTTTCGAAAGTGTTACGCCTTTCGAGTTGCAGCAATGTTGATATCTGAAATATGTGTATTTCTACTATGTGGAGGGGGCCATTTCTTCCGAAAATTGAAAATCTGAGACGGTCAAATTAAAGACCAGATTATTTTGAGCAACATTTGAAAACAACATTTTTTCCATAGAGCTATGATTTTCGTGTCTCAGCATTCGTAAAATCTGAAATATACGTATTTCCGCGAAGATGTTTCGAGATCTCTGAATAATAAAAAGTACAAAGTATATTCATGGACACTAGCATAAGTAATATTTTATTTGGTATTAGTGAACGTTCAACGATTTTCATGACTAATGTTACACTCAAAAGTGTGTAATAAATATTTTAAAAAAATTTGACCAACTTTATTAGTTGATGCATTGAAAAATACAAAAGAATATTAATTCTATTGATGCTGGTACTTGTGAAGTTGGTCCAATTTTTGTTTAAAAAATATTTATGTTCTTTTCAGTGCTTTATTTCATGATATCGACCTTAAGTTATACTTTAGGGACCATGATCGATTTTGGGAAAATTCAAATCATAATGTAGTTGTAGATGTTATTTTCTCTAATAGCTGCATGAGATATAGATCTCTGGAGTAAATAAAATATGTATCGACTTATACTTATGCATATTTCTTAAGTCTGTTCGCGTCTTTTAAATAGTAAACAAGCTTCGATTTTCATGATTCTTTTCCATTTGATAGAGTACTATTGAGAATTGCTCCCATTGAAAAAAGTCGATATTCAACATATTTTTCCCCAAAAACTGATCCCAAATGAGGTTTCTGTGTTGTTACAGCAGCCGTTAAGTCTGAAATATGTGTTTCCGCTATGTGGAGGGGGCAATTCTTTTCGAAAATTTAAAACATGAGACGAGAGAAAAAATTTACTGATTCCGAGTTACAGCAGTATTAAAGTCTGAAATATGTCTATTTCAGCGATGTTCTGAAATCTTTGAGTACCTAAGTATAGGTAAGCAAAGTATTATCTTCTTTGGTGAACGTTAAGAGATTTTGATGACTAACGAACACTCAAAAGTGTAAAATAGGTTTCTTATACCAAAAAGGGTCGCAATTTTGTGTTGGCGGCATTCTTGTATTTGGATTTATTTTATAGATTACTGTATTTTAATAGTCAAGCCCTTTCATTTGATAGGCATATTAAGAGGATTGTAAAAGAATGTGTCATCTACCATTTTGTGGTGACAGCCATCTTTTATTTAAAATGATAGAAACTAAATACACGTAATTATATTGTCATCAGAACTAAAAGTGTTTACTAAATATCAGATCAGTAGATCAACAGGAAAGTGGTCAAATTTCAATAACTAGATTTGACACACACATGACATAAAGAAGATAAGCTAAATAAACCTTTTTTAAAAATTCCGCCACTCCTTTTGGAAGCATGTTGGATTTTAATGATACTTAATTTAGGGACCAAAGCTAGACATTCGATATAATGGAAATGGGATCAGCAATAACCTTGGCATATTTACAACGTATCCATACTGAACGAATTTGCAGCAGGTCAAAAATCAGCCTGTAGTTACACAATCGTTTACTTGTATTCAGTTATACTTCTTGTCGATTATTTGTTGTTAGTGTTTGATCTTTTTTTACTTGGTTGATTATATACATAATTTCAATAAACAAATCTCGTTATACGCAATTCATTAGTGATGCCAAGGAAAAATGGTTCCTAGAAAGTTATTAAAGGAGATGATAGATTCTAATTATATTCTCAAGGCAATTTATAACAAAACGCGCAAATTATAAATATTTATCACCATTATTCTAACAGTGTAAGATTCAATTAATTGGAATATGATTTCATCACAGCAAATCAAATTACTATTTTGGCGATGTTGAAATATGCGTGTAAATTGAAAAAAAAAATAATTTGGAGGTTGACGACAAAACTGCACTAGCCTCAAAATAATAACCCGGAACATACTATTTGGTAACAGAATACATATACATTTTGACCAAAATATTTCCGTAACGAAAGATTCATGGCAATAAAAACACATGATTTCTTCATTGCTTCTAATTCAATTAAAAAGAATGAATAGAGTATACAATCATTCTTTTTACTCTTTCATAGGGATTATCATTATATTGTATAAGAGCTAATTACCCAAATTGGAAATTGAAGTGATAGCCGACCGCAAAAACTGTTTTGTGGTCGCGACGACCATCAAGCATGAAGATATGGGTGCAGTATTATCGATGCAGCATTGACATGATTGACAGATTACAAATGGAAAAGGTGAAAAAAATTTATGTACGAGGTCGTCGCATCTCGCCAATCGTAGAAGAAATCAATTATTTTCAACGAACGTGAGATTCTCTTGAACTTTGATCATTATTTGAATGGTACTCATCTTTGGGAAACAATTGCTTTTATTATAATAAATGCATGTTTTCAAAGATGTGATTTACCGAGCACGTTTCAAGTACCTATTATTGTTGTAATAGACTGTCTAATTTTTTCGAAGCCCAAGACTTTCTAGTCGATTTCTTTTACATTTCATTTGTGTGTCTATCATTATGCAGAGTATCATGTAAATTTCTTTGCCAAATATTAGAAATTATTTTTATTCGAGTCGATGCTTCTTATCGAGAGGTCTAGTAGGAGAAAATCGTACCAAATAAAATATTTACCATTGTTGATTGACAGTGCATATAGATAAATAGATAGTATTTTGTGTGAAAAATAATTGAAGCCTGTCAAATTTGAATAAGAATATGGAATAAAACATGGCAAAGAAGACCTCCTCAAGGATATAATGATGTATTTAAACATTTATGAAATAGAGTGACATATTAATATTGGGGTTTCTATATCAGTCAGTTTACTCAACGGACTCGAATTAATTTTCAAGAAGCATAGGGATTATAATCTATTTAAATTTTTTATTAACCTTTTAACATCATTTGACATCAAAAATGCGTAGACAATGTAGGTGTAAAAATTATCAGTTGAATCATTCCTCCATTACAGCCCTTGTATTTTTCGTAAGCTATTTTTTTGAAAACCAACGAGGTAAATTAAGGAAATGATACTTGCTTCATTTTATTATCTTATTAATATCTACAGCAGAGATTGTATTCATCGATTTAAAAAAAAGGAGCAGGTATACAATTCAGATGTATGTTTGCTTTTGTATGGCTGTTTGCGCGTTTTGCGTAGTAAATTACGATTTTTGTTTCATTTGAGAAATGGTCCCATATTTAGGAAACTCTGAAATCTCATTCCCTTCAAAAACCGCCCCCGAAGTGGGTGAAGGGACATTTTTTTCTCAAAAATCGAATATCTGAGATGGCGGAATTATAGATAAGAAAATATTCGGAAATGTTTAAACTGAATATTTTTTCAAAAGAGTTAGGTACCTACGGTTTTTGAGTTAAAGCAATGACAGTAAAGACTGAAGTATGTGATTTGTGTATTTCTGCTATGTGGAAGGGGTATTTTTTTGAAAACTGAAAATATGAGACTGCCAAATTAAAGGAGAGATTATATGTGGGTATCAAAATTTAAATTGAACATTTTTTGTCAAAAGTGTTACAGCAGTAAAATCTGAAATATGAAATATGTATATCTGCGCCGCGATGTTTCAAAATCTCTTAATAATAACAAGTACAAGTTAAACCTATACATGACTAAAAGGAAAATCTACTGCCTTCTTTGGTATTAGTGAACGTTCAACAATTTTCATGATTAATATTACACTCAAAACTGTGAAATAAATATTTCTTACATTTACATTTTCTGAATGTAATTCGTTTAGGGCCCGAGTAAAGCAAATAGATTATAATTATTCAAAACTTCTACTTCCACATTTTTTGAAATTGAATTGAATTGAAATTGTATGAGGATGAATATATCAGCTTCGTACAAAACTGCTTCTAAGACGATCCATTATTTAGTAAACTAACTCGTATCCTAAATTTTGATAGCAAATAATGTGTCTCAAAAAAACATCTATCTATTTAACATTGTCTATCTGTAGCGACCGAAAATGGCGCATACTTATATAGGAAGCTTCCCTTTATCTTCAAACAATATCCATGTTGCGCTAATAACCAGTGAATTGGGTTAATATTACTTTGTAAAAGTGCGAAATATAGAATGTTTCACTAGAAATAGCTCTATAGTTATATGATTAAATCATATTGAACTTTAATTTTATATCACTTCATTGTAGGGCCACGACATTTATCATGGAGGCAATCAGAGTAATTCATATCTTTCTCTCAAAGTAAAATGTAACTAACAGTTTCTATTTTTGTATAATAAGAATAATAAAACGTTGTAGGTACCTTCAACCCACATAAAGTATTTATATGTATCTACAAACAATAATTCCTGTTTATGAATTATACAAACAACATCGTGGCCAGGATAGTTTCTAGCATTTCAACAAACGTAATAATTATAAATAAAAGCGTAACACCCGTATGAACATGAGGTATATAGTTAAAGAAATGCTATCTTAATAAATTACAGTGTTCATCCAGTAATAAAAATAAATCTGTATATGTACCTATGAGCAATTAATGTGGTATTGTTTTTTGTATTGATGAATGTACCTTTAAATCCACATCATCATCATCATAAGTACAAATTGCTGGGTAGGTGTAGTGTGTATGGTATTGAAAGATTTCCATTATTTATTAGATATGTAAGTCAGGTTGACATTTCCTATAGATTCCGTTTCTAATTGAAAGTTTATTCATTTTATATAGGTAGGTATATCTTGTTTTTTTAATGAACGTAGAAAATGCACCAATCTAATTTTATTCTTAGTGTTTGAATAGCTTGAACAGTTTTGTAAATATGTTTTTCTGAAAATAATAAGGACTAGACTCCTCTAAGCTTATAATGATATGACGATTGGGTCTGTTTTCCTCTTTCAATTCAGTTCTGAGGGATTTTCCAACTTTTGTAAGCTGCGTCAACTTCACAATAGAATTTATACTTAGAGTTCTACAAAATAATATATGTTAGAATGTGAGAAATTTCATGTTTTTTTACATTTGTGTGACAAATAATTCCTAATTTGATATGCTTCTCACCTATGAATCGTTGTGATGTGATGTGAATATTTAAGACTAAATCTAATTTCTTTACCGAGGAACCCAAACGGAGGAGGGATACAATTCGAATGTCTGCTTTTTTTTTGGTTTGTGTGCCCGCTGTATATAGTAAACGTACTCCGATTTTGATGATTTTTGATTCATTTGAATGTGGAGACTTGAGAAATGGTCCCATATGCATATGCGTAAGAAATCAAATCCGAAATCTCCTTCCCTCCAGTAAACGTCCCCCAAAGGATAAATTTTTTTCGAAAATCAAAAATCTCAATATCCGGAAACGTTTAAATTGAACATTTTTTTTCAAAGGAGGTACGGATTTCGAGTTAAGGCGATGTTAAATTCTCAAATATGTGTATTTTCGGTATATGGAGGGGGCAATTTCTTTCAAAAATTGAAAATATGAGGCAACCACATGAATGACCAGATTATTTGTCACATTTAAAATGATTTTTTTTTCCTTAGAGTTACGGCTTTCGAGTTAGAGTAATGGTAAAATCTAAAATACTTATGAGTATTTCCGCCGCGATCCTTTGAATAATAAAAAGTAGAAGCAAAGAATATACGTGGGTATTTGGATAAGTACTATCTTCATTGGTATTAGTGAACGTTCAACGATTTTCGTGACTACTCAAATGTGTGAAATAAATATTTCTACAAAAAATTGAACCGACGTTATAAGTTGGTGCACTGGAAAATTCAAAATAGTATTAATTCTATTGGTCAAAAGTTATCAATTTAAACTACAACAACACAACTTCAAAAGTAACAGCGTCAATAGAATTAATATTATTTTGTATTTTCCAGTGCACCAACTAATAACGCCGGTCCATTTTTTTGTAAGAAAATATTTATGAGAATACTCTGCCATATCAAAACATTGAATATTCCTCTACTCAGGAAGAATACATTTTTGAAGAAAAGCTCATTTGAGTAAATGGTGTTTTAAGAAATCCGTACATTCGATGAGAATATTTTTTTACAAGATCAGTCTAATGTCTGTCTGACCGTCGGTCATAGCTTAATTTAATTAATTTCACCAAACGAGTTCTGATAGTAGATTTAGATGGAAAATCGAAACAAAACTTCACACATCTAGTGACACATAAAGGGCACATTATGAACATCATAAATATATATTTTTGTAATTGACCGTTTCGTTTCTTACGAATGGAACTTATAAGCCTACAGATCTGAAAAAAATATAGAACACAGGACTTTTCTCATAATTTATGAAGAGTAGGATCACTCTAGTGTCTCTCTGTCCGTCCGTATGCCCGTCTATTTCAGCATATTTTTTATGAATCTTCAAAACGAAGAAATTTTGTGTGTAAATAAAGAAATTACTATTGTAGGGGTTAGTTTTGTGGAGTAAATTAAGAAATTAGAAGAAAAATCTTCTTTAAGTACATCGTATGCCATATTAAAAGGGTTCGTTATGAGTAATTCAATATTTTTTCTTCATTATCATAAACTGAATTATTAAAGTTTAGAACATATTATGGAAAATATACGAAAATTAACCATTCTCTCTTTTATCTTCGAAACTAAAGAGCACAAAATTCTGAAAAATGCAAAATATAGACCTTCGCACAAAGTATAGGTACAGGAATATATATGTGAAAATTCTAAATACCGAGAACCCTTTCTATAATAAATAAATATAAAAAACATCAGACCGAAGTTATTACTTGGTGCAATGAAAAATATAGAATAATATTAATTTTATTGGTGCTGTTCCTTTTGAAGTTGTGCAATTGTAGTTAGATTGATAACTTATTATTTTATACTTTTCAGGGCACCAACTAATAACGTCGGTCCGAGTTTTTGTAAAAAATATTTATTTCACACTTTTGAGTGTAAAATTAGTCATGAATATCGTTGAACGTTCACTAATACCAATGAAGGTAGTACTTATCCTATTACCCACGTATATTCTTTGCTTGTAATTGTTATTATTTAGAGCTCAAAACATCGCTGCGGAAATACGCTTAAGTAGTTTGGATGTTACCATATTAACACCGATTTAACTCGAAAACCGTACCTCAAAGGAAAAATTGTTCAGTATAAATGTTGCTACAAATAATTATGTCTTTCAAGTATTACTGACAGATTTTCAATTTTCGAAAGAATTCGCCCTCTCCAGATAGCAAAAATACAATAGGTATTTGGGAATATAACATGCCTCTATCTCGAAAACCGTAACTCTTTTGAAAAAAATGTACAATTTAAACATTTCCGGATATTGTCCCATCTTTAATTATACCACCTTAGATTTTCGATTTTCGGGAAAGAATGAGGGAGGGGAGGAGGGAAGAAGATTTCCGATTTGCGTTTTTATGGATATGCGACCATTTCTCAAGCCTCCTCTTTCAAATGAATAAAAAATCATCAAAATTGCAGTTCGTTTACTATATAGAAGGCACGTATGAACCAAAAAACAGAATAAAGCAGACAGTCGAATGGTATACCTTCTCCGCTCGAGGTTCGTTATTATGATTATTTAATGAGAACAATCATCAACATCAGTGAATGATGGAAAACAACAGTTTACTTTAATTAAGCAAATTGTTTACGTGTAACTATCTCATTTCTTGTCAAGTTGGTCAAAAACTGATCTTTTTCACCTTAGTTACAAAAAGTCATAACAATTGTAAATTCAGCTCATCAACCCAATAACAACAAATTTATCGGTTTCTCTTATTGCACAATATCTGATCGAAGAAGATTCACTTATCAAATGGTTATAGCTCGGTAAGATGACTTTTTCTTGAATGTGAGCAAGCATCTTCTTTTTCAATCCTATTTTAGGTTCCTCAACTACTGTGTGGAAATTTATCATCAGCATAGTAATCAACGTTGCGCCAACACCGTCCAGAATGTTAATAGATTCCAAAAGTATTTTTGCGCAATAGGATCCACAATTACACACACATTTAGTGCAATAATTAATAATTTTCCAACACAGATATAAATTAGACAAATTAGCCAACACGGCTTACTCGAACGGCAAAAGCGTGAGCCATTAAGGTAACTCTCAGACTGTTTACTGAACACCACAAATTGATTGGCAATATTTTGTACGATTTAAACAATTTTGTAGTTGTTATGGCAGAGTGAATTCAACTCTTAATATGCTTTTAATGCCAATGATACCTGTATGAAATTAGTTGCATAAGACTAATGCAAATTGAATCTGTCAGTACGGATAATATTACAATTTATTTGTTTACTTTAATTATTAGGTATTTGGAATATTAGAAGTGTGGATTATCAGTGAAGAGACGTGTTGAAATAAGCATCTATCATTATAATTGATATAGATAGGTAAGATATTCGTAATTTTAATTATGGACAAATGAGGAGATAAGGTAGTAGATAGTGTGAATTCAATTTCCGCACATACAGGGTGATTCATAACTATTGGGACATCGGCTAAAGGCAGGTTATTTGGACCAAAATATGGGGATAGGACCAAATATGCCTTAATAAAATATTGCTGTTGAAAAGAATATAGAGCGTCAAAGTTCAATTGCTTTTGTCCGGAAAACGGATAAAATTATCTTATTTAAATAGGAGTACTAATATTACTTAGAAATTATGTTCACGTCATATTTTCTAATGAAAAACGCAAAAAAATTTCGTCAAAAAAGTTACCAATTTCATCCTCAAAAATCATTCGTATGGAACGCCCTGTAACAAAATTTGAAATAATACATAAAATAATATTCCTTGTCTAAAGTTATGCCTGTGCCTCGATTTTGATAACAATTAATAAATATACGGTGAAATTATTAACAGAAAACAAAAAAAACATTTTTAACGCCCTGTATTCTTTTCACAGCAATATTTTATTATGGCATATTTGGTCCTATCGCCATATTTTGATCCAAAGAACCTGCCCTTAGCTGACGTGCCAATAGTAAAGAATCACCCTGTATATGTTAAAATATTCTGTCAATTTGCCTCAATTACCCATGTTTAGTGTGAACTTAGTTGATAAAAGAATTCTGGCTGAGTACCCATACTTAGATGTTTTGGATTAACTAATCAACAACAAATGTTGCAACCTATTTCAATTTTATTCAGGCTGTTTATTTTGAGTCTTGCAGCATAAACTATGCTCGTTTCCAGGATTAAACTTATTGTAATCTGTAACAAATGATATAAGCTATCACTGTGATCAGTTTCAACAAAATATATTTTTTTTCCAACAAACTTATTATAGAATAAAAGAATTACCTACTCTATATCCAATAGCCAATTGTACTTAGTAAAATCGAAATATGTTTTTATCAAATCCCTACTTTTTAAATTGAAGTGTTTCTCTGTGACTTTGGAACAGATTTCCTTGTTTAGTTCATACTTGGTAATCAACACATCAACAAAACCGAAATGATTATTTTCAAAACTTTTGTATCTGTGTTGTTCGAACTAAACTCTGAAATATTTACGGAACATTCAATGGTAAATACAAAATATTTTTTACTATGTTAGTTGCTGCACTGAAAAATACAAAATAATATTAATTATATTGGAGTTGGTAATTTTGTAAGTAAGTTGTGCCGTTGTAGTTTGTTGTAGTAGGCACCAACTCCAAAAGTTTCAGCACCAATAGAATTAATATTATTTCCTTATTTTTCACCGCACCAACTGATAAGGAGGTCAATTTTTTTGTAAAAAATATTTATTTCACACTTTTGAGTGTAACATTAGTCATGAAAATCGTTGAACATTCACTAATACCAAAGAAGATAGCAGTTATCCTACTATCCACGTATATTCTCTGCTTGTACTCGTTTTTATGCAGAGATCTAAAAACATCGTGGTGGAAATAGACATATTTAAAGTTTACCACTGCTATCACTCGAAAAACATTTAAATTAAACCTTGCTACATATAATCCGTTCCTTAATATGGGATTCTCAGATCTTCATTTTTAAAGAAATGGCCCCCTCGATACAGCGGAAATATACATATTTTAGATTTTAACATTGGTATACTTCGAAAACCGTAGCACTTCTGAAAAAATGGTCAATTTAAAAGTTTCCGGATATTGTCTCATCTTTAATACCGCCACCTCAGATTTTCGATTTTCTAGGAAAATTGCTCCTCCACCTCGTTTGGGGGCCGTTTTTGGAGGGAAAGAGATTTCGGATTTGAGTTTTTATAAATATGGGATCATTTCTCAACACTCCCGTGTTAAATGAATCAAAAATCATCAATAAAAAGCAGACAGTCGAATTGTATACCTCCTCCGTTTGTCGTTCAAAAATATCTCATAACAAAGTTGGCATCGTCAGCAGTGATTATAACCATGTTTAAGAGTTCCGTAGATCCTATGAAGAAAACAGAATTTTTATATGATCATCTTGATGTCTGCCTGCCTGTCTGTTGATCTGTATTTCTATTTTCCAGCTTGACCTTCTGTCATATCTGCTCATTTTATCAGAAACTAATGAACAAAATTACTAAATTATTAAGTCAACTACCAAAAAGAATAATCGATGAAACTTCTTTGAAAAGTGCTTTTTTATAGAACTTCTTACAAAGTTTACAGAAAAACTATCATAAAATCCACACGAGCCCAACTCGTACTTGATTTTCTAAGAGAATCATTTTAAATAAATTTGTCTTCAAGGCACCCAAAAAAATTGTATTAGCTTTTATATCGCATTCTCATTCTCATCGAAACCCCATCTCAACAAAAGCTTTGCGAGTTAAATTTGAACTTCAATGAGGGGACCAACCTCACCACTGAAATTTTGGCTGATTCCTAGTTATTTACGTAAGACTGTGTTTGGTTCTATCTTGATATTATATCATTTAGTAATATTAGCCACAATCATTGGAATATTTTTTCATTGTGGCTCCTTTAATTATCAAGAACAATGCCCATCAGCGCAATTATATCATCGAATACAAAAACACAGCGATACATTGCTAATTAAACGTGAGCTAATAACTTATGCAGCATTACAGAAATGCCCACATACGCCTTAGGCAATCTAAAGATCAAAATTATGCAAATTTTTCTTTAGTATTGAGCAAGAAGAAGAAGAAGTGTTTCTTTCTATGCCAGTGTGTAATGATTTTAATGATATGCTTGTACGAATAAACATTATTATACAATTGGTTCATCTGCTTTTGGTTTTCACGATGTGAGAAAACGTGAAGGTTATGTGGGTTTCTTTGAATTCTCATATTCGAAACACCAAAATTTATTAGGAATTGTTATGAATAAATAAATCATTTAATAATTACTAAGTGTTTATTACCGATGATTTTTCTTGAAACATGTTTCTAACTCTATCATCTAATAAATATTTACAGCTATTTGTACTTGTTATTTATTATTCAAAACATAGCGGCGCAGATAGATATACATATTTCAGACTTTACTGCTGTAACTCGAAAACCGTAACTCTTTTGAAATAATGTTCAATTGAAACGTTTGTATGTATGGTCTCATCTTTAATTCTGCATTATCGGATTTTCGATTTTCGGGAAAAATTGCACCCTTCACACCTTCCGGAGGCGGTTATTAGAGGGAAGGAGATTTCAATTCAATTCAATCCTATTTGAGTTTTTCAAAATATGGAACCATTTCTCAACTCTCCTCATTCAAATGAATCAAAAATGATAAAAATCAAACATACAACCGAATCGTATATAAACCTCCACCTTTTTTTGAAGACGGTCAAAGAGAGTTCATTGCACCAATAGGAAATCAACAGTGTCGTGATAAAATGATGATATTTTGAAAATGGAAATGAAACTATTATTGAAGTTTGCATATCAACTACTATTTAAAATTTAAAAACCTTTTTTTAATCAATAAGGATAATAATTATCGCATAAGTACTGTTCCCTATAAATTCCAGGTGAATCAGAGACAACGGCAACATAACGACTTTCATAAAGTTTTTACAAAAAATGAACCCTCTTTATTAGTTGGTGAACTGAAAAATACAAAATAATATTAATTATATTATTGGTACTGCTAATTTTGAAGTTTTGCAGTTGTAGTTAGAAAGAAAACTTTTGGCACCAACTTCAAAAGCACCAGATCCAATAGAATTAATATTATTTTGTATTTTCCAGGGCACCAACTAATAAAGTCGGTCTAATATTTTCTGAAAAATATTTATTTCACACTTTTGAGAGTAACATTAGTAATCAAAATCATTCAACATTCACCAAAGATAATACGCTACTCAGATATTTCAAAACATCGCGGAAATACAAATATTTCAGAATTTTCCACTGGTGTAAATTTGGGAAACTTTAATTTATCTGAAAAATGTCCAATATAAATAGTGCTACATATAATCTCGTCTTTAATTTTGCCATCTTAAATTTTCGATTTTCTAAAAAATTGCCCCTCCATCCCCTAGAAGTTTTTAAGGGAAGGACATATTGAATGTCGATTTTTTTTAATGAGACCGATTCTCAATACTCCTCGATCAAATGGAAAAAGAATCATGAAAATCGGACAACGTTTACATTTTATAAGGAGCGAAAATCCATTAAAAAATAAAAGCAATTAAATACTTTTATATTATAATTATTATCATGATTTTCAGTAGTAGGCGGATTAGGAATCCGATGAAAACACTGAGTCTCTCAATTCACAGAGTCATTTTATCAAAATTAAATTATCGGTTATATTGGGTAAAGCACAAATACGTTCAACTTTTGCCAGTCCCTCATTTCCCGATCTAAGCAGTTTTTAGATTGGTTTATTGAATTTGCACTGATTGTTTCACCCTCAAGTTTGGTCCATCACAAATTTCTGCGCAGTCATGCTCTCTAGTAATGATGATATTAGTAGAACAGATAAAGCTTATGCTCTTTAGAATATTTCAGATCTCCACTTGTTCTTCTGTCTTTCAATGTAGTGAGGTTAAGATGATTTAGTCGGTTCTCCCAAGGTAGTCCGTTAGGTATTTCTGTGATACGCCGCTGTACCCTCTGGATCAGAGTTCGACATCGTTTACATAATTAGGACTCCAAATAAAATGACCATATTCCAGCATGGATTTTCCATAAGTTTTCTAGAGTTTTAGAACCTAGATCCTTGAATGACTTTTGAATAAGGTAAATAATGGCTTTCTTTGTCATTTCAGAGAGGGTGAGTTCTCATTTCAAATCTGATGTGATAGTTATTCCCAAATGTTTTTGTTTAGTTACTTACTGGTGTTTGTTGGAGTAGGTAATTATAGTTGTGATCATTTTTTCCGTTGTGAAGAGCTGTGTACTTTACGTCATTCATTGGCATTTTCCAATTTAATGTTCATTCATTGATGGCGCTCAGATTTTCATGGAGGTCAGTGTGCTGTATTAGCGGATTGTAATATAAGTTCTTGTCATCTACAAATAATGATCTTCAGTCATTGATATAGGTCACGCAAATAGCCCAAAATAACAGGAGTCCCAAATCGGTATTCTGTGGGACACCTCTTAGTATCTGATGTACTTATGACAGTGCTATGCCTATTCTAACTCTGAAGGTATCTGCAGAGGGGCCTTCCAGCAACCGCAGTAATTTGCCTCTGATTACGAAATGGTCTAGTTTATAGAGTAAATATTCAATTGGTATCTTGTCATTTTATGTCCATTTATTAATGTTTAATTTTTATTCACAATTTTCTTATTCAACAATCTTGTCGTACATAGAAAGTTATACTCTTTCTAATTATTGTGAACACAATGGAAGATGCCATTTCAAAGGCAAATACGTCATATCTGTCTTCTGATACATCCTGAATACTTCAAAAAGCTTTAGAATATAAACATGAATCGCCGATCATACCTATGCATGAAAGATGTCAAATATTTCTGAAAATAAGATTAATAGAGAAAAAAATAATACAAAAGTTTTATATTACCATTATTTTAGTTCTATGTATAAGGAAACAATAACTTTATTTTCTTAGTGATTTTATAACAGCACTTGTATAATTATTTTGTATGTATTGAAATAAATTAAAGGGAACTTTTATGTTCAACCTTTTCCTAGCTGGTATGTAGATACCTAACAAGCTAGTTTTATAACATATCTTCCTTGATCTAGTGATAAAATAATAATTTATATCATCGTCTGAGAACTAGATACCACAAAAATATTTCTCCTTACATTTTTAGTTTTGAGTAGGTAATCATATCATCATTCATTGTTCTCGAATTCACATTCGTCACAATTACAGCTTAATTAGTTCAAAGATGTACCGATAGAGTGAGTTCACATCGCAGATATTATCCGATCTAGTAAATAACATGCATTATTTTGTAATTATCGTTGTATTGTACACTTCCTCCAGACAATAACTGCTTGTTAATCAACTATGTATGTTCCTTTTTTTGAGGAACGTCCAATTGAAGACATAGGTAAGACGCAATAATATATGTAGCGGAAAGTTATACGTCATATTCTACTTGTATGTTGCAAATTCCTGTACTGCGCCGTTGATTTCAAGATTGTAATTGGATGCTTTTTTTGGTAGGAAACAAAAAATGCAGCTATATTGTTACATATAATTACTGTTAATGATGATATAGAGTTATTATACAACATTCTTAAAATACCAAGATATGAATCGCAATAACATAGTCCAGCTTTTATATTATATTGTATTCTAATAAAATACCTAATTTGATGCTATTTGTTTAACCCTATTTTCTTTATTTAATGATGTTTATTCTCTCAAATGATGGCAGTAGCAACAGAAGCTTAGTACTTAGTCTCATATGCGCCCCACTGTCTTATTATTGGGGTTGTCTGTCATTTTGAAAATGTTGTTTGAAACTAGAGTTCTCTAAAGAGCGCAATGTATAGTGAGGTTTTTTAATATCTTACAAAAATTGAGCTGCTATAAATAATTTCTTCACCTTTGGAATATTTTAAGTGAAATTTATTTGAATCTGAAACATAATTTAGTGTATTCGCATTTACAAGAAGAATCGTTTTCATCAATTAATATTCTCATTTTACGAGTTCTACAGATTATATATCAGATAGCAATATGAACCCGATAACATCATAGGGAAAAATAGTCCTATGGTTAAGCTTCCGGGTATTAATCTAGAGTTTCTCGGTTCATCTGTTCACCTTTGAGTATTTTTTTAACGAAACACATTTTTTAAATTTTTTAAGATGTTAATATGAGTTTCTAATTATTTAATCGGAATTTTTCGTCGAAAATTTGTACATATCTAATATATTGCGACCATTAAGCTACACATTAGCTATTTCAAGAATAGCTCCGCAGATAAAAGTTTCAGTATGCATATTGTTTGGGGGTTGAGATGTCGATTGGTGATACAGTTGAGTTTTGGTATGTTCCACATTAATATTAGAGTAACTCTTATAGACCCACTCTAAATTTTGTGTTACCCGAGCAATGCTCGATCGCCCAGATATTTTACATTAACCTTCAAACTAGTAGGTACATGATTGCGATTTCAAATAAGAGTAAATTATTCTTGGTAAATGAAGAATTTAAATTTGATTTTTTCTAATAGTGAAATACATTGAGTAGACTTTTTCTGAAGGAAATAAACATCTTTAAGATATCCACAATAATTGGGTTTGCCTGATATATTCCAGTGACAGTATTGTTAGATTTGACCAATTATAATATCATTTCATTTTTTCGCTTTCCATATTCATCAATTATAGTTCAGATATAATTTTGTGAGAATCTTTTGAAAAATTTACTTGATATCTTTAAAGACTCACCTCCATTATTTTTTTTGTATTAGTCATATAATATTCATAATTCGTTCATTGTTATTTTAATAATGTATGAATACTTATTTTATACAATATGCATATGAGTATAAAATAATTATTAGCCCACTTTTTGTTTCATGCAACAATCCAAGTGAGTTTTCATTCATAAATATGTAAGATGGTTTATGTTAATCGATGATATTCAACTGGTTCCGTCTATTTGGAAATCATTGAAATGGGCAGATTGATGTTAAGTAGGATAAGAGAGATTTTCTAGCATCCTGGTTCATCCATTTGTTTAGTCAAAGGGCTTGTATAATTCCACATCAATCTGTTCTGGTTGACCTAAATCGCTATACAAGATCTATTTTACCTATTAACGTTATTTCTTATTTGAGCATCTTAAGTGGTTATATCCAAAGATACATCTTCTACCCATATTGGGCTTGTTGAAACTGCCTTAGCAACGACAAGGAGGAGAATCTTCACTGACAGCTGCAATAATGGTATATGAGTGGTGGATATAGGAGATCGATGTCTTGGCTAAGACTACTATAAAAACTTAAATGTCATGGTCGATAGAATATGATATAACTAGTTCCATCTTGGGGTCTAACTTCCACATACGGGTTTCTGCGGAGGTGGAGTATTTTTCCATAGCTCTGTGACGGAAACTCCAGAGACGAGGAGGGGCACGGGTAACGGGGATTTCTATGGGAGCTCCGAACCATGATAGACAAATGAAGATGGAGTTGATATATGGAGCTCAGAACTTAAAGTCCTGGGACCGTCAAATGTAGATAGCAATAGTCACCTATGTAGCCTCGATAGCTCCTTATAGGAAATCTATATCTCATTATTCAAACAAAATGTGTTCACAGCCAGCATAAATCATCTCATGCTCATGCGGATAGTCTTCTATCTAAATTTAATTGATACTAAATCTCCCTCAATTTTAAAATATATCAAATAAATTATATTTCGTTTGAAAGCTCTCGGTAGCAACTTACAGCTTTCATGATTTGTTTACAAAATTTTTGGTCTTTAAATACATTTATTTCTTTATTCATGCGATATTAGGATCTGTCAAATGCGAGGAGCTTAAGAAACATGTTAAGTAGACTTACGTTATTATTTGACTTGGGTTTAGGTATAATATTTTCAAAGATAGGAATAAGTTCATCTTGTAACTAATTGGGTTTGAACGCCAAACAAAAGAGATTTGTTAATGTAAAAAGAATACTACCCTAGGCTTGTCATATCATAATGATGACCGCACATGTAAGAAACGCACAAGAAAGATGTGCACAGAAAAAAGCGCACTGTAATATTAGCGTACCTACAGGAAATAAGCTCACACACAAAAATACGCACATAGGAAAATACACAAAAGTAAAACTATGCAACGAAATATGTTTTTTGTATTCACCTAAAGCATTATTTTTAAAATTACTATTAGAGTTTTCTTTAGTCTTCTCTAGCTTTCGAGTATACAAGTTATCATTACGTGGTAAGCGAGAAGGAATCTTCGACTACCCAATAGAAGAATAGAATATGAATAAGAATATCAGCTATTTCGTATAAAAGAAGAAACAGAACAGAAAGTAGCTATTTACATTTATTCCAAAGCCTTTTAGAAAAATCAATGCAGTTGGTTCAAAATTGGAATTCCAGTCAATACCAAATTAATACTGAAATCTCTTTCAGCATTATCTTTTGTTCCGTAATAAAGAAGACATATTTTTACCAAGCATCAGACTAGAAGAAAGTTTTGCCAATGAAGCAATATTTGATGATGTCTTATTTTGCTGCCAAAAGGAAACATATATTTTACGCGCTAGTTACGAGCTCTGTAGCAAAAAATAGCAAATTGTCGTGGTTTAGGAGAATAGCGAATCTACAATAATATTGTGAATTGTGTGCGCGTATCTTTCATGTGGGCCTTTACAGATTCGTAATAAAAAATTTCGGAAACACTGATAAAAATAAGCAATCATATATAGAGAACTTTATGACATAAAACATTTGTTTCTTTGCTAGTTGTATTTTTAGTATGTTCTTTTCTGCTCGAAATAAAAAAATCCGGAATGCAGCATACATAAACTTTTTACGGTTCTGTACCTGAAAACTGTCAAAAAGGACTCTTGTGGACACACTTTTTCGATTCGATCTTCCTTCATAATCTCCGAAGAGATCGAAGTAAAAGCTATGAAAAAATTGGGACGGTATAGTTTAATGTTTTGATTGCGGTAAAATCTAATCATCTCTAAATTGAGTTGCAGATAAATTAAATTTAGAAAATTCATTTCAACAAAGATGTCAAAACCAATCATAATGTGATTCAAACACACAAAGCCATTTAGATGCAACCTCAGATGTCTGGAGAATTAGTTCAAGTATGTCTAAGGCATACGAATATACGAGTATTCTCGCCCGCCATTTTCACCCCCAAAAATGTCAAATGACAGCCAATTAAACAATTTTGTCTGTTGACAGCACAAAGTCTTATTGATAGCGTAGGGAGGGATCGGGACCAAAATGGCCGTCGAGAATACCTACTTATTCTAGAGCTCTAATAAGCCACAGGAATGTGCTCGGTTCCCCCACAAGTTCACTTTTATTTGTTTATGCCTGATGATGTATCATACAAATTTCTTGTATTTGGTATCCTTTTTTTTATTCATGTAACTGAAATAACAGCTTCTGTTATTTAAAGCTCCCATTTAAAAATATACATACATACATTTTCTAGATTTCTAGTTTTCAGTACAGCATCTACTAAAGTCAGTCAGTCAAGAGTTTTTTCGAGTGTTTTGAGTGACATAATCAAATCGATCTTGTATTATGTTGTCCTGTAGGATAAAACTGAATAAAAAATATTTTCATAGTGCATGAATCAAAACCGAATGTGACATCACTATTGTGTCATTTGAAGATGCCATCACTTACATAATGTTTCAATATCTCACGATTATTATCGCATTTGGATTCGGAAAAATATTTGAATAGATTTGAATCATGCCGTAACGAACAGATTGTAAATACAATGAGACAGAGCGATGTTACTACTTATTTCATGACTTGATCGGCCTTCGGTATATTGAATTATTTGGAAATTATTTTGAAACACCTGTCCACCTGTGTATAAAGAAGTGTATTTGTGTCATATTGTGCTTCTATGGAAGAATCAGTTTCCTATCGATTTTTATGTTAAATATACAATGATAACATTATGAACATTTGTTTATTCTACTTTCCTAATTTGGAAGGTATATTTCACAGAATTGTGATGAAATATATGAATGTGAAAATGAACATAAAATCACCTCTCGCTGAATTTCTTATATAAACTTGCCAGCCAATAGGAATGTTTTGTGATGGGTCCAATTTTTGAAAGCTCTAATATTTCAAGGACCTCAGAGGCTGCTAAAAAAATGTTTGTGTGTACCTATGTAATTACGGGTATTTGAAGCCTGTTTTCTTGTTTCAACTAACTCGAGAACCAATTGCAGACTAGTTTCATTGCATGCAGAATTATAAATAAGAATGTTCGGATTAGGTTTTCATTATAATATTTGGATTAGTAACTTATTAATAAAAATACTTAACAAATTTAAGAAAATTATATTCCTCGCTATTATAACCAAATTTGGTAAATCTTGTTAATATGTTTTATTGACGGAGTAGTTAGAGTCGGGATTATAAGAAAATCAGAAAAATACGTTCATCCTAATCTCATTAATATCTTTAATTGATTCATACAATTTTTGTTAAGATTTTTTTTTGAATCGACAACAATCAGATTTACAATTTTGGGTCCCAATAATCTTTCTGTTTATGGGTTTGTATGCAAGACAAATTTCTTACATGATCTGAGCCAAGCCTGAATCAATAATGAAGTTACCGCACCAGTACCAGTCGGGAAAGGTATAATACAGGGGCGTTCCTTAAGCCCACTTCTTTTCAATATAATCATGAATGAAACTTAAAAAAATATGGCGTGTCCACTCACACGACTTTCCTACCGCTCGCAAGCAAATTCCAGTGAATGAAAAATTTTACACTATTACAATACTTTCTTTACATAGCGACGATAATAGCTGTAGTAAAGTAAGAATCCTCTGGTCAAATCGTGTTAACAATCATTTTTTTCAGCATGTCAAGACAAACAACAATGGTCATGTAACATTTTTTTGCAAGATGAAACGTTTTGCCAGAATCTGAAGAAACATGTGGAAAATACGGAATTTTATTCAAGCATAACTTTTTTTTTAGCTTTTTCTCAGAGATGGCGCTATATGTGGGTGGTAAAGAGCTCTCAGAAGAATACTTTAGGCAAGTTTAATCAAAATCCTTAGAGCCGTTTTCGAGCTATAGTCTTGAGCAAATCACGTTTTTTGGCTATAGCTCAACACAAAGTGTATACAGGATTCTCATTTAGTGCCACCGGCGTGTGATATTGGTACCAAACAAAGTAAAAAACAAAGCAACAAAATACACCGTTCCGTTCCCGAGATAATGCTGTCACAGACAGACAGACATATGGACAGACAGAGAAATGGCCAAAAATATGGTTATTAGACTCTGGAACATCAACATTTGTAAAAATCTCCATACCGAAAATTTCACACGACTACAATACTTTACAGCTACTATAGTAGCGTACGATAGTAAAAAAGTGCGTTCTCTGGAGGGTTATAAAATGGGCGATGTCGAGATTAAGATCTTATGTTACGCCGACGATGCGATTCTAGTTACAGAAAGCGAAGACGATCTATAGAGGCTTTAACATATGTGTTCAATCTGACGGGCAAAATATTCAATATGGATCTATCAATATACAAAACTGAATGGATGATAACGTCAAAAATACCGACACGTTGCATGATAGCTGTTGACAAAAAAATCATCCAAAAAGTGATTATGTTTAAATATCTCGGTGTCGAAATATCCGTATATAGCGACGTTGAAGCTGAAATTTAAGAAAAAACTACCAAAGCAACTAGAATAGAAGAGTGCCTCAATAACTCAATATGGCAGAATAAACATATCAGAATAGGAAAAAAGTCTAGAATTTATAAGGTAACAATAAAAGCAATAATAACTCACACCACTGAAACACGACCCTACACATCAAAAACCAGAAGACTACGGGAGAGATCAGAAATGAAGAATAGTTACTGAGAAAAGATTGCTAGATAGAGAACGAAGCGAGAATGTCAGAAGATCATACAAGATAGATGATATTAACAACTGTATATTAGACAGACCGGTTGTTATGGAATCATCAAAATGTCTGAATGGACGACAAACGAATGGTCAAAATTGCTAGCGATAAATCAGCTTTAGGTCACATGTCCAAGAAAAAGATGTAGTGGCAGCTTGAAACCATATTAGGAATGATGAAGAAATCGGCAATAATGTCTAATCTGAAGAAAGAATATGAAAAATAAATATTTTTTCCAATTCGAAGTATATATTCTGCTATTACTTTTGAGAAACGATGCCAGCCTTGAGACTGTCTGCAAGTTATCATTTCTTTAAGGAACATTTCGCACAATCGAGGCTTTCTCAGACTAATAATAACTGTTGGAATATTGACTCTTCGAGATGAAATTATTTACAGGGTATTATTGTATTTCGTAGCTGAAAAGAACAAAAGTCTAACGATCTTAGGCACCGAGTTTCACAATGTAACGATCGCAAGAAATTTCGCGCTGTAACTGTTTTACGGCTTATGTGGCTCGTAAAGCCATTCTGCTGGAAATAAAAGTAGATTATAATCTCAGAACCTTCATGGTTCTAGAAAAATGTAAGGTCAGATGACGATTGTTCTGGAATTTTCTAAAACCCATAAGCTGCGATTCTGCCTATTGACGAGGATTGACATGCAGGATTAAAAATAAGGCACCTGTCTGCATTTTTAGCACACAATAAACGAAAGTCTAGCGTTGTTACAGCTTGTAATATACCGTTCTCCTAAATCGTAAAAGTAACTTATTTTTTCAGATAATGGGGACTCCAGATTTTCTATTAATTAGATCAAAACAGTGTTACATTCAACATGAGGCTTCATAATGGGAATCTTTGACATATAATGAGATGATTTCAATCAATTCTAATTTTATAACTTCGAAAATTTCGCTTCACCTTTGACGTAGGTATATCAGCTAATTTTTGACCGACGAACTAAACGGAGAAAGTATACAATTCGACTGTATGTCTGTCTGCATGTTTCTTTTTTATGGATGTTCGCGCCTTTCAAATAGTAAAAGGGCTCCGATTTTCATAATTCTTTTTTCATCTGATAGAGAATGCTATAAAGAATTGGTCTCATTAGAAAAAAAAAAAACAACATTCAACATAACCTTCCCATCAAAAACTATTCTCAAAGAGGGTGGAGGAGGCATTTTTTTCGAAAATCGGAAATTTGAGATGATAAAATTAAAGAGACCATATCCGACAACGTTTAAATTGGACATTTTTCAAAAAATTAAAATATATGTGTCTCCGCTATGTGGTGGGTGCAATTTTTTAACAAATTGAAAATATGAGACGACCAAATTAAAGAATAGATTATATGTAACAACATTTACATTAGACATTAGAAAAAAACGTTTTCCGAATTAAAGCAGTGAAGTCTGAAATATGTGTATTTGCGCGATGTTTTGAAATCTCTGAATAAGTATAAGCAACTTAGTATCTTTCTTGGTGAACGCTGAATAATGTTGATGACTAATGATACACCTAGAAGTGTGAAATTAATGTTTTTTACAAAAAAGTGGTCCGACTTTATTAGTTGGTGCACTAAAAGTACAAGTTAATATTAATTCTATTGGTTTTAGTACTTTTCAAGATGGCGCCAAAAGTTTTCAATCTAACTACAACTGCACAAGCACAAAATTGCCAGTACTCTTCTTCTTCTTCTTTGAGTGCCGTACTTGTACTGGAGCGTTGGCGGCTTCTCTGCCTTGAAAGTGTTACCACAGACAAGGGGACCTACAGTTTAACGTGGATTCCGAACCACCGATGTGTCCCAAGATAAATCTTAAGGGCACACCCTTCCAGAGAGCTGTCTGTACTAGGGAATATATACTCTCACTGGTTTCCCATTGCCTTGCAAGAGGAGGAGAATATCATGCGACAGAGACTCGAACGCGCGCCCGCATCAAAGGTCACTCGTCCAAGCCGTTTCCATCATATTGCGCTGCTTAACTTCGATGATCGAAGTCGGTCAGTGTTAACCCGCAGCTACGCGCTCCTCTACCAGTACTCATAGAACTGATATTATTTTGTATTTTTCAGTGCATCAATTAATAAAGTCGGTCCAGTTTTTTCTAAGAAATATCTATATAATTTCCACATGTTATATAAATATTATCATTAAGTTTTTAATGTAAGATACCTACATTTTGTCCAAAGTATTGGAAATTTTTGAGAAAACATATGATGCATCTCTACATATAATAAAGTTGTAACATGGCGATGTCTGTACATTATAAATATTTAAGAAAAAGTAACATTTGAGGTCTTTATTAGAGCAACAGAAGCCAAAACAAAAGTTGTATATTTTTTTCTGTCTGTCTATGTTTGTACACGCATCACGCAAAAACTACCTACCTCATGGAATTGAATGCAATTTTTCACACGCAAAAAGTCGAGGACAAAAGCTAGTTTTCTATATATGTAATGACAATTATCCAGACTTTAATATCGTTATCATTATTATAGACTGTAAATGCCATTGAGAAGCAAAAATTGGGCTAACGTAGAAATCAGTCTCTCCAATATATTAAACAATTTTTATTCTTGCTCCATTTTCTTAGCAATCAGTTTCGAAGAAAAGCGTCCTTACCGTTATTTTATGCCATTATTTCTTACCCAACATGTGAGTCTGCCGGTCGCCTGGTCACTTCTCTCTCTCTCTCCATTCGATTGACTGACTCATTTACAGGTCCAGTGCCTTTGTAATTTATGACCAACATCACTTAATTTATCAGGAATGAATATAGATCGAGTCGTCGACTTTTGCGAGATCTTACAGGCTGTCTTAATTGGGCAAAATGTTGCTTTTCTAAAAGTATCTATAATATGTAAGTATTTGAACATAAATAAGCATTAGTCGACAACGGCAACGCCTTCCAGGAAATCGTTTGCGAAAAGTTTTATCCTTTTCGATAAGATTTTTCAATAAGATTCTATACAATTTACCATGTCAATGGGATAATCACGGCACAGTATTTGTTGGCACTTCACACCGATACTTTTACTTTTTTCTTTTCTAGTCGATTGGAGAATTTCTATATCATTTCAAGAGGTAATCGTTTAATCAATTAGATATACCTAAAGTTTGGTCCATAAGTAGATAAATATTGAGGCCGCGAGGCACATATGGCACACGCCGAAATGTGTTACGATGTTTTTCATATAGCTTGGTTTAGTGAAGATATATTTATAATTAATACGAAGGATATGTTTCAATTTCGAATGATAATTCTTCTTCGACTGGAGCTATTGAAATTAATCAAATTTGAAGGATGTTACAAATAAACAATCAAGATTAAATAATGATCGGCAGGCCACCGTGCAAGAAGGGACCTCCAAGTCGAGCCCAGAGTACTTACTCATATAATTGGGTATTGCTAGTCTATTCCCCAGAGAGCATTGGAAATAATGCAGTTAATATTCTTAAATGCGGCCATAAGAGATAATTTTATTTCGGGGAGAACATCGTCATGCTAGGTTATTTTCTTGAATAACCATATAACATTTATGTCGATTGTGTGAGTGTAAGAGTACTATAAACAATTATTTTTTAGTCTATTTATAAATAACTATATTTCCTTTGGTTCTTACAGCTTAAGTATTCACGAAGAATAATTAACTTTATCATTTGGCGGCTAAGTGTTGAATAGTGATAAAATCACAGCTCACCATAAATTGTGATAAAATGATAAATACGTCAACAATGCTAGAGTTCCGAATAGCCCAAGATCAAGTAGAGGGTCTATACCGGTCAACACTGTCGACTGGTGGATAATAGGCATAGAAAATGTCGGACCGAAATAATCGACTTTTTCAGAACGAACGAGATTTTCAATTTATCTGTATGTTTGCTTTTTCTTTAAAGTATGTATTCGCTTTTTGCATAGTTCAACCTGTTTTACATTTTAAAAGTCTTGAAAGAAAACCCTAAATCTCCTTCTCACTGAAAGCCGTATCCAAAGGAGTAGAGGAGGCAAAAAATTCGAAAATTGAAAATGTCAAGAAAATATCATTCCCAGGTAAATTTGAAATGGACGTTTTTCCAAAAGATCAAGGATCTCAGAGTTAGAGCACCAGGAATATGCAAGAATATTTTCATGACAAATGAAATACTCAGAAATGTGAAATAAATATTTTGACCGATTCTCTTAATTGGCGCACTGAAAAATAAGGTACTGGTACTTTTGAAGTTGGTGCCAAAATGCTTCCATTTACTCACAAATGCACCACTTCAAAGGTAGGTACTAGCATCATTCGAATTAACCTTATCATGCATTTTTCATTACTCCAACTAAAATGTTTTATTGTAAAAAGTATTTATATCAAAAATGAATCAGCAAAAAATAAAATTAGCATACCTACTTGTAGCGAGGCACTTTCACAATGTGAGGAAGTATGGTTGGGTCAGCTAAAGATTACCTATTTGCCATCAAAGCAAATAAGATAAGACACCTAGATAATTTTCTTATAAATACCTATAGAAGTTGAACGCTTTATGTTGAAAGACAAACGGGATGCAACCAGATGTCTAAAAAATTAACGAAAACATTAAGTAATATGATTTTTATTTCCACTTCAAAGTGTATTAGTTTCCTGAGAATCTAGTTTTTCGATTCAGTGAACAAACTCGGCGTCACTTGTCCTCGTCTGCCACTAGCAAAATTTCAGCAAGTTTCTTAATCTACTTACTTTTTGAATTATGTTCAGAGCTAAAGCCGTGCAAAAAGGAATATGCTGTTAATTTTTTTTAAACAACGAGTCCGACTTTCAACGTGGAATAAATGTTGAAGTTGATCTTATATGAATCATGTTTGGTGGTTAGCCAAATGACCACCAATGTCTACTAATTTAAGATGCATTTAACCTGAGCAAAAAAGAATATATTACCGGAGGCAGTTTCAAGAGAAATGGACGATGTTTAACGTTGATTACAAACCGTAAAAATGATCTTGACTGATGAACGGACGACCGGTGAATAATTTACATAGTTGTGAAACAGGAAGTTATTTACACAATAGGTATAGTAAATAACAAAGAACCTTCCAATTACCTAAATGAAGAAGTGTGAGAAAATTACAGTCTATTCATATTCTGATATAGAAAATATTCTAATAAATTTATCGATTATCGTTGTACCTCTATCAACCAGCAACAGGAAACTGAAACGATGTTCCAATTATTATTGATGATTACAGATAGAAAATTAAAATGCATTGTCATTATGATGCTTTGCTTTGCAGATGGTGTGTTGTGCATGATTATGATTTTTATTTTAATCTTTATTCTTGTTATGCCATGATGACTCTAAATGGATGTCTTGGGTAATAACAGAAAGCTTATAGATATTATGTGCTTATATCGAATATGATGGACAACATTATTAAATAGACATGTTAATCTAGATATAAACACAATAAGGAAAATTATTACATCATTATATTTATATGATGAAAGATTATAGTGATTCAAGGTATTGTGTTGAATACAGAAATGTACATAAAGTGAGGTAAAACTGGTTGACTAGAAATTATGGCAAGAACCAGTAGAATGTGTATCTCGAGGGTTCCGTACATGATATGATGTTAGGTATAGCATTATAAATATATCACAACATGTAACTGAAATTACTTGTTCATATTTCGATTTCGGATTAAAAAGTTCAGGATAAAACTTTTATGAAATCAATCAAGTTAGCAGCATAAATAATTTACAAATATACCTACAAGGTGCATTATCACTGCAGAATAATTTAAAGATGTTTTTTCCAAACTAGTACTCACAAACTATATTTTTTTCGCAATAAATTTAAAATATCATGGTAAAACTGCATAATGGTAGATTTCTCCAATTTAAAGTTAAGGACGTTTGAAAGTATAATTCTAAAACCTTTTATGACAAAAAACAAGTAGAAAAATCAATTACGTGATTTTCCCAAACTCAGGAAGAAGAGGCACAATGGAGTTACCAGCAAGATCTCCCGATTTATTACCATTAGTTTATTTTTTACGGGGATATCCCGTAAACACAATTTACGAAACAAAACCTGATGATAATGATTGTATAAATACAAAAATGATAACAGTTAATCAAATAACGAAATAGCAAAACGTAATCCTAGTTCTGAACGATAACTAATACTTACTGAAGGGTTTGCTTAGCAACCCCGTAAACCTAACGTACTCTAGTAGAAACAGATGATGTGAACAATCGAAAATATCCAGTCGTAAAAAGAAGCTATTTAACATCTCAATATTTAAAACTATTTAATGCTTGTTCCCTTCTTCCGCAACAATTTCTATTTTCAGATAACAAAAACCTGTTGTGTCCAAACATACGACTTTCCTTCATCTATAAAAAAATGCTATGAAAAATAAATATTGTCTGATCGGTGATATTTTTTTTTCAGAGTACTAAAACAATGACCACATACTAATTATTTTGCAAGAAGATACTTTATTAAATTTAAGCCACTTGTGCTGTACAGTATTGTGTAAAATGCGTTATTCTATCTTTTACCACCTCTAGTGTTACCCTAGAAAACAAAATATTTATCTCAAATACGCCAAAGCAATATCGCGTAATTCCAGTTTCTCATGTACCTACTTCAATATCGTCAATTCAAACCGTAAGCTTATGCATCTTATTTATTTTAGTCATAATTATTTGTAGGTTTTAAGCTCTGATTACCTTCAAGGACATTTCAAGATACATACTTAGGTGGATTTACAGAAAAAAAAAATTCTCTCATTTATCTCATAATAACTCATTATAGCATCTATTTTTCCATTAATATTTCAGTCTAGACTTCCTAAACGGTGAACAAATCTAACTTTTCCAATGTGGTATAGCAAATTCCATAGCCATCTCGCTTGGCAGCCATTGGTTGCCTAATCGATTCGATATTGCCATTTCTAGAACTAGATAAATCATACATGTGATTCTCTAATATCTGTGTTACGTGATCATGCTTTGCAGTTTTGATTCATAATAGATGACGATTTTTAAGTTTATTGCGGTAATCAATCAGAAATTGAATTAGAATTAACAATAGATTGAAATCAAATATTTTCATCAATACTGAGGAGAAAGTAACCATGTACATTATCCTGGATCAACCCATCTATACAGTTGTAATCAAAACTTGAGAAATACTTTTCTATCTTTTATTCCTTCGTAATAATGTTTTCTATATTTGCATTATGGTTCTTCTCAATGGAAACTTGTTTACTGTTTTGATTTTTATATTTATGTTTTCGTGTTGTGATGGAATTTCGACATTTATTGATTATTTATCAAGATGACTGGTGTCGTTCAAGTCATTACTATATACTTTATAACATTTATTTGTTTGGAACTATGAGAAATCTTAGAAAACTAGTTAAGTTTGTCAATTCTTCGAGTTAGTAGCTTATCGATCAGACATTTATCGATAAGATATTTGTTATTTATAGACTTTCTATATCTATGTTTATAATAATGAGGCTTGGATAACTTTCATAGGATACTGTGATAATTGTGAGACTGCCATAGCCAAAATGTGCAAATAATATAAAATGATGTAACACTTTCTCGTTAAAGACATCGTGATATTTGCATCTGATAAAACTACCCCATATTACAAAAACGTCTAGAAGAGAGAGTGAGCATACAGTTAAATATACTAACCAACAACAAGGATGCGCATCTGAAGCAATTCTTGGTCTTCTTGCCATAATAACGATACCACTCACTAGACTGAGGAAACATATTTCACAACTAGAACATGATCTAGATGATAGCTATCTATATTTTAAGTTTGTGAATATATCTAATATCTAACTGACACTAAATTATGTTTATCATGTGAGATTTTTGAAGGATTTCATTCAACTTAGGTAGGTACTCCTGTCGTCTCGGTCATCGCTCCAGTTTAAATTTTGCAATCTAAATTTCAAATCGTTCTAATTGAGCTGGAACTTTCAAATTCAGGTAAAATACATATTATATGGACTATAATGGTACCATTCGTATGTAGAATACCTCAAGAATGAAATTCTCCTACACATATCATCGAATAAAGTAACAATATGAGCTGTTGAAATCATCATACAACCATCGTGTTTTCTGAGGTATTAGTTGTTAGAAAAATTAGGATATTAGTTTATTATTAGATTATTAGTGGAAACGATTGAATTCTATTCCCCTTCCATCATTTCTAATGAAACTACACCGACAAAATTTAACCTAATGATGATTTCGACATGGAAATACTACAAAAGTTGTGTTGACCAAATGTCAAATTTCTGATACTTACATGATTGTTAGATATGTTTGAAAATTGGGCTAGTTTCGACTGGTTTCGCGTATTGTGTTTTCTATATGTCAAAATCATGAAAGAAGATTTTAATGATGCTCTATCACTGAATTTTATGAATTCTTGCATTTTTGGAACAGATAAGAGGCCTATTAAACGTTAGAAGTGATCAAACATGAATAACTTATTGAAAATATATACCAATAAATAAAATTCCAGTGTCTCAAATCAGCACAAATATATTCTCTCAAATCTTATTTTTCTAGAATATTATCTTTCATACTCATTGAAAATATATATAAACGTAATAAGTTCAACACATTTAATTATCATACTATGGATCTTAAATGATCAATAAACATCAATAAAAGCTTTACTTTAAGCGTTTGACACATACAAGGAGACATATCTTATTTTTATTTTAAAACTATTACAATTCTGTATTCTTTACTAAGAACTCGGAATCCCAGATGCGAAATTGAAAAGCTATAGGAAAAACAGATCTACAAATCTACAGTTAGTTAGATAAGCTTATTGAGACATTTCCGTGACTTAATATCTTTACACTGTAAAGGCAAAAAGGCTGATGTCAAACCATTAACGAACTCAACCTCGAATTTGACATGAATAAATTTAGTTAGGAAAGGTCCTATTAAAAATAAACTTCCCTATTTAAAATGAAGAAATGATCCTCAGATAGAGATCACATGAAAAAGAAAAAGGTCATTATTGGTTCTGGAAATATTTGAGTTCATAAGAAATGATTGTGACGTTTCAGTGTTTCTTTGGGTCTTTCTGTGACTATTTGGCTGCATATTCCCTATTAAAATAGTAAATAATAAAATAGCAAATAACAAAAATCATCATCGTTTTTTCAAAGCTTTCATATTTCTTGGATTTTACTGCCAACAATATTCGAATTTGACTCTACAATCTGAAGATATGCGACAATAAGTAACATTCTCAAAAATCGGAATCATTATAATAATTTACTAATAATAAAAATAATAATAAAATGTTAGGTTCCTACGTATATGACCTTCTGAATCTGCACATTTCAGTTGAATTGAAAAATGGATCTGTAAGTAAAGCATAGATTTATGTACCTACTACAATTAAACGAGCTGCAGGTTACAGGTTCATCTCAGGGGGGGTAGCATATATATATAGCAAGTGATAGCCAGGCCGCCATCAAAGTGGTGGCAACTGTTGCTGTATCATCAAAACTAGTAAAGGAATGCCATGAAGGTCTTATACAACTAGAAAGAGGTAACAAAGTTTGCCTCATATGGATACCTGGGCGCAAGAACATTTGTCAATGAAAAAGCAGACTCTCTGGCTAGAAATGGTCCTCAAAAAGGCTTCCAATAGGCCCCAAACCATTCTGCGGACATTTAAAACAATATGTCAAAACAGAAACAAAATATGAAGTCAAGGCCGAAAACCAAATACTGGTACGACCTAGAGCAAGCCAGTCAAGCCAAACGCCTGATAGACTGGCAATACTCAAAGGAAAATAACCTACTTTTCCTAAAAAGAAATGATCTGAGAAACTTGGTTGGAATCACCACAGGCCATTATCCCATCAAAAACCATATAAAATAAATGGGTTTTGTAGAAGATGATTCCTGCAGATTTTGCACAGAAGCAGCAGAATCTGTAAATCACTTACTAACAGAAGGTGAAAACTTAGCGCATAAGGGTCGGAGGAAGGGCGTTTCCCACCTATGAGGACCTAAAAGCTTTTTGTGAAAGAGCACTAATTAATTATCTTAAGGAGCTGGATTAAAAACTAGAAATAACAGTACAATAGTACAACATAAAGGGATGGTACAAAAGACCTTAAGGTCAAAGAGAAGTGTTCCAAATACCCGTCGTTTTTATAATAATAATAATAATAATACAGGTTCATAATTTTGACGACAACACGATGTTTTTGTAAACAAGACAATATTTTCTACAAAAAATAGATCCGACGTTATCAGATAACTTAAAAATATTTAAATAATGTGGGGTCACGATGGCTGAGTGGGCTAAGGCGCTGGAAGTGCGTTCGTAGCTTGCGACAGCTCATCGTGAGCGCCGGTTCGAATCCCGCCTGAGCCATGGTTGTTTGTAAACTGGACCCGTGCACAGGTTTCCTGTATACCTTTCGGGAGTGTATTCTACATTAAAAAAATGTTAATTCTATTGGTGCTGGTAATTCTGAATTAGAGCAGTTGTAGGTAGACAGAAGACTTCTGGCACCAAATTCGAAAGTACCGGATATTTTTTGAGGAAGAAATATTGGATAACGACTAAAAAAGGAACCATTTAACAACAGTCCTGACACTGAAAAATAAATCATCCAAACACGCCTATATTCATATAAGTCAGGAAGTCACACTTCCACATTTAGTCCATATTTTGAAAACTACTGAACCGATTCTGATGAAACTTATACTTCCTGAGTTGAAGTTCATCAATGTAAGCAAATTGTCACAATCCGGTTAATAGTTTTGAAGAAATGCGTGGACCTATGTATATACAAACATACATATAAACCTATTACCTATTGCTATTACAATAATATTAAATGCATACGTGACGAAATGGAGTCGGTTAAAAAGACTGAATTTGAATTTAAAATTATTTCTCTCTTCATTTCCCCACCTTTCTCCTAAGAAAAGTTTCATAATATAATCATGTACAACGAGCCGCATTGTTTACTGCCAGCAATGAGCTTCCAATACATTTCTACATAATGTCTACAACAGTCCAAAAATATCATACATCTTGTAATTGATTGTTATATAAGCTCTCGATGAAAGTGATGGATTTCGGCAGAAGTGTATTTTATAATATATAAAGTGAAATTGGATATTTATTATACTGAGCCGATGGTGGATATTTAGTATAATTTTTCGAGGTGAGAAATTGAAAACAAAATTAGTGGGTGTAAAGCCTAATAACATCGATCGTTCCACAATATAATTATCTCTTAAAATTGATTCCAGGAAGCACCTATACAATTACGGCCGAACCTGAGACGGATATAAATTTTTTGATTAGTTCAAAATTAAGATGAAATCCCAAGCTCAGAACATTTATTTTTTAGTTATAGATAGTAATAATTATAGTGACGGAAGCTGGAATCTGTTGAATTGCTGTATTTGGAAAGTATTTTTTATGCCTGTATTATATGAAAAATGACTGATTCACACAGTGGAAGATTTGAATAAAATCATTCAAGGAATTGACTATTATTTTATTGCATATAATGAACTCAACGTTATATACTTATCGTCTATTAAGCCACTTAAATTCTAGTTTTGCAATTTAGAAGAATAATCATTAATCGATGCGAATACAAAAATTGTAAGATTACAACTTGATATCTATGATATTCAAATGAGTATAAGGCGTCAAAGAGAAGTGTTCCTTTAAATAGAATATGATATTGTTTTACAAAAACTAGGACAGACTTTAATGGATGGTGTAGTAAAAATTACAGGATAACATTAGTTCAACAATAATTCAAAATGAAGACAAAGCGTGAACTAGTTAATTATTCATTTATTCGAATGTGACTCTAGTTTCCTTTGGAATTCAGTCGAATGGTTCAAGTGAAAAAAAAAGGATTTTACATAATCAAACTCTAATTTTAGCGTGGGACTGCACTACTACCCACCAAAAAATATATCTAATTAGTTCGGACAATGAGAAAGAAAAAAAAAACAAGCCCATTATTAAATTCATAAGCCGCTATCAATAACATACACAATCAAACACCAAACCCAAGAAGTCATCAATATTTATTTAGCAATTATCATATAAAGGTATTGCTCTTGAAGATATTAAGAGTATTTATTTGATTAAGGACACAAGGCTCACTGATATTATGAATCAATTATAGGGTATGTCGTGTGATGGTTGTTTTGTCTTTTTTCAAGTACTTGAAGGTCTATCTATTTCATATTACGAAAGGGAACCTTGAGGACAGAAACACATCATCATAGGATTCATGGTTTGCGTGCAAACCGAGTATATAATAAGAATTATATAATTATTACCTTTTCAGTGAGGAGAATTATCTGGGATAATATGGATAAAATTATTTATTAGAGACACCGTTGATTGGACAGTAATATCCCCATATTAGGAAGCCAGTTGAATATACCATGTTACAAGGGCACCAAAATCGAAATGTCAAATAATTCTATTGAACAATGTGAAAATATGCCAAGACGCACCTGTTGCAAAATGTCTCTGCGTATATTATTATTTGTTTTTGTTATCGATTTATTTCCAGATAAGTTTTTAATGTACCTACTTTATATTATGTTAACTTAATAATAAAATCATTCTAGAGAGAAATCGATTGTACTCATTTGCAGAGAAGATTATCGTCTTAAAAATCGATAGACTAAATTAGTCGTTAAATTTATATATTAAACATTTTATCATGACAACAACTCAAACAACTTAACTTAACAATATCCTAGTAGGTACTCGAAACAGCTATAGAGAAGATTTATGACCGGCGAACCCAAACAGAGGAGGTTTTGTTTTGTGCGCGCGCTGTTTATAGTAAACGTACTCGAATTTTGATAATTTTTGATTTATATGAAAGAAGAGATTTGAGAAATGGTCCATATTCATAAAAAACTCAAATCCGAAATCTCCTTCCCTCCGAAAACTGCCCTCGAAGGGGGTGGAGAGGTGGAAGAGGCAATTTAATTCGAACGTTGAAAATCTGAGACCAGAATATTCTAAAATATGCGTATTTTAGCGACGATGTTTTTATGTTTTTAGATTTCTGGAGAATAACAAATACAAAGTATACATGGGTAATGTATTGTAACGGGAATTTATATTAAAACTGGGTTCGATTTATTTCTACTTATTTATTTTCACTAATAACTAGACGACTATATACACATTTATATTCACACTCATTTCTCTGACTATATACGACTTTCTATCTATGATCTATGACCAACCGATTATCTATCACTAACTGACTGTGGTCCGTGTCTTTTTATATCCACTTAACCTCCTATCTCGAAGCTTCTCTTTCTTTCTAATATGTTGTTCTGGATGTATTTCCTAATATATTCCTTCGAGAATAGACCCAATCAGTATATTCTCCATGTTTCTGGATTCCCAGGATGTTTGTGACATTTGTGAGCGTGTGTTGGTGTATTCAGGTAAGTTTTGACGTTACAGTACTATATCTAACGTTCAAAGATATTCATGACTAATAAACACTCAAAAGTGTGCAATAAATATTTTTTACAAAAAAATGGACCGACGCTATCAGTTGGTGCACTGAAAAATACAATATAATATTAATTCTATTGGTGCTGGTACTAGCGATGTGTGCCAAAAGTTTTCAATCTAATTGCAACTGCACAACTTTAAAGGTACGAGCACCAATAGATTTAATATTATTTTGTATTTTTCAGTGCAACAACTGATAACGTCGGTACAATTTGTTGTGAAAAAATATTTATGTTTTTACATGAAAATGAATAATTAAGGGCATGAACGAATTAAATAGAAGCACGCATAACTATGATACCCGAGTATATAAATATAAAATTGTCATTTTTAGGGTTAAAATATAGTAGGAATTACTATGGACAAACATATTACAACAAATTGCCAATACAAATTAGAAAAATTAAATAATTTCTTTAAAATATATGATTGTAATTCTTTAATCTCTTATTTGTTTTTCGTATTAGTACCTATATTGTGTTTACCCCATTTCTAAGTAGTAGGTAATCATGTTTTATATTGACAGTCCATGACTTCTAAAAATTCTCGGTTAATAAAGAATATAATAATTATTGTTATTGATTGCTATGAAAAGTCAAAGCTTCGCTGATCTTTTTTCAATTTGTGTTAAATATATGACAAATATTTCAAGCCTTCTCACTTTCTGACTGCCTCTCCGGTTGTCTAAAGATAATGTTTCTAAGGTTCCAAAGAGCGTATAGGGCCATTAGTCCGTCAGTCTCAAGATTATGCTCAAATAAACTGTCTAATATTCAAATTTTTTATCATATTCTGGCTAAACGGTTTCTCATACGTCCAAATTAAATATGACTGTTGTTTGAATGGTCTCACGATCTGATCATACGATTTTTATATTAGATGGAATTCGTTTGAGAGTGGTAGAAAAGTCGTTTGAGTGGACACACCAGATTTTTTGACCGACGAACCAAACGGAGGCTGCATTCGATTTGACTGTCTGTCTGCATTTTTTTTCATGTATATTCGCTCCGATTTTCATGAGTATTTTTTCATTTGATAGAGAACTATTGAGTGTCGGTCCCATTGAAAGATTGACATTCAACATGTCCTTCCCCTCAAAAATGTCTTCCAAAGAGGGTGGAGGATGCAATTTTTTTCGATAATTGAAAATTTGAGACCACAAAATTTAAGAAGATACCATATCCGGAACGTTTGAATTGGACATTTAAAAAAAAATCATTGGTTACAGCAATGAAATGTGTGTGTCTCCGATATGTGCTGGGAGCATTTTTTTTCGAATATTTAAAATATGAGATGGAGAAATTAAAGGAGAGAATATATGTAGCAACTTTTAAACTGGTCATTTCTCAGAAATCTGTATGGTCTTCGAGTTAGAGCAATGGTGAAGGGTGAAATATGTGTACTTCTGAAAAATCAGAATAAGTATTAGCAACGAATTATCTTTTTTGGTGAACGTTGAATGATTTTGATGAGTAATGTTACACTCAAAAGTGTGAATTAAATACTAAAAAAATAACTGGACCGTTTTTATTATTTCGTACACTGAAAAATACAAAATAATATTAATTCTATTGGTGCTGGTACTTTTGAAGTTGACGCAAAAAATCTACTATTACAAATTTACAACTTCAAAGTTACCAGTACCAACAGAATTATTAATATTTTGTATTTTTCAGTGCACCAACTAATAAAGTAGGTCCAGTTTTTTTAAAGAAATATTCATTATATTTATAGTGTCTGTCATGACTACATGATGGATAATGCTCATTAATGAACTTGACCTAGATCCCCACATGAATGTTTTTTCCAATATTCATCATGATCTTATAGATTATTAAATAATAAATTTGTCCATTATTCTAAAAACGGACATCTGAACAACAGATTTTGATAAAAATCGTTTTATTGTAGAATGGAACCAGTTTATCCCACTGGTCGATATCACTATTTGTGGTTTAGAAATTATACTGAAAATTTATACAGAAATCGACTTATAAAATACATTGTATTTGTCTGTAGGGAGATAAAAATATGTGAAAATTGGAATTAAAAAAATCTCACGCTAAAATAATTACGCACCAATTAAAATAAACTGAAAAATTAAATAATGATACATAGGTAGGGAACATCTCAATTTAATAATAATTTTCATGTAATTGTTGTATAGGTTTATATTAAAGAATAGGTTCTTCCGGGGAAAAGCCCCACAACATAATGTAACCCAGATGAGTTATGGAGTGACAAGTTGTTCTATTCCACTGCAACCTTTTTAGATCTGTTGTGGTTCTCCATTTAATTCAATGTACCCTTAAAAAACATTTAAAAGATGGAGCTGTTATCGAAAAACTTTGACTCTTGTGGGAAATTTAGGACATCTCAAATTGACTTAGAAATGATCCTAGTCAAACATTTTTTCTGTACATTTCAAAACTTTCTTCCAAAACAAAAACAATATCGATAATAGTCTCTTCACTAAGGTTTTCTGTTTAAAATTGAAGCCATGAATTTATTTGTCCTTATTAATTGAAAATATGAAAGCGTTAACAAAAGATTTAACTATATAATGAAAATGATCTCCAGATTCTAGAGATCTTCTCAATTGTTATAAATAATAAAACTCTATATCTATATAAATAGTTAAACTGCCAAGTGCTCCGTTCAACTAATCATTACTCTACTCATAGTCATAATTTTTCTCTTTCAAATAGTTACACAGCCAAAGCCGTGTTTTGGAGAAAAAAAAATTGCTCCGGGACAGTATCATTGTAGACAGCAACATTTTGAAATGCCGTTTTCATCACCACTGCTTATTCAAAAGCATTGCACCAAACGCGATAATGATAGACATTCATGGATACCACAATCGAAAGATACGATCGGAAATAAAATGCTGTTGAGAGAGCGCGTAGGCTTTTCAAATTGCTGATTGATTTGCACAATGCTCTATAAACATTTTGAAAGGTGGAAAAATTAAAAAAAATGCCACTGCTAGTGAAATCTGAATTGAGGAAAGATTTATCTCAGATAATTATTGACTGATGGAAATCAAAATCAGCTGGGCTCGATAAAAATTCAATATCCGCAAGTAAGTTGATTACATCCAAAAGCACAATGGAAATCATGTGATTAGGTTGTATTTTAAAATTAATTATTATTGTTGTGGGTAATAATATTAGATTATGTAAAAATATTTTCATAGCAATACCAGAATAGACAGTGCGTAATCTGGAAGAAACTATTTTTTTTAGTTATTGCCCCTCCTAATCCAAAGCATTTGAAATACCATGCAATCTAAAAGGTACCTGATTTTTTGACCGACGAACCAAACAGAAGCGGTATACAATTCGACTGTTTGTCTGCTTTTTTATGGATGATCGCACATTTTAAACAGTATTCGTGCTCCGATTTTCATAATTCTTTTTTCATTTGATGTCCTTCTACCCAAAAACTTCCTCCACTGAGGTTGGAGGGGCAATGTTTTTCTAAAATCGAAAATTTGAGACGACTAAATTGAAGAAGAGACCATATCCAGGAAAGTTTAAATTTAAAAAATCATAGAGTTGAAGCATTGGCAAATTCATTTTTTTTTTCGAAAATTGAAAATATTAGGTGACCAAATTAAAGAAGAGAATATATGCAGCAACATTTCAAAACAATGTACGGTTCCCGAGTTAAGCAGCGGTAAAGTCTGACATATGTGTACTTGAAATCTCTTAAAATAAGTGGAAGCAACGTATTGTCTTCTTTAGTAATCGCTGATTGATTTTGATGACTAATATTGCACTCAAAAGTTTGAAATAAATATTTAAAAAAACTGGACCGATTTCATTTATTGGTAGAGTTGGTGCCTAAAATTTTTAATCTAACTACAGCCGCAGAACTTTAAAATTAGTATTAATTAGTAGTAGTATTCCGACTTTAATCCTAATAAAAACTTATGCGATGAAGTGAAAAGGTGAATAGGGATTCACCAAAAAACTATTATGATGATAAAATTAAAGAGATTTACAGAAACATGCTTCATTATGAATAAGAGAACTTGTTCTATTTAATGCTTAGAGAATTAGCCTATACTGGTTGAACAAAGATATATTCAACTCCTTAAAATTTCTTATTACCTATTCTCTTCGCTTTAAGAACTGTCTAGTAACATCACTCAGCGTATTTTCTGTATTAAAGAGCGTTCAAGAGGGAGGCTACGAGGGGAGTCGGGAAGGGCGGATTCTTTGCAGTTTGGACAATTAGTCCATCTAATTGACACTCTCCTTAATATTATTAGTTATTAATTTCCCATTTCATGTTAATTACGAAATTAATAGTTTTTACGTAGACCAGTTTCCATCTGTAGATTCGAAATTTTGTCCCTAGATAGTGTCTACAATTTTTAATAATACAATCATTACTTTTGAGGAAAGTGATTATTTCGCAACTATCAGTTAACAGAAATGTGAGCCTTTCATTGACAATTTTAGACAATTTCAAGATTTTCACCAGTTCAAGTTCTTCAACATATTTATTCTAAATAATATTTAGTTCAAGTTCTTCAACATATTTATTCTAAATAATATTTGTTGTTAAATCCTATGTCTTAATATACAAATCTATTTTTTTTTCTACGAAATAGTAATTGCACTACAAGGGCATTCATCTATTAGAGTAGTAAAAAGATTCATCTACTCAGCAAATTTATAGCTTAATATTGTCAATTGTCTCTTGCTTTAGATTGAATAACAATCATAACTGATTTTGAATTTTTCAATTTAAAATGTCATGACAATAATTCTCAAACGCTTAAAACTGTTCTATATTTTTAATTATTAACTCTATAGTATAAAACTAGAAGCTTATAAATACCCAACTCTTTAAAGAATTTTCGCCGCAAAATGCTAATGACAACCAATGGTCACAAATAAGTTTTTAATGCCTATTTCACATCTCTTTATAAAATTTTATTCATTAAATTAACAATCAAACAATATTTATTTCTTTCTTACAAAAATCTCGCTGGTGCTCGGAAAAATACAAAATAATTTTAATAGTTTTACTGGCGCTGATAATTTTGAGGTAGGCAGTAGTTCCTCATAACATAACCAAACAATGTAAAACAATTGTGAATATAATAACTGTTCATTTAAATAATTTAATTGTATCAATAAAGATAATTATTGTTGTCGTTCATTCATATATTCGGTCGTTAATTTATCTTGCAAAAAACCACTGGATCTTTTCTTTTAAGAATGAAAAGAGCTCTTGTGATTTTATTGTTGAAAAAAAATCATATATTTGAGTCTAAGTCCTGAGCCTTCAAAATTGTTGAACGTTCAATTATATTCGGAGATTCAAATGCATAGCGGTAGCACACTTATTTCAGACATTTATATCGTTGTATCTCGGATACCATTAAAAAACAATTTTAATTTTGCCGTCTCAAATTTTCGATTTTCAAAAAGTTGCCTCCTCCACCCTATTTGACGAAAACATTGGATTTTACATTTTTTTGATATGGGACCATTTCTTAATACCACTCATTCATATGAAAAAAAATCACACATTTGAATTATAACCTCCACCGTTTGGGAAGTCGGTTGAAAATTCCTGGAGATATCCTGATAGGATTTATAAAAGTTTTTCATTGAAATTTATTAAAATCTTTTAAGAAAAAATAAAGTGAAAGAAAATACATATGAAAGATAAAGAAAATTTTTTGTTGCGATTTTTGAACAATAAATATTTTTCAACGTTATGACCAGAAACAGGCTTCCCTTGCATCTAAAAATTTAAAATAAATATAGGTATCAATAGAATAATGGAAGTGAGGGTGAAATTTATGAATAATGTGAGTTTTCTAATGTTAAAATTTTTAACAGCGCGTAATTTTCAAAATTGTAAAGTAATTTGTGTGGACAACTTCATTGATTTTTGATTTTTAATAAATATTTTTCTTTATCATCAATATAAAAAAATATTAATGAGACTGAATCGTGAAATAGAAAAATACAATTCCAAAAAAGTACTTACCATACAGAAAAATCCTTTGAAACTCATTTTGAAAAAAATCAACCAAAATCACAAATAAATCCGATTAGCAATATTACAGCCAACTACTCGATTTACTTCACGTTAGCCAAAACGCTTCTATACCTAAATGTCCCTTTTATTTTGACCAGCAAAAGACGTGTGATTCAAATTTCGCGGGCGACCTAATCACTGCCAACCGTGCACATAGCGTCGTGTTCCCAAATAAACTAAATGCGGTAGGCCGTGGTGTGCAGTTGCGGTGTTGTGCTGCTGCTGCTTCATTAAATTATTTCACAATCATCGAGTGAGACACTACACGGTGCGATCTTCGTTTGTTGTTTTCCTCAACATATTCGCGTGTAGCCAAGCGCACGGCGGAGTACCGGAGGACCCCCGCATCAAGGTGGGGTTGGCAAGCCGCAGCAGGACCGGAAAATGCGGAAGGATAACAACATCAACAACTACTGCTGGCTGGACCACGGGAGCGCGAAGGCCGAACAACAGCGCTGATATTAAAATTTTGCGTTTTAGTGTTTTTGGAGAACATATTTTGGATGTAGGTAAATATTTAATAATATTCCTGAAGGAACTTACTGTATTGGTTCCGATTTCCTAAAAGTCTCGTTTTGACATCTTTCTATTAGTACGAAACCCCAGTCAAATAGAATCGTCTGACAATTTAATGTATAATCTTCGAACGATTCTTAAGTTCTCCACACGACGATTGTATTCTGTAACGGATTTTTGCTACCCTTTTACCGCCACTGTGCTAGGGCTTGCGGCAATATGGGACGCAGCAGGGTAGTTTTGTTTTTCTGAACGCAGTCATAAAAATCCAAAATCTAGTGACACTTTTATGTGCCGGTAAGAAAAAGGTAAATTAATGAAATAATTAAAATACCTTCTGACAGGATTTAGACCGACTATGTTCTTGTTTTGTAGATATGTTGTCATGTCTACAAAACTTAAGAATTCTCCGAGAATTCACAGAAAATAAACCAAATGGGCTTTTAGACAAAACAATATTTCAGTTGTATTCAACATTCTCTTCTAATATCACTTTTAAATATAAATGCTTCTAACGTTAAAAACATTTTTTCAAATTTTCTCATACACGAACGCTCTTTTGACTGAAATCGCTTTCAAGAGAAATAACACACGGCAACGTTGGTTTATGAGAAGATGATTGGGATAAACAATTAAAATCATAGTTTTCAATTTGGAACATAAATCATTCTTGAATAAATCTAGGGTTCATAAATGTTTTTTGTAAAGTATATATCTACTTATCAACCTTAATAGTTATGTTGCCTATTTGTGGGACTGGAGAACTAATTCAAGCATATTATACAAATATTATTCTTTATTTTTGTTTTATTTTCTATTAAAATCAGCGATCACTGATATCCATTCAACATATAATGAAAAAAAACAAATTTTCACTTAACATCGAAAATTCATTAAAAAAAGTATTTTTATACAAAAATGACTCAACCGTTATAATATGAAATTATTATTTAAACAGTGACTGATTACCAATCGATTAGTAATCAAAAAGTTGACAGGTAATCAGTAAACAACAGTGTAACATAACCTATCTTTTGTTTCTGCTATTACCCAATGGTGTTATGGACATCTATCATTTCTTATACTACATACCTTATATTTTTCACTATAAATTTATTGAACATATAAGAATGTTTCTTCTTCCATTTACAATTTTTCGAATATGAGTAATTTTTTAATTCTTTTGACAAACGTCAGTTAGGGAATTGTAGTTAAATCGAAGATCAACTTCAAAAGTACCAGTACCAATAGAACTAATATTATTTTGTATTTCTCAGTGCACCAACTAATAAAGTCAGTCTAATTTTATTTCACACTTTTCAGGGTAACATTAGTCATAAACGTTCAATGATACCAAATACTTCTCCTGTTAACCAGGTATATTATTTGCTTGTACTTGTTATTATTTAGATATCTCAAAACATCGCGGCAGAAATACACATATTTCAGACATTACAACTGCTGTAAATCGAAAACCGTATTTTTTTCGGAAATGTCCAGTTTAAATGTTGCTACATATAATCTCTTCTTTAATTTGGCCATCTCATATTCTCATTTTTTTTAATTGCCCCCTCTACCTAGCGGAAATACACATATTTCAGTCTTTACCAAGCAGTAACTCGAAAACCGTAACTCTTAAAAAAAATCAATTTAATGTTTCCGGGTACGGCCTCATCCTTAATTCTACAGTCTCAGATTTTCAATTTTCGAAAAAAATACCCCCTTCACCTCCAAACGGGTTGGTTTTTGGGAGGGTAGGCGATATCGGATTTAAGTTTTTCTAAGTATGGGACCATTTCTCATCTCTCTCTATTCAAATGAATCAAAAATCATCAAAATCTGAGCACGTTTACTTTGCAAAACGCACGAACAGCCACACATAAAATAAATAAATAAAAACGCAAACATACATCCGAATTGCATCCTTTTTTTAAATTTGGTCAGAAATGGCGTATGATGAGAGAAGCCCTGCTATTTATCAGTTTTTTTGAAATTGTGAAAATTGACAAAGAAAATAAGAATAAAAAACTATATAATTGAATAAGTAATAAGGATTTGTCTGCATTTGTGAATGCGAAGAGAATTAGGGAAAATAAGAATTATGTCATTTCCTTCTTATAAATGGTGAAGGTCATATTTTAGAGGTATCGTGACAATTTTCTTTCTTAATTCACTTCTGTTATGATCTTGATAAACTCTGATTATGCTCCGGATCAAACAAGTGCTTAACAAAATATTGGTCATCCAAACTTTATTCAAAATCATAAAGTTGCTATTATGTAAATGTCATTCTGATAACTTCCCAATAATAGTGTATGGTGAAGGGTGCGATTCTGAAAAATTCAATTTTGACATATGCGTTAGGGCCTAAAGTCGAAAATGATTAATGATTTTTAGAAAATGAACTGTGAAGTTTATATTTTGTATTTTTCATCAATTGTCAATTCTATCAGTTATGACCCATTCAACTGGAAATTAAATTTTAATCTAATGATGATGCGTATTTCCTTATTTTCAAATAGATAACTGAACATATAAAAGTGACAAATTTTTATACCGAATGAGGGTAATAGCGAGAACCATTTTGATTTTAATATTTGCTAGTTTTAGTTTTTTAAATGCATTGTGCTCCACACTTTTTATATGGGAACGTACAGTAAAAAACCGAAAACCTGTTCCGAGAAAAGGTTGCTTTTTTTCAAAAAATCAATTTCTAGTTTTTGCTTTCTTGTAATTTTTTAAGATTGTGGCTAAAAATAAATATAAAATCTAACAACATAATATATAATATACCTACATAAAAGATATGTAAGAATTTCTTGGTCGATTACCTTGATCTTTACGTGAGTTATATTTGTACCAAATTTGACCACCATAGAACAGATTGCCATATATTAATTTTGGCCATTCATTTACCTAATTAAAATAATACTGCTTCATACATTTTGAGAGAGATCTAATTAGTAATGCCTTTGATCCGAGGTGTAATGAAACCCCTTAGAGTTTTTTTTGTACGTTCGCGATTTTTATATTAATCGTACTCGGATTTTTGATGATTTTTGATTCATTTGAAAGAAGAGGCTTGAGAAATGGTGACATATTCATAAAAACGCAAATCCGAAATCTCCTTCTCTTCGAAAAACGTGCCTGAAGGAGTGGAGATTGTAAATTGTATCGAAAATCTGCGTTAGTGTAATTAAAGATAGGACAATATCCGGAAATGTTTAAATTGAACATTGTTTCAAAAGAGTTACAGTTTTCGACTAAGAGGCATGTTTAATTCTCAAATATGTGTATTTTTGCTATGTGGAGAGGGCGATTTCTTTCGAAAATTGAAAATCTGTGGGTACAACATGAAAGACCTAATTATTTTTAGCATTATTTATAATGATTTTTTTTTTCCTTAGAGTTATGGCTTTAGAGTTACAGCGGTTACAGCGTATTTCCGCAGCGATGATTTGAGATATTAATAATAACAACTAGAAGAAAAGAATATACGTAGATAATAGTACTGTCCTCATTGGTATTAGTGAACGTTCAATGATTTTCGTGACTAATACATATGATAACGATAATGAAAACTCTAGTAGGTGAGTTTTCATGTATTAAAATAAGCTCACGTTCACTTGAACCAACAGTTGTGGGTCCTAGCCAGAGAGAACGTTTTTTTCACCATGAAATTATTCACAACGAGGGTGGTCGGGCACAACCAAAAGAATATCAAAATGTGTCACAGCGAAGACGATCATTCTGAATAATTTTTATTAAGATGATACCATCCCAGTTTCAGTATTTCCTGAAATTCCTTTTGGCTGAATTTAAGCGAGTTAGGTAAATCACCATCTATTTTGACACCTCCTTGTGATTGTTATTTTTGACCGACTTCAAAAAAGAAGAAGGTATACAATTCGGTTGTATGTTTGCTTTTTATGACTGTTCGCGCGTTTTGCATAGTAAACGTACTCCTTTCCTCCAAAAACCGCCCTAAATGGGGTTGAGGGATCAATTTTTCTCGAAAATAGAAAATCCGAGACGCCAGAACTAATGAAAATTCCATATCCCTAAATGTTTAAATATGTGTTTCGGCTTCGTGGAAGGGGCATTTTTTTTCGAAAATCGAAAATTAGAGATTTGAAAATTAGAAAGGGGACCATATCCGGCACGTTCAAATTGAATTTTTTTTCAAAACAGTTACGGTTTCCGAGTTTCGCAATGGTAAAGTCTGAAATATTCGATATGCGTATTTCAGCAAAAAAGAGCATTTTTTTGCAAAAATGAAAATATGAGACGGCCAAATTAAAGAAAATATGTAGCAACAATCAAATTGAGTTACGGTTTTCGAGTTACTGCAGTAAAGTCTGAAATATATATACTTGCGCCGCGATGTTTTGAGATCTCTGAATAATAAATAACAAGTACAAGCTAAGCCTATAACTTTTTGGGTATTAGTGAACGTTCAACAATTTTCAAGGCTAATGTTACACTCAACAATGTGAGATAAATATTTTCTACAAAAAATTGGACCGACTTTATTAGTTATAAATACAAAATAATTTTATTTGTGCTGGTAATTTTGAAGTTGTGCCCTTGTTGTTTGTTGTTGTAGGCACCAACTCCAAAAGAGCCGGCACCAATAGAATTTATAATAATTTGGTATTTTCTAGCGCAACAACTAATAAAATTGGTCCAATTTTTTGGAAAAAATATTTATCTGAATAATCTTCCTCAGTGTAGGCTGACTGAAATATAAGAGCCACCAAATGCAGCCTTGTCGTACACTGCGCTTGATATGAAACAGCGAATTCTAATGTTCTAATGCTTTGTTAGTTCTAGGAATCCTAGAACACAGCAATGTTTATTATTATCTTATAAACTTATCACTAACTTTAACTTCAATTGCTTCAGTAGTATTTTTTTTGTTTTCTTCAATCTTTTATCCCCTATAAAATACTCTTTGTATTACGTTCAGTACGTATGTGTTTCTATCAAACAAAAGCATTTCCTTCCAAATGCATTACACCGTTATATGGCTTCCATTTGAACATGCGAAAGACCATTACAATCTTAACAAATACCTGATATCGGATACCCTTTTAAATTGATGGGCTGCCAATAGCTTTACCGCACCGCATAAACTATTTTAAATAATAATGGCATGAGGTGTGACTTGTTAATATAAAATTAATACCTCAAATGAGGCTTGCGGCAGTATCTTGTAACAAACAGGTGAATAATTAGCTCTCGTTCAGGCTGAGAAACTTTTTAGATCATTCGCACTTACTTACTGCTCGTATGTACCCATAAATAATTGAAAATCCATGGGAATGATATATATTCACCGAGCTATTATCTACCAATAGGTGAGAATACCACTAAATAGAAAATTGATGATTTGCCAATAACTTTACCATGAAATTAATAGTCAAGACCTCGAGAAGTGCAATTACCCGTTGATGATATCTATTGTATTTTCCTGTTAACATGATAATTAACAACATTAACAGCGCCCGATGCCATTTTTTGGCCGACTTCGAAAAATGAGACAACCTTTTTAATAAATGAGTTTCGTGTTGCCATCGTGAATATTTAAGAGTTATAAATCATATATTCTATTGCTGCTGGTAAGTTTGAAATGGTGCAGTTATAATTAAATAGAAGACTTTTGGCACTTGATGTTGGTAAGGACCAGCACCAATAGAATAAACCTTATTTTGAAATTTTCAGTGCAGCAAGCAATAAAATGGGTCCTATTTTTTTAGAAATATTTATTTAAAATTTTTGAGTGATTCATTAGTCACGAAAATTAATGAACATCTACTTACATGCAGTGATTTCAGAATTAGACAGTAACAATCCTGGACATTAAACAGTTAAGATTCATTGTAATGGGAAGTTCTGCTACCCGGTAATTAGAAAGAAAATTACTGACAATAAAAAACTTCCGTCAAATACGTATTTCTCCTCAAAAACACACTCAAAAAAGGTACAAAGAGATTCCTTTCTTAAAAACTAAAAGCTGGAGTTGGCAAAATCGAAGAAGTTATATTTTCTAATAAACTTCAAGTCGACATTTAATAACTCCGAGCTAGAACGGGGAAGACGGGGAATTACCAAGAAGAATAAATGCCAAAAATGTTCTATCTACTTACCTATAAATGATCTTGGTCTTTTGAACACCAATAAAAAAATATGATTTGTAATTAAGTGGTATTTGCTTAGAGGGATCTTTCAAATATTTCACGACCCGTTTGAAAGGTTTATATTTCAACTTTGTTCAGATATTAAAACATTCATCGTAATTGATGGATATGGAAATACTTTTAAGAACCTAGCTGTAGAGATGGATTAGAGCCGAAGCGCACGAGTCATCAATGAGGAAGTTATAGAGAAATAATGAACGGCAACAGAAACTGTCAAATAGTGAAAGAGCACAGAAACGTAGACTAAAAAGTAGTTTGCTTCCAAACCTTTATTTCCAACACGGCTGTGTTCAGGGAGTCACTATCTGCACTATCTTCGGCCGTGATCTCTTCAACAGGCTACCTCAGTAGGTACATTAAGGATGCAAATAATTTTAGTACTTTTAAAAATTTACTGAAAACCTTTATAATAAAACGTGAATATTGGTCACAAGTTCACTGATTAGATTTTGATGTATTCAGTATTTGTTGTCTTATGGTTAGTTTTTATTGTCTAAGCTATTTATTGACGGATTCCATACATTATAACATGTCACTTTGGAAATTAATATATTATTATTATTGACAGCTATTCACGCTATCGTGACGTCATGAATTTTTGTGTGTCACGTCATAACTTAATACTGTTAACCATTTCCGAGGTAACGTATGGATGGTGTCTGTATTGGCAAGCTGTATGAACAGGAATACTGTACAACTAACATCGATGTCAAACTGACACTGACATAACAAACGATATATAATCGTTTATGATGCGGCAAAAGTTTTATGAAGCATAGAAGAATAAGTCTCTACTTTATGGGATAAGTTAAACAAATATTTTTTTTTTGCGCGATGGGGAAACTCTGATGCAAGTCAAGATGTAGCGGTCACCAAATTACGCTTCAAGAGTTCACGCATATACCGTTTGATTTCTTCAATTTCTTTCAAAATCATATCTATTATTCAATCCTCAATATTATTGGAATTATTTTTAATCAACTTTTTTATATATGTACTAAAAAACTAATGTTTCGTAAATTTTACGAGTTTATCAAAAAATAATGAAATTAATGAAAAATATTACTTATTTAAATAGAAATTAAATGAAAGTGTTACATTCTAAGTGGTAATTTTTATTTATAACAATGAAATTAGTGTGTACATTCTGTGCAAAAGCTAGCAAGATACTCACCATAATATTGAGCGCTGATCAAAAGTGATGATTTTACTCAGACATTTATAAGGATAAACCAAATACTCAGGCAAATATCTTTGCACAAGTTTGAAATTTAAAGTCTCTTCTCAACCCATGGTATGGCAAACAGATATGCTAGTCAATACTAAACTTACAGCGGGAAGGTGGTTTCAATTTGTACTCAATCCAGCTTTGGTGAGAATGCGAAGAGCCATCTTCGCTATTATCATGTTCTTTAACTCAAATTTATCCTATGTATTGACACCGGTTTTATTCCATATTAAAAAGCATTTTTAATTAGTAATATTTTTCAGACGAGTAGGATTTGAAAATTGAAATGATTTTTTATACCACGAATCCACATGCAGTATTTTTTTAATATATAGAAAATGTTGTGAAAGGAAATCAGTTTGGATATCCACAACCATATCGATGAGTTCCCTGAAAGCGTAAGTACTGAAGTACCTAAGTGTATATCAGTGCCTATAGAAAGGTTGGTATTTACTTTCCTACCGCTGAGCTAAGCAGACTAGTAATAATTTAAGATTCGGTTTTCTGCAGATGTTTACGTTTCGGAAATCCCAGAGTCTAAAAAACATATTCTCATCCATTGGTCTATCTGGCTTTCTATCTGTGGCAATAATATCTCGGGAGCGATTAATTTGAATTCTGTTGCATTATTCTTTATTTCGTTGAGTATTGATACCAATCGTCTACGGCTCTAATGACGGAACTTGCATGAAACATTCTGCCCAAGGCTCAATACTATTTCTTATCTCTGAGAAAAGTCAAAAAATATACTTAAATGAACTCTTCCTAACTATTTATTCATATTACGCCTAAACTGTTCTTCCTACGTCAGAATTGAATATGACCATTGTTGTTCGTCTTGACCCGCTAAAACAAATCAATTGTCGCATGACCTGATCAGACGATTTGAGTCGTTTTAGTTGACACACCAGATTTTTAAGATTAAAATAGATCAAACCAAACTGTTCATTCATAGATGTATTAGCTTATAAGTGTAACCTTGAATCAGGAATTAAATGACATCAGAATAGTACCTACGTACTGAAAACTCATTGTGAAGGGTTATCTAAAGTAATTTAAATAAAAAAAATATATTTTGCCATTAGTGCTGCCTGTCTTTCTGTGCCAAGATGAGTTCTAGGTATGTTTGTAAAAGTCATTGTGCTATATTCGAGAAATGTGTTTTATTCGAGAGTGTAGCTTGAAAACGGCTATAAGCGTTTTGATGAAGTTTGCTTAAGGCATTTTCCTGTAAGCTCATTTTCATTCTTTGGAGGCGTATATCTGATAAAAAGATACGCACAAATGAAATTTCATGTTTTCTACATGTTTCATCATCTCCTGACTTAAAGATTTATATTGCGAAAAAATATTAGTTGATCACTTTTGTTTGCTCCGGCAATCTAAAAAAAAAATTTACTATAAATTGGACCGAAGTTATTAGTTGGTGCACTGAAAAATACAAAATAATATTTCTATTAGTGCTGATACTTTTGAAGTTGTGAAGTTGCTGAAAGATTGAGAAATTTTGGCACCAATTTTTTGTAAAAAAATATTTCTTTTATGTGTAACATTAGTCAGGAAAATCGTTGAACGTTTACTTATACTATAATTTGTTTTGACTTGTTATTATTCAGAAATCTAAATACCTGGTCGCGGAAATACGCATATTTTAGACTTTACCACTGCTGTAACTCGAAAACCGTAACTCTATGGAAAACTGTTCGATATAAATGTTGCTACAAATAATTTGATCTTTAATTTGATTACCTCAAATTTTAAATTTTCGTTTGTGTTTTTAAAGAATTTTCAATTTAAACTTTTCCGTATATTATATACATATATAGATTTTCGATATTCGACAAAAATTGCCCCCTCCAAGAGGGTAGGAAATTTCGGATTTGAGTTTTTACGAATATGGGACCATTTCTTGAGTGCACTCTTTCAAATGATTCAAAAATCATCAAAACCGCAGTACCTTCACTATACTTATACAGCGCGCGTACAAACCAAAAAAATGGTGTTGCACGATTCACTCGGACGCTTTTCATATTTGGTGGGATTTCCTTAAGAACGTTAGAAAAATCGTGTAAGTGGACACAACAGACAGTTCTCTTTCGGTTGAAGACATATATCTGTTTTAGAATACATTTGAAATAAAGCAATGTGATGTAAGTGGATATGAGTCTACATTCAACACCAAATTTATTGTGAAAGTTCTTAAAACTCAATTGTGTTTTGTGAAAATTGAAGAAATATGTTTATGTCTCAATATAAGCTATATTATCATCATGTGTTAATTTCCGCTTCACAAAACTTAAAAAATATTGAGTTAATGTGAAAAGAGATGTAAAATTAAATCTAATAATAATACTTTCCTATGACTAATTACAATTTTTATTATCCCATAAACAAGACGCAATCTTCATTATAAAAGATAGATAGAACATATTATACGAGTCACGGTATTGCATGAATCTCACGGAAATACAGGATTTTTTTATCCAAATCATCTTCATCCGCTTAACCTTGAGGTCTCTAAATACAACATGGAAAAAATCTTTTGTTCGAGCAGTAAAAAATATTAGATGATAAATTTGTTGACTTGTTTAGATGTAAAGTTAACATGGGTATATCCTGTTGAGTTGTGTACGACAGAAAAGGTCAAGACCTCCTTTGGGTAGAGTCATAAATATATCTAATATAGATCAAGTTGATTTCGTAATGAATTCTGGAAATATTGATTAAGAACAATAGTATAAAAGGTATAACAAGCTTGTGAATAATATTTAATATTTCCAAATATTATAACCGATGAATTTATAAGACCTACGTATTCAAAGGTTTTATAGTAGGTACTTACGACATGAATATTATTCCAATGGCAATCTGATTGAGGGAGTTTTTTTCCATTCAGATTATAATAATATCTTCTTGTAGATTCATTTCTACATCGACTTCTTGGAAATTTTTATAACTTATGTCAATATATGTATGTGTTTTGTAATTTAGTTGTAGAATATTCATAATATAATAAAAAAATCAACACTCCTATTCAATCCATAGTAAATATTGAAGCTATCCACATGCCATACTGTTATTATAAATATAAAAAAAACTCTTTACTGGATTGCAATCGTAAACAAGAAGCTATAAAGTTGATTTCTTTTAAATAGGTGGGTACGTAACACAGATGAATACCTTTAAGTAGATACTCTCGTAATAACAAACGGCTTTATCTATTACAATTTCGATAAATCGATATATCCTGCTCCTATTATATTTTTAATAGACTCAATGAATGTGTAGATTATATAGGAGTTTCAAAAGCTCAGTTGATCTACGTCACAGGCAGTTGATAAGACGTTTTAGTCAAAAGATGTGAAGTTGCTAAGCTGTAAACTTGAAATTGATTATAACCAGCTAGCTGGTTATCAGTTGTAGTTGGTTATTATATCTACTGTCATATTCCTTTTTCAGTATATTTATCATATATAAAAATAATAAAATAGATTAGTATTTATTCTGATAATGTCATAAGATTAATAACTCAATTATGGTATACCAATGTTAAACTTACCTTCACCAAGTCATTTCGTAAATTTTATTAAAAATCATTATCAATTACGCCTATTAATAATTGAAGGTATGATATATTTTTTTTTTAATTTACACTGTGGTATTGTAGAGCAAGATCTAAATATAAAAAACATGTATCTACCTGACAGCATTTCTCTTTATTTCACAATCTATCTTGATCTTCCTCAAAGGTATGCTTTGAACATTAAAAAAAGTAGGGGACCGAAATATTGGAGCATGATTTATCGGGCCACCTAAATATATTTATTTTCTGTTGAGCAAATATTAAGTTTTAACAGTAATTTCAGGGTTTTACTTTGTTGGTATGATTGCTGAACAGAAAATGACCCGTAGAAAAGTAATAATAAAATGTAACCAAATTTTCTTGAGCGCCTCGTGATTCTGCTAATGGTCGATGTGAAAACTAACATTACTCAAGCTTTTCATCCTTTTACTCGATTTTTTGAAGTTACATATTAGACTATTATTGAAATGATAAGTATTGAAAACATGTAAATTTTGGTATCTTCCATCATTTGCTTTCTTAAAAGCTTTGAAAGAAAAAAACTAGATGGGTAAATTATAAAAAGGAATATTCTGGAATTGCTCGTTGAATATAATATTTAAGTTTATGAGAAGCTTACCAAAATATACCCCTTTATGGCAAGTTATAGTTAGACCTGAGCTATTTCAACTTTAAATGTAATTATTACATGTTTTTAGATAAACTGATTAATCCTGTATAGTGTATATGTAGCAAGTTCTTTTAATAATGCATAGATTAAATGTTCGATTCTTAATTAATAGTAGAAGAAGGTTGTCAAATCCAATAAAGATCAATAAGAAATATTCACACGGTTAAAAAAATAATAATAATTTTTTGTTTCTTTCTTGAACTAAAAATACCTGCTGGATAAAATTTTCGCAGGATTTTTTACAGAAACTTAAGCAAATCCAAAAGACAAATGATTAAATCAAAGTAAAAGCACCTTGTCTTGTAATGACAAAATGAGATATAAAACGGTTTAGAACAAAAGAACATATAAGGACTTAAAATGATTTTCTCAGTGTAAACACATAAACTTGCTATTACATTTGGTAAATTAACACGTAACAGTGACGCTTAATTTTGTCTAACGTGCTTTCTCACAAGATAAAGATGTTCTGCCATCCTCAGGAGAGATTTGGAAGGACCACAAACTGTCATCCATGAAATATCTATCCTAATAATACAAATGAGGCATCTCTTGCACTTTAGTGTTTATATGAAATAAAAGAAATAAATTACCGTCTTATTCCTCTAGACACAGCTACCAAGGGTAAACTCGTAAGACATCCAAACGGTTTCACAGATGATAGGTATATAAGTACCTAACCTTGCCATTACATGAATTCGAAGATTAGAAGACTCGCATGCTTATTATGTAAAATAGTACTATTTTTAATAATCAAGCACGACGCTTAAATTTATGATTCTTTAAAAAATGGATAAATAAGTGAAAATAATAATAATGAATTCCTAGGATTAAAATGGGATTTATTATTCATAACTTCGCTTTGATACATTTTATTCGAAAATAATACGTTTTCCAGAGCATCATTTTAAGACCATGAATAACTTCCGTAACACTATACCAAATCGTCGCTTTGACATTATAGATTGTAAATAAATCGCAGTCGCATTGCAGTTGCCAGTTAAATGATAAGCAGGCCGACCCTCTGATTAAATTTGCAATTTTACAATCTACTCTAGAATAACAAATAACGCTTGATTACTTATATGTTTTTTTACAAATCTTGTTATTAGAAGTTGATGGATCACCACATACTAATGAGTTAGATCAAGTAATAATTAACAATCTTCTGACCTTAATCGTTCTACTGTCAGGCAAGGGTTGGGTGGTAAGTCCACTAATTGGTCAATTTTGATGGTAATATAATGCACTTTCAGTTTCAGTTTGGCTGGATACAAAACACGAAGCATAAGCAACTGTATATTTACAGCAATTTGACCGACGAACCCAAACGAAGGAGGTATACAATTCGACTGCTTTTTTTGGTTTGTCTTTTTGATGAAAACTTGACTTGAGAGAGTAGACTTGAGAAATAGTCCCATATTCAGGAATTCTCAAATCCGAAATCTTTTTCCTCCCGAAAATCGCCCCGAAGGGAATTGTGGTGTCAATTTCTCTCCAAAATCGAAAATCTGAGACGGCAGAATTAAAGATAAGACAATATCCGGAAACGATTAGATTGAACAATTTTTCAAAAGAGTTACGGTTTTCCAGTTACATCAATGTTAAAATCTGAAATATGTGTATTTCCGCTATGTGCAGGGGGCAATTTCTTTCGAAAATTCAAAATCTGAGACGGTAAAATTGAAGACTAGATTATTTGTAGGACCATTTAAATTCAACATTTTTTACAGAAGTGGTGAAGTCTAATATATGCGTATTATTTCAGCGAATATGTTTTTAATAGATCTCTGAATAATACAAGTACAAGCAAATAATGTACATGGGTACAAGTACGATCTTCTTTGGTATAAGTGAACGTTCAATGATTTTCGTGAGTAATGTCACTCAAAAATGTGAAATAAATATTTGTTACAAAAAAATGGACCGACATTATTTGTTTGTGCACAGAAAAGTACAAAATAATATTAATTCTGTTGGTGCTGATAGTTGTGAAGTTGGTGCAAAGAGTTATTCTATTTAACTTTAATTGCACAACTTCAAATTACTAGCTACGAGTTGATATAATTTTGTATTTTTTATAGCAACAACAAAGTCGACCTAATTTTTTCACATAATTAGGTATTTATCGATTGTAATTTTAGTATGTTATCAATTTATACCATGTTTCACGTCATCAATAAAATCATATGAATATATATTTCCAGTAAATATAATCAGAATAAATAAGTGTATGCATCTCACAAAATTTATCAAACCTGTATTAATAAAATCAGAGTTTTAATCGAAACTCAAAAAGTATTGAAAATGCGTTTCTGGTAATCACCGCTACTACGATATAATGACTAAAATCACATTGCTCTCCTTATAGTTATCTATATAGTTATTCTTGTATTAAGAGCGTAAAACGAGTGTTACACGAATTTTATACACGAAATACAAACATTTTTCTTACAACTATCAAAAAAACTTGACATTTCTCCATCTCTATTGACGCGTAAATGTTTTTTTTCACTACCGAAATTATTCAAAGAATAAACATGAAATATTACTTTTTGAAGGATTTATTTTTAATAGTCAATTATTAATTGATTATTCATCATAAAACAATTTCATTTATTGGAATAATAATTGATAGTAAAGTTTGTACAATTACTTTCAACATAAATTTCCGAAGATGTTTCATGCTGCTGCTGATATAAACGTTAGATATTTCTTGAAGAGTTGATTCCACAATTTTATCAGATATTTTAATTTGTTTGGAAGAAGATGGAAAATTCAATATTTTGTTAGAAATCTCAATTTTGTTATTCAAACTATTTTCTATATATGCTTCTGCTACGGAGGCAGATTTACATCTCTATTGGTGCAGAAATCTCTTTTTTTTTTACAGTTGTACAAAAAATGTTGTTTGTATTCCGTGTTTAAAATTCGTGTAACACTCATTTTACGCACTTAATACAAAAATAATTAAAAAGTATGTATTTCAAGCCGGCAAAACTTGCATTTTTTAAAATTCAAGAGTCCGTGATATGTGAAAATCTCATAAATAAAAAATATGGACTCCTATTCATGAGATTTTTGAACTGTTACAGATTTTATCATATTCTCTTAAGGATTTTTAAAGGTCATTTTAAGGAAAAGCCAGGTTCGAGAATGAATCTCTCAGAAATAAATATCTAGTCATGATGCTTTTGGAATTGTTTCGGGACTGTCACTACAATCAACTGCGTAAGTTCGAAAAATATTTCCTTGTACCAACCGTTTACACGGCAACAGTAATGTGATAATTTAATTATATTTTCATATTAGCATATATCTATTCATAAAGTAATTGAAAGATTTTATGATTTATGGTTCCACCTATAACCTATGAAAAAGTGTAAACATCAGTATCATGTCAGAATGTAACAATAATTATGATATATATTTGACAAATTACACCAATAAGTAAGATCTTTCACACCTGCCCTCTGGCATTTATCATGTTTTATAGTACAGTTTTTATTACACAAGCAGGATACTGTTATAATAAGTAATCTCATACACCTATGTGTTATTATTTTCACTTATTTATCTATTTTTTAAAGAATCATAAATTTAAGCATCTTACTAGCGTATCAAAAATGGTATAATTTCACATAAAGCGTGCGGGTCTTCTGCTCTTAGAATTCAGGTAATGGAAAAATTAGGTAGGTACTTATATCTTTGAAATCATTTGGATGTCTTACTAGTTTATCCATGGTACCGGTATCTAGAGGAATAAGACGGAAATTTATTTCTATTATTTCGTATAACTGTGGTACTAAAGTGCAAGTGATGCCTTCATTTGTGTTGAAAGGATATCATGAATGACAATTTCAAGTACAAATCTCTCCTGAGGATGGCAGAACATCTTTTTCTTATGAGAAAAGGCGATAGACAAAATTAGGCGCCACTGTCACGTATTATTTTACCAGATTTAATAACAAGATCGGGAAAAAAATTTGACATTTTATTTCTGTTGACAGGTGACAAAGTAAAACTTTTTTCCCCATGGAAAAAAGTGAGTACTTTTTTGCCGGGTAGATATACAGATATACACATAAATATATATCAAACACATAATTAAATTGACAGATATTTGATTACTTTAAAGGTTTCCTTAGCAACGCATGTCTAATTGTCGCCTACCACTTTAAAATTTAAAATTTCACTTCGATAATTTATATTGTAATATTTTTCCAATATTAAATAATCGTTTTTCCCGACACAGAAAAAATAGTGTATTATTATACACGGGAAAATCATTAGATCTTAGATCTCGGTTTTTTGTCTCCCTTCGCTTTGCGTCTGTCGACAACACAACCTCGAGCTAAAATCTAGTACCTATTTTTTCCCTTGTATAATAAATTACTACTAGTGGGTACAATGTTAAATTTGATCCTTTTGCCGACATAACATTTTAAGAAGTTCGGGATGCGAGAAATAGTATACACAAAGAAATACAAGCTATTCCAGAAAAAAACATTTTTTTTTACCATTGAACAAGAAATATATACTAAAAATAGCAAAATTGTTGAAATATAGACGAAACAGAGGGATTACAAAAAAGATTCTTTCATATAGCTTCTTATGAATTAGCTTGGAGGATAGGAGAAGCTGTAAACTGTAGAACCTAAGTAAAAAAATTTGGACTCATATTCATGAGATTTTCATATACCGCGGATTCTTGAACTGTTACAGAGTTTATTATATTCTCTTAAGGATTTTTAAAGGTCATTTTAAGGAAAGGTCAGGTTCGAGAATGAATCTCTCAGAAATAATTATCTAGTAATGATGCTTTGGAAATTGTTTCGGGACTATCACACCAATTAAATGCGTAAGTTAGAAAAATAATTCCTAATACCATCCATTTACAGGGCAACAGTATTGTGATAATAGTTAACTTGTATCAAATTTAATTATATTTTAATATTAGCATTTCATAAAGTAATTGAAAGATTTTATTATTTATGGTTCCACCTATACTCTATGAACAAGTGTAAGTATCAGTATCATGTCATAATGAAACAATAATTATGATATATATTTGACATATTACACCAATAAGTAAGATCTTTCACACCTGCCCACTGGCATTCTTCATGTTTTTATAGTATAGGTAGTTTTTATTACACAAGCAGGATACTGTTATAATAAGTAATCTTATACACCTATGTGTACGTTATTAATGGTAATATTGATTGAATAAGATTGTATATTTGATTTGCATAGTAATAAATTCATCATCTTATTTGCACCGTATTAAATACTTCAATATCCATATTACAACAACCTTATCAATAAGTAAGCCCAGAAACGTGATCTGCATACGTATGAATGAAAGCTGCTCAAAACAATCAAAAGTGTATGTCTTGATATTTTTTACTCATAGAGACTGATAAGTTGAAATTTGGACCAGATTACACTTGAGATCGAGGAAAACCAGTTCGAGAACTTGCTGTAACTCCGATCACATAAGGAATCTTTTACATCTTGCACGTGATATTACCTAACATCTTGAAGTGAAGATCAGTCCTCTTTGATTGAAAAAAAGATTGCCCGGTGGTCGAAATTCATTCAATTTATGCTTGAACACTAGAAGCTCTTCTGCAAAAGACTATTGGAGAGGTATACTTTTTGAATTATGTTTATCACAAGAAAATGCGTTGGCCAAAATCGAACCCGTGTCAGCTGGACGCAAGGAGGAGACGTTACCACTAAAGTAAGAAACGTTAGAATTCAGAAATCGTATAAAGTATTTTGTAGAATTTACTGATTAGAATTCATTACTTTGCAAGGTACAAAAATCGTTTCTGGAAATTCTGCCATATTATCAGTAAATCGTTGATATTCAAAATGCTAAAATAACATTCTTAGAATTACTGACCACAAACGACAACAAAATAATTAAACCTGCATTAAATCGGACCATTTTTCTTCGAAAATAACATTGTTGATGAAGTACCTGTACATACCCAAATAGAATCTGGTCAAATGTTGTATTGTTGTTATATTGGAATAAAGACCTGACATATGATTTCAGCAGGATTGAGCGATTGGTCGATACAAGTTTTAAGGACTATTCTTGACAAATAAATAACTTCGAGACGACGTGCAGTATATGGGCCGCCGCACGGCTACTGATTTCTTAATAAGTATAGCGACACCTAAAATAAATATTGACCTTACATATAACCCGAGACGAGTCCACAGCTACAGAAAATATTTCCTTCCTTAAAAATTTGGGCATTACAGCCATACACACTATCATAAAATCGATGTTAAGCCGAAAGTAGAGATCATATTATCTTCCGTAAACTTCCGTTCATAATGTTAATTAATACTTAGGTCACGATTTTTCTCACCAACCATAAATTATTAAGAAAATATTAAGAAAGCAAACGAATATTTACGTTACACCTAAAGGTTTTGGCTTTCCTTTTTATTTCTTGTATATTTTGAATTATTATTGGTATGTTTGGATTAATTTTGCAGTATTGGTAATTAATTCATGTTTATTATTTTTTGTTAAAATATAAACAAATATATATTATTGTATGCTGTGGGCCAAATTGAAGTTCCATACTTTTTAATCACTAGTAATTTTTTACCAGTTGCAACTAAGTACCTAACTAATGTTTGAAGGGCTTATAGGCTGAAATGTTTTCACTGGAATATCTGGATTATTTATCATCATAGCCAAAGTACTCATTTTTGTTTATAATTAGCGACTTCGCACACGGAAATCCCCTAAAAATTACATCCCAAAAAAAAACTCAATAAATATCTCAAAAAACCTCAATAAGCCATATTGATTTTCAGATTTACAATTTATAATACACCAACGAAGGTTTGAACTGTAAAGTCAGTTTATCCTTGAGTTTAGGTATATACTCTGAAACCCTATTTCTATTTCTATTTTCGCAATTAAGATTGGGATTTCTGGATTTAAGGTATTCGATGTCCTTTTTTGTACCCCCGACCTATGCAAAATTTCATGATGATCGATTGAGTATTTAAGGCATGAAACAAAGAAACAAACGTAGAAACAAACTTGCATTGTCATTTATAATATTAGTTAGAATTAGGTTGATATAATTCGTGGTTTTGGCAGATAAACTATCGAAAATATGGTCATAAATTGAAAAATGACAAACATCAAGAAATATGATTTTATAAGTCATTTTTGAGAGAAGCAATATCCTTTGAAAATTATTTGATCTTGAAAATTAACAAAGTCAACATCCAGAGATATTAGGAAACTAAATCCCTTGTGTATTTCTAAAAGATAATACCACAAAGAATCTGTGGTCAATTATAAAGTTCCACGCTCTTTAATCATGTTTTAATTGTTGCAGTTTCAAGCAATTGTTAACACTCATATTATTTATTATCAGATGTATTGTTCTCATTCCTTGTTAGTGCTAGCACACCCCCTTCCTTATTCTCAATACAATAATTTTGAAATTTATTGCTGTGCTTGATTCTATAAATGTCATAGAAACCATGGTACCTGTTCTTCAGTTTGCCTTATATAGCAATATTTTCGGCAGGTTAGCTAGCGAAGTTCAATCTGCAGGATAATTGGTTTGCAATGCAAATGCTGGAGCTGTAATTCCGTATAGTTAAAGTATAGCACTGTATAATATAAATAAAATGAATTTTCTAATATATATTGAACACTACTTGACAGTCCGAAATGCTTTTTTGTAATAAATATAACCATAAACCAACTAAATATGATAAATTCTTTCTTGTTTACGTATCTTTACGTGTGTAGTCTATACTACTGACGTGACAGTCTGGACATACAATGGCGGCCATCTATACAGCGCTCTATTTAAAGCACACAGTTCTATTTAATTGGATAATTTGATGTATGCCAAACTATGATTTGTCAAAATGGCACCAACTTTGCAGCAAACAGCCAAGTGTGTCCGATGGTTTAGTAGCTTAGTAGCGTATTTGCGTTCAACGTAAATTCAGATGCGTCTCTTTGGTGTTCCTGAAGCTCCTTCCTATCGCAACATTAAAATACGGAGTCATAGTTTTCAGGAAACAGGGGCGATGGAAGACGACGTAACACTATCACTAATTGTGAAAAGCTTAAAACAAGGATTTTTAAATGTTTTGTCTGTACGCGGTAATCTCCGAAATTACTCAATGGATTTTGATGCGGCTTTCAAGAGTAGATAGAGCTTAGCTTGAACAGAATATCTATCTTATTTAAATTGGATGTCAGGAAAAAAGTTATCCTCATTTAAGGATATTAAGTTCAGCCTACAAGCCCTCCGAAAATGAATTGTGTAGTAACAGGTAAAAAATGATAAGTGATTATAAAGTGTGATTTTTTTATTAATCCAACACTGTACTTGTTTTCAGCAGTTTATATATGCAGTTAAATCGACAGCTTGTCTTACGCTCACAGAAGAATACAAAAGGATAACGATAGTACCTACTAGAATAATAATAGTTACCTCCTCGATGTGCACTCGATGTTTTCACTTCTTTATTGCCGATAACATGGCAAACTATCACCTAATGAATGGACTGACTCGATTTTTTTTTTGAAATGTCGTGCAAACACCCATGAATCAGACCATATAAGATTGGCATGAACGTTTACGAAATACGTTCTGATCGGGCGGAAACTATTGATTTTCTATATAAACTATTTGTTTGTTTATTTTTCTTCTTTCTCTACATGATCTGCATATGGGAAAAATGAGGTGCAGAATTGTTGTGGTGAATGTCAGGGATTTCTTTTTACAAAATGAGGAAAATAGTCGGCAAGGAGAGTAGTAGCCCAAGGCTATCGACAAAACCGATAAACGGAAGTAAGAATCCAGTAACTGTTGGAATTTGTGTAGACAGCGGCATCAAAATATCTATGTGTGAATCTTGAATTCTATTTTGTTTTTGTTGGAGTTTTATAATAGCAATTATTGAACGTTGGTATTTGTTCCAGACGTCTTATCAAGATCTACAAAAAAAACAATGATAAGAACTTTTTTTGGTAAGAAGGGATTCAGTTTTCCATAATAAAAAAATCATACAGAAATAATATGAAAGTTTCTGGCTCTACTCAATGTCTAGTTTAAACTATAGGCAAAGATTAAATCTTTACTATAGGACTGATAGTAAAAGAGAAAATGGTAGATATAATAAACTTGTTTTCATGTTTGGATGAAGACAACAAATAAACACAAACAATATTTGGTATTCTTAATTATAGGAATAATTCCGTCTACGTTGGTTCACCGCAACTTGGGACTACCTAATATCGTGTAATTTGCGTGTAATTTTAATTGCAACATATATTTAATTATCTGTACCTCAGTTGTACAGATTAGTGTTTATACGGATTGCCCAAAGGGTTTCGTTATTGCTTTAAGAACTGTAGGTACAGTAGCATCATTCCGTGTGAAGTTACTAATAATATAATAAATGAACAGATTTCAGAAGGGAGAGCGCGGAGAGATTCCGCAAGGGTCGTCCTCTTTGTCGTTTTGCAGCAAAGGGATCCAAGCCATAGGTGAAATACATTGGCTCGGCTCCTTTCAACCTTTGAGCGAAGCACGAGACAAATGGAAGATGCAATGGTGAAGGAACTTTATTTTGTTCGGGAATATTTGCTAACGCCACTGTGTTAAGAAAATCTTTCTTGTTCTTTTTTTATGTTTTTCTGTTTGATATAGTACGTTATAACGTACGTATGAAAGTATGTATCTAATCTTTTAAAATACTGATTTTTTTTGCTTTTGTTGAGTTAAATTTGGTTTTGTTGATTTGATGTATCAACATTAGAAAGATATCCATGTGACAAGGTACCTAAAAAAAATTATACGCTAGATATAATAAAACAAACGTCGAGTTTCTTCTTGATGACTTACGACATTTTGCTGTGAATCTAATGTTTTTAAATTAAAGTTGAAGTTATCTTTGCCAAGTTTTAAGTAATCTTGATATTATTTCACCAAATATCAAAACTCAATATCAGAAAACGTTACATAATAAAATAAATAAAAAGCAATTACACAACATTTTGTATTCTGTGAAAAAGTTAACCATAAAACCTCACAAGGTGTTTCCTGAGTAATGAACACAAAAGTTAATGATAGGTGTGTGATATTAGAATGAACAATACGGCATCCCAATATGGCCGACACTATCGATCAATTTGCCGACCAAACAATCTTCATAGCAAATAAGGCTATATTCTACTTTGAAACTGAATGACCTAGAAGTAAATATTATTTGCTTTTGAACAAATTAATCACTCCACAAAATCAGGAGCTCTGGTTGCTCTTCGGGAGCGACATGGAACTTATTGTGGATGGTCTGAAGCCAGATTTACTCCATATAAAATGAGATTTTCAGAAAATTTTCAAATGTAAAAAATTTAAATTACACACACAGGGAAAAGCTCTTACCTACCGATTGAGATTCAAAGGGGTGTGATATTTAGCATATCACTACCATCGCAATAAACCTATCCCTTATCGATTTTATGAAGTCCGTTAAAAATCAAGCATTATGTTAAAGTTGGTGCATCAGTAGCTATACCTACCAATAACTTGAATCTTTCCATAAAAAAATATTAGTTTTTCACTTTTCAGTGCATCATCTAATGAAGTTGGCCTCAATATTATTTTCTAATCACAACCATCTTGCGGTCTTCCCAGTTTGCTAGATTACAATCTATATCCATCATCGTTTAATGCAAATCAACTACAATTACTTTGTCGTGTCCTCGATTGATATACAAACAAATAACTATCAAACACCCAATAGAAGACACATCCAGGTTGATATATATTAAAAAAGAGGCCATAAATAATTTCAAAGGATAATTATAGCCTGAAGGAGAATCTGAATACCATCCGAGATATTTTTTTACTTAGAAATATTGATAGATATAATCATCGGATGACAGGAAGGTATCGACTTTTGAACGTTATTCGTTGCTACAAATATAGAAAATGAAGGTTTAGTTTATGTTGTTTCAGTTCTTAGCAGAGGATGAAATAAGTAGGTGATAGCTCTGTTAATTATTTATAATTAGATATAATAAGGAAATAGATGTTTTTTCAAGTTGAAAGTGTAAACTTTATTATGGGCTATAATTATCGTCTTCATTAGTAAAAGAAGACTTTACTCATTTGTAATTATTAGTTCGTTGGAGTGTACTTTAGAGAATATTATAACAAAAAATAAACTTGGATTACGTATAGAATTCTCAAATTGGCGTTATCTGCCTTTAGAGTATGAAACACATACAATACTGTTGGAGTGTTACGTGAAAAGTTGAAATATCAGCAATGAAGGAAAATGCAGATGGGGTGCTTTGTCCTTTTTCCATTAGAACATACGATACTAAAATTCCACTTAAATTTGCGCCTATATCTACTATTCCTATTAAACTGTATAAATCTATGGTAACTAGGTGACACTAACTGCCGAAAATGATGATCAAAGAGCATTCATAGTTGAGATGATTGAGAACTGACCTACCCTACACCTCAATGATCTAGGTTAAAATGAGATGTGAGAGAAAGTCAAGGTCAAGTCAGAAATCTTCCAAGATAAGTAAGTAGAGTAATGGTAACGGTAAAAGAAGTGAGATCTAATTGAATACCCACTTTAAATTCTTTAAACCATCGCTCCTGAAATGCATAACGTTCTTCACTTCACAGTATTGCGATTTGACAAGTTTTTAACCACAAAATTTAATCTTTGAGTTTGGAAACAAAAAAGGTCAAAGAATACTATAGTAGATCTAGTCAACAATTATTTGAGCATGTTTAACTTTTTAGATAATAATATTTCCCAGCTAGTTCAGTTCAGGTTGTTAGTAATAATTTCAATATTTAAACTCACTATGAATACAGCCAACGGCACATAAAGGACTAGAATTTTCAAAATGTTCACATTTTGATATTAAACTTTGTTTATTAGGTCTTTACTTCATTTAGAAAAACTAGCCAAGTCGCCCTATTGAATAGCAAATAACTTAACAATCATATGAAGAACGTTAGGCATTTAGATTTAGATTTAGATTTAAGAGAGTGTTATAGGGTATATATATAATCTTAATTCTATTGGTATTGGTAACTTTGAAGTTGTGCAATTGTATTTAAAGAAGACTCTTCACCTACTTCACAAGTACCTGCACTAATAGAATTAAGATTGTTTTTTATTTTTCATTGCACCAACTAATAAAGTCGGTCCAATATTTTGTAACGAATATTTATTTCACATTTTTGAGTGTAACATTAGTCTCGAAAATCGATGAACGTTCACTCAAAACCATTACCCGTCTATATTCTTTAGTTGTACTTGTTATTATTCAGAAATCTAAAAACATAGCCGCGGAAATACGTATATATTAGATTTACCACTGCTGTAACTCGAAAACTGTAAGTCTATGGAAATAATGTTCAATATAAATGTTGCTACAAATAATCTGGTCTTTATTTTGGTTTCCTTAGTCTTTCAATTTTCGGAAGAAATTGGACGCTCCACCTAGCGAAAATAGACATATTTGAGAGTTAAAAAAATATTCAATTTATTCGTTTCCGGATATTGTCCTACCTTCAATCTATCGTCACAGATTTTCGATTTTCGAGAAAAATTGACCCCTCCACCCCATTCGCGGGCGTTTTTGGATTGAAGGAGATTTCGGATTTGAGTTTTTACGAATATAGGACAATTTCTCAAGTCTGCTGTTTAAAGTGAATCAAAAATCATCAAAATCGAAGAACGTTTACTATATACAACGCGCGCACAAACCAAAAAAAGCCGACAAAAGAATTGTATACCTACAAAGTTCATGTTTTTCGTTGGAAAATCATATTTTTCTATCAAGTAGATATCTTTAGGATTCCGTACCCAAAAGGGTGGAAATGAGACACTATTACTATGACTCCGCTGTCCGTCTGTCAGAGGGCTCTTTCTCATAGGAGAGACCTGGAATTTTCAGTGAAAGTGTATTTCTATTTTCTTTATAACAACAAATACTAAGTACGTCGGTCCTTCTTTATGTCTGTCCATCTGTGAGTAGGCTGTATCTCATGAAATCTTTTACAAAGGTACGGAACCCATGGTGTGCATGTTCGACTCGCACTTGGATAAACATTTCTCTGCTTATTTAAATAAGATGTTATTAAAATACTAAATTGTTTATTCTTGCTGCGTTTATAAGCACATTTGTTTTTCGCCGTCATCTTTTATATCTCCTTTCAGCTTGGAAACAATCAAATTACCTATATCCAGAATACCGCAAGATCGCTCAGTGATTCAAATGGGAACTAACAATTATCTTCATATCTCAGAAGAAGATCAGGGAAGTCAAAGTATTCAACCACATAAAATAATTCTATAAAAAGACTCACAGCACTTTTCCGTTGATATGTGTTTGATATTCGACTTGTTTGAGTGATAAGGTACATTTTAGATCGACTTCTTAGTCGGGTCCATTTCTATTCATGCATCTCCACGATCTTACTAATTTTTTCAATCAAATTCTACTATTTACAAACTCGAATCTGTCGGGAAAAAGCGTCCAGGTTTCAACGCTTTTTTTGGATCTGTGAAACATATTGAAATGCAAAGTGTTCCTAAATGCTTATTGAAGAAAATGTGTATTTAATTAATGGTAGTTCTGAACCAGGATTTTGCAAACCGTGACCTCAATGCTACAAACTATAACTTTGTTTACAATTTTCTGAGTCAAACAAGGGGTGAGTGAAGACTGTAGTTTTGTATTTGGTAGGTGTATCAGTATTATGTTCTAAGAACTGATAATAGAATTTTAAGAATCAATTTTCGGTTGTCTGCTTCCTGAATTATAAGAGCTCGGTATGAATTATTTTTTGTGGAAATAACTCAATGAAACAATAATTCTGCAGCAGTTACTTTGAATGAACTTATATCGTATCATGTATTATTATTCTCAAGCTATAATAACAAATGTTCTATGTAGGCACACGCTGTTTATATTTAACAGAAAAAACGATCATGACTAGCAATATTACATATTTCCAGAGAAAACTTATAAAAACGAGAAAAAGGGTTGTTAAAGTAAAGTAACAATTTTATTTGTGTCTGTCATCAGTGTATTATAGCACTAATCAAAGACTCATTCCAGCATTACAAAGACTACCTACATTGCAAAAGCCACGCATGGGGTCGATCGATTCTCCAATTTTTCACAGTACCAATAGCTACTTCTTTTTAGCTATAAATTACACAAGAAATTTTCGAATGTAGAATGTGAAATATTGAACGCAGTATACCTACCCATGGCCGAATCTTATCTTAGTGATGATATATATGCACTTGTACACACTCTCAGATAGTAGTTGCAATGATTTATACCTTGAGCATTATTTGCCACAAAGAAAACGTTATCAATTTTCACGCGAGCATATATATATGTATACCTCACGTAAATCGTACCTACACCTTCATCTCGACATATCGTACAGACGATAATTCAAAATTATGTATCGCGTAACTTTCTCTGTATAATAAAAGGAACGCCCAAACCGGTGCCCAACACGCTCAAATATTGCAAATACTGTATAAATCTGCAAAACTTAACAATATTTATTAAGCAGTGATAGCCTTGTATTTTATCACATATTCTAATCAATACTCGTAGGTAGGTTCCTATCAGCCCTATCTACCAGCTATGAAATGGTATATTACCTATATAAATATTATCTGCGTGCTTCACAGGGTAAAATCTACAGTCTTAGAAGTTTGTAAAGATGTGCAATGAATTATTATCACCGGCGTTCTTCAGAAACTAACAAATCAAATTCAACTCTAACTCATGATATAAAAATAACTGGAGTGTCCAAACATTTCCATACTAATTTTATGGAAGAGGACCCGTTCGAAATTTCGAAAATTCGGCAGTTCCAATTAAAAGTAAAAATCATACGATCAAGTTCTGCAAATCATTGATTTATGTTGCGCTTTATGATAGTGAAGGACTTAATACTTTAGGTAAATAAACATTATTAGAGCCCATTTCGTGCTACAATCTTTATCAAAACACATTTTTTATTATTGAGTAACATTCGCAAACATGGTGCTCATTTTGAGCCACAGTAGACAGGCGACATCGATATCCCTCAAAACAATAAAGACAGACAGACCAATTTCTGAAAGCTCAAGGAACCTTCAAACGTAAATACGTTGCTGTTAAAAACCGGACAACAAAAATTATACGCTTTCCTTACTTGTGATAGCGGTAGGAAAGTAAAAAAATCTGGCACTATAGTTCTCGCAAGAAAATTGTACTGACCTAAATTCTTGATTTTCTTAAAAATGTCTAGAAATTGTACAATCGTCTTAAGCCACCAGTCATCTTTTTAACGTGCTGAGAGAAAGAAATTTCACATCAGCTATTTGGCATGATGGCCATCTTGTGCCAAATTCGTGAAGGCCTGATACCCTAGAAAAAAGAAGGAAACAGATTCCACCCAACTCTATCTGAGATAATTCTAGAACAGAGATATGGAAGAAAATTAAAAATTCAAAACAAGTGGAATTTTCGAAAAAAATTAAAAATAGTTTTTATTAGGCATTTAAGATTTGAGCCGTACCGATGAGTACTATTGCTATCTCTCCTTTTCTTGATTTGAACTATACTTATGTATATCTGTTTGTCAGCAACAGCAATTCCATAACTAATTACTGTTTATCTAACACAACACAAAATTAAATTTTAAATTAGTATTATCAACGTGTGACAATTGCAACAGCCGACAGTGAACACCGCGACACAACCACTGAGTAATATACGATCTGCCAGAGAGTACCTATATACCAGAGAACAGAGACGAATATATACGCTCCAAGCTCGTGCGTAATTCCAGTGACGGATCCTATTGTCCGACATTATCGTTCCAAGTCGAAGAAATAGTTTGATCTTGCTTAAATGAGATAAAATTATTCAATATTGGATCACACTTGGAGCTAAACAGGCGGCGTGATGTCTGCGATCTAAGTACGAATTCGAAATTTCAAGTCATCAGACCCTTTGGGGCCTGAGATATCGCTGCGGAGTCCATCGATACATGAACCGAAAGTAATAAAAACTATTTAATAACAGTTGAATTGTAAATTTTTAGCCTAATTTTAAGTTCAAAATCCTAAAACCTGCCAATGAATCAGCAGGAAAAACAGTCAAGGTTCTTAATTAATTAGATACATAACGGCCATAATGTATATTGAATGCATTTGGTAGATAATTTCATAAATTAATGATTTTATCTAGATACTATTCATAATAGCTACTTGGAGTTGATATTGTGATAAACAAAGTATCACTCACTTACAATCAACCAAAATTAACTCAAGAAATACTTGTTTCTTCAAATAAAAAAAATAAGTATTATATTAATAAATTATCGATTATGCTTGGGTAACTCTTATCTCTGTCCGCATTGATACTAAATGTTGATTGCGTCAAAGCCCATAATAGAAACAATAGCTCTATGATAATATTGCAGAATAATTTAATTTGTAAGCATATCAAATTATATTTTTTGAATTTATAAAAGTTGTATCCTTTGATTAATGTTTCTGTTAGATCCAATGTTTTTTAGAAATATGTATGGGACTTTCTAACCAATTCGGTCATTGCACATATTTTTTTTATTGATGATTCTGAAACCTTATTAAAAAAGTTAACCCTTGTTTTTTGTTTTTTTCAAAACTTTAATTATATGAAAGAAAAAGAAAGTTCAAAAACACTCAAAATTAAATTGGTTCAAAACGTGTGTGTTTTAGCGCCCCGTCACGTCACAATTCCCGCTCATCTTGTATTGGCTGATTTTATGTATTAATCATTGTGACAGTGACAATTAGTTGTCAACACGTTGTGAGATCAAATTTTCGTTTTATATCTGGTTTCGTCAACACCAAGCGGGATTGTAAATTTTATATCTGGTGGTTATGGTGGAAGTATATCATGCAAAGAAATTTGCAAAGCAAGTGGTAATTATAAAGTGTTACGTAGTGGAACATGCGTGATGGCTGATCGGGGCTTTAAGCACAAAGATGCTTCTTTAGTTCAAATAGGATGTAAATTGCTCAGGCTACCCAGTGTAAGTGAAGGTGAAAAACTTACGAAAGCACAAGTCAGGATGAACAGAAAATTGCATTTCTTCGAATACATATTGAGAGAGTTATACGAAGAATTAGAGAATTTATTTTTTGTCAACTGCATGAGACTGTCAATCATGATATTCTTTATTTTATGGACCATAAACTTATTATATTTTGAGCAATTATTAATTTACATGGACCTTTATTAAAATAGTAAAGCCACTATTTTACAACAGCTACATTTTTATTGTTTCATAAATATATATGTATATACCTACATATTGTAAAAGATGAAATACAAAACAATAAAGTATAATATAAAGTAAAAATATTTTTACTAGTACTAAGATTAACATAATGTTTTATATAGTTAACTCGTTCTAAAAGATCAGCGCAATTTTCTTTATTAAAAACTACTTCATATACAGACAATTCTCTGTTCCTTTAAAAATCTTAATATGCTACACAAAACAGACCCTTGGGCTAATTCGCAAAAAAACATTTGTATTTGAATCTCAGAATTATATTTTTCTTCCATAACACCTTCGCCCACAAAACGATTAACAGTTTCTTTTTTGCTTGGGCATTTCACTTGTATCACATAATCTTTTTTGATGCCATCTGGAGAAGCTCCAAATATTGGGTACTCCCTTTTCAATATCAGTTCAGGCGGCGCGATCTTCAATGATTTCTTTTTCTCAATTTCTTTTAAAACTTCTGATTCTAGATTTTGTCGGTGTTTAGATTTAGATTTAGATTTAAGAGAGGGTTACATTGCACTGCGACCATAAGGTCTATTGTGCCCCCTACCTGAGTTGCACTCGCCTATAAGCGGTCTACAACTCGCCTTCCAGTTCCAGAGTTCTAATGAACTCCAGTATCTGGGTTGGCTTCAAGGAGGATACTTCCTCACTACTGCAGGTTGCTATTCCAAGGCACTGTTTGCGTTGGCTAGCAATATCGAGGCATTCCGTCACCAGGTGATCCGGAGTTTCCTCCTCTTCCCCGCAGAATCTGCACTCGTCATCCTCTGCTAGACCTAATCTCATTAGATGCTTCTTGAGGCGACAGTGTCCTGTAAGAAATCCAGTGAGTAGGTGTAGCTTGTTCTTGCTGAGATCCAAATACCTTTTGGATCTTGCAGTATCAAAGTTTTTTAGAAACTTTTTGGAATGATCCAATCCAGGGGTATCCCGCAAGAGTGTTTCTCTCCAGAAACTCCTTCTTGTAGGTGCTTTTATCTGTGCCACAGAAGGATTCTGGGCCAGTAAATGGAGTTTGTGCTCCTTTCCTGGCAAGTGTGTTGGCCTCCTCGTTGCCTTTGATTCCCGAGTGGCCGGGAACCCAGACTAAGTAGACCCTGTTGTTCTTGCCTAGCTCATTGAGCTTCCTTCGGCACTCCCATACCATTTTAGATTCAATGGTATGAGAGTTCAGTGCTTTAATTGCAGCTTGACTATCAGAATGTATTGCAATGTCACATTTCTGATAGTTTCTTTCAAGGTTCACCTCCACGCATCTCTCAATTGCTAGCAATTCTGCTTGAAAGACGTTTGGGCAGCGGCCTAGCGCAAGTGAGCATTTGGTGCGATTCCCAAACACTTCAGCGCCTGTCCCCGTCGTGGTCTTAGAACCATCAGTGTACCATTTAATGGTATTCTTTTTGAGAGCTTGGGTTGTGAGCCCCCTGTCCCAATCTTCTCTGCTACTTAGCACCGTGGTGAAAGTTCTCTCGATGCTAATTTTCTTTGTCATTACATCACTGGGAAGGTTTGCTGATGGGATGTGTTTGGACAGAGAGGACCAAGCTCTCTGATTTCGAATTCCCACAATGTCTGAACCTTCCCTAGATAGTCTTAGAATGGCCTCATGGGCCAATCTATCTATCACTAGATGGAGAGGTGTGAGATCTGTGATGATCTCTAGTGCCCTGGTCGGGCAAGTTCTCATGGCTCCAGTGATACAGACACAGGCTAGTCTTTGTATTCTATCGAGGGTTTTCCTCGTATTGCTCTGATTTGCCTTGCCATGCCAGGCTATTGACCCATATGATATTATCGGTCTTACAATCATGACGTACATCCATCGCAGTATTTTTGGGTTACATCCCCAAGTCTTACCAGTCAGATTTCTGCACGTCATTAAGGCCTTTATTGCTTTGCTAGCAGTAGCCTCAATATGCTTGTTCCACAGAAGCTTGCTATCTAGTGTTAATCCCAGATATTTGACTTCAGCCTTCCAGCTTATTATGTCTCCACTCAAAGTGAGAGGTGAGAAGTTTTCTTTTCCTAGTAAATGGAATAATTGTGGTCTTGGATGGGTTTATGCTAAGCCCCACTGACAAGCACCATTGCTCAATAGTTCTGAGGCCCTCCTGCAATAATTCGCATAGGGTGTTCACGAATGTTCCTCGAACTATTAGGACTATGTCGTCGGCATAGCCTATACATGTGAAACCAAGCACCGTGAGTTTGTGGAGTAACTCGTCTACTACTAAGCTCCATAGGAGGGGAGATATTACTCCTCCTTGATGTGTTCCACGAGTAGCTTTAACAGAGGTGGTATGATCACCTCTTGGACCTCAGCTATTCTCGTCTTCAACATCTCATACATCCATTTGATAACGGTCTTGTTCACTCCTCGCCGTGTGAGTGCCTCCCTGATTGACACATGTGTGGTGTTATCAAAAGCCCCAGATATGTCCAGGAAGGCACACATTGCGATTTCTTTATCGCTCAGAGAACTCTGAATGACCTCAGTTAGCTGATACAGCGCGGTTTCTGTTGAACGCCCCGCCCTGTATGCATGCTGACATTTATGAAGTGGTTTGTCCTTCAGAATCTCTGTTCTTATGTAGTTATCCACTACTTTCTCCATCGTTTTCAGTAGAAACGATGTTAAACAGATAGGTCGGAAAGTCCCATTTTTCTTCCCTATTTTCGGTATAAAGATTACTTTGGCTCTTTGCCATATGTTAGGTATAAAGCCCCGTGCTAGGCAGCTTCTTGTAATCTTCAGGAGATGGGGAAGGATCTCCTCCTTTCCTTTCTGTAGGAGTATTGGGAATATGCCATCTACTCCCGGCGATTTATAAGGTTGAAAGGTGTTGACTGCCCATTCCAACCTTTGTCTTGTGAATATCTTCTTAGCAATACTCCAATCTTCCTTGCGAGGATTCTTGGTTTGGATTGCTACGTCAATACTACTGAGGGGTTCACTTCCTGGGAAGTGTGTTTTGAGAAGTAGAGCAGATCGCTCCTCTTCTTCCTCAGTGTATGACCCGTCTGGCTTCTTTAGCGACATTAAGGGGCTGATTGGCCCTTTTGCCATGACTTTTTGCAATCTGGCTGCAGTAGGAGTCGAAGTGATCTTTTCACAAAAAGCTTGAAAGTGAAGCCTCTTGGTCTTCCTGATCTCCTTATTGTATTGTGTGAGCTTCTCGGTGTAACCCTGCCAATTATCGTCTCTTTTGGCCCCTTTTGAAGAGCCGACGGACCTCTAATTCTGAGGTTTGACAGGTTTTTGTTCCACCAAGGTGCTTCCTTGCTTGGTCGAGTTTTTGAGGGTGGGCAACTTGATTGGAATGCATCCGTTATCGCCACACTGACCAGTTCGACCTCTTGATCCAGATCGCAGTGTGGGTGTTTGACCCCATTACTTTAGATCTGTTCCAAGTTTTGCTTCAGAAGGGTCTTATATTTAGACCAATCTATATTTCTAGGGTTACGAGTTGGAGACAGTGAGGTTACTTCCCCCGCAATCCTAAACTCTATAATCCTATGATCGGAGAGAGAAGGTTCCTCCATCACTCTCCAATCAAATACGTTATTCCTGGCAGTAAGGCTGGCAATTGTTACGTCCAGGACCTCTTCTCTTGCTCTCGTGACAAAAGTGGGGGTTGTTCCCACATTAAGGGTTTCTAGATTATTAGCTAAGAGATATTCAAGTAAGCACTCACCTCTAGGGTTGTTGTTCGTGCTTCCCCAAATAACATTGTGCGCATTGGCATCACAGCCTATGATGACTGGCAGTTGTCTGCTACTGCAGTATTGCACTAGCTCTTGAGCTTCGACTGGAGGTATTGCAGGATTGTCTCCAGCAAAATAAGCAGATGCAATAACTATGTCTCGGTTGATGCCCCCAGTGTTGAGGTGTACTAGAATTGGAACTAGGTCCCGAGTCATGAATTCTGAAACACATGTGTAATTAATGTTGTTTCTTATGATCACACAGGCACGAGGGGACTCATGCCTCTGGTCATAGATCAATTCTGAGTCTTTAGATGCCAAACCTTTAATTTGACCTGCTTTGTCTGTCCAGGGTTCCTAGATCAGTACAAAATCCAGTTAGGATTTCGCAAATAGCCTTGCAATCACTGCTGAAGCTCCTTTCGAGTGATGCAAGTTCACTTGCGCCACCTTGGAGAAAGGGATGAAGGTGCTGTAGTCTGGGGTGTAGGGGCTGGGTAGTCCAGCCTCTAGTTCCCCCCATCCTCTCTTTCCTCATGTCCCTCATCAAGATTCATCGGGAGGGTAGTCTCCTTGGAGCTCGAGCGGGTATCTGTGTCTCGGGTTATGGCCTCGACCCCCGCATGGGTTCGCCCTTCCCCCAGGACTGCAGAAAATTTTTCAGCCGCCCCGACTTCTTTGGCAGAGCCAGCAGAGACCTCGACTAGACCTGAGCTAGCAGTTTTATCCTGCACACGTCCAAACCTAAAGTTTAAGACGCATCCTTCTGCCTTCAGGGCCTCTCCTGATTGGTGATCGATCCCAATCGTGAGGACAGTACCGGTTCCCTCCTTTTTGGAGTTGAGAACTTTCCAGGCTCCGGTACTGAGCCAGGTGTTCTGTACTTCGACGAGTCGGAGGATTTTCTCCATCTCCATTTCGAATCTTTTTGGGAAGTACACCGTTATAGTGACGGGTTTGGGGATGTTTTTCTCCTCCACCGCCACTAACTCGGGTCCTTCCCAAGACCTCAAGGCCGGCACTACTCCAATGAGCCAGTCCGCCGAATCCTGAGAACCGCAGTCCACCAGCATCATTCCACAGCGGAAATGTATACCGGTGAAGTGCATTCCCTTCACCTCTCCACTGCACATCTCTTCCACTAGAGTATCCTCCAGTATTGAGAGCCGCTGTGGTTCGAAGATTACTCTAGGGTAATCCTTGGGTATGATACCTTCACGAATAACCTTTACGGCCTTGGCAGCTGCAGCGTATCCAGTGGCATGCCCGGTTTTTGCTGCAGCTGTTTTCGGCTTTTTAGGCTGAGGCCTTTCCGAAGGAGTGATATGCTCCGCGCCTCTCTTTCCTGTCCCTTTTCCCGTCGGTATTACCTTCGGGGTCGGGACAGTAGGTGGTATGGAGTGTTGAAGAGCCTGTTTTCTGGCCTCCTCAGGTGCAAGTCCCTGATGGAGGAGTCGCAGGTACTTCCGCACTCCTGCTCCACTGAGACCCTTTCTCAGTGGATCGTCTCTGCCGCCCGGCTGTCCGAGTTTCGGCAGGTCGAACGGCAGACGATTCCTTTGCCGTTTGGCATTTTCCTTTTTTACAGGGAGCCCGGATGAAGAGGTGGAGGCTTTCTCCATCTCTCCTCCGGTGAGTTTGGGATTATATGAATTTTCCATAAAGTTCCCACGAGTAGCTGGGGACAAATCGGTCCACTTCTGCAGAGCCCCGCATGCAGGAGTAAGGGGTTAATACAATGGAGTTCCCCCTTGTGCTCCAAGATCGAAACCAGTAGAGACCAGTCCTCTATCTAGCCATGCATCCCTCGGCCTGGTTTCCCGCCTTGGATTTAGAATTTTTGATGAGGTTATTTCCTCTTGGTCCGGGCGGTTAAGCCAAGACCCCCCCGCATCACTGGCCCACGAGACATGACCACAGACGACCAGGATGCGTTGGTTTGACAGGGTGGTTTCGAGGTTAGCTCGAAAGCACACCTGGCATCGTTGTACCTGAGTGCAATTCCCTTAGCCACGACGCTACAGCTGGGACAGGTGAAGTTGGTCCGCGGCAGGGTATTCGTGGCTGCCAATTGAGTTTTTTGTCTCAATGAGCCCTATTTCCCCGCAGGCCCCCTTCTCATATAAAAATCATCGTTAGAGGCCCCCTCCTATCCGCCACCTGGAGACGCACCGGGTTGGCACTTCACTCCTCCCAGATGCTGATTGACAACATCCGGACCGGATGTCGGTGTTTGGTAGTTACCATAAATAAATCTACTTTTGGTAAGTTTCTGATTATCCTTTCACAAAATTTTCTTCCATTTTACCTCAATTCCGGTGTTTTGCACAAAGGAAAACGAAATACAAAACTGAAACTGACCAAACAACACAAACATCAAATATTTGCCATTACATTTATATCCCTCTCTCTCAGCTGGATCTGGATATCACGGACAACGCACCCGAACAAACTACTTGTTGATTGGAGCCGGGAAGCGGGACGTTTTAAGCGGGAATTCGATCTCTTTTTAAATACGTGGACAAATTGAAATTAACATTTAGATAATTAAAATATAATTTTAATGGTGAATTGCATGTTTGCTGTATAAACTGTATTGTTTAAAACTAATAAAACATTAAAAATCCAATGCATGCAACGATCCTATTCTTGCCTCAACTATTTCTAGAACTATAAATAATATCGACGTAGAACTGATTTTATTGACCGACGAAATGCGGTATATAGCAAACGTACTCCGATTTTGATGATTTTTGATTCATTTGAAGGAGCAGACTTGAGAAATAGTCCATATTGATAAAAAGTCATTCCCTCCAAAAATCGTTGGGGGCAATTTCTCTCGAAAATCAAAATCTAAGACGGCAGAATTAAAGGTAAGACAATATCCGTTTAGATTGAATATTTTTTGAAAAGAGTTACGGTTTTCGAGTTATAGCAATATTAAAATCTGAAATATGTGTATATGTAATAAGATAAATACTAAAAAAGAATGTGCGTGAGTAATAGTATAAGTACTATCTTTTTTGGTATTGAATGTTCAATGATTTTCATGACTAATGTTCTCTCTCAAAATAATATTAATTCTATTGGTACTGGTATTGAAGTTGGTGCCAAGAATCTTCTATTAAACTACAATTGTACAACTTCAAAACTACCAGAACCAAATTATTATTATATTGTATTTTTCAGTGCACCAACAAATAAAGTCTGTCCAATTTTTTGTAAAAAATGCTTAATTATGTAGCAAAGTTCTTGCTTTTTCATCAATTAGTGTGAATAAGTTTTTTTTAATGAAAAATTGCTCTAGTACGAGTCGGTTTAGCGGGGAGAGGGTTATGTATCTAAGAAGTTTCGAATAGTTTTTTCTGTACACATAAAAAACCTCATATTCGCTCACATTACTCTCTTTTTCGTATGTAAAGAAGCCTTCAATGAAAGATGCTTAACTCCTCCGAAGAAAGTTAAATTAAAATTTATTTGATTTCATTGTGAAATTACTGTTGCTTTAGTTAATTAAAGAAATTCAGCTATCTCTGTAAGAAGAAAAACGTTTACCTATGCTTGTTATCTTTAAAGGAAGCGAATAATTGTTGCAAAAGTCCAATATCAATTCATCTTTCTTTGCGGCATGATAATAAGATAATTTTTCCTTAAAAAAACATAATAGCTGGGCGTCAACACTGATAAAAATCAAGCATTCTCCTGCAAAGCAATTCCTTCTGTTGTTGTGCTTATCAACGCCATCGCAGAAAAGCAGTTACACATATTATAAATTTCACAAAGTAAGTATATAAAGGGAAAATGTTGATAATTTACCAGTAATTGAAACTATTCCACTGTAATAACCTTGATTGGAAATATATCTATTGTATTGTTTCTGAAGATAAACGACACATCCATAATGTGTTGACAATTTATAGTTATGCCAAGTATTTTATAAATTATTTAAATGCAGAAATAATATACTCTTGAGTCGGATTAATTCAAGGTCACTGCGAGATGCATTTCATGGTAGGTACCTACATGCTGAAGACAATAAACCAAATTGATTGTCGGTAAAGACATTATATAACCAAGAGTGAAATCCATCCTTATTATCTGTCAACAAAGGCTTTCATATCAGCGTGAAAAATTGGTGCAATTCTTTTATTTGTGATATGTAAGCTGTAATAAACATACGAGAATGTATCTTTCAACAGCGATGACTTATGTCATCACTTGATTTATCATATGTTCTTAATGATTTTTCTTTGGTAGCATTTGGAAAGTATTGCCAGTGACGATGTATCTATTATGTACCTGTCTACAATAAACTTTTCAGACTCACCGTCTCGTCTATAAGTAGATGTTAATTATTTTCGTTTTCCAAAATTTGAAAATCAATGTTGCTCAATGAAAACTTTCAAAAAGTTGTAGCAACAAAGCCTGTCTCTTTTGCTGTTGTAAATTATTGAATAAATACGAATTTTATTCATTCTTGATTATGCAATAATTTTCGTTTTACTTAAAAAAATACATGCATTTCAAATACATGTCTGGACGTGATAAGTATGACTGATCAATTTGAAAAATAAATATCTTTTTGATTTATGATTCATTTCCAGGAGGAGACTCGAGAAGTGGTCCCATATTCGTAACAACTCAAGTATGAAATCTCCTTGCCTTCAAAAAACGCCCCCAAAGGGGGTACTTTTTCTCGAGAATCGAAAATCTGAGACGGCAGAATTAAGATAGGGTGATTTCCGGTTTTCCAGTTACAGCGATGGTAATATCTCAAATATGAGGCAACCATAAAGACCAGATTATTTTGAACATTTTTTCCATAGAGTTATGGTTTTCGACTTACAGCAGTGGTAGATAAAGTCTAGAATATACGTTTTTCAGCGACGATGCTTTCAGATTTCAGAATAATAACAGGTCTTGTTGTTGTACAAGCTAAGAATATTGGTAATGGTAGGTATAAGTGAACGTTCAACGATTTTCGTGACTCATGTTACACTCAAAAGTGTGAAATAAATATTTTTTACAAAAAATTGTACCGACTTTATCAGTTGGTGAAATGAAACATACTAAATAATATTAATTCTGGTACTTGTGAAGCTAGTGCCAAATGTCTTCTATTTAACTACAATTGCACAACTTCAAAGTTACCAGTACCAATAGAATTAATATTATTAGAAAAATAGGACCGACTCTCTGAGGTGCACAGTTTTGATTATTTATTATTCTACTAGGAACTGTAATCACAATCACAAATACGAATATTACATTAATCAAACAAATTGTAATAATATAAAATAAAGTCGCTATGCGTTTCTGTCTGTCCTTTCTTCGGCTTCTTCTTCGAAATCCCGCAACGGATTTTGATACCGTTTTCAATGTCATTTAGAGATTTCTTCAAATCGACAAAAAATCTGCCTTCGGCTGACGCTTGCTTAACCTTGAAAGTAATGAAAATATTTTTAACTTCCCAGAGGAATGGGGCCAATTTTGTGAATCCCCAACTTTTGCATATCTCCATGTTTCAAAGTCACTTGAATTCAAATTCAACGTTTTCATCAAGATATCTATGTGTGTGTATTTACGTATATACGTATGTGGAGAGACGGTTTCGAATCCGCGCAGACACGTTTTTTTTTTTGCTTATTTACTAATCAGTACCGAATATTTTCAAATCCACTGAGAATTTCGGCGTGTAGACCTTGAGGGTCACAATCATTCTACTGGTTTATTATAGAATTGTAGTTCTTCAAAAATCCTTAAGAAAAGCCCAGGACGGTATATGTCTATCTCGTTAGGTAACACACAGTATCTAATCACTTATATTATTTTTCCTATCGTATCTATTGGAGTCTATTGTATTTGTATGCTATTCTGTCTGCTACGTTTTCTACAGATACAGATATATACCAAACCATGCGGAGGAGATAGGTACATAGGGTATCCTCTTATTTTCTCAGGGCGAAGTGAAAAGTAGTACCTCATGTAATCAATCACTCAGGTATATGTATGTCTGTCCGTCTGTCACTGCTGAATCTACTGAAGGTAGAAAGATAAATCAGGACAAATAACAGTGGTCATATTTAAATATGACATGAGAAACGTTCAGCCGGAACATGAATAAACAGGTAGAAAATTGGACAGTTAGTTTGGCAATAACTGCTACTTTTTCTGAGATACGCTTTATAGCAAATGTTTTTTTGCAATCAGGAACCTCGTAAAGAACTTGAACAACTGCCGAAAAGGGGAAGATGAAAATTTTATACATTCCTTTCTAGGTTACTTAGTCTAGCGGTAGGAGAGTAAAAGTATAGTTTTTCATTTGAGAATAAACGTACCGGTAAAACCAGGTGTTACCAAACGGTACTAATATTTTTATTAGTTAGATAATTTACAGTAAACATTTCCAGATAAGATTATTTTGTCAAAACAGAGCACACTTCATGTAGCATCCTCCTATAATATGTTTATCTTACTTCATGCACAGAATAAATAACAACTTCAGGTCTAGTCCAAGCCTGAAAGTGAAGACGAATTATAACCAATAACTTTGTTCTCATAACATTTACGATATGCTACGTGATTTATGAGGATCGTGATAAAATTGTCGGCGAAAAAATGGGTACAAGTTAAAAGGCTCGAGGTGACAGACTCGCGGGATTCGTTATTTTTTTCTGTTCTTCTATTAAAAATGAAGAGCTGTCGTCTGTGTCGAAACGATTATTATTCTCTCTCTCTCTTTATACCAAATCTGGAAATGTAATTCCAAGCATTTGTCAATTAATGTTAAGTAACAATGCTCTCTCAGATGGTTGGATGCTTCGCTAATTGCTGTGATTGTAAATAATTGTGTCTTGAGGATGATGCTTTCTGGTGTGGTCAGACGAGTCTTATATAACACAAGACCATTTTTGTGCATGCGAATCTGTTCTCATTTTCAATCTCAAACGCTTTAGGAATGAAACTGTAAACTATATTTGATTCTATGTTTTATTTTTCATTTTTCAAATAACATACTTCTAAACGAAAAAACCGCAAACACGACATTGAACTCAAGCGATACGTTTATTTTTTATAATAACCATAATAAATCAAATATTCGATGGATAAGAAAGGTGAAGGAATCACCTTCACTAGCGAAATATTGCGGTAATGTTTCCACTGTTTATATTTTAACGCAATATCTTGCAGAAAGAAGGTTGCAGGAGAACAGTAGTAGTAGCAATTTTAAAGGTAGCGTATTTGAAACTATGTAAAGTAAATCAACACCGTTATATTTCTTAAGACACCCCAACTTTGAATTTGCCTGTAGATTAATTAGTTCTTAGGGACGTTAAAATAGGAAGATATTAAGTTTGTCAAAAGTAAATCGATCTAAGATCACACCCATTGAAATAACTTCCTACCGGAAAGTTAATAAATAACAATAAAAATTAGGACCGACTTAATGGGAAGATGTACGAAAATAATAAAATAACAATACTCAGCAACAGAAGACTCTTGAGCGTCAGTCAAAAATCCGACACCACGTAGGTATCCGGGTAGATAACTAAAAATAGCTGTATATTAAAATCATAGCTTTTGACTCATTTTTAAATATTTTTGAAAAAGCTGTTACAAGCAAGAGTTCATAAAAATCAATCTGAATTATATATATAATCCATATACCCTTTCTACCATATAAAATGGTGTAGGACTTACAATCTTTTTATATTTGTAAAAAAATTCTCCATTCCTTCCTGTCGTATGCCAGTCCAGTTGCTTCTTTCCAGTTCGTCCCTTAGTTCTCCAGCAGTTGTGTGATTATTTTTATCCCAGGTGTTCCTTGGTCGGCCTCTTTCGTCTGTTTTCATCCATCCTCTGCAGGTGTCCCCACCAAGATAGCTGTCTCTCTTCAACTTATTCTAGGGTTGGCTTTATTTCTAGATCTTATCTTATATCTATATTTTTAATTCTATCTCTTGTGACCCTCTAATTCTTCTTGAGTACAGCTCTTCCGCCGCCTGTATCTTACTTTTCTGCGGCTCCGTCAATACCCATGTTACACAACCAAAAGTAAGTAAAACTATATATTGTTTTAAAAATTTTGATTTTTGTATCTCTATTTATGTCTTTTTTGTTTATGATTTTTTTATTCAATGCGCAGTAGAATTTATTGGCTTTTTGTATTCTGGTTTTGATATCTATTTCTTGTTTCCTTTTTTCATCTAAAGTTACTCCTATATAGGTATTGGAAATGATCTACATATTATGATTTCCATCTCTCACTATCTTTAGCTTTTCTATATTCTCTTCAACCATCATGACTTTGGATTTATTCTTATTATTCTTAATCTATTTTCTTTTAATGCCGTGTTGCATCTGTTTGAATTGAGTTGTAGGTCTTTCTCAATTTTAGTCAGTATTACCACGTCATGTGCAAATGCTCATTCGCTCATTCTAGCCGATTATGTACTATTTCTAATTTCTTGATTCTGGGCTTGCATTTTTAATTTTTTTATGATAAAAAAGCTGACTGACGCTCCCTTTCTGTCTTAGTCCTGTATCAGTTGTAAATATTTCTGAGGCTATATTGTTTCTAATTATTGAGTTTAAGTTGCCATAATTTTAGTCTTATAATAATATTTCCGCTTGCACCTCGGGCCTAAAGCTCTTTTCTTTTCTCTTTTCTGAAACATTTTCTGCACTGTACATAACAGGGTTATTTCTCTGTAGTTATTGCAGTCCTTTGCGCCTCCTTTTTTATGTATGGGCATAATCAACGCTTTCTTCCAGTCTTCTGTTAGTTCTGTTTCGCCCCATATCTTGTAAATTTCTAGCAGTCTGTCTTCACGTCTTTGTTCAATATTTTCGATCATTTCCGATGTTATCTTGTCATATCCGGGCGCCTTCTCATTCTTTGGATCCTTATTACTTTTTTTAGTTCATTCTTGATTATTTCATTTTCCTCTTCTTGTAGTATTTCAGTTTGCTCTATTTGTTCCACTTAATGTGTTTCATTGAATAGTCACATAAAATAATCTCTACATTTTATCACATCTTTTTCTTCTTTTATTATTTAGCCGTTCTTATTTCTGATGAGTATAATGTTGCTTTTAGGTAAATTTTTTATAGAAATGTACCTATTGCGATCGTTCACACTTTTGAATTTCGAAAAAATTTCAACGGCATGTTGTTATATGTCTATAAGTTAGTCCAAAAAAAACATTTGGTTCAAAAGTTTTTACATATATATAAATATATACGGGAGTTCGTTATTGGGCAATATCGGGTAAGTAGTTTCGAAATGGCGACCATTCAAACATTTAAAAAAATTATCAAAAAAGAGCCGTAGTGTAAATATCATCAAAAACAATTTTAGATTATAGATATAATCAGTACCTACAACTTTTGTTCAAAGCAATTTTTCATCCTCCTCCTCCTCCTTATATCACTCATAAATTCATAAAGGCACTCAAATTATTAGTAGCTATTATTTGTGTAATAATAAATAGCAAAATGAATAATCTGATAAAATATATTGTTTCCAATTCTTGTAATTTGGAAATACTATTCATTAAACTAGATGCGGAAGCGTTTCCTCTTTATATGTCTATGGGCCTAAACAACATTTTTTAATTCTTCACAATTTCACAATCATAACAGAATAATTTGCCTCTGAATCGTATTATTAAATATATAAAGATAGTTACAGTTGGTTTAGTTTGTTTCACGAATGATAGCGTCTGCCTTGAAACCACGAGAAAATAATCAATTCAACCGGAGGGAGTAAATCAGTGGCGTGACGATTTTGAGATAATATAGGTATGGTATTTCAATTGTTTTATACGCTTTAAGAAAATTCATATAATTAGGGAGGAAAAAAATATCGATTTATTAAACTAGCAATCATATGAAATATTTATTATTAACAATAATGCAGAAACATAAAATACAAATCTATTGCTTGAGTTATAAATATAAATTTAATCATCGAAATTATTTCAGATGTATGTTTGACTTTGTGACGCCTATGAAAATAAGATCGCGTTGCCTTCGGTCATACGAGCAGCACCTTATCATTTTATTAATCTTGAAACACTGACGTCATAGCTTTAATCGACAAACTATAGTAGAGAATTTCATGATAATGAGATGCGATGAGAAGTATAGCGTGATGTACGTAACTCGTGAATGATTACAGGCATCATTCGTGAAACAAACTATATGTTATATCATATGCATGAATATGGACATGTGTATGGTCATATGTCATCTATCTTAGAACGTTGTAAAGCCGGCACACATTAGACGCCACTTGGCAGGTACCAATGACAAGTCAACGTACTCATCTACAGTATACTTGTAAACTTTGACATAATCGGAAAATATCGACGCACGCCAATCTCATTCATTGAACGGGTATTCGGGACCTTTGACAAAGATTAAATACAACACCTAATCTTTGCCTTTGATGTCTGATTGTTTACTGACAACTGCTGGCAAGTAACGCGTAATGTTAAGTTGATCTTATTGTAAACTTGGAAACTGTCATTAACATAGAAAAATGAAATAGCGCTTCGAAAATATCAGCTATACCTATAATGTGGTAATAGGCATAATAAAAGCTTAATAAATACAAACAACGATAGGTAAATATATTATTTTCAGATATTTCTACCACTTTGAAAATAATAGATTATGGAAGTATACATTTTATCATTATCAAATGAAGGGTGCCATCTAGTACCTAAAACAAAAGAAAACTATTTTCGGCCCTAGGTTAGAATATACTCACTTTCAACCCTCTAAACAGGGTCGAAAATCGAGCTTTAGAACAGTGACATATAAAAAAAGAATTAACGGAATTTGTACGCATTTTAATGCTCGTGATAACTGCAGAACAAACAATAAAATATTAACTTTTTGGACAAAACAACACTTAGCTGGATTTTGGAAGTTGTTGAGTGTAGCAGTATAAGTAGAACCTATATGTTTAGCGACGTTGTACACATTTGCGTCAAATATTAGAAACGCCTTAATCTTTGGTTGCGTTTTTCTAATGTTTATAAATTTGTTTGCCGAAAGTATATACAGAAAATGTATAGATAAAATATATGTAACTGGTTTCTTCTAGTTTTACGGTGTTAGAAGACCAGATCATTGAATCTATTTACAAAATTTGTAGGGCTTTTGTAGTCATAATCTCATCAAATAGAAATGCTCTTTTTGGGTTATTAACAAACACGTAAAATAAGTTACCTTTTTCTGATAGGGTCGTTTTCGTTAGATGATACAGTAAGAAGTATAAAATAATATCTATTATATTGTTACTAGAATTATCAGAGTTCAGAAAACATATTTTCAGCCATTGATCTGTCTGTCTCTCTAGTTTTATATCAGTGTCTGTCTGGCTGTCCGTGCCAAGATTATTTTGTAGGGTAAGTATCGATACTACTCGTCGGTAACATTGGTGGGACATCAAGCCCTACATCACCTACTGTAAAGCAAATCTCTGAGAAAAATCAGGAAGAAATTCGAGCTTTAATGAACTGACAAATCTTGTTCAAATTCTGGCTGAACGCTCCTTTCTACGTCAAATTTGAATTGATGTTTGACCTAACATGCTCAACAAATGAATGGTTACATGAACTAATCAGACGAATTTTATATTTGATGGGATTCGTTGGAGGAAAATCGAATTTTTGTTTATAACTGGAACATCTATTACATGTCCCAAATTATTGTAATTTTTGTGCTTTATACTTCACTGCAATATCATATAAATAGAGTTATTGGAATGTTATATATTAGGATATTGAATCTTGTAATTAATATCTATATATCTGTATCCTATATCTAGATATCACCTTACTTTAGTCGGTACCAAATTTCTCTCTCTTCGCTTTGTAGATTCTGAGACAATAGGCTGCAGCAGACCGACAGACAGGTAGATAGACAGCAGCTGATCCGTGTTTTCATCGGATGTACGGAACCCTAACATTAGGTAATGGCTTTGAAATCATACGTTGACTCTTCACTCTTCAAGCCCTGGATTTTCCTATTTTCTTCAATAATGGCGTCACGACTGTGATTATTGTGCATTTTCTATTATTTTCATTTATTTCTGTTAACACTTTCTTTTATGTATAGTATAAATTGCTTAGGTCTAAATGAGAATTTTGAAAGTTTGGTCAAATATACCTATTAGTGGTAATTGGAATTTGGTCTCGAAAAATATAAATAATAGTAGATGGACGTGGCGACGCTGTATGAAATATGGCTAATGTTGTATGTATCTACTGAACGCCCACATGATTCTAAATTCAATTCAATTGTTATTTTTTATGTGTCATAAAATTTTACTGCCAAATATTTCTCAACAGTTAGCTAGAACAGAAGACATTTCAGCTTACCACAGAGAGCATACATAATGGATTTGAATAATTGGCTGACCAGCGAAAGTTTGTTGGAATATATTTATGTTATGTACCCAGTACAGGGGCTGTTGAAACTATCTCAATAATGAATATCTTTTACAAAAAATTTATTAGTTGGTGCTCTGAAAAAAAATATATTAATTCTATCGCTGCTGGTACTTGTGAAGTTGGTGCCAAAAGTTATCAATCCAACTGCACAACTTCAAAAGTAACAGCACCAATAGAATTAATATAATTTTGTATTTTTCAGTGCACCAACTAATAACGACGGTCCAATTTGTTGTAAAAAATATTTATACTTATTCAGAGATTTCAAACATCGCGGAAGTACATAGATTTCAGACATTCCCCCTGCTGTAACTCGGAAACCGTAACTACATTTCTTTCAAATATCCAATTTAAATGTTGGTGTTGCTACACATAATCTATTCTTTAATTTGTCCCTGTTTTATTTTAAATTATCGAAAAAAAACCCTACCACATAGAGAATTTAACTCGGAAACCTATGATTTTTTCAAAAAATATCCAATTTAAACGTCAAATATTTGAATTTCACCACCATTGGCGCAAGTTGTTGAGAGGAAGGACATCTTGAATGTCGTTTTTTTTAAAATGGTACAAATTTTCAATAGTCCTGTATCAAAGCAGGAGTACTTTTACATCAACAAAAAAAACATGCAGACACAGTCGCATTAGATACCTTCTCCGGTTGGTTTGTCGATCAAAAATGATAGAAAATTGAAAGAAGAATTGATAATTTTGTGATTGTAAAAAAATCTGTTGTGTTCGATTACAAATCGAAAACGAAATCAACAAAATCGGTATATTCGAACGCAATCTGGTGTGTCCACTCACACGACTTTCCTACCGCTCGCAGGCAAAGTTTTACACTATTAAAATACTTTTCTTACATAGCGACGATTATAGCGGTAGTAAAGTAACAATCCTCTGGTCAAATCGTGCTACCACTAATTTTTTTTTTTCAACATGTCAAGACAAACAACAATGTTCATGTAACATTTTTTCGCAAGATGAAACGTTTAGTCAGAATCTGAAGAAACATGTGGAAAATATGGAATTTTATTCAAAGATAACTTTTTTGTGCTTTTTCTCAGAGATGGCGCTGTATGTGGGTGGTGAAGGGCTTTCAGAAGAATGCTTTAGGCAAGTTTAATCAAAATTCTTAGAGGCGTTTTCGCTCTAAAGTCTTGAGCAAATCACGTTTTTTGGCTATAGCTCAACACCTAGTGTATACAGGATTCTCATTCACTGCCACCGGCGAGTGGTATTGGTACCAAACAAAATAAAAAAGAAAGCAACAAAATACACCGATCCGTTCCCGAGATAATGCAGTCACAGACAGACAGACAGACCAATGGCTGAAAATATGTTTAATAGCCTTAGAGAACTATGAAACGTCAACATTTGTAAAAATCTCGATACCGAAAATTTCACACGATTACAATACTTTCTTTATACAGTTACTATAGTAGCGTAGGAAAGTAAAATTTTGGATTCAAGGGAAGATATTTTCAAAACCGTTGACAATTTTTTTACCCCATACATTCTTACTTACCTTCTTCCACATTATAGCGGTAGGAGGTCAAGGCTAAAATTATATGCTTAAAATGAATGGGGTATATTAAATTTCACTATGGAAAGGGAGTGTGAGTTTGCAAAGTATTTACTATACATTTTATCAGAGCATGGTTGGCAATTCACATTTCAGTTCCCCCATACTACTTCCAGAATTTCGTCGTAGATAGCGCTACCATATAGATTTCTTGCAACCTGCAACGGTGTTCGTCCGCGACTATAATCTTTGAAAAAACGCCCTGCAAAACCCGCATTTCATTGATTCTATTAGTTACGGAAAAACACCACAAAGAATTTTATACTGGGCTGCTTCTATATTCCTTTGATGACTTGTCATAACTAAGGCCACAAGTAACGGGTAATTTTTTGGTGGAGGGGAAACCACATGGCACCGGATACTTGGTTCTATGTACTCGATAGTTTTAGGCGTTACTATTACTAAAATCCCTCATTATTCATTTCTGCTTTCCTAGTGTTCGCCTAGAGTGGCCTCGGTGAGATTGTTTTGTCAACCTTCGTGTTATTCAAAACCCCATTCTTTTTGTTGAAATTATTTTTCCTCCTCCTTCACATATATTATATATATATTCATTTTACGTTGTTTATAATTTTAAAGCTTTTCCTACTATCGACCATGTATTTTGCCATCCCTGAGCCTAGAAAAATATGTTCAGATGTATACACGATTCCAGAGTAGTAGAATAGTTCATCCGCTTTCTTCCAATTTTTTGTGTGTGAGATAAGAAGCATCCATGTCCGCTTAGGAACTGTATCATGAAATAGTTTGTATGTCCATCTTTAGTGCCATTTTCTTAGAGTTTCTTCCTTTGCATGCCTTTTTCGTTCTTCACTTGGTGAAGCTGTTAGCAAATCCACAGGAATGGTTCCAGCGATTATACATGCTGCTCCCAATAATAATTCTATTTATTTCTTCATGTGTGCACTGTCCGTTGTATTCATCTATTTCAGCATTTGAAACGCCTTTGACCATACTTCTGCAAGATACCATGGATTGGCCTATATTGCTGTATAATCTTCTTTTACAAATGCCCATCAAATATGTTACCCTACCCCTTAAGTTGAAAACTACTTTCGAACTGTCCCCTTTCCTCTTATTATTGCTGCTCCCGTCATGCTTATTTCTTTTTCCATTGTCTACGAGCTTTTTCTTGTCACCTGCCATAACAAAAAATTTGGCTAAGTTCAGACGAACCAAATATATTTAGGTTATATTTCCCCTTAAAAGATTTGTTAATAATTTGAATATGATTTATAAATGAAATGAAATAATTACTAATATTAGAAAAAATTAAAATAAAACGTTGTCTGATTTATTTCTTCTATGTAGTGCTGACGCATTGGATGAGATAGCTAGCTATGCGATTAAGAAAGAAATATTTCGAAACCTCATATGGTCAATTTCACGCGAAAAAATCTGATGTGCCCACAAGATCTTTCTACAGCTGTGAATAATATTGGAAGTGATCATTATTAGTTATTATTATTATTAGTATTAGAGTACCATGACAAACAATGAAAAGCTAACCTGAGTAGAAGAATAATTACTGCAAGTTTAAATTTAATTTTTGTTTTAAGGGACCTGAAACGTAAACATCTCTTGAAAATTTTAGGCCATTACAATACCTTCTTTCCTTATATAGATTCTCGGAGTAGCGGTAGGAAAGCAATTTGACAACTAACTAAGAGAAATACGCTTTCGTTTCACTATGATCTAAAAAGTGAAAATAAATATTTTTTACAAAATAAATACTTTTTTTACAAAAAATTGGACCGACGTTATTAGTTGGTGCACTGAAAATTACGAAATAATATTAATTCTATTGGTGCTGTTACTTTTGAAGTTGTGCAGTTGCAGTTAGATTGATAACTTTTGCCACCAACTTCACAAGTACCACCCTTCGGGGGTGGTTTTCGGAGGGAAGCGGATTTCGATTTGAGTTTTTGCGAATATGGGACCAATTTCCAAGTCTCCTGTTTCAAATGAATCAAAAATCATCAAAATTGGAGCACGTTTACTATATATAACGGGCGAACAAACAAAAAAAAAAGCGGACAGTCGAATTGTATACCTCCTCCGTTCGGGGTTCGTCGGTCAAAAATACAAGAAAAAGACACCAATGACAAAATAGCTTGTGGTACTTATTATGAGTTGTCATTTCCTGTCATTCAAGGCTTTAAGTGAAAATATACCTTGTTACATTATATCAAAATAAAACTTTTTTACAAAAGCTAGGACCGACTTTATTAGCTGGTGCACTGAAAAATACAAAATAACATTAATTCCACTGGAGCTGGTTATTTTGAGTTTGTGCAGTTGAAGTTAGAGAAGACTTTTGGTACTAACTTCTACGTTCACTCATCAAAATCGGAATTTAGATACAATATCAAAATTTGATGTGTTATACGTAGGTACGCTTTACTTCCTCGAAAGTTGGTTGTAAATCCGGCAAAATCTCGAATAACTGCTAGTTGTGAGTTGCGACTGTAAACATTAGAAACATTACGAGATATAAAGATATATTAGAATCTTTTTTTTTCTAGTCTAGTCTAGCGTATTGCAATGGTTGCCTTTCATTTGCCCATCTCAAGATGGAATTTTTAAATAATATGTTATGCTGTAACAACAATTAAACTCTCCTACATTCCAAAGTATTTCACATTCATGATAGTGTTGCTATAATTTTTCTCCACAATTCAACGTGACACTCAATCAAAATAGATCTCATGATTATTCATAAGATCTTCAGCAGAAATACCGCGCAAATTTCAATTGTAAATGGAACAACAATGGTTCAACGACAAAAAAATACGATCGGTATTGAATGCAAATATCTTGCAACTGTCTGTCAGTAAAAACAAGATTTACTATTATTGCACATACGTAATACGGATAGTACGTGCACACAAAATATATTCGGGGTCTTGTTAATTTAAATATTATGTGGGTATACCTACCTACCTGTATATTTGTAAGGAGTTTGCCATTTCATTAATTTATTACATGACTAAAGTAAATATGAATATGTAAGTAAATTAGAAGACCTTTTCACTTTCATCAAAATTTAAATGTGCATCCATATCTTTTTCTGGTAGTTCTTAACAAGGCATAGTCCGTACAAATAAATAAATCTATAACTAACTCTCAAAAACAACTATAGGCCGGCTTCATTAGATGCTCTAAGAAAAATTATGCACTAACAACACATAATATATGGTGCAAGTGTATTTACTGAGCCTAATCTAGATAGAAATGATTTAAGATTGTTAAATTTTAATAAAAAATTATCTGTAGTAGATATTACTTGTGAACCAATAACTGAAGATGAATTTTTATGGCGGGATGCAAATTAAAAATCAAATTCACCTCAGGTATTGACAAAAGACCTTCTTTTCCCCTACTTGCTGATCCATTAAAAACTATTTTTAATTTAATATTACTTTCATCTGCTTTTCCAGATACCTAGAAATTAACCAAGGTTTTTCCTATTCATAAATCTTCGGATTGGGCTTCAGTAAACAATTATAGACCAATTTCCATTCGAAATAATTTCGCAAAATTCCTAGAGACTATATTATACCACCCATATGAGTCTGCCAAAAGTATAATCTTTAGTCAATATCTATGGGAATCGCTTGATCTTGGAAGCCAGGTTGATGTTGTATATCGCGATTTTTCCAATGCTTTCGACAGAATAATTTATGAGATTCTAATTTTAAAACTATCCAAATTGGGATTTAATAATGTGCATTTAAATTTGATAAAATTTTACCTATTTCAAACAATATGTTCACTACAACGGTTACAGCTCTGCTATATATTTTGCGACTGGTAGCGTCATACAGGGATCAAATTTAAGCCCTTTACTATTTCTTATATTTATAAATCATTTTTATGATTCACAGGATTGCAATAAGCTAATGTTTCATTATCCATAAAAAACAAATAACCAGAATCTAATACATACTGTTACAATTAGAGATCTGGGCGTCAGCGTTGATTATCAGCTCACATTCAACCAACACAATAATAAAATTGTCACATGAGCTTATCGTGCATGTGGCTTTATTATCAGAAATTGTAAAAACTACGAATATACGAGAGTGTAACTATATCGACTTACTTCACAGATTTAATTTTATATGTATAGAAAAACACAGAAGCCTCTTTATTATGTCTACATAAACTTCTGACTGGTAAAGTTGACTGTAATCTGCTTTTGGCTCAAACAGATCTCCACGTTCCAAAATTAGCAACAAAATTTAATAACACCTTTAGTTGTAGAAGGGCTCAAAATAATTGAATGATGAAATGAGAATGAGATATTCTTTGCTGCAGTACCAGTGAAATTAAAATCAAATCTCGAGCGCATCTTTAGTTACGTTATGAAAAATATACATTACTTTCTTTTCTTCTTTTTTCTCCTTGCTTTAGGAACTGTAATAGGTATTTATAATGATAAGACTTTTATATCATATTCGTTTATCTTTGTTAGAACAATTATTATATTTTTTTTTATTACTTACCTTAATTTTACTCTGTTGTTTTTTTGTAGGTAGGTACCTATTGTTGGGCAGCAAACTCTATTTTTATTATTATTATTTCGATTATTATTATTATATTCAGTCCTGATCTCATCATCTATGTTGAAACATTAATACACCTATATATATTATAATAAATTATAATAAAATAAAAAACATCCTTCTGTAATAACTAGAACATACTTTATTGGTTAATGCACTGAAAAACACGAAATATTAATAATTATGTGGGTGCTGGTATCTTTTAAGTGGTGAAGTTATAGGTAGATAGAAGACTTTAGGTACCAAGGAAACAGGATTAAAAGAATTATTTTAGATATGTTTGAATGCACCAACTAATAAAGTCGATTCTAGATTTTGTAAAATGTTATTGTATTCGCAATACAAAATAAATTAAATATAAAATTATGTACAATGATTTTTTTGATAATTTCTCCTATTTCTGCCTTATCAAATTTTCGATTTTCGAAAAGAGTTGTCCCGTCTAGCCCCTTGGGAAGGAATTTTTGGGAAAAAAAAAGTTTTTCTTAGTAGGACCATTTCCAAACACTCGAATTAGAGAAGAATCATCAAATCAGACAGACGAGACAAAGATAAAGAACTTTTCATATCACGTCAATATGTAATTTATAATTTTACGAGCCTGCAATTTTCAATTGATTTCCATGTGGTATGGCCATAGACAGTAGAGCTCTTGACCGCCATTTTGGGCCCTATCAACAAAACTTTGGGTTGTCAAAAGACAGCTGATGTAACAACAATTTTTCAATGGCTGATGAGAGTAATTGTATATTCTAGTGCCTTAGTCACAGTTCATATTTTCGTATACAGATAAGTCATGGAATAGGACAGGTGATAATTCTAAAATCTACTGATATATACAGCTTGTTTTGTGTAGTATAAACCAGCATGCTTACCAGTGTTAATTAGGTCATTAGTAAACGTCATTGTTGTTATATTTCATTGGTGTGCCCATTTATCTGCCACGTTTTGATACCCACTCTAGCACTGGTAAGCATACATTACGCAACACAGCAATAAAATTAATTATTATAGTTGAATGGTGTCAATCAAAAATATTAAACTTTATCTTTATGACATGTTAGTTTTTGAATACTTTATTAGCATAATTTGAAGAACAATCAGTGATGAAGTTAATTGCCGAACTTTCAAAGTACGTTGAAAAAAAATATCTTCGACATTGACAAATTGATAAAATAAAACAGATTCCAACAAAATATCTAAATTGTAGGACTTGGTATGTACTTATGTAACTTGATATGTACTTTGTAGGATCGAGAGTTTTGCTTAGTCGTGAAGAATAATATATTCAAAAAATTCAAATAAAAAAGTGGACAAGCTTATTTGTGGAAGATCCACACAAAAATGCATCCTATTGTTTATAGAGCTAAGGAATATGTCTTGCCAAGAGTCATTTAAATGTGGCTGTAACTTGAAAATGACAATATTTTTCTTGCTTAACTAGTTTTGGTAGTGGTAGGATATCGATGTAATATTCCTCGTACAACATTGAGTATCAATTTGTTATATTTCTATTAGGTATCGACTTTTATCTAAATGCAGTTGACTACTGATTTACTAATTTATCAAATTTACTTGTATTTTCTCTGAAACAGTTGACATATCTCTTAGCAATAATTCTACAATGACAGATGAGATGACTATTTAAATCAGCTATTGATTTCAAGTCGTTCTCGAATTCAGATTTCTTAACTGCCGTCCCCAAATATCAAGTTTTAGAAGGAAACAAAGACTGCGGTTTCAATGCTCGTTTCCTTTTTTGTTCAGATCAATCAAATGGATGGATAGATTGATAGTAAGCCAGGTATTGGATTGAATTTCGGTGAATTGGTTACTATTACAAGCAATCGATGTTTAAATCTAGGACATATCTTTATTGTTTAATTGTTATTAGATATCATACCGAAAATAGTCATGTTGGGATTTGTAAGTAATGACCATATTTTTCTTGGCTACATATTTTTTTGAAAATACTGAAATTCTGAAAATACATTTTATGTAGGTATATCAACAAAAATGTGATAGAAAATTTATTGTATTTAAATAACAAAAGCAGATATTTCATGCTTATTATATATCAGTAAAAACCAATAAATATACTATTGATCCCTATGATTTCATTCGTTTACAGAAATAGTTACATGGAAGAAACTAAAGAAATACTTAATAACCAAAAAATTGATCAATTAATCAAAATTTGATTGAGGCAAAAAAGTAAAGATATGCTTCTCAGAATCGTATACCTATCAGTGATTCTATTCCGAAATTTTAATGCAACATTCAAACAGGAAAATGAATACTTCGATTTTCTGCAACAAAACAAATTTCGTTGATTTATAATATAACTAAACATTACATTCTTCATCAGACAGCTTTTTAAAATGATTCAACATAACATGACAAATTGGCATTTGTTTTTAATCAAAGAAAAACCTTTTTTTACGTAAATTGTCATTTACGATAATAACGTTACCATAGCAACAGATAAGTTAATTGAACTAGATGTTCCGAGAACGCTTTGAATGCCTTCATATAATAATGACGATGTAAAATGCACGGGTTACAATTTACAAGTTTATTAATACTCAACCGGTGAGGTACGATTTCTCTCCTATCAAGGGTGAGGCGGAGACTTTTTATGAATTATCGAGAAATTTCATCACAAATTAGTAATTTCACATTAAAAGTGCCAAGAATTTACTTCATTTGCTCTAACCGCAAATATATATGAAAACTGAAGATGGATATGAAATATAAAACATAAAAGCAAACTAATTTATGGATTTAGAAAATAAATACACTATGTCAAAAACGTACATTTTCATACATGTCATGCACAATTTGCGACTGCAAGATAAGCAAACTCTCTTTCTGCATCCCGTACATTGAAAATATGTTTTCCTATGAAGTTTCAAGGTACACAAATGGCAGTACTTGCGTGGTCAACTTTTCTTAATGGAAAAGCGGAGCGTCAATCTGAAGAATGCTTCTTATTTTATCTTGTAATTCAGTGCTAATACTTTGGTTTTCCAATTCTTATTTTATATAGGGTGTAGTCAGTTCCCAAGCTCGCTGTTTCATAAAATTTAATTAGGATAAGTTAATATTGTTTTTATATGAATTGTACAAGACAAATGATGCATAGAAGACAACAGTATTACGGATTTATTCTTCTTTGGGACATGTAAGACGAGTGTTATATATTATTTTTGAACCAACTTCTATCTTCTTATGTGCTTGAAACTCGGGTAGCATATTTCGTTTATACTTTCATAATGTTCCAACATATGTGAAATCATTTGACTTGAGTAGGTACTTTAACTAATTCCACCGAAGTAAACTAATTCTCCGCAGTCACTATTCTGTTAGCTCCGTTGAGTGGTCTTACTAGTCTTATGATAAATTTTGTGGGTTTACTGAGTTTTTTCTCCTTCTCAGAGAGACCAATTCCATCAGAATCTTTTCCCGAATATACATATGTATTATAGGCGTAATGATTTCTATCGTCAGTTGCGACCATAATTTTAATGCCATATTTTCTAGCTTGTTGGGAATATACATACGAAATTCATATTTCCCTCTAAAGCCAACTAGCATTTCAACTTTCATAATGTTGGCACCTGGTTTAAATACTGTTTTGCATCTATCAAACAACGTATCAAATATTTCATTATTTATTGAATGTGAAGTGTGAGAATGTTGACAGTTTATATCATGTATTTCCAAATAGTTGCTGACTCTAATTTGTTCATTGGTAACTGCGATGTTGATCATAGGTTAGTTCATTAATCCGGTTGTTAATCATATGTGGTTAGTTGGTCGATTTAATTTTTGACCGATGAACCTAAACGGGGAAGGTATACAATTCGACTGTTTGCTTTTTTTGGTTTGTGCGCGCGTTGTATATAGTAAACGTACTCCGATTTTGATGATTTTCGAGTTACAGCAATGTTAAGATCAGAAATATGTGTATTGCCGCTAGGTGCAGGTGGCGCAATTTCTTCCAAAATTGAAAATCTGATATGGCCTAATTAAAGACCAGATTATTTGTAGCAACATTAAAATTGTTTTTTTACATAGAGTAAAGGTTTTCGAGGGGGAAAGTGGATAGGTAATAGGATAAGTAGGTAATATCTTCTTTGGTATAAGTGAACGTTCAACGACTTTCGTGACTAATAATATTAGAAACAAAAATTGTGAAATAAATATTTTCTACAAAAAATTGAACCAATTTTATTTGTTGATGTACTGAAAAATACAAAAAATATTAATTCTTTTGGTGCTTGTGAAGTTTTTGCCAACATTCTTCTATTTAACTACAATTGCACAACTTCAAAATTACAAGTAGGTACCAATAGAATCAATATTATTTTTTTACTCAATTTTTTGTAAAAAATATTTATTAGTTTGTGAACTGCAAAGGAAAATAAAACACACAGTTTTTCTTTACCTTTTTTAAGCAAATAAAAAATGATTTTAAAAAGTTTCTAACTAGGTTCTCCAAAAAATACCCTTAATTAATTTAACTACTTAACCAATAAATAAGGTACAGATCAGATTGTGGACACACTATCAAAATTTTGCATTTGTATTTTAAGTTATTTAAATTTTAGTATACATATTTCCTGAATTTTACAGAATTATGTCGTTTGTAGTTCTCAAAAGTCTCATTTTCGTTATTTAGCAATAAAAAGATAACTGTTTTTGTTGATAGGATATGAAAGGAGAATTTCATAATTGCATTATGACTGAGACAATAAAATGATGATCGACAAAATCCAAAAGAATTCACAAATCATCCAATACAATTATTGTTGTTAACGAATTCTTTTCTCATCAACTTAGTACTAAAGCTAAGAACTTTTACTTTTATTTATATTAATCTAATTTTACTTGGAATTTGTTGTATAACAAGATTCTGAAGAGAATTCCACAGCAATAATTAATAACAATTATGTGTCGTTTGGAATTAGGTTTACCAGTTAACCAGGAGAATAATCATTAAGAGTTTCATTTGGATTTTGTGAAATTCTCGTTACAAAGACTGCTATTGTTTTTTATTCGAGATTCAAATAAATGTAGGTGATTCAATTAATTTCAGGAAGCAGTTCCTGAATTGTATTTGAAGTGAATTGTGAATGGACATTGGATTGATGATATTTATTGCGATAAGTTATACCGAACGTTTTTGCAAGTCTATGAAAATGACTCAAATTTTAGAACTCCATATTATACACATTAGCTTACCTGTATTGTGAAATACATTGGAGAGAGCTTTCTAAAATTCCATGTGTTTCTTTTTAAATCATTTTATTCATTTTAGTTTTTAGAACAGAAGTAGTTACTATAAAAAATAGTATAGACTTTACTAGTTGACGCGCTGAAAAATATTTAATAATATTAATTGTACTGGTACTGGTAGGAGATTATGAAATTGTTCAAGCATAAATAGATAGAAGACCTTTGGCACAAACTACCAAAGTACCAGCAGTTGACTATAGTTAATATTATTAAAAGATCTTTTGTTTAATCCTTCCTGATGAAATATCTAATTTAGGGCTAAGGAGATTAGATTCTAGTTCTATACTCACTCATCTTCTCTGACGAAAAAGAATCATCAAAATCTGTGGTGTTACATTGTAAAATGAGTAAGTATACAAAAAAACGAACGCTCTCTTTCAGAGGATGTAAATTCGGTCAAGTGAAAATCAAGCTTGCGTGGAGAGGAGTTGATAGGGAAAGATGTATTAAAAGAACCTATCCTCAATATTATTATATATTCGGCTCTATGGAAAATACCCTTCTAATAAATGAACATTCTACATGCTTCATAATTTGGAACATTTCTAAAAACTAGTTTAGAAAATTATCTATAGCACAAAATACATTTAATAAATATGAGTTATAAATGAAAAAACCTGCAGCTATAGTCTCTTAGATTTACACTTTTTTTTTCGTCTTTCCAAAAGAAGGAGTTATACAATTCGACTGTATAATTTAGAATCTAAATTTGAGATGATCCTTTCTTTATATAAATGAGAAAGATTGAAATATGGTCGCATATTCAAACTTTCGGGGTTTCATATAACTCATCCCTTCGAATGCTAGAAGAAAAAATCGAAAATATGATTTCTTCAAACATTTGTACTTGAAAACTTCTCAAAAAATCTAAGGGTTTTGTTAGGGCTCTGATAATGTCGAAAATGTACCTATTTTACTCATTTCGGAAAGAGCTGCTAATAATTCAAATTTATAATGAAGTTTATTATCAATAAAAATATGAAGTTATTGCTTTTCCATTATAATAATCTCTTTTCTGAGATAGGGCACTTTTATATAATTGAGAAAAGTTTATTTCTTTAAGTAGGTATATTCAATTAAAGAACTAATTTTCCTGAAACGTGTAACCTATGTGTTCGAGTAATACAAGTGCTGGGCAACATATAAGCCAGGTCTTAGTGTCAAATCCAACTATACAGGATGTTTCTTAATAACATGCTAGTATTAAATGAAGTTATTCTTGGTCCATTATGAGATAAAACAGCATGTGAAAATATGTCCTAAGGGTCTTCAGTTTTGAACTAAAATTCATTCGTTTGCACCTAGCCAGACCACTTTTCTTGTATTTTGAAACTAAAATATATTAATATAAAAGTGAAGTAATCTAAATAAAATTTGGAATACCATACCAAAATGATCAGAAAACAAATAAAACATTAAATTATTGAAAATATTGATGAAGAGAAAACATGAATAACAGGAATATTCACGACAATGTGTACTACTATTTTTCTTAATATTCATTTGCAATTTCTTGCGTGATAAAATTATTGTCTAGAATTCGTTTCACCACTGCCAAAGAAGTGTGTTAGTTCACTCAAAATTTGTGAAATAAACAATATGAAGAGTTAACCCAAATCGACTAAAAATAATATTGAGATACAGGATACAGGGGGTTCTACTTAGACATTCAAACATCTCGAAAAATAAAGAATATCTGTTTAAGTAGAATGGGTCGGTTTTTTATATAGACAGATTTATAGAATTGAAAATTCATAATAAAATTACATTTGTGCCAGAGGTGAAGAGTTTGGGAAGGGTCAGCATCTCAGTTGCAGCTGTATCTACCTATATAAAATAAAGTAGGTTAAGAACAAATAAATGTATTACCTTTGTCAAGTATGAAAAAGATAAGACAAATAAATAGTTTTAAAAGTTTAAAGCAAGAGTCCTCATATTATGTTATTCTAAGGTTATTGTGGTGGTTAATTACATGTTATTTATCGTCCTACACTCAGGTGCAAAAAACGCATCACCCAAATTTAGTACGATTCTCGATAGACAATATTTTTTGAAGCTGTGTATTTATTTTCATAATTAATTCTTTCTTTAATTCCTGACGAAAATTTTATATGCTGTTTTCTTGGTTTTTATCAAAAAATATTTTAATTAATCTAGGACATTTCAGTGATGAATCTTTTTGGCACGATATTGTTACGGAATCCAAAATTTTTCTTGCTGGGAAGAAACACTGACTTTTTTCAAACTTGTTCTTTTTTGAGTCATCGTTTTATCAATATTACCAAGGACGATATAGCCTCTTAACGGAACACTGAATCTTTGATGATTTCGTCATATAGCCCTCGTTACTATGGTTTTGAAAAGATAAACCAGTTCTCGAAAGCTTCTCAAAATCACGTATTTCAGAAAACTGTCATTTCAGTGTACATTCTGATTATTGGCAAACCGTTAGGTACCCCCTTTGAAGATGGGCAGCACCAACACCTAACAAAATTTTCTATCGGCAGAGACAAAAGAAATGACAGTAGTGGTAAATTGGTGTTATAAACAATAAACAATGCAAACAAAGGCAAAATTAAAACTTTGACAAAACATATGAAAAATAAAGGGGGGAAACAGTTCAATATTTCGTATTTCTGTATTTCCTCCTTTTGCTCTTATTATGGCATGCATAAGCCTGGTCTTACAGACAATCCGATTATGAATCATGCTATGATCCCATATGTGTTCTATAGGGTTTGCATCTGAGGAGCACGCAGGCCAGTTCATCTTTCGAATTCTCTCGCCACATAACGCGGGCTTCGCCCATCGTCAATGGGGGCAACAGCAGCAGAACTCAGAATCATAACCAAAAATGTGCCACTGAAATGACAGTTTTCTGAAATACGTGATTTCGAGAAGACTTGTTTATCTTTCTCAAAACCATTGTAACGGGGTAGTAACGCAATCATCGAAAATTCAGTGTTACATTTAAAAGGTTGTATCTTCCTTGGTAACATTGATAGGTTGAAACAAAAAGGAATATGTTTGGAAAAAGTCATTCTTTTTTCCCAGGAAGAAAAGATCGCGCCGTACCGCCGTTTCGTTTTAGTGTTGAAAAAGAGTCATCACTGAAAGGTTCAATATTAATTAATATCTTTTTTTATAAAAACCCAGCTTACAGCACACAGAACTAGAAAGTTTCATCTTGAATTTAAAAAAAGAATTGTGAAAATCGAGAAAGAGTTTCGAAATCGCCTTAAATTTGGGTGATTCGTTTTTATTGCACCTGAGTGTATCAACAGTTTAGAAAATGTTTTATGTAAAAAAAACTGTTCTAACAATACATGATATTCAGCAACCACCATGCTGATCCTGAATTTTCATATTTATTAGTTACTAGCATTTGCCCGCGCTTTCGTGCGCGTGAAAAACTGCAACTCCATGCAGTAGTTTTTGCGTGATGCGGGTACAAAAATACAAACATACAGAAATACAGACCGACGCTCTGAACTGGAGCCTATATTTGAAGTCAGACCTCTAATAATATATCGGTGACAATTGCATTCAATTCCATGTAGTAGTTTTTGCGTGATGCGCGTACAAACATACAGACAGACAGTCAAAAATTCTAAAAAAAACTTTGACTTCTTTTTTTCTAATAAAGATCGCCCATATTATTCTTTCTTAAATATCTTTAATTTATAGACTACAGACATCGACTTCTTACATTTTTTTTTATACACGGTGTCCCATTAAGCGGTAGACGGAAGATTCTGTTTAAACCGTTGGTGCTATAGAAAAATATTTTTGTACAAAACTTCACTCGATTCATACGCTGCACAATTTAAAAATATTTTCCAGCATGACAGACTTCCGGTTATACCGGAAACCGACATCAACTTCGTTATTTTAAATAGAATACCCTGCATATTATTATATTTTTGAAATCCCCTTTTAATTTTAAGGTGACGTTGTTGAACATAAATTATGTGTAAAATGTATCCAAACCAGAGAAAATAGTACTGTGCGCCATTTAAAATAACTTAGAAACGAAGGCACTAAAAGAATGCGGTTCTCGCCTCTCGCTTCAGAAAGTAAGGATCTATCGTTTTGTAATCAATATTGAAAAAGAAATGTGAAACCACCAGAAATTGATTTGAACTTTGTAAAATTTAAAGAGCAATAATTTCATTATTTCAAATGGAACGATTTTTTCCCTTCAAGAGAAGAGAGAAGGTTTCTCATATCTATAACTAATAGTTTTCCTGTTATTTGTATTTTTTGAAAATATTGAAATTTGGGCTTGTTACCATGGATACCTACGATTTCAAATAGAAACCGCATGTGGATCGATTTCCTATTATTTACTCAACTTTCCGTGCTATCAATTTTGTTGTTTTGGTTTGTTGCATTCGTAAATTTCTTTTTTCTTTTCCGTGTAGTTCTATCTGTTATGGATCAATGCTTAGTGGGACACCCAGTATATGTATAATGTATTATTTGATTTGTAATATAAAGTAGATTTGATTTTCGGTAATACCTACCTATGTGAATGATTCCTCATCTGGAAACAATGTGGATTAAGATTTAGCAGAATTTGAATCTGCACTTATTTACAAAGTACTTCAACGTTATTGTTTAATACATGAACATACCCAGATAGAATGAATAATGTAAAGGAATTGATTATTTTAAAAGAAAATACTATGTATGTTATTGGTTCAGATTCATAAACAGATAGTGACAAACAAGGCATCGAATATTCTGTAAGGTTAGAAACACTTTTTCATGAGATTTCGTTGAAACTGATGAAACTGGTATCAAAATTGCAACGTCCATGTTATATAATTTCGAGCATGATGAACTAAAGCTTCCTCGTATAACAAACAAAGTAGATACATACGTGGGTACATAAAGACATGTTGTATTCCTTGAGTTAGTAGGATATATTTTAAAAGGCAATGTTACAACAACTTTGGTGTGGTTAATGCTGCTAAAAAATTCAATTTCTTAAATATCAAGGCCTCAAAAAATAAGAAATAAAATTAATCCCGTTTGTCATGTTTGAATTGTGTTCCAAATAAACTGGTTTCCTCCAATCAGTCGATCAGGGAATGATTAATACCGAGAAAGAAATGTTATTTATGAGCCGCAAATGCTAATAAGACAGCTGCATAATAGCTTCCGAATGGAAAATTTATATAATCCTCTTGTCTTTGATATGCGCTACATCAACAAAAATTAATGTGCGAAATTGAAATGTTTAATATCTTAATTATTGTATCTGGTGAGATTATTAGACCTATCCTCCAACATTTTGCAGTGATGATAAAATTCATAACATGATTTATGCGAAGTAAAAGGAATCACCATACATAGAAAGCTAACTAATAGCTGAGAAAGAATGTAGATAAAAATTATTTTTACCAGCTTCATAGGAGGAGGATGTATTTAAATCAATTATTGTACGCTTGTTTCTTTTGATATCAAGCTGAGTATCCATCAACCGCAAGTTACCAAATTTTTGTGTTACCATCATTTTTCAAAAAACAAAATTGTAAACAAATGTCAAAAAAACAGTTTTCCATCTCAAAGGAGCTGTTGCCAATATTTAAGTGCTGGGTTGTATACATGGTCAGTTGAAAACACAAGTTGAAAATAAGAACATCTAAGTCAAGTGGACCAGCGAATTAGCTGACTCAACCGATGACAATGATATAAATGGAAAAATAAAAATGATACATGGAAAAGTATTAGTGATATTATGGGGCTATACAAACCCGAATTAAAGAGAAAAGTGAAAAATTTGACTGCACAGTTTTTCAGAGAGAAAATAAATTAAGCAAATCTGAAGCTGCGACTTCTTAGAGTCGAATATTGTTTGTCAACCTATGGCTTCTTTTTTCAACAGAGAAAATGTTTTAAACTATTACTTCACATTTTCTTAAGTATTTATTAGTTGAATCCCTCCATGTACGTTTGTTTCTTTGAGACCTGCTTTTACTCAATATATATGTCGTGGCCCGATCGGAAAATTATACATATCTAAATATAAAAGTCATATTACCTACCGTTAGAGCAGGCAAAAATAAATAAATCATGGTTAATTAAATAAAAAAAACTCCTATATGTCGATAACACTCTTAGCAGGCCTCATCTACTAGTCTACTAGAGTCGGCCCAACTATTTGTCGAAAAAGTTATCTACATATCTGTTATTTTTTTGTTTTGAATTGTTCCAGAAATATGCATACTTTCACATTTTTGAACTTCTGAAGGGCAGAAACTTTTTATAAATGACCCCTTAACCCTTTTATTATTCCTTACATCCGTCAAGATAACAGAATTCTTATAAGATCATACTGGTATCAGTCCGCCTACCCGTTTGATGACTGACCGTCTGTCACAGCCTATTTAGTCCATATCTACTGAACAAAAATAGTATATGATATTTATTTAGAGTTTTTCAATAATGAAGAAAATTGACCGTTATCCCATCTTCGCGCCTGGAACTAGGAAAATTGGAGAATATATAGGGCCTTACTATATTTTACAAGGAAACCAAAGCCAAAGCCTAAGTTAAGAAACTTCTCCATGAAATAGGTCAATTGCATACACTCTTTTTGAAATTAAACTTTTGTCCAAATTTTCCAAAGATTTGTGAATCTCGAGGAGATCAGATTTTTGTAATAGATTGTCATTTGTTAAAAAAAATTTCTTATTGTATACATATTTAAATCTCGTATAGATTTTTATCTACTCATGCACTTAGGAAATCTCTAATTTCCTAGAGTTTTTCATTTTTTACCTACAAGAACAATTAATAACTACCACTAGTTAGTAAGTCTAAGAAAACATGTAGAATATATATGGCCTTACTATATTTTACATGAAAACCAAAGCCAAATCCTAAATTCAGAACCTTCTCCATGAAGTAGATCAATTACATTCCTTTCGAAGATTAAATCTCGTCCAAATTTTTCAAAGATTTGTGATTTTACAAAATATCAGGTTTTTTGTAATAGACTGACATTTGGTAAAAACTTTTCTTAGTACCCATATATTTCAAATTTGTATAGATTTATATCTACTCCAGCACTTGAGAAATCTCTAATTTCCTAGAGCTTTTCATTTTTCACTTACAAGAACAATTATTAAGTACCTATTACTACTAAGTCTAAGAAAGAATTAAGAATATGTAGGTCCTTACTATATTTTACACGAAAATCAAAGCCAAATTCCAAGTTCGAAACCTTCTCCATAAACTCAGTCAATTGCATATACTCATTTTAAAATTAAACTTTTGTCCAAATTTTACAAAGATTTGTGATTTTCCAGGATATCAGATTTTTTGTAATAGATTGTCATCTGTTAGAAAACTTTTCTTAGTAGGTACCTACATATTTCAAGTTAGTGAAGATTTTTATCTACTTATGAACTTAAGAAATATCTAATTTCCTAGTTCTTGATTTTTTACTCACAAGAACAATTAATTGGTTTCTAATTTTTTTGGATATTTGTTACATCTTATATGGAATCTAAGTACATTAATGATATGGTCAAACGTTAATGGATAGATCGACAAACGTTGATGAATGAATGATATGCCAGTATCTAAGTATATTAGTCGGCCATTTTATCAAATGTGACTATTTTATGACATGATCAGTTACATTATGATACCATCTGATATATTATATTCTCTCATTTCTTTTTGCTTAGAACAATAAACGCATTTTATCATAGTCGCTTGATGACCGTTGTGACAACTAAATATTCTTTGTGGAGACAGCAATTTGTCATCTGAAATATTCCTTTAACTTTTATTGATTGATTTTAATCTGGTAAATATAGACAATATGAAAACAAAAGTCGGTGACTTTATGACTTTTTTAAGAGTTGTAAACTGTTGCCGATATAGAAGTTGCCAATTATTTTGCTGGATACGTGGCTTTACTCCGTTAAGTATACTGAATATTCAAGGATTTAATGACTTTTTCCATGTTTTAAAAGGAAATGCTGCCGAAAACACTATCCAAAAAGAGTCCTTGGTAATCTTTACACAATTTGTTTAATTATCTGACCAAGAAGTAACAAAATGTTTTCAACAAAATATATAAAGCTCGTCCTTATCAGATCGTGTGACCATTCATTTTTTCCATCGTACCAAGACAAATAAAAATTATATTTTTTTCCATGAATTCTTCCATATTGGTATTTCTTGTGGTAATTTTTTAAGATAGGCTCGATATAATTATCTAATTCACATTATTATTTTTAATTTATTACGGCTATCGATTTACGTTAAATACCATCACCAGGCCAGCCTCAGTTGTGAAATTATTACAAATTATGGATCATATGTTTTCTTTGTATAAAAGGTTTTTAAAGGTGGTGACGCTGGCCTGATGATGTTACTCAACCAAAATCGATAGCCTCAAGTAGTGTGTCTTGTTGATCATATCTTACCTACCTTACAAAACAATGATCTTATTTAATTGACGTAGGATTTACAATGTCGCCTGAATACGAGTAGAACAGTTGAAAAATTGACAGTTCATTTGAGTAGGTATACCTTTTTTCCTGTTTGCTCTCAGATATACCCATCAGGTATAGTATATGCAATTTATCCAAAATCGATTTGAAGTTTCCAATAAGTTTTCGTCTGCTAAATTTTCCCGCAAAAATCACACAAAAGATCTTGCCAGATTTTATTCAATATTGTCAAACCAGAAACTTCATTAGTAGATTCAGTAATACATTTTTTACAAAGGATAGGACAAACTTTATAGATGTTTCTTTGCAAAATACAGCTTATGTGCCTAATAGTAATTCTGTTGGCATTGCATTGCTACAGTAGCAGTGCAGGAAACCACAGGCCAGAGATAAGCCAAATTATCCCTAAAAAGCCCCTCAGCCAAAATGTCCCGCGAAATACTAAATCAAATTCGTAAAACGACAAGGATAGTGGTGGGGATGCTGACAGGACATTGTAGGCAAAAGAAGCACATGCACAATATGGGCCTGGACGAAGACGACCTATGTAGGTTCTGCCAGGAAGTGCACTAAATCGCAGATCACAAACTCTGTGAATATGAAGCCCTGGTAAGAGTGCGTTTCAATTATTCAGGGAATATAAACCGAAGGCAGAGAGCTACGTGAAGGATTCGGCATCGAGACTGCTAAGTCTGCGAAAACGGATAAGTCTAGAGTCTAGATACTAACTATAAGGTAATGGAGAACCGCAATAAACTGGTTGTGGTGGGCTAGGACGCACAGCCACTCCAACAAATCTAATCTAAATTGATGTGTGTGTTGGTGCTGGTAGTTTTGAAGCTGTACAGTTATAGGTAGATAGAAGACCTCAAAGGAATTAATATTATTTTCTATTTTTCAGTGCACCTCCAATAACTTCAATATAATTTTTTGTAACAGATATTTATTTGATTTTTTTTAAAATTATCACTCATTAAAATTGTTGAATGTTTACTTATTTTCAGTGATTTCCACATATAGCTTCAAGTTGCTCACACTTTCCTAATGCAGTAATACAGAAACATGGATTGCATTTTTTCGTCTGCTTGGCGCAAAATTTTACCGACATCTAGGAGTGTCGGCTTAAAAAATAGCACTTCAAAATTAGATTTCTTAATAGACAGTATCCAATATATAAAGAGGTCAATAGCTTTTATCTGAAGTGATAAAAATATAATTGATGATAAGAATTTCTGAATAAAATCGAAAATCGTAGAATTCACTAAAAATTATCAAACTAGATGCTTGAAATTTGAAAAGAAAGAGGATATAAACATTTTTTACAAAAAAATTGACAGGCATTATTAGTTGGTGCACATAAAAATACAAAATAATATCAATTCTATTGGTGCTGATACTTTTGAAGTTTTCCGGTTGCAGTTAGATTGATAACTTTTGGCACCAACTTCACAAGTAGGTACAAGCACCAGCACCAATAGAATTAATATTTTTTTATATTATTCAGTGCACCAACAAATAACGTCGGTCCAATTTTTAGTAAAAAATATTTATTAAAATGTATGTTCGCGTGTTTTGCCTAATACCTTAATGTGCACCGATTTTGATGATTCTTTATTTATTAAAAAGGGGAGTGGGCTGGAGTTTTGGCTAAAATCCAGCACATCCTTCCACCTAAAAGTAGGAGTGTAGTGTTCAGAGATGGTCCTATATTTTTGAATATACAGTATGTGTCACAAAAAAAAACACCCAAAAATTTTTGACGCTCTCATCTTCAAAGCGTTCTAGAGTTTATTCCATAGATAAATTCGCTACGGGGTTTATTCTATACATAAATGACATTGTCAAGAACCTAGAAAAGTGAAGTCTTCAATTTTTTGCTGATGATACTGTTAAATATGTTGTAGGGAAAAGGAATGATGAAATAGTCCAGACATAAAATGATCAACTGAGCAATATATTCGATTGGAGAAATAACAACGCACTCAAGCTAAACATTGATAAAACAAAAATGATAATGAGCTTAAAATTAATAATGAAACTATTGAAAGGGTAATTTATTTTAAATATTTGGAAGGTATTATAGATTAAAATGTATCCTTTTCATTACAAATCAATAGCTAAAAAAGGTACTTAATGTATATGGTAGAATATCTTAGGACTCAAATTCACAGTTGACAATTTAGAAAACGATGATGGCTTCACAGTTTTATTTTTCATCCATATTGCTATTTTTAGTTAATGATTATCTAGATGTTCTACAGAAAAATCAAAATAAAGCATTACGGATGATTTTAAGATTTAATAATTTCACTAGCATAAGACATATGTTAGATTCAACAAATCTTTTGAGTGTAAGGCAAACTATAAGAGATATGTATGATATTTATTTACAAAATTTTAAATAGGTTGGTACTTGATCATCATTTAACTTTCATTCGTCCACTACTGGACTGGGTGTTTCCATTATTTCTGATACTGAGCGGTGTTTATCCAGTTGGTGCTAATCTTTTTCAGGTCCATCTAGTTGGCGACCGACCTTTGCTTCGTTTATACTCTCTTGGTTGCCATTCCTGAATTTTCTTAGTCTAGTCTAGTCTAGTCTAGTCTACATTTTATTCTTGTTATTCTCTCCATAATGTTAACCATATACCTGATTTCTTACTTCATTTCGTACTCTGTATCTGAAAATTAAATCAAGCATAGAGCGTTCCACTTTGCGTTGCGTTCTTGCGTAGTTTGCTTTAGTTAGAGTCTCTGCACAGTAATCGAACGCAGGAAGGATGCACATTTGTTTCAGTGCATATGGGACATAATTTTTGCAGACATTGAGAAGTATTTGTTCACCTTCACAATGTTATTCTTCTCAGTAATTCCGCTATTCGGTTATCTCTACCAATCCTTATCTCGTGACCCATATATAAGAAACTTTGCACCATATGTATGTCGACATTTAAAAGATGAGTGGGAGCTAACTTAGTCATCATTTTTGTTTTTTCAAAATTCTTCTTCAGGACAACCTTCTGTGTAGCGTCTATCAGTTCTTGGATCATAATGCCAACCATTTCCATGTTCTTGGAAACGAGTACAATATAATCCGCAAATCTGAGATTGTTGATTCTTTCCCATCAATGTTGATGCCTCTGCTTACCCACTCTAAGTTTTCTAAGACAGTGAAAAATAGTATAACTAGACGACAACGTCTCACCTTGACTTACCGCATTTTTCTATTTTTTTGTAGGGGTGTGGAGAAAGACCGTTGTTGTTGCGTTATATATATATATATTCTTTATAATTTCTGAGTAATCGGTAATTCGGTAATCGATTCGGCATTCGTTGAATGCTTCCATGATGGCATTTAATTCGACCGTATTAAATGCTTTATGGAAAACTATAAAGATCAGAGCTAGAGCTCTGTTATATTCGACAGACTTTTAATTACAGTTTTTATACATTGTAGGTGGTTTTATGTACCGTAGAAAGTTCAGAAGAATCCAGCCTGTTCTCTTAGTTGTACAAGTCGAATTTTGATTTTAAACCGCTTGTTATAATTCTGGTATATATCTTGTATAGATGATTAACACAGCTAATCAGTCTGTAGTTTTCCAGGCTCGTTTTATCTCGTTTTTTATAAAGTAATATTTTGAGTCATTCCGTAAGGTAAGGATATTCTGGTCGAACAGGCATAAGTTAAAGAGTTCTAGGATTTTATATATGAAAACTGCTCCTCTCCATTTTATAACCTTCGTTACTACTCTGTCTTCTCCAGGTAACCAATAATAATTTTTAATTTTATGAAGTGCGTGGGAAGTTCAACATGAGAAATGTCGGGTATATCTTCAGAGCCTTGTTTTTGGTATCTTCTGCCATGGTTATTCCCCTGTTTGGTTTATATTTATCGGTTACCTACTATATTACTGTTTTTAGGCTGAAATATTGCTCTTTTGCCATTTGTGGTTTTTCTTCTCATGATTTTCATACTTTTATTTTCCGGGATGATTTGAGCTATGTGTTAATTTTTGTATATTCTTTCATTTTTAGTGATAATATCTCTCTATTTTATGTTTTTATCTCGTGTGTTTCAGTGTTTGAGTCTTCGTTCTTTCATCTTTATTTCTGTCTCTGTTGTTTCTTCGACAAAAACGGTTTTGTACCTGCTTAATTGTGTCTACTATATTATTATTTTGTTAGTTCATGTCGACTGGTGATGGTTTGTTTTGTAGTGTGTTAACAATATATTGTGAGAATCTTTCTTCGTCTGTTCGATGTGTCCACAGTTTGGTCTTCTTTTTGATCATTTCGTGTCCTTTTAGATCGTTAAATATTTCTATATTAACTCTATCTAATCTGTGTTGTAAATCTGGTTAGTCCCGTATCGTCTTTATGTACTTATCGTTTGATAGACATTAAATAATTTATTTCGCTTAGGGTTCTTCTAGAAGCCCCTTGTTGAAACAAGTTATTTATCTAGATGGGTTGTTTTCCAAAAGGAATGTTAGCAATGTTTCTCCTCCTTCGTTTCTGCCTGAGCTTTCGAAGTTCCCAAGCGCTGTTCCCGACGAGTCTGTTGACATATGATTTTGAAGTATGCAGAGTTCTCTTCAATGGCATTTAGTAGGTCTTCACAGAAGATATCTATTTATTCAGCACAGTGTGTCGATGTTGGCGCGTATATCTGAATGATATCCAATGTGTATCTTGAGCATCTTATAATCCAAAAATTTCGGTTAAAGCAAACATATTCCTACAAAGCAACCATTCGCGTTAAGAGACCACTTATGAACACTGCATAGTTACAAATAGAAAGCAGATACACCTTTATTAAATGACTCTTGAGTGCGCTCACTATTGAAAGATTGTATTTTCTATTTTTCAGTATCATTTGGTAAATTAGCCCTAATTTCTAAAAAAAATATCTATCACTGTGCCACATCTAATCGAGGGTTGACGGAAAGCTAAAAATTAATCACGTGCTTGGAGGATCTGGTCCACTGGATTACTTTTTAAGAACTTCAACAGTTTCCGGGCACAGGGACATTCTCGGAAAAGTTGTGAATTCATGTTTAATTTTTTGAAAGTTTTACGTTATTTTTTAGCCACATCAAACAGGAGGCCTTTTTTAGTGAGTGAAGATTCCTAAAAAAAGTTGCTTCTTGTAAAACAGAGCCGACTCCAAAACTAATCCTGTGACACTCCTAAATTGTTGGTGATAAAAACAAATCGGAAGCCATTAAGGGGAAAAATGTGAATATGAATAAGTACCAATTCTGAGTTGACACCTTCACTAACAGAGCGTGATAGCTTGGCTAGATCAGATAATAGCTTTTCAGATAAGGTCCACAACGTATTTATTTCTGAGAGGGCCTTAAAACTCAACGTTCTGCTTGCCAAATTGACCCAATAATATTCGTTATATTTTCAATAAACAAACAATAAATTGTTAGTTTTTAACGAATTTACCTCATAGATAGATAACTACTAGAGATATTAAACATGTTGAAACAGATATTCTTTAAAGCTCACGTATAATTTCCGAGTAGCACAAATTCGTTTTGAAATTTAGTAAAAAAGAACATAGCTTAAGATGACCTCGTGTTAATGCATTTTTTACAACTTACATTTTCATTTCATTATTAAATAATGATATACACCTTCAATAAGAAATAGTTACGCAATAGTTTCAGGAAGAACATTTCCCAGCCATCAACCTACATCCGTATTTGTATAATATATATTGTACTAGGTATAGGGTTTTAATAGAATGGTTGATCGATTAATATATCTAATGTACTACGCATAGGAATGACAAAATAGAGAATGGTAATTACAATTACTCTTTTAATGAACAACAGACAAATTAAGGATAATTCTATTAGACAGAAGATAATATTACGAGTTTATGATAAATCCTGTTCTGGTCAGCATCCGGAATAATTCAAAGGTAAATGTCAGAGACTGTATATTATATTCATATAAGTATATTTTTAATAGATACGCTTCAGCAGGATCTCATTTCAGCTTCACGTTGATGGATTTCAGTTATTTGTGGTCAGGATTTTGCATATTAATACTATGACCACATATGGATCAGAAAAGAAGAATACAAAGTTCATTATAATATTATAATATTATAATATTATAATATATCGGTACCGCATACAGTAACCTTTTCAAATTAGGTGTGGAATACTTATAGCTAAATTATTTTGGCATTTGAGGACCACTAAAATAAGAAAAATTCCGACAGCTCGGAACTAGCGGGTAGGTTAATTTTTATTAGTCATTTACTCAAAGGATTTTTTTAATAGCCACCACATTGAAACTACTAGTCGTATCAAGCCCATCAACGAACTCGATCCCAAAATATTTACATGACAGATTTGAACGTGATATCTCTATCAATATGACCTCTATCGGATTTCCGTATATGGAACCCGGGGACTTTTTGATAACTGTGGCGCCAAGATTTAACAATGTTTTCTGATAAAACACTATAAAATAAGACGAAAATCATGAATACTAATTTTTGAATTTTCGTCTCCTTTTGGAAATATTGGCCCTTTTTGTCCTAACAAGCTTGCGGGATGTTGGAGTGTAGGGTGGAGAAAAAACGCGTTTAGAAGTAAATAAAAATTCGCACTTACCAGTAAAATCACTGTAGACACCGTCTCAACAAGGCATTTTTTTCATATGTTGCCATTTTTAATTGGATATTGCACTGTAAAAACACATTTCACTTCTTGGTCAGCCGCCAGCATAATGTAATTACTGAAATAATCTTAGAAAATGGACATACGTTTCCATACGATTATAAATACACTGTTTACTTCATTTTAAGAATAAGAAGAAGAATAATTATCATTAAGTATTCTTGCTATAGTAGAATACGTTGTAGACAATAGAAAGAAGTATCTGTATGTGAAATATAATTCAAAGAAAATTTATTCAAACAAGGAAACTATGGAATAAAATTAATTACAAATTTAGTATTTTATGGTTGGCTAGGTTTGTGTTTTGTTAACAGGTTAGCTTCCTGAATATTTGCTAAACTACAACTACATTTTAAACTCCAGTTTTATATAAAATAAGCTGTTCGGGAAAGTGATGCTATCAATTTACTTGCTTATTAATTATTCTTTGTATAAAATTCTTCGAAACCTAAAGTATGTACTGATATTTCAAAATATCCAACTGTTTATCGCTAGATGAGCTACAAGACGCATACTAGGTATTTTCGACCTTTTAGATACACAGGCAATGGTGTAGTATTTGAAACGTAAGATGTTTCTTGTTTAAGCCATTTTAAATTTCAAAACAACAATAATATGACACAATGACATATGACAATAATAGCGGCTAGACGTCAGACAAGAGTCAAGGAGGGCAAGGTGAAATTTATGTGTTTATAGTGATTAATGTGAAGTTTTCTTGAAAATACTTCTTTGGGACGGCTTCCACCTTTGATGTTTTGTAAGTACGGCTTCTTTTACACCTCTACATGCGTCTTATTCCCTACCTAACACCCCTTTTGCTCCAACATCCCGCAAGCTTGTTGGAACAAAAAGAGGCCAATATCTCGAAAATTGGTATTCTTGATCGTCGTCTTATTTTGGGTTTTTTTATCAGAAAACACAATTAAATATTGGCACCACAGTTATCGGAAGCGAGCCGGGAACCCTAATACAGTAAGAAGGAGAATAAAATTCTTCGTAGGAATATGTTAATAGATATAGCGTCTGTCATTGGAAATACAAAGTTTTTCTTCCAACTTCAAACTTGAAAATTTCCAATCATCCTGAATAATTTTTGATAATGAAATTTGAACGAGGGTATTTTTCGAACATTCAAATCGGACAATCAAAGCCAGGTGCTGAAGTTCAATAGAATTAACTAGGTTGAGTAGATTTTTTTCTTTATATCATAATATTGAACAAATCTAATTTTGAAAACGATAGAAAATATCGAATATTGAAGTAAGTCACCTTCATTTGGACTTTTCATTCCGAAATTAACAAACAATACAGGGTGTACCGTTTAAAAAATTATTTCATATGTTTGTTTTCGATTGTGTACACGGAGATTCTTTATTTAGCCAGTAAAAAACAATAACATGTTATCGCATGGTTTTCTATTGAAAACGTTTTTTTTTTAAATTACATATTGACATTTAAAAATTCAGACAACCTGGACCTGAAAATCTAGCTGTTCGCGGAATATTTTCCGACATTTATACGTATCTACCTATAAGTATCTCGATTTAGACAAACGATTTTCCTCATTTTATATATAATTTTGTCTGTTTTTAGACTACTTCACAATAATTGGACTCGCACTCTATACCACCCTTTGTTTCAAAAGACATAAGAAATGTATGAAATAAATTTTTTTTAGAATTTAGACCCTATTCTAATTTACATATTTTGAGATTTTTGGGCAGAATTTATATATATATATATATATATATATATATATATATATATATATATATATATATATATAAATAAAAAGATGTTCTTGGGGATGCAGTCATATATTCAATAAAATTCTTTGACTGAAGCCGAGCTTTCGAGAATGTTTATTCTCTTCTTCAGGGCAAAAATCGTGAATTTATAATAAATTAACCAAAATGACATTTGTAATTGATGAATATGAAATCTTTCCTGTTTTTGGTTAATTTATTATAAATTCACGATTTTTGCCCTGAAGAAGAGAATAAACATTCTCGAAAGCTCGGCTTCAGTCAAAGAATTTTATTGAATATATGACTGCATCCCCAAGAACATCTTTTTATTTATTATAAATCCAGTCAAGAATACAAAATCAATATATATATATATATATATATATATATATATATATATATATATATATATATATATATATATATATATATATACATATATATATATATATACATATATATATTTATATTTATATTTTTTCTCTAAAGATGGCTTCCTCTAGCGGTAAAACTAGAGAGTCTATTTCCAGTGAGTTCTGTTCACCATTTTTACGGAGGAATTCTTTCCCAAAGTTTTACGATAAAAATTTCATGGGATGCTACCGGAGGATGGAATTTTGACTCATACTCTTTTTATAAAAAGCTTCTTTAGGTATTTAAAAATGAATCAGCATTAGGAGAAAAATCGTGTAAACCACTCATTTAGTAAGTACAAGAACAAGACTGCCTTCTACTGCTTATCTTAATCCTCTTGATTCTAATCGAGCCAAGATAGGTAATAGGTATTTCCTGATTGTCAAACATGTTCAAAGAAAAGTCCGCATTCTCTTGGGATCGTTTCACGTGCTATCTAAATTAAAAATAGCTATACTTTTACTACAAGATTATATCGTTTTAAAACGTTACGTCAGACAGGCGGCGGGCGGTGCAATATTACAAGCAGATCCTTTTGTTCTGCTATCCACATGTTACAGCACGATTTAAATTTAATATGGTATTTTTCAGTATTATCACCACCACCGATTGAGAAATCAAAAATTCGAGATCAAATTTGATACCTATATTATATTACCTGGTATTTCTTGATTTACAAAAAAGATTGATGATTTTTCTAAATTGAAAGAATAACTTGAGTATCTGATTAATATTTTTTTTTAAATTTCAGATGTCCAGCTTAGTTTTCAATAATATAATTTTCAAAATGGGAATGAGTTGAACAAGAGAGTTGAGAAATGGTCCCATATTCATAAAAATTCAAGTATCCTTATCCAAAAGAGTTACGGTTTTCGAGTTACAGCAACGGTAGAGATTGAAATATTTTTATTTCCTCTATGCAATGTTTTACGAAAACTGAAAATATGAGACAGACAAATTAAAGAAGAGATTATATGTAGCAACATTTAAATTGGACATAATTTAAAAAAGCTACGGTTCTCGACTTAAGCAGTGGTAATTTCTGAAATATGTGTATTTAGGCCGCGATGTTATGAGATCTCTGAATAATGACAAGTACAAGCAAATAATATACTTATGGGTATTAGTAAACGTTCAACGATTTTCATGACTAATGTTACACTAAATAGAATTAATATTTTTTTTTTCAGTGCACCAACTAATCCAATTTCTTGTAAAAAAATATATTTAACAATTTTCACTAAGGTTCACTAATACCAAAGAAGATAGTACTTATTATTACCCACGTATATTCTTTGCGTGTATTTGTAATTATTTAGAGACCACAAAACATCGCGACGGAAATACGCATAAGTATTTTAGATTTTACCATTTTACCACTGCTGTAACTCTAAAACCGTCACTCTAAGGAGAAAATGTTCAGAGTAAATGTTACTACAAATAATCTGTTCTTTCATGAGTTTGCCTTAGATTTTCAATTTTCGAAAGAAAAGTAAATATTTTTAAAAAATGTTCAATTGAAACGTTTCCGGATATTGTTTTATCTTTAATTCTGTCAGCTGAGATTTTCGATTTTCGAAACAAATTTAAAAATTGAAAGGCAGGAGATTTCGGATTGTGTTTACATCCTCCGATTGGGTTCGTCGGTCAAAAATAGGTGTTCTCATTTGAAGTTCATTGACCGGTCCGGGCGTTTTTACTAAAAAACGGCTGAATAATAAATGAATTTAGACGTTATTTCCAGTGTATTTTTGTTGTTTTATCCATCATTTTTTGAATCGGACACACACCGGTGAATGTTAACATTCACATAAACGATTCCGTAAATCTTAAGACACATTGGTTTACAAATAACGTGAATGCTTAGACACGCAAGTGCTTTTTTAAAGCTGTATACATAGAAACAAAACAAATATTAATATTGAGAGTGATGTTATACCAATTATTAATACCATACAAATTGCCCAGTTGCATCCAATTAATTATAATATAGCGACCGACATAAGATACTTTCAACGGGATGACAACCTGTTTGTTACTCTGATAATAAATTAATAATCTTGGTTAATATGACAAACGCTTGTTGGTAAAGTTTTCGGTTGATTAGACATCAAATGAAAATAATTAAGCTGATCAGTCATGATTTTAAATTAATTCCAGTTGTTGAGATCTTTGAATTTATATCGTCGGAAATACTATTTTAAACATTCTCTTATTAAGCATGTAGGATGTACTTTGTTTGATTTCAATTAATTGGTTATGAATGCTTGGATAGATCGATTTCTTCTTAAATAGTCAGATTCTAATATACAGAATGGTGCATCAAAGGCTTTCCATCCAGGTTGATTTTCTTGTAACTGATTAAATCAAAACAAGCTGGAATACGTGATTTATGGCTTTTAAGAGGATTTGTTTTTGATATTCTTGCCCCCTTTTCATTTCCAGATTTGCATCATACATAGAAAGGAATGAAAATGTAAATTATTTCTATCGGTAATATTTATGGATCATTATTGTGGTGGCTATTACACGGCAGATAGGTGCTCAAAGGCTGCTGAATGGTATTCAAAGGCAATCTCCAATAAAAATATTTTTGTTCAGGGGAACGCTAGATCTGTCCATCCGAAATTACTACAGAGACCTTTACCGATATGCCAAAAACAAGGAAAAGTTATAAGAAATAGAGACATATTCAACATTGCGAATGCCAATCCCAGATAGAAAACACGATGTAGCAAGAGTTTCCGTAAAAGTGACCACTACGCCTGAGGGCCCAAAACTGACTCGGGAACAGGAGCCGGTATTAAGAGGGCACAAGAGACAATTATAATATAGACCTTTCAGGCAGGGATAATGACGATACAATGGAGGAATTGATAAGACGAGAGGTAAAGGGCCAAAGAATCATCATCTACTCAGACAGCCAAGTAGCTCTAAAAGCGCTGAACTCAAACAACATCAAGACTGAATGGGATTGCCACATGGCCCTTAATAGACTAGGTAGTCACAAAATATTGATCCTAGTCTAGGTCCCAGCGTACATTAAGGGGCATATTCAACAGTAGTTCAAGAACCAGGATGATAACTGGTGATAAGAAACCTCAAGACAGAAACTAAACTATTCCTGAAGAGCAATTAGCCGAAATATCTCGCAAATGTCAAAGTTGGAATATGACAAGAATACTTGCAGGGATGCTGACGGAATACTGTAAGGTTAGGGAAAATATCGACCTGGACAAGGACAATCTATGTAAGTTCTGTCAGGAAGAAAAGACATAACACACACATAACTGCGGTTTGAGCTATTCGGGAAAGGAGAACCGAAGGCAGATATCTGAGCGAAGAACGGTGCTTCTTAAGTAATGCACCTGAAAAAAATAGTGCGTAGCTGCGGGCTAACACTGACCAACTTTGATTATCGAAGTTAAGCAGCACAATACGTTGGGAACGGTTTGGACGAGTAACCGTTGATGCTGGCGCGCTTTCGAATATCTAAATTTTGCATTGCATTCTCCTCTTCTCGCAATGTAACGGGAAACCAGCGAGAGTAGATTTCCCTGGTATCGCTCTCTGGAAGGGTGTACCTTGAGATTTATCTTGAGACATATTGGTGGTGCGGAATCCATATTAAACTGTAGGTCTCCTTGTCTGTGGTAACACTTTCAAGGCAGAGAAGCCGCCAACGCTCGAATACGAATTCGGCACACACAGAAGAAGAGCTCTAATCCAATGGAGAAATTTAACAATTCTAAACTGGTGTATTAGGACGTATAGCCATCGGGATCGTAGTTTGATATTTGGGTAAGTATAGTCAGAATCATAACTAAATACCCATTATGTTGAAAATGAAAGATGCGTCATTCTTTATATATTTATTATAGGCACACTGCCTCACATTCAAAATATACTCCCGAATATTATTATTATTTTATATCCCAATCAGCTGTATCACACAATTCGAAGACCACCGCGATTCAGAAGGTACGAGAATTCTAATCTATCGAAATCAATAAAAATTAATAATAATAAAGTGGGAAGAGGCCCTGCTTGCTAATCGCAACACAAGTCCGGAACCAGACAACATTTCGGCAATACCTCTAAAAAACTTCCATCAAGTGCTCATGAGCATCTTCTCAATCCGTAAAATAGATATGGACAGAAACCAAATTCCCAACAACATGGTCACAATCTTTGATAATACCCGTCCTAAAACCTATTAAGTCTAAATTGGATCCCGAATCATACAGGAAAAGATTATCAATAAGAGATTATTATTATGAAAAAATTGAATTTTATCTTACCAGAACAAAGCGGATACCGGTAAAAAAGATCAACAATAGATAATATCATAGACTTGGAAAGTGACGTCCTCAAAGCATTTGCCTTAAAAGAGAACCACCTCGCCATATTTTTTTTATATGATACACCGTTTGACTTAACCTCCAGATATCGCATAATCCATTAACATCAAACCTGGAACATTGAAGAGAACTGCTTCTCACTAGTCGAAATTTTATAAGGGATAGATAATACAAAGTCAAATCTAATGATGGACTACCCTCTTCATTAACTTTTAAACTCCGCGAAGTTAAACCTTTAGTGAAACAGTGGCAAAACCTACCACCTAAACATGTTGTGATCACCTCACTCGCTTAGACATCGGTCACACTCAGCTCACTCACGACAAAAACGTAGCCATGTGCAGAACCAGCAACGAAAAATTGTCTGTCATATACCTATAATAGTAGTTGATTGTTCACTCTTTACAAAACAGGGAAATCTGGTGACAATCTAAGTATTTTATAATTAGAGAGAAACTGGTAGAAATTTTCAAACTCGTATCGTTTAGAATGTTTTAAAATTTAGAGTAGTTAAAATTTTTGGAAAATCATTTTATTTTTTCCTGGCTTTATTTCTTAATGAATTTCTAAATAAATAGCACATTTACCTACATAGTCACTTTTTTCACTCTTTCCAATGGTGTTAATAGTTTTGTAACAAGACGTTTCGTCTATGTGTAAATACCATGAACTTTTTATCACCTTTTTGACGATGCCCTTGTTGTCCTAAAAATCGAGACATTAAATAAATTACTTTTATAAAGTAGTTGGCTTTGATTTTTCCAATCGGTGACACGTAAATGACATTCTGTATTATTGTAATTGCTGAGTCGTTGAAAAATGGGGTACTCCAATGAAGAAAAACGAAATATGATAAATCTTTATTACAAGAATGAAAGAAACGGTGTTAATACATTGGAAGTGTATCTTAACATGTATTCCAAGAGACGACAACCTCAACCAAGTTTGTCCAAATTAATGGACAGAATTCGCGATGGAATTGGTTCGTTTGAAAAACTTAAGATTTATTATACCTCATTAACAATGATTTCTTTAGTTTCTTCATCCATCCTGTCACCAAATTGACTCGGTTTTTTAAAGGAACCATGCTCAGCAAAATTTCTACCCAAAAAGTTGAATAAAGTTGGGTGGGGTTGTCGTCTCTCGGAATACATGTTAAGATACACTTCTAATGTATTCGCACTGTTTCTATCATTTTTGTAATAACGTTTTATCATATCTCGTTTTTCTTCATTAGAGAACTCCATTTTCAACGATTCAGCATTTGACAATAATACAGAATGTCATTTTCGTGACACCGTGTGGAAAAATCAAAGCCAACTACTTCGTAAAAGTAATTTATTTAAGTTCTCGGATTCTTAGGATAACAAGGGCAACTTATGATACATCGTTAAAAAGGCGATAAAATGGGCTATTCAGATTTGTAGAATGTCATAACGGCTCCCATAAGAAAAAAAAAGTTAATGATAGTTCCACATACACGAAACGTCAGGTTACAAAATCATGAACACCATTGGAAAGAGTGAAAAAAGATGAAATTGTGGTATTTATTTAGAAATTCATTAAGAAATAAATCCAGGAAAAAAATAAAAGTTTTTGGGAAAATTCGTTTTTGTCCGGATATCTCCGGAACTACTCGAAATTTTCAAACTTTCTGACGGCGTATTGTTAAGTACATAAATGCCCAACTTTGCCCAAAATTAACCATCTTTGTATTCCCTATAGTTTCCGAGATCCCAATGGTGAGAGTCGAATTTAAAACAGCCTGTATTGGAAAATGGAAAATAAATTTAATGTGTCTAAAATGCGTCATAAAAATTATTGTGGGGATATTTGTGGAGACATAATAATAATAACAACTCTACAGGTCACCAAATCTTAATATGACAAAGAATCAAGAAATAAATGACAATTGCCTCAATTGCTTTTGTGAGCTCTCAGAAAAGTAATAGAAGGTCGGACCGGATCACATTCTTGAATAACGCTTAATAAATAGGTACCTATACAATTAATTATAGTCGAGATTACTCTGAATTCATTGTAATTCTTCCATCATTCTTGAGTAAGAGGAAGGGGTAGTAGTACAGCTTGATGAATATCAGTGTAGTTCGAAAAATAAATTAATTTTAAAGCCCTTGTAAATAAAGTAAGTGTCACCAGCCGATATGTCATATTGAACACATAGAATAGTCGGCTTGTGCTTTTTCATGTTTGACTGATATAGATATTATTGGTACAATCTGTATAAAATACTAATAGATACCTGAGTTGCGAAAAAAGCAGGCAGTCGAATTTGATGCCACCTCCGTTTGGAAAACCATAAACCGATTAGCCAACACGAATTTAAAAAATATATATTTTTAAATTTCTTTTGATACAGATCGCTTGTGAATGTTTGTGACGCGTTTGTTTTTTTGTGACTCAATATTTATTGATTTGATTGAATTATTAGATTGTTAAATAATTAACACTGATTAGCCATTACGTCTTGAAAATAGTAAGTACTTACATTCTCTATTTTCACTCAGTCTATCGAAAATCGTTTGTGAAACACAAATATAATAATGAAATCATTTGTGACTCTTTATTGTTTTAGGAAAATCTAAAATGATTTCAAAATTTGTAGGTTCAGACAACTAACTCTAAAATCGTCAATAAATATAATTTCTGTATGAAACGTCTTTGTTTTTGCTAAACACAGATAGGAAGCTAAAAGTGATAAGTGATGTTTGAATCAGTATAAATGCAGTTGCAGATGATTCAGGTAAAGATTTCAAATGCCTACTGCGAATGATTTTTTATGTATCGCTCGATATTTATTCTATCAGTGCTGGTACTTATGGAGTTGGTGCCTTGTATCTAAGTACAGTTGCACAACTTCATAGAATTAATATTAATTTGTATTGTCACGTTCCATACACAAAGTTTTTGTGTATGGAACTTCACAATACCAATAAATATATTTAACTAGCAGTACCCGGCGCGTTGCTGCCATAGCAGTAATAATTGTAGAGATATATGAAATTTGAAATAAATAATTATGTTGGTTATTGGCCATGTGCAGTTCATTAGAGAAAATGAATAAATAAAACAAATTTCAGAGTAATCACTTTAATCATTAATTTATTATATCAATTTTAAATGACGATTACTTACAAAAATAACTTCCTGCTTTAGTACACTTCAGTAATAATATAGTATTTTTATTGTAGTGCTTTATGGTACACGATATTGTTTTACTTGCTTGATTGTTTTAAATAATTTACTTTTATCACCTATATTTCCATAGTGTTATATGGAGTAGGTTTAATATTTGTCCCTGTCCCTACCAGAAGTGCTGCCCTCTCGTAGCGCAAGGCCACACTCTTCTCAGGAAAAAGGCTAATTGTTCCAGATAATATAGGTGTTCTTTGGATAATGGTTTTTAACGTGTATGACATATCTGACACCATACTAAGAAAGCGTATGGGAAAAGTGGTGTTTTCACTATTTTCCTCGCAATTTATACGATTTTTCTAAGAACTTTCCTTATGCCTTAAGGAAAATGTCAAAACAAAAATTATCCGAATTGGTCGAGCCGTTCTCGAGTTTTGCGCTTAGCAACGCATATGACGATTAATTTATATATATATATATATATATATATATATATATATAGATATATTTATTGACAATTTCACAGTATAGTTAGTTGCCTGAACCTACAAATTTTGAAATCAATTTATATCTTTCTAAAACAATAGAGAGTAGAGAGTTACAAACGATTTCATTATTATTTTTGTGTTTCACAAACGATTTCTGATAAATTGAGTAAAAATAGATAATGTAAGGTCTATATTCCAGACGTGTTGTCTAATCGGTGTTAATCATTTAACAAACTAATAACTCATTAAATATTGAGTCACAAAAAAACAATACGTCACAAACGATTCACAAACGATCTATATAAACAGAAATACATTTTTCAAATTCTTGTTGGCTATTCGGTATGTGGTGTTTGGAAAGGCGGTCAATAAGATAAAGAAGCTACTTACTATGGAGGGTATAGAAGGAGAGATATCTTAGGTTAAAAAAAGTTAACCGATTTGGATGCAAATAAGGATGGCGCTGTTGGTCTTTAAATTGAACATTTTCAAATAGATCTATAAAACGCGGGAAATAGTTGCATTCACTTTAGCAAACTTTATAAATTGTTGAGATTTGTTGATCGTTTTCAAGTGCTAATGTCAAAAACGTGTTTGCTTAGCTGCTTTTACACCACAACATCTTTCAGAGGCACTGAAAATAAATAAAATAATAGTAATCCTTTCCATTTATATTTCCACTGGAACATAAATTTATATCATGTTCAGAAAGTAACCAAAGTAGACAAGAAACCAAGTTATCTTTAAATTCAAGCTAGATTTTTGTTGCAGATGAAATGAAACCTACGAACATTCTAAATAAATTTGAAATTCAGGTTTGTTGGAGCTATATGACAATCAGCGGTAAACATTTTGTTACTTACCTTTACAGATATGTTCTCATTTATGAACACACGAAGCTTTTCTGGGTATTTTAAGGACTCTATATGTACGAATATAATTTCTTTCTTATGAAACATTTAACACCAAGTTGGAGGAATATTAATAAAACTTTGGATGTCCTTAAATGTAATTGAGGTCTTAAAAAGCAAATAGAGATTTCAGTGAAAGGGTTCGCACGAAATTTGTACATAAATATGTAAATAACAGTCCATGACCAAACAAACCTTGTCAGAATTTATTGTTTTAGAGAATACTTTCACGTGTATAGGCTGGAATATCTCTCTTCGTTATCGAAAAAAGTTTTTGGAAAGCCCGATTGTTATTTTGATGAAGATGGAACATTGCAAAAGCGAGTCTTAAGGTTAACTATCAGAGTTTTTTATTTTCCTTTTCTTTGTCAGCAATCCTGAAGCATTCTCTGATAATGAATAAAAGTTTAATAGAAGGTTGGGTTTCCAACTGTAGGAGCAGTTTGCGTACCTCTACATTAGAATTCTAAAAATTAAATAATAATTGATAAGATTTCATGAACTTAGAAACGCATTAGTTGATATTTCAATTAGCAAAAAAGCACTCCGAACTTTACAACCATATTAAAATAAAAGCTCAAGCGAAAAGCAATTATATCAACATACCACTGAACATTAATCATCATGAAGGAGTTGAGCGTCTTGACAAGACAACAGTTTTTTCCATCGTCTTTTATTGAATATTTTTAATACTTTGTAAATTGATTTTGAAAGTTTATTTTTCTAAAAAAAAAACACTTTGTATATGAAGACTGCTGAAGATAGCTATATCAATTTTGATTAATGTAACTAACATTCAACTTATGGACAATCAGCGCCATCGCCCGGCTATTTTCTCTACCCTTATTTGCATACAAAATTTGACCACAATTTGAAGGCTTCGTACATAAGAGATCGCTGTTCTTGTATACAGTCCATACTACTCACGGTCCATAGATAGACATGATAGATGTCTCTCTACGGACCGTGCATACTACTTACCTATGTATGTTGGATTTGATTCTTTCCAGTGTATGAGAGTCACCTATAGGACACTAGTAGAACTACCATTACCTTATGAATCTGTGCTCTCCAATTTTTTCTGGATAATGAAGTTTTCTGGTATTTTGCCATAAAACTTCAAAGGCTGTTTCTTGATAACACAGCTTCTTTTATTCTTTGGAGGGTGGTATTACAGACCCATATTATTTATGGTATTTATTTACCTTTTATATTTCATAACCACATAATATGTATCATTACAAATCTAAAGTATATATTATATTTCGATAGAGGTCAGCTACATACTCGTAAACCAACAGTGAGACGTCGTTGATGTGCAATCCGATGTCCAAATTTCACCTTTTTTAATTAATTTGATTTTGAATTTTAGAACGAATTGATTTGTCCCGTGTATTTATTGATTTATTCCGTAGATTATTATCAACTAAAATAACAAAACCGCTCTTCAATAGATATTCATCGAGTTGATACAATAGTAGTAGAAACAACAAATAAGTTCGTTGATGACTCCATACCAAACACAGAACACTATTTCCAAATAACAAAAATAATTTTACAAGTAGAAGTTGTCCTAATCGCATTAAAGAGCAATAACAGAATAACAATTGAGAAAACGTTTATATGCCTATCGTTTACTAGGTGTTTTACGTATCCCCACTTCTTTCAATTAGTAGATGTGAAGCAAATACCCCTTTTATGTACGTATTCAATTTGGAGTTCCTTGAATCCTCATTATGGTTTTATTAGAATAGAATAGAATAGAATGTTTGTAATTCTAATTATTTTCCATCAGTTGTTATCTCAAATAGTTTGAAAAATGAACAGGGTAACAAACAATGTTAATTATTACAGGACCATTTGAAAAGAATACATATATGAAGACTCTATGAGATTTTAATACTATGGCCACGACTGTAGTGGGTAGTTGTTAAGAAAATTATTTTTCTGAGAAATATTACCAATCAATGTACGACCCAAAAACACTGGTTTCAAATTTTCATCAAAATCCTCACAGAAGCGCACCCTGTATATAGCACATATATTTCACTAAGAATGCCCCCTTGTGTTTTTTATCGGTCAAAATTTGTTAGTAGGCGATGATTTATGTAAAATGGAATAAAATGTGCTTTTTAGTGATTTAATTTTTTTTATTTACCTGGACATTGTGGTTTTATAAAGGCCAATTTTTTATATGTTATGGAATTCAACTACAAATTTATTTTTTGATGGACGAACTCAAACGAAGGAAATATACAATTCGACGGCCGGTTTTTTTGTTTGTGCGCGCGTTGTTTATAGTAAACGTACTCCGAATTTGATGATTTTTGATTAATTTGAAAGAGGAGACTTGAGAAACGGTCCCATATTCGTAAGAACTCAAATCCAAAATCTCCTTCACTTCGAAAACCGGGTGGAAGGGGCAAATTTTCTTGGAAATCGAAAATTATAGATGGCATAATTAGAGATATGACAATATGCGAAAACGTTTAAATTGAACATTACTTACGGTTTTCGAGTTACATTGTTGATAAAATCTCACATATTATTTGTATTTTCGCTATGTGGAGTGGGCGATTTTTTTCGAAAATGGAAAATCTGAGAATACCACATGAAAGACAAGACTGTTTGAGGAGAAGACTTCCAAAATGCGTTTTGTCCAAAACTTTCCCTATTGAGTTAGAGGTGGCGCTGCATTCTACAGTTTGTTTCACTAATGTTGGCGTCTGCCTTGAAAACACGAAAATGGATTAATCCAACTGACAGGAGTAAATCAGTGGCGTAACGATTTCGAGCTAAGATATGGCATTTAAGAAAGTTCATAAAATTAGAGGAAAAAATATCGATTGATTAAATAAGCAAACATAATATGAAAGATTTATTATTAACAATAATGCAGACACACAGAATACAAATTTATTGCTTGAGTTATGAAATATAAATTTTATGCACTTGAATTATATGAAATGTCACAATGCCTTTGTGACGACTATGAAATAAAGATTGCGTTGCCTTCGGACATACGTGTAGCGCCCTATCATTGTATAAAAGGACATAAGCTCGACATATTGATGTCGTAGCTAGATCGACAAACGTAGTAGAGAATTTCATGATAATGAGATGCGATGAGCAGGGTTGCCAGAGCTATTACTATAGTAATAGATCTATTACCTTTTAAGACGATCTATTACTTCATTACTCGTCACCAAAAATCTATTACCTTTTCAAAGTCCCAAAGAATTATTGTATTTTTTTACTCTTTGCAGCGTTTTGACCAATAATAATTGTCCCAGTGTCATCTATTATAATTAAATTACACTACACTATTTTAAAATCCTTAGTGGTAGTTAATAGTAGAAGTTTGAAAGTAAAAAAGGTATCGGTAAGTACCGGTATATTCAATATTTCACTTGAATTACAAATTGCATGTTTTTTTGCGTTGTAAGTATTTTTGATCATTTTACTCTTTTTTTTCTGTTGATTCTATTAGGTGATGTGATTTTTATTTAGATACTATTATTATGTTTATTATTGTGTAATATTTTTGACTGGATCTGTTATTGTTGCTACTCATTAATATACATGTATATCTTTATATTACACTTTTTATATTAGTTTCAGTTTTTTTTTTCATATTAGTATTCCATTTTTCATGTAAATAAAATGATTTTCCAGAAGCTATTTTATTTATCTTCCTCTAGCGGCTGGTGATAATAACAAAAAATTTAATCTATTACTTTTTTAAGAAATCTATTACTTTTTCCAACGCTTGTCTATTACTTATTCTGGGCAAGCACTGGCAACCCTGGCGATGAGACGTATAGCGATATGTACGTAGCTCGTGAATGATTACACACAATAGCCATGATTCGTGAAACAAACTGTATATACATATGCTCATGTTTTGGCAGTACCCTGGCTGTTCAAAACGCTTTTTGTCTTGTACAAATTGCACAGCAAATATTGCCTGGAAATTCAAAATACATTTGGTCCAATGCATGTAGACAAGCAAAATGCATTTTGTCCAAGTATAACGGACATAAAGCATTTTGAATGTACGGAAGCAGCTATCATTGTCAGTTTATTTGGATGTTTCGAAAGTGTCGTGTTGCTTTTTTGTAGGTACCTGATAAAAAACACTCGAAAGCGAATATCATGCTGTTGGCGATAGTGATCGTGGTAGCCGCAAAATAAAAAAAATCTGACAAGCAAGCAAAGACAGAAAGTAATAAGGTAAAATTATCAAATATTCTGAAGTTAGATGTTGTTTTTCTATTGATATATATTTTTTTAGATATTCTAATGTCGATCCTAACTTAGAACTTTTCGAGTATCCCTGCAATCATACAGCCTGTAACGAAATAACCCTAGAAGAGCTGCAAAATTGTCGTGCGAATGTTTATAAACATCCCGATAAAGTGAAACAAGATATTAAAGTGTCTCATCTGCTTGAAGTGAATACACCTAAAAGAAAGAGGAGCCGAAAAATTAACGATAAGAAACACCACAGCATTACTGTGAAATACAAATTGTGGACTAGATCTGAGAAGGTAGACGTGTGCAGAAAATATTATTATCCGTGTTGGGTATGAGTCAGCGCAGATTACAGAATATAGCTAAAAATGTGAAAAAAGGGATGGGTGTAGTGGAAAATCGAGTTGGGGACCATCGTTCTAAGAAAAATATAGAGAAGAAACAGAAAGTCAAAGAATTCATCAGAAGGTTGAAAGGCAACGAAAGCTATTATGGACGAAACAAGTCTCGTAGAATCAACTTATCCTCAGAATTTAATATTGTAAGATTAGCAAAGGCTTACAACATTTCTGTGGCACCAAATTATCAAGTGAATTATAAGTTCTTCAGTCGTATATTCTATTCCGACTTGAACATAGGTTTTGGCTCTCCAGCAACCGATGTTTGCGGTTTTTGTGTGCGACATGAACGACAGGTGCATTTATGTGAAGATGCAGCAGAAAAACTAAAAGTTATGATTAATTTAAGAGTCCATAAGTTAAGAGCTAAACAATTTTATAAGATGATGAATGAAGAAGAGAATAACAGTATTTCGTTTTGCTTTGATTTGGAACAGGTACAGGTCCTAACCAAAGTGCCGATTGGAGATGTATTCTACGCTCAACAGTTATCGCTATACTACTTCTGTGTTACCGACATTTCCAGTACAAAACCTCTGTTTCATTCATGGCTGGAACACCAAGCGGGTCGCGGTTCAATTGAAATTCGTTCTGCACTTTTTGACTTCCTGCTTAATGTGGAACTTAATGATGACGTAACAGAACTAAGATTGTACTGCGATGGATGTGGTGGTCAAAATAAAAACAGCCATATTGTGCACATGTTGATTTGGTTACACCAATATGCACCACCCACATTAAAATACGAGCTCACAGTATTCTGTTATCACCCCAAAAGTACTGGGAACTGTATTCAAGAATTGGACTTGTGCGAATATTGGGGGAGGATTGGAAAATTTTTGATTTCAAAGAAGCAAAACTTTAAAAAAATAATGGAATCAGTGAGTGAAGTGAAGAGAATTTTCATAGAGAACAAAGAAAAATGGTGTCAGCATAAAAACAGAGCAGTTCTATAGAAATGATAATCCTTCAGGGAAGTGTGAAAGCTTATTGAAGAAGAGGAAGAAAATTGAAAATGTGGCTTTTCCAGAAGTGTCTCTCTATCGCGAAATAAAAGCTTTGAAATTAAAGAGGCGAAATGATCCTGAATTGACATGGATGTCTCCAATTCTGCCTGAAAATGTAACTGAACTTCCTAATGACGCTGAGGGCGAAGATGAAATTGGAAATAATGATAATGAGGAGTTGTGTCAATTTCAAGAAGATGATGATGGCATCAAGTTGTAGTTTTTAAATTCCATTAATAATATTTTTTATTTGCATTGAATAATAATGGTTGTGATAAAAAAGGTTAATGTAAAAATAGAAATTTTCAAATTTAACATTATTTCGCTATCAACTTGCGCATTTTCCAAATTTATCCAAACAAAATGAGTTTTGTCCACTCTAGACAATTAAAAGGCATTGAAGCACATTTTTTTTTGTTATAACAAAAAAATACCATTGCTTGATGTATGAAATTCACCCATTAATTTTGATGTATTTTTAATGTTTGTTACCGCTTATATCTAGAATTGAAATTGTCACCGTTTTCTATAGCAAATAATCTTATTTACTGGAAATTAAGTAATTTGGACAAAATGCATTTTGGAAATCTCCTGCTCATTTGTAGTAACATTTATAATGAACATTTTTGTTTTCAGTTAGAGCGGTGGTAAAATGGTTAAATTTAAAATAATACTTATGCGTATTTCCGCCGCGATGTTCTATAATAACAAAAGTATAAGCAAATAATATACGCGGATAATAGGATAAGTAGGGGAGAGTGGGGGAATGCCGCCATTTGCGAATTGTCCAAGCTATTGTAGATTTATTTGGTTTGTTTTATGCTCAGAAACCTTCTTAATGCAACTGCATCACGCGACAGATGAATACCAAAAAAGTTTGTACGAAATTAATGTTTTTGTGGAACATTGACCTAGCGGTATTACCCGAACCTGCTGGGGTAATCCCGTCATGGGTGTAGTTTAAGATAAAGTCAATAATTTTGTTGGTCAGATGGAAAAATAACGCATTTATTATGAAAATAAAACAAACATAAACATTTTTATAAAACAAAAGCTTATATAAAATATACGTTTATACACTTGACAAAAACTTCTCAAAGAAATAAATTAGGAAATTTAATTTTAAATAATCTACGGTCTACAAAAGTCACAAACGTAATTTTTGGCACTATCAATGCCACTGCAGGCTTTGTGGGCCTATTTGCTAATTGCCACATATAACGGACCGGTACCATATTTCATTTTTCCCTTGTTCCTGGCATATCATACAAACTTCTTTGGTTATTTTTCTGAGGTTCAGATTCAAAGTAGAGACTCATAGGATCCAAATCGTCGCGTTTATCTTGCTCAACTAATGTTTTATATTATTATTTTCTGCAAATTCGTAAGCAGCTCTTCGCAGTTCCGTTGGCGTCATACCATAAAACATCTTCGCTAGTAACGTGATATGATCAGCAAGTAATTTCTCCTGTTCCTTCCTATCATCTCTTCTTCCAGATTTTAGTCGATATCTCAGTGTGGTTCATGGAATGTTAAACTGTTTTGATACACTATTTACTGACTTTCCTTCAGCAACTGCCGTCATATCTGCCTCCAAACTTTCCGACATTCATTGTCCTTTCTCAGTAGTGCACTTGTGAGTTCGAGGCATGGTCTGAAATTAATTATTACTGAATGATACGCCAGTAACGTTGACAGGGTTATACCGCCATATGGCGTATTTGTCCCCGACATTTAAGGCGGTATTACCCCGTTTTGGCATTTTTATATTGTTCCTCATTTGTCTCTTTGGTTTGCAAATTTAATGGAAAACGATTAGCACACCATCGCTCCAAAAGCCATTTGATAGACTGAGAGTCATAGTGCATGCAAAAATTATAATTAAAACCAGACTTACTGTTAATTCAATGCACCACAATTTTATAAGCCGACCACACTTTTTAGGTTAACTTGAAATTTCGACTTATGACTTGTAGTAGACCTCTACAAGTTTGTAATATTATTTAAATTATTGTCCCCTGGAGGTCAATACCAATATCTTACATTTGAATCTGTCGGTTACAGTTAGAGGGTCTATGGAGGTATTACCCCGCATGGCGGCATTACCCTGCTTTCCCCTACTGTCTTCTTTGGTATTAGTGAACGTTCAACGATTTTCGCGAATAATGGTACACACAAAAAAGTTGAACAAATATTTTAAAAAATCGGATCGACGTTATATAATATTAATTCCATTGGTGCTGGTACTTGTGAAGTTGGTACCAAAAGTTATCAACCTAACTGCAACTGCACAACTTCAAAAGTAACAGCACCAATAGAATTAATATTATGTCGTATTTTTAAGTGCACCAACTAATAACGTCGGTCCATTTTCTTGTAAAAAATATTTATTAAACATAGGTAACATCCCCTGACTCTGAAATTCAGAATATTTATTCATACTTATCTAATCCGCATTTTAGAAGGCTGAAGTTATTTTTCCTTTATTTATAAATAAATGAATATAAATAAATGTTGGTACACATATGCCTATATTTGCAGTAATAAAGGTCAGGTGTTGGCAGATTTGGTGGTCCGGGATGCCAGGGAAATCTTCAACTAGTTACACCCAAAACCTCGCAACAAAAGAATAACAAATTAATCAACAAATTATTCATTACCATCAAATCATTTCATTTTTCGTTAAGCATCGCCCACTAAGAAAAATCGAATACAAAGTGCACACAACCAAAAAAGGGCGTTTTTACTAAAGAAAAACTATAATTGGCATATCATGTGTTACATTTTTGATTTGGTAATGAAAGTAAGTACTACCTAATACAGGATGTAATTTTATTTCGGTACATATAAAAACAAAGTTGATGCCGAGTTTCTAGAAAACGAAACATTGTACCTACCTATGATGATTGTAGGCGCCATTTTTGCTGTGAAAATGAATAAAACCAAAATGGCTATTAAATTTTTGTAAACATGATATAAAAGTTCACAAAATTGCCCATTCCCCATTTAAGCGAAATCATATTTATCTATTGTAACGAACTTGGTATGTAGCTTCGGCGCCATTATCGCGTCATGTGCGATTCATGAGAGGGCGGAGCACCTTGGCGTGTGCGGACTCTGGTGAAGCCCGGGTAGTGTTGGTGAGTGCTCGGGCACATTTTCATATCTATCACATGCAATCGCGAATCGAATATGCCCGAACGCGGCACTTATGTATCACTTGCTATGTCAAACGCGCATTCTTAATTAGCACATACGATCGCGAAAATAAAAATAACTTCTTAGTTTCTCACCTGCAGATTTGTAGCTCTGTGTTTTATTTTCTATTTTATTTTCCATATAAAGATGAACTTATCCTTAACCTCAAGTTATAGTGTAGGGGTAGGGGGTTGGCTTGGGTCGTTTGGGTGGCGTAGCGAAAGGAATTGGACAAGGTTTGTGGGTGTTCGAGTAGTTTGTATTATGCACAACACTTATTGCAGCTGTTCAAGACTGATACTTTATTACTATTATTATTGAAAGCTATACAAAATGCGTTTTTATTACGAGACCATTTAGGCTACCATTGAGAGGTAGTATCGCATCGCTCAATTGTCAATTGTCACTCCTCGAATGAACGTCAAGGTGGTGTCACACTATGGTCCTTAAGGCGGTGTCACTCTAGGGTGGTGTTACAATAGTTATTAAAGTTAATTTGCCAACAAAAGAAGAAGCTGAGGTAAGCTATTATTCTTTATAGTTGTGGTTAACTTTGTGGTTAATAACCATAACTTTCTTCGTAAATCACAGAGTTTTGGTCGCACTAGTTTAAGTAACGGTCTCAATTGTAAAATACCTTTTTTTATTTGATCTTAACAAGCTTCAAATAATCCACAAAATACGGACCTAGGTTTATACTGGAAATACTCGACTTACTTGTAAGAAAATAACTTAAAACTGACCGAAAAGTTCAAAAAATTGATCACAAAAGAAAAACATAGACAGAAATGTCAATGTCACAAAAGTCAAATAACGATAAACACACTTATGCCGGATTTATGCAGACATTTAACGTAAGATAATTTAAGGATTTAATGTAACATAATATAAGGTAAAGATGAAATATGCTGTTTACGTTGTTCGATTTATGCACGTCATTTAACATTTATTATAACGTAACATAATTTAATAGTTGGTTAACTTTTATCTTTTATGTTACGTTACGTTAAATGATCTCAATTTTTGCGTTCTACGCCGGTCACCGCGCACCGACAGAGCGACCAACTTAAAGGAACTTGTTTTCGCGGGCTTTTAACGTAAATATTTGAAAGTGTTTGAGAATTCATATTTCGCAGCCTTATTTATACCTAGATATTGTTCGTTATAATTTCTTTGGCCATTTCACACTGAAAAAATATACAAAAGATGAGTGTGAGCATTAACGATGGACAATTAGTGAAATGGATACAAAAATTTAGCCTAATATATGACAAGAAACATATATTATACAAAGATAAACAGGCAAGGAATAATGCATTTAGTACAATTGCATCTTGTTTGAATGACTCAAATGCACAACATAATATAGCGTCAGATATTACGGCTGAATGCGTAGAACATCGTTGGCAGGTTCTTCGTGGAAGGTACGCCGCGGAAAGAAAAAAAATACGATGTGTTTCTTCAGGAAGTGGGGCCACTCGAGATTGGGCATTACTTACCAGCATGTCCTTCCTCGATAATCATGTCTCAACAAGAAAGTACGTACTTATATTTTCTACAAAAGTTTTATGTGGTGATATTATTTTACCTATTTTCTTTTGAGAATCTAAATTTTGTTCCACCTGCAACCTCTTGCTTGGTAGATTAGTTTATTCAAATTGTAAATTTGCATTTGATATTTATTTTATTTTTAGTACCAAAAGCAACATGACAAGTTCTGCCCCAAGCACATCACAATATAATGCATGGGATACCTTCGAAAAAGTCCTTCGCGAAGAAGTCCAAGCACAATCAGTGGATGAAGATATTGAGGAATCCCCTCAAAAAACCATTGAAAATATTAATCTCGAGCTCGATCTGGAGCAGCCTGTGGCAATATCACAAACGGTCGTTCCACCAATCAAGAAAACAATTAAGAGGAAAAATTTATCAAACCTAGTGCCAATGAACAGTGGAAAAAGAAAAAAGGATGATTTAACAGACTTACTAAAAACAGGGTGGCAGAAATTTGACCAATTAGTGGATGAGACGAAAAAAAAAAGAATCACAAGAGCAAAAAAAAGAAACTTCCGACTACCATTTCGGAAAATTAGTGCAAATACAATTAGAAGAAATCCAAGTCAAAAAAAAAACAAATTAAAGATCAAAATAATGCAATTATTTGATGAAGCTGCGGATACCGATTAGATTGTTATGTTCCTATTTTCATGTATTGTTTATTTTTATTATTTCCCATTATTTGCGTTTTATGAACTGTCGAATATGATTTTATTTAAACTATATTTTTATTTATCTCTGTTTTGAATTTTATATTTTAGTTATGTGTTGATTAATTTTACTTTAGAAAGTTATTTTTTTTTTATTTTTGATGCCAAAGAACAATATTTATTTTTTAGATTTATATACTTATTAAAATAATATGTATAGTTGAAGTTTTTCAGTTAATATCCCATCCCCACGAATGTACAGGAATGATTTATTTTATTGGAAAAAAACAAAGAAAGCTTTGACTTTAATGTTCCATGTTTTGCATTGGTAGATTATAATATCCCAATTCTGAAGTAGGTCTGTTGCATTTGTGATACTTAATAGCCAACAGTAGTTTCATATATTAGTTCTGAGTCTATATTTGTCCGCCTTTTTAATTATTATTTAGTACGAGGTCAGTGAGTATAGTTACATTCTCAAAATTGCAATTGCTTATAAAATGCAATCGACGATTCTTTTTGCGTTTACCTGGGAATATTTTTGTTATCAATAACAACAGTAATGAAATTGAAAAGAAGAAATAGGAGGTTTGCAGTTCGACCTATAAACCGCAAACGTGCTGAAAAAGGATATTTAACAACTTACTGAAAGATATGAGAAAAGAAGACCAGAAAAGTTTTTTCAAATATACGAGAATGTCGGTTCTACAATTCCATCAATTGTTGGAAATGGTTCGTCCAGGACTACAAAAAACAAAAACAAAAAATCCATTACCTCCTGCTCACCGTCTCATTATCACACTCCATCCGCTCATACATAAAAACCAGGCGATTAAATTTTTTATTTCTTTTTAGTTATTTGGCAGAAGGCTGTAGTATGCAGGAAATCGCCTGGGGCCATATGGTGGGACTTGCAACGGTTTCCAAAATAATAAAAGAAACAAAGTCCTCTCAAAAAAATATTTACCAGTTCCTGATAGAACAAGGTGGGACTACATTGCCAATGAATTTTCGGAAATTTGGAACATGCCAGGCTGTGTAGGTGCCATTGATGGCAAACATGTTAACATTCAAGCCCCAGCACATTGTGGAACCGAATATTTCAACTATAAGAAGTTCCACAGTATTATACTTATGGCAACTTGTGATGCCAATTACAACTTTATATTTGTGGACGTTGGGGCTCCTGGGAGTAATCATAATGCCAATGTTTTCAGAGATTCCTCATTTGGCCAAGAAATCTTAACTTGCCACCAGATGCTCCGATTGTTGATTCAGGCCCCAAAATCCCAAAATTTTTTGTTGGCGATGCTGCATTTCCCCTCACTCACCGAATTTTAAGGCCATATCCTGAGCAGAATTTGAGTGAAGAGAAACAAATTTTCAATTATCGCCTCTCCAGAGCCCGGCGCACGATTGAAAATGCATTTGGCATCTTGGCCCAACGATGGAGAATTTTAAGAAGACCAATTATTGCCAATATTGACACGTGTGAAATGATCACACTAGCTTCAGTTTGCCTTCACAATTTTGTAAAATTTAAAGAATTGGAAGTACCTGACAACCAAAGGCAATATTGCCCAACAGGTTTCGGAGACACTATTTTACCCAATGGCGAAATAATACCAGGCCAGTGGAGGAAGGAAGAGGCACTGCGCTCTTGCAAACGCATAGGAAGTAACAATCCTTCCGTTGTAGGCAAGAGCCTTCGAGAGTACCTCACGAAATATTTTAATAGTTTAGAAGGTGCTGTATCCTGGCAACATGAAAAAATCATGCGAGGGTCTATTCCAGAGAACTTTTGAGAGAGTATTTGTTTTTTTTTCTAGAAAGAATCAAGGAGAGTATTTTTTATTTTATATTTTTTGCCGTAAAATGTTTCTTTTCACTACAATGCATAGTTTATTTTATTTTGAATACCTACAGTTTATTTCTTTAAATACACTTCTGAGTTTTTCTTTGTGTTTTATTAGCAATAACAGTAATTTTAATTTCAAAAAGCATAAATATTTTCTAGGGATTATTTATTTATTTTCTATTGACATTTGAGCAATGATGGTAGAACTATAACAGATCAACAACGAAAACGAGTATTTCGTGACAATAAATGACAATTCACCGATCTAATACAAACACGCATGCGTCAACGTTAAATTAAATTATGTTAAATTTACCTTCATAAATTAGGAAAATTTTTGTTAAATTAAATTAGGTTACCTTATATTAAATGCTTATGTTATCTTACGTTAAATGTCTGCATAAATCCGGCATTAGATACCGCTAATCCTCCGTAATTGCTTAATAAAGATAACGGCGTGACAGGTCGCTACTGCACCGACTCCGTATAACGATAACCACGATTTCATTGACAAATGTGCGGACCAAAAACATTCTATTATTTCACTGTTAGTTAAAATATATAAATATATGATATATAATAGGTAATAGTTTTTCTTTCCAAATACTGCGCGATGAGTACGCCAAAGCCCGAAGCTCTGTGTACCTGTTAATTCATTTACATTAATTTACAATCTGGCTAATTTTTTTGTTGAAAATTTATGGCTTAGAAATTAAATTAGACAAATATCCTATCACAAAAAATTGGACCGACGTTATCAGTTGGTGCACTGAAAAGTATAAAATAATATTAATTCTATTGGTGCTGGTACTTGTGAAGTTGTTGCCATAAGTTATCAATCTACCTGCAACTGCACAACTTCAAGAGTAACAGCACCAATAGAATTAATATCATTTACTTTTCAGTGCACCAACTGATAACGTCGTTTCAAAAACTTAAATTTTGTTTGGCTTAATGGTTTTTTAATAAACTCGTCTTGACTCTCTTTCTAAGATGTAGTTCATCGTATTTGATTTTCTAATGTAATAGTCTTATAAATTTTCCCTTCATGTGAGGGCAATTATTACTTTTCTTCTAATTTTTCAAAAAAATCGAACTTTCACACGCTTGAAGAATAGTTATGTATACAAGTGCAAAAATTGCTTATGCATTAGAAATAAGTTATTACATAAATGTAAGTAAGTATACAGGGTGGCCCGAAAAAAGTAACGGCATACAACTTAATTTTGTAAAATTGGAACACCCTGTATATTATTGCATTTTAGGATTCTCTAGAAAAATTTTGATATGTTTCATGTATGATGTTCTGTATCTATTTTCACCTGTTTAGAAAATATTGTTATTTGGAATTCGACCATTTTGATAAGTTGACAGGCTGTAAGATATAAACCATATTAGAGACAGAGCAATTAGCAATTTGATGGTGCTAATGCTACTAATTTTGCGATTACGTCTGCTAGGTATGAATGCGTAGTAATCATAATATGTGATAGATAAGGACTGCGTTCGAGTTCGCCCGATTGATGATAGCATGTGATCATGTGATGGATATAAAAATGCTGCCCGGGCCAAGATATGTTCCTGAAGTGAGTTCGCGCTAGTTCGGGAATGCTTGTGTGGCGTTGGGAGATTTATGATGAGTATTCGAAAAGGAGGGGCCTAGGTATATATTGGAGATGAGTGCGGTGCACGGTGTAGTCCGTCAGTCAGGGATAGTCGCCCTGTATAGTCGAGTCAGAAGGGGGAATTCAATCCGGAGCAGTTGCCCTCTTCAGCAGCCTCAGTCCGGGGCAGTCAGCCCGGTACGTTGGAGACCGGGAGTACGGTGCAGTCCGTTGTGTTTAAATAATTAAATAACGCTCGGTTCTAAATAGTGTAAACATAGTTTGTACACAGTAGTCAATGGTGTAGTGAATATAAATAGTAATAAACAGTGTGTAATTAAATAAACTCAAAAATAAATAGATCCCAGTCATTTTTATACCGAGTGGTCCTTTTGCAAATGTTTCGTGTGATTGAAGTTTTTGTAAACTCTTATCAAAAAACACATTTAACAATTCGGTTGTATTGATATCAATCGACGATATACATACAAATTATAGATGGGCGAACAAACATTCTAGTATGTCCAGTGTGTCCAAGATAAGCATTGGATAACATCAGTATCTCGAAAACAATAATAGTGTAGGGCATATAAAAATGTAGGTATATACCGGGTGGCCCTTTTAAAATGTTACAAGGTAATATCTAGAAAACTGCTGATTTAAAAGAAATTAAATTTGGAGTGATGCAAGGGGACGTTAGGAGGCACCATTTGGAAGCGTCAATGAGTTTACCACTATTTAGAGATGGGGGTAACCGAATTGTTAAATGAGTTTTTTGATCAAAGTTTACAAAAACTTCAATCACACGACACGTTTGCAATATATTACACATACACCAACGTGTTAGCTAAGTAGCTTCGCTATCATCAACGAGGGTTACCAGAAACAGAACGAACTTGATTTGCTCCACATAATACCTAAATGTTACCTATGTGATTTATTCTACCTACTCAGCAGAAGTGGATTTGGAAAACAAATCTGTTGAGTTAATCTTCAAATTTATACTATTATGTTGTTAACACATGACAGTTGTTTTGGCATATTGTACCCTTATCAAATCAGAATAGGTACAACAAGTTTTATTTGGTTTAAGAGCTTGAACTTCTGTATTCAGTATTTTCTGTATAATTTGGAATAGAAGGAGGAGTTTTGTTATCGCTTTTATCTTTTATGGGGCTCAAAACGCTACAATTATTCTCCGATGTTTTTGTCTTGGTTGTTGTTTGTTTACTCGCTTTCGGTGTAACAAATAGGTGGAGATTTGTATCTCCTACGACTTCGGGAGAAGTTGAAATTTGCCGATTAGCCGAAGGCTGGTTTGAATTGTTTCTAGATATCAAGGAATTATTTCTGAGATTGTCGGTGTTGAGTTGAATTTTTTTGAGTTGGGTTGGAAATTCGCCCCGCTTTATGGTAAGAGTTGATTGTATTGGTGTTGTATAAAATTTAGAAATATGCCAACTACACGCGCTCAGAATATTCCCGCGGAACAAGATGTTCCCCCGGCAACACAAGGTTCGTCTAACCTTGATCCTCCCGTTTTAGAAGAATATAAACTTTCTGAAATATTCTCTATAATTCCGGACTATGACGGAAATCAAATATTTTTAAGTAGCTTCATTAACGCGTGCACGGTAGCATCCAACATGGCATGTGGTAACCAAAAAATGCTCTTAGCCCTTCACATAAAAAATGAATTAAAAGGAAAAGCTGCGGAATTAGTGAATTCACGAAATCCTCGTACGAGGGAAGAAATAAAAAATTTATTAGATTCCCATTTTGGTGACTCTCGTGATCTCACAGCATTAATACAAGATCTTCAAAGAATGCAACAACTTCCAAACGAATCACCATTGACATTTATTTCGCGACTCAAACACACGAATCTAAAATGCATTCGGCAATTAATAAACAAGACGTATCACTACAAGAAAAAATAGCGCAAACACGTCTGATTGATTCTATGATTTTAAATACAGCACTAACTGGTTTAGAACCAAAGCTTGGACAAATAGTTAGAGCTAGCGATCCAACGGACATGCTTTCCGCCACAAATAGAATAAAACGGGAACTTCAACTTTCCTATTTCGAAAACCAAAAATTTCCAAAACCACAAAATATTATGAAAAAACCAAATTCATTATCACCTAACCAGTGTACATTCTGCAACCGTTTAGGACATTCATTTCAGGAATGCTTGACTAGACAACGACAAAACTCACCACAATTTACTCAAAGACCACAATATAACTTTAATCCGAATAATCAAACTTCACAGAACCCACCAAACTTTATGAGGTCAAATTCAAATTTTTCAAGACCAAATCCAAATTTCCAAGGACAAAATCCAAACTTCCAACGACCAAATCCAAATTTTCAAGGACAAAATTCAAACTCCCAACGACCTAATCCAAATTTTCATAGATCCAATGCAAATTTCCAACGACCAAGCGTGATATAGCCAAATCCCAGTTTCAATTCCCAAAGAACACATCATTTCAACAGTGATCAATCGAATTACACCTATAATAACTATGATTCCGATTATTATTATTCCGATTACAACGCTCCATATGAAGCCGACTATTCCCAAGATTTTTATCAGAACGATACTTATGATTTTTATACCCCAAATGATCAGTACAACAGTATTCCAGATAACACGAATTCTGTAGGCCCTCAAAATCAACAGAATTTTCAATCGGGAATAGTAGCAACACCTCCCGATATTTCAGAAAAAAAGACATCAGAAACCAAAACTTCCAAATCAGACATACAGACCGTTCAGAACGACTTCCAACAGATGTTCATGTATACACTACATTAACAGTCAATTCAAGAAATCTATATTATATAAAAGACGCCACTAACAAATTCAACATACTAATAGATACCGGAGCCGGACTATCCATATTTAAACCTAAAACTTGTGAAGTTTATAATAATAGATATCCTGAAAATACAATGATACAAGGCATTACCGACCAAAGAATACTTATAAAGGAATCAGTCCTAATACCTTTCACCGAAAACGATCCACATAAAGTGTTTATTTGTAATTTAGACATTTCATTTGACGGACTATTAGGAGCAGATTTTATGGAACATTATAAATGTATCATAGATCTCAAAAACAGACAACTGATAACTAATTTCAAAACTGTACCCCTGTATAAAGTAACCGACAATGACATTAATAACACCTCAATCCATGACCACACCAACAACATACAAATTATGAACGGAAATTTAGAATCTCCACAAAGTATTGATGACCAAAAAAAGTTAGGAAACCATATTTCAATAGAACCCAGGACAGAGAAGTTTTGTAAATTCACTACAACCCTTACCAATACTGATGCAATACTCACAGGACAAGAGAAAGATAAAGTGTTTTTAGCAAATTCAGTTGTGAAAATCAACGAAAAAGGTGAATTCTACACAACTGTGTTGAATGCGAACACAATTCCGAAGTCGATAGATTTTTCAAATTTGCAATTAGAACCCATAGAAAACTTTACTATAAACAATATTAACGCCCAAAGCTCATACGAATAAACTAATAGAAGAACCGAAGTTCTAAATCAACTACGCTTAGAACATTTAAATGAAGAGGAACAAGATCTAGTCACGAATTTATGTTTAGAATTTGAAAATATATTTTACCTCGAAAACGACCAACTGACATTTACTAACGAAATAAAACATACCATCGACACAAATGACGCAAAACCCGTTTTTACGAAATCTTACCGCTACCCATACGTTCACAAACAGGAAGTTAAGAAGCAAATTTCAAAAATGTTAAATCAAGGAATTATTAGACCCTCGAACTCTCCCTGGTCCTCACCAGTGTGGGTTGTTCCAAAAAAATTAGACGCTTCCGGGAAACAAAAATGGCGAGTAGTCGTAGATTACCGTAAACTGAACGAGTTGACAGAAAACGACAAATACCCATTACCGAACATTTCCGACCTATTAGACCAACTAGGAAAATGCCAATATTTCACGACTTTAGACCTTGCATCTGGGTTCCACCAGATTGAAATTAACACAATAGACATTCCAAAAACCGCTTTCACCGTGGAAAATGGGCATTATGAATTCGTAAGAATGCCCTTTGGTTTGAAAAATGCTCCATCGACCTTCCAACGCGTCATGGACAACATTTTATTAGGAATTCAAAACGAACGGTGCTTAGTTTATATGGACGACATAATAATATACTCACCGACAATACACGAACACATACAAAGACTTAGAGAAGTTTTTTTTAGACTCCAAACCGCAAATTTAAAAATACAACCGGACAAGTGCGAGTTCTTACGAAAAGAAGTCGCATACCTCGGACATCTCATTACAAAGGACGGAGTAAACCAAACCCCAGTAAAATAGACTGTATAAAAAACTTTCCACAACCTAGTAACCCAAAAGACATCAAATCATTCTTAGGACTAGCAGGCTACTATCGTAGATTCATCCCTAATTTCGCGAAAATATCCAAACCACTCAATAGACTCCTCGAAAAGGATGTGAAATTCAACTTTGATTCCATTTGCAAACAGTCATTCGAACAATTAAAAGAAGCCCTTGTAACCTCCCCAATTCTAAGATACCCCAATTTCGAAGAACCCTTCATACTTACTACAGACGCGAGCAACTTTGCCATCGGTAGTATATTATCTCAGGGACCTATTGGTAAAGACCTCCCAATAGCTTTCGCATCCAGGACACTATGTAAAGCAGAAACAAACTATTCTACAATAGAACGCGAACTTCTCGCAATAGTTTGGTCTGTTAAACACTTCCGCAACTATCTATTTGGAAGAAAATTCATACTTGTAACAGATCATAGACCATTAACTTGGCTCTTTTCTATCAAAGACCCTGGCAGTCGTTTGGCATGCTGGCGACTAAAACTGGAGGAATACGATTATCAAATCGAATACAAACCAGGCAGAATCAACCGAAATGCAGATGCACTATCCCGTATCAAAGTTAACCACATTTCAAACTGTACAAAATCCCAAAACTCTCCTTTTTCCATCCTCCCTCTATCTAGCGAAGAAGACAATAGCGACAACAACGACGAACCTGACGAAATAACTAACGAACTTATTTTCGAAGAATTCAAAACCTTTGTAGACACATACAAATCAAGATCTTTAATAGACTATTCGAAAATTGAATTCATAAATCAACAACTATTAGCAAAAGAAAATAAAAATATAATTACGTTATTTCAACAAAATAATTTAAAAGAATGCCATAATAAGATCATTGAAGATATTTTTGAAGAAAACGCTGATTTTTTCGAAAATCGTATAAATGTGTTTTCTAGCAGGACTGTGAGACATAGAAAATATCATATTATACCAATCCCTTATGACCCGGATTCAGTAAACGAATACCTATTCGCATCTCTCTATAGAGATCGAAATATTTTAGAATCAGACGTAACTTATTTTATTGAATATAATTCTGATCTACCGACATTAGAAATGCTATCCTTTATATTCGCCGATAAAGAAATGAAATTCAAGGTATGTCAAGATATAATTAAGACACCCGATCAAGAAGAAATCCCCATCATAATCGACCAATACCACAATGGAAAATCAAACTTACATCGTGGAATAAACGAAACTATACGGAGAATCCGCGAAATATATAATTGGCATGGAATAACTAAAGATGTGGAGAAACATATCAAAGCTTGCGAAACATGTCAAAAAACCAAAATATGCCGAAAAAATCTAGATGGTCCTTTAGTTTTAACAGAAACCCCTAAAGCTCCTTTTGAGCGAATCAACATCGACATTTTAGAAGTACCAGGTAGAAATTATGCCCTGACGATTCGAGGCGAACTTTCAAAATTCTCACAAGCATACGGACTTACGGACAAATCTGCAAAAAGCGTAGTCAATACACTTTTAATATACTTTCAACATTACGGTACACCAAGTAGAATACACTGCGACTTTGGACGAGAATTCGACAACGCCTTATTCCGTGATCTCTGTACACTTTATGACATCAAAATAACAAACTCGAGTGTGGGTCATCCACAGTCGAATGGATCACTAGAAAGATTTCATTCCACCCTCCTAGAAATGATACGAATTCACGTACTAGAACACCCGAACGAACATCATTTCAACATACTACCGTACGCGGTCATAACGTATAACCGATCTGTCAATAAAACACATGGCTTTTCTCCATATGAATTAGTTTTCGGGCATACCGCAAGCAGACCACCAGAAATAACATATAATCACAAAGAACTCATGACAAAATATATACGAGACTTAAACAACCGCATATCGCATTACTATAAAGTAGCAAAAGCAAGGACAGACGCAAGGAAACAGAAAGCGAAAATCCGTTTTGATAAACATATTTCAGAGAATCGTCCAGATTACAAAGTAGGTGACAAAGTTTACATAAAAGAATCACAGATTAAAGATAAACTAGCAAACAAATTTAACGGCCCTTTTGAGATTATAGAGACTCATCAAAACTCAGCAACTGTTCTCAACCCTAAAACTAAACAAAAAGTAAAGTAAACTTTGACAGGATTAAACCATATTCTGAAAATTAAAAAACTTTTCAGGGTTCTTCTGCTGTCCGGATCAGCAATATGTCAGTTTTCAATTGAACCAATTGACAATACTGTAGGAGTATTTTACCACGATGAGACAAAACTTACGATTACAAATGACAAGTGGACTCTGCTGATACACAAAAACATCTCTACTTTAGTGGAAACATTTAATCACAATGACAATATTCTTCAATCCCTATTAGATAGTACAAGCCCAGATTATACAGCAATGATCTCATTTCGATCAGAAGTCAAGGCACACACTAGCCTCCTGGAACAAATATCAAAATCTATTAAAGTTAAACTCTATGAACTATTTGCAGATACTAAACGCCAAAAAAGAGGAATTATAGACGGATTAGGAACTATTTTTAAGAGTATCACAGGAAATCTCGACGCCTCAGGCGGAGAGTACTATGTAAAAAGTATCAACCAACTTAAGTCAGATCAGAATCAAATAGAGAACCTATTGAAAAACCAAATATCAGTTACCAGTTCAGTTATAAACGTTTTTAATACCACAATCAAACAGCTAGAAATTGACGAAGCAACCTTCAATGAGGATATAAATAAGATCGAAAGAGCAGTCCATCAATTATCAGACAAATTAGCTCTAATTGAAGCAAAGTTAAAATTTTTCGACATTTGTGAAAGGCTAATGGAAAGCTTTATCGCTATTGATGACAATTTAAATGACATTTTGAATGCTATCACGTTTGCACGACTAAAAATTATTCACTCTTCAATAATTGCACCTGATAATTTAATTAATTCTTTAAAGGAAATTTCTCAAAATTTAGTTAGGAACAATCTACCACTTCCAGTAAAGTATCCAAGTATCGCACAATTTTTAGAAATAATAGAATTAGAGGCATTCCAAACCAATGCTGAAATTGTTTTTGTTTTGAAAATTCCTCTAACAGACCCCCAAAGCTATACTATGTTCCATTTATACCCCATTCCAATATATGATAACAGAACTGGGTTTCATCACATCTTATCATTCAATGAAAAACTAATTGCGCGAGACGATGATTCTTTAACATACGCATTAATCAAAGATCCCAGTCAATGCAAACAACTGTTGCCTAGGAAAAAGTTATGTTCCAATGTCTATGCATATCCAATAGATAGCAATGCAGCTTGTGAAGCCCAACTCTTCAGAAATTCCAAACAGCTACCAGAAAACTGCAAAACCTCCATTATATATGGTCAAGGATATAATGTCCAGAAACTCGAAGACAACATATGGCTAGTAATAGTTTCTGATTCATTGCACGTTACAATACACTGCCCGAAATCCAACACAAAGACCATCATCATCAACAAGAATTCTGTTTTCAAACTATCCACTAATTGCTATGCTTTTATTGGAATTACCAAAGTTCAAGCCGAAACCCGTAACATAATTGATGTTTCATACAATCCTCATCCAATTGTTATAAATTACAACTGTTGCTTACACGTTCCAGAGAAAATACACTTAGGAAATTTAAAACCACTGAATTTCAATAATCTCAACATGGACGACCTAGGTTTATCTAGACAAAAGTTAGACCAGTACTCAAGAGACATCGACGACCTCATCAACAAACCATTCGTGGAGAAGAATATATCATGGTTCACATACTCTACCATACTCATGATCGTAGCTCTTGCACTTAGCTACATAATATACAAGTTTCTACCTCAAAAGAAATCGACGGGAACTAATCCAGAGACCCACGATGAAGGTGAAATTCTGAAACGCATAAGAAGTATCATCCCAAGGAGAAGACCAAATCTGCAACCAGAACAAGAAGAAGTCGTCTAAGATTTTATGACTATTGTCAATATTTCATTTTTATATTTTATATTTTTTTTATATTCTTCTTTCTTGTTTTGCCAAAATATTGCTGTATAACACCAATTTTTTTTTAAAGAGGGGAGCTGTTATATAAAATATACCCCATATTATTTTAAGTATTTTATAATAATGTTAACAACCTATCTGCTAGAATATCATATTTCATTTCTCACATTCAGAAACATAGATTCTTTGAATTATAGCATCATATTTTTGAGAAGTCAGATAGATTGTATTTCAAGGTTATTACAAGAAATTGTCGTTAGAAATGTTAATTCTGCATTTAATCCGAGGACCATGGAAACCTCAAGTGGACGAGCTTCCCAGGCTTAACCATATTGACGTCATGCTGAATCAGCACTAATTTTCTATAAAAGAACTCTTCCTCCAAGCCCTCGTGATTATTCTTCTTATAATTTAGCTCAGTCTAGTAGTTACTTCACCATTTTGTAATTTGTAATAAAATTAATAAATAAAACTTGTAACAAAAGTAAAGTTAATTTTTAAAAAGCAAATTCAAGTGATAGTGATATAAAATATATATATATATATATATATATATATATATATATATATATATATATATATATATATATATATATTTGGTTAATTGGGATTTCGGCATAAAGCACAAAGTAAACTCTTTTGACTTAGGACCTAGCTTTCGAAAATAAATTTTTTTATCATCAGGGCTACAATGAATATAAAGCTGTTAATTTATATAACTCCATAGTTCACACTAATTCCTAAGAATAAACTACTTACATCAGTCTTTGAGGTTGTTTGCTATTATAGTTGGTGATATGGAGTGGCATACATAGTTATATAAGCTGATTAGCATCACAAAAAACAATATTTTAAGAATACAATACTAAGAACACATATTAAAAATTAATTAAAATATTATAGTTAAAATGTTTGTTTATAAAAATATAAATTTTGGTTGGGGCCATTATACTTGACATAAAACAAAAACCAATTTGACATATGTCTAAGTTAGAAATAAAAGAGAAGGAATTTTAAATATAACTCGGTCAACAAAAGTTTAGACTAAATACAACTACACTAGCACCAGAGCTAGGGTGTTAAGTTTCCGGCAAACAATTTAATGGAAAGTTTGATCGTTGTATATTTTTAAATTTAAAATCATAAATTAAAAGAGCTATTCGCGGAGGACATATAATTATTATTGACTTCGCAAGAGAGAATGTATGAATATATGTTACTCAAGCCCTTAATATCCGTCCTCTTGTTCATACTTTGGGCATTTTGGTATATCTGACACATTTCAAGAAAAACACGCTTCACCCCATTTCGTTCAACATTAAGAACTCTCGCAGAATTGTAGTCTGGAATATGATTATATTCTTTAACATGAGAAGCCAGTGCACATCGCTCAGGATGATGTCTGGCGTCACTTTTATGTGAAATAATCCTGTTTTTTAAAGATCTAGAAGTATGACCTATGTACTCGGAATTACAACTCCCACAAGGGATATTGTAGACGACGTTAGTCAATAAGGAGAGAGGAACCTTATCTTTTAATTTTGAAAAATTGGAATATGATGTTAAAATGGTTTTTGATGCTATTTTAAGGTTCAAGTCTCTAAATATCCTAGTAAGTTTCGGAGTAACTTCTTTGATATAAGGTAACTTCGCAAACTTGATCCGGCTAATCACACTTACATTATCTTCAGAATTATTTGGGTTATTATTTCTATTCGAATTGTTAATAGTTGGATTTTCACTATTATTTTGAGGGTTCATATTATTAATGTTGTTATTTATGCTTTCAATCTTAGGGATTGTTATTGTTGGAGAAGTTCTATATAGAATATTCTTTGTAAGCATGCTTGGGTAACCATTGTCTTTGAAAATATTATACAAAATGTGAAGGTTCTTAATCCTGAACGAATCATCTGATATCTTTATAACTCTATTTTTCATCTGTTTTACAAGATTAATCTTTATATGCATGCTATGATATGAGTTATAATTTAGGTATCTGCCTGAGCTTGAAGGTTTCATGTACCAATCAATTATTATTTTATTATCACTGGTACGAACAAACCGTGTGTCTAAAAATGGAACTGAAAAGTTGTTATCTTCTTTCTCTATGGTAAATTGAATATAGGGATCGTAGCTATTAAAAACCTCTAATATTTCATTTAACCCTTCTACCGGTAAAGCGACTATAATATCATCAACATATTTCTTTATAAAAAACAAATTGAATGGTAATACTTCAAGCACCAAATCTAACAAATCATCCATAACATACTCAGCCAGTATAGGTGAAACCTTGGCACCCATGGGGGTACCAAATGTTTGTTTGTATACCTTCTCATTAAAAAGAAAATAATTATTCTTGAATAGAAAAGAGATAATGTTCAAAAAAGAATCCGGATTAATTTTGCAAAAATTACTTATATGATCCCAATGTTTAGTTACTGATCTTATACAGGCATCAAGATAGACATTGCTAAAAAGTGAAACAACATCTAAGCTAGCAATTACGTAATTTGGAGGGAGTTGTAGTTTGTTGAATTGTTCAGAAACGGCAAAAGAGTCTTTTATAGAATATTCATTAGGAACATGGGCTTTGGTTAGAATATCTTTAACAAAAGCTGCTAAAGGCTGTGTTGGAGCTCCAATACATGACACAATTGGTCTGACAGACAAAGTAGGTTTGTGTATCTTGGGCAAAGAATAAAATTTTGGAGCAATGGTATTATAGGCAGTTAGCTTTTTACTGGTAATCGCATTAATATGATTTGTATCCAACAATTTTTTAACTATATCATTACTTTCTTTCTCAACAACAAGCGTTGGATCTTTTCGTAGTAATCTGTATGCTGAACTATTATTAATTATATCAGATGAAAGGTCCATATATTGTTGTCTCAACATTATTACTGTCTTATTACCTTTGTCCGATTTTGTGACAATTAAGTTGGAATTTTCTTTCAAGAAGCGTTTGGTCTTATACAGTAATTTGTGATAAAAGCTATACTTAGTAAATCTTGAATTATGGTAATAATTGGTAACTATATTAGTTGAACGTGTACCATAGACATTTCTCTCTTGTGGGTCTTCCACCATCGAAGTAATATAATCAATGTCGGCTAGAAGGAGTTTGACTGAAAAATCTTTATTAATGACTGGTTCAATACTGAAATTTGGTCCTAATGATAGAAAACTCAAAATGTCTTCAGGGATATTAACATTAGTGAGGTTTTTTATCCAATTCGGCTTGACTGAAAGGAGTAATTTATTAGCCTCATCTGTAAGCTTGTTCAACTTAATAATATTATTCCGTTTGGTATCATGGAAAATCTTGTTATAGTGCCTTTTCTGTTTCGACTCAAAATTACTATATATAAACTCATTTGTATGTGTAATGATACTTTCCTTAAGGGAACGTAAGGATATATTTAACTTTACAACAACCTTATGACAAGAGTTAATCTCAATTGACAATAATTTGTTTCCTAATCTATTTAAAGGAGCTTTGATGTTGTCAGAAATACCTTGGTTTATTAACAGGTTGTTAATAGGAGATGTCTTGTCTGTTATATGTCTTGGTAAAACACCATTTCTCCGACAAGATAGTAGAAAGGAGCGTCTATTGATTTCCTTGGCCAACCTTCTCTTATCCTTTATCCATTTCTTCATGGTGCTAACAGCTATGATACCAAATTCATTTTCGATGTAATGAAAGAATCCCAAAACTGGAGTCATATTAATAGGAATGAAGTAAATTGCGGATTATTGTTAGATAAATAATATTTGGTTAATTGGGAATTGCCCAAGATACACAAACCTACTTTGTCTGTCAGACCAATTGTGTCATGTATTGGAGCTCCAACACAGCCTTTAGCAGCTTTTGTTAAAGATATTCTAACCAAAGCCCATGTTCCTAATGAATATTCTATAAAAGACTCTTTTTCCGTTTCTGAACAATTCAACAAACTACAACTCCCTCCAAATTACGTAATTGCTAGCTTAGATGTTGTTTCACTTTTTAGCAATGTCTATCTTGATGCCTGTATAAGATCAGTAACTAAACATTGGGATCATATAAGTAATTTTTGCAAAATTAATCTGGATTCTTTTTTGAACATTATCTCTTTTCTATTCAAGAATAATTATTTTCTTTTTAATGAGAAGGTATACAAACAAACATTTGGTACCCCCATGGGTGCCAAGGTTTCACCTATACTGGCTGAGTATGTTATGGATGATTTGTTAGATTTGGTGCTTGAAGTATTACCATTCAATTTGTTTTTTATAAAGAAATATGTTGATGATATTATAGTCGCTTTACCGGTAGAAGGGTTAAATGAAATATTAGAGGTTTTTAATAGCTACGATCCCTATATTCAATTTACCATAGAGAAAGAAGATAACAACTTTTCAGTTCCATTTTTAGACACACGGTTTGTTCGTACCAGTGATAATAAAATAATAATTGATTGGTACATGAAACCTTCAAGCTCAGGCAGATACCTAAATTATAACTCATATCATAGCATGCATATAGAGATTAATCTTGTAAAACAGATGAAAAATAGGGTTATAAAGATATCAGATGATTCGTTCAGGATTAAGAACCTTCACATTTTGTATAATATTTTCAAAGACAATGGTTACCCAAGCACAAAGAATATTCTATATAGAACTTCTCCAACAATAACAATCCCTCAGATTGAAAGCATAAATAACAACATTAATAATATGAACCCTCAAAATAATAGTGAAAATCCAACTACTAACAATTCGAATAGAAATAATAACCCAAATAATTCTGAAGATAATGTAAGTGTGATTAGCCGGATCAAGTTTGCGAAGTTACCTTATATCAAAGAAGTTACCCCGAAACTTACTAGGATATTTAGAGACTTGAACCTTAAAATAGCATCAAAAACCATTTTAACATCATATTCCAATTTTTCAAAATTAAAAGATAAGGTTCCTCTCTCCTTATTGACTAACGTCGTCTACAATATCCCTTGTGGGAGTTGTAATTCCGAGTACATAGGTCATACTTCTAGATCTTTAAAAAACAGGATTATTTCACATAAAAGTGACGCCAGACATCATCCTGAGCGATGTGCACTGGCTTCTCATGTTAAAGAATATAATCATATTCCAGACTACAATTCTGCGAGAGTTCTTAATGTTGAACGAAATGGGGTGAAGCGTGTTTTTCTTGAAATGTGTCAGATATACCAAAATGCCCAAAGTATGAACAAGAGGACGGATATTAAGGGCTTGAGTAACATATATTCATACATTCTCTCTTGCGAAGTCAATAATAATTATATGTCCTCCGCGAATAGCTCTTTTAATTTATGATTTTAAATTTAAAAATATACAACGATCAAACTTTCCATTAAATTGTTTGCCGGAAACTTGACACCCTAGCTCTGGTGCTAGTGTAGTTGTATTTAGTCTAAACTTTTGTTGACCGAGTTATATTTAAAATTCCTTCTCTTTTATTTCTACCTTAGACATATGTCAGATTGGTTTTTGTTTTATGTCAAGTATAATGGCCCCAACCAAAATTTATATTTTTATAAACAAACATTTTAACTATAATATTTTAATTAATTTTTAATATGTGTTCTTAGTATTGTATTCTTAAAATATTGTTTTTTGTGATGCTAATCAGCTTATATAACTATGTATGCCACTCCATATCACCAACTATAATAGCAAACAACCTCAAAGACTGATGTAAGTAGTTTATTCTTAGGAATTAGTGTGAATTATGGAGTTATATAAATTAACAGCTTTATATTCATTGTAGCCCTGATGATGAAAAAATATATTTTCGAAAGCTAGGACCTAAGTCAAAAGAGTTTACCTTGTGCTTTATGCCGAAATCCCAATTAACCAAATATTATTTATCTAACAATAATCGGCAATTTACTTCATTCCTATTATTTATATATATATATATATATATATATATATATATATATATATATATATATATATATATATATATATATATGAAGATATCTATATTTCATAAATGAGAGTATAATATATATATAATAATGATAGATGCTCTACACCTTTGTGCTTTTATTTATTTGGACGTACAACCACCACTGGAAGCGGATCACGTGATTTCAAGCTTGTTAGCTTTCATCAGCGCCACATAAGTGGAAGCTGTATCCAACTAGACAAAAGCAACTGGAAGATAGTCGGAATTTACCAGACCAGATCTACCAGCGGGACACACTTCGCGCCACCTAGGTATTGAGAGCCTAATTACGTTTAACGTAAGGATATGTGTAAATGAAGATATCTATATTTCATAAATGAAAGAGTATAATATATATATATAATAATGATAGATGCTCTACACCTTTGTGCTTTTATTTAGTTGGACACAACCACCACTAGAAGCGGATCACGTGAGTTCAAGCTTGTTAGCTTTCATCAGCGCCACATAAGCGGAAGCTGTATCCAACTAGACAAAAGCAACTGGAAGATAGTCGGAATTTACCAGACCAGATCTACCAGCGGGACACACTTCGCGCCACCTAGGTATTGAGAGCCTAATTACGTTTAACGTAAGGATATGTGTAAATGAAGATATCTATATTTCATAAATGAAAGAGTATAATATATATATAATAATGATAGATGCTCTACACCTTTGTGCTTTTATTTAGTTGGACACAACCACCACTAGAAGCGGATCACGTGATTTCAAGCTTGTTAGCTTTCATCAGCGCCACATAAGTGGAAGCTGTATCCAACTAGACAAAAGCAAGTGTGTCCCGCTGGTAGATCTGGTCTGGTAAATTCCGACTATCTTCCAGTTGCTTTTGTCTAGTTGGATACAGCTTCCACTTATGTGGCGCTGATGAATGCTAACAAGCTTGAAATCACGTGATCCGCTTCTAGTGGTGGTTGTGTCCAACTAAATAAAAGCACAAAGGTGTAGAGCATCTATCATTATTATATATATATATATATATGAATTTTAATTGGGAATTATAGCGTGTAAGGTAAAAGAATACTCTTCTAACTCAATCAACCATCATTTTATCTCAACTTTGTTAACAGGACCAAAACCTTCCTTAGATGAATCCACATTTATTAGTTACAAAATCGGATAAGGGTAATGTTACCGTTATTATGGAGAGACATCAATATAATAATTTGATGTTGGAGACTATTTTGAGTAGTTCGTCTTATGTAGCTTTACCTAGAGACCCTACAAGTAGTATTCAGGCAAGTTGTAATACATTAATTGAGATACTTTTTCAAAAAATACAAATTGATAAACGCACAAACAAGAGATTAATAGCTATAATGGAGTTCCGCCTAGATTTTACGCCTTGCCAAAGATACATAAACCAACTTTATCATTACGATCCCTAGTTTCGTTGATAGGATCACCAACACAACTTTTATCAGCCTCTATAACTGATACACTTACCAAAGCGTATGATATGAACAATTACCTCCTAAATTCATTTTCATTAAAACGTGTTCATCAGCCATTTATAACAAATGGGGAGCTATTAGTCGGTCTTTTGAAATAGACAATAGAACTTTTCTTGAAACTATTACATTACTATTTGATTCCACGTATTTTTCTTACCAAAATAGATTTTATAAACAGACTTTTGGTACGCCGATGGGAGCAAAAATATCTCCAATTATTGCAAATTATGTGGTGGATTATTTATTAGATATAGTAATACCAGATCTATCATTCAACATATCCTTTATTGAGAAATATGTAGATGATCTTATACTAGCCTTACCAAATGATGGTATTGATGAGACTAAATATTTTTAACAGCTATAACCCTGATATAGGTACAGTTCACGATTGAGACTGAGGACCAAGAATAAGTCGTACCTTTTCTTGATACAAAATTTAAAAGAATGACTAACAATACAATTTATATCGATTGGCACAGAATCCAGTTGCCTCTGGAAGGTTTATAAATTTTTCATCTTATCACAGCTACAGAACGAAAAGCAACTTAGTTCAGCAAATGAAACATAGAATACTACCATTCTCAGATTCTCAATTCCACCAAAAGAATCAGAAGATTTTGTATAATATTTTTATTGACAATTCCCATCCTCCTTCACTTTTGAAGTAAATATTGTATAGTAACACAACACTTTCTGTAGAGAATATTAATATTGCTCCAAGGCAAACTACTCAGGTAAATGAAGTGGACATGAATATACTCTTGAGTCTAAAATGTGCAGTCCTACCATATATACATCAAATTACACGAAAACTCACAAAAATATTTAACAATATTAATGGTATCAAAATTGCTAACAGAACGATTTTAACAATTGATTCAGTTTTCTCTAAACTTAAAGATAAGGTCTCCCTCATGTCTCAATCAAACACTGTTTATTGTATCCCATGTCATGACTGTGACAAAAAATATATAGGCCAATCCACCAACCAGACTTCTGAAGGATAGAATAACATCTCATAAAAGTCATAGGATCCTATATCCTGAGAGATGTGCCCTTGCTGAACATGTTCATTCATTACATCATAAAATGGATTATGATTCTACCAAAATTCTATCTATAGAAAATGAAAGACGGCGTTGTTTTCTTGAAATTGCATTTATCTACCAAAATAACAACTCCATTAATAGATATAGATATAGATCATCTGAGTGACGTATATGCATATTTATTATCGATACAATATAGATAACCATTTATGCACAACAGAACAATTGTCATCAATGTCATTATTGTTATTATATTCATGTAAACAAAGCGGTTTATTTCTAGATTTTAATCTTTTTGTGATTTGACCATTGTTTGTTACTTATTGTCTAAGTCACTTTATACTCAACACCTATCATAATAAATGGTTTTTCCTCTTCACTTTCACGGTCATATAGGTATGCTAGAGTACGATTCCTATTTTTTCTCTGATATCTATCATCATATTTATTTCTGTCGTCTCTTCTCGATTCCTCTTGATGTGGACACTAACGAGCTATATATATATATATATATATATATATATATATATATATATATATGTCTTGGCAGCAAAGCATACAAATCTCTTCTCCTATATTATATTATCTACTTTTGTCGCTATCTCGAATAATGGTTTTTGGGTTAACGAAAATAGTTTTTAAAAAGTTTTATTACAAGCAAGAAAGCAAAGAACAGAATGAATCTTAGATCTAATTTACATATATTTATAATAGGATAAAATGACGTATTATGGGAAAAGGTTCTTCGGACGGTCTCACGGAGTCAGCACTTCTAGTGTGAGAACGGACGATGATTTTCATACCGTCAGCGTTGTGGCTCCCATAACTTCTCCCATCAGAAGAGGAAACGAAAACGGTGAGCCTTGGTTTCCCGTTTCGTTGGTTGTTGCTGCTGGTTTTCTGTACCATTTTCTTAGGAAAAATGCTACCAATCCGGCCATTGCAAATAACGTAAGAGTTGTTGCTAAACTCCAGGTAGCTGGATGAAAAGTCTATTGTGGAAAATTCATTGGTGTCTGAATTTCTTGTTTGAGATTTTGAATTTTATTTAGATCTAGCGTCTGTAGTGTTATTGGTTGGTCAACACTAGATACAGACAAGTTCCCAATGTCAATCTTTGGTAATCGTAGTGGTTTCATTTTGGAAAATTCTTGTTTGTTCCAAAACTACAAGTTATTGATTTTAATGCCGCAATTGAAAGGAATTTGGATTAAGCTTGGTTTGTCTATGAGGTTGAATTCCTTGAAATTACACTCGTTCTGGAGTTTCAGAGGACTTGTTGATCGTAGGACAGGATTCTTCTAAGTATTGTTCTTCTGTTTTACCAAGTGTAAGGTAGGGTAGTTTAGGTATGATTATTGACAGTTTTATCGGGATTGGAAAAAGATGGAAGCTTTCTAAGGTTTCTGGTGAGAAAATTGGTAAATGTATAGCGAAAATTATTTTACTTCTAGAGAACGAAATTTGAAGGCTAGCTAGGGAGTAATAATCCATAGTATTCTTAAAAATAAGAAATCTGGATTGTCCATATATTTTTACTAAATGATCTATTACGTTATTTAATTCTTGTGCTGAAATTACGGAGCTATGAAGTGTGTTAATCTATCGACTAGACCTCACTTAGATCTCATATGCGGTGTTAAATTATTTAATTTGGTATTTGCTTCAGTTATTAGATATTTTGCATGGCTTAATATATTAGTATAAAGGCCTAAGAATAAACCAGGGTGATTGTGCGTAAGGTTTAGGGATTTTTCTATATTGGAGAAGAAATTGTCTAAGTTTATCAATTGATCTTGTAAAGGTTTAAGTTTGAAGTAGTGAATAAAAGTATGTTTTGAGCTTATCACTCAAGTTTGTCCAATGTGGAAGGGAAGTAATGGACTATCTATGGGATTTATTTTGACGTCAGGGATGGCTGCTTGTACTCGGTGTATAGCTATGAGAAGGAGTATCATTGTCCACTTCATTGCCCTACGAATAAGAATGAAAAGCTTTAGGCTTTTGAATCTGTGATTTGTGTAAAAATTTGTCTTTAATGGTCTGGAGTTTATTGCCAATATCTCTAACGACAGTTGTAATAATATGACGTGGTTTGGTCTTGCTTCTAAGGGCACTCTTGTTTTTAATAAATACCTTAGTATTGGGTAGAAATTCTGGAGGGTCTTCTCTTTTGATATTTTGTTTTTCAATTAGTTTAGATTTGGTTTGTAATGATGTGTTGAATATTTTTTCGTAAATAAATTTTAGTCGTTGTCGCCGGTTGGCCATAAATTGGTTTAAAATGATCTCATCAGTCATATCGAATGGATCGATTGAATTAATTCTGCCGTTTATTACGTCAAACGGTTTTTGTTTCGTTACGCTATGAACAGATGAATTATAACCGATGACAGCGAAATGCATCAATTGTTTTGTAGATGCGTTTGGATCTTTCAATATGAGAACTCTGAAGAGTTCGATGAAGGTTGAGTGTGCTCTCTCAATAGGGCTATTGCTGTTGGAATTTCCTGGAGTAGTAAAATGTAACTGTATACGATGTAATTTACAGAAATCTAGTAGAATTGATGTTTTGAATTCTGTTCCGTTGTCACAGGTCATGAGTTTTGGAATACCGAAATGTGATACAAAGTTTAATAATTTTTCAAAGACTACGAGGGCATTGTAGGTAGGCTCTAGGATATAAGCTTGAGCATATCTAGAAAATACATCGATTATGGTTAAAAATTTCGTGTTAGCGATTTGGAAAGTGTCCATATGGATCGAATCGAGTGGTTGAGTTGGAGTTGCAGTGAGTTCGAACTTGATTTTCGGGGGATGTCTATCGTACTTGGCTTGTTGACAAATATCGCAGTTATTGATAAATTCGGTTATGTTCTTTTTTTGATTTGGCCAATAATAAATTTTCTTCAGAGCTGAGGCGGATTCGTTTATTACTCTATGGTTTGTTGTTTCATGGTGGTGTGAAATAATTTCCCTTTGTTTATTATTTTCGGTAACATCCTTGAGAAATTGGTTGGATATTACCAAGTTATAGGCTTGGTTTTGGAAGGTTTTTTGCAGCGTTATGGTTAATGCTGGAATGAAATCGATCTCTGATTTGCAAACATAAATACAGTGCAACTTCTTTGGGTCAACATTTTCCGTGAAGAATTTGAAAATCTCATAATCATAATTTTCTGAGAGGTGAACTGTCTGCCTGGTTTTGGTTTCAAAAAGTTTGCTTCTGATGATATGGTTGATGTATTAGCACTCTAATTAAAAATAATTTGGTTAGAGTAGTGGTTCACACAATTTTCGGTGAAAGGTATTTTTAATATGGGGTCTTCGACAGCTGAATGTGTCGTTTCGCTATCGGAGTCTGGAGGGCGCACTTGTATATTTGAGTGTATAATTATCTTCGGTTCTAGTGGTGGCGGGTGAGCATTTTGAATGAAGATATTATCAATTTTTTCGAGATCGTCTATGGTCACATTAGCATTTATTGGAACGGGAATATCCTCGAAATCGTTAAGATTATCGTTATTATGCGGTGGTTGTGGAGAAAGGAATTCGTTTATATCTATTGATATATCGCCAGGATTACCTATGAGGGATTCATTTTCAATGGCATGAATTTCTATCATTGAAAGCGCATCTGCGTTGGTGTTCTAGATTCCTTTTTTATATAGTATTTGATAGTCATATTCCTCCATCCTAAGGCGCCATCTTACTAGTCGAAAATTTGGCTCTTTTAATCTGAATAGCCACTGAAGAGGTTTATGATCCGTAACTATTGTGAACTTTCTACCGAATAAATATGGGCGAAAATGCTGAGTGGCCCATACAATCGCAAGGAGCTCTTTCTCGATCGTGCTGTAATTAATCTCAGTTGGGTTCAAGGTACGTGAAGCATATGCAATAGGCAAATCTTGACCTACCTTACCTTGACTCAAGACTGCACCCATTGCAAAATTCGAGGCGTCTGTTGTAAGGTTGAATGGACGGCAGAAATCTGGGTATTGCAGGATCGGATCATTACATAAAATATTCTTGCATAATTCAAAAGAGTTCAGGGTAATCTTATATTTTTCTATTTCAGAGTTCCTAAAAATAATTGGGATATTTGTTTTATTATTGGAAAGCTGTTTATTTACCAAGTCAATCGAAAATTTAAGGTTTTGAAGCTCTTTTAATCCAATAATACCTTCGAAGAAATTATGAAAATCGAAGAGAATAAAAGTTATTTGTTTATCGCTTTTCAATTCGGGCATTGCTGGAATATCAGCTCTAAAACGGACTTCTTTTTCTCCTACGCCTGTCCTTATTTGTGTTGGACAATGATAGATACAATCACTAAAATATTTTTGTGCAATAGAAGGTTTTATGATAGAATTATAACAGCCGGTGTCTATCAATAATTTCATTGGAGGGTTTTGAATTTTTATGTAAGGTAAGCTGTTATTAATTGCATTGTACATTTCGGATGTTATTGTTAATGGGGGGGTGTTTTCTGGGTATCTATTAGAAAATTTTCAGAGTGTTCGACATAATTTGGGTTTTGATTTTCTGTAACGGGATTATCGTACCCTTCGAGATAGTTTCCTAAAATCTCTGGTTGATCGTATGTTATTTCAGGATTCTCGACAGTTTCCCCGTCAATTTGATAAAGCTCTTCTGAAATAAAATTACGTGGACCAGACGATTTGAAATAATTTTTAGAATTTGTATGTTTCTTCATACTAGGAAGTGTATAGCTGGTTCTGGTAGACATTGGTTCTGGTTTATTAGTTGGAGTTTTTCCGGTTGGTTTGAATACGTCTTTAGGAGGTCCGAAAACTTCTCTTTTAGTGAAAAATTTTTGTTGAATTGGTTGGGATTGAAAATGTGGTTCAGGAAATTGAGATGGTCCTGGACTTTGTAAATTTCGGGTTTGAATGAAATTTGGTGGTGGGTGGAAGCGATGTTGGGGTGAATAGCTTGATTGAATTCTTTGCATAGGGGATTGATAATATTGTGTTGGTTGAGGAGCGGTAAGTTTATGATTATTCATAGGTATTCTAAATAGATTCTGGGTATATTGAAAATTTTGTTCTTCGATAATAATTGTAATGGCCTCTTTTAGAGATTAAGGATCTTTCAAACAATTGCAAATGAGCAGGCAAACCAAGGGATAATTGGTCGTATTGTCTCAGATGTATCTCTTTAGTAGCAGCATTCATGGATTGATTAGCAATTTTCTGTGCAAGGTTGCTTCATAAAACTTGCAAGCGTTTGCCGAAGTCAAGAGAACTCTCGTTTCTATTAGGCCTAGCCATGAACAGATCTTGCTCTAAACATTCTAAATTTCTATTGTCACCAAAACATTGCTCAAGAGCCGCTTTTATCAACGGCCAACTAGTTAGTTCTGGGCGTGATCCAACTAGAATTTGTGCCCTACCTACTAGTTTAGTTTGAATAACTCTAATTAAATAATTTTTTAACCTTATATCTGTTGTATTTTCAGAATTATCAAAAAGGAAGTTACAAGCATGTATAAAATTATTAAGTAAATTAATATCGCCATCGTAATTAGGTACAGTATCAACAAACATTTTAAGCATATTTAAGCCGCTAATGATTTGTTCGTTATTACTATCTGGCATTTTGTTACTAACTTTAAGTGTTGTTGAAAAATTATCTATTAAATCGTCAATATTACTCATAAATTATTACTCCTTTAAGGTTGGTTATGTATATTATTCTAGAAATATCAAATTTTCTTATACGGATAAAATAAGGAAATAACAGGAACTTGGACTTACTTTGTCGTTGTTTCTCTGTTGAGTGATTCTGCTTTGGGTCCTTGCGTTGTCCTCAGGTGTACCAAACACTTGTGGAACTGGGGAGGTTCTGTAGTGCCAAGGGATGAAGATCCGCGTTAGTCCAAAAATACGTACAGACGTACGACAGACTGCATATACATATATTTATAATAGGATAAAATGACGTATTATGGGTAAACGCATGTGAAAAGGTTCTTCGGACGGTCTCACGGAGTCAGCACTAGTGTGAGAACGGACGATGATTTTCATACCGTCAGCGTTGTAGCTCCCATAACTCTCGTCTAGACTCATTTCTTCATCCTCCTCTGTGTTATAGGTAACATCAAAAAAGAATATAAATTTGTTTATTTACGACTAATATATAATGTAAGTTTTATCAGTATAATAAGTGTCAACGTCAAAACGCTTAGTATTTGTGTATTTTTAGGTTCTGAGATGGATAAAAATGAATAATCTTAGAGAGATTATATACTAGTCGTAAATAAAGTAGGGTAGGTATACTATTCGCAATAATGGCTATTATTGACTTGTGGTATAATCTACTATTATTCGTAACTGTCATGTCATAATATAAAATTATAAAATGTATATAATATTACTTCTGAAGATATTAAAGCTGGTTATTTAAATTTGAAGATATATCGATATTTATAACACTTGAAACAACAACCTGCTTTCAAAGAACTATGATAGTAACGAGTACTTCATACTTATCAAGCAGGAGGCCACCAATAATGAATCTTGATATTAGTTCGACTGCACACTCCGCCTTGGTTGATTTTAATCTTCTATTCAGATAGAAAAAAAAAACAAAATAATCTTCCATCTTCCTTTTTGATAGATATCAGCTCTCGCATCAGCATGTCTGGGTTATGGGTCCCGCCTTGGTATATAGTTTGTCAAGGTTATTCCACATAAACGAAGCCAAATTTATAGTACCGACAAAGTGGATCGTCTTTGAACTGAAGGTCAATAATATAAGGGATGTGGCTGTATTATTATTCTTCACAGTTGTGAATGTATAAGTTTCATCAAAATGGATAATTTACTTATGTTAAGTATATTCTAAAATATGGTAAAACTCCAAGTAGCTGGGGTGATATTCTTCTCTATATAATACCTATAAGGGGAAAACCTATTGACCCCAGTAACTATAGATACTGCTCTAGTTAACTGTTAAGTAAATTAACAGCATGGACGGAGAAGAATGATGTCTTACCAGAGTGTCAATCAGGATTTCGTCTCTTTAGGGGGTGCAATGATAATATTTTCACTCTACTATGTATTGTACACCTCAAAATTACCAAACATCTTTTCAAGTCAACGTAGGTCATAATTTTACCCGAAAGTTTCATCTCTAATCTGGAGTACTGCAAGGAGAATCCTAAAGTCCTTATTCCTAGCCGATATCGAAGAGTTCTGTAGGCTCAAGAGAGCATGCGGTATATCAGTGAATTCACAAACTGATGTTATTATGCCCCTGTACGCTGATGATCTTGCAATCCTTGCAAACTTGATATTGCGCCTAAGCTGAGGATTCTTGATATTGCACTCAATTATTTGTCCGTCAATATAAATAAGTCAGAAATAATTCCTTTTTCACGTGGTGATCATAATGAAATGAAAAATCTATGAAATTATAAATTAATGGACAGAAAATCGATATTGTCAACAAATATGTCTACCTTGGCACACCCTTCACTACTTCATCGTTATTTCTAGAAGCAGCTATCTGTGCAACCTCAAAGGCAAAGCAGGTCATAGATAGTACGCTATCAATAATGGCAGCATCCAAAGTTACATCTTCGGATTCCATAATGGCCTTATTCAACTTACTGATCCAAGCTCATCCATTATATTTTGCTGCTATGTAGGAATCATAAAGCGATTATTACTTCTATCCTCTAATATGGCTAATTATCTTGTCCGCAGGTAGAGGCAGGTTATCGAAAGCGCTAATATTTTTAGCCGTCAAATGACAGCTTATCGATTTCTCAGAACCTCAATATAGCTGGGTCAAATCAAGTCAACATTCGGTAGCGTTGAATTTTCTGAATCCTTCAAACAACTCACAGCTGCTAGACTCAGATCAGTAAAAAAATAGATTTTATTGAAACTGAAGAATAAGCTGCTTTCTTGAGAAACAAAAACTTCTACTCAAACGGTATGGGAGCTTATATGCATTTCAAGATCCCTATACAGTATATAGGAACTATTGCTCAAATTAGAAGCTCTAACATTTTCACCACTAGATTTTCATATAAAGGTAACATTTACAAAATTGTTCCCAATGAATTGTGCTCTATATATAATTTACAGGTCAATGAGACTTTAGCGTATATCATTATAGATTGTCCAATTTATTCCATTATTATTCCATAATATTATTTTTATACGTTTTGTCGGCATGACTTGCTTAGGGATAACAAGTGATACGGCATATCAGCAAGCCCTTTGACGCACTAGGGCATTCATGGTTATCTATCAAATGAAGAAGTTCTTATCTACTCTTAAGTATTTAAATGTTTCGTCTTCTGACATTTTGAATTTTCTGTTCTCAATGTATTCACTCTTCTCATACGATGATTAGTCTCTTAACTTCTGCACTTATCCAGCTTTCTTTCTTTGAATTTTTCTATCTTTCCGTTTGGAGTCTAGATCACTGCTAAGTCCCATAATCTGTTGAACCAAGTAATTTTATTATCTTTCTTAAATCTTAGATGATTAGGTAATTGATAGAACGCGTGTTCTTAAAACTTACTTTTATTAATCTATCCACCTACATTTATATATTGACAAAATGAAATCTACATAAACATGTTGTAAGAAGAACACATAATAATTTCATTTGTCATGATACTACAAATAATTTGCTCTATTATCATGATTGGATATTACAATATACGAAGGGTTCCTGTTCCTAAATAATAATATAACAACAGTTATACCTTGCAGACGATCGAGCGTTTTACTTGTAGCTGATACCCTTTTTCGAGCTCGCAATGTCAACCAGTAAATCTTCGAGGGAATAGTAACTCCTTTTAACAAGTTATTTTTAGAATGGTTAATATTTACGCGTATTTGGCTCATCTATCGTTTCAAAGTTCCTTGGCTTTGAAATAATCAAAATTTATCGAGGCTTTCAAACTCAAAAAGATACTGATACTTAATAGCTCAAACCCATTTAGGTCGCGGACAAGTGCGCTTCTTGAACGAATGGCACTTAGGAAAAGGATCTCGCGACAAGATAATCTTATTGCTGGTACACACCTCACCTTTGAAAGTTGGTGTGTTCTTTTCTTCTTCTTTTTTTATTTCAATGCAGTTTTATATGTGTTCAGATAAAAAAAAACTTGCAAACAAACAGTAAAATTATATACCCCCTCTGCTCGGGTCGTCGGTCAAAAATTGTCCGCTTTATCAACTAGCTGCTTCTGTTTTGAAAACGCTATTGTTCTAGGACAAAAAAGATTAAAGATTATCTTCGCATTATTTTTTAATCTTATCAGTAATTTGCTATAAAATATTAGCTATTTAATTTAAGATTTCCGATCATCTTTCATTTAGTAAAAATGTCTTCCAAATTTAACTGGAAACTCTATATTCCATATGTTGACGTGCTAGTTCTAGTTGTGGGCTTTATTTTCGGTGCTACACGTAAGTGAGAGCTTTCCATAATTAATTTCAACAAAATTACTTATCAAAAATTAGTGCAATCCACCTTTCCATAAACTAAAAGTATTCCATTTGATAAACTACTGTAAAAAATTGATTGAATGATCTGAAAAATATTATACAAGCACTGTGCATGTGCCAATTCTCTATGTACAACAAGTTTGATACTTTTCAAAAAGAATGATGGAGTCATCATGACACATTTCAATTATGTTCCATATAACATATTATTAGTCAAATAACTATGAGCCAAATGGACGGTCTCGTCAAATGAGCAACGCATGTGATTTTTTCACTTTTCGAGAACATTGACTTTGTAAACCGAGAAATAATCTACATAATCATTATTGCTTATAACTATCTGCTTGAATAGTACAATTGTACTTGATGGATTAATAATTATCTAAGGTTTGGTATTTGATTATCAGGTTACATGTTGTTGCATAACCAATATCCATTTTTCAGAATTTATATTTTGTGAATATTACAAAAAAATAGTAACGGCGATTTAGTTGGTGCACCGTAAAATACAAAATAATATTAATATATAAAAAAAATCTGGTGTGCCCACTCACATGACTTTCCTAACATTTTTTTAACGTACCAAGACAAACTGCATTGGTCATATTCAATTTTGACTTAGGAGGAACCGTTTAAAGTGAGTATGAATAAATACCTATATTGTATTTAAATGGGCAATGTGATTACGTCATGAGCAAGGAACTTTTTAATGACTTTTTTATTGACCTTCCAACATTTCAAATTGAAAATGCTTAGAATATGTATACAGAGATTGTATTGAAATTAAACGTGTCGCATTCAAATAGCATAACATAAACAAATTGATAATATTCTCTGATATGTTCAGATTATAATTTGTTTTGTAGCATTATTTAAAGATGATTTCAGCCTACCCAAAAAGATGACCGCACTATGGTGGTCGCTTTGTAGTTGTAATCTGATTGCTATTCGCAAAAAATAGTATTACGTAAAACGATTGCTTCCTAAGCAGTTGCTGGTTGTTAATATGCTGAATTCAATGTAATTATAGCTCACTGGTTGTTCGGTAGAGGCAGCACTCTTTTCAGTTTCATTTAATCACAGTCGCAGCTACGTGATACCAAAATTGACGCCTGTCAGCGACGATTGCACAACTATCGGCAATCGCGTTGCTGTTACAAGTTACATGATAAGCGAGCAGAGCAGTTTGGTATACCAGTCTCGTAAGATTTGTTATCCACTTATGTCTTCTTCTTCTGTCTCTTTTTCTTACGATCTTCTTTTTTATAATGGGTGATGCAAGTGATATCTATTTCCTCTTATAATATTTTGCTTATATTGTAGTTTTATTCGTTTGATAGTTAACATTTTTTTTTTCATTCTTATTGATAGTAATTTATACATAATTTAAAATTCATGAATCTTTACGTATCAGACTTTTTAATTATCTATGTCTCTATTCCGTAGTTAAGTACTATCAGCATCCAACCCAAACTTAAACGGAGGAGGTAGGTATACATTTCGACTGTTTGTCTACAAATGTTTTTTACTACTATTCGCGCCTTTTAAATTGTAAACGTGCTCCGATGTTCATGATTCTTTCTTCATTTGAAAGAGGTCTATTGAGAGTTGGTCTCATTGACAAAATCGATATTCAACATGTCCTTCCCCAAAAAACTTTTCCCAAAGAGGGTGGAGGGAACAATTTTTTCTAAGATCGAAAATTTTAAGCTAAAAATTAAAGAGTTACTCTGAAATATGTGTACCTCTTTCCATGATATTTTGAAATCACTGAATAATAAGTATAAGCAACGTATCTTCTTTGGTGAACGTTGAATGTTTTTGATAACTAATGTTACACTCAAAAGTGTGAAAAAAAATATTAAAAAAATGGGCCGACTGTTATTTGGTGCAATGAAAGATAATATCAATTCTATTGGTACTGGTATTTTTGAAGTTGGTGCCAAAAGTGTTCTATCTTTAAACTTTATTAAGCCCCCTACAGACGACAGGGCAAGCACCTACTGCGATTTTTCTTCTTCTTCTGTGTTTATGTGATAATAACAACATTGTTGCAACTGAAACCACAACTTCAAGTTTATCGGAATACATCTTGTTCAATAATTGCAATGCTGGTACAAGTTCGCTATTTTTCACACATGACCAATATTCGCCTATGCTGGCACTTCTTGTTAATGCTTGCAATTTGCGAATGCTGACGAATGCCGAATGTTGGCTTCAAAATTGACAGCAACGTTGGCACACCGTCTGTAGGCGCCTTAAATCTGCACAACTTCAAAATTAACAGTACCAATAGAATTATTATTATTTTGTGTTTTTCACTGCACCAACTAATAAAGTCGATCCATTTTATGTTAAGAATATTTATTTTAATGAATGTATTACAGGCCATACATATTCCTTATTTCAGTAGAGCTATCATTTTTCCCATTTATACAGGGTACCAAGATAATTTTATTGTATATTATTCACTCTTCCAATTTCCTGGGTTGTGGATGTATATGTTTCCAACGATTTGTGTTGACAAATTTGAGAACACTTGAAAACTTAGTAGACAAAAATGTCTCGATAATCTAGAAAATATGGATATCAGATATCTTTTCAGCAGAATAACAGTGGTTTGAGAAATCAAGTTCATCTGTCAATAAATCCTAAAGTTATAAATTATGAAAGGCATGACAATCGATATACGTTATGTTATAGCACGCTCTTATGATAAGAGAATTATAAAAAAAAATAGCCACCTATCTTATCTGATTATGCTGAATGGGATGGATTTTCAAGGACATGTTGCTTATGCAGATGTATTGAATGAACACTTGGTTTCTGGCTCTCTATACGTGAGCTCCGGCCATTAAAAATCTAAGACGACACCACGTGATAACTTCGTTCACGTGGATTTCATTACAAAGCATTCTTTTAATAAATTATTAATAATGGCATAAATCTCTGTTGGTTTACTTACTTATCAAAAACGGGACGAAAGTACTGCTTCGACGCACTACATAGTACTTGAACTTGACCGACGAATCACCAATGGATGAGGTATACAACTCGAATGTTTCTCTTCATGTTTTTCCACTTATTGTCAATGTCTTTGATAATCTGTATCGTACAGTGAAAGATAATGGAACACAATTATTTTTGGTACAGTCAGATACTTTTTCTAAGTACCTCATAGCATATTATCTATCTAATTATATTAGACGACCAATGCTTATATATATATATATATATATATATATATATATATATATAAATACAGTCAAGAATACAAAATCAATATATATATATATATATGATTTTGTATTCTTGACTGTAATTATATATGTGTACCCATATATGTATATGTGTGTATGTATGTGTATGTATATATAAATAATAACAATGTATACCTTCAATTGATTGTAGTATCCCTGAATATGGAATCAATAAATTCCGAAAGCTTGGATTGAGTTAGAAGAGTATTTTTTTACCTTACAGGCTGTAATTCCCAATTAAAATTCAACTAACTAGTATTACTACAGCCATAATTACATCAAGTATATATTTATATATATATATATATATATATATATATATATATATATATATATATATATATATATATATATATATATATATAAATAAAAAGATGTTCTTGGGGATGCAGTCATATAATCAATAAAATTCTTTGATTAAAGCCGAGCTTTCGAGAATGTTTATTCTCTTCTTCAGGGCAAACTACAAATCGTTACAAAATTATTTCAACAACAACTTAATAGTATTTTAAAAATACTTACAATCGTGAATTTAGAATAAATTAACCAAAAACAGGAAAGATTTCATAGCCATCAATTACAAATGTCATTATTTATATTTGTCATGGTAACACAATAAGTAAGAAAGTATCTAGATTTTGTTGATAAAAATGAATATTACTGAATGATCTTTATATGTTTGTGGCTATTTAAACAAGGAGCACAATTAAATTAAAATTATTATTAAGGCAGATACAGGTTCAGTTAAAAAAAATAATAATAAATAATGTAATTTAAGAATATTGCATAAATACTTACATATATACCTATACATAGACTAAATTACTTTTATTCTGAGCTTGAACTGACTAATCAACCTCTAAATTTTTGGGTGAAATAGATGTTTTGAAATCCTAAAATACTCTTTAATGTTCTTTCAAATATTCATAAATATTCAAAATAATATATAAAATCATATTCTCTCACAATACGACATGAGAATGAAACATTTTGAAAATCATTCACTTTTCCAGAAACAAGCTGATATCTTTCACTAATCAGCATGCATATTTTCGAAAACAGTAAATGTTATAAAAACCTTTCATAAATAGATTATACATTTAATCTCAAATAAACATATAATGAATTTTAAGAGAATAATTCCCTTTGATCAACTAATTTTCTCTCACTAATAAGTTGATCTAAATTTTTCTATTAACTAAAATTTTAAAGTTAATTACTATAAAATCAGTTAAGACCAGTCCTTCATCCATATATAGGTAAATATATCCATACACATTAATCCATTTATAACCAATATACATATATACATATACATATACATATATATACATATATATACACACATATACATACATATACATATATACATACACACACATACATACATAAATACATATATAAACATAAAATAAATATTACATGTGAATTATCATATATTCGTCAAACCTCCAGAAATATTTCGGGAAGGTTTACATCTCATAAAAGTGATATTAGACGAAATAAAAAATCTTGTGCCTTGACAGAACATGCTATCAGTAAGAAACATAGTATTGATTTTGATAATACTATTGCACTATGTTCTGAGAAAAAATATTTTAAACGTGGTTTCTTAGAAATGGTGAATATTAAGAAACATAATAACACTATGAATAAACGCTCAGATATAAAAGGACTTAGTTCCATTTATTCTTATATTCTAAAATTATATAATGATAATTATAATAATTTTTCTCCAGATGTATCTCAAAATTAATATGTGTAGATATTTATGTATAGTTAGGTATGTAATATGTACCTATACTTGACATGTAATATTTATTTTATGTTTATATATGTATTTATGTATGTATATATGTGTGTGTATGTATATATGTGTGTGTATGTATATATGTGTATGTATGTATATGTGTGTATATATGTATATGTATGTGTATATATGTATATTGGTTATAAATGGATTAATGTGTATGGATATATTTACCTATATATGGATGAAGGACTGGTCTTAACTGATTTTATAGTAATTAACTTTAAAATTTTAGTTAATAGAAAAATTTAGATCAACTTATTAGTGAGAGAAAATTAGTTGATCAAAGGGAATTATTCTCTTAAAATTCATTATATGTTTTTTTGAGATTAAATGTATAATCTATTTATGAAAGGTTTTTATAACATTTACTGTTTTCGAAAATATGCATGCTGATTAGTGAGAGATTTCAGCTTGTTTCTGGAAAAGTGAATGATTTTCAAAATGTTTCATTCTCATGTCGTATTGTGAGAGAATATGATTTTATATATTATTTTGAATATTTATGAATATTTGAAAGAACAATAAAGAGTATTTTAGGATTTCAAAACATCTATTTCACCCAAAAATTTAGAGGTTGATTAGTCAGTTCAAGCTCAGAATAAAAGTAATTTAGTCTATGTATTGGTATATATGTAAGTATTTATGCAATATTCTTAAATTACATTATTTATTATTTTTTTTTAACTGAACCTGTATCTACCTTAATAATAATTTTAATTTAATTGTGCTCCTTGTTCAAATAGCCACAAACATATAAAGATCATTCAGTAATATTCATTTTTGACCGACTTCCCAAAAGGAGGAGGTATACAATTCGATTGTGTGCTTTTTTTTTTTTTTTTTTTTTTTTTTTTTTTTTTTTTTTTTTTTGGTTTGTGCGCGCGTTTCATATAGTAAACGTACTCCGATTTTGATGATTTTTGATTCATTTGAAAGAGGAGGCTTGAGAAATGGTCCCATATTCATAAAAACGGGAATCCGACATCTCGTTCCCTACGAAAACCGCCCCCGAAGGGGGTGGAGTGGGCAAATTTTGTCGAAAATTGAAAATCTGCGTTGATATAATTAAAGATAGGACAATATCCGGAAACGTTTAAATGGAACATTTTTTCAAAGGAGTAACGGTTTTCGACATAGAGACATTTTAAACTCTCAAATATACCTATTTTCGCTATGTGGAGAGGGCGATTTCTGTCGAAAATTGAAAATCTGTTTGCAGTATATGGAAGACATAATTATTTGTAGCAACATTTATACTGAACATTTTCCCCTTAGAGTTACGGTTTTCCAGTAAAATCGTTGTTAAAATGGTAACAACTAAAATATTCAAGCGTATTTCCGCAGCGATGTACTGAGATCTCAATAATAACAACTACAAGCAAGGAATATACGTGGGTAATAGAATAAGTACTATCTTCATTGGTATTAGTGACCGTTCAACGATTTTCGTGACTAATGTTACACTCAAAAGTGTGAAATAAATATTTTTTACAAAAAATTGGACCGACTTTATTAGTTGGTGCACTGAAAAGTATAAAATAATATTAATTCTATTGGGGCTGGTACTTGTGAAGTTGGTGCCAAAAGTTACCAATCTACCTGCAACTGCACAACTTCAAAAGTAACAGCACCAATAGAATTAATATTATTTTATACTTTTCAGTGCACCAACTAATAAAGTCGGTCCAATTTTTTGTAAAAAATATTTATTATCAACAAAATCTAGATACTTTCTTACTTATTGTGTTACCATGACAAATATAAATAATGACATTTGTAATTGATGGCTATGAAATCTTTCCTGTTTTTGGTTAATTTATTCTAAATTCACGATTTTAAGTATTTTTAAAATACTATTAAGTTGTTGTTGAAATATTTTTTTAACGATTTGTAGTTTGCCCTGAAGAAGAGAATAAACATTCTCGAAAGCTCGGCTTTAATCAAAGAATTTTATTGATTATATGACTGCATCCCCAAGAACATCTTTTTATTTATATATATATATATATATATATATATATATATATATATATATATATATATTGATTTTGTATTCTTGACTGGATTTATAATAAATAAAAAGATGTTCTTGGGAATGCAGTCATATATTCAATAAAATTCTTTGACTGAAGCCGAGCTTTCGAGAATGTTTATTCTCTTCTTCAGGGCAAACTACAAATCGTTACAAAATTATTTCAACAACAAATTAATAGTATTATATAAATACTTACAATCGTGAATTTATAATAAATTAACCAAAAACAGGAAAGATTTCATATTCATCAATTACAAATGTCATTATTTATATTTGTCATGGTAACACAATAAGTAAAAAAGTATCTAGATTTTGTTGATACAAATGAATATTACTGAATGATCTTTATATGTTTGTGGCTATTTGAACAAGGAGCACAATTAAATTAAAATTATTATTAAGGAAAAAAAAAAAAAAAAAAAAAAAGAAAAAAAAAAAAAAAAAAAAAAAAAAAAAATTATTTTAAACGTGGTTTCTTAGAAATGGTGAATATTAAGAAACATAATAACACTATGAATAAACGATCAGATATAAAGGGACTTAGTTCCATTTATTCTTATATTCTAAAATTATATAATGATAATTATAATAATTTTTATCCAGATGTATCTCAAAATTAATATATATAAATATTTATGTATAGTTAGGTATGTAATATGTACCTATACTTGACATGTAATATTTATTTTTTGTTTATATATGTATTTATGTATGTATGTGTATATATGTATATTGGTTATAAATTGATTAATGTGTATGGGATATATGTACTTATATATAGACGAAGGACTGGTCTTAACTGATTTTATAGTAATTAACTTTAGAATCTTAGTTTTCAATAAACAATAGAAATATTTAGATCAACTTATTAGTGAGAGAAATTTAGTTGATCAAAGATAATTATTCTCTTAAAATTCATTATATGTTTATTTGAGATTAAATGTATAATCTATTTATGAAAGATTTTCATAACATTTAATGTTTTCGAAAATATGCATGCTGATTAGTGAGAGATATCAGCTTGTTTTCTGGAAAAGTGAATGATTTTCAAAATGTTTCATTCTTATGTCGTATTGTGAGAGAATAAGATTTTATATATTATTTTGAATATTTATGAATATTTGAAAGAACATTAAAAAGTGTTTTAGGATTTCAAAACATCTATTTCACCCAAAAATTTAGAGGTTGATTAGTGAGAGAAATCGGCCTTTTTTGAGTGAATAAGTATCAGTGCACTTTCAGAATAATCATGTTTATATGTTTCGTATTGTGAGAGAATATGATTACACTTATATATAAATTTTAAATAATATTATGTATCTTTTTCTTATAACTGTCAGTTCAAGCCTAGATTAAACGTAATTTAGTCTATGTATGGGTATATATATAAGTATTTATGCAATATTCTTAAATTACATTTTTTTTTTTTAAACTGAACCTGTATCTGCCTTAATAATAATTTTAATTTAATTGTGCTCCTTGTTCAAATAGCCACAAACATATAAAGATCATTCAGTAATATTCATTTGTATCAACAAAATCTAGATACTTTTTTACTTATTGTGTTACCATGACAAATATAAATAATGACATTTGTAATTGATGAATATGAAATCTTTCCTGTTTTTGGTTAATTTATTATAAATTCACGATTGTAAGTATTTATATAATACTATTAATTTGTTGTTGAAATAATTTTGTAACGATTTGTAGTTTGCCCTGAAGAAGAGAATAAACATTCTCGAAAGCTCGGCTTCAGTCAAAGAATTTTATTGAATATATGACTGCATCCCCAAGAACATCTTTTTATTTATATATATATATATATATAAATATATACTTGATGTAATTATTGCTGTAGTAATACTAGTTAGTTGAATTTTAATTGGGAATTACAGCCTGTAAGGTAAAAAAAAATACTCTTCTAACTCAATCCAAGCTTTCGGAATTTATTGATTCCATCTTCAGGGATACTGCAATCAATTGAAGGTACACATTGTTATTATTTATATATACATACACATACATAAACACATATACATATATGGGTACACATATATAAATACAGGTCTAATATATATAAATTGAAGAATTGCAAAATGATAATAAACTTACTTTAATAAGGTTGTATACCTATGGTGGTAACATTAAAATTAATACTAGTAAAAGAAAAAGAAAGAAAAAAAAATAATTATGATATTGATGACAATTGTTCTGTTGTGCATAAATGGTTATCTATGTTGTATCGATAATAAATATGCATATACTTCACTCAGATGATCTATATCAGTTTTCTTATTAATGGAATTGTTATTTTGGTAGATGAATGCCATTTCAAGAAAACAACGCCGTCTTTCATTCTTTTCTATGGCTAGAATTTTGGTAGAATCATAGTCCGTTTTATGATGTAATGAATGAAAATGTTCAGCAAGGGCACATCTTTCAGGATATAGGATACTATCACTTTTACGAGATGTCATTCTATCGTTCAGAAGTCTGGTGGATTGGCCTATATATTTTTTGTTACAGTCATGACATGGAATACAATAAACAGTGTTTGGTTGAGACATGAGGGAGACCTTATCTTTAAGTTTAGAGAAAACTGAATTAATTGTTAAAATCGTTCTGTTAGCAATTTTGATACCAATAATATTGTTAAATATTTTTGTGAGTTTTGGTGTAATTTGATGTATATATGGTAGGACTGCAAATCTTAGACTCAAGGGTATATTCATGTCCACTTCATTTACCTGAGCAGTTTGCCTTGGAGCAATATTAATATTCTCTACAGAAAGTGTTGTGTTAATATACAATATTTACTTCAAAAGTGAAGGAGGATGGGAATTGTCAATAAAAATATTATACAAAATCTTCTGATGCTTTTGGTGGAATTGAGAATCTGAGATTCGTAGTATTCTATGTTTCATTTGCTTAACTAAGTTGCTTTTCGTTCTGTAGCTGTGACAAGATGAAAAATTTATATTTATATTTAGTCTCATCAATACCATCATTTGGTAAGGCTAGTATAAGATCATCTACATATTTCTCAATAAAGGATATGTTGAATGACAGAACTGGTATTACTATATCTAATAAATAAAATAAAAAATAAATAATCCACCACATAATTTGCAATAATTGGAGATATTTTTGCTCCCATCGGCGTACCAAAAGTCTGTTTATAAAATCTATTTTGGTATGAAGAATATGTGGAATCAAATAGTAATGTTGTAGTATTGTTGTTCAAGAAAACCGACTAATAGTTCCCCATTTGTTATCAATGGCTGATAAACACGTTTTAAATGGATATTACTGAACAATGACACTACATCTAAACTCGCCAAAATGAAATTAGGAGGTAATTGTTCATATCATACGCTTTGGTAAGTATATCAGTTATAGAGGCTGATAAAAGTTGTGTTGGTGATCCTATCGACGAAACTATGGATCGTAATGATAAAGTTGTTTTATGTATGTTTGGCAAGGCGTAAAATCTACGCGGAACTAAATTATAGCTATTCAATCTCTTCTTTGTGCTTTTATCAATTTATATTTTTTTTAAAAGTGTCTTAATTAATGTATTACAACTTGCCTGAATACTACTTGTAGGGTATCTAGGTAAAGCTACATAAGACGAACTACTCAAAATAGTCTCCAACATCAAATTATTATATTGATGTCTCTCCATAATGACGGTAACATTACCCTTATCCGATTTTGTAACTAATAAATGTGGATTCATCTCAAGGAAGGTTTTGGTCCTGTTAACAAAGTTGAGATAAAATGATGGTTGATTGAGTTAGAAGAGTATTCTTTTACCTTACATGCTATAATTCCCAATTTAAATTCATCTGTATATGTATATATATATATATATATATATATATATATATATATATATATACATATATATATATATATATATATATATATATATATATATATATATATATATATATATATAATATGAAAATATGGCATTATCTTGTATAATATGAAACATTAATTAGACAGTCAAGAATTCACAATTTATATATATATATATATATATATATATATATATATATTTGTGGATTCTTGAACCTTGTTGTATTATATTTTTGGAAACATTTATCTTGGGATGAGGTTCAAATTGATAGTTTAAAGATTAAAAAATATTTATTCTAAGACGTTTCGCTTTGGGGCTCCAAAGCTTCATCAGTTAAAAAATCACTAAAAAATGTGGTAAAGTATACATAGGACAAACATGTCAATACTTAGAAGGCAGAATTAACGGACACAAATACACAAAAAGTTCTACCACAGCCCTGAACAAACACAAAAAATCAACCAAACATGATTTCAACTACAACGATACAAAAATTTTAGCTACAGAAAAAAACACCAAAAAAAGAGAAATCCTGGAAATGATACACATTAAACTTAATTCAAATGCACTGAATGATAAAACCGACATAAAACATCTCAGCAGAATATACCACAAAATCATTTAAACCTTTAATTAATTTTTATTGACTCTGAAATCAACAACCATCATACTGGATTTAACAAATATAAACATTTTCCCCTCGTATTTCAAATCATACATTATACATAAATTCCACAAAACAATATAACAAAATACAAAAACGAGAACACATGACACCTTGTTCACGTCAAATGTATGTCTTATGTCCAAAATTGTCCTCCCGCATTCTTCCTGCCACTCCTGCAACAACCAAAAAAGTCATGACATAAAATAATTAAAACGAAATGTTGTAAATGTGCGTTTATGGTAAAGAAAAATATCCATAAAATAATTTATAATGTTAATCCTACCTCATTTTTTAGTGATTTTTTAACTGATGAAGCTTTGGAGCCCCAAAGCGAAACGTCTTAGAATAAATATTTTTTAATCTTTAAACTATCAATTTGAACCTCATCCCAAGATAAATGTTTCCAAAAATATAATACAACAAGGTTCAAGAATCCACAAATATATATATATATATATATATATATATATATATATATATATATATATATATATATAAATTGTGAATTCTTGACTGTCTAATTAATGTTTCATATTATACAAGATAATGCCATATTTTCATATTATATCCATTTTTTAAATGATATTTACTGTGATCAACTTCTGAAGTGTGTTCCATTTTTATTAGCTACATACATAGATTGATCTTAGTATGCGTAATTCCATAGTAACTTGTAATTATGAAACTTAAAAAACTCAATCATAAAGTTAAATGCATAATAACAAATGTTTGTAGCTGGTAAATTTCATTAATCTCACGATTGTAAGTAGTTCATATTATTAATATTTTTTGTTATAATTAATTTGTTCGTTATTTTAGTTTGTCCCGATGAAGGTAACAAGCGTTACCGAAAGCTCGACTTTGATTAAAGAGTTTTAATTTTATTGGCATTTTGACTGCAACCCCAATCATTAAAAATTCATTACATATATATATATATATATATATATATATATATATATATATATATATATATATAACGCAAACATCCCTGACTCATTCCCTTTTCACACGAGGACACCTCCTATCGTCTTTACCGTTATGTAGATTCCGTTAATTGCTCAAATTGTAAAACAGTAGGACATCCAGAATCAGACTGCAAAGTCACAAGCTCCAGAAACAGAAATGTGGGCAGAAGATGTTATAGCTGTTGAATAGTAACCTCAAAAAGTCCCTAAGTCACAGAGAACAACACCAACTCTTACCATAAAGCGGTGCGAATTTCCAACCCAACTCAAAAAAATTCAACTCAACCCCGACAATCTCAGAAATAATTCCTTGATATCTAGAAACAATTCAAACCAACCTTCGGCTAATCGGCAAATTTCAACTTCTCGCAAAGTCGTAGAAGATACAAATCTCCACCTATTTGTTACACCGAGCGCGAGTAAACAAACAACAACAAAGACAAAAACATCGGAGAATAATTGTAGCGTTTTGAGCCCCATAAAAGATAAAAGCGATAACAAAACTCCTCCTTCCATTCCAAATTATACAGAAAGTACTGAATACAGAAGTTCAAGCTCTACAACCAAATAAAACTTTTTGTACCTATTCTGATTTGATAAGGGTACAATATGCCAAAACAACTGTCATGTGTTAACAACATAATAGTATAAATTTTAATATAGTTTTAATTTTAACTCAACAGATTTGTTTCCCAAATCTACTTCTGCTGTGTAGGTAGAATAAATCACATAGGTAACATTTAGGTATTATGTGGTGCAAATCAAGTTCGTTCTGTTTCTGGTAACCCTCGTTGATGATAGCCTTACCAAATGATGGTATTGATGAGGTACTATATATTTTTAACAGCTATCATCCTGATATACAGTTCACAATTGAGGCTGAGGACCAAGAACAAGCAAATTATTGAAAAATATCAGACCAGCACTATCTGGTGATCGATATGAAGTTTTATGCTTTGTTACTGGAATTTGAAAGTTCCCCTTGAACCGTCTGCCTTTATTATGCACATCTGACCTTTTGAGATATTTATCTTTGTTATTAAAAATATATAGGCATAATTCAAATATATAGAGTGAAGGTAAAGTCAAAATATTTAGTTTCACAAACAGATCCTTACAACTATGTTATTTGAGAACACCAAAAAGTGTTCTCATTATTCTTTTCTAAACAAGAAACACATTATTTGCTTGTGTGGATCAACCCCAAAAACACAGCCCAAGCCTCAACCTTGATTCAACCTGTCCGTGATAAATGTTTATTAATTGTTTTTGATCCATGATCTTACGTAAGTTTATGAATAGGTAGTTCTCCGAATTGAGGTATTGAATTAATTTGTCACAGTGATTTCCAGCTTAGTTTATTATCAAAGTGAATACCAAGGAATTTAACGCTGGAGCAACATTGTACCATCTGATTATTTGCAATTTCAATACTTATTTTAGGGCAGGACTTTTGATAATTCTGGAATCTGAGGATGTATGTCTTTTCAGTATTGAGATAGAGAGAGTTGGCAGAAAACCATTCATTCAACTTTTTCAAAGTCTCAGTGCAATGATTTTGTAGTGATATATCGTTTTTGTGTAATACAATTGTAGATGTATCATCTGCATACATAGTAATGGGGATATCACATATTGACCTATCCAAATCATTGATATAAAAAATAAATAATATAGGCCCCAAAATTGAGCCTTGTGGTACTCCTATGGAGATGTCTACTGCAGAGGATTTAAATTCACGTTTGATATTGTTACTACTATTTTGGATGCTAATATATTGTTGGCGGTTTCTCAAAAAAGTTTCAATCCACTTGTCTGCTGCACCATGTATACCATAACTTTTTAGTTTAAAGAGCACTTTCTCATGATTTACACAGTCAAACGCCCTAGATAGGTCACAGAAAACTCCAACGGGACATTCACCTGCCTGAAGTAAGCTAACAATTTTATAGAAAAATGAATGAATGGCAGTTGAAGTACCTTTATTATTTTGAAATCCATGTTGATTTTGAGATATTATATTTTCCTTTTCTAGATATATATTTAGTCGGTTTAAGTAGGCATATTCAAAAATTTTTGAGAATACTGAAGGCAGTGTAATGGGCCGATAATTATTTAAGTCATTTTTGTCGCCTTTTTTATGTAATGGGATAACTTCATTCATTTTTAAAAGTTCTGGAAAAGTGCCATTGCAAAATGAGAGATTGATCAAGAGAGTTTAATCGAAGCTTGTAGGACATATCTAACTAGAAAATTAGGGATTTCATCAAAACCATATGATTTACTATTTTTTAACTTAGTTTTTAGTAATAAGTAAAGTTCTTCTTCTGTATATCGACAAAGACTAAATTTTGATGAAATTTTTAAGTCAAATACAGAATAATAATCCTTCACATTCGTAGCTATCTTATCGACTATGCGGTGAGGTGTTTGTTGGAAGTGTAAATTAAAGGTATTACCCACTTCTAAAGGATCAGTGATGATTTCGTTTTGTGATTGTTTAATATGAATATTGCTGGTTTTGGTTTTTTTAGACATGTTGTCACGTTAATATACTAATAATAACTTCCACAAGACAACTAGTAACAATATCCAAGAACAGAGACAAAATTTTCTGGACTGTGTAAATAGTACTCCAATTATCCAAATGTATAATGCATGTCGAAGTTTTGCGATCGTATGCAATTTATGCATAGAGAATAATGGACAGCATTTTGAATATTTACGTTGATTTAAAGCTTTCCTTCAGGTATATTTTAGTTTAATTTGGTACATAATAACAACTTTTTGTGTTCTTTAAAAAATGATTTTAAATAAATTCAAGTATTTGTTTAAGAAATGTTTTTGTTATAGGCTTGTTGAATGTCGAATAAATGAGTATGTTATTCTTCTTTCTAGATATAGACTGAAGTATATGTCGAACGCAATACAAGATTTTTCTATGTACCTATACTATTTTTTCCCAAGTTTCTTAAGCCATATTTGGACACAAAATGTAGTAATAAGTGAATCTTACTTACAAAGACAAAACTATTCTTCCTTAATGATAGGCTACAAAACATTGCCTTAGTTTACACAAGCCTACTTCGAATAAACTGGCAGAAATATTTCATTTAAATATACTACCTAAATTTAATTGATTTCTAAAGTAAGTAATATTGTAACGTGGATAGGTGGACATGTACTTACGGTTGTTATTCTTTTATTAGCTATTTATTCTGCTACCTTGTTTACAATAGTTGTTGCTTTTATATTCCATTATGTAGTTCTAGAATTATAGCAGATTTATTCTGGATCCTTCCAGAAACTATATGTGAGGTACAATTTGTCATACTATAGTCAGTTTGACAAGGATCTAGAACATTAATTATGTGCATCTAGATAATCATAGAACATTCTCGATGAATGTCATGTCATGATTCAGGTATGTAAGGCCGTGTCGATCACGGGACAGAGTCAGTCTTATGAAGGCAGTTGATAACAGTCAGTCTGTGGAATCAGATGTTAATAGTAGTTCTGTCGGTAAAGACAGTGACAGTATAGATTGTCAAGGTGACAGTTGTACCATAACAGAAGATCGTGTACAGTGTGTTTGAAAATAAACCATTGGAAGCAAACTGCGAATTTTGAGTATTACGTAAGTGAACTCACCCCACAACGTTTAGCACAGGGTTAAACGTTACAATATTTTTTCACCCTCCCTAAAAAAAGAGTTTTATTTTATAACTAGAAAACAAAAGACGATAGCTAATTTTGGTTTTCTCCATTGGGTTTATCTCAAAAAAGAGGTCGAGACTGCTTTATTGACTTTTTTCTATTTCTAATATTTAACAAGTTAACCTATAAAAGCACCCTGTAACTACATAAAAGATATCATAATTTCAATCAAGCAAGACGTTGAGAACGACGATTACGTTACTCTCAGCTGGTTAAAATTAAGAACAGGATAAAAACTACCTACCTGTTGAAATATCTTTTGAATATACTGTAACGTTTATCCCAGTTTGTTTGGTGTTCATTGATTGCTGACTTCAAATATTTTTATAGTGTTCTGATAAATCTCTCTACCATTCCATCGGATTGTGGATGCAGTGGAGTTGTACGATTTTTCTTAATCCCCATTAGGTTACACACACTCTGAAAGATTTCCGACTCAAAATTTCGACCTTGGTCCGAGTGAATTTCTAACGGCACACCAAACCGACTTATCCAATGTTCAATTAGGGCATCGGCCACTGTTTTTGCCTCCTGATTTGGAATTGCGACTACCTCTGGCCATTTACTGAAATAATCCATGATGACCAAGAGATATTTATTTCCAGAGCTGCTTATTGGAAATGGCCCCGTAATATCGATGGCTATTCGCTCAAATGGGGCACCCACATTGTACTGCTGCATCCTATGGCGGGTTCTGGTATTTGGGCCTTTACTGGTAAAGCAGGTATCGCATCGCCGACACCAGTCCTCTACGTCAGCACGGCTTCCTAACCAGTAGAACCTCTCTCTAATCTTCGATAAAGTTTTATTGATACCTAAATGGCCACCACTTGCTCCACAATGAATCTCTTGCAGTACTTGTGCAATTCTTTTCCGTGGAAGAATTATTTGCAAATGAACAGTCTTACCATCATTACTTTCCCATTTTCCATTTAAAACGTTATCATCAATTACTAAAGATTCCCGAAGTGACCAGTATCCTTTTATGACAGGAGACAAATCTGATATCTCCTGCCAAGTAGGTCTTGCTCCATCCATTTTCCACCTCATCACTGGTCCAATATCATTATCATCCAGTTGGTCTTGCTTGAGTACTTCCGAACTCCAGTTTGGGTCGCCATTTATCAAAGTTCGTTTGACTTTAAGAATTTCTGGCACATTATTTTCAAATCTTGAACAGTTTTTACAGTCCTCTGCACAAGGCCGTCTTGACACTGCATCAGCGTTTCTGTGGATAATACCAGGACGATGTTCAATTTTGAAGTCATATTCTTGAAGTTGTTGGAGCCAGCGCGCTATCTGACCTTCTGGGCTCTTGAAATGGAACAGCCATTTAAGTGATGCATGATCGGTCCGTGGAACAAATGTCTGACCGTATAAATATTTGTGGAAATGTCTTATTGCCTTGACAACAGCTAGTAACTCCTGCCGCGTCACACAGTAATTTTGTTCAGCCTTTGATAAACTCTTACTGTAATATGCTAATACATACTCCACTCCTTTTATTCTTTGGGACAAAATTGCCCCAATTCCTGTTTTACTGGCATCAGTATCTAGGATAAATTCTTCTTCTCTCTGGGGATAAGCCAGAACAATAGAGGAGCATAAAGCACCTTTCAGATATTCGAAAGCATTCTGACATTCTGGAGTCCAATTGTAAGGTCTTTCATTCTCAGGGCAATACTAGCAAAATTCTTTACGAACCGTCTGTAATATGAACAGAGGCCTAAGAAACTTCGCAGTTTTGTTTTGTTCCTTGGTACAGGCCAATTATGAACCACTTCTGTCTTTTCCGGATCTGTTCTTACACCATTTGCGGATATTATGTGTCCCAAATACTTCACTGCAGTTCTTAGGAAAGCACATTTCTCGGGATTAAGTTTAAGATTTGCTTGTGAGAGATTTTTCAAGTGTTCCTCAAATGTTTCACTGAAAACGATTACATCATCAAGGTATACTAAACATTTCTTTCCAATGAGTCCACGTAGTACTCTTTCCATCAATCTCTCAAAAGTCGCTGGAGCGTTGCACAATCCGAATGGCATTACAGTGAATTGCCATAGACCAGTATTGGCTGAAAATGCTGTCTTTTTTGTATCCTTAGGATGCATTTCGACTTGCCAATATCCACTTTTCAAGTCCAATGTAGAAAACCATTTCGCTCCTGACAACCAATCAAGTGTATCGTCTATTCTGGGAAGAGGATAACTGTCTTTTTTTGTGATTTCATTTAATTTTCTATAATCAACACAAAACCTAGTCGAGCCATTTTTTTGTGACTAAAACCACCGGTGACAACAAGGACTGTTCGAAGGTTCAATTACCTTTTGTTTCCTCATGTTATCTATAAGTATTTCCATTTCATTTCGTTTTGCTAATGGTACCCTTCTTGGAATTTGTTTTATTGGTTGTTGGTTGCCTGTGTTAATGCGATGTTGTACCATATTAGTCGTCCTAGATCTGTTTCCGAAAAAGAAAATAGTTCTTTGTATTTCTTCCATAAATCACCAAATTTCGCCTTCTGTTGGTTAGGAAGTTGAGAAATGATTCTCTCTTTCAGCTCTCTTCCTTTCTGGCACATGGTTTTCCCTTGACTGCTTGAGATTTTGACAGATACTATAAGTTCCGCACAGGCAATTACTTCATTTTTCATTAAAACTCTAGGTTCTTCGGACAGATTCAAAACTCTCACCTTAATTGTATACTCACTTGATGGATTTATTAATGCGTTTTCTATAATCATTTCCTTTGGCAGACATTTGGGATAACTTTCCAGTACCAGTGCCTCCTTGCACTTAGAACCTTCTATTTTAACATGGATGAGATTGTCGGACCATCCAGGTATCGTAATGGTCCTGTTTACCTTAATTTTTCTTATTCTAGATTCAGATGTTGACATAAACAACTCTTCTTCATTAACTTTGATTATTCGGTCTTGGAGGTTCAGATTGAAGCCAAATTTATTCATGATGTCTAGCCCAAATAAAACTTCATCCAAAATCTCGGCAACAAATACTTTATGTCTAAATTTTGATTTTCCCAGCTGAATATCTGCCTCGTGAGTACCAATTACGGGTATTGTCACTCCATTTGCAGTTTCAAGTATATAACTTCTATTGGGATGGTCAATTTTGCAAGCAGGAATATCAGCTCGCACAATGGTAGAACATGAACCAGTATCAATAACAATATTGCAATCCCGACCGCATATTCTTCCTTTCACAACCAAGCTGGATCCTTCATGACTCAGTCGGGAAATTTTGATTTTTAATGATGTTGGGGCTTGGTTGGAGTAAGCCAGTCTTCGCCCCGCAAAACTGGCTAACTGGAGTTTTCCTGCATATTGCTATTTTGAGGCTGTGGACAATTCTTTTTTATATGTCCTTCTTGTCCACAATTCCAACACAAAGTCTTAGTTCTTTATTCATTTGTTTGCCCATCCAATTTTTGTAACATTTTAATAATGTGCTTTATGGAGTTACCATTGCCATACAACTTCTCTTGGGTTGAATTGACCCATCGTGTCTGTCGCAGTCTGAGATGACTTCTGGACGCCTGTTTAGCAGCTTCGTATTCAAGTGCACGTGCAAGGGCATCTTCAATTCTTGTAGGACTACTTAACCGAAGGGCTTGTTGCATTTCAATATCTCTTATACCATCAATGAATGTTTGTACTGTGAACCTATCAAGAAAGTCTTTTGGTGCTGTAGGATATGCCAGTCGAACAAGCCGGGCAACATCAATTTCATATTGTTGTAGTGTTTCTCCAGACCTTTGCTGCTTATTCTTTAACTGTGCTTGGTAAACTTGTTGTAGATGTTAGTCACCGTATCGCATTTCAAGTTGATCCACTAAAATCTCATACGAATGTTCGCCACCAGTTAGGGTATTTAAGATTTCCAATGCATCACCACGTAAAGCCAAGATCAATGCGGTGGCTTTCTCTTCATCTGACCAACCACTAGCCAAAGCAGCAGCATCAAATTGCTTTTTATATGTTGACCAAGACTGTTTACCATCGAATTTTGGGGCTTCAATTTTGACTGGATTAACTACACCATTTTGAATTTCATTCGACGATCGTCTCAGAGGTACTTCAGATTTCATTTGCAACATATTTTGCTCTATTATTTGAAGTTTTTGATTAAAATTTTCCTGAACTTTTTCTAATTTCTGGTCAACTTCTTCTTTTTGCAACATCTTGTCATCTATAAGTTGAAAATTCTGTATGAAGTTTTCTTGGACTTTCTCTAATTTTTGTTCAACTTTCTCTAATTTCTGGTCTACTTCCTGTTTATCTTCTTGTCGCACTCTTGCTTGTTCTTCTAAGATTTGTCTTATTCTTGTTTCTTGTTCTTCTTTTTCCTGTTGTCTAATTCTTTCTCGTTCTTCTTTTTCTTGTTGTCTAATTCTTTCTTGTTCTTCTTTATCTTGTTGTCTACTTCTTTCTTGATTTTCTAGAATTTGACTTATTTTTGTTTGGTCTTCCTTTCTAATTCTTTCTTGATTTTCTAGAAATTGATTCATCTTTGTTTGGTCTTCCTGTCTAATTCTTTCTTGTTCTTCTTTATCTTGTTGTCTACTTCTTTCTTGATTTTCTAGATTTTGTGTTATTTTTGTTTCTTGTTCTTGTCTACTTCTTTCTTGATTTTCTAGGAACTTCATTATTTCTGCAAAATTTGCCATTTCGTCGTAATCTTTCGATCTGGTATTCACGATATATTCTCAGCAAAATGCGATGATCCTTTTTTTCTGACACCAATTGTAACGTTTAACCCTGTGCTAAACGTTGTGGGGTGAGTTCACTTGCGTAATACTCAAAATTCGCAGATTGCTTCCAATGATTTATTTTCAAACACACTGTACACGGCTTTCTGTTGTAGTACAATTGTCACTATTTGTCACTTTGACTATCGCGTTCCAACTACTTTCGACTTATGTCTCCAATTGACTGATACAATAAACTGACTGTGTCCCATGATCGTCACGGCTTTATATATCTGAATCATGATATGACATTCATCGAGAATGTTCTATGATTATCTAGACGAACATAATGAATGTTCTAGATCCTTGTCAAGGTGACAATAGCACGACAAATTGTACCTCACATACAGTTTCTGGAAGGATCGAGAAGAAATCTACTACAATTCCAGAACAACACAATGAAATAAACAAGCAACACTACTGCAAACAAGGTAGCAGAATGAATACAAACTAAAAGAAATAATAACAGTAAGTACATGATAAACTACCCACGTAACAATACATTATTTTTCGAAAAAATCATTAAAGTAGATTGCTCTATAGTCAGTAATAGAATCAATTATATTTTGCGAACTTTTGTTTTTCCTGATGAATTCCACTTATATAAACTCTGTCTTATAGCATGTTTTCTGTGTCAGTTTAAGGCAATTATCCAAAGAACCAAACTTTTTGTGAAAAATATATTGAAACTTTCACCAATCCTTGACAAATTCAGCATGGAACCTGGCCAGAAGATGTTCCATATGTTACAATATTGAACTTCAAGATATCATCCCAAATAGTCCTTCTGAAGCTGAAATTTTTGAGCTCAGAAATAATTAGAGCTGCCAAATTACACTAATCTTATTAAATCAACAATCAGTTGGAAAACCTGATAAAACCAATCAATGGATTTGCCTATGTCCATCCGAAGAAACTGTTCATCTTCATGCTGTAAAAGAGAAGAAATTATTCAACTCCGACCTCCTTGACATTCTTTAAAACTGTTAACCAATCCTACTTCCTGAAATATATTCTGAAGAAAATCCACCAACTATTAATATATATGATCAGGATATTTAAAACATCTTTCATCAAAAATTTCCCGTCTACTAATGAAATCTCATTGATTCCTAGCGCCTGAACCATGGAATCATTGCATATGTTTTTGACCAACGAACCCCGAACGGAGGAGGTATACAGTTCGACTATCTGCTTTTTTTTATTTGTTTGTTCGCGCGTTTTATATAGTAAACTTACTCTGATTTGGATGATTTTTGATTCATTTGAAAGAAGAGGCTTGAGAAATGGTCTCATATTCATAAAAATCTATTTATTTATGTAATTCAAAATCTATGTATTCTTTTCCTTCTTCACCTGTTGGATGTTGTAAAAAAACGCAAATCCATAAGCGCCTTTTCTCCGATAACCACCCCCCAAAGGCAGTGGAGGGGCAAATTTTCTCGAAAATTGAAAATCTGACTTGGTATACTTAATTAAAGATTAAACGTTTGAATTGAACATTTTTTAAAAGAGTTACGGTTTTCGAGATATAGACATGTTAGATTCTCAAATATATGTATTTTTGCTATGTGGAGAGGGCGATTTCTTTCGAAAATTTAAAATCTTTGTATACTACATGAAATACAATGACTTGTAGCAACATTTATAATGAACATTTTTTCCTTAGAGTTACGGTTTTCAAGTTTAATCGGTGTTAAAATGGTAACATATAAAATACGTATTGCGTATTTCCGCAGCGATGTTTTGAGTTCACAATTATAATAACTACAAGCAAAGAATATATGTGGGTAATAGGATAAGTACTATCTTCATTGGTATTAGTGAACGTTCAACGATTTTCGTGACTAATGTTACACTCAAAAGTGTGAAATAAATAATTTTACAAAAAATTGGACCGACGTTATTAGTTGGTGCACTGGAAAGTATAAAATAATATTAATTCTATTGGTGCTGATACTTGTGAAGTTGGTGCCAAAAGTTATCAATCTAACTGCAACTGCACAACTTGTATGTGATTTCCGATATACTGTAATATTTGAGGTTTTGTGATAGAAAATCAATATCAATCGTCTCAAAAGCTCTCTGAAAGTCTAGGAATATCGCAAGTATGAATTTGTTATTGTCTATTAGTAATTTTCATTTATTTATCGTGAACTCAAGAGCTGTTTCACATGAGTGTTTTGCACAAAACCTAGATCATCAAAATTTTGTTATTTTGTTTTTAACATATTCACTAATCTGATGTTAGACTGCAATTTTAATAATTGTTCTGAAAAGGTTAGAGTATTCACAGGTCTAAAGTTCAATGCTCTCTTATTGTTTATTTTAGGAGCTGTTACGATAGAATACAATTTCAGTTCATCAGGAAATACACCAGTAGATAGGGATGTATTAATAAAAATTAGTTTGACCCATAACTGGAAAAACAGTTTTGAGAATCTTATTAATGATTATGTGGCAACTAGATCTGTTAGAAATAATTTCTCTCAAGTTACTCATTGTTAAACTCATAAACTTGTTGGCAACATTTAAAAAACTACCAGTCGCACACTCATCATACCCTATATAAATAGAATTGTTGTAAAAGTGAGTACCTATCTGAAAATGCAAAAATATATAGGGTGTTGTATTAAAATAAAAAAAATGACGTCACATACCGAAAAATTAGCATGACTTTGACAATCAAAGTACCACATTAAAAAGAGCTAATGTTCTACAAAAAATTTCATTGTGATTGGCTTGGTAATAAAAGGTAACATCGAAATCAATTATAAAGTTAAACTTAAATTGATAGACTTAGTTTACATTATTTATACGTAGTCAAAGTCACTATTCAGTCGTTAAAAGGTTAATAAAGGCTAATAAAAAGTGTTGTTACGGAGGCGCGTTGCTCTTTCGAAAGAAGAAGAAAACTTATAGGAAAACCTGAAATAACTGTAAACATCTCTATAAATTTTGATTTGTCTTGTTACCCAAAATTTATTAATTTCCAATGTAACCTGAAATGTTGATTCTTTTAAATCTCTTCTAATTCTAGTGCCTCTTAATAACAACTTGACACTGCAACGGATATGTTATCTTATTCAAGGCAATGAGAAATCGAAATGTGATATGTTGGGAGTCAAAATCACAAACGAGACTAAACATTTGGAGAAAGAAGCACAATATGTCAACAATCAAATACAATTGATAAATCAGTGTACGGAAGCAACCCTCACCGTGTTGGTGTCTTTACTAATTGGCCCATGGACTGACAAATTTGGTAGAAAACCTGGCATCATATTAACTACTACAGGTAAAGTGACTGTAGCTTAATGATATTTCTTGCAACACGTATCATAAATGTTCAATTATTTTCGAGCACTGAGTGCCATGATGAAGTGCTCAATACCCACAGCCTTGACGATAATTTCTCATTTCACCACTCTTGTAAGTAACAAGCAGCTACATTATTCGAACCAAGAATAAAATAAAGGTAGATAGATAGATTTATTCATCCTTTTTGCTACATTGTGTTGATGGGACAAGTCATATTTCCAGATATTGATATTTATAGTATAAAATAATCAACTTAAATAACATGAAACACATTAAAATCAAGAGCACATTGAAAGACTATTACATACATTAAGACATAAATAAAATAATTCAAATAAAAACATATTAAAATTTAATAATCCCAAAAATATTTTGGAAAGACTGCAAGTAAAAATACATCGACTGTGTCGAAACATTACATTATGCTCTTGATTGAACCATGGGGTAATTCACCTCACAAGTGAAAAAAATGGGTTTACGTGAGATATATAACCAATACATATCGAAATTAATCTCAAATTGTCTTTCCAACCAATGTATCCGAAAACTTATCATACAGCATGAATTTGATGATTTTGATTGAAAACCTTTATTATAATTCGTTTATTGGTAGATTTTATAATTACGATCTGTCATATTCCATGACTTTTTGGGATTTATAAATAGACACAACGTGCTTTGTGTTAATCAAATATAAAGTTTCTGATACATGATTAGCGCGTTCGAAAGTCTGGTGATCAGTTGCAATTTGTTTGATTATCTTTGAATCACACACACAACTCGTGTTGTGTTTTGTATCTCAAAATCATCATTTAATACGTGAATTTGAACTGTAACTATATGGCAATGACTACCGTCAATCAAGTGAAAATAACAATTGCAACCACGTAGAATAATAAATTTCATATTGACTATTGACTTGGAATATGTGATATGAACAGTTATATCTGTCTCTGTATCTGTCTCTCATCACAAATTGAACTTTCAAAGCAGTTGTAGAAAAACATAATGAATCCTATGCGATAGATGAAGGGGTGAAACGTACATTCGCTTCTGAGTTCTTTCATTTCAAATTCACTCTCGGACTGGTGTGGTTGTTATTACCAGCCTTCGGCTCGTAATCACATATGCGACACTCTTTCTCAGTGAATTTGACTCGCAAGATGTAGTATAGTCTGCTATCAATCTTTAATGCAAAGTATCAAGAGAATATAGGTATATATCTTATTACTCCAGAGTCCAGAGTGTTAGGACATCAATGTGGTGAACTACAATTTTCGTAAGATATATGATAGTTGACAATATATACGAAAAGAGTGTTGTTTTTGTCCTTGTCTATCGATCATACGACCTATATTCGAGATAATTTAGAGAAATTTAACATGAGCAACTATAATCCAATCAGAACGCCATCTGATCCGAACTCCAAATTGAATCAATACATGGGTTCAAAATACAAAGACGAAATCGAAGAGGTGACAAACGTTCCATATCAAGAACCGGTAGGGAGTTTCCTCTTCCTAAGTCAATGTGCATATCTAGAAATCACTTTTGCGACGAACAACGCAAGTCGATTCAACCAGAATCCAGACAGAGCCCATTGGAATTCTGTCAAATGCATCTTCCGTTATTTGAAAGGGACATGACCTGAAACTAACATTCAAGAGAAATTCAAATGGTCTTGATTGTTACAGTGATTCAGATTGGACGAATCAAGTCAACGGCAGGCATTCAGTGACAGGAAGCGTGATCCTGTTCCAAGGTGGAGCAATTTTATGGGCAAGCAAGAGATAAAAGACAATCGAACTTTCATCCAGAGAGGCCGAGTACATGGCACTATCCGCGACAACACAAGAAGTGCTTTGGTTATAAGCATTGGCAAAAGAATTGGACAAAAACATTGTTGTCAATCTAACAACAATCTACTGTGACAACAAAGCAGCGATCGACCTCGCATTGACTAGCAGTTATCGTCAGAGAACAAAACATATCGATATTCGCCATCATTTTTTACGAGAGAAAATTGAGAATGCTTACATCGTGGACAAGCAAATTCCGACTTGAGAGATGGTAGCCGATTCATTAACAAAACCGTTATTTAGAGACAGGTTCAGTTTCTGTGCTAAGGAAATGGTTATATTGTAACTGTAACTTAATTGGTAAATGTAATTGGAAAATTGTATTCATGGTGGGATGTTAGGACATCAATGTGGTGAACTACAATCTTCGTGATACATGAAGATATATGATAGTTGACAATATATACGAAAAGAGTGTTGTTTTTGTTTTTGATAACAAAAGTGTGTTACCATAATAGTTATAAATAAAACTGTTTAAAGACAATATTTTTGATAATCTACTCCAATATACATCACAGAGAATCAGTTTATATTCCATAATCAATGAAGTTATCTTTGCTAATTTAAGTTAGGTAAATATCTGGGAACAGCCTTGTATTATTACTTGCTGTTTTACCGGGGCAAACACTTTGGCAAAAAAACATAAAATCATAAACTTGAATATGAAACCCTTCTACCTCAGAGTCCTACTCACACGATGAACCAGTCCGAACACCAACCCAGATCCATCCACAGACATGCCAGCATGAGAATTTCTCGTACATATGTCTTGGAGGTTTGCCGGTATGGAACCCTCCACTGACTGACTCTAACAAAATAGTCAGGTGACATACTATACACAAATATAGCAAAAAATCCACGAAAATTCAGCCATAGAGCTCTGACATAATTCATTAGGTATTACAGGTATGGAACCCTGCACCCAACAAAATCTAGTCATAGAGTTTAAAAATATACAATAGACTTTCAGGTTCGGAACCCACCACATAGAGTCCCACGGTTACTGAAAGTTTAACAGCACTTTCACTTGAGGTATGATAAACTCGTGCCGAATATCTCGAATAGTGTAAAAGACAATACGGCACATAAACACAGACGTTTAGTTTTATATACATACAAGATGTTATTCGCGGCTTCGTCCGCGCTACCTGCCAGTGAATATCTTCGGAATCGGCTTACCTTAACGGAGATTTGCCAAAATAAGCAGAGAGACAAAAATATACTTCCACATGCAATTATTTAAAACTTGTTATTTTGATTTACAAACAGACACTTAGATTTGATTTATTAGTATAAATATAGCTGTAGATATAGATATGGGTATAGATATAGATATTGATATAGATATCTTTTTAATGTTAACATTACTTATAATATTACCTGCCTATTTCTCATTTTAATTGTTGTGCACTTTGTTGAATGCACTCATTCGCATTGACTGATATGCCTTCTTTAATTTATTTTCTTTTGATTATTATATTTTTAATATTATTATTATCTACATGTTATATATTTCTTATTTTAATTGTGTGCACTATGTCAAATTATTATACATGTTTGCCTAAGTTGTGCATCCCTATTGCCTTACTACAATTATGTATGTGTTTACAAAAAAAGTAGTGAAATAAAGTATCTGTCTGTCTATAGATATAGACGTAGATATAGATGTAGATGTAGTTATAGATATAGATATAGATATAGATATAGATATAGATATAAATATAGATATAGATATAGATATAGATATAGATATAGATATAGATATAGATATAGATATAGATATAGATATAGATATAGATATAGATATAGATATAGATATAGATATAGATATAGATATAGATATAGATATAGATATAGATATAGATATAGATATAGATATAGATATAGATATAGATATAGATATAGATATAGATATAGATATAGATATAGATATAGATATAGATATAGATATAGATATAAATATAGATATAGATATAGATATAGATATAGATATAGATAAAGATATAGATATAGTTATAGATATAGATATAGATATAGATATAGATATAGATATATATATATAGATATAGATATAGATAGAAGTGAAATTCTGTCGGAATCGGTTTAGCCGTTACGGAGATTCGTAGGAACAGACAGACAAAAATTTTTGTTTTTTTGTTATTAGTGAAACATATACATCCATATTATGCAATAAGTTAAAACCTGTTATTTTGAAATTACAAACATTCACTTCGATTTCATTTATTTGTATAGATTTTTTTCTAAAATAAAAAGAGCCTAAGTCATTCCTTATGACATTAGCTATCAGCCATTGAAAATCCAGTCGGGATCGTTACACTCAGGACACTGGCTGAACATTTACAGATTTTTTAATTCCCTATTCGACCCATTTCTAGAAATTCCTGTTGTACTCTTCCTCCCATTTCTTGAACTGCGGGGGAGAAATGTTATGGGTCAGTTGCCCAGCTCCTAACCTTGCCAAGTTCTCCATTTCTAAAGATTCCTATAAAGGGTCCTGCATACTACTACTATACATATGACTATATTTCAGGAAAATATTTTCCCATATACAGGGCGGTCCCCTGTAAGACCAGAAAAAAAATTAACTGGCACACCGTGTATTTTTTGGATATATAGGTTAACTTTTGTGTTTTTTCTTATTTCCCGAAATATTATTCAATTTGTTTTAGTAGTTAAGGAGAAAGACAATAAAAACACCAAAAAAATCGTTTTGCAACTCATTCTCCTGCAATGAGATTTGGAAAGGTTCTTTCAAAAAAGAATTAATAAATGTCTTCAACAAAACGGAAGGCATTTTGAACATCCTCTTAAATAAAAATGCGTTCTGGACAAAATATTATTTATTTATTTAAAGTTAGAATAACGGTATACGTCCCGTCCCGTATTAAAGTTGTTACTACATATCCGGAAAAAATAGATGTAAGGTCGTTTTTAAACTATTATTTCCAAGCTTGCAAAACGATTTTTTGTCTTTTTTTAATGTATTTTTTCTAAACTGCTGAAGCAAATTAAATAAAAATCTGGAAAATAAAAAAGGAAATAAAAATGAACCTACTATCCAAAAAATACAGGGCACGCCCAACATGTAGTAAATATAACTGTGTTCGTAATAGTGGTATTTTTATGCAATTGAAGATTTAGGGGTTAAAGGTTAATAAGGACGTATTTATGTGTGGTGCAATTTGATTTGGCTATATCAAGAAGATGACATGTTAAATTTTAACGACAGCTTGGATCACCACATAAATATTATGAGAATTCAAATACTAGTATCATAAAAATAACCGATTTTCTGCTGGTTGGATGATAAGGTAACAAAGCTCTTATAATTTTTCATTTCCGCCAAAGAGGAAAGAGCATAAAAAATCATTGGAGCACAAAATTAGCACACAATATTATTACGCCAATTGAAAATTCAGTTATTAGAAAAATAACTGGTTTAAATTTAAGTTAGCATAGCTAACAGAGTACTTAAATTTTTCAATGTCTGCCAAAACGGAAAGAGCACAAAAAATCATTGGAGCCCAAAATTAGCATAATTATGCCAATTGAAAAGTTAGTTTATAAAAAATAGTAACAATAAAGATTCTGTAAGAATGTAATTTTTTTTTAAGGAATGACGCTAACAGTAATATTCGGAATGATATTTGCTGCCTTTGATCTTTCACCATGGTTCATCCTTGTAATCGGTATACCAGGTATGTTGACTGGTGGTTATAATGGTCATATGACGGCTTGCACTACTTACGTCATGGATATTACCAACGAAGAAAACAGAGGCATGAGGTTGGATTATTTTAAAACTGACATTTGTTTTTTGATTCTGAATATTTTTTTCCTTAGAATGGCCGTATTCCAAGCATTATCGCTTGGTGGAATGATAGCAGGAACGTTTCTGAGCTCACCACTATTCAATGCTCTAGGTTACGTGAAAGTTAATATTGTTTTTACTGCTGTTGCTCTGCTCATATGGTTTTATGTTGTATTTGTTTTGAAAGAATCTCTCAAAAAAGTTGAAACTAAGGTAAGATCATTCTTCTAGCTTTATAATTGAAGATACCAAGATAAGGATGGGATATCATTAGGATTTCACTGCAGAAGATCACTTCTACCCTTCAGAATCACTATAGAAATTGGTTTACGTAGGTGTTTGAAGGCAGGATAATATTTGCTGGGCTCCACTAAAATCTGAAAGAGTTCATCTCCATTTAGTAAGAAATGGCCACTACAAATTTTGACTCCTGTATTACACTATTGTCCTATTTTCATTTTTCGCTACTTGTCCGTAGTGTTTGATGTACCTACCTTTCGTTAATTACATTTTCGTTTCCATCTCCTCCATTCTTTTTCTTATTCCTTGTATAATAGGCCGCGGCCTGTTTCTTCTATGGTTCATCCTAGATCCATGTTGTCAATCCACCTCTTTATATGTTGTTTTCTTTGCCGCACCCATTCGTTGATTTTGTCTATATTACATGCTAGTCTAATATTTTGGCTCCTTTCTTTATCCAATAGTATTTTACCTAAGATCGGTCTTAGTATTCTCATCTCTTCGGTCTTCAAGAGTTGGTTTGTGGAGGGGACAATTTTTCTCAAAAATTGAAAATCCGAGACGACAGAATTATTGAAAATTCCATATCCGGAAATTGGACATATTAAAAAATAATCATACGTTTCCGCTCCAGAGTCTGAAATATGTGTTTCAGCTATGTGGAAGGCAAATTTTTCCGAAAATCGAAAATTCGATATTTGAAAATTTGAAAGGGAACCATATCCGGAAACGTTTAAATTCAACATTTTTTAAAAAGAGTCACGGTTTCCGAGTTTCGCAATGGTACAGTCTGAAATATGTGATATGCGCATTTCCGCTATGTACAAGCTAAACCTACCTATATCTTTTTGGGTATTAGTGAACGTTCAACAATTTCCATAACTAATGTTACACTCAAAAATGTGAAATAAATATTTTTTACAAAAAATTGGACCGACTTTATCAGTTGTTGCACTGAAAAATACAAAATAATATTAATTCTATTGGTGCTGGTAATTTTGAAGTTGTGCCGTTGTAGTTTGTTGTTGTAGGCACCAACTCCAACAGAACCAGCACCAATAGAATTAATATTATTTTGTATTTTTCAGTGCAACAACTGATAAAGTCGGTCAATTTTTTTGTAAAAAATATTTATTAGTGATAACTTCTCTTGCTCATTTTTAACTTGTTCAACTAGGAGGTTCGTTTCATTGCTTACTCGTTATAGGATTATCCATTTATATCTTCTATTTCTAATGGCAACTTACTTATAGTTTCGAAGGATTTTTTTCTGATTTTCATGCATTAACTTTTTACTCACCACTCATTTAGAAAATAGCTACTAATATTTTCTATATTTAAATTACCTTTAATGAAATATGGATAGCACAAAATAAATAATAATAATATAATTTGAAAATAAAATAAATGATATAATGACAGTCGCATTTTTTTAATTTTATTTTACAGGGAATCATAGCAGGATTCTTTGATTTGTCAAGTCCAAAACAAATATTCAAAGCAACATTTCAACGTCGAAACGGCTCTAATAGGGGCTTGATATTGTTGGTGTCTCTGGTAACGACACTTGTATATTTCACCACGCAGGGTGATATTAATTTGAAAACATTATTCTTAAGACGAAAGTTTAGCTGGACAATGCAAGAGTGCAACGTCTACAGTGGTATCAGCACTATCGTACGAATTTTTGGCACCATAATAGGCACGTTTCTTTTGGGAAAAGTTCTTAAGTTCAAAACATCAGTATCATGTATGATAGTCTTCGCATTGATGGTGGCTGGATCATTAGAAACTGCACTTGCCACAAAGGACTGGGAAATGTACATGGGTAAGCATTCTTATTATTTATTATATCTGCCAAAAACAGACTTTTATTCATTATGATTAAGAGTGATTTTATTATTCACAACATCACTGGTATAAAGAGCAATACGTAGACTACTTGTTAAATTACTAGACTGGATCACTGCTTCCCGTTTCTAGTAATTGTAATACACAAAATTTCAATTTATTGATCTTACATTATGATATTCCACTATTTCTTAAAACTTACCAACTTACCAGTTCTGTTGATTCAGAACATTTTAGATACTATTTCTAATCAATTCGAGGGTGTTGAGTATTTGAGTTAATAATTGTTTACTGCTTTATCGAGCTTATAACTAGAGTACTTGTTAATTCTATTGTATCAAACTAGCTTCCAAATAGTTTGACCAACATGCTCGGCGAACATGTTCGAACTTGAATGGGGTTACAATCATTTGTTTGTTTTTACTTTCCAACTGTCTGTAAGTAGGTTAGTAAGGATAAGCATTTTATTCGTGTAAAATTTTCGGTCCAGTTTTCAACCGATGTTTACGTTTCAGAGGTCCCTGACTACACAAAAATATCTTCTGTCTCTGTCATTGGTCTGTCTGTCAGTCGGAACGGATAGGCCGATTTATTTCTTTTTTTATTTATTTGTATGCTATCTATATGGTCCACCAGTGATACGGATTGAGTATTCTGGTCAAACTACTAGCTAAGAAAAACGTATTTCGCTCAAGACGATGACGCGAAAACGGCTCTAACGACTTTAATTAAATGTCTAAGAAATTCTGCTTGGAGCCCTTTAACACTTTAACACTAGCATTTATCTCTCAGAAAATGCAGAAAAAAGTTTTGCTTAAATAAACTGTCATAATGTTTGTTCATATTTTGGCTAAACAGTAGGTACCTCGTACGTCAAAAAATTAAATTTTCTTTATTAGATCTAGAAGAACATATAATTTCTTGAAATATTTGTACTTGAAAACTCCTCGATGAATCACGGTTTTGTAATAAGGACCCTAAGAGTGTAGAGAATGTTTTTTCAGTGATTTCAGTAACAGGTGCTTATAATTTTGAACAATTCTATAATAAATTTGTTTATCAATATAAAACATATTGTAACGGGCATATAAAAAGGATTGGAAAATATTTACTTTTTCAAATTTATTTATTTACACACGAAATATCACAGTCTATTTATATACACTATTTATATATCTTGAATTTATATTTACTATATACACTATTTACAACTGTATTTGGACCAAGCGTTATTTATTCATGTTGTTTGTTGGGGGACTAGGAACCCACCGATTTGCCGGTCTCCACCGTACCGCGGGTCTCCACAGAACCGCCGGTCTCCATCGTACCGCCGATCTTCACTGCACCACCGGTCTTCACCGTACCGACGACTTATTCGACTACTGCATCGAAATGACTCACTAACTGCATTATACTGACTGACTCACTGATGCCACGAACATTCCACCAATAGCGCAAACTCACTAGTTGTTTCGGAATATAATCTTGACCTGACGAATCCCACTCGCCTATCTCAATAATGGTGTCGACACTATATAACAAGTTCGTTACAATATAAATATGAAGTATATGCCTTGCCATTAATAATCGCATTTCTGATATAAGGGCACTTTTATACAATCATGACTCATGTATTTCATTATATTGTATTTCAGAATTCATTCTACCAGAATTTTCAGTCACTTTAGTGTAGAACTAGATTGTACGGTTTATCATCACAATGTTGTAGGATAAACTCAAAAAGTATGTATGTATTATTCTATACTCTGTGGATTCACCCCAACTACCCTGTTTTTCTCAAAGAATTTTTCGTGCTCTTCAGTAACTCATAGTAATTAATAACAGTACTAAAAAATATTTTTTCTTTTAGGAAATAAAAATAATACATTTTTATTTGAATTAAAAATATTGATGTGTATAGGTAGCTAATTTGGGTTCTGTTGTTTGATAAAATTTACGTTATTTATCACGATCAGAAAGAATTGTGGAATAAGTAACTTATTTTAAAATACAATCAAGTGCGAGTCGAACCCGCACACCAAGGTTTCCGTGCTATCGTAAAAGAGAAAATCCACATAATCACGGTTCATGAAATACAGACAGCTGACAGAAAAAACGGACGGATTTGTTGTGAGAGTAGTAATAGAAATACCCATTCTTTGGAAATTTTATCTCTCTACCTATTACGATCCATAAGACAGCGCCCGCTTACAGACGTACGCGCGGACAGCAAAATCTTAATAATAGGGTCCCGTTTTCACCCATTTGATGCAAAACCCTGAAAACTAAGACTGAATTCATAAGATGATGCACTTAAAAAAATAAAAATACATGATATAAGAATCATAAAGATTTCGAAGTTGGTACAAATAATTAATCAATTAATTGAAGTAAGGTATTTATTAAACTGAGTGCTCAATAGCTATTTAACTAAAATTAACAATTTCATGGCAAATGCATGTAGGTACGTACCTACATAGTTCATTTACTTATTATTGCTCTAAATTAAGAGAGTTGAAGAACTTATGGTGGCTTGTATATTTGTCATATTTCGGAAATGAAAGAATATAAGTTCCATTATTGAGGAGAGATCAATACAAACGTTATGTAATGAACAGAGAGCTAGAGCCATTTTCGCGCCACAATTTTGAGCAAAATACGTTTTTCTGTTTATCTAGCAACCAGTCCGAACAGGATGGCCAATCAGTATTTTTGGCGAGCGATATCGATACTGTAACGGAAAAAAACACAGCAAAAAAATCGGTGCACTCGTTCCCGAGATAATCAGACGGACAAGCAGACCAAAGACTGAAAATTTATTTTGGACTTAAGGAACTCTGAAACTTAAATTTCTGTTGAAAGCCAACCCACCAAAAATTTACACGGTTACACTAGTTCCTTTTATGGCTTATTGAGGACAAATTAAAGCTTCTAAATATTATGGAAGTAATATTATTATTTTTTAGAAACTTTCCATGATAGAGTCTGCAAAACTAAGTAGTTTTCAAATTACAAAAGAAAAGTAGAAATGTGGTGACTCGGATTAAAGAGCTGAAGATAAAAGCGAGATAATACTATTACCATTAATTAAAATATAATGATTGAGGATTTAGTTAGGTCTGACAGCGCCAAATACAGATAAGGATCTGCAGCATAGCCGTATCTTGTAAATTATTAGTTATTATTATTATTATTAAGTATTATTTATTGCCATAAAATCTTACAAAATAAAATAACCAAAATATAGGTAGTATAGTCATCCAGAGATAAATTATATTACCTGTAGGCAGATATGTCTCTAAAATAAAGATACAATACTAGAGAGTTTATCTTAACTGCACTTTATAAAAAAATAGATAGCTCAAAAAATAAAAAATCTAGAAAACACACTTCAATGCTAAAATCTAGTAACTTATTGTATACTGTTAATCGCGGCTTCGTCCGCACTACCTGGCAGTGCAAAGAACAGCCGAAACAAACAGACAGACAGACAAAAATTATAAAAAAAAACGTTGTTTTGTTGTTAGTGACACACTTACTTCCATATGCAATCAATGAAAACCTGTTATTTTGATATTATAAGCGGATACTTCGATTTTATTTATTAGTATAGCTATAGATGATACAGTTTTTCCATATTATTTTTGTTAACAGGCTTATTAATATCTAGAGTTTGGAGCTGGCAAATAGTTGTAGATTCATCGGATCTTTTTCACTACGTTTGTTTTTATTTACTAGTTTTATTTATAATTTTTTTATATAGAAATTGTAACATGTCTCGGTTGTTTCTATAGGCTATTATCCCATAAGTTAAAACGCTTTGAAAAAGAGCGTGGTATATCATCATTAGTGTATTTGATTGCATAAACTTAAATAGTTTGTACAAATAAATATTAAATATTTTGTTTTTTAATAATGTATTATTTATGTTTATCCCATTTTAAGTTGGATTCAAAAATAATACCTAAATATTCACAATTTTAGACTCAAATTGAACTTTCTCCATTTATATGTACTTATATTCATATTTTCTGGTACACTATTACTATAGTTTCCAAAGCAAATGTACCTACCTATGTAGTTTTGTCAATGTTTAGTTATAATTTATTGAGTGCTAACCACTTGGCTATTTTATCTAAATTTTTATTCATATGAAGCTCAACTTTTTTCCATGAATGATCAGTTCAAATAACCACAGTGTCATTAGCATAAGATAGAATCTTATTTTCCGCTAATACCGTTAGAAGATTATTTATATTATAATTTGTTATCTGATTTTTTTATCATATGCATAGATAATATTTTAAATTTAAATTCCAATAATTAATTTCGAGGCAATGTTTTGGTATAACTTCAAGTACAACACTAATAAAACTAAATGTTATGACAGTACAACTTAAGACTTTAGTGTCACTATTGGTCACTACGGTTCCAGCACTAATTTTGGTTGGTTGGTCCATTTTTTTATAAAATAATATTTATTTCAAACTTTTGAATGTAACATTAGTCCTGAAAATCGTTGAACGTTCACTCATACCAAAGCAAACAGTACTTATGTCCCAAGTATACGCTTTGCTTGTACTTATTTAGAAATCTCAAAGCATCGCGGCGTATATACACATATTTCAGACTTTACCGCTTCTGTAACTCAGAAACCACATTATTTTTTGGAAAATGTTCAATTTAAATGTTGCTACATATAGTCTCTTTTTTAATTTGGCTGTTTCATATTTTGAATTTTCAAGACAAAAATGCTCCCACCACATAGCGAAAAGACAAATTTTATAATTCAGCACTGTTATAATTCGGGCATCTATGACTTTTTTGAAAAATGTCCTATTTAACGTTGCCGGATATAGTCTCTTCTTTAATTTTATCGTCTCAAATTTTCAATTTTCAAAAAAGTTGCCCCCTCCACCTCCATTGGGAGAAGTTTTTATGGGGACCAATTCTCAATAGTCCTCTTTACACAATTAAAATGTGGATTGATATGAATTTGCAAAACTGACAATCTAAAAATAACTATTTTTTAATTAATTTATGATTGTTGTCTAATTCAGGAGCAAAATGTCACGTGAGGGGGGTGAAAGGGAAGTCAACTTTCAACAATGTTATAAAAGGTCCTATTTGAAATAGAAGCTGGTGGGTCCTAGTCCTAGCGTTTTCCACCTTTGTTTTGTTAATGTAGCTTACATAGTTTATTGGGAGTAGAACTCTGAACAGTACACCCATTATAGCATGGCGATAATACATAAAACCAGAATTTACTCTCTCCAGCCGTGACCATTATTTAGCAAGGACAACATTTCTTAAAACCGTTGAAGTAATAGATTGGTAATTCGGCAAAAAAACAGTGCACTTATCCTTTTTGCAGAAGCTTCTTTTTCCTTTCAACCAGTAAGAAACAAAATGAAAGTGAAAGCAATGATTTAGAACGTCCAAATTGATTGAATTATGTTCATTTATTTTTTATACGTTGACCGACCGAAGAAAATTTATATTTAATTCGGTTTTAAACCTTAACAGACGTATTCATAAACAATCCTAGTTGAGTATTAGTATTGTTAGTTACTAGTTATAAAATATATATAAGTTATAAAATATATAAATTGTAAAAAATTAAAGCTAAAAATATATATTAAAACATCCCACCACCCCATAGTCCCACCCGCAAGTAGAACCAGTCCGAACGCCAACCCAAATCCAACCTCAAAGAGAGAACAGCATGAGAATCTGTACTACAACCCACCACTTATATTCCCAGTCCAGTAACACACTACACACAAATATATCGCAAAATCAACGAAAATTCAACCATAGAGCTAAGATATATTTATTGGAATAATACTGGTATAAAACGTTCCACTTAGAAGTACCAATTACACTTACAGACACTAATGAATCATTCCAATAAATTTTACAAACATGCTTGGTAAAAAGACCATCAAAATCTAGTCATAGAATTCGGAAATATACAATTTTCAGGTACGGAACCCACCACATAGAGTCCCAAGGTAAAAAAAAGTTAGCCTTTTCTTTTCCCGAGATCTAGTGAAACAATACTATTTTTTATATAATATAATAAATAAAACTTAGTCTGGAACTCTTCTACCTCAGAGTCCTACTCGCACGTATAATCAATTCGAACAACAACCCAAATCCATCCACCAGGATAGAACAGCATGAGAATATCCCCTACATATGTCTTAGGGATTTTCCGGTATGGAACCCTCCACTTTTAAATCCCAGTCGTATTGACAGACTCTCACAAAACAGTCCGGTGACATACTACACACAAATAAAGCGGAAAATCAACGAAAATTCAACCATAGAGCTAAGAGATATTTCTTCGGATAATACTGGTATAGAACGTTCCACTTAAAAGTCCCAATTACACTTACAGACACTAATGAATCATTTCAATAAATTTTACAAACATGCATGGTAAGAAGACCATCAAAATCCAGTCATAGAATTCGGAAATATACAATTTTCAGGTACGGAACCCACCACATGGAGTCCCAATGTAAATAAAAGTTAGCCTTTCTCTTTTCCCGAGATCTTGTAAGAAAATACTATTTTTTATATAATATAATAAATAAAACTCAGTATGGAACCCTGTTACCTCAGAGTCCAACACGCACGTTAAATCAGTCCGAAAATCAACCCAGATCCATCCACCAAGAGAGAACAGCATAAAAATTTCTCCTACATATGTCTTAGTGATTTTTTGATATGGAACCCCCCGCCTTCAAGTCCCAGTCGTACTGACAGACTTTCACAAAACAGTCCAGTGACACAGTTTACAAAAATATAGCAAAAAATCAACTAAAACTGAGCTATAGAGCTAAAAGATATTCGTTTTTATAATTCAGGTATGGAACACTCCACTTAGGAGGCCCAGTTACACTTACAGCCAATACCAGATCATTGCAATAAATTCTACTAACATGCATGGTAAAAAGACCATCAAAATGTAAACATAGAGTTCAAAAATATACAACTTTTAGGTAAGGAACCCACCACATAGAGTCCCACGGGAAATAAGAGGTAGGCTTTTTCTTTCCCAAACCTTATTTTTTAATATTATTTTTATATAGTCATAAAAAGTCTTGAGTATGGAACCCTAACCCTACTACAGAGTCCTACACCCATGTATAATCAGTCCGAACACCAACCCCAAATCACCCACCAATAGAGAAAAGAAATAGAACTTCTCCTACATATGTCTTAGGGATTTTCCGGTATGGAGCTCTCCACCTTTAAATCCTAGTCGCACTGAGAGACTCACAAAACTGTCCGGTGACTTACTACACACAATTATAGTGAAAAATCCACGACAATTCAGCCATAAACCTAAGAGATATTTGGATAATACAGGTATAGAACCCAACACTTAATAGGCCCAGTTACACTTATAGCCATTAACAAATCATTCCAATAAATTTTAAAAACATGCATAGTGAAAAGGCCATCAAAATCCAGTCATCGAGTTCAGAAATATACAATTCTTAGGTACGGAACTCACCGCATAGAGTCTCACGGGAAATAAAAGGTAGGCTTTTTCTTTCCCAAAGTCTTGTTTTAAATATTATTTTTATATAGTCATAAAAAGTCTTGAGTATGGAACCCTTCTACTACAGAGTCCTACACGCATGTATAATCAGTCCGAACACCAACCCCAATTCATCCACCAATAGAGAAAAGAAATAGAACTTCTCCTACATATGTCTTAGGGATTTTCCGGTATGGAACCCTCCACCTTCAAGTACCAGTCGTACTGACAGCCTCTCACAAATCAGTCCAGTGACGTACTAAAAACCGAAGAATAGCGAAAAATCTTGAAAAATTCAGCTATGTGCTAAGGGATATTTCTTTGAATATGACAGGTACAGAACACTCCACCAAGGAGTCCCAGTTACACTTACAGCTATTACCAAATCATTCCAATTAATTTCATAAACATGAATGGTAAAAACACCATCAAAATCCAGCCATTTGATTGAGAAATTTACAACTATCATGTACGGAACCCACCACATAGAGTCTCTCGGGAAATAAGAGGCAGCCTTTGTTCTTTCGCAAAGTCTAGTACTAATTATTATTTTTCTATTTAAATTATTGAGAAGTCTTGAGTACGGAACCCTTCTACCTCAGAGTCATACATACATACTTAATAATAATATTACTTAGGCTAACATACAAATCTTGATTTTAAAAAATAATATGCTAATAGGTTGTTAACATATTATAAGCCCTACAAAACCCTACCGAGATGCATGTAGCATCTGTCTGTAAGACATGAACTCATTAATGAACCAAAATTTTCAACCTTAACAACAACTTTTGAATATACATACGAATGCAATACAAATAAACAAATAATAAAATGAAAATACAACAGAACTATAAATAAATCTACAAAATGTAAGAGTTGAACATATCATATACGAAATATTAAATATTTAAAAAGTAATTTTATAAACTCAAATTATTTTATAACTTCATAATAATTATATATAAAAAAATATCAATACACTCTAATTTGATAGATTTGTTCGAAGATTAATTAAAAAAAGAATTATCAACACAGGATTCGAACGCTGGTTTTTCGCTTGGCAGGCGAGCATTTTACCACTGGACCACCGTCGCGATAAATATTGTTGAACTGATATATAAAATATCCAGCGTCGATATGGGGTTATTTCAATCATATCTACAATTGTTTAAATATTCACAAATTTTTTCCTGTAAGTTAATAAAAAATAAAGTATGATGTACTCTAATATAATAATAACAATCAGAAAGAAAACTAACATCATATATAATGAGAAACGGTGAAAAAACGTGAATAGATTTGCCGTATATTTGGAAAGAGAATATATTAAAAGTAACCGAATTAATAGAAGGAATTATCCGATCGGGATGAAATTTCATACACTTGATAAAGAAAATAGAGCGATCAAGAACGTTTTTTCCAATTTTGAATATCTTTTTTCGTTTTTGAGATATTAAAATTCATATTGTAGAAGTGTGAGAGATGCAAGCCTTTTTTCAACCAGTGATGAGCTACCCGAAATATTAGAGATAGAGCCCTAGTATTAGTAAGTAAAAGTTTTAAAAAAGTCCAAAGAATGTTTTGAAAATAAAATCAACCCTCTAGGACCTACCATAACCGAGATATGGATATTCAAACCTGGACGTTTTCTCCAATATAATAATAACAGTTGATACATGCGAGTTTCATACGTATACTCCAATTTAATAATAACAACCAACATTATAATAACGTGAATTTCATTGCCGTAAATTTGTAATGAGAAGATAGTAAAAACTACCGAATAAATAGAATAGAAATATTTGATTGCGATGAAATTTTGAACATTGATTGAGAAATGTCAAGTTATCAGATGTGTTTTTTCCGATTTTGAATATTTCGAGCCGTTTTTGAGATATTAGAATGTTAATCGGCATTTATGCCTGCGCTACACTACATGCTCATACCAGACACAATCATATTTAAAATTCCCAAATAATTAGAAGAAATTGTTCGATGACAATGAAATTTTGTACACTAATTCAAAAATGTCAATCAATTAGAGGTGATTTTACTGATTTAGAATATCTCAAACCGTTTCAGAGATATTTGAAGTCAAACTGGCAAAGTCTGAAAAGTGTAGCAAGACAATTTGACAAAGAATCTTAATTATCAAAATCCAGCCATTTGATTGAGAAATTTACAACTATCATGTACGGAACCCGCCACATAGAGTCTCTCGGGAAATAAGAGGCAGCCTTTGTTCTTTCGCAAAGTCTAGTACTAATTATTATTTTTCTATTTAAATTATTGAGAAGTTTTGAGTACGGAACCCTTCTACCTCAGAGTCATACATACATACTTAATAATAATATTATTTAGGCTAACATACAAATCTTGATTTCAAAAAATAATATGCTAATAGGTTGTTAACATATTATAAGCCCTACAAAACCCTACCGAGATGCATGTAGCATCTGTCTGTAAGACAGGAACTCATTAATGAACCAAAATTTTCAACCTTAACAACAACTTCTGAATATACATACAAATGCAATACAAATAAACAGATAATAAAATGAAGATACAACAGAACTATAAATAAATCTATAAAAATGTAAGAGTTCAACATATCATATACTAAATATTAAATATTTAAAAAGTAATTTTATAAACTCAAAATATTCTATAACGTCATAATAATTTTATATAAAAAAACATTTATACACTCTAATTTGATGAATTTGTTCGAAAATTAATTAAAAAAAATATTATCAACTCAGGGGATTTGAACGCTGGGTTTTCGCTTGGCAGGCGAGCATTTTACCACTGGACCACCGTCGCTACAAACATTGTTGAACTGATATATAATATATCCAGCGTCGATATGGGGTTATTTCAATCATATCTAAAATTGTTTAAATATTCACAAATTGTTTCCTGTAAGTTAATAAAATATAAAGTATGATGTACTCTAATATAATAATAACAACCAGAAAGAAACTAACATCATATATAATGAGAAACGGTGAAAAAACGTGAATTGATTTGCCGTATATTAGTAAAGAGAATATATTAAAAGTAACCGAATTAATAGAAGGAATTATCCGATCGGGATGAAATTTCATACACTTATTAAAGAAAATAGAGCGATCAAGAACGTTTTTTTCAATTTTTAATATCTTTTTTTGTTTTTGAGATATTAAAAGTCATATTGTAGAAGTGTGCAAGAAGCAAGCTTATTTTCGACCAGTGATGAGCTACCCGAAATATTAGAGATAGAGCCCTAGTATAAGTGAATGAAAGTTTAAGAAATGTCCAAATAATGTTTTAAAAAAAAATCAACCCTCTAGGGCCTACCATAACCGAGATATGGAAATTCAAATCTGGACGTTTTCTCCAATATAATAATAACGGTTGATACATGCGAGTTTCAATGCCGTAAATTTGTAATGAGAAGATATTAAAAACTACCGAATAAATAGAAAAAAATATTTGATTGCGATGAAATTTTGAACATTGATTGAGAAATGTCAAGTTATCAGATGTGTTTTTTCCGATTTTGAATATCTCGAGCCATTTTTGAGATATTAGAATGTTAATCGGCATTTATGCCTGCGCTACACTACATGCTCATACCAGACACAATCATATTTAAAATTCCCAAATAATTAGAAGAAATTGTTCGATGACAATGAAATTTCGTTCACTGATTCAAAAATGTCAATCAATTAGAGGTGATTTTACTGATTTAGAATATCTCAAACCGTTTCAGATATATTTGAAGTCAAACTGGCAAAGTCTGAAAAGTGTAGCAAGTGTAGTAAGACAATTTGACAAAAAATCAAATGTTAATTCCCGAAAAAAATAGAAGAAATTATCCGATCGCTATGAAATTTCATACACTTATTGAAGAAAATAAGACGATCAAAAATGTTTTTTCCAATTTTGAATATCTTTCTTCGTTTTAAAGATATTGAAAAAAATTTGGAATTTTTTTAACAATGCAAGCCTTTTTTCAACCAGTGATGAACTACCCGAAATATTAGAGATAGAGCCCTAGTATGAGTGAGTAAAAGTTTTAAAAAAGTCCAAAGAATGTTTTGAAAATAAAATCAACCCTCTAGGACCTACCATAACCGAGATATGGAAATTCAAACCTGGCCGTTTTCTCCAATATAATAATAACGTACATTGACGAAGAATCTCAATTCTTGAATGTTAATTCCCGAAAAAAATAGAAGGAATTTTCCGATCGCGATGAAATTTCATACACTTATTAACAAAAATAAGACGATCAAGAATGTTTTTTCCAATTTTGAATGTCTTTCTTCGTTTTTAAGATATTGAAAAAAATTTGGATTTTTTTTTACAATGCAAGCCTTTTTTCGACCAGTGAGGAGCTACCAGAAATATTAGAGATAGAGGCATAGTATCAGTGAATGAAAGTTAAAGAAAAGTCCAAATAATGTTTTGAAAAAAAATTCAACCCTCTAGGACCTACCATAGCCGAGATATGAAATTTCAAAGTCGAACGTTTTTTACTTGATTGAAACAGCTGATAAAATTTTGAAATTCCCTCCCCCAACTTTCAACGCTCGTAGCGCCCTTATTATTGGGATAATTGAAATAAAAAATACCGCAATGCACCCTCCGTTTTGTCCGCTTTTCAATGGATTTTAAAAATCCGTGATTTTCCAAGTAGTTTCAGAGGAGAAGAGCCTACAGTTTGTGCACTTTTTTCATCCCGAAAATTTACCCCCACTCATATGATCCAGAACGTAGGGGTTCCTATGGGATTCGCGCAGCCGACGATTTTTTATGTTTTGTCCCATCGTTGGGGCTATCTTTTGGCTTTTGAATTTTTTCGATATCACTTTTGGTTCTCTCAAAAAAAAATAATTGCATTTTTTTTCATCCCTCAATATCTAAGGGAGGGGAGGGGGTGGAACGACAAAAACACGCTGGCTCAACGTAGCCCACCCCAAAGAACATTTTAAAAAAAATTTCATAAAAATTCATTCAACACGAACCGAGAAAAACTGAAATGAAAATCCACCTCCTTAATTTCCTTATGCTTTTAGTATATATTGACTAGTTATAAAATATATATAAGTTATAAAATATATAAATTGTAAAAAATTAAAGCTAAAAATATATATCAAAACTTTCCACTACCCCATAGTCCCACCCGCAAGTAGAACCAGTCCGAACGCCAACCCAAATCCAACCACAAAGAGAGAACAGCATGAGAATCTGTACTACAACCCACCACTTATATTCCCAGTCCAGTAACACACTACACACAAATATATCGCAAAATCAACGAAAATTCAACCATAGAGCTAAGATATATTTATTGGGATAATACTGGTATAAAACGTTCCACTTAGAAGTACCAATTACACTTACAGACACTAATGAATCATTCCAATAAATTTTACAAACATGCTTGGTAAAAAGACCATCAAAATCTAGACATAGAATTCGGAAATATACAATTTTCAGGTACGGAACCCACCACATAGAGTCCCAAGGTAAATAAAAGTTAGCCTTTTTCTTTTCCCGAGATCTAGTGAAAAAATACTATTCTTTATATAATATAATAAATAAAACTTAGTCTGGAACCCTTCTACCTCAGAGTCCTACTCGCACGTATAATCAATTCGAACACCAACCCAAATCCATCCACCAGGACAGAACAGCATGAGAATATCCGCTACATATGTTTTAGGGATTTTCCGGTATGGAACCCTCCACTTTTAAATCCCAGGCGTATTGACAGACTCTCACAAAACAGTCCAGTGAGACACACTTTACAGAAAAATAGCGAAAAGTCAACGAAAACTGAGCCATAGAGCTATAAGATATTTGTTTTTATAATTCAGGTATGGAACACTCTACTTAGGAGGCCCAGTTACACTTACATCCAATACCAGATTATTGCAATAAATTCTACTAACATGCATGGTAAAAAGACCATCAAATTGTAATCATAGAGTTCAAATATATACAACTCTTAGGTACGGAACCCACCACATAGAGTCCCACGGAAAATAAAAGGTAGGCTTTTTCTTTCCCAAAGTCTAGTTTTAAATATTATTTTTATATAGTCATAAAAAGTCTTGAGTATGGAACACTTCTCAGAGTCCTACTCGCACGTATAATCAATTCGAACAACAACCCAAATCCATCCACCAGGACAGAACAGAATGAGAATATCCCCTACATATGTATTAGGGATTTTCCGGTATGGAACCCTCCACTTTTAAATCCCAGTCGTATTGACAGACTCTCACAAAACAGTTCGGTGACATACTACACACAAATAAAGCGGAAAATCCACGAAAATTCAACCATAGAGCTAAGAGATATTTCTTCGGATAATACTGGTATAGAACGTTCCACTTAAAAGTCCTAATTACACTTACAGACACTAATGAATCATTTCAATAAATTTTAAAAACATGCATGGTAAGAAGACCATCAAAATCCAGTCATAGAATTCGGAAATATACAATTTTCAGGTACGGAACCCACCACATAGAGTCCCAATGTAAATAAAAGTTAGCCTTTCTCTTTTCCCGAGATCTTGTAAGAAAATACTATTTTTTATATAATATAATAAATAAAACTCAGTCTGGAACCCTGTTACCTCAGAGTCCAACACGCACGTTAAATCAGTCCGAAAATCAGCCCAGATCCATCCACCAAGAGAGAACAGCATAAAAATTTCTCCTACATATGTCTTAGTGATTTTTTGATATGGAACCCCCCGCCTTTAAGTCCCAGTCGTACTGACAGACTTTCACAAAACAGTCCAGTGACACAGTTTACAAAAATATAGCGAAAAATCAACTAATTCTGAGCTATAGAGCTAAAAGATATTTGTTTTTATAATTCAGGTATGGAACACTCCACTTAGGAGGCCCAGTTACACTTACAACCAATACCAGATCATTGCAATAAATTCTACTAACATGCATGGTAAAAAGACCATCAAAATGTAAACATAGAGTTCAAAAATATACAACTTTCAGGTACGGAACCCACCACATAGAGTCCCACGGGAAATAAAAGGTAGGCTTTTTCTTTCCCAAACCTTATTTTTTAATATTATTTTTATATAGTCATAAAAAGTCTTGAGTATGGAACCCTTCTACTACAGAGTCCTACACCCATGTATAATCAGTCCGAACACCAACCCCAATTCACCCACCAATAGAGAAAAGAAATAGAACTTCTCCTACATATGTCTTAGGGATTTTCTGGTATGGAACTCTCCACCTTTAAGTCCTAGTCGCACTGAGAGACTCACAAAACAGTCCGGTGACTTACTTCACACAATTATAGTGAAAAATCCACGAAAATTCAGCCATAGACCTAAGAGAAATTTGGATAATACAGGTATAGAACCCAACACTTAATAGGCCCAGTTACACTTATAGCCATTAACAAATCATTCCAATAAATTTTAAAAACATGCATAGTGAAAAGGCCATCAAAATCCAGCCATCGAGTTCAGAAATATACAATTCTTAGGTACGGAACTCACCGCATAGAGTCTCACGGGAAATAAAAGGTAGGCTTTTTCTTTCCCAAAGTCTTGTTTTAAATATTATTTTTATATAGTCATAAAAAGTCTTGAGTATGGAACCCTTCTACTACAGAGTCCTACACGCATGTATAATCAGTCCGAACACCAACCCCAATTCATCCACCAATAGAGAAAAGAAATAGAACTTCTCCTACATTTGTCTTAGGGATTTTCCGGTATGAAACTCTCCACCTTCAAGTCCTAGTCGCAATGCTCTCACAAAACAGTTCGGTGACTTACTACACACAATTTTAGTGAAAAATCCACGAAAATTCAGCCATAGACCTAAGAGATATTTGGATAATACAGGTATAGAACCCAACATTTAAGAGGCCCAGTTACACTTACAGACACTAATGAATCATTCCAATAAATTTTACAAACATGCACGGTGAAAAGACCATCAAAATCCAGTCATAGAATTCGGAAATATACAATTTTCAGGCACGGAACCCACCACATAGAGTGCCAAGGTAAATAAAAGTTAGCCTTTTTCTTTTCCCGAGATCTAGTAAAAAAATACTATTTTTTATATAATATAATAAATAAAACTCAGTCTGGAACCTTGCTACCTCAGAGTCCAACTTGCATGTTAAATCAGTCCGAAAATCAACCCAGATCCATCCACCAAAAGAGAACAGCATAAGAATTTCTCCTACATATGTCTTAGTGATTTTTTGATATGGAACCCTCCGCCTTTAAGTCCCAGTCGTACTGACAGACTTTCACAAAACAGTCCAGTGACACAGTTTACAAAAATATAGCGAAAAATCAACTAAAACTGAGCTATAGAGCTAATAGATATTCGTTTTTATAATTCAGGTATGGAACACTCCAATTAGGAGGCCCAGTTAGGTAGGCTTTTTCTTTCCCTATGTCTAGTTCTAAATATTATTTTTATATAGTCATAGAAAGTCTTGAGTATGGAACCCTTCTACTACAGAGTCCTACACGCATGTATAATCAGTCCGAACACCAACCCCAATTCATCCACCAATAGAGAAAATAAATAGAACTTCTCCTACATATGTCGTAGGGATTTTCCAGTATGGAACTCTCCACCTTTAAGTCCTAGTCGCACTGAGAGTCTCACAAAACAGTCCGGTGACCGACTACACACAATTTTAGTGAAAAATCCAGGAAAATTCAGCCATAGACCTAAGAGAAATTTGGATAATACAGGTATAGAACCCAACACTTAAAAGGCCCAGTTCAACTTATAGCCATTAACAGAACATTCCAATAAATTTTAAAAACTTGCATAGTGAAAAGACCATCAAAATCCAGCCATAGAGTTCAGAAATATACAATTCTTAGGTACGGAACTCACCGCATAGTCTCACGGGAAATAAAAGTTAGGCTTTTTCTCTTCCCAAGGTCTATTACTAAATATTAATTTTTATATATTTGTAAACAGTCTTGAGTAGTGTAGCATCTGTCTGTAAGACATGAACTCAATAATGAACCAAAATTTTCAACCTTAACAACAACTTCTGAATATACATACAAATGCAATACAAATAAACAGATAATAAAATGAAGATACAACAGAACTATAAATAAATCTATAAAAATGTAAGAGTTCAACATATCATACACGAAATATTAAATATTTAAAAAGTAATTTTATAAACTCAAATTATTTTATAACTTCATAATAATTATATATAAAAAAATATTAATACACTCTAATTTGATAGATTTGTTCGAAGATTAATTAAAAAAAGTATTTATCCACCAGGATTCGAACGCTGGTTTTTCGCATAGCAGGCGAGAATATTTCCACTGGACCACCGTCTCTACAAATAACATTGAACTGATATATAATATATACAACGTCGATATGGGGTTATTTCAGTCATATCTAGAATTGTTTAAATATTCACAAATTGTTTCCTGTAAGTTAATAAAAAATAAAGTATGATGTACTCTAATATAATAATAACAATCAGAAAGAAAACTAACATCATATATAATGAGAAACAGTGAAAAAACTTGAATTGATTTGCCGTATATTTGGAAAGAGAATATATTAAAAGTTACCAAATAAATAGAAGGAATTATCTGATCGGGATGATATTTCATACACTTATTAAAGAAAATAGAGCGATCAAGAACGTTTTTAAAAGTCATATTGTAGAAGTGTGCAAGAAGCAAGCTTATTTTCGACCAGTGATGAGCTACCCGAAATATTAGAGATAGAGGCATAGTATGAGTGAATGAAAGTTTAAGAAATGTCCAAATAATGTTTTGAAAAAAAAAATCAACCCTCTAAGACCTACCATAACCGAGATATGGAAATTCAAACCTGGACGTTTTCTCCAATATAATAATAACGTAGTCTGAAATGTGTTGCAAGACAATGGTGACGAAATAACTCAATTCTTAAATGTTAATTACCGAAAAAAATAGAAGGAATTATCCAATCGCGATGAAATTTCATACACTTATTAAAGAAAATAGAGCGATCAAGATCGTTTTTTCCAATTTTGAATATTCTGAGCCATTTTTTAGATATTAGAATGTTAATCGGTATATATGCCTGCGCTACACTACATGCTCATACCAGACACAATCATATTTAAAATTCCCAAATAATTAGAGGAAATTGTTCGATGACAATGAAATTTTGTACACTGATTAAAAGATGTCAATCAATTAGAGTTGATTATACCGATTCAGAATATCTCAAACCATTTCAGATATATTTGAAGTCAAACTGGCAAAGTCTGAAAAGTGTAGCAAGACAATTTGACAAAGAATCTTAATTATCAAATGTTTATTTCCGAACAAAAATAGAAAGAATTATCCGATCGCGATGAAATTTGGAACACTCATTAAAGAAAATAGAGCGATCAAGAACGTTTTTTCCAATTTTGAATATCTTTTTTCTTTTTTGAGATATTAAAAGTCATATTGTAGAAGTGTGAGAGAAGCAAGCTTTTTCTCAACCAGTGATGAGCTACCCGAAATATTAGAGATAGAGCCCTAGTATGAGTGAGTAAAAGTTTTAAAAAAGTCCAAATAATGTTTTGAAAAAAAAATCAACCCTCTAGGACCTACCATAACCGAGATATAGAAATTGAAACCTGGACGTATACTCCAATTTAATAATAACAACCAACATTATAACGTGAATTTCATTGCCGTAAATTTGTAATGAGAAGATATTAAAAGCTACGGAATAAATAGAAAAAAATATTTGATTGCGATGAAATTTTGAACATTGATTGAGAAATGTCAAGTTATCAGATGTGTTTTTTCCGATTTTGAATATCCCGAGCCATTTTTGAGATATTAGAATGTTAATCGGCATTTATGCCTGCGCTACACTACATGCTCATACCAGACACAATCATATTTAAAATTCCCAAATAATTAGAAGAAATTGTTCGATGACAATGAAATTTTGTACACTGATTCAAAAATGTCAATCAATTAGAGGTGATTTTACTGATTTAGAATATCTCAAACCGTTTCAGAGATATTTGAAGTCAAACTGGCAAAGTCTGAAAAGTGTAGCAAGACAATTTGACAAAGAATCTTAATTATCAAATGTTTATTTCCGAAAAAAAAATAGAAGGAATTATCCGATCGCAATGATTTTTCATACACTTATTAAAGAACATAAGACGATCAAGAATGTTTTTTCCAATTTTGAATATCTTTCTTCGTTTTTTCGTTTTTGAGATATTGAGAGATTAATTATAAAAGAGTGATAAATGCAAGCTTATTTTCGACCAGTGATGAGCTACCCGAAATATTAGAGATAGAGCCCTAGTATGAGTGAATGAAAGTTTAAGAAATGTCCAAATAATGTTTTGAAAAAAAAATCAACCCTCTAAGACCTACCATAACCGAGATATGGAAATTCAAACCCGGACGTTTTCTCCAATATAATAATAACGGTTGATACATGCGAGTTTCAATGCCATTAATTCGTAAGAATATATTAAAAGTTACCAAATTAATAGAAGGAAATATCCGATCGCGATGAAATTTCATACACTTATTAAAGAGAATAGAGCGATCAAGAACGTTTTTTCCAATTTTGAATATCTTTTTTCGTTTTTGAGATATTAAAAGTCATATTGTAGAAGTGTGCAGGAAGCAAGCTTATTTTCGACCAGTGATGAGCTACCCGGAATATTAGAGATAGAGCTCTAGTATGAGTGAATGAAAGTTTAAGAAATGTCCAAGTAATGTTTTGAAAAAAAAATCAACCCTCTAAGATCTACCATAACCGAGATATGGAAATTCAAACCTGGACGTTTTCTCCAATATAATAATAACGGTTGATACATGCGAGTTTCAATGCCGTAAATTTGTAATGAGAAGATATTAAAAACTATCGAATAAATAGAAAAAAATATTTGATTGCGATGAAATTTTGAACATTGATTGAGAAATGTCAAGTTATCAGATGTGTTTTTTCCGATTTTGAATATCCCGAGCCATTTTTGAGATATTAGAATGTTAATCGGCATTTATGCCTGCGCTACACTACATGCTCATACCAGACACAATCATATTTAAAATTCCCAAATAATTAGAAGACATTGTTCGATGACAATGAAATTTTGTACACTGATTCAAAAATGTTAATCAATTAGAGGTGATTTTACTGATTTAGAATATTTCAAACCGTTTCAGAGATATTTGAAGTCAAACTGGCAAAGTCTGAAAAGTGTAGCAAGACAATTTGACAATCTTAATTATCAAATGTTTATTTCCGAAAAAAAAATAGAAGGAATTATCCGATCGCAATGATTTTTCATACACTTATTAAAGAAAATAAGACGATCAAGAATGTTTTTTCCAATTTTGAATATCTTTCTTCGTTTTTGAGATATTGAGAGATTAATTATAAAAGAGTGATAAATGCAAGATTATTTTCGATCAGTGATGAGCTACCCGAAATATTAGAGATAGAGCCCTAGTATGAGTGAATGAAAGTTTAAGAAATGTCCAAATAATGTTTTGAAAGAAAAATCAACCCTCTAGGACCTACCATGACCGAAATATGGAAATTCAAACCTGGACGTTTTCTCCAATATAATAATAACGGTTGATACATGCGAGATTCAATGCCGTAAATTTGTAATGAGGAAATATTAAAAACTACCGAATAAATAGAAAAAAATATTTGATTGATATGAAATTTTGAACATTGATTGAGAAATGTCAAGTTATCAGATGTGTTTTTTCCGATTTCGAATATCTCGAGCCGTTTTTGAGATATTAGAATGTTAATCGGCATTTATGCCTGCGCTACACTACATGCTCATACCAGACACAATCATATTTAAAATTCCCAAATAATTAGAAGAAATTGTTCGATGACAATGAAATTTTGTACACTGATTCAAAAATGTCAGTCAATTAAAGGTGATTTTACTGATTTAGAATATCTCAAACCGTTTCAGATATATTTGAATTCAAACTGGCAAAGTCTGAAAAGTGTAGCAAGACAATTTGACAAAGAATCTTAATTATAAAATGTTTATTTCCGAAAAAAAATAGAAGGAATTATCCGATCGCAATGAAATTTCGTACACTTATTAAAGAAAGAGAAAAATCAACCCTCTAAGACCTACCATAACCGATATATGGAAATTCAAACCTGGACGTTTTCTCCAATATAATAATAACGGTTGATACATGCGAGTTTCAATGCCATAAATTCGTAAGAATATATTAAAAGTTACCAAATTAATAGAAGGAAATATCCGATCGCGATGAAATTTCATACACTTATTAAAGAGAATAGAGCGATCAAGAACGTTTTTTCCAATTTTGAATATATTTTTTCGTTTTTGAGATATTAAAAGTCATATTGTAGAAGTGTGCAGGAAGCAAGCTTATTTTCGACCAGTGATGAGCTACCCGAAATATTAGAGATAGAGCCCTAGTATGAGTGAATGAAAGTTTAAGAAATGTCCAAGTAATGTTTTGAAAAAAAAATCAACCCTCTAAGATCTACCATAACCGAGATATGGAAATTCAAACCTGGACGTTTTCTCCAATATGATAATAACGGTTGATACATGCGAGTTTCAATGCCGTAAATTTGTAATGAGAAGATAGTAAAAACTACCGAATAAATAGAAAAAAATATTTGATTGCAATGAAATTTTGAACATTGATTGAGAAATGTCAAGTTATCAGATGTGTTTTTTCCGATTTTGAATATTTCGAGCCGTTTTTGAGATATTAGTATGTTAATCGGCATTTATGCCTGCGCTACACTACATGCTCATACCAGACACAATCATATTTAAAATTCCCAAATAATTAGAAGAAATTGTTCGATGACAATATAATTTTGTACACTGATTCAAAAATGTCAATCAATTAGAGGTGATTTTACTGATTTAGAATATCTCAAACCGTTTCAGAGATATTTGAAGTCAAACTGGCAAAGTCTGAAAAGTGTAGCAAGACAATTTGACAAAGAATCTTAATTATCAAATGTTTATTTCCGAAAAAAAATAGAAGGAATTATCCGATCGCAATGAAATTTCATACACCTATTAAAGAAAATAAGACGATCAAGAATGTTTTTCCCAATTTTGAATATCTTTCTTGGTTTTTGAGATATTGAGAAATTAATTATAAAAGAGTGATAAATGCAAGCTTATTTTCGACCAGTGATGAGCTACCCGAAATATCAGAGATAAAGCCCTAGTATGAATGAGTGAAAGTTTCAAAAGAGTCCAAAGAATATTTTGAAAAAAAAAATCAACCCTCTAGGACCTACCATAACCGAGATATGGAAATTGAAACTCGGACGTTTACTCCAATTTAATAATAACAACCAACATTATAATAACGTGAATATCATTGCCGTAAATTTGTAATGAGAAGATATTAAAAACTACCGAATAAATAGAAAAAAATATTTGATTGCGATGAAATTTTCAACATTGATTGAGAAATGTCAAGTTATCAGATAAGTTTTTTCCGATTTTGAATATCCCGAGCCATTTTTGAGATATTAGAATGTTAATCGGCATTTATGCCTGCGCTACACTACATGCTCATACCAGACACAATCATATTTAAAATTTCCAAATAATTAGAAGAAATTGTTCGATGACAATGAAATTTTGTACACTGATTCAAAAATGTCAATCAATTAGAGGTGATTTTATTGATTTAGAATATCTCAAACAGTTTCAGAGATATTTGAAGTCAAACTGGCAAAGTCTGAAAAGTGTAGCAAGACAATTTGACAAAGAATCTTAATTATCAAATGTTTATTTCCGAAAAAAAATAGAAGGAATTATCCGATCACGATGAAATTTCATACACTTATTAAAGAAAATAGAGCGATCAAGATCGTTTTTTCCAAGTTTGAATATCTCGAGCCGTTTTTGAGATATTAGAATGTTAATCGGCATATATGCCTGCGCTACACTACATGCTCAGACCAGACACAATCATATTTAAAATTCCCAAATAATTAGAAGAAATTGTTTGATGACAATGAAATTTTGTACACTGATTCAAAAATGTCAATTAATTAGAGGTGATTTTACTGATTTAGAATATCTCAAACAGTTTCAGAGATATTTGAATTCAAACTGGCAAAGTCTGAAAAGTGTAGCAAGTATAGTAAGACAATTTGACAAAGAATCAAATGTTAATTCCCGAAAAGAATAGAAGGAATTATCCGATCACTATGACATTTCATACACTTATTAAAGAAAATAAGACGATCAAGAATGTTTTTTCCAAATTTCGAATATCTTTCTTCGTTTTTAAGATATTGAAAAAAAAATGGAAAAATTTTAACAATTCAAGCCTTTTTTCGACCAGTGAGGAGCTACCAGAAATATTAGAGATAGAGGCATAGTATCAATGAATGAAAGTTAGAGAAATGTCCAAATAAAGTTTTTTGAAAAAAATCAACCCTCTACGACCTACCATAACCGAGATATGGAAATTCAAACCTAGCCGTTTTCTCCAATATAATAATAACGTACATTGACGAAGAATCTCAATTCTTAAATGTTAATTCCCGAAAAAAATAGAAGTAATTATCCGATCGCGATGAAATTTCATACACTTATTAAAGAAAATAAGACGATCAAGAATGTTTTTTCCAATTTTGAATATCTTTCTTCGTTTTTAAGATATTGGAAAAAATTTGCAAAAATTTTAACAATGCAAGCCTTTTTTCGACCAGTGAGGACCTACCAGAAATATTAGAGATAGAGGCATAGTATCAGTTAATGAAAGTTAAAGAAATGTCCAAATAATGTTTAAAAAAAAAATTTAGCCCTCTAGGACCTACCATAGCCGAGATATAAAATTTCAAATTCGGACGTTTTTGACTTGATTGAAACTTGTGATAAAATTCAGAAATTTCATCCCCCGACTTTAAACACCCTTTGCGCCCTTAAAAAATCGAAATTTGAAAAACAAAAAGTGCTATTCCCTTAGAAATTTTGTCAGCTTTGCGATGAATTTAAAAAAATTGAGATATTTCAAACAGTTTCAGAGGAGTTCGGCGTACCGATTGCGCACTTTTTTCATCCCGAAATTTTACCCCCTCCCAGTTATTCCAGAACGTGGCGGTTCCTATGGGATTCGCGCAGCCGACGATTTTTTATGTTTAGTCCCATCGTTGGGGCTATCTTTTGGCTTTTGAATTTTTTCGATATCACTTTTGGTTCTCTCAAAAAAAAATAATTGCATTTTTTTTCATCCCTCAATATCTAAGGGAGGGGAGGGGGTGGAACGACAAAAACACGCTGGCTCAACGTAGCCCACCCCAAAGAATATTTTAAAAAAAAATTCATCAAAATTCATTCAACACGAACCGAGAAAAACTGAAATGAAGATCCGACTCCTTAATTTCCTTATGCTTTTAGTATATATTGACTAGTTATAAAATATATATAAGTTATAAAATATATAAATTGTAAAAAAATTAAGCTAAAAATATATTTTAAAACATCCCACTACCCCATAGTCCCACCCGCAAGTAGAACCAGTCCGAACGCCAACCCAAATCCAACCTCAAAGAGAGAACAGCATGAGAATCTGTAATACAACCCGCCAACCCGCCACTTATATTCCCAGTCGTAGTGAGAGATTGTCACAAAACAGTCCAGTAACATACTACACACAAATATAGCGGAGAATCTACGAAAAATCAACCATAGAGCTAAGAGATATTTCTTCGGATAATACTGGTATAGAACGTTCCACTTAGAAGGCCCAATTACACTTACAGACACTAATGAATCATTCTAATAAATTTTACAAACATGCATGTTGAAAACACCATCAAAATCCAGTCATAGAACTCGGAAATATACAATTTTCAAGTACGGAACCCACCACATAGAGTCCCAAGGTAAATAAAAGTTAGCTTTTTCTTTTCCCGAGATCTAGTAAAAAAAATATTTTTGATATAATATAATAAATGAACCTCAGAGTCCAACTCGCACGTTAAATCAGTCCGATTACCAACCCAAATCCATCCACCAGGACAGAACAGCATGAGAATATCCCCTACATATGTTTTAGGGATTTTCCGGTATGGAACCCTCCACTTCTAAATCCCAGTCGTATTGACAGACTCTCACAAAATAGTCCGGTAACATACTACACACAAATATAGCGGAAAATCCACGAAAATTCAGCCATAGACCTAAGAGATATTTGAATTATACAGGTATAGATCCCCACACTTAAGAGGCCCAGTTACACTTATAGCCATTAACAGATCATTCCAATAAATTTTAAAAACATGCATAGTGAAAAGGCCATCAAAATCCAGCCATAGAGTTCAGAAATATACAATTCTTAGGTACGGAACTCACCGCATAGTCTCACGGGAAATAAAAGTTAGGCTTTTTCTCTTCCCTAGGTCTATAACTCAATATTAATTTTTATATATTTGTAAACAGTCTTGAGTATGGAACACTTCTACCTCAGAGTCCATCTGGCATGTATAATCAGTCCACAATTAATTTCATAAACATGAATGGTAAAAACACCATCAAAATCCAGCCATTTGATTAAGAAATATACAACTATCATGTACGGAACCCACCACATAGAGTCTCACGGGAAATAAGAGGTAGCCTTTGTTCTTTCCCAAAGTCTAGTTTTAATTATTATTTTTCTATTTAAATTATTGAGAAGTCTTGAGTACGGAACCCTTCTACCTCAGAGTCCTACTCGCACGTATAATCAATCCGAACACCAACCCAAATCCATCCACCAGGACAGAACCGCATGAGAATATCCCCTACATATGTTTTAGGGATTTTCCGGTATGGAACCCTCCACTTTTAAATCCTAGTCGTATTGACAGACTCTTACAAAACAGTCCGGTGACTTACTACACACAATTATAGTGAAAAATCCACGAAAATTCAGCCATAGACCTAAGACAAATTTGGATAATACAGGTATAGAACCCAACACTTAAGAGGCCCAGTTACACTTATAGCCATTAACAGATCATTCCAATAAATTTTAAAAACATGCATAGTGAAAAGGCCATCAAAATCCAGTCATTTGATTAAGAAATATACAACTATCATGTACGGAACCCACCACATAGAGTCTCACGGGAAATAAGAGGTAGCCTTTGTTCTTTCCCAAAGTCTAGTACTAATTATTATTTTTCTATTTAAATTATTGAGAAGTCTTGAGTACGGAACCCTTCTACCTCAGAGTCCTACTCGCACGTATAATCAATCCGAACACCAACCCAAATCCATCCACCAGGACAGAACAGCATGAGAATATCCGCTACATATGTTTTAGGGATTTTCCGGTATGGAATCATCCACTTTTAAGTCCCAGTCGTATTGACAGACTCTAACAAAACAGTCCGGTGACATACTACACACAAATATAGCGGAAAATCCACGAAAATTCAGCCATTGAGCTAAGAGATATATAGATTATACAGGTATAGAACCCAACACTTAGGAGGCCCAGGAATACTTATAACCATTACCAGATCATACCAATAAATTTTAGAAATATGCACAGTAAAGAGACCATCAAAATAGAGCCATAGATTTCAGAAATATACAATTCTTAGGTACGGAACTCACCGCATAATCTCACGGGAAATAAAAGTTAGGCTTTTTCTCTTCCCAAGGTCTATTACTAAATATTAATTTTTATATATTTGTAAAGTCTTGAGTATGGAACACTTCTACCTCAGAGTCCATCTCGCACGTATAATCTGTCCGAACACCAATCCAAATCCATCCACCAACAGAGAACAGCATAATTTCTCCTAAATATATATTCAAAATTCTCCGGTATATAACCCTCCCACTTTGGTATTTTACTATTAATTAATATGACTATTGCTATTTTCTTTGAAAAAATTATAAATGGGAAATTATCAACTATGATTATAATGATAATATTACTTAGGCTAACATACAAATCTTGATTTTAAAAAATAATATGCTAATAGGTTGTTATCATATTATAAGCCCTACAAAACCCTACCGAGATGCATGTAGCATCTGTCTGTAAGACATGAACTCATTAATGAACCAAAATTTTCAACCTTAACAACAACTTCTGAATATACATACAAATGCAAAACAAATAAACAAATAATAGAATGAAAATACAACAGAACTATAAATAAATCTACAAAAATGTAAGAGTTCAACATATCATATACGAAATATTAAATATTTAAAAAGTAATTCTATAAACTCAAATTATTTTATAACTTCATAATAATAATATATAAAAAAATTTTTATACACTCTAATTTGATAGATTTGTTCGAAGATTAGAAAAAAGTATAATCCACACAGGATTCGAACGCTGGTTTTTCGCTTGGCAGGCGAGCATTTTTCCACTGGACCACCGTCGCTACAAATATTGTTGAACTGATATATAATATATACAGAGTCGATATGGGGTTATTTCAATCATATCTACAATTTTTTAAATATTCACAAATTGTTTCCTGTAAGTTAATAAAAAATAAAGTATAATGTACTCTAGTATAATAATAACAATCAGAAAGAAAACTAACATCATATATAATGAGAAACGGTGAAAAAACGTGAATTGATTTGCCGTATATTTGGAAAGAGAATATATTAAAAGTTACCAAATAAATAGAAGGAATCATCCGATCGGGATGAAATTTCATACACCTATTATAGAAAATAGAGCGATCAAGAACGTTTTTTCCAATTTTGAATATCTTTTTTCGTTTTTGAGATATTAAAAATTATATTGTAGAAGTGTGAGAGATGCAAGCCTTTTTTCAACCAGTGATGAGCTACCCGAAATATTAGAGATAGAGACCTAGTATGAGTGAGTAAAAGTTTTAAAAAAGTCCAAAGAATGTTTTGAAAAAAAAATCAACCCTCTAGGACCTACCATAACCGAGATATGGAAATTCAAACCTGGGCGTTTTCTCCAATATAATAATAACGTAATCTAAAATGTGTAGCAAGACAATGGTCTCAATTCTTAGATGTTAATTCCCGAAAAAAATAGAAGGAATTATCCGATCGCGATGAAATTTCATACACTTATTAAAGAAAATAAGGGCATCAAGAATGTTTTTTCCAATTTTAAATATCTCTCTTCGTTTTGAAGTTATTGGAAAAAATTTAGAAAATTTTAAACAATGCAAGCTTTTTTTCGACCAGTGATGAGCTACCCGAAATATTAGAGATAGAGCCCTAGTATGAGTGAGGCATATTTTTGAAGATGTCCAAAACATGTTTAAAAAAAAAATTTAGCCCTCTAGGACCTACCATAGCCGAGATAATAAAATTCAAAGTCGGACGTTTTTGACTTGATTGAAGCTTGTGTTAAATTCAGAAATTTCATCCCCCAACTTTAAACGCTCGTTTAAAAAAATATATAAGTTATAAAATATATAAGTTGTAAAAAAACTAACTTTAAAATAATATATTAAAGCAAAGAAAAACCTTATTATGCAATCCCACTACCCCAGAATCCCACCCGCAAGTAGAACCAGTCCGAACGCCAACCCAAATCCGAGCACAAAGAGAGAACAGCAAGAGAATTCCACCTTCATATGTCTTTAGGATTTTCCATTAATAAGTCTCAGTCATACTGATAGACTCTCACAAAACAGTCCAATAACAAATAATAAATATCATTTTTATATCATATCAGAAAAATTTAAGTATGGAACCTTCCTACTTCAGAGTCCTAATCGCACGTAAAATCAATCCAAACACCAATCCAGATCCATCACCGAAGAGGGAACAGCATGTGAATTTCACCAACATGTCTCTGAGGTATTCTGGTATGCAACCCTCCACCTTCAAGTCCCAAGCGTACTAACAGCCTCTCACAAATCAGTCCAGTGACATACTAAAAACCAATATAGCGAAAAATCTTGAAAAATTCAGCCATAGTGCTATGGGATATTTCTTTGGATAAGACAGGTACAGAACACTCCACCTAAGAATCCCAGTTGCACTTACAGTTATTACCAGATCATTCCAATCAATTTTATAAACATTAATGGTAAAAACACCATCAAAATCCAGCCATATAATTAAGAAATATACAACTATTATGTACGGAACCCACCGCATAGAGTCTCACGGGAAATAAGAGGTAGCCTTTGTTCTCTCCCAAAGTCTAGTACTAATTATTATTTTTCTATTTAAATTATTGAGAAGTCTTGAATACGGAACCCTTCTATCTCAGAGTCATACTCGCACGTATATTCAATTCGAACACCAACCCAAATCCATCCACCAAAAAAGAAAAGAAATAGAACTTATCCTACATACGTTTTAGGGATTTTCCGGTATGGAACCTTCCACTTTTAAGTCCCAGTCGTATTGACAGACTCTCACAAAACAGTCCGGTGACATACTACACACAAATATAGCGGAAAATCTACGAAAATTCAACCATAGGGCTAAGAGTATTTCTCCGGATAATACTGGTATAGAACGTTCCACTTAGAAACCCCAATTACACTTACAGACACTAATGAATCATTCCAATAAATTTTACCAACATGCATGATAAAAAAACCATCAAAATCCAGTCATAGAATTCAGAAATATACAATTTTCAGGTACGGAACCCACCACATAGAGTCCCAAGGTAAATAAAAGTTAGCCTTTTTCTTTTCCCGAGATCTGGTTAAAAAATACTATTTTTTATATAATATAATAAATAAAAATCAGTATGGAACCCTGCTACCTCAGAGTCCAACTCGCACGTTAAATCAGTCCGAAAATCAACCCAGATCCATCCACCAAGAGAGAACAGCATAAGAATTTCTCCTACATATGTGATTTTTTGATATGGAACCATCCACCTGTAAGTCCCAGTCGTCCTGACAGACTTTCACAAAACAGTCCAGTGACACAGTTTACAAAAATATAGCGAAAAATCAACTAAAACTGAGCTATAGAGCTGAAAGATATTCGTTTTTATAATTCAGGTATGGAACACTCCACTTAGGAGGCCTAGTTACACTTACAGCCAATACCAGATCATTATAATAAATTCTACTAATATGCATGGTAAAAAGACCATCAAAATGTAATCAGAGTTCAAAAATATACAACTCTTAGCTACGGAACCCACCACATAGAGTCCCAAGGTGAATAAAAGATAGCCTTTTACTTTTCCCGAGATTTAGTAAAAAAATACTATTTTTTATATAAAATAATAAAGAAAAATCAGTCTGGAACCCTACTACCTCAGAGTCCAACTCGCACAATAAATCAGTCCGAAAATCAACCCAGATCCATCCACCAAGAGAGAACAGCAGAAGAATTTCTCCTACATATGTGATTTTTTGATATGGAACCCTCCGCTTGTAAGTCCCAGTCGTACTGACAGACTTTAACAAAACAGCCCAGTGACACAGTTTACAAAAATATAGCGAAAAATCAACTAAAACTGAGGTATAGAGCTGAAAGATATTCGTTTTCATAATTCAGGTATGGAACACTCCACTTAGGAGGCCTAGTTACACTTACAGCCAATACCAGATCATTATAATAAATTCTACTAACATGCATGGTAAAAAGACCATCAAAATGTAATCATAGAGTTCAAAAATATACAACTCTTAGGTACGGAACCCACCACATAGAGTCCCACGGGAAATAAAAGTTAGGCTTTTTCTCTTCCCAAGATCTATTACTAAATATTAATGTTTATATATTCGTAAACAGTCTTGAGTATGGAACCCTTCTACTTCAGAGTCCAACTCGCACGTATAATCAGTACGAACACCAATCTAAATCCATCCACCAACAGAGAACAGCATAATTTCTCCTAGATATATATTTGAAAATCTCCGGTATGTAACCCTCCCACTTTGGTATTTTACTATTAATTAATTTGACTATTGCTATTTTCTTTGAAATAATTATAAATGGGAAATTATCAACTATGATTATAATAATAATATTATTTAGACAAACATACAAATCTTGATTTTAAAAAATAATATGCTAATAGGTTGCTAACATATTTTAAGCCCTACAAAACCCTACCGAGATGCGTATAACATCTGTCTGTAAGACATGAACTCATTAATAAACCAAAACCTCAACAACAACTTTTGAAGATACATACAAATGCAATACAAATAAACAAATAATAAAATGAAAATACAACAGATCTATAAATAAATCTACAAAAGTGTAAGAATTCAACATATCATATACGAAATATTAAATATTTAAAAAGTAATTTAATAATCTCAAAATATCTTATAACTTCATAATAATTAGATATAAAAAGTATTTATACACTCCATATTGATAGATTTATTAGAAAATGTATTAAAAAAAATTTGCATCAACTCTGGATTTGAACCCGAGTACTTCGCTTGACAGGCGTGCATTGTTCCACTGGACCACCATCGCTACAAAAATTGATGAACTCATATGTAATATATCCTAGCGTCGATAAATAATAAATGCGAGTTTCAATGCCGTAAATTTGTAGGAAGAATATAATAAAAGTTACCATATAAATAGAAGGAAATATCCGATTGCGATGAAATTTCATACACTTATTAAAGAAAATAGAGCAATCAAGAAGGTTTTTTCCAATTTTGAATATCTTTTTCTGTTTTTGAGATATTAAAAGTCATATTGTAGAAATGTGAGAACTGCAAGCTTATTTTCGACCAGTGATGAGCTACCCGAAATATTAGAGATAGAGGCATAGTATGATTGAATGAAAGTTTAAGAAATGTCCAAATATTGTTTAAAAAAAAAAATCAACCTTCTAGGACCTACCATAACCGAGATATGGAAATTCAAACCTAGCCGTTTTCTCAAATATAATAATAACGTTGTCTGAAATGTGTAGCAAGACAATTGTCTCAATTCTTAGATGTTAATTTCCGAAAAAAATAGAAGGAATTATCCGATCGCGATGAAATTTCATACACTAATTAAAGAAAATAAGGGCATCAAGAATGTTTTTTCCAATTTTGAATATCTTTCTTCGTTTTTAAGATATTGAAAAAAAAATTGAAAATTTTAAACAATGCAAGCTTTTTTTCGACCAGTGATGAGCTACCCGAAATATTAGAGATAGAGCCCTAGTATGAGCGAGGCATATACTTGAAAATGTCCAAAAAATGTTTTAAAACAAAATTTAGCCCTCTAGGACCTACCATAGCGGAGATATAAAAATTTAAAGTCGGACGTTTTTGACTTGATTGAAACTTGTGTTAAATTCAGAAATTTCGTCCCCCAACTTTAAGAGCTCGTAGCGCCCTTAATATTGGGATAATTGAAATAAAAAATACCGCAATGCACCCTCCGTTTTGTCAGCTTTTCAATGGATTTTAAAAATCCTTGATATTCCAAGTAGTTTCAGAGGAGAAGAGCCTACAGTTTGTGCACTTTTTTCATCCCGAAATTTTACCCCCTCCCAGTTATTCCAGAACGTGGCGGTTCCTATGGGATTCGCGCAACCGACGATTTTTTATGTTTTGTCCCATCGTTGGGGCTATCTTTTGGCATTTGAATTTTTTCGATATCACTTACGGTTCTCTCAAAAAAAAATAATCATGAAAATTTTCATCCCTTAATATCTAAGGGATGATAAGGGATGAAGAATTCTAAACCGGCTGGTCATCTGCTCCCAACCTCAAAGAATGTTTTAAAAAAAATTTCAACAAAATTCATTCAACACGAACCGAGAAAAACCGAAATGAAGATCCACCTCCTTAACTTTCCTTATTTTTTTAGTATATATAGACTATGGTAAACATAATGTCAAACATGATAGCTATAATATCAAACTTTGATTGATTATGAATACAGCTGATACTGATTTCATTGTTTGCAATTTTAGTTATGAAATTTTAATTTTTTTACAGTGTCAGGCATTAGGAGCTTCGATGACACATTCATACCATTTAAGACCATATTGATTGCGAATCTGATAGATTCGAATGAAATAGGAAAAGTGATGGCAGGGATGACTGGTATTCAAGTGATTTGTGGTTTATTAGCACCTCCTACTTACACCGCAATCTACAATGCAACCTTGGAAGACAATCCAGCATTCTATAACTACCTATCGAGTACTCTATACGGACTTAATGTCATTTTAATGATGTAAGTATTCGAAACCATAAGTGCTCTCTAATATGTTTCTGCACCATAAAAATTAATTAAATGGCAACATTCTGCCATATCTTGAGCTTTACCCGGCAAACCAAATAACTGTATTTTTTCGAATGTTAAGTATAACTCCCGATATTCAAGCTTAACAGATTATTGCTATCCAAAGCTGCTTCTTGCAATACTTAAATAGCTAAGAGGTTATAGCTCTTTGCCATACTTTAGTATGTAATAACAGCATTTTTAATCAAACACAAACCACCAAAAGCATGCGCACTTCAATTATGATCTTGAATACTCATGCACAAAACCACAGTTGGAAATAATTTGAAATTAGTGCAAACTGCTACTCGAACACCCCTATTACATGTATGCCCACATTTTTTATAATCATTTGAACCTACCATACCTGTATCATCATTTTTAGTTTATTGCTTCTCAACATCATGCGGTTGGATAATAAACTGAGTTCGGTAATAATACATACTGACCAGAACCAAGAATTCCAAAATCTAAATATATGTATATGTAGAGGTCATTTTCGCACCTTGCATTCAAATCAATCCCCATATATAGAGACTTGCTGTCCCAGCAGACATCGTCGTGCCCGGAAAAGCTTTAAGCGATATGCTGACAGCTGCGCCACCTACCGGGTTCAATTGTGTTTTTAAATCATCCAAAGACCCATTGGAATATAAATAGAAAATTTCATCCCAATTGGTCCAGCCGTTTTACATACTGTCAACGGCGCCATTTATCAGATCCAATTGTGAATCTAAACCATTCTCGAATCACCTTTAATATTCACAAAAAAAATCATTAAAATTGCTTCAGCTGTTTAGGAGGAGTTTAGTCACATACACACACAGAGAAGATTTATATATATATATATATATATATATATATATATATATATATATATATATATATATATATATATATATATATATATGAGTAACTTCCTAAGCAGTCCATAATGTGCACTGTAAATTATTATGACAATTGCTTATTTATAAGATTTCATAAAATAAATGATTTAGCTCTGTTGACGAACTTATTTTAATAGAACTATAGTGATAATGGAATGGAGGAATTCTCAGCGTACCCCAAGTGATGAGAAGGAACATGGTTGTGCTGAGAAAGAAGAAGCAATGAAAAAGGTCTGAGGTTAACATACCAAATATTAAGTTTAGATTTATACTGTGTCACACAGCGTCTTGTAATTTACATTTTTTGTAAACTTATTTGTATACCTATGTATATTATATTTTACTGTATATATATAAAACTAATAAACGGTACTTTTATACTTTTGTTGTCAAATGTAATTATTTATTATAATTAATATGGCGTCTAGATATAGGATAGCAGCATTCAAAGTATTGTAGAAAAGGCTGATTTTTATTTTTTTAATTAATCTGGTAAAGAAATTCGTCATAGTTAAACGTTCAAAATTTGTAGTTTCAAAGGTCATTCTTATTGTTTCGTTCAGTTAATTTCTAATTAAGTGGTCTAATGACAAGTTGAATGCTCTAACCGTTTTCTGGAAAATATCTATCTAGATTACGTTAGGACTTTACCAAAAAACCACTACTGCATACCTTGATTATATAGCAATTTAATTTCATGTTCAGAATTGCAAAATAATTTAGAATGAATCAATATCACTTGCCGAGTGTTTAGGTATATGTACCCACTATACGTGTTCAATTCATCGCTCATATTGGTCTCGAATGCCAGTGATACGCTTAAGAGTGATGCTTGTATGAGTTCAAATAAGTATTGATAATCAGTTTCGGCTTGTCAATCTGCAGCTGGCTAAAGAAAGGCAACAACCTTGGTATCATGACTTTTTCTGTGTGGCTGGTGCCTTATCTTGACAATCAATTTGACTGAACATTTTAGTGGTATTACGCAATATTTGTGAATTTGTGACAATGTTTTCTCGTATGTATCGCCCTGCAGTTGTTGATATAATTCAATGGTGGTGTTTGCCATCGCAGTTGATAGTTGTTGTCGGCACAGTTAGACCTCCTAGCATTATCTAGATATTTACCAAAATGGCTGATGTTATTTAATTATCTAGATCGGTACCAGTCATATTATGATATTTCTGAAAGTGAATTCAAATTGTTATATATGTTAGCTTCTTCCCAAATCTACATTACCTTGGTCATTGTATCGTCCCAGTAGTCAACAACTGCGAGTTTTAAATATAAATATATTTCGTGTTGATCAACTAGGTCAACCAACGTGTTTTACGAAGATATTAAAGCGTGAATGGTCCCAAGCTATTACGTCTAGATAACTATTCGTAATTGGCGGATTGTCTGCCATCAAATACTAAAAGGTTTTTTTAGTGAGATAAATCCCGAGCAAATATCGATGTCATCGATCGTGATTTATAATGTTATTGTTTGTGTTATTTCTAAGCTTGTATAACTGAAAGGTGACAGAGGGAATCCTTGGTCGGCAAAGAAAACTGCTACGATTGTAGTATCTTCGAGCGGAAGATTCATCATTAGGAGAAAGGGGCAGGGTAACACTGTGCCTATTATCTATTGGCTGCCAATTGACACTTGTTTGTCAACTGATTTGGTACTAATCATATGTTTATTCTGTCAAAATAGCTTCATAGCCCTGTCATTTGCGTGATAATTAGCCGAAGAAAATTCTGATATGGTAGGTATGCAAATTATTTGGAAAGTTACATATTTCAACATTGTCCAGTTTTTTAATAATGCGACGAGCTTTTGCTATTATTATTTTTTTTGAATCACCCCGGAGCAGAGCAAGCGTTCAGCTACAGCCACAGAAAAGTAGACCCTGAAAGAAACAGACCCCTCGTCTATAAATGGGCTTTAAGCTCAGTCCCTATATTTCCTTAGTCAGCGAGTAGTATAGTTTGATATCTAGGTTGCAAGAAAATGGAATGATCTCTCTAAAAAATTGATAAGAATTTAAACATCACTTCCAAACTTCTAGATTTTTTCCAATCGTGATTCAATTTCCTGCTTACTTGTACTTGCTTCAAAATTATTTTTTGTTATTCTAGTTTCTACTTCAAACTTACTTCTTTCCATTTCAAACTTTCTTGCTGCTGATATATTTTCTGCGCCAAATTTACATGCCCTTGTTTTAAATTAATTTGCACTTCTATTATATTCTGTTCCATTCTTTCGAAGTTCAAACTTCAAAACCGAAGTCGATCTTACAGGTTTTGTTTCCTTCCAGTAATCTCGCCAAGCTACTCTAATTATCTTTTATGGTCCAGGACCTTAAGCCCTCTTGAATTCGGCATTTTCTCAAAATGTCTTTAATTTATTTTAATGTCCAACAGTTTCTATCCACCCCACACCTGACACCAATTGAAATGTTCTTTAGTGCTATGTGATTATAAATTCACATAAACACACCGATTAATGAAAGTCTATTTATTTAATATAGAGAAAAGTCACTAAACAACACACCGATTCATAGTCACTACTAACTATTCACAATTTATGTCATAATACTTGCTTGGTTGGCACTTTTAAAAGTGACTGACTTCCTGCACTCTCGTGTCGTTGTTTATATCCATAGAGTAAGAGGCTTGGGAGCTTCTCGCACCATCCCTTCGCGTTCTGACCGCAGATTTTAAGAGCTCGATGCTACTAGAAGGTGTTTCATATTGTATCGAGGTTATTTCATGACAGTGGTTGAGTATCACCGAGCCAGAGGCGACGTTTCTGGCATTGACGTGGTATTGGGCAACATTACAATATTATTCAAGAATTTCAAATAAACAACCTAATTCATCTTGACAAAAAAGTGATATATAAATGCGATCAAAATCTTCCAACAAACTTATTGAAATCATGACTGCTGTCAATGACAAAAATCCTCAACATACGCCGTACCTGAAATATTGCGTGAGCCTATGAGGTTTTACGATTGCCGCCATATCACTGCCAGTTCAACGCAAAAAAATAAAATGGACCGGGGCAAAATCTTCTATGAAAAGCCTGAGGTCTTACTGCCAAACAGGAATAGTTTGGATTCTTTAACGCAGGACTAGTGGAAGAAATGTATGGAACATAGACAAAGTAATAAGAGATTCGTGGACTCTATACTAGATGTCGAAGTAGCACCGATGATTATTTTTCCGTTCGAAGACGTTGATAACTTTTCAGATGTTGTGAGTGAAGATGGAATTTGTTGAATTTGAGTCACTTTAGATATAATTTCTGCACTATTTGAAAGCTGAAACCTACTTTTTCTGCTGAATTTTTCGACTTTTTTATACATAGGTATGAATATTCACCAATGTATTTTTAGGTAGCTAATTAATTTTTAATATGAAGTTGCACTGTTTAATATTTTTATATTGTATAGAAATATAAAAAAATAAATAAATATAAATAAAAACGATGGAAAACAACTATGGAATTGCGTGAAAGAAATTACCATAGGCCAATAAAACAAATATGTTTCAAAAGAAATAGAAAACACCAAACTAAATATTTTTAAAAATGCTAAAGATATCGCAAATGATATAAAAAATATTAAAAACTATATAAAAACTTGACTATGCTTCTTAATCAATAAGTCCTTTGAGAAGGGTATCTTTCTAAGTTGTCTAGAAATTGCTGTCATTAGATTAGTGTTTAAGAAAAAAGGTAGCAAAAAGAACATGACTAACTCCAGTCCAATCTCCTTTATATCAACAATTTCTAAAATTTTGAAAAGCTTTTGAAAGCAGATATCCAGTAATTTCAAAATGACAATTTGATTTGAAAGCAGGCAAATCGACACCTTATGCTATCGTGGAGTTAACCAAATACCTTTACAAGGCCGTAAATTTGAATAAACTAACCATGTTCATCTTTGTGGACTTGGCCAAAGTCTTCGACACAGTACCTAATGATGTTCAGCTGCTACAAGCCTTGGAAAATGTCGGCATAAGAGGTACCCCGCTGAAACGGTTCGAGAGCTATCTAAATAAAAGAAAACAATGTGAACAAATTAATGACACCCTTATTAGATAGAGGCACGTAGAATGCGAAGTACCACAAGGATCAATTCTTGGTCCGATTTTATTTACGTTGTATATTAATGATCTTTTTGATAAGAGCATAAAGGGAAAAATCATAAGTTTCGTAGATGACATTGCAATTATATATCAAGAAAAAACATGGGAGAAACTGAAAGAAACTGCTGAAGTAGATTACAAATCAATAATAAACTATTTCAATAATAAATTGTTAACTATGAATGATGACAAAACATATTTCTTGCCGTTTAGTTCATATAAATCTGGTCTACCAATATATAAACACTCATGATCGTCAATAATAATGATAATATTGAAATAAAATCAGTACTTTCCCATAAATATTTGGGACTTCATTGCCATTTAAAGTGGGACAAACAGACCGAATATGTTATAAAAAGGATCAGATGTATCTTACCCAAAATAAAATATCTTACCAATATTCTTAATGTATGTCAACTACGAATTATTTACTTCGTAGTGGTGGAAAGCCACTTAAACTATAGTTAAATTAACTTTCCTTTAAAAAAAAACTTTATTTACTAAGAAAAGCGTTTAACAAATTTAGATGTGCTACATACAAAGGTTAACTAAAGATAAAACACTAAGCTACGTTGCCTATTTATATATAATTCTAAGATGCTTATTCAGCATTCATATCATATGTCTTAATTACTAATGATTAAGGATAAATGGCCATATAACTCCTCCCTCCTTAAGACTGAGAAAAGGGATTTAACTTTTCGAGGGTTCTAAGTTGTATGCTCATTTTATTCTTGTTTTTACAATAATAATATATAATAATTATAAGTACAAATATAATCAATATAGTTAATATAAAGCTAGACACCGAAACTCCAGTATCTACAGTAAAATGTTTGATTGGATGTACATTAAGAGTTTCAAGGTGTTTCAAATCATTATGGATAGAATTTAAATTTATTTCTTCCAGTTGTAACGGTTCAATATCCTGAATTAGATCTTTATTCATAATTATCGGAGGTAATTTTAATCTTAAATTCATGGTATTGATTTTCTGTGAGTCAAAGTATCTATTGCCTATTTTCACCATACATTGTTGTGGAAATATTAGAGAGGGTTCATTTATGGATTCTATAGCCTGTTGATTTGGGCATTTAAAGATTACTTTCTCTCTTGTTGCTGGCAAAATTATAAGGGAATTATCGGAAAGCTGGGTAATAGATGTCTTCTTATGAGATATTGGGGTTAATGGACAATGACTCGTTAAATTGATTGTGTTTGCTATACAAGGTTCGTTTTTAACTGATTTTTAGTACACAAGTTTATCTCTTCGATTTTCTGACACTATTCATTTACATTAAAATAGTCATCAGGAGATATTAAAATGAAGAAATTTTTAAGGATCATTATTTTGTTTTCTTGTGGAATTGAATATAACTGATGCATTATGTAGGGTTTATTAATTATTAATGGTATTGAAATTGAAAATATGATTATATTATTTTTTATAATAACACTAACTTGTGCGGCTTCATAGAATTTAATTATATTATCGAAGGGTATTTTTTCTTCTGGTTTGATTTTAGATATAATTTCTTTTAATTCCTCGTATTTAAGAATACTATAATGCATTATGTGTATTTCAGCAAAATTAATAGCTGTTTGGATATTATTACGCATTTCTTGTAACATTTGAATATTGTTTTCGATATTATCAATCAATAAGGTAAACTCTATAGTTGATTGAGTAAATATAGTTAATTCGTTAAGTCTTTTTTGTATCTTCTTTTGATTTTGGTTAATAGTTTTTAATTGAGTATCAATATTCCTTGTTACTTGTTTGAGAATGGTCTGTGTAGATGAAATATCTTGTTGTAAAGTGTCTTGATTTTCTTGAAGGATTTTAATGTAGTTATCATACCTTTCTCCGTCATCAGCATCAAGGGTGCCATAAAGATATTTGTGTACGTTTCCGACAATATTAAGTAACCCACGTTTATATCGTTTTACTGAATAATGACTTACAAATTCTTCAACAGTTCTAATATGTTTAAATAGATTTTTAGATTTGATTAATAATAAGTCATATAAAGGTGTTGTTCTATTTGTTACTCTGGAAGTAATATTAAATAACGTTGTTTTAGTTATCTCAATACTATTTTGTATATTAGTCAAATTTACATGGTAATAGATATGATAATTCTGATCAACTATATAACTGGTTCCTAGTTTTACTGGTAATAACGGGTTAGTAATCTTCTCAATCTGGTATAAATGGCTGGCAAGAGGGTACAGGAGTACCACCAGTAGAACAATTTTCATTATTCTGAAAGGAATAATTATCGTCTCTTAATATCTTTCGGATGTCGTTGACTTGTAAACAATTTTTTATAAAATTTTGGTTTTAATTTATCTTTGTTTAATGGTTGGGGAGTTGTCAGGAACTGGTCTGTACCTTCAGGGATTTCAGGGTCATTTTCACGACTACTATTTAATTTTGCTAGAACGTTAGCCTTTTTAGCATTCAATTTTAAGTTGATATTCTCATTGAGTTCTTTCAAGGTCTGAGCTAGTTCTTGAATATAATCTGTTTGAATTTGATTTAAGTTCTTTTCAAAATTCAATTGATAGTTTAAATTTCCTTTAATAATTTGGAACGGTGTATAATCGTGAGATGAATGAATACTATTGTTGTAATTTAATATGGCAATATCTATAAGTTCTGAATTTGTTTTTGTTTTATAATCTTGCTTTAGTGCAACTAAACTTTCTTTCAATGTTGAATGAAATCGTTCAATTGGTGAATTTGAATTTGGATTATAAGGGGTTGTAAAATGTATTTGAATTTGATATAACTTACATAGATCTTGCACTAAATTGCTTTTAAAATTCTGTGCACTATCAGTGGTAATAATATCAGGTGTACCATGATGGGAAAAGAATTTTATTAAATTTTGACAAATTTCAACAGCATTTTCATTTAAAGGATATGCTGCAGCAAATTTAGAAAAGTTATCAATTATTGTTAGATATTTCTGAGATGTAAGAGAATAAATGTCTACATATAAGTGTTCAAAAGGCTTTTGTCCTGTCGGTGTAGGTTTAAAAATTACTTTGTAAGGATGTCTATCATATTTTGATTTTTGACAGATTTCACAGACATTTATAAAATTTATAATATCTTTTTCCAGACTGGGCCAATAGTAGAATTGCTTAACATTTTTAATATTTTCGGTTATTCCTCTATGTGAAGTCTTAATAGTATGATATCTCTGAATTATTTCTTTCTGTTCGTCTAAGTTAGTTACATCTTTAAGCAAAGTATTTGAAATTACTAATTTATAGGAATTATGTCTGAACGTGTTCTGGAAAATTCTAAGTATTAATGGTTCTAACTCCTTATAAGGAAAATACAGACAATAAGTATCAGGTGGTAAAATTTTTTTTAGTAATTCTTGTATTTCTTGAGTTATTAGATTTTCGTTAATAAAAATGAAAAATCTCTTCTTTGTTTCGAATAGAGTTTCTCTTACTACATATGGTTGATTTTTACCAGTCCATTTGAAAATAATCTGATTCTTATAAGTATTAATAGATTTGTTAACATATGCTGCTCCTAAAATTGGGTTTTCATGGGCAGAATGAATAGTTTCAGTTTCAGAACTATCATGATTATTATCATTGACATTACTTTCTGGTTGGGTAATTTCAGAAGTTTCTTGTATAGGACTTTGTGATGTATTAGTTGTTTCAAATGGTGGTCTAATTTGAATATCAGATATTATATTAATTTTGGGTTCCCTTAATAAATGACATACTAGAATTTCAATGTTCTGATCTTTGAATATATAATCGATCATTGATCTTACCTTGATCCAGTCTAATCCATCAAGACCGCATCCTAATCTAGGAATCGCGATTTTCCTGACATCATTTTTAATTGCATGCATTTTCATTCGATATAAACCTTTCCAGAGCATAAAATATGTTGGTTTTTGGTGTGATTCCTGTTTTGTTACCAAATAATAGATAAAACGATCATTTTTCTCATCATATAACGTAGCAATTTCTCCTGGTTTGGCTCCTTGATTAATTAAATTTTGTACATTTTTAAATTTGTGTTTAAATACTACAGCTATACCTTTTTTCATCTGTAAATCCGCTGCGACACAATGGCCTAAATAATATTCAGTAGACTGTTCAAATAAATTACTATTGATTTCTCTAATTACATCAGATCTCTCAATTGGTTTATAATTTTGGTTGAATTTATTAAATTGTGTTTGTAAATTTATCGGTGATTCAAAAATCGGAAGATTATCTTGACTTTCAAAGTAACGTTTTATCCTATCATGCCAAAAGTATTGATCGTCATTTTTATCTTTACTTCTTTCACACATTGCTGACATATGTGTCGGCAGATCATCTTTTTCGATTGCATTGATATCGATCGGGGGTCTGGACAGAGCATCAGCATTTAAATTTTGTTTGCCTTTCTTATATGCAATAGAATAATCGAATTCTTCTAATTTGAGACGCCATCTTACCAATTTTGAATTGGGTTCTTTTATAGAAAAAAGCCATTGAAGAGGTTTGTGATCAGTAACAATAGTGAATTTTCGTCCAAATAAATAAGGTCTAAAGTATTTAGTTGCCCAGACTATCGCGAGCAATTCTTTCTCGATTGTAGAGTAATTACATTCCGCTGCATTAAGTGTTCTGCTAGCGTAAGCTACTGGAAGGTCATTACCTATATTTCCCTGCGATAATACGGCGCCAATTGCATAGTTTGATGCGTCAGTTGTTAATATGAATGGCTTTGTAAAATCTGGATGTTGCAGGATGGGGTCATTGATTAGAATATTTTTGCAAGTACTAGTGATTTAAGATCGAGTTTTTCACCATAATTTTTCAAAGTTACTTTACTAGGTAATTCTACATGAAATAATTCAAATTGATCTTCACTAAACAATTGCATCGGTAATACTTTTTCTTTACTATTATAAGTAAATGAGAAATTCTTATCTGTACGATTTGCAATACCTATAGTATAAGAGCCATTCCTTACTGTAATGATTGTTGGTTGTATCTCTATGTTGTTCGTCTTCATATGCGGAATTAACCAAGAAGTATTATTTGGAAGTTTAGTATGAATTTTGATATTTTTTAATGTGTAAGGTGGGATTTCGAAAGTGTATTCGTCAAAATCTTTCCTAAAATAAAACGGAATTTGCAAAAAATCATTTTTTAATAAATTATTTTCCAAATCAATATTCAAATTAAATTTTCTAAGATCTTTTATTCCAATTATTCCATCGAAGTAATCGTGAAAGGGATATAAAATGAATTCAATGGGTTTTGAAATACTAAAACATAAAAATAAGGGAATCTTGGCTTTACTTGTTGCTTTCTTAGAGCCAGCGCATGTTTGCAATTTTATTATATGTGGCTTAATCAATTCAGGGTAGTATGTTTCTGCTATGGAAGGTCGAAGTAGAGAGGCATGTGAACCAGTATCTATTAATAAACGAATATTTAAATTAGGGATTGCTATGAAAGGTAACTGATTAATTTGAAAGCTATTCATTTGGAGACAGGGTTTGTTTTCGAGGCTGCTATCCGAAAATTTTCAGGTTCCTCAGACTGATCGAAAGGTTCTTCATTAATTTCTTCTAAATCATCTTGATAATCAATAGAAGGTTCTGTCTGATCTTCTAGATAATAATCATTTTCGGAATATGATAAATTTTGAAAATTAGGATCTTCATTTTCCAAAGGAGGTCTATGTTGATTTCCGAATGTTTGATTATAATATTGAGGTCTTATTTGGAGAGGTGGATTTTTTGGTTGTACACTGACTCCTGACATAGGTTGTGGATATGTCTTTTGTGACTTAAAGAAATTTTGGTTTATAGGAGGTTTAGAATGAAACTGTGGTTTAAAAACATTGTGGTTTGCCGGTGAATAAGGATAAGTTATTGGTTTATTTCCAAAAACTTGTTTCATGGGAGTAAATTGATGTTGAACAGGCTTTTGATTGATATTAATTGGTTGACGAGGGGGTTGAGGTAGACTAATAGGTTTAGGAAAATTCAAAAATGTATGGTTATGTTCCTTCTGTTTTACAGGTATATTCTGGATAAAATTATTTTTGAAAGTATTTTGTGAAGTAAGAATCTCATAATTTAAAATTACATCCATTGCTGAATCTAAATTTTGAGGATTTTGAACTATTAGGAGTGTTCTCAACTCATTGGAAATATTTGAAAGTAAATTCTGAGTTGCTGTCAACTCAGTTTGTGTGATCAAAATATTTCTAGCTTCAAGATTTGCTATTTCAATACAAAATTTGTTATTAATTTGAGTAACTAGAGCTTTCAATTTGAGAATATAATCTTGAATTGTTTCATTTTTGTCTCTAGTCATAAAGATTAATTGTTGTTGTAAATTTCCTCGAGTAATTGGGTCACTAAATTTTTGACGAAGTGCTACTTTAATTTGAGTCCAAGTTTCTAAATCAGGTCGTGTTAGTAGAAATTCTTCAGCTGTGCTTATTAATTTGGATTTGATTGCCAAATTTACATATTCTTGCTGAGATGGATCATTATTAAAATAGCGAGCATGAAATACATCTATTTGTCTAATAAAGGATTCTAATCTAGCTGGAGTTCCATCAAACGATTTAAGTAGACTGACAGTGGATCTTAGAGCTTCAGCCATGATAAAATTATTTGATTCTAATTCAATAATTGTTTCTAATCTACTATGATTATCTATATCTAGTGATTGGTAAAAAATCTTCTTAACTCTAGGATAGGTTATGTCTAATACCTTATTTCTAAATTTTTTCATATAATAAACAAATAAAATAATAAAACCTTTTTTTTCAAAATAATAAATACGAATAATTCGTAATAAATAAAATTCAATAAATAATATTCAATCTTCAATAATCTTCAATAAATAATATTCAATCTTCAAAAAAAAATAATGTTCAATCTTAACTAAACAGAATTATAGCTGTAGGGGAGAATTAAACTCACTCAGGAATAATTTTCTCGGTCCCAGCTTTGCTTCTTGTTATCGGGTAGTGGCTCGTTCCCAGAAGATGTACATCCAGGGTGGCTGCTACTCGTAGTGGACACTAGCTATGCCAATATGTCCGGTGGGCTTGCAGATAATAGATATACTTCCAATATATCTGAAGTCCGAAGAGTTGAACTTGACTTGTTATAGAGTTGCTCCAAAAGCAAGTCAAGGATCCCAGTTGAAACCTCTTTTTTGCACAAGGTTCTTCTCGATACACCTCAACTGTTAACACAGACGGTATTCACTTTTTAGATGTGCTACATACAAAGGTTAACTAAAGATAAAACACTAAGCTACGTTGCCTATTTATATATAATTCTAAGATGCTTATTCAGCATTCATATCATATGTCTTAATTACTAATGATTAAGGATAAATGGCCATATAACTCTATGGAAACATTGCCTGGGGATCTGCTACTGCAATAAACCTCAAAAAGTAATAGCCAATTCAGGCTCCAAGAATATATAATGAATTACCAGCTGAGCTGAAACGAATTAAAAAAATAATCCTTTTTTCAAATAAACATTGGTTATTAGATATCTCAAACGAAATTGTATGCAATTGGATTGATAATAAAAATATTTAAACATAAATCGATTATTTATAGAATATAATATGTGTTTAACTTGTGTAGGTAGGTATGGGTGAAAAGTCAAATCATCTTCTATTGCAATGATAATCCATTATATTGTTAATTTTTCATATCTAAGTCCATCGTTTTTGTACACTTCTCATCTATTATAAGTAGTATACGTTTGTATTATGTTCGAGTAAATGTGGGTACATTGCATGTGTGTATATGTCAATATCTAAATATGTGAATATTGTACTAAAAATTAAGTGTTCTATTCAATAAGATTGAATAGTTAATTAGGAAAAACGAAAGCTCCTCTATTTACATCAACAACAAAAAGCAAGAGAATGAATTTTACTTAGAATGAGAATGGAACGCCAAGGATCTGTCCAGATGAAACCCATGTAAATAAATAAATAAATAACGTTTATTGACAATTTGAGAATTCCAATTTTTGTCAACAAACAACAATATTAAAACCTACGAGACTAAAAAGTCTGTTTGTAGGGAAATTATAAATAACATATTTTTAAATCAATTAATAGCTAATTGGTAAGAAACAAAGTATTACAAATAAATAAAATTATGGAATATAATATGTAGATATAAGTTCACCTTTGAATAATGTTTCTGATGAATTATCTAGAGTTACTTCTTAAGAAATTATCAACCTCATTTTTAAATTTTCTGATTGTACTTACATTTTTTTATAATTTTGGGTAAATAATTATATGCTTTTGGTCCTAAGTACATACAATTTTTTTGACCTATATTTTTATTTTTAAATGGTATAACAATGTTTTGCTTCTGTCTAGTGAGATGACAGTGAGAAACAATATTGTGATCTTTTTTATTCTTAAATTGATCTATTACAAGAATTTTGAAATAAATTTGTATTGGATCAAAAATATTAATTTCTATATATAATAAATTACTTGGATATCTGCTATTTTTCTTCAATATTATTTTTAAACAACGTTTTTGTAAAATTTCAATTGGTTTTAAATGCATTTTAGAAATTCCCCCCCCCCCAACCTATTAAACCATATTCAAGATATGGTTTGAATAGACTGAAGTACAACATTTTCATATTCTTCTTAATTTAGCACCTAGGTATGTTATGTGTCTTTCCCATTTGAGATGGCTATCTAAAATAATACCAAGATATATAATTTCCTGTTTTGAGTAAATAATTATTTCTAAATTTATTGAGATTTCATTGAATTCCGGAATACCTTTACCGGAACTACAAAAAGGAAGAAAAAATATTTTATTAAAATTAATTGAAAGAAGATTTTTGTTCAGCCAGTTTATAATATTGATGAAATCCATTTCAATCTCAAGTTTTAAATGTCTCCAATTTTCGTTTTCATAATAAATGACAGTGTCATTAGCAAAGGAAATAATTTTACTAGAAGTTTCTATTGAAGAAAAGTTATTAATATATATAATAAAAAGTAATGGACCCAAAACAATTCCTTGGGATACACCACATGATATAATTTGTGTTTCACTTATTATACCATTTAGTTTAACTTGTTTTCTATTTGATAAATAGGAACAAATAAGATCGTGAGCTAAGCCCCGTATTCCAATTTGTTCTAATTTTTCAAGTAATAATTTGTGATTGACTGTGTCAAATGCTTTGGCTAAATCCAAAAAAAATACCTATTGATGATTTTCTATTATCAATTGAATTATAAATCAGACAGGTTAAATCTTTTATTGTATCTTGGGTTGATTTTTTATTTCTAAAACCATATTGCATATTGGAGAGTAATTTATGCTTTTCTAAAAAATGATAAATTCTATTTTTAATTATTTTTTCTAATATTTTTGATACATTTGAAGTTACAGAAATCGGTCTATAATTTGTCATATCTGTTTTGTTTCCATGTTTATAAATTGGTATAACTATTGATTTCTTAAATTCTTCTGGAAATATTCCTGTAGGTAATGATTTATCAAATATATTCGAAAGAGGTTTACTGATATATTTACATACAATTTTTAGTGTTTAATTTTTTATCTGATCAGGACCTGGTGCTTTGTTATTTTTTAATTTATTTATAATATCTTTAATTTCATATTTATCAGTTGGATATAAGACTATTGTAGCTTTTGATATATTTCGGATTTCATTCAAGTTGTTAAATTTTGATTGTTTCATATGTTCTACTAATTTATTTCCAACATTACAGAAAAACTTATTGAATTCTGTACATATGGAATTTGGATCATTAGTTATTTCATTTGAAGAATTTTTATTTGCTAATATGAATGTTGGACAAGATTGACTGTGAGCTTCATGATTAGCGTCATATTTTTTTTCCCAAATTTATCATTTGAATAAATACAATTATTGCAACTCATATTATTGGATATACATATTTCTACATTATGATTTCCACCACATTTTGAGCTGACAATTAAGTTTTTACAATTTTTGCTTATGTGATGAAATCTTTGACGATTTCGACATTGTGAAATACCATTATCATCGTAAAGTGTCAAATTTTGCCATCCAATATAAATTTTATTATTATTGTCCAAAAATTTCTTATATAATTTTCCATTTATATCTACAAAAATTGTACAAACTTTTTTATCCTGATAGTATTTTAATTGTATTTTACAATCATCATTTTCATTAATCAAATTATTTTGGTTTTTTATTGCTCCTTCAATTTCTTCTTTATCGAGAATTTCTTCATACTTAACACTAGGAATCTTAATTTTTGGTTTCTTCAATCTTTTTATAGATGTTTTTTATTTATTGTTTAATTTTTTCTGCAGTTCTTGGACTGTTTCGCAAGAGCATTTTAATTCGATGCTACCATGTTTTGATTTTCTTATTGAGTTAATTCCCAATTTTAGTTTTTTTATATATATTATTCTGCTTTTCTAAATCATTTTGTGTTGTTGAAAAATCTTGTTTCGATATTGGTTCGATATATATTGATTCTTGTTTTGTTATTTTTGTAAAACTCGATATTTCCTGAGATGATTTCAAAATATTAGCGTAATTTGATTTTGATAGATTTCGTTCTTTTATAGATTCATTAATTTTGGTTAGTGAATCCATAATAGTATCTTTTCAACTATATTTGATGTTATTATTTCATAGTTCTCTTCGAGAAAGATATTTTGTTTTTTTAATAGTTCAATAACTGTGTCTTTTTCAGCTTGTAATTTATTTTTTTCGTTTATTGTATTATCTTTTTCTGTGATCAATAAATATTTTTGCTTCAATATTTCCTTCAAATGTTTAATTTGCTCGTTATTATTACTTTTTTCGATATCTTCTATAGTTTTTTTGCCCATATTTTATTTTACGGAGTGTGAGGAATAGCTAGATGCACTTCAACTAATGGAAAAAAGGATGGTTCAATCTAGTTTCCTATATTAACTGGAAATCTCTTATGACGGCAGATCATTTTTCCCAGAAACCTCTTAGAACAATCATCAGTGAGAATCGAAATCAAATTATTCCTAGCTGAATCATCAAGAACAAGAAGACGACATCTGCGACAAGACCAGACCGCACGTGGCATCGATTAATTTGCTACTAAATAGAATAGCCAGTGGCGTGCCATAACAATCTTATTTTGGGTAAAATAAAATTGTTATTGTTATTAACGCAGAAAGTTTTTATTTTATTGTTATTTTGGCAAAGCTGAGACGACCCCGAACTGCCATTCAGATCAGTTAGTGTCAGAAGTGGGATGCTAGTCAAATAACAAGAAAAGAAGATGTCCGTATCAACAAGGAAGGCCAAAATGGAATCTATTATGGCAGCCCTCGCCGAATTGACGAAATAACAAGCCGAGCAGTCCAGCAACATCGAAGCCAAGTTAGCAGAGCATTCCAGCAACAACGAAAGTAAAATTTCTGAACAGGCCAAAACAGAAGCTGAGCAAACCCTGGGTTTGGAGGAGCATATCCTACAGGGTAGGGAGGAACGGTTGAAAGAGGAGCAAGCCAAACATCTGAGAGAGATGCGAGAACAGGTCGATCGCCTTCATGTCAGTTGAAAGAGCAGAAGGACCTTTGGAACAACAGTATGGATACCCTGACCAACAAAATAGAAGAGGTTAACGATAGGACGAACACCACCGTGACAACAGCTGAAGAGGCCAAGGCAAAAATGGAGCAGCTGCAGATCAAGGTGGAGAGCATGCAGAGGCAATATGGAGACAATACCAAAAATGTTGTGGAGCTTTTTAGAAAACCGCACCTGTTCGGGACATTCTTCAAGAGCTGAGTGTAAAATCCAACCCCTTACCTACGACGACAGCACCTCTTGGACAACCTATCTGAGGCAGTTCTCAGCAGCCACTAACGCGAATCATTCGAGCCCAATGGAGAAGGCGACGGCACTGGAAGTGCTATGGAGGTTCTGAGATCGTTTCCCGATGGCCAATCATGGAGTTTCCAGCAGTTGGTTCAGGCCATGGAACTGCGATTTGGAGAGAGACATCAGGCCGCCATCTTCAACGCCCAATTGAAACATCGAAGTCAACACTCCAATGAATCGTTGCAGGGGTTGGCAGCGGACGTTGAAAGGTTGACGCATCTGGCGTATCCGGAGAGAGTTACCAACGAGGTACGTGCACGCCTTGGAATGTCAGCGTTCATCGATGCTATTAAAGATGGTGACATCCAGCAGGGCGTACGGATGTAGCTTCCGAAGATGATTAGTGAAGCCCTAATTCATGCGCTTTAACTGGAAGCTGCTAAGAGGGTAGCCAAGCCAACTGTGAGAGTCAGAGAGGTTAGCGAAATGGAGGAGGAAGGCCCATCAGTGCCAAGATGCGGTAAACAGGGACTTCGCCTACAACCGATGGCACACCATTATCGAGATGTCGTAGGTGCCGAAGGTTTGGACATGAAAAAGGCCAGTGCAGTCTAAAGACCGAGCGACTGAAAAGAAATCAATCAGCTGCCGTCATCTTTAGTAAAGTCGGGACACAAGGACAAAGCTTGACGGTTGATGGAGAAATTGAGGGTACCAGTTGCTCCTTCTTGATACATACTAGAGCAGTACGAAACATCGTCCGACCTGATATCATCAAAGGAGGCTGGGAACCATTGAACAGGGCCTGTGTGATGCAAACGGCCTCCGGGGAACTCTTGCCAATCCTGGGACAACGTGAGGTCAGAGTTCGATTGGGTTCTAGAGAGTATCAAACTGTGATCTTGATAGCTAACATCAGGGACGACGCTATCATAGGGCTGGATTTTCTAGAGACATTTGACATCTTGATAGATTCAAAAGGGCGAAGGTTGAAGACTAAGAGTGAAGAGATCCTCTTAGACGATGGGTATGATTTGGCTGCCGTTCTCCAGGTTTCCATTGAAGAGGACGCTAGGGTTCCGGCACGAAGAGAAAAGGTATTCATGGCTGCTGTCCCGGGTGATACTGGTAGACAGTTTGTGGGCGTGGTAGAACCCCAACAGCAGAATCGACAGCTACTGGTGAGGCGCACCTTGAACTTAGCACAAGATGGTCGAATTCCAGTCAGAATCATGAACATGAGCGACCAGTAGGTGAACCTGAAATCTGGAACGAAATTAAGGACGTGCCATCCAGAAAAACAAGTGATGCACTTGGGCAAAGAACGAGGCACCAAGAGTAGGTTACCCTCAACTTTAAAGAAGTTGATATCCGACGCCAGAATCCTGTCCAGTAGTGAGCAACGACAAGCTGATGCACTACTACGAAAGTATCAGGATTTTTTTCTTCTTGCGTGACGATGATCTGGGCCATACTAATCTGGTGCAGCATTCGATATTCAATTCAATTCTTTATTTGCTTCTATAACAGTTACAGTTTTAGCATCGTCAAAATTTCAAAATAGGAGCCAAGACTAGAGACTAAGTTAATAACTAAAAATCTAAACCAAACCAGTAATAAAAATAAACAACAATATATTGGACAGGTTTCCACATAATTGTAGTACAGTTGAATAATACATATTAAAATTTTGCGACATACAACATAACATATAAAATTTAGAAATATAACATATAGATACGTTGACTAACAGTAATCATACGTTTTGCATAAGATTTAAAATATCACAGTTAAAAAATTATTCTAGAGTATATGGACAGAGTTTGATTTCTTAATCTGTAACATTGCAAGTTCTTGAATATTTTGAGGCAGTTTATTAAAACAATGTATGGACATATTGATGAAGCTCTTTTTTGTGAAAGTTAATCTATACCGTGGAGCACATATTAGTTGTCTTTGCCTTGTCTCATAATCATGTAAGTCTGAGTGGTGAACAAGTGTTTTTTGCTTTTCTCTTGCCGATAAGATGCAGTTATATATAAATAATATCGGCACTGTCAAATTTTTTGAAATGTGGTCTACATGTTTCCGAAGGCGTTATTTTAGTCATAATCCTTATAGCGTATTTTTGAATAATGAAAATTCTTTCCCAGTCAGTTGAGTTACCCCAAAACAGGACACTGTAATTTAAGTGAGTTTGAAATAGGCCAAAGTATGCAGTTGTAGTTACTTCGAAATTTGTCGTAACAAAAATACAGTATATATATATAAATACAATTTTTTTGCTAAGTCTTTGGGGTTTCCTACTAAGCCTGCAGTCCAGTGTCACTCCTAAGAACTTAACACTCTCATTATTAGGTACCTCTTTTAGTGAGAAATTTGGGTGTTTGGTTTTGTTGCGGTTTAAGCACAGCTGGTTTGCGGAGAACCATGTGTCCAGGGCTTCTATTGTCAGTGGATTGACGGTATCAGCTTCCTGACCAGAATTATGCTTGGTTGATAGAGCACAATCATCAGCAAATTGTGTAGTCAATGCCCCCTCCATAGTTAATGGTAAGTCATTCACATAGATAATAAACATCAAAGGGCCTAAGATTGACCACCACCACACCAGTTGCTGAGGACCGCATACCTGAAACCTCTGTATATTGTTTTCTATGGTTAAGATAGGATCTGCAATAATCAAGAGCATTTCCCCGTACTCCGTAATGTTCCAGTTTTCTTAATAAAATTTCGTTGTTTACACAGTCGAAGACATTCGAGAGATCACAAAATTTACTCTTCACCGGAGATGCCGCTCCGATCAGACAGGCAGCCCGACGGCTTCCGCTCGCCAAACAGGAAGAGGTTCAGCAACTGCTGGCTGATATAAAGGAGCGGAACGTTAGCGCACCATCCACCAGTCTCTGGGCGTCGCCGATAGTTCTGGTGCGAAAGAAAGACGGCTCCACCAGATTTTGCGTCGACTAACGCCGCCTCAACGACGTTACAAGAAAGGATTCTTATCCTCTGCCTCGGATCGACGACACCATCGACACACTAGCAGGTACTGAATGGTTCTCTACATTGGATCTTTGCAGTGGTTACTGGCAAGTTGGCATCCAAGAACAAGAAGAGACTGCCTTCATCACGCCTTACGGACTCTGGCAATTCAATGTTATGCCGTTTGGGTTGTGTAACGCTCCTGTCACCTTTGAACGATTGATGGATATAGTTCTAAAAGGATTGTCTTGGCAGACCTGTCTGGTTTATTTGGATGATGTGATAGTCATGGTTAAGACATTTGGCCAACACCTTCGTAATCTGGAAGGAGTACTTCAACGTTTGAGAGGAGCTAAGTTGAAGTTGAACCCGGATAAATGCGAATTCTTACGGAAGGAAGTACGATACCTCGGTCACGTAGTATCTCCACAAGGAGTCCCACCAGACCCAGCCAAGCTAGCAGCGGTCCAAGAATAGCCTCGTCCAAGGAATGTCTCAGAGCTTCGCAGTTTTCTTGGGTTATGTACCTATTACCGCCAATTCGAGTGGAAGCCAGATTGCGAAAAGGCTCTTCAGAAGTTGAAGGAATCCTTGTGTGCGGCACCCATACTGGCCTACCCACAACCAGGTCGCAGATTTTATGTGGATTTAGATGCCAGCATTGTCAGTATTGAAGGTATTCTGTCACAGGAAGAAGACGGTCAGCAGAAGGTTGGGGCCTACTTCAGTCAGGCGTTGAGTAAGGCAGAGCGCAATTACTGCACACAAGACGAGAATTGCTTGCTGTTGTCAAAACTCTTAGGCATTTCCACTAATACCTGTATGGCCACTCTTCGTACAGATGACGCATCACTGCACTGGTTGATGAGATTTCGAGAACCGGAAGGACAGGTAGCCCGATGGCTGGAGCAGTTGCAGGAATACAACTTCTCAATTGATCATCGCAGTGGTAAAACGCACGGGAATGCTAACGCACTATCTAGGAGACCCTGCACGACTGCTTATAAGCAATGTAAGGGGGTAGAAACACTGGAAGACGTTCCTGTGAGACCGGTAGCGCTAGTACCGTTGGATGATGAATGGTCCAATGAGGCTATCAGTGGTGATCAACAGGCTGATCCAGACTTAACGCCAATAATGAGATGGAAAACGCAGTCAAACCAACGCCCAGACTAGCATGGATTAGCTGACTTGGGTTTTATCACTAAAGCATATTGGAGTCTTTGGGACAGCCTGAAAATAGAAGACGGTGTGCTGCGATAATGGGAGCATCCAGACGGGGAAACAACCATTTCGCTAATAGTAATTCTCAGAGTCAGGATTACTCGTGTACTTCGAGAAACTCACGATGGGCTGGCTGGAGGACATTTAATCATATAATTTACAGCCTTAATTCCAATATCTGAACTAGGGTTCGAAACAAAAAACTTCCAAGGCAAAAAACAAAAGGAGCCAAAGTGGAAAATGCGTTAACAGAAAAAACCTTCAAAACTGAGATCAGATCTTAGCAGCATGAAGAAGTGGCAAGATAAGAACTTAAAAAACTGAAAGAAGCGTGAAAGAGCTTGAAGTATTACAAACTGGAATGTAAAGAAAAAGCAACAGCGGTCGAAGAAATAAAACAAAGTTTAACGGCAATAGCACACAAAATAAAGAGATACGAGACCAGAATCATTCAACATAGACAAAACCAAAACCAAATCCTTCGCGCTTTTCTACTTCAACCATACGCAAGGACGAAAGAACGCAGTATTTAATGTACAAGTCTCTTTCCTTGCATTTTCAGGAAATATAAATAAACTATTGAAAGCAGACGTTATTCAAGTCAATCCCTCCAGGAAGTTCAGAAGGCGCTCGCAAGGAATAATAATAATAATATACTTTATTTTCCTTTTAGACCATTGATTTGTATAGGAATAGTCAGTAATAACATGAAAAAATAATGACAGTATACAGATAAATGTATACACTTAAAAACATATTAAACAAAGGTATCAATATATCAAATATCACTCTAAAAAATATATACACATACATATGTAGACATACATATATAGTAGCCATAAGTATCCTATTGAAGGAAATCATTAACAGAATAAAAACATTTTGTAATCAGGAAGAACTTTCATTTTCTCTTAAAGGCCTGGACAGTTGATGAGTTTTTCAAATCTTCAGGCAAATTATTGAAGAATATCAGACCAGCACTATCTGGTGATCGATATGAAGTTTTATACTTTGTTAAGGGAGTTTGAAAGTTCCGCTTGAATCTTGTGCCTTTATTATGCACATCTGACCTTTTGAGATATTTATCTCTTTTAAGTCAAAATATTTAGTTTCACAAACAGATCCTTACAACTATGTTGTTTGAGAACACCAGAAAGTGTTCTTATTATTCTTTTCTGAACAAGAAACACTTTATTTGCTTGTGTGGACCAACCCCAAAAACACAGCCCATACCTCAACCTTGATTCAACCTGTCCGTAATAAATGTTTATTATTTGTTTTTCGTCCATGATCTTCCGTAAGTTTATGAATAGGTAGTTCTGCAAATTGAGGTATTGAATTAATTTGTCACAGTGTGATTTCCAGCTTAGTTTATTATCAAAGTGGATACCAAGGAATTTAACACTGGAACAACATTGTACCATCTGATTATTTGTAATTTCAATACTTAGTTTAGGACAGGACTTTTGATAATTCTGGAATCTTAGGATGTGTGTCTTTTCGGTATTGAGATAGAGAGAGTTGACAGAAAACCATTCATTCAACTTTTTCAAAGTCTCAGTGCAATGATTTTGTAGTGATATATAGTTTTTGTGTGATACAAGTGCAGATGTATCATCTGTATACATAGTAAGGGGGATATCACATATTGACCTATCCAAATCATTGATATATAAAATAAATAATATAGGCCCCAAAATTGAGCCTTGTGGTACTCCTATGTCTACTGCAGAGGATTTAAATTCTCGTTTGATATTGTTACTACCATTTTGGATGCTAATATATTGTTGGCGGTTTCTCAAAAAAGTTTCAATCCACTTGTTTGCTGCACCCTGTATACCATAACTTTTTAGTTTAAAGAGCAATTTATCATGATTTACACAGTCAAATGCCCTAGATAGGTCACAGAAAACACAAACAGACATTCACCTGCATCAAGTAAGCTAACAATTTTATAGTAAAATGAATGAATGGCAGTTGAAGTACCTTTATTATTTTGAAATCCATGTTGATTTTGAGATATTATATTTCCCTTTTCTAGATATATATTTAGTCGGTTTAAGTAGGCATATTCAAAAATTTTTGAGAATACTGAAGGCAGTGTAATGGGCCAATAATTATTTGAGTCATTTTTGTCGCCTTTTTTATGTAATGGGATAACTTTATTCATTTTTAAAAGTTCTGGAAAAGAGCCATTGCAAAATGAGAGATTGATCAAGAAAGTTAAAGGTTTAATCAAAGCGTGTAGAACATTTCTAACTAGGAAATTAGGGATTTCATCGAAACCGTATGATTTACTATTTTACACTTAGTTTTTAGTAATAAGTAAAGTTCTTCTTCTGTATATGGACAAAGACTAAATTTTGATGAAATTTTTAAGTCAAATACAGAATAAGAATCCTTCACATTCGTAGCTATCTTATCCACTATGCGGTGAGGTGTTTGTTGTAAGTGTAAATTGAAGGTGTTACCCACTTCTAAAGGATCCGTGATGATTTCGTTTTGTGATTGTTTAATATGAATATTGCTGGTTTTGTTTTTTTTATTAGATAACTCAGAAACTACTTGCCAACATGTTCTATTCTTATTAGAGGAGTTGAATATCATATCCTGGTAAAAAGATTTCTTTGTAGCTTCCAGTAACTTTTCATGAACCTTCTTTTTTCTTTGTAAAAATTACGCAGTTCAGGATTTATGCGTGAGATAGCGTGCATGTTTTTCAAATCATTTCTAGAAGATATGATTTTATTTGTGATCCATTGTTTGCTCGAGTATTTTTCAGTATTCGTATTTTTTTGCGTAGGGGAAAATAGGTATGAAAGTGATAATTGAAAATATCCCAATAATAAGAGTAGGCTACGTTAACATCATAACAGTTATACAAATGATTCCAAACTTCGTTTAAAAGGACTTCTGCAAAGTTAGACAGTGCTGGTTCAAAGAAATTCCTTTTGAGATAAGTGCTTGATTTTGATTTTTCTTCTGTCACCTCAAAACTATATAAGATCGATTAATGATCTGAAATAATATTGTCAATTACTTTTAAGACGCCTTTGTTAGCAAAATTATCAAATATATGATCGATGGTTGAGATAGTGGTCGTGGTTATACGAGTTGAGATATCTGGATCTCCTGAGGGTGAACGGTATAAGTTGAGTATAATAGTCGTTTTTTTATTCATTATGATCGACACAGCACATACTTCAATATGTTTGTCAGAACAGTACTTAGATAGGTCTATAGTCATAGCTGATATTGTGATTTTTGTCCAAATAGCTACACCGCCTCCTTTATAGAGAGTTCTGCAATAATTGCTTTTTAGATTAAAGCCGTCTATTTGAAAGTTGTTAATTGAGGTATTATTACCCCATGTTTCAGTGAGACATAGGAAAAAAAGGTTTCGATATTTGCTTATTTCAATGATCAAATTGTCTATCTTCTTTGAATTAAGACACTGAATATTAAGTAACAATAGATTCGGATCAAAGTCATTTTGTGCAAAGTTTGATTTGCACTCATTTATCGTTGTGACGCTGGACTCCTCCGAAGATCGTTATTATTAGCATAGATACTGACCTTGAATGATATATATCGCTCTGGATGTTTTGATGTTAATTGTTCCGTTTCTACCTCTGGGAAATGAATTCTAACCATCTCGCTAAGCTCTGTTGTAGTTAAAGTAGGGTCAACTCTAAATAGATGTAGGTTTACGTATCTTGGCACAGCTGACACTTCCTTCCCATTCACTCTTATTGAATCATTGCTGCCAATGACGATATCTCTCTTCTTTCTTCGATCAGACACTGTTTTCCACTCCTCGATATTATTTTCCTTTGTTTCCAAATTAATAAAACCATTACATTTCTGGTAGGACTTTGCTTGTAAAATTGCATGTGACATTTGTTGATCAGTGATAATTTGTTTTCCTGAAATTTTAGAAGAGCTGGCATCGCTGTTCTTGGTATTCTTGCAAGGTCCTGCACAACCAATTTTAAACGATGTCTTTCCAATGTTTTTTCCACATTTTACACAGAGCGCTCTACTAGACATGTTGTCACGTTAATATAATAAAATTGTCACAGCAGAAAAATAAGTAAAAGACAATGCCAGCCTACACTGTAATTGCAAAATGAAATACCTATAGTTTCTTAATGTGTTAGTATTTTGTTTAGGTTTATGTATTGTCGAAAGATAATCAAATTTTGATTTTATAAAAAAAATGAGAACTGTTTAACTCCCATCTTTCAAGAATTTATATGACTGATTTGCTCTATAAGATGAGGTACAATTATCTATTTTAAAAATTTCATTATAGCCAAAGATAGGAAAGGAAATCATAAAAATTGACAAAATATGAAACCCACAATCTTAACGGACAGGACACTCGTGTAAAAATGAACACAGCTAAGAGAAATTTAGAACCCTTATTAATATGTTATTATTAGAAAAGAAAACATATAAAAACCAAACTGTAACGGAAACACAAAAGATCAAGATTGTCGAGGAAACCAAAGAAAAAAATAGTGAATATAAATAAAGCTTGTACGATTAGTTTTGTATCATACGTAACGAATTTGCGATATAGTGTGGATTCCATTATGAGGAAGCATATGTAATTCGTGATTCATCAGAAGGCGGAGCATCTTGACGAGTACGGACGTTGGTGCGGCCAGGGTTGTTTGAGTGTAAAGCATTCTGCTATTGGTCACCGATACATGCCAAGGAACAAAAAACATTACAGTTGGTGTCAGGTGTGGGGTGGATAGAAATTGCTGGACATTAAAGTAAATTAAAGACATTTTGAGAAAATGACGAAATTAATGACGCTGAAGGTCTCGGACCTTAAAAGAGAAAACAAAGAACATTACAATTGATGTCTAGTGTGAGGTGAATAGAAATTACTGGACATTAAAGTAAATTAAAGATATTTTGAGAAAATGCCGAAACTAATGGAGCTGAAGGTCTTGGACCTTGAAAGAGAATTGGAGGAGCCTGGCAAGGAAACTACTGGAAGGAAACATGATCTATAAGATCGAATTTGGAAAAGTAGACCCAGAAACTTTTCAATTTGAGCTGTCGGACTTCGAAAAAAATGGAACAGAATATAAAACAAGTGCAATAGAATGTAAAACAACGGCAAGTAAATATGGAACGAATGTAAAACAAGTGCAAGAAAATGTAAAACAAGGGCAAGTAAATTTGGGACAGAAATTAGAACAACAAGAAGTAAGCTTGAAGCAAGTACAAGTAAGCTTAGAGCTGAAATTAGAACAAAAAGAAGAAAAATTAGAAAAGAGATTTGAAAAACGATTAGAAGAAAATCTCGGAGTTTGAAATAGAAGTTTAAATATTGTGACATAATTTGTAAATAGTTAGTACTGAAAATTAGTGAATATAAATTATTGTAATACGTGTGTATGAGTTGTGAATTTTTGTTATATTAAATAAATAGACTTTATTAATCAGTGTGTATATAGACCTCAAGGTCGCAGTGTAATGACAACCTCTTAAATCTACAATCTACAATCAGTCCCTGTGTCCAACACACATGCAGCTAAGAAAGCGCTGCAAAATTTTTGACAGGATTTGCTGTTAGACGTCTTGCGCTCGTAAGCTAGGTTATAAAGAAGTTTTTAAAAATAACTGTTGGGGTATTTCTAATGCTGCAGCTTAAAAAGCGCAAGCATTCTCTACCAAAATCTCTCGAAAATGTTGCAGCGCTTTTTTAGCTAGATGTGTGTTGGACACAGGGATTGTGTATATGAATTTCTATCCACAAAGGAACAAAGAACATTACAATTTGTTATGTGGTCAACATATACGAAAGGTACCTAAATAGCACTATTTAAAAAGATTATACCTTGCATAATATTGACTGTTATGCTGTTATGACTAGGACGATCGGCCATTCTACTTGAGTAGTTGATATCCCTCTTCAAGCTCTGTATCTCAGTCAGTAGGTATATTATTGTCATGATTAGATTAGTTACTATTTCTTCTTAATAAAAGTAATTTTTACAATTGTTAATGTTTTCGCGTTCATCTCTCGCTTCAAAGTATCTTGGTTTTCAAATAATCAATTTTTATCGAAGCTTTTTCGCTCTTACCTGAAAATTTTGAAAGATTTAATTGGATGTTTTCCACCTTTCTTGTTTTGTATCTCAAAGAATAATGGTCAAATTAGGGAGTAATTTTTTCATCCAAATTCCAGCAAATCCCAAATAACGTGGAAGGCAAAATTGAGGCACTTGAAACAAAAAGGATTTCTATTCTATTGTTTTCAGATAGAATCAGAAGACAAGGATCATAATCCGTTTACAAATTATTTAATAGCTAAAACCTATTTACATGTTGCGGACACGTGCGCTCCTTGAACGGCTGGCAGTTAGGAAAAGGTTCTTATAAGAGGTTATTCTTAATAATACCACCACTTTTATTAGCTTGCTATGTACCTATGTATGTATGTAACGGAATCTTTGGACACGATTTTAACCCACCTTAAAACATCGGATCGACTTGAAACTTTCTATACTTTTAAAGGACCGATGACAATACAATAATCTCATTTTGTGTATGTGCGAGTGGGACTCCTTGTTGGAGGGTACCATACCTATATCTCTGAGCTCTATGGATGTATTCTCGTGGAATTTTCGATGTGCATGTAAGTTGGTAGGATATGTAATAGTGTGTAAGTTCGAGTGGGACTCTTTGGTGGAGGGCTCCATACCTATGGGTGATTTTGATTTCTGGATGAATTTTCGTGGGGAGGTTTTGTGATGTTGTATAAGTGCGAGTGAGATTTTTCGATGAAAGGTTTCTTACTTGTAGTTGTGTAAGTGCTAGTAGGACTTTTTGATGAAGGATTTCATACCTATAACTCTCGGAGCTTTATGGATGGATTTTTGTGGAATTTTCGATACGAATGTGTGTTGGAGGATTTGCGATGGAGTTTAAGAGTGGGACTATTTGGTGGAGGGTTCCAAACCGTCCTCGTATACCTATATGACTATGATTGTTTATATCTCACCCCCTACATTCAAGCAGCGCTTTAATAGCAAACCGTTCTAAAAATTATTAAATAAATAATAGTTTAAAAATCTAAAAAAAACGCTTTAATAGCAAACCCCACAAAAATTTTGAAAATAAATAAAAAAGCGTGGGGTGCTTTCTAAATAAATTTTATAATGACTCTACTTATATCAGTATCATCATAAAATATTTCTATCAATGAACATCAAGCAACCCACGCATTCTTAGTTTAAAACTATATCTTATTTATTTTCTAATTTTATTGTGGTTTGCTAATAAACTGTGTTTTTTAGTTTTTTCAACTATTATTTGTTTCATTTTAACGCAAATTTTATATGTGTGTAGATGAAAATCGTTCTCTTTATTAATTGGTTACTTCTGTTTTAGAAATGCTATGGTTCTAATTAAAAGTATACCTAATAACTACTTTATGGAAGATTATCTATGCATCATTTTATTATCTTATCAGTAATTTGCTGCAAAATAATAGGTATTAATTTAAGTTTTACCAATCATCTGTCATTTAGCAAAAATGTTTACCAAATATAACTGGAAACTCTATATTCCTTATGTCGATGTGCTAGTTCTAGTAGGCGGCTTTATTTTCGGTGCTACATGTAAGTGAGAGCTTTCTATAGTTTATTTCAAAAAATTATTTGTTATCAAAAATTACTGCAATCCACCTTACTATAAACTAAACGTGCTCCATTTGATCAACGAGGTACTTTAAAACATTGATTGACTGATCCAAAAAATATTCTACAAGCACTTTGCATGTGACATGATACTCTATGTACCTACAATAAGTTTGATATTTTTTCAACAATAATGGAGTCCTGACAAATTTCTATTATGTTTCTGACTCCACATAACATATTATTAGTCAAATAGTTCTTAGCAAAATGTATGGTCTATTCAAATGAGCAACGCAAGTGATTCTTTCACTTTTATATAGCATTGACATTGTAAACCGATAAATTATGTACATAAACATTATTGTGTATGACTAATGGATTAATCATTAAAATCTATTGCCTCTTGTTATGTTTGGATTTTGATTTTCAGTTTATCTTTTAATGTTATTAACCAATCATTTTACAAGCTCGTCCGTTTTATTCATTTCATTTATGCCAAAAATGTAATTTCCAAATTTATATTTTATAAATAATAAAAAAAGGAACGACGATTATTATTAGTTGGTGCAGAGTTGTGGAACAAATATAAAAAAATCTGGTATGTCTACCCACAGACTTTGCTAACAACAATGAAACCCCTTCGGATATAAAATTCATCTGAGTGACCATTTATTTTTGCAACATACCAAGACAAACAGCAATAGTCATATTCAATTTTGTACGTAAGAGAAACCGTTTATATGAATATGAATTGAAATTCAGTCATGATGTTTGGGGCTTTCTAGTCACTTTGTTCCAATTTCCAACAAAATCATTAGAAATTGAGAATGCGCAGATAATGTATGCAGAGATTATTTTGAAATTAAACGTGTCTCATTCAAATAGCATTAGATTTAAGTGCATCTAATAAATAAATTGATAAGATTGTTTGATATGCCTACTCAGATTATCGTTTATTTTGTAGCATTGTTTTCTAATGATTTTACTATTTTTTCAAGTGCTTTATTCATTTCAAAGGTCGGCGGTAACATTTGAGCCCTAGAGTGGTGTCTTTGGTTCTACATGTTTTCACAATCCGTATCATACCAGTTATTTTTCTTTATTCTTTCGCGCTTTCCGATGGTTGTTTCCATTGTTTCCAAGACACTCTTCTGTATAACATTCCACATGGTGTTGGCGTTATCCACGTTTCTGGAATATCCCGCATTTTATTTGCAATTTTTGATTTGTAGTTGGCGAAGGTCTTCTCTTCCTTAAGTTTCTCCATTTCCCATTTAGCTGTCTTATTTGCTTGTTGTAAACCTGTCTTTTGTTTCTTGATCCTTATTCTTGTTTTGGCACATACTAGAAAATGGTCCGAGTCCGCCTCAGCTCCTCTTTTACTTCTAACGTCTATGATGTTATTTGAGTGCCTGAAATCTATTAGGATGTGATCTATTTGGTTTCTTGTGACACCATCAATGGATACCCATGTCTGCTTATGTATATCTCTATGTTCAAACATAGTAGATTTGACCATGAGATTGTTGAGTCCTGCTAGATTTGCTACCCTTAGTCCGTTGTTGTTGCTTGTATAGTATAGGCTGTGTCGTCCAACATGTGGTCTTAATCAGTCTTCTCTACCCAGTTTTGCATTGCATTGAAATCGCCTAGGACCAATAACATATCCTGCTTGGGGATCGAGTCGAGAATTCTGGTAAGTTGGTCTTAGAAAGTGCCCTTCTCATCATCGCCCTTTTCTTCTGCTGGTGCGTGTACCGATACTAGTGTGTAGTTGTACCATGGGTCTCTTAGTCTAATGTAGCATATTCTTTCATTAATGGGTACAAAGTCCATTACTGTATCCAGTAGGTTCTCATGAATAACAAAGCCAGTCCCGAATTTTAGAAACATCCTACATAAAAAGATGATCGGAGCAGCTATACCAGTCTCATATAAATGTTTAACCACTTTAACAATGTCTTCTTCTTAAATCTATTTTTCTTACAATCATTCTTTATATGATGAGGTGATGTAAGTGATATATATCTCCTCTTATAATATTTCGCTAATATTGTAGTTTTATTCGTATGATAGTTTTTCATTCTTATTTATATCCATAATTCGAAACTCATGATACTCCACGTACCCGACGGCTCTCAGCGTATCGGACTTCTTAATTATCTACGCTCTATTCCGTATTTTAGTACTACCAGCATCTAACCAGTCAAATCTTTATATTTAAATCTAACTCAAACCTCGACCACATAGTGCATAGTAGAGCTATCATTGTTCCCGTTCTAACAGGATCTAAGATAATTGTATATTATTAACTATTCCAATTTCCTGATTGTGGATGTATACGTTTCCAATGATTTGTGTTAACAAATTTGAAATCACTTCACAATTCGATAAAAATGTCGCGATAATTTAGGAGAGAAGAATATCAGATATCTTCACAGCAGAATATCAACGGTTACAGAAATCAAGTTCAGCTGTTAATAAATACCACCTATCTTATATGATTATGCCGAATGGGATGGGCTTCCTGAAATCTCATTACCAACAACGTGCTTGTATACAAAATATTATGGCATTTCTTCCGATTTGAAAAAATGTTTGCCTTCATTTTGAGAGTCACTTAAAACGTGTACTAACCGACATACAAAAATTTAAGCTGGGGTACCCGGGTTCGCTCAGGGAGTTGATATGAGATTGTGTGGTAGTTGGAATAGAAGGATAAACTTTAAAATATAAGAGGTACAATTTTTTATTGGATATATATTTTAACTACAATACTTCTATTTACAATACATATTTGTAAACAACATTTTAGAGTTTGTTACCCGGGGTATATATATGGATCTACTTATATATTTTTCGAATCGAGAGCAAGCTACGTAGAGTTGACCGTGAAAAAAGCAGGAGTCTTTGAGGTTGATAACACAATATTTTAATGTTTATCCTTGCGCTTTGTTAATTGAAAAACTATAGGTTTATTTGATTGGAAAGTCTTTTAAATAGAAATGGCAGCTCAGTAGAGATCAGTGATATTCTGATAATAAATACTGTGTGTCCTTTGTCCTTTCCAGTCATAAGTTCGGCTTCGATTATGTTATTAGATAGCTTTTTGATGATCATCCTTATTCTATTATCTATTTTGTTGAGATCTCTGAGTAGTATGATCGGAGATCCAACTTTCAGTCGAAGGTAGTGTAATGCCATTCCTGGCAAAGCATTTAAAAATTATGTAGGGAAGTTGACACTTTCTTCAACGTTTCCCATCATGTCGATTGATTTGTATATTTTCTCTTCCCTGGAAATTTTCTTTTGAATATTAAATTTGATATCGTCGATAATATTATTTTTAGTTACAAAAATTGCCCTATCAAATGGCGACTCCTGATTCGTCTTCATTAGTGGTTATGTTGCAGAAATCACTGTTGAGTTCAGTGCATTCACCTATTTGTAAAAGTTATTGTTGTTGTTCCTTTCTTTGATAGTTCAACTCAACAATAAGGTAGATTTCTATGAAATTTATCTTGTAAATTAGGTAACACGTCCGTAAGAAATTCAGAAGTCTTTATAAACTACATTTATTATAATAGTTGTGTAAAAAAAGTTACCCAGAGTTAAAAAGTAGATAAATATTTTTTACAAGAAATTGGACCGACGTTATTATTTGGTGCACTGAAAAATAAAAAAATATTATATTGGTGCAGTTGCAGTTGAAAACTTTTAACACCATCTCCACAAGTACTGTAATCCGAACTTTCATGTTGCCTCTGTTTGTTGGGGGTTGCTGATATACAATTCCTTTAATATAGTTCCACAAAAAGAAGTCACATGGGGTCAAATCAGGGAATCGAGGAGGAAATCGAACAGGTCCTCCCAAACCAATCCATCTTTGACCGAATTCTATATTTAAAAATTCCCTAACTAATCGCCTGACATGTGCTGGGGCGCCGTCTTGGTGGTAACAAAGTCTTCTCAAAATATGCAAAGCTAAATCTTCTAGGAGTTCTGGTAGTTCTTGTTGCAGAAAGTTTAAATACATACCCCCATTTAAATGTCCTTCAAAAAAATATGGCCCTACAACACTGTTTTCCATAACAACTCCCCATACATTGAGTCACCACTGTTGCTGGTTATCTACAGATCCCACAAAATGTGGGTTCTCAGCCCTATACAAATGGAGGTTCCTTTGATTATGCCGCGCAAAATTCGTGAAACTTGATTCATCCGTAAATATCACAAAATCTAAAAAGTTAGGTTTCATGTCTAGCTTGATACTTACCCAGTTGCAGAATTCTAATCTTCCAATAAAATCCTGTGGTGCCATCTGCTGCTGTCTCATTGCGTGATAGTCGTGGTAATGATTTTCTTTGAGAATGTTTGCGACTGAAAAATTACTTATGTCAAATCCATTCGCAATTTTTCTTTGTCCGTCATGTGGATGTTCTTCAACATGCAGTAATACCCTGAGCTGCGTTTCTTCATTCGTTTTTGGTTTCTCCCTGACCTGTTTTGAATACTTTGTTGAACCAGTTTGCGATCTTGCAATCTCCGAAACGAGATTGGCTTGGGGTGCCTCCTTTCTGGAAGTAGTGCCTGGTACGCCCTTGATGCCAATAAGATATTTTGATTATTTTCACCCAATGCATCTTTTAATTATTCTTGAGTAAAATTCATTATAAAATAACTTGATTATAAATTTTCACCTAGAAAAATACTCTTTTGACAACTGAGAACAATTACTTAGAACATTAATTCTGTCAAGAAATCCATGGCAGATCAGATTACTGAGTATTAAATTAAATTTAAACATTCCTTAATATTCTATCAAAATTGTTAGTACGGTTAGTAAAATTGTAAATTGCACGGAAAGTGTAATACCTAGGTATAGGACACCCTTATACCATTCGAAAGAGGAAGTTTTTTTTTGACGTGGTGAATTATTAAAATACAGGGTGTTTCATTTAAAATAAGCCCGATATTACATATTGAATGATCTAATAATGAAATTGTAAATTCGGAACACCCTGTAATGCCCGACTATTTAGATGTAAGGGAACATTTGCTAGAATTTTTTATATTAATTAGTAATTATTTTTTTTCGAAAAGTTCACATTTTAAGAAAAGTCAGCATAAATCGGAACCCTCTGTACTTAGGTATAGGGAACCCTCATGAAAGAGTATTTTATTTTTAGGGACAATCTGAAAATGCAATAAAATATAGGGTGTTCCATAAGAAAAAACAAAGTTGAGTACAGTTCCAACTAATTAGAAACACCCGGTATAATAGAAAATATTTTCTCCTAATCCTTACAATAACCCCGTAATCGTCCGAAAACGCACTAATCTGGCTCCTTGTATATACAGTCTATCTTAGGAATAAATTGCATTTAGACACAGCTGATCACCTTATAGTCGGTTATTACACTTACTGTCACATTTTGTAGAAATCATCATCATATTTTCAAGTTGGTACCAAGAGATGATGTATCAGCTATTGAAGACTCTGCATCAACTTTGTATGATTCCTGCAATGTTGTTATTTCACTTTTCAGTACAATAACTAATGCAGTCGGTCTTAGTTTTTTTTAAAGTTATTTATTTCACAATTTTTAGGGATCGTGGTTAGAAACTCACACAAAAGTATTTTCACTTCATCAATAAATTCACTACTCAAATATCTAATTATTATTTTCTGAAGAGATTTGCAAAAAAATATATTTTATAAATTATGTTGTTATTAGATACTCTAGAATTTAGAGCATAAAAAAATAAAAAAGTGTTTTTGATTAAAAAACTTATGTCGATTAGCCACGACAACGTTAAAATTTTGCGAAACACTTTTTGACTTAAACAGAACCGGGTTTGTAAATTCCGCCACGGAGCAGATATAAAGTCTCATTACTCATGTAAGTTCCGCCACGAATAAACTTTGAAGAGATTAGGAGAATTTATCCTAATAATTGTCTACACCTCTTCCTTCAACTTCTTCATCTAACATCGTAAACGATGTGTTGTGACTCAATTTTATTGGCTATCTTCTTGCTAGTCAACAACTCTTTTTCTTGGGTAATTCTATTGTCATTTTCTAAATATATCTCTGGTATTTTAGTCACAACATACGTCCATCTCTTGCCTCTCGTTTTTCCCTGTACCACTAATCTTTCCATGTATCACTACGCATAATGTGGCCAAAAATCAGTATCTTATTATTTGTAATACTAGAGAATCTCTGAATTTTTTAGAACTGAGATATTTGTCCTCCGTGTAATTCAAGGTATGTGTAACATTCGTCTCCAACACCACATCTCGGACACATCAACATGTTTTTTATCTGCTTGGCGAATTACCCACGTTTCTGAAGCATAACCGAAGACTCAGAATGCCAGAGTCGGTATAAGTTTGATCTTCGTTGCCTTTTCAATATTCCTAACTTTCCAAACTCCTGACATTGCTGATCGGCCAATCTGAATACGGCGTCTGATTTCATGTTCTGCACTGCTGTATGCATTGATAATTTCTGTAAGGTAAACAAAAGAATCTAACACCTCACAGTTAGCAATAATCGCTGGTTTTGTATCCAAGGTGTTGCCACGGTCAACAATCATTATCTTTGATTTCTTATAACTTATAAGTCCGAATTCTTGACCCGTGCTCTCTAATATCCTCAGCATTTCGTTAGTGTCTTGAATACCTGATGTTATTAACACAGTGTGGTCAGAAAATCGTAATTTCAGAAACATTTTTCCTCATATGGATATTCATCCTTGCCATTCCTCTAGAACAATCCGCATCACATATTCACTAGATATATATATTATACAGGATTGGCGATAGAATGCACCCTGCACCTTCTCAATTCCATACCTATCTGAAAATATGTTTTCTATTCGTATTACGATGTTACTTTTATTAAAGAGACTAGCTGTGACTTTAACCAGATGTTTCGGGACTACAATTAATATAGTATACATATGGAATTAGGCTTAGTAGGTAATTTTTTCTAGAGAAATACAAAACAGGTTTTTATGCAGGAAAATATTGACAACTAAAAAATTATTGTAATATCTGAGTTTGTTAAAATTATGTCATACAAATATTTACTAAAAATATAAATGTATATTCCATAGAAACATTTTTTTTTGTTAATCCCCCATAGCGTTGTTGCATGGGATAACATAGGTATTCGTCCTTTTAAATTTTCTATAACGTTTCCAATAGAAACGAGGTTACACACATCAAAAAACAAACATGCAGTCGAATTGCAATACCCTCTTTTTTTGGAAATTTGTCAAAAACCAACTTTTATTGTGATTGACTTGCAAATAACAGGTAAAATCATAATTAGTTAATTGACAACCAATTCTAATAATGAATGAACAGGCAACTGTGTTATTTGAATTGATAGAATTTAAAACAAACTTAGTTTCCCTTATCTATATACGTAGTCAACGTCAGCAGTTGCTGTTAAAGGTTAAATAAAGGCTACTAAGAAGTTTCTATCTGATGACGTAGAGGCGTTGCTCTTGCTCTTTCGAATGTATTTTAGTTGGAATTTACAGGAAAACCTAAAATACCTTTAGGTAAACCTCTATAAATGTTTAATCATTTTGTTACCGAAAACTTATACATCCCTGATTCTTCTTATACTTTTCTGATGTAGTGCCACTTAATAACAATTTGACACTTCAAAGGATATGTTACCTTATACAAGGCAATGAGAAATCAAAATGTCATATGTTGGGAGTCGAAATTACAAACGAGACTAAACATTTGGAGAAAGAAGCACAATATGTCAACAATCAAATACAATTGGTAAATCAGTGTACGGAAGCAATCCTCACCATGTTTGTGTCTTTACTAATTGGTCCATGGACTGATAAATTTGGGAGAAAACCCGGCATCATATTAACAACTACAGGTAACGTGACTATATTTATAAGATATTTTTTGGCAACACATACCTTGGAAGCTCGATTATTCTCGAGTGTCGAGCCAAAGTGCTCAATAACCGCATCCTTGAGATAATTTCTCATTCTACTACATTCAATCAATCAATCAATCAAACAAACTCAGTATGGCGTAGTTCTCCTATAAATATAAATGAATAATACAAAGCTCTAAGCTTTATCCAACATATTTAACAAGCAAAAACAACATTTTGTTTCCTTGAAAATGAAATCCTCTGCTTGAAGTTATCGTCGTTATCGAGATTCGCATTTTCATATTCAAAGCATAAGACCACTTTTTCCGCATTAACTGTCAATTGGAAATTCATTATAACGAAATACTTCGTGCTGCTTTACTTCTGCTATTCGGAAGGAGGAATATTTATTTCCCATGTGCTCTTTTCTTGCAATCGCGAATTCTTAATCAATTTTCAATCACCATTTTTTTCTAAAATCTTCTGCTTCCTCCACAAAGTTCATGTAGCACTAACACAATATGAAGAAAAGGCAGCTAGAAAATGACAAAACAAAATTTGAATAAATATTTTTTTACAAAAAATTAGACCGATATTATTAGTTGGTGCACTGAAAAATACAAAATAATAATTCTATTGGTAGATACTAGTAATTTTGAAGTTGTGCAATTGTAATTAAATAGAGGACTAAAATCTAATACTTTTTTATCTTATCTTTGTAAATGAAGTTAAATTACAGACTATGTGCAAGGCTGGTAAATCGAAGGTAATTGTTCAGATTCTTTTTTTTTTTGTGAATATTTGAAGAGCAGCAGATCTAGAAAATTGCCAGACATGTGTTTTTTTGTGTACGAAATGTATTCCATTCCATAGCTGCATCATTTTCGCTTCCTTGATTCTTACTAATTTGGGTACCATTCAAACGGTAGTATACTTTGACAGCCTGGTGTACGCTGCGTGTTCGGTTCTGGTCAGTTGACTGTAATTCATTTGACATCGATGAGGACGTGATTTAAGTGATAAATATTATACCACTTGTTAGATCAAAAAGCATTTTACAAAAAATATGTGAAATTGGCCAAGTTTTTCGAGTACCTACAACAATAATTCAAAGTTAGCGAATGGTCGATATATTTCGAGTAAGTCTGCGTATAAAAAAATAACTGTTGCTGTTATTCTGCAAGAAACTATCTCCACTCAACATTGTCTCAAAATTTCTTGAAGGCATTTGAAAAATAATTTTACAGCAGTTTTTCTCTTACGTGTTTTCAATTTAAACTAACCGACTTCTATGTAGATTTAAAGATTGTTGAGTTTATTATATCACTTACCGAAAAAGTACGTGATTATTTAGGTCTCTATGTTGACAATAATATTCACGTAATGAATTATGTATCAGATAAAAGAATAAAAATTCTGTAAGAATATAATTCTTCCTTTTCAAGGAATGACACTAACAGTTATATTTGGAGTTGTATTTGCTGCTTTTGATCTGTCACCATGGTTCATCCTTATAACTGGTGTACCAGGTATGTTGACAGGTGGTACTAATGGTCATATAACAGTTTGTACTACTTACATCATGGATATTACCAACGAAGAGAACAGAGGCATGAGGTTGGATTATTTTAAAACTGACATTTGTTTTTTGATTCTGAATATTTTTTTCCTTAGAATGGCCGTATTCCAAGCACTGTCGCTCGGGGGAATAATAGCAGGAACTTTTCTGAGTTCACCATTGTTCAATGCTCTAGGTTACGTGAAGGTTAATATTGTTTTTGCTGCTGTTGCTCTGCTGATATGGTTATATGTTGTAGTTGTTTTGAAAGAGTCTCTCAAAAAAGTTGAAACCAAGGTAAGTTCATGCTTTTAGCTTTATAATTGAAAATCCTATGATAAGGATGGGATAACATTAGGATTACGAAAACATGTAATATCTATTTCATAGAAACCGAGTCAGATAAAAACGAAAAAGTTGAGCAATTTGGAGGTTTTTTATATTGTGTTTACAAAAATTTAATATTTTATTTTTGATTTTCGTGATACATAAAGTATTTTTCAATTTTTATTATTAGTTTTTCTCATGTTTACTGGAAAGCTAGCTTAAAACGGAAAGCACTTCTTCGTGTAACTTTGTTCATGTTGTCAATCTAATTCTTTCCCGGTCTTCCTCTTTTTCGTATGCTTACGGGGGACTTGCCTCTGCCGATTTTTATCCAACAATAGGCCTGTCATTCTATTTATATGATGTTTCCACTGTTGTTTTCTTTGCTACATCCATTCGTTTATGATGACCGTGTAATAGTCTGGTTTGCCATGAGCTGGGTCACAGTCATAGGGACATTCTTTTCGACGAAAACGAAAGAACGATCACTGTAACTGCCGTTGGATATATGGCCATGACTCGAGAAGTTTTGCAGCCCATACTTGAATATATGAAGCTTGAAAATGTTTGGTTTCAAAAACACGGCGCAACATCGCGGTGATGTTCCATGGCCTACAAGATCCCCAGACCTCACCTCTTGTATTTTTTTATGAGAACATCTTAAGGCCAATGTGTTTAAGCACCGCCTGTGAATATTGCCAAATCTGAAAGAATTAATTCGCCGAGAAATTCAACAATGCCTCAACGAATGCTTCAAAAATGGCATGACCCTGTGCATTGAGCTTCATGGCCATCATGTGGATGACATTCTTTTTAAAACTCAATGTTTAGTTTACTTCCAGATTCTATACTGCTTTTTCAATAAATCTCTGATCTATTCAATTAAATATTTTTATTGATTTTCAGGACTGGGAATTACGTTTTATCCTACCCTATACATTTATAAATAAAATAAATGATATATTGACACTCGATTTTTTTAAATTTTCTTCTACAGAAAGGAATCATAGCTGGCTTCTTTGATTTTTCAAGTCCCAAACAAATATTCAAAGCAACCTTTCAACGTCGAACAGGCTCTAATAGGGGCATGATATTGTTGCTGACTTTGGTAACGACATTTGTATATTTCACCACGCAGGGTGATAATAATTTGAAAACATTATTCTTAAGACGAAAGTTTAACTGGACAATGCAAGAGTGCAACTTTTACAGTGGTATCAACACTATCGTACGAATTTTTGGCACCATAATAGGAACATTTCTTTTGGGAAAAGTTCTCAAGTTTAAAACATCCGTATCATGTCTAATAGTATTCGCGTTGATGGTGGCTGGATCAATAGAAACTGGATTCGCCACAAAGGACTGGGAAATGTACATGGGTAAGCTCCCTTATTATTCATTCTATCTGCGAGAAACGGATAGGTACAGAGTCTTTCTTCATAATTAAACAGCTTCTGCTGGTTTTATTATACGAGTTGGAAAGAAACTTTCAAAACGAAAGTTGTAGGGTTTATCCTGAACTATCAGAAAAAATAGTTATTGCTTATACAGGGTGAATCACAAACATTTGGTGAAACAAACTTACCGTTTTTTAATGGAACGTCCTGTATATTATGTTTCAGGATGATAGCGCTCAACATTCTCCCTCGTATTGGAAGTGTTTTCCACCTCGTATAATAAAACCAGCAGAAGCTGTTTAATTATGAGGAAAGATCCCATTTCTATAAGACATTTACCCCACGGGAAAAAAGTGACTACTTTTAGATATATATATACACATATAACGCTTGTCTAATTGTCGCCCACCACTTTAAAACTTCAAAAAAACCTTTAAGGTAATGAAATATCTGTCAATTTAATCTGTGATTTGATTTGAAAATTGCGAACTTATTGTTTGTTTGTTGTAAAGAATGTCTGATCTCGAGTTTTTGTTGTAAAGAATGTCTGGTCTCGAGTTTTCTCTGACTTTCCCGGAGTTAGAAGAAGCAGCGAAAGTAGCGTCACAAAAATTATTGCCAGCTAAATGGCTATATTTATGTGTATATATACCCGGGAAAAAAGTAGTACTTTGGGAAAAAATTAAGTTTATAAAAAGTGATAGAGTGATAGTTTGTCACCTGTCCACAGAGCTAAAACGTCAAACTTTTTTCTCGTCACAGAAAAAATATATTCTTTTATTTGAATTAAGATTATTGATTGCGTATAGGTAATTTGCGTTTTCTTGGGTGATAGATAATAACGTTGTTTGGCAAGATCATTCAAAATTTTAAAATAAATAACTTTTAAAACAATTGCGGTCAAGTGCGAATCGAACTTGCTTACGTAATACCATTGTAAAAGAACAATTTCAGTGTCTACGTATAACGGTCCATGAAATAGATACAGAAAGCTGACAAACAGACATACGGGTGGATGGACTTGTTATTTCTTGTTTTAGTGGTAATAGGAATACGGATTCTCTGAAAATTTCAACTCTTTACCTATTACGGTTCATTATAAACAGCCCGCACACAGACTAACGGATAGATGGATTTAACAAAATACAGAAAATAAATATACACATTCAGTAAAAATATCCATCCAACAGAATATCTGATAATATACAGGGTGTTCTATTTGAAAAAATATCAAGATTTTTGAAACCCCCTGCAAATTGTAGAAGAAATTTCTCTACAAAGTAGTACCCAGAACAATTAAGTAAAAAGCAGCCAGAATTTCAGCTTTCTATAAACCTAAATAGTACAGCAGTAGGTCTCTATTTTGGCCGAAAAATATAGAAAATTATTAATATTTCGAAAACCGCTAGATGTAGGTATACCAATAGCGGAATGTAAAATATAAGAATATATATGGTGTCTGATTTAAAAAATCAAGTTTGCTGCTACTTTTCGATATAAAAGTCAATACTACAACGCTGAAAATATTTTCAATCGATAGAACAGTGACGATAACTTGTGTGACCATCTACAAATTTCTATTTGCCCAAAACATTAATGTTCCATCGATCGTGAGGCACCATGTATATTTGTAGGTTTACAGCGTTCTGCGTCACTCTCCACTCTCGGTCGTTCTATGGATCCATGTGTCCTCATCTATTTCTCTTATAATACATAATGTAAGAATCATAAAGATTTTGAAATTGGATCAAAGAATATTCAAAACTTTTTTTATTGGTACCTACATGTATTTCTATTTCATTATTCTAACTGCATGGTCAGATAAAGTCAGTCCTATTATTTTAAGTTATTTATTGAGTGTTCAGTAACTATAAGCTTATCTACATAATTATTCATAATTCATGTACTTCATGAATGTCTGAGTTAAGACAGAAGAATTTATGGTGGCTGGTATATTTGTTAAGCAATGCTTTGGTATTATGATTATAATAATCCATAGACGTTATTTGAAACAAAGCTGGGATACGTAAATTTTGCTTTTTATTGAAGAATTTTGACACAAAATATAAAAAACTTATATTTATTATGAATACGGCTGATACTGCTTGGAATCAATATTCGCAATTTTTAGGTATAAAATATAAATATTTTTTCACAGTATCGGGCATTAGGAGCTTCGATGACACATTCATACCATTCAAGACCATATTGATCGCCAATCTGATAGATTCGAATGAAATTGGCAAAGTGATGACAGGGATGACTGGTATTCAAGTGATTTGTGGTTTATTGGCACCTCCTACTTACACTGCAATCTACAATGCAACCTTGGAAGACAATCCCGCATTCTATAATTATCTATCGACTGCTTTATATGGAATTAATATAATTTTAATGGTGTAAGCATTCCTATTCTTAATTGCTCTCTAATATTTTTCTAGTATATGCAAATTAATTAAATGGAAAAATTCTTTAATATCACCAACTAAAACGTCGAAATATAAAGAACTAAAGACTTTCAACAAAGTGAGGTAAATGTTTGATTATTTGTTTTAAGCCTAAGCACAAGTTCAATTCAGCATTTTATGCACTCGTATCGATAGAGTGGTCAGAGTAATGAACCTTGCGGTATACAACAATTTAAACTTTGTCTTCGTCACGCAATACTTGAATAGCTAAGAGATTAGATCTCCTACTACCATTTAAAAACACAATTTATCTCGTTAAAAAGTAATTACATCTGTCGCCGGTCATTGCAATACTTTAGAGTGTAATAATTAGGGTGTTGCAACAGTAGTTCAAACCAAACACAAACCACCAGAAGTATGCGCATTTCAATTTTAATCTTCAAATAATAGAATACTCATGCTCTCAACCACTGCTGGAAATAATTTGAAACTGATGAAATCTACTGCTATAAAACCCCTAATACCTTTTTGCCCACTATTGTTATAATCAGTTGAACCGTATCAATATTTCTAGCTTATTCTCAACATCATGCGGAAAAGTATCAAATAAATTGAGTTCGGTAATAATACAAGCTGACGAAAACCAAGAATTTCAAAATCTAAATACATGTGGAGGTCAATACCGCGATTTGCATTCAAATCAATCCCTTTATATGATACGAGATGGGCTTTTCAATATTTTAATGACCTTCGAAACCCAATGACCTATGAGGGTAGCAGACGAGTAATACAATCGATAACTTACTTAAACGTGTAAGGCGTATTGATTAACTTCCTAACATATTCAGAATGTGCACTATAAACTTTTATCAGAATTGCTTCTTTATAATGTTTCATAAAGTATATCAGCTAGCTCTATTGACAACCTTATTTCAATAGAATTATAGTGATAATGGAATGGAGGAATTCCCAGCATAACCCGATGAAAGACGAGAATGAGCGTGCTTCTGCTAAAAAAATAGAAGCAATGGAAAAGGTCTGAGGTTATTTCACCAAATTAATGTTAAGTTTAGATTTGTACTGTGTCACATAGTCTCTTTTAATACACATTTCTTGTAAAATTATATGTATATTATATTAAAATTTATATCTTGAATAACTTGAATAACTTTATTAAACCAGAAAGCATCATTACAAAAGTAATAAAACAATCCTTTAGAGGTAAACAAGTTACCTGTACATTGGTCTAAATCTAATAAACGGTACTTTTATATATTTGTTCTCAAATTTAATCATGCTGATTGCACAAGTAGGTATCTAGTTCCAATACTTGATACGGCCTCTAGATGTGGTATAACATAACTCAGAGTATGGTAGAAAAGGCTGATTTTGTGTTTTTATTAAAATATTTTGGTAGTGAAAATAGTTTAAACGTTTAAAAATTGTCTTTTCAAAAGTCCTTCTGGCTCCTTTCACTTGATGAAAAATTTTCTATTGGCATTTTTATTTTGTTTATTTACAGGTAGGTTGATCGTCCCTCTATCCAAATATCCTCTCAGACATTTTTTCAAATCAAAGCAAGCCTTTCCGTATGGTTGAGCATACGCAGATTAATAAAAAGGGAATTGGTGAACTTGACCTGACCACACAGCTTAGACCATTCAACGTTCTTCCTTCCCTCCATATATCATTCCTTATAAGAAAAGTAATAATAATATCAAAGAAGATCATTTTTGTTTATTACTTCTTGAAAATCTCTTCCTAAATCTAATATGTTGTCTATAACCGCTATGCTCTTGGGCCAGTAGATTATGGAGTTCTAAAGTCTATTGCAATCTTTTGCTTATGATATTGTCCAGAATTTACATCTATAAGTTAGCAGGGCAGAAGTACGAGATCATATATTTTATAGGTGGAGTATTAAGCGCTGACTAATTACGTAAGTATTTTCGAGTAATTTCAAAACCCTACTATTAAAACTAAAGAAAGTTCATACAAACATTGACACCCTTTTTTATACCCTTAGTGGTAGTAAGCACCTATATTTTAAAAGGAACTCCATGCAAAATTTGAAACTTCTAGCACTTGTAGTTTCTGAGATTTCGTGATGAGTGAGTGAGTGACCTTTCGCTTTTATGTATATTGAAGATGATTGGTAAAGGATAATTTAGACTTAATCAATTCCAATTGCTGGGTGTTTATATCAGCCCACTCATACTGGTCTCCTCCATCAGTGGTACGCTGAAGATTGATACTTGTATGTTATATGAGTTCAAATAAGTATTGATAATCCGATACGTCTCGACACTCAGCGCCAAACTAAAGAAAGACAACAACCTCTATATCATGATATTTGGCTCAGTGGCTGGTGCTGAATTTTAGCAATCAACCTGACTGAGTATTTTAGCGGTGTTATGCAATATTTTTTAAGATGTTTTCTCGTACGTATTGCCCTACAGTTGTGGACGTAATTCATTGGCGGAAGGGGTGTTTCTCGCGTAATAACTGTTGTCGTCAAAGTTAGATATCCTAGCTTAATAGATATTAACCATAAATAAAAACTGTTGATGTAATATAATCCTGTTGATCTGTACCAGTCATATTATATTAACGAATTCAAATTGTTTTATATGTTAGCTTCCTCCCATATGTACACTACCTAGGTCATTGTATCGTCTCAGTCGTAAGTGACTGCGACTTTTGTACGAAACCAAAGCTTTAAAAACATGTTGTATTGATCAACTGGATTAACCAACGGGGTATACGAAGACTTCGAAGCGTGAATGTTCCCATGCTTGTACGTTTTTACTTAGACTAGGTTGTCGTTCATTATTTTTCTGAATTCAAACGTCACTGAGGCTTTTTTCGTAAAAGATATAATAATTGCATATAATTTTTTGAGATATTTTTTCTATTACGTCAGTTGCAAGCTTGTAACAAAAAACGGCATTAGCGTGTGTTGTTAGCCTAATTCCTTATAATACATATGAAATGTAAAACTTAATGTTAGTGACAGTTCAAACAAACACAATGGCAGATAGCTATTTATTTTATAATACAATGTATTGTAATGTTTCTACTTAGCGCCGGTAATATTGCTTTACCCTTATGACAAAATGAACAGAATGCAGTCTTTTCACAGAAGTGACATTAGATTCAAAATATTTTGCATTGCAAAACCTGCGTTGTGAATGCATTCATCCACTATCAAAATTTAAATTTGCGTTTGACCAGGGTTGTCTTTCACTAATAAAACAATCTGACAGCCCTGACTCGTTGACTTCACATTGTAATTAAGTTTGTTATGGAACACAATACACTTCTACCACGTAAACCTTTTTTTAATTTAATTTAATTTCAAATATTAACGCCTAATAGATAAAAATATTAACGATTTGCACTACTTCACAATGCCAAATCTCATACTCCTCCGTGCACGTTTTATGACAATCGTCAAAAATCACGTATTAATATACCGGGTGTACCAATTAAAACTTCCCACCCCTATTATCTCGCAACGGGATAGATTTTGTACAACTCGCCAGGAGTCAATTTTGTTATCGAGGGGGACACTTAATGGCGCAAGTTTCAGTGTCTTGGAACCTACCCATTAGAAAGGGGCGTAAAGTACCCTTACATTTTGAATGGCACCATATATGGCGTGACGCCTTTTTGATTCTGATTACGAAGACACACGACTTTTTTATTTTTTTTGCGCTATTGCAATAAAATCATCAATTCAAAAATAAGACAGAATATAAAATAAATACATCAATTTTATTTAAATCTTCAAACAATAGTAAAATCTTTGCTTTACTTCTGAACGAAAATTTCGGGCGTAATTTGTTAACTTTTCTTTAATAATCATTCGATAAAAATATACATAAATAAAAATATCTATAATCTGAACTTAGTACGCTACTAAATTAAGTGCGGAGTTCTAACCTTAAATTAGATTTATGACTCTTATAATACTGACATTAAGTGTTATGGTAGGATAGTGTTTTGTTTTTTTTATTTTAATACGATACTAATTAATACCGGACATTGGATTATGAATACGCCGGATATTGTTTATAATAATTTTGCGTTGCTGTAAATCCAAAAAACTTCACACTTTATCGGCGCAACGTGTTTACCTGCTTTTATTTAATCGCGACCAGTTAAGATCCCGTAAAATTATCACCAACGTTGACTGAATATCAGTTCGTGAAAACGGTTTATACAGTCGCTGGAAAAGTGGAAATAACTTGTTTATTTTACAATAATATCGACGGTGCAGGACAAGCCGCCCGATTTTCGCATCGGCACGTCTTGGATTTAATGCATACATTCGGTTGCAAGCAGCTTGATGATGACGATCCTCATCCTCGTGTGCAGTTCTGTGAGGATACGGGGGAACATTTTTGTACTCAATCTGTTGTTTCGATGAATGAACTTTCCAACTGGATGGCCAAATCAACTGCTATAACTGCCGCAATTCGAGCGATGTAAATCCAAGAATATTTCTTGAAAGTCATACGAAGCATCCGGCTAAATGGCATACTGGGAGCAGCTATACGTAATTTTCTTAATCAGAATTTTTCCAATCATTATATAGGACGCAAAGGTTCAGTCGAGTCGCCTCCCAGATGACCAGATTTAACGCCGTTAGACTTTTCCATGGGGACACTTATTGAAGTCGAAAATGGGAACACCACCAAACAAACTTGAGGAACTTCGTCGGTGAATAGTTGCAGAATGTCGTCAGATTACACCCGAAATCCTTCGAAATGTTCATTCAGAAATAGAGCAAAGATTTTATTATTATTTGGAAATAGAGGGTACACACTAGGCAGAGAGATCCTCAAGTAGCTTTGACACTTGTTTGTCAACTGATTTGATACTAATCATATACTTATTGTGTCAAAATAACTTCACAGTCCTATTATTTTCGTGATAATGACCCAAAGAAAATTTTGATATGGTAAGTACGCAAATTATTTGTTTAGCTATTTGAGCATTCTACAGCTTTTGATTATTACGACGTACTCTATTGTTTCATTTGAATTACCCCGCAGCTGAGCACGCGTTCAGCCAGAGCCAATCAGAACTAGGCCCTGAAAGGAACACAGACCTTGTCTATCAATGGGCTTTAAGCTCAGTCCCTATATTTCCTAGTCAGTGAGTGGTATAGCTTGATATCTAGATTGCAAGAAAATAGAATGATCTCCCTTAAAAAATAATTGTTGATAACAGTTTGAATTCAGAGTATCCATTTTTTCTAATATGTCAAAAACGATCTTTATGACTTTAATAAGAACAACATAGAATATATATCCCTAAAAAAATAATTGTTGATAACAGTTTGAATTCAGAACATCAATATGTTCTAATATGTCAAAAACGATCTTTATGTCTTTAACAAGAACAACACAGATGGCTCTATGAAAATTTATTTATTTATTTATAATTAGCTCTTTGATTTCTTATGAATGTACGGAACCCTCGGGGTTTTGTCTTCTTATAAATGAAACATTTTATTTTTCTATGCCAGTTATGTTGAACCAACGGCGGTAATTTTTTTCATAAAAGTTGGCATATGCCCAAAAGTGGACAAGGTAGGTTAATATAACTTGGGTTGATTCAAATCAGAATCAGAAAGTCCCTAGTGTGCTAGTTGGGAAACTTATAATGTTCGGAGTACATATATCACCCTGTATACCTACTTCGTTTTTCTAAGTCGAACAAATGTGTTTTTATACGTTACTAATGTAGGATGAACAAGTATAGATCAATAATTCTTATTTAATCTCACTTTTAACAATCACCCGTTATTAAGCAGAAATGTCTTCCAGAATTGATTGAAAACTTTGCAGTCATTGGTAATTCGATCTATTCCTTTGGAGATGTGATAGGCGAGTGGAGGAGAAAATTTAACCCTAATATGCATTATGCAAAAGTTACTAGTTTTTGAGATAAAATGAGAATAAATGTTTCTGTTCTTCTCAAAAATATAAATCTTAAAAGTTTAAAAATTAGTTTCTCAAAAATCTGCTGTACATTACACTAACCTTTCAACTAGAGTATATGTCCAACACTAAGGTCTTATGTCTGGAATGAAAAAGATCCTTAAATATTTTAGCTCATAGATAAACTTTAAATACAAAGTCGTGAATTTTTTTAAATAATTTATTACAATATCTTATAGGATATCTCTAGAAAAAACTTTAAGCAACATTTGTCAATAATTTATTAAAAACTCCTCATTGCAATAGCTATCTTACAGGTTACAAATGATACCAAAAGTGTTTGAAAAGGTATCTAAATTTTAGTGAAAAACGTAGGTACATGAAAAAATTAAAAAAAATCCTATTAGTATTTACTTCACTGATTTTTGACAATTCGATTTTATTTGCTCAAGGCATCCAAGTAGATAAAAATCTGGGATTCTTGAAGCTAACGCATGGTTATTTTTTTGTTAAAGAGTTGCTGTGTAGACAGTTTGTCAGTGACAGTAGCTCAATTGTCAAGTTCGAGTTTGTTTTTGATCGTTGTTGTTATCGTATTGTAATGTTACCCAGACCCACGCCACTGTGCGATGTGACGCCTCTGGCTCACTGTAATGGAAAAAATATCGATGCCACACGATTTACCTTCCAGTAGCATCGAGAGCGGTCGATATGCGTCAGAAGGGTTCCAGATGCTTCTCGGGCGTCTTATTCCAGGATTTGAACGAGAGAGTGAGAAGTCAGTTTTGAATGCGTCAACCGAGTGAAAAAAAAATTGGGACATAAATTCTAAATAGTTAGTTGGTGAGTAGTGGATATAAATTTTAATACATGTATTGAATTCCAAATTTTCTTCTATTAAATAGATAAACTTTATTAATCAGTATGTCTATCCACATAGGAACAAAGTACATTATAATTGGTGTCAGATGTGAGGGGGATAGAAATTATTTGACATTTAAATAAATTAAATACATTGTGAGAAAATAGAATAGAAATTGGAACAACAAGAAGTAAAGATTGAAGCAAGTACAAGTAAGCTTAGACCAGAAATTAGAACAACAAGAGGAATAATTAGAAAAGAGATTTGGAGAACGATTAAAAGAAAATTCTAGAAGCTTGAAAGAAAAGTTCAGTTTTAAAAGAACATGTGTATGAGGCCGGTGTATCGAAGGAGATCCTCTGAAGCAAAATTTGTAGAAGCGGGGAAAAATACACTGAAATCTCCTCGATTTCATGGGAAAACATCCTGGGCGTATTACCTTCTATAGTTAGAAGCAGAAGCCATGGTAATTGGATGGTCATCTGGTAAGAGAGCCACAGCATTGACTATTTCTTCACGAGAAGCCAGATGTTGTAAGATCCAAGCTCGCCTTCGGCGGATAAAAGAAGGCCAATCCCAGGAACCATTCGAAGAAACAATAAGGCGAGTAGTGAACGAATCTTTGGCAAAGAAGAAAGAGATTCCAATTTCGAATTGTGGTCAGCCGGGTCATGTTCAAAGTCGCCGTAAAGAATAGAAGTAGGTGGAAACGCAATCTGAGGCGGAAAAACTAAGTCGAGTCGAAGAGAGGAGGCGATCATCGACTAGTTTCCGGAATGCCTCAAGAGAGATTGCTCTAGTGGCATCCATGAAGATCAGGTGAATAGTTTGTTTGTGGATGGTTTCGTAAATGGAAAACAAAAGTTGCTGCTTCTGGATACGGGAGCGACTAAAACCATAGTTAGACCTGATGCGGTAACACGGAGGAGTAATGTGAAACCATCTAGGTGGAGACTGCGTACTGCTACTGGTGACTGCGAAAATCCATGGTGAAATTAATATAATAAGATTGGTAACATGTATAAAAGCTTTAGTGGCAGATATGGAGGATGAGGTGATACTTGGAATGGAGATCATTGACTTGTAGCGTGGCGCTGTCTACGTCAGTGATGAGACAACAAGAAGCTGTCAGAGTTATACTATGCGAAAAGGCTGTGATAGCAGTGAGGTGGTTGTAGAAGCTCGGGTGAAAGACTAATCGACAAGCATTATTATCCGAACTGATGATGTGATTCCAGTAAGGTTGATGAACATTAATGACTTTCCTGTATACCGCAAGTTCAATAGTAAGGAGCTCAAATGTTATCGCCGAAACCCCTGCTCGCTTATCGGATAAGGTTTCGGTATTACTGGCAATATCATCTATGGTATTGAAAAGCGAACAGCGAGCAAGATTGAAAATGTTTATAGCCATAAAATTAACACAGGTGAACAACGCCCTATGCGAGATTCAATGAGAAAGCTACCATTGGCTAAGCCGAAAGAAACCAACAAAATTATAAAAGAAACGGATCAAGAAAGAGTGATCGAACCATCGATGAGCCCATGGTTGGTACTGGTTAAGAAGAAAGATGGTTCGACACGATTCTGTGTGGATTATCGGCAACTCAACAACGTTACCAAAAAGGACAGCTACCCATTGCCAAGGATTGACGACACATTGGCTGGATCAAAGATATTCTCTATGCTTGACTTGAAAAGTGGTTATTGGCATGAAGATAACGTATCATCGGTGCTTCTGATTCGAGATACGAACCAGGCAAACTTGTCTGGCTATATAATCCTCAGAAACGTCGAGGATTGTCACCGGAATGGCGGACCTCTTGGAAAGGAACCTATGAAGTAATCAAGACGATCCATGATGTGGTATACAGGATCAGGAAGGCTGCCGGAGGGAAACCCAGAGTTGTGCATTCGATAGATTCATGGCTGCCTACTCTGACATAGCTAAAGCTAGGTTTGGTGTGACTCAAGAGGAGCATCGCGATATCTTCAAGGTGCCAGAGGACTATTCGCTGCCACACTATGTTGCAGGAGATCTGGAAACGTCCCGAGGAATCGCTAAAGATTCGTTCGGTGGTATAGAAGAGCCTTAAAAGCAGAATGGTCAGATCGGACAAGTATAAGAGTTACAAAAGGGCCAGAGGTGAATCTTCTACCTGGTATCTAAGGAGTCGTCGTACCAAAAACCATCCTCTAGGACTGTCTGTGGGATAAATTTTATGGAAGATATAATTACCATATATGACAGGTAAGCAGCCCATTCTAATTAAATCATTTTTTTAGTAGATTTTTTGTTATACAGTTTTTGAAGACTTCAATAAGAGCACTGGCACTGGGAAAATAGTTTTTGAGTCTTTCCGTCTCTGAGCAAGGATACTCCACTAAAATGTGTTTGACTGTTATCGGCACTTCATTCATTCATTCTGGTGGCGGTTCCATTGTCATAAGATGCTGGTGTGTGTGGCGCGTGTGGCCTAGACGAAGTCGCGTGACGATAACTTGGTGGTAACGACTGGCTGGTGCAACAGTCCATGGTTTTAGTGTTCATTTGATTTCATTGAGTTTTGTTGCCTTCTGTTTCCAGCTTCTGTTCCATATTTCTACTGTCTTCGTATGGAGGAAAGGTTGCAAATCAGTTGTAATTGCTGAGACAAGAGATGAGTGTTTGATTTTGGATGGCTTCTTTCACCAATTTGTCGGCAAGTTCGTTTCCTGTTATGCCAATATGGAAAGGGACTCAAAGAAATTTTTGGGACTTATTTTTTTATAAACACACGAACACATACTTGAGCCCCTCACCCATATAATAAATTTAATTTTTGAAACTGGTAAGATACCAGAAGAATTTAAAACTTCAATAGTAACCTCAATTTTTAAAAATGGTTCAAAAAAGATATAACCAACTACAGACCAATTAGCCTCATAACAAACTTCGCAAAAATTTTTGAAAAATACCTGAAGAAAAGGTTGTATGACAACATTTTAACATTCTAAATGAAAAAAAATTGCATTCCAGAAGGGAATAAGCACTGGCGATGCTATGTATGAATTGGTATCAAACATAAAAAAATAGTCTAGAGACGAACACCAAATGTATAGGTGTTTTTATTGACCTGGCAAAAGCTTTCGACAGTGTACCTCATAAAAACCTATTGAATGTCATGGAACAATATGAAGTAAGGGGCACAGTGTTGAGAGTATTTGAAAACTATCTCCAAGAAAGGAAACAAATTGTAAAAATCAGAAATGAGTATACTCACTCAAACAATAAAGATAGGTATTCCCCAAAGGACAGTTCTTGACCCTACACTGTTTATTATATATATAAACTCACTTTTATTCAAGAACACAAAAGGCATACCAATATCATACGCAGATGACACAGTTTTTATCTTTGAAGGAAGTACATGGCAACTGGTCAAACAAAAGGTTATAGAAGGAAAGAAAATAATAAAAAAACTGGATAGATCTCAACATGCTGTCTTTAAATATATCAAATACTCATTACATTGCGTTTACCCTAACTGGTGCAAATAGGCCTGAATTCAACCAGATACACTTTAACGATCCCGATTTCACTATCAATGAGACTGATACGACTAAATATCTAGGAATAATAATGGATAAAAACCTAAAGTGGATACCTCAAATCCATGACCTGTCTAATAAAATAAGAAAATTGATATATAAATTCTATCTAATCAGAAACATTCTGAACAAAAAACTATTAGCAATGATTAACCAATCCCTTGTTGAGTCACTAATACGTTACAGCATAATATTATGGGGAGGGCTTTACGATAATGCACTTCAACAACTAAATATAATTCGAAATTATATTCTAAAAATAATAAATCACAAAAATAAACTATACTTTACAAAACTGCTGTACAACAAAACAATATTAAAAGTCAGATCCATATATTTTCATGCAAGCTGTATGTTCTGTTTCAAACTAAAAAATAAAAACTATATGAATCATGTATACCCAACAAGACAAATAAACAAAAAACTGTTAACATACCTTTCTGTAAATATGATGGAAACCAAAGATTAATGTGATAGGACCAGATATTCACAATACTTTACCCTCAAGTATTAAATCTATTAAAAACAAATAAGTTTTCTAGGGCAACTAAAGTGTTTTCAAGCGAACACTACAATTCTCTAATAACTTTACTATAGAATACTCCATAGCACAACTCTAAGGAAATAAAATAATGTAAAAGAATACACCATATTACAACTCTATGTAAAAATGCATATATATGTACTTATAAGTTCTGGCTTGAAATTGTTAGTAGATTCAATCGCTCTATTCTATTTTTTTTTTTCTCGCAAATTGAAAAATGTACATTTTGCATATACAGATGCTTGCATCTAGGTGCACTTATAATTTTTATTACATAACAAATAAAACTGTGAAGTAACAAAAATTGTAAATGTAAAAAAAAATAAAAAAAGGGAGTTCTTCTTTGATTATTATGGACAGGGGATGAGGTGTATAAATCTAAGATACAGTCTTGAGAGAGTTCAGTGAGTCTGTTATAATTAGTATATTCTCTGCGTGGGTTGTTCTTGCGTAACAAAGTGCCTTGTAAATTGTGAAAAGCTCACCAATAAGGATTGTTGCCGGTTCGGTCAGAATGAATTTTTGAACGATATCTCCTGTTTTGATGGCACAAGCCACATTACCATCGATTTTCGATGCATCAGTAAATATTTGTAGATGATGTTGGTGTTGGGATATTAGGTCTTCGTATTTTGCTAGCATCAGTTATTGGTTTGTCTCGTCTTTCTTAAAACATAGTAGTTCTGTGTTTATTTTTGGTGAGGGTGAGAGCTACTGTGGGGTTGTTTGGAGGGGGCAGGTTGAGTTTCCGTAAGTTTTTGGAGTTGGATGGATGTAAGAGAGCGTTTGATTCTTTCGGGAAAAGGGGGAAGTGTCTTTGTGTGGTAAGTGGTATTTGAGTAGATGTATGGTGAGTGTTTTGTGTTTTTGATGCATATAAAAGGCTCACTTCTTGTCTTCTCAAGTTTAAAGGTAACTCTCCGAGTTCACAAAGTAGGCTATCGACCGGTGTTGTTCTGAAAGCCCCTGAGATCATGCGGAGAGCGTCGTTTTGTACTCTGTCCAACATTCTTTGAGTTTTTAGCGGATGAGTGTTCTATATAGGGTCATGAGTGTTTTGCCGTCTGCGCCCCATTGTTTGTTTGCAAGATATTTTAGGAGGTTCAGTCTTTTCAGGATACTATTAGATGCAGAATGTGAGGTTTCCATATCAGTGACTGCTGAAATATAAGTCCCAAGTATTTAATTTCTGTGTTATAGTCCAAAATTGTGTTTCTAAGTTTCAGTATTGGTAAGTTGATGTTCTGTTTTGGTCTTTTTGAGAAAATTATGCATTTAGTTTTTTCAGGAGAAAATTTGAAACCGCTCTTGGAAGACCATGAGTCCATTTTATTGAGCTTTTCCTGAAGTAAGTAGGCAATTTTTTGGACGATTACGGCGAACAGTCTGGCTTGAACTGGCTTCTGTAGTGTGCTAGTTATGTCAATGATTGTTAAGAGGAAGAGTATAGGGCTGATTATAGAACCTTGTGGTGTACCGTTTTGCTGGTGTTTAGTGGACGATACTATTGCGTTTAACTTCACTTGGAACTGTCTGTTGGATAAGAAGTTTTGAATGAAGGCAAAAATGTGACCCTGGTATTCCAAGGAATCTAGTGTCTTGATTATTTTATGATGCCATACCATGTCGAAAGCTTTAGTGAGGTCGAAGTAGATTGCAATACATTTCTGATTGTTCAAGAAAGCTTCGTTTATGTTAGATTCGAGGTCAACGAATCAATGGTGGACTTTGATGGCCGAAATCTGGCTTGTTCTGGTATTAATTGATTGTTTTTTCTGACTTTCTTCCAGATCGTTTTTTGTGGTGTGTTAGCATTTAAAGTTCTTACGTATTTTTGCCATGCAATCTTTTTGGGGGTAGTATTATAAAAACGATTTCGGGTGACTCAATCTCAGAAGGTGCGGTCTCTGTAAACGTGAGAATTTTTAATATCACCGATAGATTTAAATTTTTCATTGTAAAAAGTAACGCGAAGACATATTAATAGGACTGGATTGCATCGAAAAATTTAGATTGTGCCAAAATTATGATTTAGAAATTTCACAAAATCAGGAAACGGCGAATCTAGTGAACAACGTGTTAAAGAAAAATGATAAGCCAGATCAAGATCTGGCTCATCACTTTTCAACTCCGGAAGTGAGAAAATTACTCGGGAAATTCGATGACATGTTCGCAAAACAATTTTGACGAGAGCTCGTTTGAAAATGATAAGCCAGATCAAGATCTGGATCATCACTTTTCAACTCCGGAAGTGAGAAAATTACTCGGGAAATTCGATGACATGTTCGCAAAACAAATTTGACGAGGGCTCGTTTGAAAATTTTGAGAATAAAACTTACAGACGTAGCAAAAAAGCGTATAAATGCTCTTTACAGAACCAGTTGGAAATAGACTCATAAATTGAAAAGCTATTAGCAGCTGGTCTTATAGGAGAATCAAATAGCCCAAACGCTTCTCCTGTCACTTTAGCTTTCAAAAAGGAGGATGCAAGAAAATCTCGACTCTGTATCGATTAGCATTGCGCGTGAGAAACTATAAATATTTTTCAAACATAGATATAAATTCAACTTTTTTGTCAATCCACTTACGAGAAAAGGATAAATACAAAACAGGGTTTGTGACTCATCACGGGCACTGGCAGTGGCGTCGCTTACCTTTTGGATTAAAAACCGCACCAGCAATCTTTCAAAGGGTTTTGTCTGGTGTATTGAGAAAATATAATTTAAATTCCTCCGCAATAAATTATATCGACGACATTTTGATATTCTCAAAAGATTATGATAAGCATCTAAAACACATAGAATTGACCTTGAAAGCTTTGAGCGAAAATGGATTTTAACTTAATTTGAAATGTGAGTTTGTTAAAGATAAGATTACATACTTGGGCCACGAAATTGGTCACATTTCGATAAAACCCTTGATTAATAATGTAGTGGCAATAAAAAACTTCCCTGTACCGAAAAATAGGAAGCATATACGAAAATTTTTGGGGAAGGTAAATTTTCTATTTGGAATAGTTACCAAAGTTGACAGTATTATTAAAACCTTTCCATAATCTTTTGAGAAAAAGTGTGGAGTTCAAGTGGTCTGAAATTTGCCAGAAAAAATTTGATGAGGTTAAAAATTATTTATATACAGAACCTATACTGGCAATTTTCTATAAAGAGTTAGAAATTTACATTTTCACTGACGCAAGTATAGAGGGCTTTGGTGCAATATTAAAACAGCCACAATCAGATAAAGTTTTGAAACCAGTCTCTTATTTCTCTGGTAAACTAACGAAATCGCAGAAAACAAAGATGGCTATGTACCTTGAATGCCTCGCGATAAAAGAGGCTATTTTATATTGGCAATACCATTTGATAGGCAGTAAATTTATTGTCCACTCCATAAGCCTCTGGAAAATTTTAACGTAAAAAATTGTTCGGATCCAGAGCTGAGGCAAATCTTAAATTATAGCTCACAGTTTGATTTCGTAATCAAATATAACACGGGCAGGGAAAATTTAGAGGCTGACTGTCTATCCCGTACTTGAGGAAAATAAAGACGATATTGACAGTTCAGCAATAAAAATAGTAAACTTTGTCAAATTAGAAGATATAATTAAAGACTAGAAAAAACTGGAGAAAGAGGATACATTTGAGGTAAATGATAGTATACTCTCCATAAAATTAAATAACAGAAAAAAAATATGGCTGACCGAGTATTTCGGCATTAATCTTATACATAAGGTCCATAATACATTGGGCCACGTAAGTACGAAACAGCTAGAGTTAATAATAGCCCGAAAATTTTACTTTCAAAACATAAATATACAAACATATAAAATTAATATGCCGATCATGCGAAACGTGCATAGAGAATAAGACCAGATGCAGGACTTAAAGAGCTCCATTGTCACAGCAGAGTCCAGCTTCTAGACCTTTCAAAATAGTTTCTTTAGACACGATCGAAGGGTTCGGGGGTAATAACAGAGTTAAGAAATATCAGTACTTAATAAACATAGATCACTTTACAAGATACGCTTTCCTCAAAACGACAAAAACACAAAACGCGTCTGATTTCATACAAATCGTGAAAAAAATTCAAAACGAAGAAAAAATAGATACACTTGTGTCTGACCAATATGCAGTTATAAGCTCACTAGAGTGCAAAAATTACTTAAAATCAAAGAAAATGAGGTTAATCTTCATAGCAGTTGATGGTCCTTTCTCGAACGGCCAAAAGGAAAGGACGAATTAAACTCTAGTGAACCGAATAAGGAGGTTCATTAAGCTAGCACAACAAAAGTGGCATGCATCAATACAATTAGTGTAACTAAATTCAAGCATATTTAGTGCTAATTTAGTACGCAAAAATAAAATTTATAACACTTCAGTTTTTGAAATTACGCGCAATACTGCTAGCTTAATATTAAGTGAGCACACTCAAACAGAATATGATGGAATTTGAGAAAATCTGCTGTAAATAATTTAGTGCTAATTTGATACACTTAAGAAAATGTTTAACTCTTTATTTTTGAAATTTATAAGCAAGTGTGCTAGCTTAATATTAAGTCAGCACACTTAAATAAAATACGGAGAAATTCCAAATGTATCTGTTAGGAATAATTTAGTGCTAATTTAGTACACAAGAATAAGAAGTATAGCTCTTATATTAAAGAAATTATGAGCAAGTTTGTTTGTCATTTAGCTATTCTGTTAGGTCTTGAAGTGTCCTTATTGAACTGGGACGTCAAAATTTTGTACATTTTGGTGCATACATTAGTCATATATCTTGTTAGGAATTGATGTATATAATTTTTGTTTAATTATTTGTATTATTAACAAATATATACTTTTTATATGTGTAATAGATGTTTTGAGGGCATTTTTTTGGCTTATATTCTCAATTATACGGGATGATTCTCTCATAAAACGAAAGCCGGGCTATATAACAGTCTATGCCAAGGTAAGTGGTTATTACAAAGGAAACTCTGCATAACAAATAATAGTTGAGTAAACTAAAACAACACGCTTTTATATTATAGAATATAGAATTATAAGAATAAATAAAATTGGGCCTATATGTAATCTAGGTAGCATAGATCTCTCACGAGGTTTCTGAAATACCTAACCTTCCATTTTTCTGGTGAGTTTCTAAATATATCCCGAATGTAACCTGAACCAGAAATTCTTACTGCTAGTTTCTAAAGTTAGCGCGAATGTAATAAGAAAAATATATTCTGAATTCTGAGAAATCCTAGAGTTATGCTGAAAGTAAACTGGACAAGGAATTTTTATTGCGAGTTTCTAAAGATATCCTAAAAGTAACTTGAACATAGAGAGCATGAATTACCACTGCACAATACTTCTAAATATTTGTTTAGTTCGTTCATCGATCAGATAGCTTTTATAAGTCATTATAAGGATACGACCCAAATTATCCAACTTAAAATTCTCTAATCTGTCAACCAAATAAGCCATAATTGTAACTAAGTTGACAACTGCTTTTCTATAACTAGTGCGCCCCTGGAGAGTGGCTCCACCCTATAATTTTTTTCGGTTTTAGTTTTATCTCTCTACCCCAGAAGCGGGACTCTATGTCATATAGTATTCTATTAATCGACAAGATTCTATTTACATTACCATTGAATCTTGTCGATTAATAGAATACTATATGACACAGAGTCCCGTTTGAGTCGTTAAAGTTTCTGGTCCCATGATTTATGTGTTAAGTGTTAGCAAAGATAATAGAAGTCAGTCTTTGGTGTTGGGTACATACAAGGTAGAAGTAAAGATTAAATACACCTAATCTTTGGTAGAAGAGTGAATAATATCATTGTCTAAGGGATTCACATAATCACCCCGCGGGTCATCGACCTCTATATTGCGTTTTGCCAGAGGCCAGGGATCATAAAAAACAGAAGCCAGAATTATTACGCACCCATTACAAAATAAATTAAATAAGTATCAAGTATCACATATCTCTAAAAATGTTCAACCAAATATTTATGGTTTGTATTTCAAATCTACTCCACAATTATTTATTAATCCGTGCAGTTTTTCTTACAATTTTACAATGCTCACTCAAATTACTTTCAAATCCAAGATATTTAAAAAATCTAAGAATATTTTTTACTTTCCAGTCGGAAGTTATTGCACTGGAGTCGATTTTCTGAAATTGTAAATTTGAACAATCTCCACGTTTTAAGATACCCAGACTCATATAAAATGATTTGTAGGAAAATGTTCGTGTGTGCGTTTTTGTGTGTTCGTATGTATGGTATATGTAAGATTTTTTCTAATATACATATACTTCGTAGGAGTACTTCTAAAAATAAATGAGCAAACACATATTTCGTGATTTCCTGAAAATAAGGGGACTCGAATTACGAAAATATTGTTTATTTTGAAGTCCATTGTAGGGGATTCCGCTGACTTACGCAGGTGAAGTCGCTGGCGTTTGCTAGTTTTCAATAATAAAGAATCAGGAATAAAACATGACGATTCAAATTTCACATTTATGTACCTACATAACTCTAATATACCTATATTAGTCTAATATAAGAATAAAAATTCTAGGATCAAAACTATGCAGATAATTTTGATTCAAAAATAAAAATTCGGAAATAAAAATACAAATAAGGTACCTATATATGTTCAATTTTGGAGTATTTTTTACCATAATATCAATGGACTGGAATGGAAAGCAACAGAATTTCAAAATATTTGACGGTTTAAATGATTTGAAAATATAAAATAATTTTCTGAATTTGAATTTTATTACAAGCAAAACAAATCATTTATTTACAACTGCAATTACCTGTGCCATATAGTATATATTTCTGCGGCTATGAATTTCTTTGTGAATGGTTTTCTTTTTTTTGAAAATTTTGATTATTAATCTGTATTATGTAATTTAATAGCAAAACGGCGTGCCATAGGTTTAGGAGGTGCAAAATGTTTTTTGACAGACTTTGAAAAACGAGGAGGTATACAATTCAATTTTATGTTTGTTGTTTCTTATGTATTCATGTTTGCGCGTTTGGCATATTAAACTTACTCCAATTTTGATGATTCTACTTTCATTCGAATGAATCTAATTGAAAATTAGTTCTAAATTTTGAATCCAGTATGTATTTTCCCCCAGAAATTCCCTCCAAATGTGGGTAAGGGGTAATTTTTTAGAAAATCGGAAATCTAAGATAGCCAAATTGAAGAAACCATATTCGTAAACCTTTTATCTGGAATGTTTCCAAAGACTTCAAAGGTTTCCAAATTATAGACTTTAGTACGGTTTATTTATCGAAAAACTTATAGTATCATTCTGTTGACACTCAAAAATGTGAAATAAATATTTTTTTACAAAAAACAAGGACTGACATTCAGAGGAGACATTAAAAAATACAAAATAATATTTATTCTATTGGTACAGGTACTTTAGAAGTTGCTGCCAAGAGTATCTACCTGCAACTGATACTTTATCTCTTGCACAACTTCAAAATTACCAGTACCAATAGAATGAATGTTATTTTGTATATTTTAGAGCCTCAATTGTTTAAAACGTTCTTTGTTTTTGTAAAAATTTATCTTGGTGAAATTTGAAGATGGAGTTCAGTTTGTTGTGATGAAAGAAAAATTTCTATAGAAACGATGTTGAGTTTTTTTATGCTACCTGGCCTGTGGTAAAACTCAACATAATAGTCGATGACCCCCGTTCCTCGTTGAATATGATAGGCGATATAAATCCCATAGACAATGATAACATACGACTGTCGTCTCGAGTTTTTTTGAGGACAGTTCGACAATAAACATGTTTATCAGCAATTGAAAGTGGATGGCAATCAATGAGTGCTAACTGCATCATAGACAAATATATCGTTAACAAAATTATATCCTTATTATTTGATAGTACGTACTTTTCTTTCAATGCTAGATTTCACAAACAAATTCTGGGTACGCCTATGGGAGCGAAAATATCGCCAATATTAGCGAATTGTGTTCTGAATTTTGTTAGATATAGTTATAGCAGTAGGTACTCTATTTTTAACCCCTGTCCATTAAAAAATATGTCGACTATTTGATATTAGCCATACCTCAAGATGGTAATCGAAGAGAAATTGTACATTTTCAATTCTTTTGATCCGTACATTCAATTTGCAATTATTGAGATTGAACATCAAAATCAATATGTAGCATTTCTTGATAGCGGGTTCATAAGAACGGAAAACAAAATAATTCTGATAGAATTATATAGAAAAACTGGTGCATCAGGATGATTTTAGAACTATTTTATACTTAAAAACTATTACTGCCATAATTTTCTATCCTACAAAAAGACCGTTCTGTCTAACTTTAAATTCGCATTCGAAATATCCTTACTATATGTATATTTGTGTTTGGTTCTTTTCGGGACTATGGAAGAAATGGGGTTTGAATAAAGTTTGTTATTTTACAAACTTTATTTTAGAGTGCAGATAGTCAGATATCTTGTTGGGAATTTATATATGCAATTGCTTTTAAATTATACGTATTAATAACAAATGTATATTTTCTATTTCTGTATTAAATGTTTTGAGGACATGAATTTTTTTGGTTTATTTTTTCAATTATAGGGGAGATTCTCCCATAAAATGGTTGAGAACTGGGCTGAATAACAGCGTGCGCCAACTTTTGCTAACTTAACTGGATATTAGTGTATAAGCGGAAATTATGTTCAAAAGATTAGTTTTTATCATTTCAAAGATAGTTTTGTTCATTTCATTCATCGATCAGATGGCGTTCATTAATCATTATCAGGATATGATTTAATTTATCATCTTATTCATCTTAAATTATCCCGATTGTCAACTAAATAAGCCATAATTGAAATTCAATTGATAAAAACTGCTAACCTATAACTATTGCGTCCCTGGATAGTGGCTCTACACAAATATCTTTTTTAATTACATAAGACGAATTCTTATTGTCTTATTTCCTTTCGATTTTCAAATAGCATATAATATATTATTCTGTATATTATACCATGATCGGTTATGTATTATCATTACAAATTCAACGAGTAACAGAGACAAATATTCTTTCCTCTGCATATCATATCATGAAAAAATATATAGAAACGTTGCTTTTGGAATTTTGAACAATACAATAATTGTTATTTTTAGATGTGTTCAGAAAATCAGAAAACATAATGGAATTTTTAAAGAAAGAACTATTTTCTAATATTCTCCACGTACTTCTTATCTTATCATTTCGTGAGACAATATTTCATAATCATTGAAATCCAAATGCACAGGAAAATCCGGTAGCTCAAAAAAGAAAGATATCATCAAACACACAATTTCGAGAGATGTCCTTAATAGTTATTCACATTCTTAAAGAATATTTGAATTCATTGAAAAAATCACGGTAGGTAGGTGGTAAACGTATTCCACAACGGCTACCTAAACTGCGCCAAAGTTATGCCTGGAAGAACAAGTTTTAAATTTTTAGGTCCTCAAATCAACCATTAAACATATAAAGCAGAATTTGTTTTTGGGGACAGTCCCCAAAAGCACCGCTGGATATATAATTGCTATGAATACCGTCCTCAAAAGTACCATAAGTCCTCAAAGGTGCCACTTGATTCCACAAAACGTCCTCAAAACGACCCTTACACATATATATATATATATATATATATATATATATATATATATATATATATATATATATATATATATATGTTAGTTTGACGTCTTACCAAACTTAGTCACCTGGATGTCTACGTCATAGACGTGACCAACGGTGACTGAGGTACCTATTGGAGACAGAGCGCAGGTACCAGGAAGAGAGCTAGTGATTATATTCTCTGGCTAGTGGTTATGTAGCAGAGAAAGCAGAAGCTTGTGTGGACAAAATATACAAAATATAATTATATCGATGTACCAACAATTGTGTTGATTCAGGTGGTTATTTTATGTTCTATAGAATTTATAAGTTATGTTTTTATATTTCATTTATGTTTTAATTACAGTTTTTATTTCTGCAACAACACGTGTTGGCTTATTTCTATCAAGTCTCTGAAATCGAGACTTATAAATCAACACAATATGGACGATATCAAGGCAAGATTCCATTTCGCGTCAGAGGCGATGGATGCAAAAACCACGATAGTTAAAGTCAAAACCATTCAGTTGGTGGGGCAACCAGAAATTTTTCAATTTCCTGGAGAATGGCAAGGAAGTGAGGCTCACCCAAGACTTTTTGAAAATGCGGTGACCAAAGGGGTCGTTAGAAGTCTGAAAACACGCAACAAATTTCGAAATGTTGTGATAACTTTGATGAAAGGACAACTAAGAGAAGAGTACCTGGATAACGAAGGTAATCTATTTTTTAATGGGTATTATTTAGAGACGATTCAGGCTCATCCCCCTATTTCTTTGAATACTTCCACCCCTGAAACCTTGTCCCCTACAAAACAAATTCATTCTATTTCGAAAAATATGATATTAGAAAAATTTGATGGAAAAAATTTCAATGCGGAAACCTGGTTAGAGCTTTTTGTAACAGAATGTAAACGACTCGAAATAAAAGAAAACAGATTCCCTGAAGTTTTAAGGCTATTCCTAGAAGGTTCGGCTTTGGAATGGTTTTCAATTTTTTTAAAGACAAATTCACTAACACTTGCCTGGGAATTCTGGAATAATTCGTTTGTAGACACTTTCAGTCAAAAATGTATATATATATATATATATATATATATATATATATATATATATATATATATATATATATATATATATATATATTGTAACGTGAAGACTTACCCGAATAAAGACACCCACACACACAAATAGCTGGAAGAACATTCATATCATAGACAGTAGAAAGTCGTATATAGTCCGAGAAATAAGTGTGAATATAAATGTGTATATAGTCGTGTAGTTATTGGTATAAATAAATAAGTGAAACTAAATCGAACCCAGTTTTAATATAAATCCCCGTTACATTGGTTTCAGTGTGGAATCAGTGAGTGATTATATTATAAAATAGGAGAGAATGCGGTTTCATGCAGAGTTGAGTGTTTTCGTGACTTTTTGTTAGATTTAAGTTTAAGACTCTTTAGTTCGTTCTCGTGTGAAGACTTTTCGTTCGTTTTTGTGTGAATGTGAAGACTTTTTCTCGTGTTTGTGTGTAGAATTTTGTTCGTTTTCGTGTCGAAGACTTTAAGAGCTGTATTGACTAATTGAGTTAATAAAGACAATTAAAAATGAAATTGGTGCAGTGACTGTGAAATAACTCAAAGAACGGTTGGTGGTGCGGGATTGTGATGATTTCGGTAATAAAGCGACCCTTCAGAAACGGTTTAAGGACACTTTGATTGAAAATGGAGAAGATCCTGATATGTTCCAGTTCCACTCTCCGGAAGAACTGTTACTGAAAGAGATGAAGGAAGAAGTTTCTAGAACTCTTCAAGATGAAATTAAAGAAATTTCTAGAAATAATAATGAGAAATTCGAGGAAGTGACCAGGACATTTGGGGTGCAATTCGATGAACTCTCGAAAAAGTATGAAAAAATTTCAAGAACAGTTGACGGAAACTTTGTCACGACAGAGAAGAACATGCAGCTACTGCAACAGAAAATCAAAACATTGGAAATGGCAGTTGAGAATGGTCACTTTAGTGTACAAAAAGATGAAATGCGAGCCAGACCTTCAAAGGCAAGGATATAGGGGACTTAGCCGCGGGTAGTATGAAAGTTAAGCTGCCAAACTTTGATGGAAAGTGGTCAACCTATCCAAAGCAATTTGAAGCAGTGGCAATGGCTAACCAGTGGACCGAAGAGCAGAAAGCCGTTTCGTTAACTGCTTCTTTACGAGGTGATGCAGCAGACATCCTAAGGTCTATTCCAGCTGGCCAAGCAAACTACCATGTCTTGCTTTCTAAATTGGAGAATCGATATGGAGACAGTCATCTCCAGCAAGTATACATAGCACATCTGCAATCTCGGGTACAACGTGCAAATGAGAGTATGCAAGAGTTTGAAGGAGAGGTAGCTCGTATTGTGCGATAAGCATGTAGGATATGCTGCCGATAGGTTCCTTGATGAAATTGTGGTGGACACATTTGTAAATGGATTGAGAGAGAGCGAGTTGCAGAAGGCGTTGAAGCTGGCCAGACTAAAATTGCTAGAAGAAGCACTAGCTATTGCTTTGGACCATGAAGCCGCTAGCCAAACTTCTCGAGAGCGCCGTGTAAAAGGGTAAGGTTGTCTCAGAACATCAGAGAGATTGGGATTAGTACATCCATTTGTTCCTGATGGCCTATCGGGCGGCTATGAATGAAACAACTGGGCAGACTCCTGCTAGTTTAATGTTGGGGCGCGAGTTGCGCCTACCCTGTGACCTGGAATTTGGCCGTAGACCTACAGAGGACAATGTCGCGGGAGAAGGACACGTCGACCAATTGAGAGCCAGAATGGATAAAGTCCACGAGCTAGCCAGACAAAACATCCAGCCTGCCAGTGATCGAATGAAGCACCACTACAATATTCGATCAGCTGATGGAGTCTTCAACGTGGGAGACCTGGTTTGGCTGTATAATTCCCAACGACGTCGAGGCCTTTGTCCCAATTCCATGGGAATGCCGAAACGGCATAGGGTGTCAACCAGAGCCAGTGTCACCGTGGCAGCCTCTTGATTGGGTAGAGTGTATGCCTCCGGCCATTTCGTAAAATAATCCATTATCACCAATATGTACCGGTTTCCATCATCAGTCGTAGGAAAAGGCCCTGCTATGTCGATGGCTATCCTCTCAAATGGTGCGCCTACAGTGTATTGCTGAAGCCTCCCTCGGGTGCGTCTATGCGGTCCGCGGGCGCTGGCACACACATCGCATCGTCGGCACCATTCTTCCACGGCTGCTTGACATCGTACCCAGTAAAACCGAGCTCGCGTTTTCTCCAATGTCTTGTTAACAACAAAATGTCCTCCAGCTAGCCCATCGTGGGTTTCCCGAAGTACACGAGCCACCCTGACTCTGGGAATTATTATTAGCGAGGTGGATGTTTCCCCGTCTGGATGCTGCCATTGGTACCGTAGCACTTCGTCATCCAGTTTCAGGCTGTCCCAGAGACTCCAATATGCTTTGGTGATAGAACCAAATTCAGCTACTCCATGCCAGCTGGGTGTTAGTTTGACTGCGTTTTCCATCTCATTATTGGCGCCAAATCTGGATCAGCCTGTTTTTGACGACATCAGACCATTCCTCATCCACTGGTACTAGCGCCACCGGTCTCACAGGAGCGTCATCCAGTGTTTCTACTCCCTTGCATTGTTTACACGCAGTCGTGCAGGGTCTCCTAGATTGTGCATCAGCATTCCCGTGCGTCTTACCACTGCGATGCTCAATCGTGAAGTTGTATTCTTGCAACTGCTCCAACCATCGGGCTACCTGTCCTTCCGGTTCTCGAAATCTCATCAACCAGCGCAGTGATGCGTGATCTGAACGAATAGTGAATTCCTGGCCATATAGGTATTTGTGGAAATGCCAAAGAGTTTTGACAACAGCAAGCAATTCTCGTCGTGTGGTGCAGTATTTGCGCTCTGCCTTACTCAACACCCGACTGAAGTAGGCCACGACCTTCTGCTGACCGTCCTCTTCCTGCAACAGAATACCTCCAATACCGACATTGCTGGCATCTATATCCACATAAAATCGGCAACCTGGTTGTGGGTAGGTCAGTATGGGTGCCGTACACAACGATTCCTTCAACTTCTGATGAGCCTCTTCGCAATCTGGCTTCCACTCGAATGGTTGGTCTTTTTCTGTTAGCCGATGTAATGGCTTAGCCAGGTTGCTGAAGTCCTTGACGAATCGGCGGTAATAGGTACATAACCCAAGAAAGCTGCGAAGCTCTGAGAGATTCCTTGGACGAGACCATTCTTGAACCGCTGCTAGCTTGGCTGGGTCTGGTCGGACTCCTTGTGGAGATACTACGTGACCGAGGTATCGTACTTTCTTCCGGAAGAGTTCGCATTTATCCGGGTTCAACTTCAACTTGGCTCCTTTCAAACGTTGAAGTACTCCTTTCAGATTACGAAGGTGTTGGCCAAATGTCTTACCCATGGCTATCACATCATCCAAACAAACCAGACAGGTCTGCCAAAACAATCCTTTTGGAACTGTATCCATCAATCGCTCAAAGGTGCCAGGATCATTACACAACCCAAACGGCATAACATTGAATTGCCAGAGTCCGTAAGGCGTGATGAAGGCAGTCTTCTCTTTATATTGTTCTTGGATGCCAACTTGCCAGTAACCACTGCGAAGATCCAAGGTAGAGAACCATTCAGTACCTGCCAGTGTGTCGATGGTGTCGTCGATCCGAGGCAGAGGATAAGAATGCTTTCTTGTAACGTCGTTGATTCGGTAAAAGAATCTGATGGAGCCGTCTTTATTTCGCACCAGAACTATCGGCGACGCCCAGGGCTGGTGGATGGTCCTATAACGTTCCGTTCCTGCATATCAGCCAGCAGTTGCTGAACCTCTTCCTGTTTGGCGAGCGTTAGTCGTCGGGCTGCCTGTCTGATCGGAGTGGCATCTCCGGTGAATATCGAATGCTGCACCAGATTAGTATGACCCAGATAATCGTCATGCAAGTAAAAAACGTCCTGATACTTTCGTAGCAGTGCCTCAGCCTGTCGTTGCTCACCACCGGACAGGATTCTGGCGTCGGATATCAACTTCTTTAAAGTTGAGGGCATCACTTGTTTTACTGGATGGCACGTCCCTAATTTCGTCCCAGATTTCAGGACCACTTCCTGGTCGCTCATGTTCATGATTCTGACTGGAATTCGACTATCTTGTACAACGTTTAAGGTGCGTCCCACCAGTAGCTGTCCATTCTGCTGTTGGGGTTCTACCACGCCCACAAACTGTCTATCAGTATCACCAGTGATAGCAGCCGTTAACACCTTTTCTCTTCGTGCCGGAACCCTGGTTTCCTCTTCAATGGAAACTCGGAGAACGGCAGCCGAATTATACCCATCGTCTAAGAGGATCTCTTCACTCTTGGTCTTCAACCTTCGCCTTTTTGGATCTATCAAGATATCAAATGTCGCTAGAAAATCCAGCCCTATGATAGCGTCGTCCCTGATGTTAGTTATCAAGATCACAGTTTGATATTCTCTAGAACCCAATCGAACTCTGATCTCACGTTGTCCCAGGATTGGCAAGCGTTCCCCTCAGTCCGTTTGCATCACACAGGCCCCTGTCCAATGGTTCCCAGCCTCCTTTGATGATATCGGGTCGGTCGATGCTTCGTACTGCTCGAGTGTCTATTAAGAGAGAGCAACTGATACACTCAATTTCTCCATCAACCGTCATTTGTCCTTGAGTCCCGATGACGGCAGCTGATTCATTCCTTTTCAGTCGCTCGGTCTCATTTAGACTGCACTGGCCTTTCCTATGTCCAAACCTTTGGCACTTACGTCATCTCGAAAATCGTGTTCCATCGGTTGTAGGCGAAGTCCTACATCGCCCAGGGCAACAGGCCATGCGATGTCCCTGTTTACCGCATCTCCAGCATCTTGGCACTGACGGGCCTTCCTCCTCCATGTCGTCAACCTCTCTAACTCTCACATTTGGCTTGGCCACCCTCTTAGCAGCTTCCAGTTCAAGTGCATGGACAAGGGCCTCACTAATCATCTTTGGACGCTGCATCCGTACGCCCTGCTGGATGTCACCATCTTTACTAGCACCAATGAACGCTGACACTCCAAGTCTTGCCCGTACTTCACTAGTGACTTCCGCCAGATAAGCCAGATGCGCCAACTTTTCAACATCCGCTGCCAACTCCTGTAACGATTCATTGGACCGTTGACTTCGATGTTTCAATTGGGTCTTGATGATGGCGGCCTGATGTCTCTCCCCAAATCGCAGTTCCATGGCCTCAACCAACTGCTGGAAACTCCATGATTGGCCATCGGGAAACGATCTCAGAACCTCCATAGCACTTCCGCGGAGTGCCAATACCAGTGCCGTCGCCTTTTTCATTGGGCCCCAATGATTAGTGCTAGCGGCTGCCTCGAGCTGCCTCAGATAGGTTGTCCAAGAGGTGCTGCCGTCATTGGTAGGGGCTTGGATTTTACTCTTAACTCTTGTAGAATGTCCTGAGCAGGTGCGGTTTTCTAAGAAGTTGTGCCGCTCCACATCATTGCATTGGATGCTCTCCATTTTGATCTGCAGCTGCTCCGTTTTTGCTTTGGCCTCTTCAGCTGTTGTCACGGTGGCGTTCGTCCTATCTTTAACCTCTTTTACTTTGCAGGTCAGGGCGTCCATACTGTTGTTCCATAGATCCTTTTGCTCTGTCAACTGATCATGAAGGCGATCGACCTGTTCTCTCATTTCTCTTTCAACCGTTCTTCCATACCCTGCAGGATACGCTCCTCTAACCCCAGGGTTTGTTCAGCCTGCTCTGCTAATTTGGCTTCAATGTTGCTGGACTGCTCTGCTGGTGTTTTGGCCTGTTCTGCTAATTTGGCTTCCAGGCTGCTAGACTGCTCTGCTTGTTGTTTCGCTTGCTTTGTTTGTTGTCTCATCAATTCGGCAAGGGTTGCCATAATGGATTCCATGTCTGCCTTCCTTGTGGATATCTTCTGTTCTTGTTATTTGACTAGAAATCCCACTTCTTACACCAATTGAACTGAATTGTAGTTCGGGATCCTTTCAGCTTTGTCAAAATAACAAGAAAACACAACTTTCAGGATTCAGAATTTTATTTTCCCAAAATAAAATTGTTTTGGTAAGCCACTGGCAATATAATTTGATAGCGAATTTATTAATTTCACGTGCAGGCTGGTCTGGTTGCAGATGTCGTCTTCTTGTTCTTTGATGATTCAGCTGGGAATAATTTGATTTTGACTCACACAGATTTTTGTTCTACGAGGTCTCTAGGAGAAATGAACTGCTCGTCGTATGAGATTTGCAGTTTATATAGGAAATTAGATTGATCCATCCTTTTTCCACCCATTTGAAGTGCATTTAACCATTAAAGCTTGTTTGTAAGACTTATACTGAAAAACCTACAATTCGTGTTTATTCAGGTAGGCGTATTAAAATCACCCACATTATTTTCTATGTAAATATTGTATATATTTGATTTATAGTTATTATTTCAGTTATTATAACTGCAGAACACGTGTTGGTTATGTCATCCTAACCTACTTCCTACTAAATTATTGATGTATTTTAGTCTCGAAAGCCCGAGAAAAACGCATTATAAAAATGTGAAGAGTTAATTCTAATCTAGATTTGAAATAAATAACTTATTTTAACTTTTACTTATTAGAATGCTTGACATTAAATAACAAATCAGCGTGCCATAGTTATGCAAGGCGTTCGTCGGGTAAGGATAGATAGATAGAGAGTGACCATGTTGGTCTTTTTGTACCATGGAGAGTGACCACGGCATCTGAACAGGAGGGGTCAGAATGTGAGCAGACGATGTTTGAAGAGCAAGAAATTGAATCCAACGAGGTTACTCAATCGATGTTTTATTTTGGCAAAAATCGATTCAAGTGGAGTAAAGCCCCGTTCAATTCCAGTGGTGTGCGCACACCTCGGCACACCATTGTTGCATCTGCATCGTCTTCAACTCTCTCCAAGCTGAGCCGAAAGATGCTTTACACATTTGGCGCAAGTTTTTTGATGATTCTATATATCAGGAAATTCTTACATGGACCAATACAAGGTTGCAATAAATATTTTTTACAAAAAATTGGACCGACGTTATTAGTTGGTGCACTGAAAAGTATAAAATAATATTAATTCTATTGGTGCTGTTACTTTTGAAGTTGTGCAGTTGCAGGTAGATTGATTACTTTTGGCACCAACTTCAGAAGTACCACCACCAATAGAATTAATATTATTTTATACTTTTCAGTGCACCAACTAATAACGTCGGTCCAATTTTTTGTAAAAAATATTTATTTCACACTTTTGAGTGTAACATTAGTCCCATTAGCGGTAAATCGTTGAACGTTCACTATACCATATCAATGAAGATAGTACTTATCCTATTACTTGCTTGTAGTTGTTATTATAGAGATCCCAGAACATCGCTACGGAAATACGCTTGAATATTTTAGTTGTTACCATTTTAACACCGATTTAACTCGAAAACCGTAACTCTAAGGAAAAAAATGTTCATTATAAATGTTGCTACAAATAATTATATCTTTCATGTAGTATCGAAAAACTTTCAATTTTCGAAAGAAATTGTCCTCTCCACATTGCAAAAATACATATTTAACATGCGTCTATCTCAAAAACCGTAACACTTTTGAAAAAATGTTCACTTTAAACGTTTCCGGATATTGTCCTATCTTTAATTATACCAACTCAGATTTTTGATATTCGAGAAAATTCGCCCCCACCACCCCTTCGGGGGCGGTTTTCGGAGGGAAGGAGATTTCAGATTTGCGTTTTTATGAATATGGGACCATTTCTCAATCCCCTTCTTTCAAATGAGTCCAAAATCATCAGAATCAGAGCTCGTTTACTATATAAAAGGCGCGCACGAACCAAAAAAAATAAATAAATAAAAAAATAAAGCAGACAGTCGAATTGTATACCTCCTCCGTTCGGGGTTCGTCGGTCAAAAATATAGAGCACAATTCAAAACTATAGCAGAGTTGCATGACATGACATGATGAAATCGAGCAAATGCTTTTCTGGGGCTTCTTCTATATTCGCTGTATACATGTCCAACGACGAAGACTGATTTGTTGTTTACTACTGACGGACACAAGATCGGAAAGACAAATAGAAAACAAAACTGTAGCAATTTTATTTGTTGCTCAACACGTTCGTAAGCAACTGTCGTAAAAACTACAATATGGGCATAAATGCCACGATTGATGAAATGTTGATTGGGTTTAGAGGCCGCTCGCATCTCATTATCTATATGCCTCAAAAACCTGCTAAATATGGCTTGAAGGTACAAGCAATATGCGACTTGAAAACATTTTATTTTTATGATGGTTACATATATTCTGGGAAAGGCTCAGACGGTCCTTCACCGTCAATCCTTTTGACAGAAGAAGAAAACGAACTCCAGGTGCCCACACAATGTGTATTGGTATTTATGGATTTACCAAAGATATTACTTTTGTCACCCATGTGCGAAAAAGAACAAAGCTGTTCTTCAGCTGTCATCGATGCATCATAATGAAGAGATAAATGAAGAAGACAATAAACCTGGAATCATATCATACTATAATTTACAAAAGGCAAAAGGGGGGTTGACGAAATCGACAAAAAGTGTTCAAATTATAACAGTGGTCGAAGAAGACGGCGTTGTTCAATGCTAATATTTTTTCGAATCTGCCATGAATGCAGATATTTTGTAGAATTTGCATTTGCATGAAAAACAGCAGACAGATATCTTCTTCTTGAATCCACTGGAAAAATCTCTGGTTGTTCCACAAATGCAGCTCCGGGTTCTAAATAAACATCTACCAAGGGAATTGCGCTTGTCAATAAATAGAGTTCTAGGGGTAGATGCACCAGATTGTCCCATCTTTTTCGAAATATCTGTCCAAGCATTTTCCTTCCTTATATTATCGTGGTAATATCTGCTCTGGGGATCATATAATGTAAAGTATTCTGTTACACATTCAACTAAAACGTCGTCTGACATCACGATATCAACAAAAATCAACCACAAACCCAAACGCTACATTAAATTCCACACAAAAATCGTCGATGGCCGTCAGAGCAATCGGTAGTTTTTGCCTCTCAGTTTTTGCCGTGTCGAGTCGAACGTGCCGAGTCGACGAGTCCGAAGCAGTGAAGCAGTGCGCGGGGCCTCATTTAATTTCATATATATCAAAAACTGCCGAATGCTCTTTGCCGAGTCGACCGGTCCGAGTCGATTCAATGCGCGTCTAGCTTTAGTAGTTTGTTGCAGTTACAGAATACCTGGCGTCATTCTGGAGATGGATGTACATAAGTTTAAACAATTCCTAGTTAAAAGTTTACAGAATACAATGTTTAGTATAATAAATTAAAGCAACCCTGGTGGAAATTTCTAATGATAATATTTTACAGTGTCAGGTAGATTATAGACACATTTTTGACCAAATTCTAAAAAGCAGAGTTCCATATTTTTTAGCAAAACTCAAAGCCAAAATCACCTTCCCTCTAAAAAAGGGAAAAGATAGAAGACTTTTGGCACCAACTTCAAAAGTACCAGCACCAATTGAATTAATATTATTTTGTATTTTTCAGAGCATCAGCTTACAAAGTTGGTCCAATTTTTAATAGAAAATATTTATTTTACACTGCTGAGTGTAACAGAGAGAAAATCGTTGAACGCTCACTAATACCAATTAAATATAGTACTTATCCTATTACCCATGTATATTATTTGCTTGTACTTGTTATTATTCAGAAATCTCCAAATGTCGCGGCTGAAATACGCATATTTCAGATTTTACTACTGCTGTAACTCAAAAACCGTAACTATATGGAAAAATGTTCAATTTAAATGTTGCTACAAATAATCCGGTCTCTAATTTATTTATTTTGTATTTTTCAGTGCACCAACTAATAACGTCGGTTCAATTTTTTGTAGAAAATATGTATAGACTTTACTACTCGAAAACCGTACATCTATGGAAAAAATCAATTCTAATGTTGATGCAAATAATCTGGTTTTCAATTTCGCCGTCTCAAATTTTCAATTTTCTAAAGGAATTGCCGCCTTCACGTAACGGGAATATACATACTTCAGATTTCAACATTGCTGCAACTCGATTATCGTAACCCGTAAGTATTTTGAAAAAATGTTCAATTTAAACGTTTCCGGATATTATCTTGTCTTTAATTCTCCCGTCTCAAATTTTCGATTTTCGAGAAAAATTGCCAACTCCACCCTCTTCCGGGGCGGTTTTGAAAGAGATTTATGATCATTTCTCAAGAATAAGCATTACGTTTACTATAACAGCGTGGTCACAAACTAAAAAAAAGCGGACAGTCGACAGTCCACTTCCTATGATGGGGGTTTTCAGGTGTAAGGAGTTGTTGGAATTAGAATTTGCTTAATACGGGACCATCTTTCAGCACCCCTCTTTCGAAATTAATAATTTTGGTTGGAAGGACATGTTGGATTTCTATTTCTTTTTCCGGCTCTCCTCTTTCAAATAGAAAAAGGATCATCAAAATCGAAACACGTTTAATATGTGAAATGCGCGGACACATAAAAAGCAAACAATGAAATTGTATGACTCTTTCGTTTTGGTGTCGGTCAAAAATAGGACCGACTTCATAATTTGCCACTGAAAAATACAAAATCATAATTATTTTATTGGTACTGGTAATTTTTAAGTTTTGTACTTATCTATAGGTATCTACAAGGAAGATTTTTGGCACCAACTTCAAAAGTTCCAGCAGCAATTCATTTTTTTTTCAGTGCACCAACTAATAAATTCGGTACTATTTTTTAATTATTACGGCAACAATCCTGCACATACATGTAAATGTAATTCAGAAAACGTTGAACTTTTTACAGAATGTTTGATTTTACATTGCTGGATATAACCTTATGTTTAATAATACTAATAAGATTTTCTATTTTCAAGAAACAAATTCCTCCTACATCACTTTGAGGGAAGTTTTTAGAGGAACGGAGAGGTAGGATTACTTTTTTTTGATATGGGACAATCTGTCAGCAGTCCTCATTCAGGCGAATAAATAATAATCAAATTCGGAGTGAGTCTACCATGTGAACCGCGCGAGGAGATTAAAAAAAAGAAAATAAACAATTGAATTATATATATATAACTCCTCCGTTGTGGAAGTCGGACAAAAAGTGGCGAACTGCATGCTGGTCACCCTAATAATCTCTAATACGCTCTTACCTGATCTGAATTTACTAACAACACATTTATCAATCTACATTTCTCTTCATTTTCATGTAGGTTTATATGCACACGTGTAAACAATTACTTCCTAGGTGGTGTGTATATATGTCTTTTTTTAAACAAGTAATTAATCTCTTATATATTGTTCTTGTTAAGTCATATTAGTTCTATTTACCCGTTTTTATCTATTTATCTGTTTTTTAATTAATTAACTTGAATATCTATTCTTAATTAAGATTTGGTAGTCATCTCCAATATTAATCTTGTCTCGAAACAACGGGCTCTGCTTGTATGAATAAAAGGGAGATCCTATAAACAGATATTTCCCTTGAATATGAACCCAATGTAGCGTGGGGTAAGTAAAGACTTGACTGCTTCGGGCTTAGTTCGAACCTTGGTTTGAACTGGGCACGGAACGACGAGTTAAAAGCTCTGAAGAAATCACTAACAAACAGCCTCCCGATGAGCCCAGACTCATCGGGTATCTGCTCCTCTGGGAGTGGACGATACGTTGACTTCAAGGCTTAGGCCTGAAGCCGGCGTATCTTCGTGCCAAGCCAAGATGGAACAGCTACGTCAAGGCTGCATGGCTGAGGGCGAGTCAGGTCGTTAGTAGCGATATCTGGTGACCTCCAGTTTCAATTAGCCTCCTCACGGCACGCGGGGCTCTGCTGTGAGGGACCCTTAGTTCCCTAGCTACTCGTGGGTCTTATTATGAAACAGAATCTAGAAAAACAAATAGAGGATGGCGATCCTCAATCACCAAAAACTAAAGAGGTTGTATAGCGCACCTCAAACTATTCCTGTGGAATCAATCTCCAAGGCAACGGAGCGCCCCAACAGGCCATGGAAGTGGAACCCTGACAGGGAACAAGTAGAATGAGTGGAGCTGCGAAGACGAGGCTTAAATTCCTCCTTCGAGGAGGCGGCATAGGCATTGAAGAGGCACGTGAAAAGGCCCTAATGCTCATACAAAAGCCAAACAGCTTCGGCTAAAATCTCCAAAAGGATGAAGTCTAATGAGTCCTCGCCAGGCAAGACGGACGAAGGAAGTCGACAAGGGTCGAACTCCCAATTGACTCCCTCGACCAGCCAAGCAGCTGCTACTTCTAGAGATAAAGCCGAGAGTCGGAAGATTCCACCTAAGGCTGGGTCCTATAGGAACTTATCAACTTCAAGTTTGGCGAAGTAAAGCTAAACTTAAAAAAAATTGCTTCCCAAGGAGCGAAAAGTCCTGTAGGAGGGGAGGACATGGATCTAGAAGGGGAAACCCAGAAAGATTCTGGCCAAAAACCTACTTGATGGTCGCTGCGGGAGCGGACAACTCAAATGCTATAGTACCTAGAGCCACTAGAAGAAGGTTCCTTGCTGATAATTCTAAGGTAAGAAGAAATTTGACCAAATAAACCTCCAACGATCCAAAGCGGCCATGAGTGTCCTAGAGTCGGTGGTAGATAGAGAGTCAATTGACATTGGTCTGATACAGGAGCCAAACTACAACAGGGGCCAAATAAGAGAGATCTCAAAAAGTACGGACAAACCAATTTAATGAACTAAAAGAGAAAAGCCGTGCGTGGTCATAATCCTAAGTAGCAGAATAAAGCTTACACTCGTAGCCCAGTTTGTCGGGAAAGACCTGGTTGCAGTACTGGTTGACCTAGTGATTGGGGCACAGAAGATGCAAGTGATCTGCGCCTCGGCTTACTTCCCGGGAGAGGAACGAGAGGCCCATCAAAGGAGGTGAGTCGATTAATTAACTACTGTATATTAAAAAGCTTGAGCTTCATTGTCGGATGTGACACAAATGCCCATCACTTGGCATGGGGCAGTTCAAACATAAATTATAGAGGGGAAAGTCTCTTCGAATTTCTAAACCGAAATAATTTACAAATTACTTTCGTAAATCAAATAAGACAAGAGGTCCTAGACAATACGTATACATATACCCTTATGTCTACAAAAATTTCCAAATGGAGAGTTTCGGATGAAGCCTCGATGTCAGATCATAATTATGTTCTGTTTAAGATGGAATCCGAGAGACCCCAACTGGAAACGAGAATAGTATCCCCTTACTTTTAGATGGTAAAGAAATAATGCTTTCCAAGAAAGTTAAATATCTAGGTGGATCAAAAACTGAACTGGAATAGAAAAATTACAGATATAAAGGAAACAGCCTTAATGAATATCAATGTATGCAGACAACTACTGGGAAAAACATGAGGTTCACTGGTCTTATGTTACAATAGTCCAACCGGCTATAACATATGCAGCCTCAGTCTGGTGGCTGAAAACAGAACAGAGTTCAATTCAAAATGATCTCAAAAAAATTCAAAGAATAACTTGCATAGGAATCTCAGGGGCAATGCACAACACCAACTGCAGCAATGGAAGTCACCCTGAACTTGACTCCACTGCATTTGCATATTCAGGGGTGTGCATTAGACGAAGCCCTGAGAATTCAAAGAACAATCAAAACAAGATATGCGAGAGTGACAGGACACTGCAGTATTCTAAACAATATCCCATATCTAAAAGACATTCCAGTTGATGATATGGGAACAAAACTCTGCTTTAACAAAAACTAAGAAATAAAAATTCCAAAAGTGGACGAATGGATGAAGACACCTCTACCTGTGGAAAAGGAAAGAAGGGCCTTAACCTGGTACACAGATAGTTCACTGCGGGATGGCAAAGCACGCCTGGGGATCTGTGGACCTTCCACGGAAATACACAGATCCCTAGGCGGGAGTTGCACAATCTTTCAGACAGAAATAATGACTATTATAGAATGCACTCATGTGCACAAGAACATTTATGGCAACGAAAAAGCTGACTCTCTGGCCAAAAAAGACTCAACAGCCATGAGCCATTCTGCAGACATGCAAAAAAACATGTCAAAACAGAAACAAAAAAATGGGACTCAATGCTGAAAACCAAGTACTGGTACGACCTAGAGCAAGCCAGTCAGGCCAAAGGGCCTGATAGACTGGCAATACTCAAAGGAAAATAACCTACTTCTCCTTAAAAGAAATGACCTTAGAAACTTGGATGGATTTAACACAGGTCATTATCCCATCAAAAACCATCTATAAAAGATGGTTTTTGTTGAAGATGATTCCAGCAGATTTTGCACAGAAGCAATTGAATCTGAGAATCACCTACTAACTGAATGCGAAGCGCATAAAAGACTAAGAATCCTAGGAAGGGCGTTTCCCACCTATGAGGCCCTAAAAGCATGTGGTGTAAGAGCACTAATCAACTATTTCAAGAGCTGGACTTAAACTCAGAAATATCAGTACCATAGTCGGGATGGTAGAAAAGACCTTAAAGTCGAGGTGTCCCATAAAGGGAAATGTCCCTAATATCGGTCTTTTCCATAATAATACTTAGCGAGTATCTCGTTATTCATGCATTTGTAATTGTTTTGTAATTCATTGATATTTATGTATCTAGCATTATTTTTTTATTTTTATGAATAAACTTTATTATTATTTCTATAATCTAGTCGATATTCGAACTTGAATCATATCCATTTATCAGCATTATATCCATATCAACGTCGCTTTTTTTAACTATCTCTCAATTTGTTCGAAAGCATTTTTTTTCGTATCTATAATTATTTGATTTCTGTTATCGATTAAATTTAATTAATGATCTTAAATTAAATCAACTTGAGATAATGTGATAATCTTGAGGCTTCTAATTTTGTGAAAATAAAGTATCAATAGATATTAGACGATTCATATTTTAAAAGAAATTTTAAGATGAAGATCATCCTAGCAATTGCAATCTTCTGCTCTTTAGGATTCGGTAAGCAATTTTGCAATGGTTATACAAGAAATTTTTCTAAACATATGAAAAACTAAGACTGACATAGAGACACTTTTATAGTTCGTCTCTATATGGAATCGTTCAAACGGATGATATCCCGAATAGATATTTAAATCATTTAACAAAATTTCTTGTCAATATTTTCTTCTATTGTAGATATTTTCAGCTCTTCCCACATCAGATGAGATCCCTGCTTACGAAGTAGAGCCCGGGCATGCGCCTTTCGTGGTGTCATTGCAATACAAGTTTATTCAGTACTTTAGCGTATGTGCCGGCGTTGTTTTAAGTGAAAATCTGATATTGACCTCAGCTCGTTGTGCAAGTACTATATGGCATGTTTCAGTCGGAGTAACTAGTCTACCAGACGATAAAGGAGATGCTCAACAGAATTCTGTCCAAGTGGCTTTGAGACATCCCAAGTATAACAAGTGAGTTTTTTGATTTTTTCAGATGATATAAACTGTTATTTCTTGAAGGTATTGATGAGCAAAGCTTAAACTATCATATTCAAATGTTATATTTCGTTACAGTAATTTTTTTTAATCAGTTTTATGACTATCTGAGATTTTTCTGTGTAAGACGTCTCCTAACATTAAACAAATATTACACCTTGATTAAAAATTATTATTCACCTATGGTATAAAATATTCCATCCAATTCACAGATCAACTAGTGAAAATGATATTGCTGTCTTGAAGTTGAAAACGCCATTACAACTTGGCCCGAAAGCACAGGCAGTTACATTACCCAAACAAGGCGAAGCTCCTTCCAGAGATCCAGCAGATTTGTATGGATACAATCTAAGGTACATTTCATATGGACCACTGTTGGTTTCAAAGAACCAGACACTTATATCTCGAGAAGGTAAGAAGATTGACATAACTTTATAGTTAATATCTGAAATTACTTTTTCTCTATCCTAGAATGTGCGAGACAAGTAGATCATCATTTCACCTTAGAAACCTCTATTTGCACCTCACCAGTGGGCACTGGTGACGGTGATCTAGGTGGTCCACTTATTCAAAATGGTGTGCTTATTGGTATAATTAGTCGCAATACTCGTCATCGTCGAGAGGCAGATACGGTTGCATTATTCACCGCAACCAACATGTATATTGACTGGATCAATAACGTCACCAAGTCGCTATTGTAATTTATCTACTTCTCTGTCAATAAATAATTTTTGCTAATGACGTATATTTTGTTCATTTGAAGTAGTAGATTAAGTCTAGATATTGCTAACAAAAATTTATAGAGCTAGCTTCTAATAAACGAAAAAAAAATGAGGTGCAGCTCTGTTTCCTGACTATTTTATACATTGTAATATGCACTTTTAACTACAAAAAGATCTCGAATCTAAGAATTTTAAAAAGATTTCAAACTAAAAATTTGGAAAAAAATATTGAATTGAAAAAAATCCTGGCATCAAAATTTTAATTGCTAGCTAGTTAAAAAGTAAATTTATGATAAACTATATTGTAGAAAGGACCCCACGCTTTTCTTCAATAAAATGTATTATTTTGTTAATACCTATAATTAAATTCTTATTTTAAACTTATCACAAATTTTACAATTATAATGAACCCGTGGAGTTTTATTACTTAAAAATTATTATCTTATTTTTAGTTCAGTTTGTCACTAAGGCGTATTTTGTTGAAGTTTATTTTTATATTTTTGTCTAAGAATTTTCTAATTCTTTTTAAAATTTTAAATTCGAAATATTCTCCTCCATTTCTTATTTTCCAAATAATTTTTTACGAATATTATTGTTTTCATCCGCATCCACACGTTTGCAAATTTTCAAGTTATCCAGACGACGCTAAGTTGCTGAAAATGTAGTAGCTAATACATGATCAAAGGGGATACTTTTGCTCTCATGAAAAAGACAGCACCCATATCTGTCTTCTATTTCTATTCGAAGATACTTCATGTTTTCACATGGCATTCCTATTCTATTTTTTTAACTCTCTAAATATTTTTATAACAGCCCAAGGCCGTACTTAGTCCCTCCCAAAGAAATTCATGGGAATAAATGAGTTGTAGGAAAAAAAAAATATATTGCTTCATGGAAATCTTGATCGATGTCTATTTCAAAGAGTAGAAGACAGCACTTCGATCTGATACTGCCAGGTCATCCGTGATTCTAATGTTTCGTCTACTAAAATTGTGGCTATCTTAATTTTTTTCACACCACTTTATTTTAATTGATAACGTATTTTAGATAACTCCTACTGAGTCCTAAAGGTTTTTTATCTTCTCTTGGTGGGGTGTTATTCCAATAAAATAGCCAGTTTTGTATTTGCTTAATAGTCCTAAACTTAAATAAGTTTGAACTGCAGAGATCAAGTCCTTTACCACATTTTAAACTTTATGATTCCTGTCATTTTTAAATAGTTTTTATTACTTTCGGTTCTTGTATCAATGGACTCCGCAACGATTTCTCAGGCCCCATACGGTCTAGAGACTTGAAATTTCGAATTCGTACTTAGATTGCAGACATCTCGCCGCCTGTTAAGCTCCAAGTGTGATCCAATATTGGTAATTATAATTATCTCATTCAATCTCATTCAACCAAGATCATTATAATGTCGACATGGAACGACAATGGGATCCGTCACTGGAATTACGCACGAGCATGGAGCGTATATATACGTCTCGTTCTCTGGTATATAGGTACTTTTTGGAAGATCGTCTATGGTTATGTCGCAATTGTCAGACGTCAGACGTTATTGTTAATTTAAAGTTTAATTTTGTGTTGTGGTAGACAAACAGTAATTTGTTATGGAATTGCTGTTGCTGGCAAACACATATACATAATACATAAGTATAGTTAAAATCGAGAAAAGGATAGCAATAGTAGGTACTCATCGGTACGGTTTAAATCTTAAATGCCCAATAAAAACTATTTTTAATTTTTTTCAAAAATTTCACTTGTTTGATTTTTCTGATTTGTTGTTGTTAGGAATGTATCTGTACCAGACAATCTGTACATCGCTGTTTTTTCCGGTGGATGTATACAGTGTGTCCACATTTCGATGCTCACCATTGGTATATCGGTTATTATAAGAGATAGAGCAACGGTTAAATGGGCAATGTTTTTCAGATTTTTTTTTCAATCCTTATCAGACCTGTCCTGCAATTCTGCCAATGTCTGGTGGCGGGTCCTGAATCGCCAGCAGCAGGCAGAGCGGGGGATGCAGGTGGCGGTTCTTTGGCCTCCTTTGCAACGCAGCGTAGGGAACCCATGGCATCTACAGCAGTTGTCTGGCTCTTCCAGGCTCCGGTCGCACCAGGGTGCGCCGGGTGTAGGGGTCCTTTAGGTTTCTCAGCCTGTGCAAGATTTCAGAAATAATATAATATTTGGCAGTGATTTCGTTGGGTAGCTCAGACAAATAGAGGTGATCGAGATATAGGCACCTACGTAGTATCCTTCTATCTGTAGCCTCCATTCGTTCGAGCGCACGCAGGTGTAGGGTAGAATAAGGAATAATTCTGTAATCCATGAGTGGCCTAACAAACGTTTTGTAAGTGTGTACTAATGTTTCAGTAGTGCATCTACCGAATCAGCCAACCATCGCGGTGATGAGAGAGGATATCTGACTCTGTTAAGGGTTTCTTGGACGTCAGTATTCCAGCTGAGATCGCGCGTAAAACACACCCCCAGGTAGCTTATCTTGTCCTGGAAATGGAGTATCTCGCCCCAGAGCGTTGGGCGGATATCTTCAAAGTTTAGATTGTAATTTTGAGATCGTCCATGTTTGCACAGAATAGTTTGAGTTTTATTTGTATTAGGAATGATGCGCCATTTATGACAATAATCCGAGAAAGCATTCAACAGAAATTGGCCTTGCCTACATAGAATTTTGCTTGTTCGTGATGAAGTGACCAATACTGTATCGTCTGCAAATGAAATACTGTTTTAATACTAGGAAAATAATGAATGAAAATAAGGTAAAGCCAAGACCCTAGAATCGAGCCTTATGGTACTCCAGCGAATGAAGTGAAGGGTTCAGAAAATACAGTACCCATTTTTACTCTGATACTTTGATTAGATAAAAAGGATGTAGTTAATTTGATCTAAAATTGCATCGTTTATGGATTGTTTTTTCGAAACCCGTATTGAAAAGGTGGTTAAGTACCACTCTCTTCAACAGTATTTCTTAGATGGTTGGTGAGAATTCTATCAAATACTTTGCCGATGCATTCTAGCAAAGAAATGGGTCTGTAAGAATTTAAATCTGAAAGCGGTTTTTTGGGCTTCGGTAAAAATTACCGTTTATGTTTCAAAATTCGCTTGAACGACTAAGTATAGTAGTCAGAAAACATCATCAAGAAAAGCATTCCTAGCGTGCTCTATCGGTATGTAGCACAGGCGACAGGGGCGCTCAGAATCATTAAGTATTTGTCAGGAAATATCATTGAGTGGGTCATAGCTAGCACTATGGACTGTAGAAGAGGACGGCAATCTTCAATGTGTAAATGTGCTCAAAAGAGGGTACCAAAATTTTGGACTAACAAGGGTTCTTAAAAGATCCACATAGCGCTGGTTGGTGATATTTTACTAGAACAACGAAAAGAGGAAACAGCAAATGATATGTATTTATATATGTCTACGGTACTTTTATTAGATGTTATAGTGTTCTCCGGATGTTATGTATATTTGATGCATTTTTGTGTCTGTGATTGAGAGAAGGGTTGTCTATAAATTTGTATGATGAGTGATTATATCGAGTGATCCTAAAAAAAAGCATTCGCAATCATTCGCTGTAGGCATTTGAAATAGGGAGCGTGTTTTTACGTGAATCATCTGCAATTGCATTTATATTGATTGAAATATCACTAGTCATATTAAGCTTTCTATTTGTATTTAGCAAAGACATGTTCTCATTTTCAAAGGCCAACTGGGATGAGTTTTTTTGGATTGCTCGATATATTTTTCGATAAAACGCAATTATTTCAGAGGATTCTGAGTGTTAAATACTGCTGAAAAAAGAATATACTGGAATCGCAATCTAATTTATTTCTTGCAAGAACGTAGAAAAACATCTACTCTCTTTGCAAGGCATTTCTAAAGGAAATAACATTCTCAATAATCAAAATTAGAGCACGGTTAGTATGCAAGATTCTCGGACGTATATAAAAACAACATACAATGGATAGCAAATTGCATGAGTAATCTAACATCAATATTTTAAATCTTCCTCTCCAGCGCATAAAGGTACCGCAAAATTGGTCACATTTTATCAACACTAAGATTGCACTCCTCCTATACCCTCCATAGCGCTAGCACGCTCTATCAATGGGTAGAGCAGACTCACTCTAGCGGTTGGTAGAGCAGCTACCTACGGTGGACGCCTCATAGTCAGTACTCAATCGCGACCTTGAGCATGCCTTGGCCAAACACGTCTTGAAGCGCCATGGACTATTTTCCTAGTGTGAAATTTTTACTTTAATTATACCAATTGTCAATATTTCAGACGAAACGGTAGATATCTTTTCACGCGTATAATATAGAAAATCGAATGCTGTAATGTCTTTACGGGATTACTGTTTATAATTATGAACTCTTGAATATGGATGTTATAACACTTCTCAATAATAATTCGAGTAATCTTTCCAAATTTTTAGATATTAATATCACTAACAGAGGGTTCTTATTTTCATTAGTCCGTATATAAATTCTATATTTTTATGCCTATCTTCATCTCTCATTTGATAGGTATAAAAATTTCATTTTCCTAATAATACACCACCTCATAGCATTCACAAATTATTTTATATTTACAGATATTATAAAATCAATTAATCATCCGGTAAGATATTTCGTTATCGATCTTTATACTTATACCAATCTATTCTCGATCTCTTGATAATTACTTATTATGAATTCGAAGAATAAAATACCTATTTGAATGGAAGATGAAAGAAATCTGCTATTAGCTTCTGCAGTCAAATGGGTTGATAACAAATTCATCTAGATAGCCCAAAAGCCGAATATATTCACCAATCTTTGGTAGAAAACCATTATTTTAGTACATAATACACTCATTATCAATGCATCAATTCTGTCATTTACATCAGCGGAGCACTCCTCATGGTTGGTGTCGACCAGACTTGAACATAAGTACGACTTCGCCATGAAGCATCGACTATCGGTTAAAATTGCATATTTGAGAAATGCTTGAGCCTGAGAACGAGCGAAGTTCATACGGTCATTAAGACTGTCATTTTGTTTTATGCAGTCCAGCAGCAAAAAATCTGGTGGGTCCACTCACACGACTTTCCTACTGCTCGCAGGCAAATCCCAGTGAATAAAAAATCGTCCGATCAAAACGAACAGCAATGGTTATATTACATTATTTTTTTGCAAGATGAACCCCTTAGCCAGAATCTGAAGACATGTAGAACATGTGGAAAATATAGAATTTTATTCAAGCATAACTTTATTTGTCGGAGATGGCGCTGTATGTGCATGTTGAAGGGCTCTCAGAAGAATATTTTAGGCAAATCTAATCAAAATTCTTAGAGCCGTTTTCGCGCTACAATATTGAGCAAATCAAGTTTTTTGCCTATAGCTCTGCACCCAGTTTATACAGGACTCTCATTCAGTGCCACCGGCGAGTGGTATTGGTACCAAACAAAATAAAAAAGAAAGCAACAAAATACACCGATCCGTACCCGAGATAATGTTGTCACAGACAGACAGACCAATGGCTGAAAATATGTTTATTAGACTTAGAAAGCTCTGAAACGTCAACATTTGTAAAAATCTCGATACCGAAAATTTCACCCGAATACGATACTTTCCTTATACAGCTACAGTAGCGTAGGAAAGTAGAAATAGTGTTCCCTGCAGCTGACTGGGTTTCAAGGTTTTTTTGGCAAATCAAGGATCTCTATGTTATCCAACCATATCCATCAAAACATGTTTTAGCTCTGGTGAATTATTATCTTTTTTGTTCCCTTGGTTTGACAATTTATGCAGAACACAATGGCATTTTTCTATCGGAGCAATTTGTGAAAAGCGAGTGATTATTTTTGAACGTAGAAATGATAGCGTCGCTTAGTTTTCCACGTCTCTTTCCAGGGATAACCTAATTATCTCAAATCGAAAAACTAGAATGTTGCGACCTAGAACGGATTCATAATTATCATCCATTTACAAAGTCTTTCTCCTCTTTATAAAACAGAGGCGAATGGCTTTAGCTTTTTATTATTATTACTCTTTGTTTTCCTGAAAAACTTTCAAATATTATTTATTGCGTCCATATGCCATTTATTTAAGTAAATGTAAAACTTTTTGGGAACAACATGTAATCGGCAAGTCTAAAAAAATATTTAAACTAAATGAAATTTACAACAATGCTATGTAGTTCTTGTCAATCATCATCAAATTATGTCATGATAAAATGAAAGATGTTTATTCACCGTTTGCCTTTGTCGTATCCCTTGAATCTCAATTATATATTCAGCAGATATTTTTCCATATCTAGAAATATTTGTTGCTATCGATTAAACTAAAGGTACTTACATCACATCGATTCGAGATAAATGATAGTCTTCACGCTTCTTACTTTGTAGAAATAAGCCTTCCAAGATTTATATTTTGAAAGAATCTGTAACATGAAAATCATCATTGTACTCGGGCTTGTCTGCTCTTTGGGTCTGGGTAAGCAATTCATATCCACATTACCTACTTAACTAACACTTTCTAAAAATAGGAGTGACTTCTTTTAATGACGGACTGAAAGTACAAAATAATATTCTATTGATCATATAAGAACAAACCATATATTTCACTTTTAAATAATATTAGCTGATTCTATTCTATTAGGTATTTTCAGCTCTTCCCAGATCAGATAACATTCCGGCTTACGAAGTAGAACATGGACAAGCGCCTTTCGTGGTCTCATTGCAATACCGCCCATTTATTCTATACCAGAGTGATTGTACTGGCGTTGTTATCAGTGAAAAACTGATTCTAACTTCAGGTTGGTGCTCAGGTAGCCCATTGCGGTGGCATGTTTCAATTGGAGCTACTAAACTACCTGACGATAAAGGAGATGCTCTACAGAACATTGCCGTATTAGTTCAGAGGCATCCCAAATATAACAAGTGAGTGTAAAATCCTACTTTCAGATGATCAACACAATTCACAAAGCTAGTATACAATGCTGAGTTACTCTTTTCACATAAGGAAGTCAACAATCTCAACATTTCGTTAACACAAATCAAGAATAGACCAGGTCAAAAGATCAACCACTTCTGTGCAACTCTGGTCAACACCAGGCACGTTTTCATAAACGAACCATGCCTGACGGTATACATCCCATTAAAAGTTTTCTCAAAGTAACGACTATATTTTCTTTGAAGATATAGTTTTGCATTTTTTATCATTTCTGTCCTCGATCAAGGAAAAAGTTCCTTCCAATTCATCAAAAATTGTAATGTGATTTATCCACGCCATGCCAAATAATGTATTATATTTGCAGTGTAACTGGTGAAAATAATATTAGTGTGTTGAAATTAAAAAATCCATTGAAATTTGGATCTAAAGCGCAGGCTGTTAAACTGCCCAAACAAGGTGAAGCTCCTTCCATGGATCCAGCAGATTTTTATGGATACAATCACAGGTACATTTCACAAGGAGCACTGTTGGTTTCAAGGAACCAGACACTTATATCTCAAAAAGGTAAAAGCTCATGGTCAATTAGTTTAAAATTGAAGCAGAATTCAATGTTTTTTTCTCTTTTAGAATGTAAGAGGCATGTGGATCCTCATTGGAAACTAGAAACTTCTATTTGTACCTCAGCAGTAGGTACTGGTGACGGAGATCAAGGTGGTCCACTTATTCAAAACGGTGTGCTTATCGGTATTATTGGTCAAAATACCCGTTACGAACGAGAGGCAGGTGCCGTTGCAATATTTACCGCAACCAACCTGTATATTGATTGGATCAATAATGTCACAAAATCACTTTGGTGATTTTCTTATTATTTATCAATAAATATTTTTAGCTGATAAAACAAAATACATTTTCATTTTAGGTGAAAATGAAAAATCAGTCATGCAATATCTTGTACTACAAAAACTTGTCAAAGAATATTTTTCAAATTAAAAAATCTTGCTGGGGTTCATTCAAACATTAAGTTAGCCTAATTTGCTTTTAATCTTGCATCCATTTTCGCTCATATTTTAATCACTAGTAGTTCATATTCTAAATGGAGATCAAACGCTTAATATTTTGAAATTCGGAAAAAAGTGCTCTTAAGAGTTCCGTTCCGATGAAAAACTGAAAAATAAATAAGATCACTCTGGTGTCTCTTCGTCCGTTTATCACAGCTCATTTTATCCGAATCTACAAAATGGAAAAAGTTGATTTTTTTACTGAAAATCATATTTACGGAAGAAAATAGTTCCTTCCAATTCATCAAAGATGTAAGGAAAGGCACTTCTCAAAGAAACTAGTGGATGAATCCAAATTTGTCTTTCTTGATTTTTTTCTTCGATTTTTTAACCTCTTTCAAATCAATGAACTGATTATGATAACTTCTTCACCAGAATCTTCCGAGAAAAAGAGAAAACACAACGAGAACCAGATTATTAGGTTATTGATGTTGAGGAATTTTGAAGAAAATGCAGAATATATGCCTTGAGTCATAGTTTACGAAAGAAACCTTTTCCACATACGCGATTCGCACTTGATACTTTTTCATTAATCTTTCAATTCAACTTCAATTTTTGAGAAAAATCGCTATTAGGTTTTCAAAAACCTAAATCAAATATAATACGTTATTTATCACTGGTAAGGCATATCTCTCTTAATACTTTATCAAAGCTATTGACTGAGATGAGATTTTGAAGATTACGTTCCCGCTAATGACGAGAAATAATACAACTTGTTTGAAAGAAAAGATCTTTTTGAGATAAATATCTAAACAATTTGAGCCAACTAAAACATATAAATTTCGCCATTTGTTGAAAATCTGTCTAACTATAATGTGTGTGAGGAACCTTCTAATACGTAGAACACTTATTTTATTAGCTTGAATGGAATGCTTTCTAGCAAGTCAAACTGAGAGATGGCACTCTCTCTGGGTATTAGGGCAGTTCAAAATGTAGTTTGAGACAGTTTCCAAGTGGTTTGGAATTTTGTTCTACTCGAACGCCAAATAGCAGTTTGCAAATCACGTCTTCCCCTTTCTTACAATTTGAATATCTTCAATCATTTTCTAACCTGTAGGATAAATATTACATTAATCATATCATAACACATAACTGTTTCATTAGAATGTTAAAACTAGGTATAGTATCACATAGTTACACGATGAATTATTTTGAATAAAAAAAAAATTATTATATATATATATATTCTTCATCTACTTTTTTTATATAGATACAACTGCATCTGAGAGACTGACCCTAAACTCTACGCCTCTGACACAATTGTCATTTTATTATGAATTTTAAATTTTGTAAGACTTTCAATATAAATAATGTGTCCATTCCATTTACGAAATATATTATATATATTTTCCAGGTAAAATATTTCTAATTAATATTAATTTATTTATATTCTCTTTCTCTCATCGTTTTTCCATAATGCCATATAGAAAAGTAAAAAACTTGCTTTTGAAATCAAATTTTTCCTTACACACTCATTTCATTATTTTTATAAAAAATAGTTATTTTTGTATTAAGTGCGTAAAATGAGTGTTTTTTAATGGCACATGAGAGTGTGAATTTTTCTCACCGTGAAAAAAGACTTTTTTTCACGGCTAAACTAATTCACAAAATAAATATAAAATATTAATTTTTGAAGGATTTATTTTTAACAGTCAATTATTAATTGATTATTCATCATAAAACAATTTCATTTATTGGAATAATAATTGATAGGAAAGTTTGTACAATTACTTCCAACATAAATTTACGAAGATGTATGCAGAAATGTTTTTTGACCGTTATACAAAAAATTTTGTTTGTATTTCGTGTATAAAATTCGTGTTTTCATGGCATATTCGAGAGAATTTTTCACACTCTCATGTGCCATTAAAAAAACACTCATTTTACGCACTTAATACAAAAATAACTATTTAAATAAGGTATTAGCCTCTAAAATAATATAACGATATTGAACGTAACGTTTCTCGTTTCCAAAAAAAAGTGATCATAGACAGGTCATTTTTGGCTTTACTTTCTGAACATGTAGGACATTATCACGTAAAATGAATGGGAGGATTTTATATTTGATGGAATTCGTTTGTGATAGTCGTGTGAGTAGACACACCAGAATTTTTTCATCGAAATCACTTCTTTATCCCTATGTTCTAGATTCCAGAATATCTAATAACAACAAAACCTATGAAATATTCATAGACATATGGATGACTTTAGAAATATTCTATCTTACAAGTAACAGGATTATTGAGAAAGCCATAATTTGGAATTTCCTAAAGAGTTTTATTTTTAAATAGAATGCTCTATATATTTTCTGAGTTTTGGATTCTATTGAAAATACATTTCAGTACATATATATTTTATTTGTTTATCCATTGACTACAATAATTTCAACGGTATATAAATAGAAACATGAAGAATGATCTATTAACTTGTTCAGGTACACTAAAGACAATGTTGTTTAATGTTACCAAATCAAAGTCAAAATTATAAAACTGAATCTTATTTCTATTATTATTCGAGGCTCTTATTCAAATTACCTATTAAATAAAAATAATGATTATCTTTACATCTTATTCTAATTTTTTGGCTTTAATGGAGGTATACTATGTACAACGCAAAAATCAGCTATATTAGTATCCGCGTCCATGAATGTCTCCATAGTATGCATCTAGTTCGTATCCATTTCCATATCCCTCATAACCATCATAATCGTAGTAACCACCTTTAGTGTAGCCTGTTAACATTCAAAAAATAGCCTCAGGAAAAACTTTATGCTAGCCTTATTCGTTAGCAAATTTTAGTTCCGTACTAAAGCTTAGTTTTTTAGTTAGTTGCTATGGAAAAAATAATACCAAGCATAACAGTTTTAGTATGAAACTAAACTAGTACCGATCTAAGATTTTATTATGATAAAGTTTGTTACAAAACAGTTGATCAATGCCTCAGGTGAGTATAACCACAGTATAAAGACTGATGACCATAGGCTTAGCGCTTATGTATGTGTGTATGACTCACTAAACTCTAAGATCTAAGCAAGCCAAGTAGCTTATAAGAATGTTACTAATTAGCCTTTACATGATGACACTTTATTTTTTTAATAAATTAACCTTTGACTAATCACAAAGTTCTGTAAGAACTTGAAAATGCCTTGAATAGCTTAAGTATCTCAAAATGAAGTGAATTTTATCATTATTGCATTTACTGTTTCTTGATCGATAGCTAACTCCTGAGAAACGATCCTTAAATCTATACTTCCTCTTTAAAGTACCTAAGTTGATATTGTTATCTCACCTAGAGCGTTAGTGTATTTGATTACAGGTTGCTTCACGTATGCTGCTTGTGGAATCACCTGCTTCACATAAGTGGGAACCACTTCCTTGATATAAGATGGTACCACCTGTGGTACCACAGCGGCTGCAGGTATGATCTTTTCATGTGGTTCTGGATGAACTGAAGGACCACTCTTGGATACAACAGCATTGAATCCATTTACGGGATCTGCTACATAATCGACTGTCCTGATGGAACCATCAGGTTCTACTAGCGAGTACTGACCTTTGACGACATCCCCGTCCCTGGACTCGCTTTGACTTTTCACGTCACCCGTTTGAGGATCGTGAACGCCATATTTGAAAGCGTACTTTGGGTGAGACTGTAAAATTTGAATGTGCTATCAGTACCTACATTGTTCTCTTGTTGGTTCTACATTAATTGATGTCGAAAATCAATGAGATCACTTAAATAATAATTAAATATGATATTAATAAAGATAACCAGCAGGTTCTGCGGGTAAAGCCTAAGAAATGTTCATGGTTCTTATCTATTCTAATGTATATACGAAGACTGTGTGAATTCTGCTCTAGAGACCTGATAGTTATTAGGCTACTCTACTTAGGAAAAGGAGTCAAACAGAAGGTAGTAAAAGCCTCCTCTACAACTCACGAACACCTTCACCAGCTCCTGAGGTTGACGAACTGGTGCAACCTGTAGCTATTATTCGGAGCAGACGCAAACGACCACAACTAAGTGTGGGGTAGCGGAGATAAATATAAAATGCGTGAATATCTCTCAGAGTTTATCTTATGTAATAATTTGGATGAAGCTACTCAATAAAAGATCTGAACCAAGTTTTATTATTATTCTAAGGAAGGAAGTAATTGATATTACTTTAGCAAATCGAAATATGATCGGGTTGTGCAGTGGGAAGTTTCAGATAAGATATCACACTCAGACAACCGGCATATCTAAATGAATATCGACGACATATATAAGCCAGAACAGATGAGCGGAACCCTGCAAACACATACTGGTCAGTTACTGTAGAGGTGCATGAATTGAATGTTTCTTATAAAATAGGAAGTGAGTACTATAGACACAACGATAGCAAGAGGACAGACTAATTAATATAAGTCTGTCCTCAGACCTCTAGCCCCAGTAATAAAGCGGTTTGCTCGTGGAATAGGAAACTGACTGAACTGAGGAAGAAAACGCGAAAGTTATGGAACAAAGCGAAAAAGACAAGGAGAATGGAAGAATATAGCCAGGCCCTGACATAGTGTAACATATAAATAAGGATTACCAAAAGGTGAACATGGAGGAACTTTTGAATGGAAGTTGAAAACACCCCGGAAGCAAGTAGGCTGTATAAAATCCTATCTAAAGATCCTATAAATACCATAGAAACTTACAAGAAACCTGATGGGAAGATTACATAGACCGGGAAGGAAACTCTGAAAACTTTGTTATAAAACCTTTTTCCAATATCTCAAATTATTATCATCGCTGAAATTTGCAATAGGGCGAACGTTTTGAAATAATCAGACCAAATATAGATGATTTGTAGATTGCTGAGGCTATAACATATAACGTGCATATAACATTGAATGGGCTATTGACAGCTTTGAACCATTCAAATTGGCAAGGGCAGACAGTATATTTCCCGCACTACTACAAAAAGGAACGGGCCTTCTAATCCGGATCTTATGCAAATTATACAGAAGCAGCCTAACAATATGACTTGGCCCAGAAGCTTGGAAAACTGAAAAAATGGTATGAATCCCTAAGACTGCTTGTGCCAATTAAACAGAAGCAAAGGAGTATAGACCTATCAGTATTTCCTCCTTATTGATAAAGACAATTGAAATATTGGTCGATAGGCACAAGACCAAAAGAGTGATCCAACATCAGCAATGTGCTTTTACTCCTTAAGAGGAGAATTAATGAGATGGAACATAGAACTGCAGAATTACAAAAAGCAAACAATGCTACAGTACTAGACCGTTTCCACATCTCCTCTAAATTCAATCATTCATTCAAGGGGTACTTCATTTGAATTTATCAAGTAAAATGAAAGCCAAAGTTTTGACTAGCCCTCTTGGTATAGAGAGATTCTAAAGTGCATTAGGTACCCACTCATAATGAAAAACAAATTTTCAAAGCATATTGACTAATATATAGAGTATTCGGCGGGGTTATCACGTAAATAGCAACTGCACCGCAACCGCGACTATCGCACAATCGTCGCTGTCAAAACGTCGATTTGGTACGGTGTTGTCGCTCTGTCAGACTTGAATCTAAACTGATACTCGAGTAAAAATTATCAAAGTAAGGTTAATTGCATGCATTTGTGAATAATAAATTACTTTTAACATGTTCTCAATGGAATTGTTATTCTCTCTTTTATATCCATTATTTTATAGACAGCGTATACTAGACTGTGGCAACACTGAGACAACAACGCGATTGCAACTAGTTGCTAAATTTTACATGATACAGGGGCCGGTTTGCCTGGCATGTCGCAAACTTATTTTGCAACCTATATGTCCAAAATAATTCTATTTTGTATTTCTCAATAGCCCCTACAACTTTTATGTTAAACTTCTCTTTTTAACTGCTATAAAAACCGAGCTTTTCTACTTGAAGGCACTGTTGGCTTACCCTGTATCATAAATTTGTTGACAATAGTCTTACGTTAAAAATACTTCATAGATTTCGATAGAACAGGTCATAATGATAGCTCAGGTATATCCTGAGTTACATTCTGAGATTTTTATGCTGGAGAAGATAAGCTTTCCTACAAAAAAAAATGCACACAATCGAATTGTATACCTCCTCCTTTTGGGAAGTCGGTCAAAAAGACTGAAAAACAACATTATATATTAAATTTATAGAATGATACACACTACAACATATTTCGTACGCTCATCTACACTCATCAAGTAAAGACAGATCTAATAAGTCATTCAAAGATTTTATCGTAAAAAAGTTTCTATTTCTTTCACTGTAATGATTAGTTGGATTGTAATTAAATCTACATCCAAATTAATCTTTACTTATCAATTATTTAGTTGAGGTCAGTTGCTCATATAATTCAATAATTCATTAAATAAAAAGGTTTCTTTATTTATTTTTTAATTTACAATTTAATTTTTATTTAGCAAAACTACCTGCAGAACTTTAGAGAATTAAAGTGACGATAATATTACATTTAACCACCCAGAAAGTGGTGATAGCATAAAAAATTATGCTATGGTCGAGTCTTAGTAAGTCTTGTATTACAATGTATTAAATTGCTTTCATAAATGGTTGTAAGCCACGTGATATAAAAAGGCTCAATATTTTTATGACAATCCCCAGGAAAATGGCAGAAAATAAAATAATCCCTTTGTAACATACGTGGATAGTGCACTAAAATTAGTGAATCTCTAGGAAAACCAGCATAAAATGAAAATTCAATGCTGCAAATTCACGATCATTTACGAAAGCACTGTATTTATCAACAAATATCCAGACTCAAAGGAGGAAAAGAAGATGTGAACAAAAGTATCTGTATTACTCACATAATAATCTTCTTTTGCTTCATAGCCGTGTTCATGGTGATGGTCTAAAGGTAGAATTCCTGCATAAGCCCCCAATGCTAACATCAGCAACGTCACAGTTATCTAAAAATTAAAATCCTGTCTGATTAATTTGAATATTATACTCTGGTGAATTCATTATTCCAATTTTATAATTCAGTTTTATTCACCCATTGAGAGGATTGAACTGGAAATATGTACTTTAAATTATAAGAGGTACATATCAAAATATTATGAACTAGCATGTATTTAAAGACAGATTAGTAAACGTTATTGTGTGAACTGTGATATTAAAGGTAGGTTAATTCAATATTTTGTGATCATTGGTTCGTTTACCATCTGTCACTTTCATTGTTCCCAAAAGTATAATGTTAACTTTTCTCTGTAAGTAAATACTTTCATTTTTAAAAACCTCATTTATGACACATGATAGATGAATAGTATGAATGGGATTATTTAATTATCTATTGATTTATCTACCAGAAACAGTAGAAATTTCATGGACGAACGACTAGTATTTAATCTCTTCCAAAAATAACGTTTTTTAATATTTTTTTTTTCTGTAATAAATACTCCTGTTTATGGAAGGACCGACTTTATTAGTTAGTGTACTGAAAAAAACCTATTGTTGTCGGAGCAGATGCTTGGTGGTCTGCGAAATATAAATATCAAACTGATAACTCAATCCATTTTTATTCTAGAGAAATGAAAAACCTACATACTCCGCAGAAAAAAAAATAAAAAAATATTTAGAAAAGTTTAGTTTGAGTAATTCTTTCCAAGAAAGTTAGTGAAAATTTTTATCCTTATCATCATTAGGTATCACGTTAGTTTTTATGTCAATGAAGATATTTTTTTTGTTATTTGAAAACTTAAGTAACTTTCGAATTTTCTTTAATTTCTCCGTTATTTGATGCTTAGAATTCGATGGAACTAATCACTTTTAGTCAGTCATCACTCGTATACCATCTATGTACTAAGAAAAAATTGAATATAACTTCTGTTGACTCAATTTTTTGTTCAGCAAAATTTGTTTGATAGATATAATTTTTCGAGTTATTCATGAAAAATCGAGTTTGAAACCTACCACGAATAACTTAAAACTAAACTTATTGACTGGTCGAAATGTTTTATTATTAATTCCGCTATCAATCGACTACTGCGATTGGTTTGAACTTCATAATTTCCATCCCCAATAAATATTTTTTACAAAAAAATGGACCGACTTTATCAGTTGTTGCACTGAAAAATACACAATAATATTAATTCTATTGGTGCTGGAAATTTTGAAGTTGTGCCGTTGTAGTTTGTAGTTGTAGGCACCAACTCCAAAAGAACCAGCACCAATAGAATTAATATTATTGTGTATTTTTCAGTGCAACAACTGATAAAGTAGGTCCAATTTTTTGCAAAAAATATTTATTTCACATTTTTGAGTGTAAAATTAATCATGAAAATTGTTGAACGTTCACTAATACCCAAAAAGTTATAGGTAGGTTTAGCTTGTACTAGCGAAAATACGCATATCACATATTTCAGACTTTACCATTGCGAAACTCGGAAACCGTAACTCTTTTGAAAAAATGTTGGTCCCTTTTCTAATTTTCAAATCTCAAATTTTCGATTTTCAGAAAAATTTGCCCCTTCCACATAGCTGAAACACATATTTCAGACTGTAGCGCGGAAACGTATGATTATTTTCAAAAATGTCCAATTTAAACATTTCCGGATATGGAATTTTAGTTAATTCTGTCGTCTCGGATTTTCAATTTTTAAGAAAAATTGCCCCTCCACCCCCTTTGGGGGGGTTTTTGGAGGGAAGGAGGTTTTGGATTTGATTTTTCTCAATATGGGACCATTTCTCAACTCTCCTCTTTCAAACTAAACAAAAATCATCTAAATCGGAGTACGTTTACTATGGGAAACGCGCGAACAGCGATAAAAAAAAAATAAAAAAAAGCAATCTTACAACCGAATTGTATACCTTCTCCTTTTTTTGAAGTCGGTCAAAAAGGGGTTTCAATGTTACCTGAAAAAGTGTCGATGAATTTTTTGAAAAGTTGGGAGACTAAAGTTTGATCACCCTAATTCCGTTACGTGTCTGAACATTAATTGTGTGAATAATTCACCATGTTGAGGAATCATACTGATACAAACAGTTTTCTTTTAACGTGAAATTGATCCGATATTAGTATAATTTCTTATAACTCAAAGAACAAATAAGAGAAATTCTTGTTATCCACAAGGAATATCATAATCACATTTTCTTATATCATATGAATATTTCTCAATGTTAGTGCATTGTTTCCAATCTATATATGAATATATGTATGTATATCCATCCTGTGTGAAAAATTCAAAACCACATTACGAAACCGAGGAGTAACTATAATAACTCATTATTATATCTTTGTCCATAGGATTTGCACACAAAAGCACTTTTCACACGAAAATAAAATTACCTTCGTCAACATTTTCACTGTGTCTCACTTATTTTGCAATATATAGAAGAGCAGATACAAAAATACACCAAACACTAGTTGCATTTTCGAGCAAACTTGGGGTTTTATATGTGTTATTGAGTGGGGATCTTTCGGCGTTCCCCTCTTTGGAAGGGTTATGTGAATATTATATTTTATTTCACCTGAAGGTCTCAGCAGATGTTATGGTCACTTTTGGTGAAATTATCACAACATAGAGACATTTGAATTACTTTTTTGTGTATTATGTGTAAATAAGTTCAAGGCAGGATATCTGAAATATTTCCTTCATTAAAGGTAAGTTCCTCATAAAAAATATACTTATTCATTATTTAAGAAAAACAATTAATAACGCAATTAAGAAGTACCTACTTAATATAACAATATTTTTAGATAGAAGTTCGCAGGAAAATTCCTTATTGGGCTTAAACTTATCTAAATTCATACTTGAATGTAATCCAAATATCAATAATTTTATTGATCAAAGTAGGGAAGTTTGGGATTTTTTTTCAAACATTTTCATATGGGAAAGTTAAAAATTATCAATTGAAAGTCACAGAAAGTCGCTCTCGTTAAACCTATAATTTTTGACAAAAGATTTCCTGAAAATAATATGTAGGTAGAATCCAGAGGCGGTAAATCGGGACTATGAGCTGGCCATTCAATACCTCCATTCCTTCCAATTCATAGGTGATCCATAGGTTTCTTGGAAAATAACGGAGATGCCATATTTGCTCATTATATTGTCTAAGAGATAAATTGTCCAAAAAGGTTTTCGATATCATTCGAAATTCAAATATCTATATAATCTTTTTGAAAATATCGTTGTCATTCATTTTTAATTCTAAAAATCCCTTCCCTATGATTTAGTTTTGATTCTCACTTAATTTTGTATGAGTTATATTTATATTAGCGAAGTGTCAAGTCAATTTTTTTCCGATTTATTGAAATGGTTGGTGGCATCAGCGATCGAAAAAGTCGGATTCTCTATATCTAACCAAGAAATATAAATTAAAATTAATATTAAGAAAATATTCAATGTTTACCTTCAAAATATAATAGAATTTCCAGTTCCTCATTTTTGTCAATATGAACTGTTCGTTTTTTCCTCTGGACAGTTCGATATTCTTTTCTTGCTGCTACAGCATTCTTATTATTTTTTTAAAATAAATAGACTATTTCACAAGAAAATTATTATTAGTTGACAGTTTATTTGCTGCTTTCATGGCTACACATGGCTAATGCGAGATATTATTTTTATAAATGCTTCAATACTAAATATATCAAAAACTACTGACACCAATATGGGTAAACTTTATTTAGGATTTTAAGCGCTATCATCCTGAAACATAATAAACAGGACGTTCCATTAAAAAAGGCACGTTGGGTTCACCAGATGTTTGTCTTTCATCCTGTCGAAGCAGGTGGTGGTTCAGGATAAACCATTCAACTTACGTTTTGAAAGTTTTTTTTTTCACCGTATAATCAAACCAGCAGAAGCTGTTTAATTATGAGGAAAGACCCTGTACAATATAAGTGCATTAAGTCCTCATTTCTGATCGACGAACCCCGAATGAAAGAGGTATACAATTCGACTGTGTGCTTTTTTGGTTTGTGCGCGAGTTTTATGTAGTAATCATACTGTGACTTTGATGATTTTTGATTCATTTGAAAGAGAAGGCTTGAGAAATGGCCCCATATTCATAAAAACGCAAATCCGAAATATCCTTCCTTCCGAAAACCGCCGTGAAGGGGGCAAATTTTCTCGAAAATCGAAAATCAGAGGTGGTATAATTAGAGATAGGACAATATTCAGATACATTTAAATTAAACATTTCTTCAAAAGAGATACGATTTTCGAGTTAGAGGCGTGTTATATTCTCAAATATGTGTATTTTTCTATGTGGAGAGCCGACTATTTTCGAAAATCTAAAATCTGTGGGTACTACATGAAAATCCTAATTATTTGTAGCAATATTTATATTGAAGATTTTTTCCTTAGAGCTACGGGTTTTGAGTTACAGCGGTGGTAAAATGGTAACATCTAAAATACATATGTGTATTCCCGCAGCGATGTTTTGAGATCTCAATAATAATAACAACTACATTCAAAGAATATACGTGGATAATAGGTACTATCTTCAGTGGTATTAGTGAATGTTCAACGATTTTCGTGAATCATGTTACACTCAAAAGTGTGAAATAAATATAAAAAAATGACGTTATTAGTTGGTGCACTGAAAAATACAAAATAATATTAATTCTACTGGTGCTGGTACTTGTGAAGTTTGTGCCAAAAGTTATCAATCTAACTGCAAGTGTTCAACTTCAAATGTACTAGTAGGTACTAATAGAATTAAACCTATTATTTTGTACTTTTCAGTGCACCAACTGATTAAGCCGGTTCAATTTTTTTGTAAAAAAATATTTATTATGATATATTATCTCCATGGATCCATCCCAGTAGGTTTGGTTAGGGTCACCCGTCTGATTAAAATAAGCAACCGCAATGGTATAACAAAAGATCGAGAGAACACTTAAAGTTATAAATTTTAATATTATGATGAGTTTCAAGAGAAATTGAATGAATAGAGTTTATTAACAAAAAAGTCTTTGACATTGTATGTACTTACATGCTTATTATCTGAGCAACAGCGCGCATCATCAACATATTGAAGTATTTTTTTAATTATCTTTAGATATAAGATATATTTGATCAATTGATTTAATGAACGACTTTGAAGAACGGAGGACGTTAGAACTCGATATACCGATACTTCTGATTTTTATGATCCTTCTCTTTTTTTGAAAGAGCACTACTGAGAGATAGTGCTACAAAAAATAGAAATTCTAATAAATTTCTTCCCAAATATAACCTACAAAGGGGCTAGAGGGCCAGTTCTTAATTAAATATAGGAAATTTAAAATGACTAAACTAAAAAATGTCATAGAAGTATGTTTTTATAAATACTGGAACCAACTGTATTTGATGATATTCATTCTATAAATTCTTCAGTCCTATTGAAAATGTACAATATCAAATATCTCACATTAGGTAGGTACCTTGTTTTACTGAAAAACAAAATATGAAAGGAATGAAACGTAGTAGTTTACATTTGGATATCCTTAAAAACAACAAAACAAGTTCGCAAAAACCATCTCCTTGAGTTTTCACCATCATGTTGGAAATTGGTACATAAAATTCTCTTTCAACAATATTTATTTGGTGCATCTTTAAAAAAATATATAATCTATGGTGAATTCTCTGCACTTTTAACTCTTTGTAAATAAGATAGTTTTAGAGTTAAGATTGGATAAAGGGTTTCCCAAAAGAAGCCTACTAATTTTGAAGAGGTCGTCTTTGTGAAGCTAAACCACTCAAATTCCTAGATTTTGATGCTATATATAATATATTGCAATTATTATGGAAAGCAGTTACCAGAAGTCCTTGAATTGAATGAGATTTCTACAGTCGATTATTTATTGTTTTAAAAGAATAAATCGAATCAACTTCAGGAAATAATCTAATACCCGTTAGTCACTGAAATGAAAATTCTGCTGAAGATATTGCTGTAGTGAATAAGAATATGCAGGATAATCCGAGAAAATAGATTATTTGTCACACCCATTATACTTGCTCTTTCGCAGCCCTTGGTTCGAAAGATTTTGCACGAGAACATGAGTCGGCATTTGTACAAAATTCATTTAATCCAGCAATTGAATGCTGAAGCATTTGTACCCTGATTTCAGATGAACAATCATCTATAGTCTGTAGCCACATTTTGAATGAATGATTATGATCAAAAAAGCAAAGACCCATAAGCTAATGCATCCAGAAACAGTAAGTGTGAATTAGCCCATTTCATCCATAATGAAAATGATGCTACCAAAAATATATCAAGCGAGAGGTACATCTTGATAGTAATAAACTTTTTTGTAGTCTAAATTAGGGAAATACAATCTCGTACTTATTCTACTACTATAAGATCTTCATACAGAAATGTCTATAACAAACACCTCATGTATCTTTCTTGATTACGGAGAACATAGATGGCATGCTTATCAATTTATTTGAAAATGCAACGCGACTGTAGGGGATTGTGCAATATTAGCTTTATATAGAATTGAAAATATTAATTTAATTTAATTTTACTAAGGGCGCAAGCGTGAGCAGATCAGTTTAATCCAATGTGTGAAGTGAATGTTTTTTATCAAAAATTGGTGCTTTATTAGTTGGTGTACTAAAAAATACAAAATAATATTATTTCTATTGGTGCTGGTTATTTTGAAGTGTTGCCAAAAGTCTTCTATGTAACTACAATTGCACATCTTCAAAAGTACCAATCAATCAATCAATCAATCAATCAATTTATTACCATATATATATATATATATATATAATTACAATTTCTTTTTCTAATATTAATAAGGTTAATAAATACAGGCTTCCCAAAAAAAGGTTTCCCTTGAGCATGGGCATAAGCATTTACATTATTTTAAATTACTATACATAAGATTACAAATAAAAATTAGAAATACTTAGTTAAAAAAAATAATTAACATATAAATACGCATGTACACATACATAAGACATAAACGTCTAAATTTAAGCACTTATGTCTGAAAACGCACATATAGGAAAGTTATATTGACTATATATATTTCATTTCAAGTTTCTCCTATCAATTGCACGATGTATTCCTTCTCTAGGGTACTTATATAGCCAGTATCAATAGAATTAATATTAATTTGTATTTTGCAGCGCGTCAATAATAAAGTCGGCCCAGTGTTTTTGGTTAAAAATATTATATATATATTACTAAGATTCAGATCTCCCAATTTTTTTCCGCCAAGTTCAACCGCCCTTATGTCTGGGCTACTGGTTTTGCGTAAAAATACATATTATATTGCTATTTAAATATTGTGTGTTAATATTTGAGAATTTGAATATTCAATAAAGAAATGTCTTATCTTTTATATGGAATCAGAATCACATACATATAGCATCGCCTTAATAATAGACAATATATGCAAATCTATCTCGCATAACGTAATTATATTATCGAATTAATTATGGATTCACTATGTTGATTATTAATACTTCATTATATTGTCTCCTTCAGTATATTTATTTATATATTATGCAACCTTGTATGAAACATTTCTCATCAAATGTGTTACACTTTATTACAGATTCACTCACATTGAAGAAATATATTACAGTATTTCTCATATATAGTGGGAAAAATGGTAATGAGAAACTAATTTCTATATTCATGATCATTAGATTATATTTTGGTGAAGAAAGAACTCTTCTATTGCAAGTTTTAAACATATATTGTTATCAAAACCCAAACCCGTTTCTCAGTCTTCGTTGAATTAACCAATTTCAATCGTACTTTGACTGTCAGGACTGGCGCTACTTAAAAAAAGTATATTTACAGTACAATCAGCCAGTACCAACTTTACGAAAAATTAACTTGATAATACTTATGCTGCGTACACTAATACATAATTGATTTTTACAATTCGACATTCTTCACGTTGAACAAGTTGTACTGCCAATGATGAGATATTACCAATTTTAAAGACGAAAAAGCTCCACTGTTGCATATAGTTGAACAACAGAATAAGTAACAAAATTGTTATTTATTCTGTGGTTTTACCATAATTTGTGATGTTAGCTGACTCTAAGCCAACGGTTTCGGTAAATGCATTATATCTCAGGATCGAAACCATTCGAAAGAAGGGTGCTGTAAATTTAATAAAAAAATCATGCAAAGTGAGATTTTTTCTTCTAAATTTCCAATTTTTCCGTATTGTAAGAGTTTTTCATTTTTGCTATTCATCCATCACCAAGACAATTAAAAAATCAATTTATTTCGTAAAGTAAATTTGGAGAGAAAAGTCTGTCACAAACAGACCCACATACACCAGAGTAATCTTATAAAGATTCCGGTTATTCATCAGATATTAAGGAACCTCTAAAATGTTGTTTGTAAAAATATTAATAAAAGAGCTACTTGGTTGAATATTTTTATAGAAGATGATTTAAGTTATAAAAATAGGTATGTATGAGACGGAAGTTTATGCACCTCAGGCAAATTTTGTTGATAAATAGAATATCTAAAATATATATTAACTTATTTCAATCCGCATAAAAACATATCGAGCAAACCAAAATAAAACGTTACTATTTGGCATGTTTCTCATTGAGTTTAGTTTATCGGTAGGTACTCTTTTATTTAAGTTTTCGATTAACCAATAAATAAAATTGTCCATTTCCTTATTGAACATCTTACATAATCATATTTATCTTCAGTCATAAGGAAACAGTTAAGATAGCCACGCAAAATAACTTAATCCCAATAAACACTATCTGTCAAGAAATCAGATCACCTACATATATAATTATAATAAAATGATGCAAGATACGGGAAAAACTCATCAATCAAAAATATTGTAATTTTAGATGGATAATCTAAGAAATTGAGAAGAATAACAAAAAAACACAGTGCCATACATTGAATCACGTCTATGTTAATCTTTAAGATTTTTATGAAAAATATCTTTTGGTAGGTATATTGGAAATGGAGCTATTTAAAACATGTTTTTATACAATTGAAATTTTGTTCCCATATGGTTTGAGAACCCTTCGTATCTACATATCTGATTCCAATGGATCAGCTCCAGTAGGAATCGTTACTATATCTTCTCAGCATTTGACAAAAATATAGATATCATTTCTCTCATCTTTTTTTTATTAAATTGAATTGAGTAGAATAGAGAATTTTTTATGTATCTTATTGGAACGGTTTGAGGGCAAAGCATGATACCTACTGCGAAAAGAAGATATGATTTTGTTCTCACTTACAATTTGGGCTGCGGCAATTTGTTTTTTTTTTCTGTATCAAATATATAATTAGTTTATGATACTTGTGCCTTCAGCAATAAAATACCATAAATTATGAGGAAATAATGGACGAAGATCTAGAAGCATATAATTTTTTATGTTCCATTCTCCCATTTTGTCACGGACTGACGGTATGCCCTTGTACAAAAGTCTATCTAAGGAGTCTGCTTGTACCAGGGGTGCAAAGTAAGTAAAATATCATTTGCTCTTATCTTATTTCTATGTCAAATCTGTGACAAATACAGCTGACGGAAAATATAAGGCGTTTTTTATATAGTTTCTTTCTGTCCCAACTTATTATTTCAAAGGCATGAGTTTTTCTTAAGGTAAAATCAATAATCCACTAGGTCGGGAAACCTCGGTTTTTTTAAGCTTCATAATATGTGCCTCGACCTATTTTTTGCAAACAAAAAATCTGAAAATGCTCTATTCTAATGAAAACCTTGTCAAAAGGACAAAGATATATTTCATAATATATAGTTTAGTTTTTAAGAATATTATAGTATATAGAAAGAACCAGACACATATCTCCAATTGATATAAAATAAACAAAGGCTTATCGACTATTCTGAAGATTTATTCAATCATAAAAGACAAGACGAATTCAGCTTGCATGCCATACAAATACATCAAAATTTTATGTTGCTAAGCAACGTAAACGGAAAGATAACATACATACAACATAAACCCAATAGTCTTTTTATCATAATTAAAATCTATTGATAAATAATGATTTAATTTTAATATCAACATCATCTAAATTGATAAGTATTTAATTTACATACCAGTGCCAAGACAGAAAAATCATAATTTCAAAAGATTTGCCTATTCGATTTATTTCGTTTATTGTCCAGCTATCTTCAGCAATTTGTAACATATTGTAATATTCAATATATGAGTTCAGAGTTAAATATTTTTCTTCACTTAACTGATGTTAATCTACAATCATAGATTATATTTCTTTTTATTCTTATCATGCTAAGGCTTAATAAAGAGTACATGTTGTATGAAATATTTCTAATTTCTCATAAGTATTACATCATACCTACTGCGTACAACCATTTTTCATGTTTATTTGACAATAACAAAATTATTACATTACTTACTCATTTTTGTTCATATTGCAACTTGGAATAGCATTATGTAGATATAAGTAACATATTGCTGGTACCGTATTAGTACTAAAAGACATTGAAATTGACAATTTGTTTCTGTGGCACAATTCTCAGCGTGTTAATAATATGTTTTATAAGTGATTGCTACATCTCACTCATTATGACATAATTAACTACAAGTTAAGTAGACTATGGTTATATGCTATAAATAATAAATTATGGATTCACATGTAAGTCCAAGATTATCTGAGGACGAACAAAACATTTGAAGAGTTCTCATAAAAAAATGATTTTGGCATCTAGAGATTGGTTGTTCCATCAATTTTTTTTATTCTATTGTATTAACTATTTTCAAGTAATACCCACACACTGGTATCCATATTCAAAGTTATTTCAAAGGTTAAGATTTGGTTCTGTATGCTGAAGTTTAAAGAAAACGGTCAGCTGAAATTCGGGCTTGCGTGGAAGGGTTTCATGATTTGGTTTTTCTACTCTAGTTCTATATTCAGTACTTTTTAAATAATTCAGATTTGGTGGTTTTTAAGGTAATCGAATACTTACACAGAGTGGCAAAATTAGAGTACAAATTGCTGTAACTCGGAAACTACTGCTCACTGTAGTGAGTTTGGGTAAAAAACTTGTGACCATAGACATCTGAACACCTAGACCAAGCATAACCCCTTTCAGAGCGATCCAACTCATCCAACATCTCAAACCCATTATTCTTCTGGTCCATAATGGTCCGTGTTCGACAGAGAAGATTAACATATTTGCCAAACTTCTTGTTTCATGGCAACTTCTGATTTATAGAGTAATAATTAAAGACATTCAGACGTAATTAAAAGGTGGTCGTTGAAATAGTGATTACTGATTATTTAGAAACACCTGCAGATTAAATTATGTACCAAATTTATATTTTGCAACACTAAGTAAAATTTTTCATTTGTGAAATAATAGGATCATTAATCGATATCGATCGATTGAGTTAAGTGCGGCAACACAGGAAAATATAATTTAGGCGTCCGTATTGAATTTGTCAGCTTTCATCACTAGTCGGAATATATTTGGTTGTTGTTCCATCCATAATTTATAAGCTTCTACAGAGGGGCAATGTTTCCAAAATTTTCTATAGGAAAATTTTGTCTCTTTCTTACACATGGAAAATACCAAAAAAAATCTCTAACAATAACAGATCACCTTTGGATACATGTTATGAATGAAATGCTTGGTCTAGGTATTCAGATGTCTATGCTTGTGCCTAAAGTTATCTAGAGAAAATACTGAAAAATATTGTCATAATAAAATAGCTAAATAATGCCTAGCATCTAGTGAGAACCGCTCCTCGATATATTGCACTAAACTAAACTAAACAAAAATTTAATGAGAGAATTCAATGTTTTTTTCATTTTTTCAATAAAAAAGCTACAGTTTGAGAAATTTAACGATATCAGGTATAAATTGAACACTACAGAAATATAAAAGAAATTGTTGCATTTCAGATTTCGAGAAATCCGTTGTGGTAACTTTCAAAATGAACACCCGGTATAGTTAATATGCACTTAGCATAAATTATATTTTTTTAATTTACCACCTACCAAAATATTTTTGTAAAAAAAATTAAACAAAAATTATATCCACTAAATTTTCTCATACTTTTTTTCCAGTTATTTTAGGTACCTTGTTAATGTGCAAGATAACGAGGAGAGGTTTTCATTTGCCTATTCGATTATTTTTCGCAATCTCCGTCCTTATGTCGAAATGTGCCCTCTAGTGAAAACATACCGAATACAATTACAATACACAAGTAGGGTAGATTTTATTTCTTAAGAAAAGTTCAAAAATCAGCTGCTTTAAAGTTGCAGATGATTATTTACAAAAACACTTGAACTCCTTCAACCACATTATTCTTTGAGATAGGGGAAAAGTGAGAAACGGAAAATATTTGAATTTATCTCAGCTTTAAATAAACATATTTTTTCTCATCTTAAATGCATGAAATTTTGAGAAATATAAATTTGAAACTTGAAAATATTTTAAAGCATTTTCTCTTCGCAACTCAATAAGTTATTATTTTCATGGATTCAGTACTTTGCAAGCGTATTTGACCACCATGTACATTTTAAAGTTAAAAACATCATTCTTCCGTACCTTTACTTTGGTGCCCCAGTAAAGTAATCTGTATTTTTTGTATTTGATGCAATTCTTTTGATCTATGCCTTTATACCTCTCAAATCCTATAATTCGTTCTGGTTGTCGGTATTTATATTTTTATCCTTTGGATTATCCATTTTCAAAGCTCTGTACACTCTTGTATTTGGTTTCAATCTGCATTGTGCCTTATCTTTTTTGAGGAGTAAGGACTCATTTGGGTTTGGATCTAAGATCTAATTAATTTTGGCTGTTGTTGTTTATTTTTTTTGGACCATTAAACTACGTTGCTCAGCTTGGTTTTGATCATGTTTTACCCTGTTTTTTCTTCATATCTATTTGTTCTTCATATCTGTTCATTTTTTGGAGCAGTAACTTTTATGCTGAATATGATTCTTATTTCTGACAGCAATTATTTCCACTTGCTTTCTTATAAGTTCACTAGTTTCATTTCAACATACTTATTTCTGATCTCCCAGAAATATATATGTATGGCACTTCCAATGTTAATTTCGTAGTCAAGACAAAGCTTTCTTCTTTATTTATTCAGTAGTTCTTTAATAAAAAATTAAGATTTAATTAGACAGGATTATTAAAATAATTATAATAATAATTTTTGAAGACTTGCTCCTTAGAAATAAATTAAATCTCACAATCAAATTGATATAAACTGAATTCCCAAGCTATCTATAATTTTAACCATAATGATCATATAAGAGTCGTACACTTTTTTAAAGAGCATCTGAATGCAATGTCACTTGAATTTACACAACGCTTTCGCTTATCAGATATTTTGGCAGGCATATTAATTGACAATGGTATTTATAGTGACGGTTAGTAAGTATAAATTTCTCGTGTTATGATAATCAGTTCAAAATTTGGAAGGTTGGAAAAATAAAATGTACTCAGTAGAATGTGAAAAATACTTAATTATGTATTTGAAAAGATTCTTTTGTTTATTATCACAGTCATAGAAACTTTCGAAGAAAAACTGATTTCTCAAAATTCAATAAATACCAAAAAATATAGTAAATATTTTTTATTCTACGTATGTTATGAAATTCACATTTTTGAAAAATTGATATTAAATATAGATTTTCTTGATGTAAATGATATTGATTCCAAATGTTACATTTAGTTCTATAAGGTCTATTTAATTAAACAAATAATGGTTTACCAATTTGCAAGTGTAACGTACTATGTCAATATCAACAAGGTGTGCAACGATTAATATAATTGGTTATTAAATATCATTAAACACTTACAAAATGAATACATAATCAATTGGAGGAAATATGATTTTTCATGCGTGTAATGGTGGGTAAATTGCAATAAAAAAAATAACAATAACTGTTAGGTACACGTTACGTAAAACTCAATAGAATCACTCATAGGAAAACTATGTTGATGTAATTTATCAAAGAAAAATAGATTCAAATAATAATGAGACTTGAATTCGGATTCCAAAGCACATGTAGGAGGTGAATTTTTGCTCGTTCGATTTACAGAAGAGTCAGATAAATAGGATAATTTCGCACACTTTCACTGGGTCAATTTTGTGTTCGATCAACAGCATAACTCTATCGGTATGCGTCCAAAGTAACCTGCAAACTATTCAATCCGTCAAACCTTTATATATTGTTGAAATTTTGCTCATAAGAGTTACTCAGATCTAGAGTAATGCACCTTAAAATTGGTTGATTCAAGAAAATTGATAACTGATTGACAAGTACCAGTTACATAAAGTCATCTGCTCGTATCTGCCAAATCTGAATCCAGCGTAGTCTATGAACCAGGTGTTATGGGTGCATCAATTAAGGTCCATACAATCAGCTTGATATTAAATGAGGATAACAGACCATATTACAAAAATGCCTCTAGTACAAGCAGTATTTCTACATACTTAGCCTAAGGGCTCTTTTACAATGGAGAATTGAAATCTATACGATACATGAAAAAAAAACTATTTAAAAAGTATTTTAATCAATAAAAATATTTTCAATGACATATACATAAAATTTAATTTAGCAATGAAGCAACATTGTAACAAAAGGTAAGTTCAATGCTGTTGAAAAAATATTATTGCCAGATCTCTATATAAAACCAGTAAAATGAAATGGGCTTTTTCTGTATAACTTTTTGGCAAATCAAGGAAATGTTTGTCAGAATTTATTTACTTTTCAAAAAATAATTATTGTGAGATATAAGTACGCATTTAAAATTACGTTAATGACCTTCAAAATCTCTGTATTTACACCGGATTTTGATAAATATCTTCGGCACAGCTAACATAATTAGGAAATTATATTCCTTCTGAATTAAAACAAGCCATATTATAAAATGACTCCTCCTATCCTCCTGGAACCGGCAAATTTTCCTATTGTTCCGTATAACGATCATTGCGAAAACGCATACAATTTAATTTAGCAATGAAGCAATATTGTAACAAAAGATAAGTTCAATGCTGTTGGAAAATATTATTGCCAGATCTCTAGATAACTGCGAGAAGGCGAAATATTAAGGAAAATAAAACAATTTCGTTTACATACAGGATATGCCTGGGTCGCTAAGAATTCAGAATTTTGAATTTATTTTGTGCTAATTAATGATGATATCAAGATTAGGATGGAACAAATGGTAATAAAAAAAAACTCTCTAAGTACTTAATTATTTCTATATGTTATTTATATGTTATGAGTGTATGTCCATGAGCTGTTTTAAAATGTATGTTATTATGAAATTAATCACGATTGCATATAATCCAGTTCATAAAGAATTAATTCGTTTGAATTTTTATGAGGTGCTTATTTGTGTACAGGGTGGACCAAATTGCTAATTAGGCTGAACTACTTCAGAAATTATAATAGAGAAAATCAAATAGCACTCATTCTTGGCATCACTTTGTCTTTTAATTTAACATTTTTCAATTTCCGAATAATTCTTTGATCTGTTGGTTTTGGTTGGTTGTAAAGACATTTCGAATGATCTTTTCTCCTGGTGAGTTCAGTAGCGCAACCAAAATTGAAATTTAGTTTTGGGTAATATTATATTTTTTTATATGCAAATCAAAAACTACTTTGAGTTCAATCCATACAACTTTTTTTCTTAATAAAATGATATTAGTTTGATAGGGTTAGTTTGAATAATAATGTTTATCAATTTCTTAGTTACTACAAAAGATTTCTAATTTTACTTATAAAGTACTTAGTAGACGTCTGCAGTTATCAGTTAATTTCCCTGAAAAAAAAAAGAACTAAGAAGTACCTACATAACTAGAAGTTTTAGATTATACACATTAATTTTGTTATATTATTCAAAAAATTCTTTTGTACGGCTAAAAATCCATATATTCAAGAATATCAGGAGACGAAAGGAACCAAAATTTTAACAAACGTTGAATAGTCTAACAACTATGCATGGTTTGGTTTTAACACATCCCCCTCAAATAATACAGAGCTCGAGTTAGGTAATCAAATAGTCTAATGAGATTTGTGAAGAAAATTTAGATTGCAAGCTACCTACTAGAGAATATCGAAGTATTAAGGGATAGTTTGATTAGTAGAAGAAAGCGTCACATCAAAATGCAGGTTTCTTCGAATAATTATGGAGAAAATAGAGTGAGTCATGTATGAAAATGCAAGATAGACACCCAAATAAATGGATATAATTAGTCCCGAATTCTTTTTAAGGGGCTAGAGATAAGCTATACATACAAGGATTTACTAAATGCTGATAGTAGTGTAAGAAGAATATGTGCAATTGTAATTTCATTGTTTCTTTGTAAAATTTGTGTTTTCTAAACATTTTAATTTCAAACATCAGTTTTGTTCGTTTTGTGTGTTTTTCTTAAAACAACTTTAATTAAAAGTAGGTAATCTTTGTCAACAACTTCCCATGCCTAACAGACTGACTTTTGACATCCGCCCACTAAGTATTCTAAAAGCAATAGAAAAACAGAGAAAAATAGAATATAATAGAAAAGTTATCAATCAAAATAACCCAATAAAAGTAAAAATCGTTTTAATCAGAAACAATATTCCATGATATGAATTCACATCCTTACCCTAAACTAAAATTCTAATTACAACACTGAACACCGCAGGAAAATTTGTCCTTAATATTTTATAAGTTATTAGATACAGTTTACACTTACCTGCAATAGCTAGGCACACACGGAAGAAATTTTCGAACGATCTGTCCCACCGTCCAGTACTCTTATTCCAGATCTGATCTGTCATACGGAACAAATTTGTCATCTACAGTACATAGGTAATCTTTCGTCGTGCTTTCTATCACCAGATCTGATATGTGAAGGGACAAATATGTAAGATAGAGTAAAATCTATTTAATTGCGAGGGGGCAGGAAGGCGGATTAGATATTTAATACTTGTTTAAAATTCAGACCAAATTTTGACGACAGTTGTTATATATTTTGAAAAATGGAAGTTCAGAAGAAAAAAACCTTGATCACAATTGGTTCATGCATTGTAAAACTAATAATAAAAAATAACTCCGGAAAAAATGGATGAAGAACTCGGTAAAAAAGCGGAAGAAGAACTTAGCCTGAAAAGGTAATCCGATTTTGATGATTTTTCATTTGAAAGAGGAGGGCTGAGAAATGGTCCCATATCAGAGAAAAATCGAACATTTGCTTTCTCTCAGAAACCACCCCTAAAGGGAGTGGAGAAGCAATTATTGCTGAAAAAATCTGAGACAGCAAAAATAACTAAGTTACAATATACGATCACATTTTTTAAATTAATGGTTTCTCAGATACAGCAATATAAAGTATTATTACCGCTAGTTTTGGAAATCTGTGAAAATAAATTACTATTCAATAATTTTGATAATACACTCAAAAATGTAGATGAAATTACATTCATTATGTCATTTCCAACCGCTTAGGGGAACTGAATCTATTTTGTTTAACCGGCGTCTTTCTAGACAAATCTTAATTATCCTACTTTAATTGAATGACAGATATTTTTTTCAAATATAATTTAAACTTATTCATAAAATTGTAATTATCAAGAATCCTCGATGATCAAATAAGTTGTCTTCTCTTGCTTGGTTCCGCTTACTACTTTCTTACCCCCTACCTGGGGACAAATCTTTACAATCATATTCTCTGCCATTGCTTTGATTGTCTGTATCATTTTGAATATGAGGTCTGTCTGTCTGTATTTCTGTCTGTCTGTACCAAGACTACCTCGAAATGAATTGACACCAAAAATTGTTGAGTTAATAACTTTTTACAAAAACTATGACTAATTTTATTAAATGAAGAATTTAAAAATATAGGTATTTATTTTGATGGTACCTACTGGTACTTTTCAAAAAGGGGCAAGAGTATTCAATCTATCTATAATATAGAATAAATATTGTTTTATATTTTCCAGTACTTTATCTCATTAAGTCGGTACTTGTTTTTGTAAAAGCTATATTCAATTTAATGAAAATGAAGGTAATATTTCTCGAACATTATTGATTAATCCAGTCATAGTTAGAGAAAACTTACAAATTAAAACATTTTCATCGATATGTCCATGATCATATACATGTATATATTGTGACTTTGCCATGTTTACCAACACTTTTATCTTATTACATATTGATTACATGAAATACTATAATTATCACAATAATGAATAATGAGATACAATAGAACAAAGTAACCATTAAATAGTAACTATATGTTGTTATCATGCATATTTTAAGAAAAAAGCAATATATATGCAAACTGATCTACATTTATGAAATAATCATCTACTTAATAAGACTATAAATCCTTGTTTTGGAAGCAACAATAAGACTGAAATTCAAATGGTAACTACGTGCATTATAAAACTGCAATAAATCTAATCTACACAAAGAAGCATGGTGCGATACGTCAATTCAGTCATATTTTTGCTTTCAGACACCGCTCATTAATGAGAGTCTTTGGCGGAAACTAGCTACCATCGCTGCTAATATAAAGTTTTCGAAATGAATGCGCTATGTAAAGATATCCATAACTTTCCATTATCCAGTATCTTTTTTCGATGATAGCTAATTACCGCCAAAAGTACCCATTGCCTTGATCTGTCATCCTTGACATCTAATAGTGCCCGTGACCATATCCTCCATAACCCAAATGCCCCAAACCAGCAGCAGCGGGGGCAGCATGAGCAGGAGCATGATGCACAGATGGGCCGATTCTCTTCACCACAGCATTGAAACCATTGACATCATCGGCAGCATAATCCACCACTCTGACACTGCCGTCTGGTTCGACGACGGAATATGAACCTTTCACAACGCCACCATCACGTACTTCATGCTGACTTTTTTGATCACCTGTTACGCCATCGGATACACCATAGTTGTATGAGTATTTTGGATGTGCCTGAAAACATATTAATTTGATAATATAATTATTGGTAATGTAAATGTCCGAATCGTGTAGTATATTTTAATATACACTGGTGAATGTTCACAACCGCCAAGTTAGCTGGTGAATGTCAGTAACTTATTCTCTTCATGACAATTTCGTTTCTTCGCCAGTAAATACACCATAACACCTTGGTTTATTTTTATTATTTTCATTTTGTGTACAATTAAGATGACTCTTAATCTCTCTCTCTCTCTCCACATTTTAATATCAAAGAAAAAATCACGATTTGTAATTTTATCAAGATGTAATACTGATTTTTAGAAGGTATTCATCAGTGATAACGCCTCGTCAATTGTTAATAGTCACCAAACACATGATGGGAGCGAAGGGTAGTGACGAACAGAGGATAATAAATGCGAACAGCTAAAATTTTTAGTCTACGCCATCTCTTTGTGTGTGCAATTACTATGAACTCGACAGTTTATGTGCCCAGATCTATAGAAAACTGTGCCTGATCAGTTTCCACAGCAACTCTGTGAAGTACAGCTGCATGTGTGTTTTGCCAGATGCTATTGTTGATTTGCTTAAGAGACTTTTAAGATATGTATCACGTATTCTTTTGATCTCTAATTCACTAATTCTGCAGGAGTATATTAGAATGTGTTAGATTCATGATAGATAACTTACATTGCTGAAATACTAAGTTTTATAATTAGTAATGATAAATGCAATCGGTTATTCATATTCGGTTAATGGTAAAAAACCTGTTGGTCAATTTTAAACGAACTAATTCCAGGCTGTTCCAAAATGTGAACGCCTGAACCGACTTTAAACGAATCTGTTCAGGACTCAAACGAAAATCCTACTAATCATTCTTTCGAGGAAATTATTCCACTTCCCAAGGAGCCTCAAAGTGTTGTCCAAACTCGCGGACAAGGCAAAAAGCACCAATCTGAAATTTGACTCCACTCCTTTGATGGAGGACCTGGAGAAGAAAGAAGAGAAGAAGCAAGATGAGGAAACAAAGCAAATCTGGGTCAAACTCATCAAAGGGTGGGAACAAAATTTCCTTGAAGAGGGCAAAAATATGTACGCAAGGTGTTCGAATCGTCTTCTAGTGCAGAAGAAGAGAATGCCAATTTGTGTGATGACTAATTGGATAATGTGAACATTGGCAATTTGAAGAATGAGACTAATGTTGGTAAAGTGTGCGGGGTGAGGGTGTGTGGTGAGTTTGGAAAAAACGAAATTTGATTTCGTTGTGTAATCTACGGGCGTTGGGTACACAAACTTTGTGCAGCAGTTCTGATTGTCCTGAGAACTTCTGATGCGAATTTTGTTAATTTTTCAAATAGTTTAACTATGTTGGTTATTACCCAACACTAGTTCGGTATTACCCCCAAGTGTCGGGTAGTCGGGTAATCCCGAATTAGCAGAATATTCTTTCAAAATGCTATCATATGTCAGTAACTAAATTCTAAAGCACCTAATTTTAGTACGATTCATCGAATAAATTTCACTAACGTTTTTATAAAATTTCAATAAGAATAAACTATTCTGGACACAGAGAGAAAAACATACTTCACTGCTGATATATACCTTTCAGAATAATAATTCTTTGAACATATAATTTATTAATAAATAATAAAGAAAAAAACCAGAAGAGACACAAGAATAAACAGCTCTATATCGAAATAATATTCTATTGTAAACTAAAATGTGGTCTTGAGGGTCTTGATTGATGCAGCCATCTAACGATACTATCTCCGAAATCAAAAGTAGGTAACCGACGAAAAAAGAATCCGTACAATGTTTTTTTTTAACTACCTCTATCAAATTTACTTCTTGGAATGATATATTTTTTAAGCCCGTTTGTTAATGATGCGTTTGCGAAATTTTGCAAATATACGGGTTCCGCAGTTAATAGCCCATTACAGACGGAACTATTCGAGAGGCTTCAATTACTAAATTAGTTTGCCTTTACTTTCCGTAAGATGGCCACCGTATAATTCCGTGCCTCATCACTCCTCATTTGAGAAATCCGTCCGAATATTGAACTGTGTAAAATAGTTAAAATGATGATTTTGATAAATGACTAGAATTTAATAATATACAGGCGTATTCATAATCCAATCTTAGTTGGATACTAGCTAGTATCGTATTAAAATAAAAACAAAACACTATCCTACCATAACACTGACATAAGAGTCATAAATCTAATTTAAGGTTAGGTTAGGTTAGGCACCTAACTAAGTTTCGATTATGAATACGCCTGATATTATTTAATTAACATAATAAGATTTTTATTTTGAAGGACGGGAGGTCATTTCAGTAATAGACAACAGAAAGGCTGACAACTTCATACTCACTACTTCTGTGAAATGAACAGACAGATTTGAGTTTTGGTACACTTTTAGCACCTATCAAACACAATGGGTTAGGTGAATAAAATTAGAAAATTCTACTTAGTACGAAAGACGTTGTTTTAGCTATAGACTTATTACAAAGTCTATGGTTTTAGCACTTTCTTAAGACGAGGTAAATAAGAATTGGATATGACTAACTACACCTTTTTCAATTGTATTTCAGAAGTCGTCAACTGTAATTCAGAATAGTTAATTGTATTTTAGAAAGCATCACATGTATTTCGGATTAGTCAATTGAAATCCAGAACTATACAGATGAATTTCAGATGGGCCAATTGAAATTCAGAACTCGTCAAATTTACTTCAGAACATATCAAATATAAAACAAAAAGCATCAGATTTATTTCTTATCACTAATATGAAAAATATTTGACGAATTCTGAATTACAACTGACTACTATGAAATGCATTTGACGCTTTCTAAAATTTAATTGATTATTCTGAATTACATTTGATATCTTCTGGAGTTAAATTGAGGCTTTCTGAATTAAAGTTGGAAAAGGTGTTGTATATTCTAAGCCCGTTAACATTTTTATTCAACTAAAACCTAGAATATACTTGGAAACAGGTTAGTTTAGCAAATACTAGCTTTTATTCACCTCACCCATTGGTTTTTAGGCCATACTGAAAGAAGATTTTTGACTGACTCATAAACGTATAGTCAAAAAAATTAATTTTTGCACAAAAACTAATAAATAAACAATAAGGAAACAAAAAACGTTTAAAGTTGTCAATTTTAGTTCCCAATTAAGAGTTTATTGAAGTGATAGCAAAATATACCGAGGAGTTATTGCATAATTATAAAGAACATATTATCTTTTTACGTACAAGGTAAATACGCAAATAAGGAAATTTAAAAAAATATATTCGTGCACAGCCAAAACTTCTGAAATTAAAAATATATAATTTGGACTGTAGATTCTTTTTGTGACACGGACTGGTGATTTGCGAGTATAACAGTAATTACACATAACAATTTTCAGAACGTTGTAAATACCACATTGAGAAGATTCACAGAATCCAGTTTCAGGAGGTAGAGACTCGAGTATCCGGACTAATTGGTGTAAGTCTTCTGGATAATCAAAAATAATTGAATATGTACATGAAGAAAATCGATTTTTGAATCATTAACGCTAGAAAAATAACATACGTCACTCGGGTATACTTATCTTTTAGGTACCATGTCATATATGTCTATGTGTGTCTTCCTAGGGTTTCAATATAATTTTAAGTATTTATTCAACTTAACAAAATCCAATGAAGCTTATAAAAATCAAAAAAAATCACTATTAATTCCTTTATTCAGAGATTAGAGATATAATAACGTAAGCATCATATTCTCTCAACGCTGCGGCGTACCGATTGGTAACTATCTAAATAAAAAAAGTTTTCAAAATCCATGCGAGTTCTCTGATTTAACCTAAATTTATTTATTGAGTTATATATAATTTATTCAAAAAAAATATATTTCTTCCATATTCTGCGCAATCCTTGTAATCAAGAATAGCAAGGATACCTAGAAAATTATAGTAGGTACATGGTTTTACTGGACATCAAAACTGTTTAGGCTGACATATTAAACAACTGAGCTCTATTGATAAAGTAACTACTTCAATGCTCAATACTTACATAATAATCCACATCTTGACCATTTCCAATGGGCACTGGAACCGGACCAGGCGCAGCATGTGCATAAGGTACTGCGGCATGAGCTCCTGGATATGCAGCAGCTGGCACCGCATATCCGTGTCCCCCAAAATGAGGACCTCCAAAGGCAGGACCTGCATATCCTGATGCGCTGACTTTCAGCATGATTGCAACAACAGTCAACTGGAACGATCGGATATTCATTGACGAAAATTCAAAAATATTAGATAAAACAACATTATTACTCATACCTACGATTTACTGTAAATTTTTTCTTAAAACTTGGATATTTTCAAAACAATATACAAAATCATAAATTTTTGAATTTTAGTCCTACTTTATTTTTTAACTGAATGTTTTGATAATACTTTCATGAATTATTAATTATGCTCATAAATTTCGAAGCATGTACATTCATTTCTGATAGGTAATGATTATTCTGTTATTACTAACTTTATTTGGTACCATCAGATGAGATATGCTCTGAATTTTACCCTAAGTTTGAAGCAAATGGTTTTATCTGTTCCTGTTCCCCGTAGCGATTTTAGAGCAGCAAGAAAATTTTAAAACTTTTTTCAAAGATATTTACAAACTCATTTTAAGCGCAACTTTTCATTCTAAGAGAAGAAGATGTAGATGAACTAGGTAACTATATGAAATATATTTCGAAAGCTGCTAACATAAACAAATGAATGCTTATTTATTTTAAAATATCTTGGATTTTGCATACACGTTCTTAAAAATCTTCGAAGGTCTATTGTATGCAAAAACAATAATTCATCAATTTAAATCCTGTGCATATTACGCGCTGATTTATTGAATAAATGTTGGCGTTGTACTACATATATATTCATTACATAATAGGCAATCCTCTCTGCATGTAGGCTCAACATTGTTGGCATAATCAACAACTAACACTTCTTACGGTATCTCATTTTTAATGGCATCATTTCCAAGAAGGGCAACTAAATAAGTTTATAACTTTATATACACAAGTATGTATGTTGATATTTACAATGTTTTATCATGCAAGCTCGTGACAAGGAGGAGCCTCTATTTGATATATCACGATTCTCCAGGACAGAGGCTGTTTAGTGTGTGAGTTTGTGTATTTAATTGGTGGAAGAGGTAAATTTTCATAGATCGCATTGTCGAGAGATGATGGCTTCTGATAGCCATGAAAAGCTGGTTAATAGTTCATTGAAGAAATGTGTAATGTGAATGAAATGTAAAGGTACCAACTACAAAAGGATTAAATACTTTCTAGCATTAAGAATGGCAATGACTAATAAATCTCAATAGCGACCACCCTCGAGAAATCAAATGTTGGTAGTTAATGAGGAGTGGTCGCCATATAGAGAAAAACATAAAAAACTGGCTTATTTCACATATTTTATTTATTCAGCGTCCTAAAACTCAGCTCCCGTTTTCTATAGCTTAGTTTTTATAAGTACGATGTCAATCCCGAACAATTCTCTTAATCCTGGGATTTTCTAGATTTGAGCAAGTAATCTCGGAATCTCGGTTTGGTTTAAATGTACCGAAGAACTTTTATTTTATTAAAATAATAAAATGAACAAAACAAGTCTGAAACGAACTTGAAGAAAAAGTTGAAGTTTGAAATTTTTATAAATAAAAAAAATCGTAACAATATTAGTGACACTCTAGTCATCTCCCAACCTCGAACGTATTTTATTACATTAAAAACCCCTGCATAAGAGAAACATCTTTTAGATTCTATGATTGTGGGCCGAATTTCTAATAAATATTCAAAGGCTTTTTGCAGATTGCGCACCTGACTAACCCCATCTGCGTATAAATCAATTTCATGAGTAATGATGTCGAGTAATCGCGTCTTACTATATTTTTTTGTGTGTTTTTGTATTGGCTCCGAATATTGTTTTACTGCTTTCTCCAGTTTAACCTTTAAGGGTTCATTTTCTTCTCATAATTTCCGCAATGGAAATCTCAACCTCGTCGCTATCATTGCTAGTTTCAGTGGTTTCTCTTCCGGATGCCTCTTCATTGTCTAGCCTGATTACTTTTTTTCCAGTTCTGATTTAATTTGAGAAATATTAGATGTTTTCATGAAATCATCTGGTTCAGAGTTTAAGAGGTCGGGATTTGTGTCGTTATTATTTTTGAAATAGCGAAATGAAGAACATAAATATATGCATATAGTCATCAAACTAGAACCAACCCTTCTATTTATCAAAATATTGATTTTATTTGATGAATCGAATGGCATAAAAAATATCCAGTCCAATTTTAATGAAGAAAAAGGCGACCAAGTGCGGTTCGATTTCTCACACGAAGGGTTCCATACCTAATATTTAAGGGCTAAACTCCACTGTATACCTATTAATCTTTATTATATTTATAGCGGTAATAGAAATAAAAATTCTCTGAAAATTCCAACTCTCTACCTAATATGGTTCATGAGATACTGTCCGCTCACAAAGGGAAGGAAATTTAGTAATTGTTGTTATAGCGAAAATGGAAATGCACAGTCTGTCAAAATTTTAACTGTCTATCTAATATTTTTCAAAAGATACTACAGCCCACTGATCGACGGACATTGGAGTCTCAGGAATAGGGTTCTGTTTTCAACACTTTTGGTACGAAAGCCTAAAAATAAATCGGGGATCACGAGTTGTACCACTAGGCGGCAGGTAGGAAAAATCTACCCATCAGTTTTACCACCAATATTTGCGAAGGAGATTAACGGATTATAATGATAATAATAAAAAATATATCTACATTATAAGTGGTTTCTCCAATAATGCACCTAATACATAAGACTTAACGAAAATTTATTTAAAATATACAAAAGTCACAAAGTACCTAGGTATTATACCCTTAATATTGTATTTATATACATACAAATTTCAGATTGGTACTAAATACAAAATTATTGCGGCAAATAATGACAACTCAGGGATTTCACAAAATCTAATTTAGAAATTTTCTTTTCTTGCTATTTTTGAACTAATAAATTCCTTATGTAATTAGTGTTACATTTTAATTTTTTGGAATATTTATTGGCCGATTTGATTATTGTGAATGTTTCATTTTGAATGTAGGTGATAACATTCACAACTATAAAAATATTCGGACAGGGTTGGTAAGAACTACGTTTTAATAACGAATGAAACGATAAACGATTCACAAGCATTCGCGGATCGGTAGATGTAGATGCCCAAATATTTGGTGGAAACTTTGCCTCCTCAGACATGTAATTTATTACACGCTCATCATTAGTGTCTTTATTGAATAATTCGTAGGAAAAAAATCACCTACTTCTGTGGGTTGCAGAAAATGCATTCCGAAAAAAGATAATTAAATTTTTCCAATTTCTGAGTTGGGATCTTTATAATCGTTCGATAATCCTAAATTTAATATTTTACTGTACGATGCCGGAGATAGATGAAACCTACAATCTGTTATATTAGCCTGAGGCCAAAACATAGAAATAACATTATGGATTGCTTGCTCAAAATCTATGACTATGTTTTTATCAAATGATATATTGAATATTTTACATTTATCCTAAACATTAAAAAAATCATAATGCCCATTTTAAAGAGCGTGTAATGTAAATAATTGGTAAAAAATGCAGTACAGTACTGAAATGTTTCGTCCATTGATATTGTATCACAAGAAAATAAAAAATATAATCATATTATATTCTCTGTCCAAATGACTAACAAAATTCTCAGTCTTTATTTTAGTTACAGGATTAAACTTGGTGATTGTATCGAAAACTTCAGCTTTATTCTTGAGTAATGTTGGCAGTACTCCTCGCCGTGCTCTATATAAACTGCTTCTATCGCATTGTAAATCATCGCTTTCAATACCTGATCCCCACTCATTGTTCTGTAATAAGTAACAAAGTTACAATTATTTAAATGATCATTTACAATTTTACATATGTAATTCGTAATCTGTAATATGGATGTATTTATGTTAACATGTATGGAGATTGAATACTTTAATTCCTTATGAATTAATTTGGACGGTCTTTCTGAAAGATCACTAAACGCTTTTTGCTTAACACTATTACTAACGATTTGTTTGGCAATGTTTACATCAGGTTATAATAATGGAGATAATGGTACACACTTATTTCATCCGCATCTGTATAGATTTTTGCATTACACCTTGATTTGGTATTGGTACAACGCCACCTTATTTTGCCACAGTTCGTGCGTTTTTGAAAATTGTTTAAAATGAGCATTAGCTTCTTTTTCAGTTAACATGGCTTTAACTTCATTTTTTCTAGACACAACAATAATTTAAAACTTTTAAAGGTGTTATACCAATCACTTGGACAAACAGAATAATCAAAAAATCACTTTCACTTCATCCCATTCTATCATTCCCTTCTGTACTCTTCATTAACTGTTGACATTTCTCAGAAATCTCATTAGAGGGTCGTGGTACAATTCGAGGGTCACAAAAGGGCCAACCGTTTTGGTAATTACCTAAAATTTCAGGACTCAAAACCATATAGTTAATTAACCTTAAGAAGTACTGAAATAAGCATCACAAAATGTATGGCATGTAATATCAAGAATACATCAATACCTTAAAAATTTTCCAAGACGGGACTTACGTTACAGTTAAATTTTACAGGATATCAAACTCATAACTCTGTAGTTGTTAGTTAAATTGAGCTATAGAAGATGTGAGTAGAAACGTATATAATTTTGATCTTTTTTTATTACCATACTGGTATCTACATACTTACAATGTACTTGTAACTAAGTTTTTTTTCGACTTTCTCATAATCCAGAATAATCGCAAATGAATCATTACGTCATATTTCTCAGCTTATTATTATTATTATGAGCATTAACGAAAAGCTTCGACATCGGACTAATTTGATTCCTCCAATAATTCTGGAGTACACTATTTTCTTATTCTAAGTAATTTTTATCTCTATTACCCACTAATTGGACTTCCAAAAAGCATAATATCTCTATAATCACGGGTGACAAATTTCACCAGGCCACCGAAAGCTATATCAAGGTGTCGGTGATACTCTAATATTATTTAGGACAACTATTGCATATAACATATATGTATACCAACATGTCTCCTAACAAAGTAGTTTCTGCAGAGCATTTTAGAACTCATGCTTATATAATGTCTGGTGCCATTCACGAGTTTTTGTTCGAGGCCCATTGGAGAGGTACCTAACATTAAGATATCCAGAATTCTTGCTTTTTAATATTGAAAGTAGTTATCAATAAATTTAATCAATATGTAATTGGTAAAGGGTAGTTACAATTATTTTCTAATTATCGAATTGCATTTTACTCTCTGTTTTGGATGGGAATTTCATCATTATCGGGTACGAAAAGTTCGTTATTCGTAGGTAGCTATATGGAGGTGGTCACAAAAGAGGTTTTACAGTAATAGATTAATACGAAAGTTTCAAGAGGACCCTAATACATGATATATAATCTTGATTCTTGTTTCCAAATAGATATTGTACAATAAAATTGTCTGTTATTAGTGATTAGATCTGTTGAAACTAAAAAGTTGAGTGATTCAGCTGGGTGATTCTGAATACAAAAGTATTAAAATAAGTTACTATCAATTGGGCTTAGAATTATTTATTGAGGGAACTAACTCAGATTTCATCACAAAATTGGTTTTCTGTTCAAATCTAAAAACGTTTATAATTTACTGACATTTTAGGTAAAAAATTACTCTTGTTAAAGATCGGAATATCCACCCGTTTTCAAGATAAATATTTTTTACAAAAAATTGGACCGACTTTATTAGTTGGTGCACTGAAAAATACAAAATAATATTAATTCTTTTATAAGACTCTTGACACCAACTTCAAAAGTACCAATAGAATTGATATTATTTTATATTTTTCAGTGCACCAACTAATAATGTCGGTCCATTTTTTTGCAAGAAATATTTATTTCACATTTTTGAGTATAACATCAGTCGAGAAAATCATTGAACGATCACTAACACTATTACCCATATAAATTCTTTGTTGCATTTGTTATTATTCAGAAATCTATTAATATTTGTTTCATCAAAATTGAAGTACGTTTACTATTTACAGCGCGCGCACAAACCTAAAACAACACAATCTAATTGTATATCTCCTCCGTTAGGGTTCATCGGTCAAAAACATCGCCGCGGAAATACGTATACCTTAGACTTTTCGACTGCTGTAACTCGAAAACTGCAACTCTACAAAAAATGTTGAATATGCATGTTGCTGCAAATAATCTGGTCTTCAATTTGGTTGCCTCAGATTTTAAATTTTTGAAAGAAATTGTCGTCTCCACATAGCGAAAATACGAAATTTTAACATCGTGGTAACTCGAAAACCGTAACTCTTTAAAGAATATCAATTTAAAGGTTTCCGGATAATGTCCTATGTTTAATTCTGCCGTCTCAAACTTTCAATTTTGGGAAAAATGGTACCCTCCAACTCAATCGCGGGCGTTTTTAGAGAGAAAGTGATTTCGAATTTGAGTTTTTACGAATATGAAAGATCATCAAAATCGGAGTACGTTTACGATATACAGCGCGCGCACATACCAAAAAAAAAAAACAGACAGTCGAACTGTATATACCTCCACCGTTTGGGGTCGTCGGCCAAAAATGCCCAATGATTTTAATTTCTCTCAACTCCCAATAAGTCTCACGTATTTTTTTATCAAATGTTCTGCAAGAGTACAATTTCATACGAAAAAAAGAGCTTATTATATATAATCTTGCAAAAAATCGATAGGTTATTGACCAACAATCAATTATAGGCACCATCTTTGAAGAGTGGTAGTTCTCTTTAGAAGCATTTACGGACCCAAGTTGATAAAATCTTTTTTCTTTATGTAGAATCACCCTTTCATTATTTAGGGGTTGTTTGTAGATACCCTCTGTATATTAATTATGTGCTACTGCTAAATTTCCGAACCGGAACAAGAACAAATAAAATTTAGAAAAGAGGAAGCCCGAAAAAAAATATATAAAGAAGCAATTCTCAGTTCAAATCTGACCTAGATGTATTAGTACGTATTTTGGTTTGATTTGAGCGGAGTAGGTAGGTTTCATGAGGTTGTTCAGACTTTTTTTTTCAAATCAGATATTTGCTTCATTTGTTTTTCTTTTCCTTGTAATTTTTCAAATACACATTTTTTGAAAAGATTTCAAGAGTACAATTCGAGAAAGTCTACTATGAAACATAAAATACCAAATGTGTGGCCGAAAATTGGTTATCGATGTATGAAGCTCATAGAAACCATAAGTAATAAAAGAGGGTTCATTGAGATACATCTTAGAACATTTCATTGGTAGGTAACTCAATGTCGTGTCCTAGTTTCCTAATATGATATTTTCATCGGGCTTGTTATGTAATGTTATGTTATGTAATTCAAGTATTTTTTTCTTATTATATTAAAATTTAGAAAATTTACCACCCCTCCCATCTAAATCCGAAACTATTATAAGCATAGAATTTTGAAAAAATGCAAAATATACGCCTTATTTCAAAATCCCGATTTGCACGTGACCATTTTTTAAATTATGAGAGCTTCTCTTTTTTTGATTTTTCCAAATTAGGAAGAACATAGAGTATTTTTTAGAAAGAATACGTCTGTAGACATAGGTAAGTTTCGGTTGTTTAGAGGTTTCCTAAAATTTTTTCTTGTGTTCGCCATTTTAGATTTTAACATATTAAAAACAACGACAATGAATTATGTATTGCGATTGTTGAAAAAATAACTACAGTTTAAGGTGAACTCCGAACCACCAATATGTCTCTAGATATACTATTCAACCAAATCAGACTGTTGTAAGGCGTAACCTTACCAGGCTGCCTTAGTGCGGTTTGGTAAGGGGCAAGTAATGTAGACCGCTAGTTTTTGGCATTGTATAGCGATCCTTCTACCCCTGGTTGATCTAGTTGGGCTCGAACCTCATATGTCTCGGTTAGAAGACCAGCGTCTACCAACTAGACCATCTGGGTCCGAGTTGTATTTTACCTATTAAATAGCTTTAAATTATTTATACAGTTTTTTTTTATTTTTTATTTCATCCAGCAAAAATCGAACATTTGTTTTTTTATGTTATTTAAAATCAAATAATACAAATAAGGTCTTTTACAAATATTTTGAACATTTTCCAGGTGAACAAAAATATGATAAATTTAAGTCATAATAACTAGATTTTATACCGATTTTTATACGTAATTGAAAATCAGATTAAATGAGTTTTTGGTTAGTAAACGGCATGAAGTTGCCAATCGTATGATTCAAAACTTATGTCATTTAACAATAATTTATCTCTTATGGTTTCTAAGATCCCCATACATCCATTATCATTATACAGTGGGGCACATTCAATGTTTGTTGGTATTTAAAATCGCATTCAGATTAAACTTTTTCCTTATATAGTAGACGATTAGAAACATAAATTAGAATATAAATTACATATTAAAATGAACATAACAAATTTATTTTTATTTTTAAGAGCTTTTGACATATACAATTGGACTTGGCATTGAAATTTATATTACATATAACTAAATTCTTAACAACTTTTTCTTTTTAAAATAGGAAGTTTGTAGTCGTAATAAACCAACTCATCCAGCTCATATTTGAGAGAAAAAAAAACACTGCATAACTGCAGTTATATGGAAACTCAGAACAACAAGTATTAGGAGATGACGAAAGATCACAGGAAGCAAGATTTCCTAAGATGATTCTGAACAGGCAACCGGAACGGATAAGATACCTAGAGTGTGTTCTGAAACTTATTAGTATTAATTTACTAAACAGAATTAACAGATAGATTAAGAGAAGACCGATTATTGAATATTGTAAAATAAGTACTTTCTCTCAAAAGAGATTTTGAAACAAATCAGAGGCAAAATCATTTTGACACATTTTCTATTTCCCTATTTTTCAAACAACGGACATATTTGAACTTTTAGACCAGAGTCAAAGTACCTAATTCAAAATGTATTTTTTCGTTTTTCAAAAAGTGATTAGGCACTATAGAAATATCTTGATTTGGCTTTTTATAGCTTCATTTGTATGAATACATTATTCTAACTATATCTTGCCATTCGATGGATAGAAAATTTTAACATGTAATAAGAATCGATGACGATACAATAATTCTATAACTGTATATTAATTAAGGCCATTGTTACTTAGATCAAAAAGTGACCTGTGGTGTAGAGATTGAATCAAAGATCAGGGGTGTGCATTGGGGATATAGTATGTTTTTCATCAGAATGAAAAAAAATAAATTATTGTTTGAAGAAACTAGCAAAACACTCTTTTGTTTTTAAAAGAAGTAAAAAAGTTGAAACAAACTGGGAGTCAACTAATTTTTGGAAAATAGTGTTGAGTGCTTTTACTAAAGACTAATTGTGAAGGTAGCCATTATAAAAATGGAGCAATTTCGGCGTCAATAAATTAATTGATTACAAGATTATTTCTCTACCTTATAGTTCCTTTTACAAAAAGGGGTGTTTTTCTAATTTTTAGTCAACTCCCGAAACGTTGTAGGTATACAATTCTGCTTTTTATATTTATTGCTCATAGTAAACTTGCACCGATTCTGACGATAATTCTTTCAGCAAAAATGAGAGATGGTTCCATATTTTATATTCCAAAAACCAAACTCCCCTACCCCCTAAAGGTGATTAGGGGGCAATTTGTTTGGAAAATTGAAAATTCTATACAGCAGCACTAAAAAGAAGATCATTTCCAAAAACTTTGAAATGAGTTATTTTTTTTTTCAAATAAATCAAGGGTCTTCAAGTTCCTACACTAAGAATGTGCCAGAACGTTACCGCTTATTGACCGATGAACCCCGAACGGAGGAGGTATACCTACAATTCGACCGTGTGTTTCTTTTGTTTGTGCACGCTTTGTATATAGTAAACGTACTCCGATTTTGATGATTTTTGATTCTTTTGAAAGAGGAGACTTGAGAAATGGTTTCATATTCATAAAAACTCAATTCTTTAAAAACGAAAATTCGAGATGTCAGAATTGATAGGACAATATCCGGATACGTTTAAATTGATCAATTTTTTCAAAAGAACTACGGTTTTCGAGTTTCATTTATGTTAAAATCTCACATATGTGTATTTTCACTATGTGGAGAGGGTGATTTCTTTCGAAAACTGATAATCTCTGGGTACCATATCAAAGACAATAATATTTGTAGCAACATTTATAATGAACATTTTTTCCTTAGAGTTACTATTTTCGAGTGAAAGCTGTGGTAAAATTGTTAAATATAAAATGCGTAAACTTAAGTTGGTGCCAAAAGTTATCAATCTAACTGCAACTGCACAATTTTAAAAGTAACAGCACCCATAGAATTAACCAGTGCACCAACTAATAACGTCAGTCCAACGCTCAACAGTTTTGATGACGAATGAGATACCAAGAAATGTGAAATAAAAATCTTTTTTTAAATAGACTCTTTAGTAATTTAATAGTAATATTAAAAAAAGATTTTCATTTTACATTTCTTGGTATCTCATTCGTCATCAAAACTATTAGTGCTCTACAAAAGGCAAAATAATATTAATTACTTTGGAAGTTGATCCCAAAAGTCTCTTATCTACATATTATAACTGCACAACTGCAGAATTACCTGTATAATAAGAATTAAAATAATTTTGTATATCTATAATTTTATTTTTGATAAATCAAGCAAATTATATCTGAAATTTCTGTAGGTACTGATTCATTTTCAAATTAGAATCACTTACTAGAAGAAAAGCCATTATTGCACAAAACCACACACCAACAATGAAATAGCAACAAGAACAACTAGAGGGCCATCTCCCCATCACGTCGTATTTATATCGATACCTATTTACTCCTTCACCTATGCACTCTGTGTGCGCTCATCTCAAGGTTCCTTGACGAAGAATTTTTCCTCCAGAGATTTCGAAAAAAAGAGCGATGCACACACAACTATACTATTATTCTAGACATAGGTATATTGCAGCAACGGTTTGTCGTTGTTACGATATTCTACATATTATATTATTCGAATCGTGCCAATCAGCAGGAACACGAAAGAACATATCCTTTGCAGGGTAATAGAGATTAACGTTAATAATGATTGCAATACTATTAAATCTTGTCCCATGAAAATGTTAGTCAAACAACACCCTCTAAATACTATTATTTCGAGGGTGTTTTTGAGGCACACTTAATAAGCTTAAAAAGTTTTAAGAATATTTTTTTTTTAGTTCAGAATTTTACTGAACGATATATATTAATATTAAGTTGAATGGTATTGTTAATTTTTAAGTTGTACAGTTATAGGTTTAGTCACAGCCGTCTGACTGTGGTCCAGTAGAATCAAATAAAGTCGGTTTTAGTTTTTGACCGACGAACCCCAAACGGAGGAGGTACACAATTCGACTGTCTCCTTTTTTGGTTTGCTCGCGCGTTGTATATAGTAAACGTACTCCAATTTTGATGATTTTTGATTCATTTGAAACAAGAGGCTTGAGAAATGTTCACATATTCATAAAAAACACAAATCCGAATGGGTGGAGGGGGCGAATTTTCTCGAAAATATCCGGATACGTATAAATTGAACGTTTTTTCCTTGAATTACGGTTTTTAAGTTAGAGGCATGTTAAATTCTCAAATATGTGTATTTTTGCTGTGTGGAGAGGCCAATTCCTTCCGAAAATTGAAAATCTGTGGGTAGTACATCAAAGACGTAGCTATTGGTAGCAACATTTATAATGAACATTTTTTCCTTGAGTTATGGTTTTCGAGTTACAGCGGTGGTAAAATACTTATGCGTATTTCCGCAGCGATGTTTTGAGATCTCAATAATAACAACTACAAGCAAAGAATATACGTGGATAATAGGATAAGTACTATCTTCATTGGTATTAGTGAACGTTCAATGATTTTCGTGACTCAAAAGAGTGAAATAAATATTTTTTATAAAAAATTGGACCAACGTTATGTTGGTGCAGTGAAAAATACAAAATGATATTAATTCTATTGGTGATGGTACTTGTGAAGTTGGCGCCAATAGTTATCAATCTAACTGCAGCTGCACAACTTCAAAAGTAACAGCTCCAATAGAGTTGATATTATTTTGCAGTAATAGTATAGTAATAGTAGTAAAGTCGCTCCAATTTTTTGTAGAAAATATTTATTGTAAAAAAGGTTAGTTTCACATGTTTAGTATTTGAATAGCCATCATTCACTTATAAGTATTTAGGGAACCCTAAACATTAACAATCTCTCACAGTTTCAACTGTTTCTTTGAGCAGTAACTTTTAAATTTGTTTGACATGGGACCATATGTTATAGCCAAGTTCCCGATGTTTTTAAATTCAATCCCAATAACGAAAATTACCCTCTAGTAGCAACATACCATACCACTACAATCACATAGGGTAAGGTAGATTTGTTTGAAGTTACGGACGATTATTTACGAAATCATTTGAAATCTCCCCACCACTTTATTTCTAGATATAAGGAAAGAAGTGCTTATCAAAAAAGTGTTGAGATTAACTATTAAAGGCCTAGAAAGTCTCCAGGTACAATTGAAATCGTAGATGAACTTATCTTAACTTACATCAAATGATACATCGGATGAAAATATCGATGCTACGAAGATATCGGTTGTAGAACATCGATGTTTTAAAAACATGATATTTTTATTGAAGAATTTTAAGGTATTGAGCGATCCAAAAGAAATTACTCGCAGTAGGCATTTGAAATGGGAAGCGTGTCTTCACTAGATTCAAGTAACAAGTATATGTTATTTCATTACCGAATGCGTGTATCCAGCAAACATTTGACACTTCCAAAAAGATAATTACAGTAAATAGTGCCGATAACAGTATTTTTATACGTTTTGTTAGCTATACTGGCTAGTTTCGCATCCTACTGATCTATCCGCCTTATCATTTGCCAGTTGCCTGATAGCAGTGACAGACTGAAATGAATAATCAGATGACAAATACTTATTACTTGAATCTAGTAAGGACACGCTACCCATTTCAAATGCCTTCTGCGAATGGATTATTTTGGATCGCTCGATATATAATATCGTAGTAATACTAACTAAAATATAATTAAATGGTTTGCAGCGTAACTTTATTGAATAAACAAAAGTAATAAATAAGCTTCTTAGGTGTGCGAACTAAATTCATAAAACAAGATTAGGTAGGTAATGATTATCAACACAAAACATATTTTTAAACTGTAACAAGAACAACACATTTAAGAAAGGTACATAGAATTGCAACTTTGCAAAAATAATAGTTGGGATAAACACGATGTTATCGAAATAAAAAATATCGATGAAGACATCGAACATCAAAAGCGAATTATCGATGTTTTGAAAACTTCGATGTATCGTGCGCAACCCTAGTATGGGACAGACAAATTATTCAAAAATATATTAACGAAGAAACGTTACCAGAACAGTGGACTACGGCTTAAATTATGTCAATTTGTTTAAATAGATCGCAGAAATTGTCTAAGCTACAGAAGCATCAGTATTATATTTAGCAAGACTATATCGGAAAATAATCAAGAACAAATTAGAGCAGAAGATAACAGAAAAAATAGGCGAAGATCAAGCCGGATTCACGGCAGAAAAATCACATATAAACTATAAGATAAACGATAGAAAAGAAAAAATCAAAAAACGAACACATCTATCGTATGGGTTCGTCGGTCAAAAATCATACTATTCGACACCCAGGAGACATAACTTTATATTTCTTTAGTTCGGGTAGAGCCTCTCTACTCTCTGTAGGTATTGTAAATTGCCCGAGAGATAATATTCAGTGTTTTTCTATTTGACTTGTTCAATTGCAAAAATTAAAATTCTAAAGTGATTCAACTGTAAGGGGTATAATATTATTTAAGAGATTGACAACATTTTACAGATTTTTTTATTTGGGATATTGTGATTTGTAATTAAATATTCAAAAATAAATCTGAAATTGAATTATTTTCAATATTAGTAGAGTGTAATCTGAGAATTGCAGTGCTATTGGAAAATATTAGGTACATCTATAAAAATTATCAAATCATCTGAACCTAATAATTCTATTGTTAACTGCAGTATATAACGCAAAAAATAAGCCATTTTCATATTAACCATGGTGACAGAGCGAGCTCGCTGTCTATGCAGCTATATCAACAGTATCCTGATGTCAACCGCTCACTCCAAGGATATAGAAGCATTTTGAAATTAAGTGTCTTAAAAACGCTGAGGTCAAAAATTATTTGAGAAACGTAGGAACAAAATTTCACTAGCAAAGTGGTATACGTAGAATCTAAGTACTACTAAAATCACTAAAGAAAAATATACTTGTGTTCCTAAATTCGATCTGGCATACTGACCATTTGAACAAGATGTTCCTAAATATCGTGCATAAACGGGTCATTATTTCATCCCTAAAATTTATAATAATCATAAGTCTACAAACACTTCTTTACAAATGTACAAATTGTTTAAATTTCTTCAGAGCTGTTGCAGTTCTTAAAATATTTAGGTGATATTATAATATACGTTACGCTTTAGGCTTACATCATAGGGGTTGTATTTTTTCAGGAGTCATGCCCCATTTTCTCCCCCTAAAGTTTTTTCCATGCTTTTGTTTAGAAACTTTTTGCTGTGTAGTAGTTTTTCTGTATAGGCATCCGTTATGGAGAAAACAATTTAAGACAAATTTTCTATAACTCATTAGGTAGAACTGCAAATTGTTAAAATGATCTAATAAGGTTCAGATTAATCTGAATAATCTCGTGTTGGGTAAGGAAATTACCCGTTATTTTACTTCCGTAGTTTATATTTGTATTCTATTATTCTACTAATGATATTATGTGCAATAGATATATGCCTCTGAGTATTATTAAATATAATATGGAACAACACCCTGTACTATATATACATATATAAACACTAAATATCTCTAGATCCGAACCGATTTGCCCCTTTCTCGTTTAATGTCAACGTTAATGGGTCTTGCCAACTCCACCCATCCATATTTCGAAAGATTTATTAAAAATATTCGTTGTCTTAATATAAAATATATATATAAGCCCCGATATGACCATAGAGATATTGAGAAAGTACCCAGTAAAGTTCAATAAGGCCATTGTAATGCTTTGTCAGCAATTCAAATAAGGAAATGGAACGAATTAGGAAAAAAAACACAGTACGCACATCTACTTATCATTCTGCATTTGTACGTTTTTACAGACGGTGAATCGTGACTTCCACCAACGATTACAATTATTGTCCATAAAGCAATATATGAAAGATGGTGAACTTTTTCACAAATAAAAGGATGTGAATAATCAATATGCTGCAGGTGAGGTTTGTTTCTACAATTCAACGCTGTCTTTATCGAGCACATTGCCTGTTGTTATCTTCTGTCATGAGAACATTTTCTTAGGTTGTGAATAATTTTGGGAATATTGACATTCAATCAGAAGATTTATTATTCCTCTAACAGCACAAACAGGTTTCGACCATACTACTTAAGTATATATTTTTCTGAAACGTGATTAATATGACCAGCGTTTATGGTGTGATCTTCGAGGTCCACATTATGAACTCCCCAAGGGATAAATATGATATTATGTATGTCCGATTATAGCAAATGTTATGATACAGCTGTGTAAGACAACAATCACTAGTTTTAATGCTGAACTTCCGAAATTGTTTCATTAATCATTTTGAATGTTGACATACACTGAGACGATTCTGTAAATCTTATATAGGTAGGTCCAGTAAATTACATGAATGTAATGATGTAACAATTTATTAATACCAGACACATTAACGAGTTGATTATGACTTAGAAATTACTGGCAAAAAAATTTAGTATGAATTTTCCTTTGATGTCCTATATTTTGTATTTTTAAAAAATTTTACGCTCTGTAATTTCGAAGATGCGGGATTTATTTTTAATAATATCGTCTAAACTGTATATTTAAAAAAAAACTTTTTTGAAATATTCATATCAAACCCTCTCATATCGCATGATCCATTGAACATAATATTTTTCTTTTAGAATCAGAATTATTTTGTTATCTTTATTCATCCAGAGTTGGGCCACCTAATTCAGTATTAGGTAAGTATACGTTTTGCAAATAAAGCGTTGAGGAACTAAACAAAAAATGGAAATCAAGACATGGAAAAAGTAATTCATATAGAATTGGCATGACAAGATTAAAATACCATTAATAGGAATGAAGAAGATCTTCACGGCCACTTCTGTTACTGCACAGGCATAGAGCAATGCTCAGTTTCATTCAATTTATTAAATTAAATAACATAAATATTGTAAATGCCATCATTCAAATTTGAAATAGGTACATTCCAATATACCAAGCATCCAATAGAGTCGAGTAAATTTATCAATGAATGAATTTAGTGTGAAATTGAATTATTATTATGTGTAATTTGATATTTAAACTTGTATATGTATAATATTTAATGGATACCGTGAGAAACTTATTGAAATGCATAAGAGACGGTACACGTAGTCTAATCATAAAACGTCGTTATGATTTTTTTCCGCTGAATTAAATTGAACAAGCAAATGTCAGGTATATTTATAAGAACATTCATTGACATTACGTACATATTAGGCGGTGTAAGAAGTGAGGAGGCTTTCTATATCTTGCATTACTAGTTAAGATTACAATATATATTTCTTTGTTGGATGATTATTGTTCTGTAATCCTTCTCCAAGATGATTAATATCTAGGTACATATCTCATTATTTGCTATCTATAATTAAATATTAACTGAACTCCATTATTCACACTATATTACATTTTTGTTATGATCATTTCATTAGTTCGTAGTACCTTTAATTTTTGATCGATAAAATATTTCTACTCCCAAAAGTGACAAGCGATGTTTCAATAATACACTAATGACATGCGAACACATTTTCTCTTATTTACAGGACACACTTCAAATGAGTTTTTTTTGAATTTATCGATATATGCAGCATTTTCTGTTTATTTTAACGTAACTATCACGGCCGGTGTCCAGATTCCTAGTGCCATTGACTTACATCAAGAATAACAGCCGGTTATCAATAGCATTCATGGATCTAATTGGAAAGCCATCATTTTATAAGGCTTAGAGGCCCTATTCTGTCGTTAAGATCATCTAGAGCAGCAATATCTGGTACAATGTTGTAACCTCCCAATTGCTGGTAGTTTTCTCAAAATTTATATAGGCTAGTTTTTTTCCTGATTAGATGCCACATGCTTCCCTTTTTGGGTTTCTAATGAATGTTATTAGATATTATCTCGTTATATTCACTAGAAAACAGAAACAGCAATAGAATGCAAACTTGTCTTGCGGTTGGCTGAAGGGGTGAATCATGAATTATCCTAGTGATTTCCAGATATTATTCATGCCACAACTGAAGAACATCAGTTAAATGCAATACAATAATTTTGCAAAAAGTCGTAATGTGATCGAAATAAAATTCCCTGCTCGGAAACCCTAGTTTCAATTATTTCAAGATGTATCAGGGAACTGTTCCGTTTCCCCTCTTGCAAAAGAGATCCTGTAGCATTTCTGTAAACAATATTCTATCAACCTTAAACAGTTCTGTATTCCTTCTACCTACTTATATTCTTCAATTTCTTATTATTTACTCTTAATTTTAAATAATCTATCATAAGCATCGGGGAAATTTTGAAATCCATTGTTGAGTATTCTATTATGTATTGCGTTTCTGCTTCAACCGCTCCCGATTCAAACTACGCTCACCAATCTCTTCTACAAATTTGGCTTACTAGACTTACCTAATGATGAATACTGATTAGTGAGCACCAAATGCTTACTTCGTAGAATAACTGGATCTGTTCCGAGTTCGGCTAAGTTTAAGGGTTCACCAATTAATCTGCTCCAATAGAACCTAAGGCGTCCAGCAGTCCCAGACCTTCAAATTCTGAGTCATGTTTTACAATCGAGCACTCTTATGAAATCCCTTTTTGCTCCTTACCCCCATATAAAATAGTCCAGGTATAATGGGGCTTCAACCGTCTTCTTAGAGTAGATCCACTTATTTCCGAAATTTCGTTGGATCATGTAAATCCTTGGTCTGGTGTCACACCATTCGATTAAGGTTTTTGTTGAGGTTGTATCCTCTCTTTTCTAGGTATCCAAAGCTAAAACTTCCTATCTTTTCAAAGAGCTAACAAGTAACCCAGATTTGCAAAATGGCTACGTGAGTCACAACCAATATTGTTAACCCCTGGACAAGTCCTAAACCATGATAAAACTGCTGAAACGGGCGATGGCTGAATCTGCATTGATGATGAAAAGTAATATATGTAATGATGTATAGATAATATACGCGTTCACAAACACAAAATGTAATAGAAGTACAAATTTGAATGATGGATAATATATTTCAAAGATGACATTATGAATCATTCACGTAACTCTACACCTTCAAGTTATCAAAAAGATGCTCTCCTAATAATAATTCTTAACGTGATAAAAATGGAGAGCGAATCAAAGCTTTTGAGCATAACCACAGAATTGTTTATAAAGATGAGTGACCAAAAATAATTACCAGTAATTTAGTAGTAATTTAGTCTAGTTGAGTTGTCTAATAAGTGCATACTAATTTCCTACCAAAACGTTAGAGGTTAGTAGCAGTCACATAGATCCAAGAAGGACTATATGTTCATGAACTGTTTAATGACAACTAAATAGCCTTCAGATCAGACCGGAAATTAGATATGATTAATGTCACTAGAGAAGGTTGTGTGCTGTTTCTATCATTTTTGCCATATATGTTAACGATATTGTGCATAACCTCTCATCTGGTTGTTTGCTGTTTGCAGATGACCTGAAACCTGTTCGGGATCATTAACAGCATTCAAGACTGTACGATACTTCAAAAAGACGTAAATACCGTATCTGAGTTGTGCAATAATAATAAACTGAATTTGAACAAAACAAAATGCCATACAATGACAATCTCTAACCTTCGTGGGGAAATTAAGTTCAATTATGAACCAAACACAAGTTTTCTACATAGTGTTGAATTCATCTGTGATTTAGGGGTTGTGGTGGATAAAAAACACACATTTAATCAGCATATTGATCATCATTGTGCAATCATCACTAAAAACATCTGTATAATTCATTGATAAAGTCCAAGACCCAATATGCAGCTCTGTTGTGTCAGTCAGTGCACTGAAAAGTATAAATAATATCAATTCTATTGGGGCTGTTACTTTTGAAGTCGTGCTGTTGCAGGTAGATTGATAACTTTTGGCACCAACTTCACAAGTACCAGCCTCAATAGAATTAATATTATTTTATACTTTTCAGTGCACTAACTGATAACGTCGGTCCAATTTTTTGTAAAAATTATTTATTTCACACTTTTGACGAAAATCGTTGAACGTTCAATACCAATGAAGATAGTACCTATCCTATTAGCCACGTATATACGTATATTCTTTGCTTGTAGTTGTTATTATTAAGATCTCAAAACATCTCTGCGGAAATACGCTTAAGCATTTAAGTTGTTATCATTTTAACACCGATTTAACTCGAAAACCGCAACTCTTAGGATAAAATGTTCATTATAAATGTTGCTACAAATAATTATGTCTTTCATGTACTGCAAACAGATTTTCAATTTTTGACAGAAATCGCCCTCTTCACATAGCAAAAATAGGTATATTTGAGAATTGAACATGTGTCTATCTCGAAAACCGTTACTCTTTTGAAAATATTTTCAATTTAAATGTTTTCGGATATTGTCTTTAATTCTGTCGTCTCAGATTTTAGATTTTCAAGAGAAATTACCCCCTGGGAGCGGGTTTGAAGGAGATTTTGGATCGGAATATGGAACTACTCTTTCAAATTAATTAAAAATCATCGAAATCGGAGTACGATTACTATATGAAAGGCGCGCACAAACCAAAAAAAAGCACACAGTCGAATTGTATACCTCCTCCATTCGGGGTTCGTCGGTCAAAAATAGCTATGTTTGAAGAGACAAATTGCTGCTCAATAAATTCAATTTTCTCTCGCTTAGCCAAAGTACAATTTTAGCAGGTCGAATGTTCTTATTAAAATTATGTAATAATCTAATTGATTGACCGTAAGCTTTATCTAGAAAACCATTCTACCAATCATGCTTGAAATGGACCCATTTATCGAACCTGCTCAACTCAATAAGCAAATAAATAAATAAATAAATAGATAAATTACAATTCCAATATTTTCTCACTCTATACTCCTCTGTAGAAAATAAAGATCGGAAAGCAGTTTGCATCGTTTTTGTACGGTGTAATGTCGAAAAAGTTGATGTAGAAACTACCACTATGATCGCTTTTTGGGGATACATGCAATATCATCAGTTACATTAATACCTACGTTAGCTAAAATGTATAATAAATAAATGCCAATTTCCAAGATGAAATAATTATGAAGGTTGTTCCATATTTTGACTGGTAAATCTAGGACTCAAAGTCTAATATGGCGGAGCTACTGGGTGCTTTATTTCGAAATTTAAATCATGATTTGTGCCCAGTACCTACTTTAAAATGAAGTGGGTACCTAAAACGACTTTTGTAACTTACGCTATAAGTGCAGCCCTGAGACAGAAAACACTGACACGAATAATAAATCTTAAATTAAAATAATTCTACAGCATTAACTGTTTGACTGTATATATCTCGAAAAGTATTAATATATCGCTACGTAGAATGGGCTGGTTTAGAACGTTTTAGAAAATCGAAAATTTAAATCAGAATGACAATTGCGCCAGTGACGTAGAATTGAGGAAAGGTCAATCCATACATTGCCCCTGTTGTACATCTCTGGGATTAGCCAGTGACTTTCCTCCTTGCTTTCATTTAAGATATCTTTTGATCAAACCTGTCTTATCAGTATACAGGGTATTTGTTAATAACATTTTAGAAGGTTAATATTGGGTAAATGTTGAGAAAAAAAACTTCAAATGAATATATGTTCTAAAGGTCTTACATAATAATAAATAATAATAATAATGCTAAAGATTTAAGAAAATCATCTTTTTCTAAGCAAAACTGGAGTCTCGATTTTTTCGTTTGACATAAAAAAGAAAATTCATTTATTTACATCTCGCTAGGCTACTTACCAGAAAAAATAATTTTACTTTAAACAACGACTAAAGAAAACTTGAGTGGGGTGAAATAGCAGTTTTGTATTTTTACCAATAGTCTATAAACTTACACTATTTTCATATTTTTGATATGACAAAAAATATATATATAGAATTGCAACAGGGTATGTATGTGCTGTGTGTTCTCCCAGACCGTTTGACAGATTAGCATGAAAATCTAAACTTGAATGTACTTGTATCTTGGAGAGGGTTTATAAGCTATCTACTTTGTTATTGCTCGCAAAGGGAGGGCGCTGCAGAGCTACTTCCACACCGTTTCAGCGATCGCCATAAAAATTGTTGTTTAAGCATTGAAAATATCTTAACGCTATCTACTGCTGTCACTCACTGCTAGTCAGCCCGTGGCAACTCTTATGGGAAAATTTTGACCGTAAGTTGCCAAAGTGTACCGATTGATCGCTAGTATCGCTTCCGACAATTAGTGGCGGTAACATTCAAATACGTAAATGTTCTATTATAAATATGTTATATGTCTAACACCTCTAACCTCATTTTTCTGAAGCGTTGTTTGTATTTGTATTTGTGGTATATTTTCTCGGGTTTTGTAGCTTTTGGATGTTTTGAAGGTACGTATCTGAGAAATGAGAGATTATGCACGTTTTCTCTGCAATTCTCTGTTGTTGAATGTGAATTTTATTCTCTATTACTATTTTAGTATCTTATTCTTATCATTCGTATCTTATTTATTTCAGTGTTCGTAAGGCTCAGTGGCAACAAAATGCCACTAAAAACATGCTGTAAGGCTGCCGAGAAAGCTGTTTGAACCCAGGAAAACATTTGTAATTAGGTATGGCATGATGAAAATACGAAGGAAAATGGAGAGCAACGCAATTTATATATACAAAGTTTTCAAGCCAGTTCATCCTAAAACAGGAATATTAAGACCCCGTCCGGGTCCTGGTGGTGTTTTACAAAAGCAGTTATTTAGACAGTGCTCTGGGTAATAATTTATTATAATAATAAGTATATTATATAAGTATATTGTTATAGTAATGTATGTTGATGTTCACATTGGCGACCTTCAAGTCAAAAAAATACTTCTAACTTTTCGTGTATTTATTATGACTTTATTAATTCCCCTTAGACATAGTGAAAGGAGTGAAATTTTTGGAAAACACTTAATAAAAAATCTATGCTGCATTCATATAATGTTTTTTTTAACTTTCTTCAACAATTTCTGATTTTATTCCTTTCTCCACCGTTAATTTGAATGTCCGATTTAAATCTACCGACACACTTCGTGAGTGTACCGATTGAGCGCTAGTGTACTCAAGGTCAAAACATGGTCAAAAAGATTAACATGGGAGTTACCATTCTCTTGGAGGTATGTTTTCTCTGCTGCTAGTTGGCACTTCAGTATACCAACTTCCACACAGTTTAACCGATAGTCTTGAAAATTGTTATACCTACATACAAACGTATTCTATGAAATAAGAATACACCTATATACACTGTGTATAATTTTGTCACAAATACTAGTTATTATAAACAGAACAAATAATATAAAGCAACTAATTACTTTAGAAGAAAATAATATATGCCTTCAATCATGGAAAGCCTGTATAAATAGATTATAGACGTTATCAAGCCCAACACCCCGGCGGTGTTAATCTCACAGCCAACCTCTTAAACAAATAGTTACTAATCATATATTTTTAAAGGAATCACATCTGAAAACTTTTATTGAATCGATTATAATGTTTCTCAATCACTTATTCTATTAAATGCAAAATACGGCAATTATTATGCACGATGATTGAATACCCATAATATTTTTTTAATAGAAACTGAAGAAAACATATCCCTTATTGCATCTTAGCTAATTCAAAACTACCTTGAAAATTAACGGTAGATACAAATGCACGGAAATTTCAAGCTAATTTGAATGAATTTCTTGTGCCGCAATTATAATAATAATCATCAGAGAAACTAGTTATTTTCGTATGATTTACTAGAAGGATGTTGCATATTGGCAGATTAGAAGATGATATTGCATTGATTAATTTTTATATCGGAACTGGATTGCGTATCAGCTGAGAAGTACCTTGGAATTGAAAAGTTGCGTTATTCTGTCGATATTTAAATATGCAACATGTGGAATAAAAAAGTGGAACACTGATGTACATCGTACACGACATAGACTTAACTGAAATAGGTAGGTAGGTACTTCAAAGAGCATCCTATATGAATTCAAGAAATACCCATGGTGAGAGATGCATTTTTGACAGACTTCAAAAAAGGAGAATGTATACAATTCGGTTGTATGTTTGCTTTTTTATGACTGTCCGCGCGTTTGGCATAGTAAACGTACTCCGATTTAGACGATTTTTGTTTCATTTGTTTCATTTGAAAGATGAGAGTTGAGTAATAGTCCCATATTGAGAAAAACTCAAATCCGAAATCTCCTTCTCTCCAAAACCCGCCCAAAATGGGGTGGAGAGGGCAATTTTTCTTGAAAATTGGAAATGCGAGACGGCAAAATTAAAGAAAATCCCATATCCGGAAACATTTTTTTAAATAATCATAGGTTTCCGCGTTACAGTCTGAAATATGTGTTTCAGCTATGTCGAAGAGGCAACTTTTTCCGAGATTCGAAAACTCGAAATTTGAAAATTAGAAAGGGGACCATATCCGGAAACTTTTAAATTGAACATTTGATTGAAGAGTTGCGGTTTCCAAGTTTCGCAATGGTAAGGTCTGAAATATGTGATATGCGTATTTCCGCTATGTGGAAGAGAATTTTTTGTCGAAAATTCGAAATATGAGACGGCCAAATTGAAGGAAAGATTATAATATGTAGCAACATTTAAATTGAGTTACGGTTTTAGAGTTACAGCAATAAAGTCTGAAATACGTATATTTGGGCCCGGGTGTTTTGAGATATCTGAATAATAAACAACAAGTACAAGCTAAGCCTTATCTTTTTGGATATTAGTGAACGTTGAACAATTTTCATGACTAATGTTACACTCAACAATGTGAAATAAATATTTTCGATAAAAAATTAGACCGACTTTATTAGTTGTTGCACTGAAAAATACAAAATAATATCAATTCTATTGGTGCTGGTAATTTTGAAGTTATGCCGTTGTAGTTTGTTGTTGTAGGCACCAATTCCAAAAGAACCATCAACAATAGAATTAATATTGTTTTCTATTTTTCATTGCAACAACTTATCAAGTTTTTGTAAAAAATATTTATTAACAAATACATTTATTTAACATTTTTGAGTCTCTCATTTCATTCTAAAAATATTAATTTTGAACAATACTCTGAATAATCAATTCTGATACATAAAAATTTTTTTTTTCTAATCTCCCTCTCTTTGGGGATATTTTTGAGAAATGAGACATTTGATTTCAGTTTTTTCAATGTTTTATCCTATTACCCATGTAGGTACATTCTTTGCATGAACCTACTTGTTATTATTCAGAGATCTAATAAAAAATCGTCGCAGAAATACGCATAATTTAGACTTTACCGCTGCTGTAGCTCGAAAACTCTATGGAAAACATGTTCAATTAAAATGTTGATAGAAATAATCTGGTATTTAATTTGGCCGTCTCAGATTTCGAATTTTTTCAGGAAATTGCCATATCCACAGAGCGAAAATATTCATATTTCAGATTTAAACATTGCTGTAACTCTTTCGAAAATATGTTCAATTTAAACGTTTCCGGATATTGTCTTATCTTTAATTCTGCCGTCTCAGATTTTTGATTTTCGAGAGAAATTGCCTCCTCCACCTCACCTGGTGGCGGTTTTGAAGGAGATTTTGGGTTGGAATATGGGACTCCTCTTTCAAATGAATTAAAAATCATCAAAATCGGAGTACGTTTCTCATATAAAGCGCGCGTACAAACCAAAAAAAAAACAGACAGTCGAATTGTATACCTATCTCCTCCGTTTGGGTTCGTCGGTCGAAAATCGTTGAAAATTTGCTAAGCAAAAGGCGCATACATACTTTTAAAAAGTAAGCGCATAAAATTGAATTATATATCTCCTCCGTTTTTCGAAGTGGGTCAAAAAGGGTAACCTACTGTTTTTACAATACTATTAGACCAAGTTCTAGAGCTCTAATCTTTCATTGGGATAATTACAGACTATAGAAATATATTTTTCAGTCCATCTTATTTATTTTTTCTTTTTCTTGGTACCCTATTAAGTGTAAACTGTAGAGACATTCTGAAGACAATTTTTCCTGCTGAGCTCATTGACGTAACATTTTTTTTTGTTTAGGGTACAACTGACAAAATATTAACTAGAATTTTTTTCTCTCCCTCGTAGCTCTACAACCCTGGGTGGATTTTGGCAGACTCTTCCATTCATCTCAGTTTAACATTATTGTTGGGCTTAGTGGTATCCCCAGTCTCTAGAGGACCGACTTTATGTTGTTCTTACATTTCAGATCAGTTCAGCCTAATGGTCTTCTAGCCGTCTGGTCAGTTTCTCATGCCATTTTAGCTATTCTAAAGTCTGATTGTCTCTGCACATGACCTTCCCACCTCAATCTCCCTGAATTTATTCGTTGTGCCTTGTTCACATTCTTGTACTGTGCTTCGAGCTTTTTATTAGGTCTAATGGCTCGTTGTTGGGTCCTGAAAAGGTCCGTAAATTTTTTTCAGAACTTTTCTCTCATACACTTCTATTTGACTGCACTTGCTTTTGTCATTGTCCAGGTCTCCGAACCATAGCTTACTATTGCGCGTATAATGGTTTTGTATATCCTGACTTTGATTTGTCTTTCGAAATTGATATATTTTTGAAGAAATATAATCATATATTCCCTTTTTGGAGCCGGGCTTCAATCTCTTCGGTGCTATCATTATGATGTTCCCAGATATTTTGAATAAATTACTCGTTCAAAATTCTATTTTTACATTGTGATATTTTGACCAATCCTGTCCCTTCCAGTCGCTTCCTGTCTTTCTTGATAAGATCATATATTTGTTCTGTCTTTATTGATTCTCAATCCCATATTCTTTTTCTAATCGTACTAACTGTGCATTTACTTTCCCCGTACTTGTCATGTCATCAGCAAAGTCCAAAATCAGTTAAGGTCTCTCTTGAGTGAACATTTCCCATGTGATTTCTTAATGCTTTCTCAAATGGTATGTTGAACAGGAATCGGGATAGTGCATCGCCCTTTCTTAATCCGCTGTTTATGTTGAAGCTCACAGATAGGGAGCTCCCAATTCAAACTATGCTGCGTACATTTTTGTTAGTCACAAGCTTTTACGTTATTGCTGGTCCTAGCATCGCATTTCATAGTTTAACTCTATTAATGCATGTTGGAAAGCAATAAACAAATTTTGTAGTCCTTTAATGAATTACGAACATTTCTTCAACATCTGTCTGAAGGTCCATTCTAGATCTGTTTTTCCTAAGACCGCATTGGTAGTCAACCAGAATTTTTTTCCACCATCAGCGATAGTCGTTGTAAATCATATATAGATGTAGAAATATTCCATCAAGCTAATTTTTCTGATTTCAACGATATGTGATTTGAATAATAACTGAGGTATCTAATTTTGCTTGTAAAATACTACTTACTAGAATTGTGAATTACTTAGCTCGATAAATAATACACGACCTTGCTTAGGCAATCATATCTTATCCTATGAGATTAGATATTATTATAGCCCCAAACTTCGTAAATCTTCAAAAAACTGAACGTGTGTGCCTTATTGGCTCTTACGCTCTTCGAGATATCCCAACCGAATTTTGCACACATGTTTATCATAACTTAAGTTAAAGTACCTTCATACTTTCAGTGCCCGTGTGATTCTATGTGATGGGTTTCGTACCTGAAGGTCTATTGTATACTTCTGAACTCTATGGCTGGATGCTGTAAGTGTGACTTGACCTCCTAGGTAGAGGGTTCCATACCTCTAATACCCAAAGAAGTATCTCTGAGCTCTATGACTGAATTTTCGTGGATTTTTCACTATATCTGTGTTTAGTATGACCTGGACTATTTTCTAAGACTGGGACTTAAAGTTGAAGGATTCCATACTGAAACATCCCCAAGACACATGTAGGAGAAATTCTCATGATGTTCTCTCTTGTTACATGTCTGTAAATAGATCTGGGTTGGTATTCGGACTGTTTAAGCGTACAAAGAGGACTCTGAATAAGAAGGGTTCAATACTCAAGACTTGTTATGACTTTATGTTTTCGCCAATCTACCAAAGTGTTTGCCCGGGAAGTGCCGGGTAAAACAGCTAGTCAACTGTATTTCTGGCAGGACTGTTCATTCTCCAAGAGTTGTAAATCAGTTTCGACTAATATCGGCGACACTATACACCTCCGTGTTATAATGCAAGATGGGCATCCAGATCACCCTATGTAACGACTTCTGATTTCATTTTACAGAGTTACATTTATTAGGTTAAATGACAAAATGCCGATGGCTCGTAGCGGGCGGATAGGTAAATTTCTCGGTTTTTATTTTTTATAACTTTTTTTTTTGAAAAAATATTTCAAACAAAAGTTGTAGGAATAGATCTTATCTATACTTAAAATTATTTTTGATGAAATCTAATTAGCGGCTATTTTTTGTGACTTTTTTCAAAGTTCTGTTCACCCGCCATTTTGAAACTACCAGTCCAATCAGGCCTCGTTACTTATTCGACTAAGATATTTATACAACTATTTTTTTACATTTGAAGTTGATATCTTCAAAAATGCGAAACTGCGAACGATCGCAATAAGTAATTATCTACCTATATTTCCTACATATTTTCCTCATAAATATAACAATTAAATACCTAAGCCTTCAAATAAAATATATTATATAATTCATATTATAAATTTTATTAAATCACACCGGACATATATTCAGTCTGGTCCATGCATCACTACATCCAACAACAAATTCTGCGTACCATCTTTTGTCATATTATTGACATGGAAATGTGTCAAAATGAGGCAGGCTCCAGTTTTGCACAGCTCCTCACCTTTAGCATCCAAAGTACATATTGGGCCAAAGTACTTTTGACGAATTTTATTGGATCTCGTGGACACGGCCACAGTGTAACTAAGATTCGTTTGAATATTTGAAGCCACCCAAATTACGATTCTGTCGCTTGGCGGCAGAACGTTGACATCGATTTCGGTGGGTGCTTGCTTTGCAGAAGATTGTTGTTCCTCGTTTATGTTGTTACTATTGGTACTGATAAGATGACATCGAGTTGCCATCAGAACCATGACAGGTTTCGGATCGAAGCACTGAAGATTTGTCCTACTGCAGTAACAGCTGAAACAAAATATGCACCTAGGTATATAGAAGATAATATAAACTCTTATAACAACAAATAGGTCTCAGGTTTGATTTTAATTTTGACAAACCTCAATGTACTGAGAGTCATATGAAATAGTTTTTAGCCAATATCTGTATGTCCGCTTTTGAGTGTACGTAAAAAAACAGAAGGAAATATGATAGTGATATGGTAACTACCTCTGATCGATACATACCTACATTCATAGCAATAAGCTGATTAGTTTTGGGCTAAAATCTCTAGAGCAGTTTTTTGTTGAAGAAGAATTTAGATAGTCAGTGTAAGTCGCTTTGTAGTTTCGAAATGGAAAATGGAAAGATTTAAAAAAATCTCAAAAAAATCCAACATTTAAATGCGGCTGAAAATATCTGTGATTGATTCATTTGATTTTAAGCTAGGTAGATGTTCTATGGAATAATAAAAATAAGAATAAAATTTTATGAATTCAATATACAGGTTGTTTCATAATATATGCGCAGGACAGGATGTGATAGCTGGTTCAAAACTATGAAAAAAAGTTTATATTAACTTACCCTCTAAAATGCACCATTTTGGAGATACAGGGTGTTGAAATTAAAAAGAAAAATTCGCTTTTGTAAGCATTTTCCACTCATAATAAGCTAAGTTTTGAGTGAGAAAACTTTTTTTGTAAAGTCATAATAATTGGTGAAGATTTTAAAGGATTAGTGGTTGTTTTTTCCCCAATTTCTACGCCAATGGAAAAAGTACGGTTTTGACTGATAGCTAAATTGTTTCGATACAAGTAAAAGAACGTGTCAACCAAATATAAAAAAATATACTGGGTGGTTTGTAAGTTATGACATCACAAACTAATGAGCAAAATTGATAAAACACCTTACATATCGTTTAAAAAACTTGTGCAACCGAACAAATATAGTATATTCAGAACCATAATGGTGTCCTCTATCCACCATTGATATTTTTCCATTTCCCAAAGGGACACCCTGTATACTGGGTGTGAAAAAATGTTGTTTTAAGCCAATATCTCACTGTGAATGATTACGTGTTTGAATTTGAAAAATATTTTTTCAAATATTTAAATTTTTTTTTTCATAAATTACAAAAACAGGGTTGGGCGTCGTATACGAAAAGGTTTCTGTATGGGAAACAAAATAATATTATGTAATTGTTTTCAACCCCTATATTTTATGTTGTTTTCGGAGTACAAATAAAGGTGAGTTGCCTACTTCAATATTTCCTATATATACCTATCCTTTACCGATTTAGAAATATCTGAAGATTTGTTGAAATGAACGGTATGAGTTGGTGCCTACAACACAAACTACAACGGCACAACTTCAAAATTACCAGCACCAATAGAATTAATATTATTTTTCAGTGCAACAACTAATAAAGTCGGTCCAATTTTTTGTAAAAAATATTTATTTCACATTTTTGAGTGTAACATTAGTCATGAAAATTGCGGAACGATCACTAATACCCAAAAAGTTATAGGTAGGTTTAGCTTGTACTTGTTATTTATTATCCAGGGATCTCAAAATATCGCGGTGCAAATATACATATTTCAGACTTTACTGCTGTAACTCGAAAACCGTAACTCAATTTAAATGTTGCTACATATAATCTTTTCTTCTAATTTGACCGTGTTATATTTTCAATTTTCACACATAGCGGAAATACGCATATCACATATTTCAGACTTTACCATTGCGAAACTCGGAAACCGTAACTCTTTTGAAAAGTTTTCAAATCTCGAATTTCCGATTTTTGGAAAAATTTGCCCCTTCTACATAGCTGAAACACATATTTCAGACTGTAGCGCGGAAACGTGTGATTATTTTTATAAATGTCCACTTTAAACATTTCCGGAGTTGATAATGAAGAAAAGTAGTTCCTTTTGTTAGGATCTGTCAAAGAGCATCCTCATACTATACATACCAAAGAAAAATAGAAACCGAAACAGGTATCAGTAGTCGGAGTATATCTAGAATATTGAAATAATAGATATAAATATCATCGACACCCTATTATACAGTTGCACCACGTACTTTATGGAATGGACTTTCATCGCCGAGTTGATTTTTGTCTGTGAATTTTGGACAGATTTGAGGAAGATGAACATTTTCTTGGTCTTATTTTATTTTCTGATAAGTCTACATTCCACAACAACGGTCACAAGACCGTTTATAATAACAGATACCATTTTTGTTATTATAGTGATGAGAATCCACACTTTTATCGTAGAACTGATCACCAACATAGATGGTCTCTTACCGTTTGGAAGGGCATTTTAGGATTCCGAATAATAGGTCCTTACTTTTTTATGGCCTTTTAAATGGTTGAAGGGTTTTTACGTCATAACCTATCAGAACTCCTAGAAGATGTGCCTTTGAATATGAGACAGCAGATGTGACTGCAGTTGAATGTTGCTCCTGCCAATGTGCAAAGGAATGTTAGGGAATTCCTAGATATGCATTGTTCAAATAGATGGATAGGGAGAAGCAGTTCGCAGAACAGGCGATTAAGGTCTCCCGATTTTTTATGGGTATACATAAAAAAATCAGTATACGACACCCAGCCCACAACAGCTGAGAACCTGAAGGAAAGAATAAATGTCGCTTGTCCAACCGTGACACCTCAAATGTTATTAAATGTCAAAAGATCTTTCGAAAGAAGAATACGACTATGTATAAAAGAAAATGGAAGTCATTTTGAACATTTGCTTTAATTTATTTGTTATAGTATCCATGTATTATTGTTTGTTTATCTTAAATATATGAAACTAAATTAAAATATACTAGCCGAGCCATCTCACCCTCACCATGATAGTTTTCGGCTATAACTCTACAGTCGTTTGATTTAATTAATCTCATGTGTAGGGTTTTCTGTTTAGAATAATGGACCCGTAAATTATTTTCTTTGAAATTGGTATCATGTATAATAATGTTGAAACTTTCACTAAAAAATATGTCATGGAGGAAATTCTGGAATACATAACAATAACTTAATTATCTTCTTAAACTTAAACTTAAAAATCTTCTTGTGTGAGTGCCAAACTCTTATTCAAGCGAGGAAAATAACAAAAACTATATGGGAATTCCATGTAAAAAATATATTTAATTTTTTTGGGGACCGCCTGTATAGCTCTAAATAATTTTAGATTGTGTCTGAGGAGACTCTTTATCGAACCAGTTGAAAACAATTACATGATATTACTTGGTTTCCCTTACAGAAACCGTTCCGTATACGATGCCGCACCCTGTATACTCTCCTCTTTCATAATTAAATGTCTAAATTACCTACTTAGATATATAATTTTTGGTCTTCATATTATCAGCAATCTATTATGAATCCATTAAGATCAAAATGTCATAATTGCTTTTAAACTTGTTTAAGATCTCATATCTATAAGGAGGAGAATCACTTGAAACACTCGCTTGTCTTCATCCATCAGAACAAAAGGATAGTAGAGAAGTATTACATTCTAAACAACTATTGTTGTGAAAACAATAACTGATAATTCACTAGCAACATACTCGTACATTCTATGATCCAGTTTTACTTTTGAATTCTATACTGGTTTTATGAAAAAAAAAATATTGCCAAAAATTGGAATATATAATGAATAGCTAACTGTAGAGTGAAATTTTAAAGATATAATTAAGAGCTAATCAAAGCAAGATTGTCGAAGAGGCAAAATTCTTATAAATTATTAGACATTAATTTTATAACATAGTTGTGAGTAGGTACTGATACCATTTTTTATATTATACAAATATGTCAAAGCTGTAATTATTACAGTTCCACATGCATAATTTGGTTCATTGTCTCTTTCGTCAAATGTTCAAATTTTCACCGATTTTGATATTGAATTTAACTATTCTTAAAAGATATACTATAGAAAAAAAGGGACATTTTCCTGGAGCAACTTATACGATAGTACCTACTATTTTTTAGTTTTAGATCGGCGAATCTTAGTAAAACATGACTGTCGCATATAGGGTTGTTTATATTGTATAAAATATTGGATTAAGAAATGTTATTCTTATTCGAAAACACTAGCGGCCAAGGGATTTTATTATATATTTCCAATGTCTTTCTCTAAGTTCACTAACCTGGTTTTTGGAAGCACATCTGAAAAATCATGTCCTAAAATATTGATCAAAATCAGTGGCTGAGCAACACCGTATCTCATATTTCTTGTGTAAAATTCGCTGCCATTTCTTGCATCCAATTGTGTGAAAAGTATAGGTACATTTTTGTGTTCGTTTTTGAAATGTGATTCCAATGTAAATACTGACATGTAGCGGTTGCAATCAGCCTTGGGACATTGTATGGGTCTTGTAAAGAATAAAAAAATGTATAAACACCCAATCAATAATATATTCAAAATATTATACATTAGATGACTCCAGAACAGTGAGAATACTATGCCTATTTGGAAATTTGGCTACAAATATAGAAATGAATAAGGACAAAGCTAACATTTGTCAGAAGCCAGTTGCTACAGGTATGGAGAAATCAGTGATTCTAAAAATTTATGGCTCAAATACAGAGACGCATGGGTTTGTTGTAGTTGTATTTAAGACTGGATCAGAGCATTTCCGAATTCACTGCTGGTTAAAGTATTCTCAAAGTCAAATCAGACGCCTACACAAGACACTTTCAGCAACATGAAAAGACTATTGATAAATTCTACGTATAACCATAAGGTTCGTATAAGATAACATCCCTGGAAGTTATTTCCTATCCACTCTTAGATAAAAATATGACAGCTGGATCTTAGACACAAACCCAGGAAATCGCATCCACGAGCCTGTTTTGGTAACTCTTGAACAGAACACAAGATCAACACAGGGTCATGAGCAAAGGACGAATTTTATGAAAGTTTAAGTTAAGCAAGTTAAGTTTATGGTTATAAACAAAACAAAAATTAACAGCTCTCAGTTAATAATCAACCAACAACCGATACCATATGTGAGCATTTCTATATATTGGAACTATAAATGAACGACATTCAGTCGAAAGAAATACGAAACCATATAGAACTACATTTGACAAAATGAGGGACTTCTTCAAAAACCACTACATAGCACACTAAACACCAAGATAATAATCATGCGCTGCTTTTTTATTTTACGGAGTAGAAGCATATAGACAGCGAATCTAGAATATTGAAAATACCGTGAACTGGCCCTCATAACAAACATCGAAATTCTTATAAAGGAAAAGGTAAAGAAAAGGCATTTATGAAAACTGTAAAAAACTGAAAACTCCAATACCTAGCTGACAATGAGAAATGAAAGCAGATTTTATTTACAGCAGTGTTTCTTGTAAGGAAAGGTAATAGGAAAGCGTGAATTTGCGAGAAGACAAATTTATCGGCTGATAAGCCTCAGAACCTGGTTTAGTATGAATATCACAGAATTATTCGTAGCAAAACAAAGTTAAAATAGACTGTATGATAGCCAACATCCGAAACGTAAAGGAACTTTAAATGAAGAAGAATCCAATAAAATGGACACAAATATATTTTTTATGTTTCCAGAAATATCTTTCGAAATATGTACATACTTCGCAGTTATGGACACATCGTCCCACAAAATGGACTAGCCAAACTAATACTCAGTAATTACCCATAATTAAAATATGTTTCTTTAGAACACTTAAGAAAACTTCAAGTTAGAATTTAAACATTTATACAAACACCATCATGTGTTTTTTGGCACCGACAACTAAAATCAGTTTTGATTATTGCTTTATTTTTACACAGATTCCTTCCAAACAAATTACCTTTTTGAAAGAGACATAGTGCTACCATTAAATGGCAGCTTCGCGGCCATGGGTTTCTTGACATGATAAATTTCAGGGTATGGAATCAACTTTCTGCTCATCTCGACATAGTGTAATGGCTTAGAGTCACCGGATGCTGTAAAATTTAAAAAAAATGCATAGAATTAGATACACATCTATCCAAATTGATCGAGATATAGCATTCATTATATCATACTTATTAGATCTGTATGTATATTGGTGATATTTACCCGAGCAGCTGTTACGGTAATAGGTTCGTTAGTTGTTAGCAGTAAATCTAACAACTGTCTAATAGGCAAAAAATAATTTCACTTTACGATAAAAAGTCATTAACGATTCGTCTGACGATGTTACATACCTAGTTAGAGGAAACGTGTGAATTGCAACATCTCATTCAAAAAAATGCGCCTACATTAAATCGAAGAAAGTGAATCACTAAATTATTCAAATAGAGGTACCAAAATGTGTGAAATTTGTAGTAAATTAGTCTAGGAAATGTTGCTGTAATGATTATGAGAAATCACAGTTACTGATTCTTGATTATAGTTGAAGTTTATTGAGTTTCTGACTAACATAGTTTTGTGAGAACTCTAAGCCAAACACTCAGTCAATAGTTTGAGCACATGTACTTACCTTTGTCAATTTTATTCTTGAAGCATTTCGAACAATAACAATGCTCATTTCTGGTTTCCAGCATGCAAGACTCGTCAAATGTTTGCCTACATATTTCGCATGAACGTAATGAGTTTTCCATTTTTAAGTGTAATTTAAGACATCATGTTGACAGCGACAAGTGATTGTGAAAGGATCATTTTCTGATAGAAGACAAAACTTATGTCACAAAGACAGAGAACATAAATGAACGTTTAGCCCCATAGTTTGCCCATCGTACCTATAATTTATACGCCATATTCAACATGCAGCATACCTAATAGCTACTAATTTTCCGCCCTGTTTTAAATATCATCAAAATTATTATTTTTCATCTATAAAAGGATTGATGGAACCCACTTTATCCCTTCCTGTACATATTTGAATTGTTTCATCATAATTCGATCGGCTTAATATCTATCTACACAGGGTTCCGTACATCCGATGAAAAAACGGAACCCTTATAAGGTAAATCTAGTTTCTGTCTGCCTGTACCTACCTCCAACATTAAAAATTTCATAATTTTTTTGATTGGACATATGATTTAAAATTACTTTGAAAGAACGAAAGATAAGGTGATTAATGTTGTAAAATTTATTAAAAAATGCACTATTTTTATTCAGTCATCAAGATATGAGTTACACAAATTGAAGAATTAACTAATCTCCCATTAGAGATTCATTACGAAATCAGCCCTAAGTAATACATGTTTTTATTTTATCTATAAACAAGGAAATTGACGAAAACTGACAAAAATTTACTGAAATTGGCCAAAAAAACCTATGTACATAACTCTCTCTACGAGAGCGCAACAAGCACTCGACCTCTTTAGTGCTCATTGCAGACCTTTTAAAATAAGGTACTCTTCAGGCATACTGAGTTTCTACGATTGCATGAACATCTGAAACAGTCTAGAGTGTGACAAATGTACTTATATCTACCTATTATCTTAACGAGACAAATTACGGTCTTTTCTATGTTCAAATAATTCGACTAAAATTAAGAAAGTAGTAAAATTACGTTGAAGTCAACTCTATGAAGTATCCAGTGGATTTCAGATGAAATGAAGACAGTCAATTAATTACACATTTGAACGATTTACCAGGAACTTCTAACCAGAATGAGGGTTACGATGGTACTAGGCTAAATAACATAACGGAAAGGTCAGTTCCATAAAATGCGTTGAGTTCATATTTTGTAGGTACGTTAATTAAATTTTTGACCAACGAACCCAAACGGACCATTCGACTGTGTGCTTTTTTTGGTTTGTGCGCGTGCTGTATATAGTAAACGTACTCGGATTTTGGTGATATTTTATTCAATTGAAAGAGGCGATTTGAGATATGGTCCCATATTTAGAAAAACTCAATTGAAGCTTGAACAATCGACATTCAACATGTTCTTTCCTCTATGATGTTAATATCTCAAATATGTGTATTTTCGCTATGTGGAGGGGTTAATTTATTTCAAAAATTGAAAATCCGAGGAAATAAAATTAAAGACCAGATTCTTTGTAGCAACATTCATATTGAACATTTTTTCCATAGAGTAACGGCTTTCGAGTTACAGCAGTGGTAAATCTAAAATATACGTATTTCCGCGGCGATGTTTCAAGATTTCTGAATAATAACAAGTACAAGCACTAATCTTACACTCAAATATGTGAAATAAATATTTTTTAGATAAAATTGGACCGTCTTTATTAGTTGGTCTACTAAAAAATATAAAATAATATTAATTCTATTGGTACTGGTACTTGTGAAGTTGGTGCCAAGAGTCTTCTATTTAACTGCAATAATTGCACCAGTTACCAAGTTACCAGTACCAATAGAATTAATATTATTTTGTGCACCAACTAATAATGAAATGGTTCCTCCAATGTCAAAAATTGAATATGACCATTGTGTTTTGTCTTGGTATCCGGAGAAGAGTTAATGATCATCAAATCTACAATTCATTTATCTGAAGATTCCTTTTAAAGTTTTCATATCTGAGATTTTTAAAATGGTTATTTTATTATTGACAGTTAATAAAAGTTTCCTTTGAGAAATACGAAACAATTTCCTTTACATTAAATTCAACTGAGTTTTGACTTTTAAACTTTGAAGCTTCCAATTTCTCACTCAACATCAAATGATGAATTCTGTAAATCTGAATGATGAGACATATTCTTGCCTTAGAACAGCACCGTTAATAGAGTATCAAAATAAATTTGCTGCATTTCGACTGAATATCATTTCCCTACAATATTAATCTAATATCTCAAAAATTGTTGCTAATTCAATAAATCTCGTCTCAAGTAAAAGTTGCCATTATTTAAGTGTAAGTGCTCAACTTCCTTGCCATTTATATGTATTTTATTCAAATCCTAGTTTTTACTTGAAAACATCGTTATTTGTCGAATATCCGCATTGAATAAATAAAATATATCATTACAACATCGCATGTGATCTACTCATGAAAGTTGCTAGCCATTAATTATTTTGTTTGTACACTGGTAATTCTCTATTAATTGAATATGCGAGCCATGAAATTAGAACAATAATCGAATCTGTACGAGAATAGCTTATTCAGAATATTATTTATTGATAAATTAATGTATATACCAGCAACGAGTGGATACTTTGATATAATTCCTAAAGCATATTTGGTACTTCACCTGTATAGTTTGATAGCATAATGAGCAACCTTTTTAGGAGGATAAGTTGAATAGGAGAATTTTGGCACCAACTTCAAAAGTAGGAGCAATAAATATTTCATACTTTTAAATCTATTTATAGTCATCAGAAACATTGAACATTCACTCATATACAGAGATTTTAAAATTTAGGGGAAGCAAATATTTCAGACATTAGTATTACTTTATCTCTGAAACCGTAGCTTCTGTTGCCAGATATGGTCCCTTCCTTAATTTTTTTGTCCAGATTTTCAAAGAAAGTTGTCCCCTCCACCCCTTTGGTGGCAGTTTTTGGGGGGAAAGAAATGTCGAATTCTAAAATTGTTTGATATGAGACCATTTTAGGTTACTCCTCAAATAAAAAAAACATCAAAATCTCAATCTCAAAATCCTCCTCCGTTTGGGAGAAAGATAATAGAAAAAAATAATGTTTTTTAAATTTTTGTCTGTCTGTTTGTTTGCTCGCGATCATCTCCGAAATTACACTACGGATTTTAATGTGGTTTTCACTAACAGATAGAGTTTGGCCTTAAACATAATAGAGGCTTTATTAAATTTAAATCGGATGTCAGAAAAAAGCTATCCTCATTTGAAGATATTAGGATATAAAAATACATATCAGAAAATACGTAGATTCTAGAGATTGGCATATATGATGAGTGTTATTTGTTTAAGAATAAGGAATAAAATATTTTATTCAAACAATTCTTAGGCAGGCATTATTGTGAAAGTGTACCAGATAGAATTGTAGGGAACCGAGCAAATTTTCCGCGTAGGAAGTCGCGGGAAACAACCATAAATAGTAAATAATTCAAAGATGTATTAAGGAAAAAATAGAAAAATATGATTTGGTATAAGAACAATAAAAAGTAAAAGAAAATCCCATTTCATTAGTTCTTTAGATTACTTACATTTAATAACAAAATATTCATGATGCAATAAAATATTTTTTTGAATAGCCTTTTGGATATCTGAAAAATGAAAATTTTTAATTATGATGTAAATTTCAAGTCTTTATTTAGAATAGTTTTATGTTGCGATTAATGTATAGAGAATATCTAGCTGATAACCTCAAATTAGTATGCTAGGGAACACTGGAATGGAAATGTCAATTCCTAATTCACAAATATCTTAATAACAATTATTATAATGAGTAATGTTAAAGCCCCCAGTCACTATATCGATACTTGAAGACCGGAACTGATTTCGTACAATCAAATATTTATTTATTTATTTATTTATTTGCATCTACACCTCCACAACAGTTAGAAGGAATTATGGCCCTAATATATGGCAATACTGTGTTACGCAAAAAAATAGGCAATAGATCACCGCTAACAATGCCAATTTTGGATTTTTTTTACCGACTTCCCAAATGAAGGAAGTATAAACAATTCGACTATGTGCTTTTCGTATAGGTATTCGTACGCGCTACGTATAACAAACGTATTCCAATTTTAATGACTTTTTGAGAAGAGAGATGAGAAATGATCCCATATTAAACAAATTTGAAATCCAGCATCTCTGGACCCAAAAAGGGGCGATGGGAATTTTTTTAAACTGGAAAACTTGAGACGGCCAAATTAAAGAAGAGACCATAGCCAACAACATTTAAATTGGGCATTCAAAAAAATGATTGAATTGAAAAATACAAAATAATATTAATTCCACTAGTGCTGGTGCCGAAATTCTATCTACCTATAACTCCAAAATTAAATTTCTCACTGACATATGAATATTATAGTTTATTTTTTGCACTAGTGATTAAAGTAACAAATAACGCATTGTTCTGAATTAGCTACTTTTCTTACGAGTGTGGTAAAATGAGACGTTATCGTCAAGTCTATACAGAATGAGCACAATATTCAGTGCTCGAAAATTGAAATTTCAAGTTCAGCAAAAATAATATTTTTTCAGTGCATCGCCTTATTCCTAGCTCTTAGTAAAGTCCAATCCAATCCATCAATAAAGTATATTATAAGAAATTCAATCCCTTCATTGTTGAATTGTCTGAAACTAAGATACAAGATGTACCTACTATTTATCTATCTTAATTTTTATTACTAAGTGTTACATATGAGTGTGAATCTGCTATGTGATATTATGTTGTCTTTGTCTTTCGCAATAAGAGTGTGTACCTCCCATATCGTACACACCATACCAAGAAGAAAGCATATAAAAGTAAATTGCAATTTCACCTAAATACAGTCTTTAATTGGCAACTGTTGCTATAGTGTAATACGGGTGTGAGTGCTACAAAAGAAATAAAAAATGATATTAGGAAAGGTGAGTACAGAAGCTAGATAATAGGTACTGATTGAACTAGGTACTTACTTTCAATTAAATCAGGCAGTGATAAGGGATGTGACGAATAAGATGAGATTTATCCCAATAGATCACGTTTAACAAAAATCAAGACTATATACGATGAGGCACCGAAAAACACAGAATAATATTTATTCTATTTGTACTAGTACTCTTGAAGTACCTAGGTAGCATAAATTTACCTATTAGTGATACTTTTTGTCTTCCATCGATCCCGGTTTTTGTAAAAAAATATTTATTTCACATTTTTGAGTGTCAACAGAATTTCATAAAACTTTCAATTAATGTGTACCTTCAAAGATTCAAATTATTGAGAACTTCCCCCATTCTAAGGGGAAACCATTGAATTATAATTGAAAATGTTTAATGATTAATTAATTTAAAGTTCTAAATTCCTTGTTGAAATGGACCATTTCTCAGTAGTCCTTTTTCCAATCAATTGAAAATCATTAAGATATGAGCACGTTTATTATCCGAAAGGCTCTTACATCCGTACATAAAAAAGCCAAGACAGTCCGAAACTATTGTTGAAAAATAAACCAATTCTATTATCATCTCTTATCTCCTACAACAATCAAAATTAAATTGACTTCTCAAAGAAAGAAGTATACAATTCAACTGAATTTTTGCTTTTTTCTAAGTACGATTATGCTCACGTGTTTTGCATAGTAAACGTACTGCTCAGAAATGATTCCATAAAATTTTAGACATGCAACCAATATTTTTCTCATTTTTTTTCGGGAATAAAAATTTAAATGGCAAAATTTAATTTTCTTGAAAATTTTAAGCGGACCATTTTCCCAAAATTAAAAGATTTTAGAGTTCTTGAGAGAGGTAGGTAATTTTCGAATTTATTTTAAAACATTATACATATTTATTAGAAGTTTTATGTGCTTTTGTTGTTTTATATTAGCAAACACTCTAAAAATACAAAATAATATTTATCCTATTGGTAGGCAGTGAGTGGTACTTTCGGGTTTCGTACCAAAATTCGCATTCTGTATTTTTCAGTCTTTCATCCAATTAAACCAGTTCTAGCTTTAGCAAAAAGTTGATGATTTTATTGATACACTCAGAATCAAGGTACCTATTAATTTTAGGATACAGATTTCTCAACTAGATATAGTTCATTGATATTTCAACTAAATGTAGTTAATCCAAATATTCATTATACAGTGATATTCTATGTATCAGATAATTGTCGATCAATTAGCAAACCACTATCGCATTTACTCAGTTCGCATGCTTAACTAAAACATCCTGCATATTCATAAGGTTTTATATTGGCATACATTTCTGCAGAATACAACTAAAGAACTGTTTTTTAGAATCCGCGCTGCAATCAACTGCAAAAAATTGAAGAAAACCTTTTTTAGCTTTTATAATAATGCTGTATACCTAATTCAAACTTTGTAAGCAGATTATGAAATTACCAGTAATCTTTTACCATTACCTAAGTTCGAAATTTTATACATTCACATGTAAATTGTAATATGTAAAATCCCGATGGCTCGTTGCAGACCATACGTATATTTCACCGCTTTTAAATTTTATTATTCTTTCTATCAATTTTAGGAAAAAATTGTTTCAAACAAAAGTTGTAGGGACATATCATTTCTATAATAAATATAAAAATATATTTGATAAAATTTAATCAACGGTTATTTTTTCGAGAATTTTTTAAAAAGTTTGTTTAGCCGCTATTTTGAAACTGCTAATCCGATCATGCCCATTTACAAACTCAACCGAGATATTTGTAGGACTGGGTTTTGTAGCAGATTTGAAGTTTATATCTTAAAAAATGCGACCTCTATCGTGTTTTTACAAATTTTGTAATATTCTATTTATGTATATAAATTTTTGAAAAAAAATCATCTTGGACTTCTTCATTGGCCTATACAATAGGTACTTTTTTACATGAAATTTACATAATAATAGAGGCCTTATAATTTTTCTGTTTGATATCTAGACTATCGTAATAGGTACCTACTTATATGAAATTTTTGATAGAGTTTGAGAAAAAAACTATTTTTGTTCAATATTTATTTCATCCCAATAAATAAGAAAATATATTTTCACTTATACCAGTGTCAGTGTCACTTCAAAGAATAGCTTTTCACTTTCATTAGATTTCCTAATTATGTGTACAAAAACTTGGACCGACTTTATTAGTTGGTTCACTGAAAAATACAAAATAATATCTATTAATTCTATTGGTGCTGGTAATATTAAAGTTGTGCCGTTGTAGTTTGTTGTTGTAGTTACCAACTCCAAAAATACCAGCACGAAAAGTAATAATATGATTTTGTAGTTTTCAGTGCACCAACTAATAAAGTCGGTCCAATTTTTTTTTAAATAATTATTCCACACTTTTGAGTGTAACATTAGTCATGAAAATCTTTGAACATTCACTAATAACATAGAAGATAGTACTTATATCCTATTACTCATGTACAGTGCATCCCATTTTGGTTGAGACAGCCAAGTATCTCAGTTGTTGTTGAAGATAGAACCCTGCGGTTTTCGCAGTCCTGTGTCACTTTTTTGTGAAATTCAAGATGGCCTTAACAGATTTTGCTCAACTTCTTTTGCTCATAAGTTACAGAGCGTTTTTGAAAATTCATACTATTTGGACTCCCCACAGATCTACGAAGTTTCTCAGCTATATCGTCGGATTAAAAACTTATCTCATAGAGAATTTTATGTAGAATCCAGTGGCGCACGATTTTTTTTTTTCGGAATATGATAATGGATATACGACGCGAACTTATAATTTTTTCAATGGAGCACCCTGTACTTTATTATCTCAATAAATTCCTTATTTTTTCCTCTTCAAAATAATATATAATATATGAAGATATTTTTTTTTAAATGCTCCAAAATCACAAAAACATTGAATTTTAATAGTGGGCTATGGTTTCCTCATACAAAAAAGGTTCCAATTCACGGAATATTAATTGTGAAATTTCCATGAAAGAAACAAAAACAATACTAACGCTAATTCACTAACAAAACACAAAACTTATTTATTGAATTGTTCAATTTGATGTCCATTTTACCTAACACATAATTGACTTATTTTCTCACGTCTTAATGCATTTGAAATATTAAGGGCCGTCTTTGTAAATTCTAGAAAGCTTCCTCTGTTGTTGCTCATAATAACATATAAACATAAAGTTTTCAAAAATGCTGTAAAATTACTAACACATTGAATTTTAATAGTACCATGGATTTCAAAGCCTTAATACTGGGATTATTATTTGTGATGAGGATACAAATATTGTTGTTACCTTTTGGAGCATTATTTTATCACGTGATTGTGGAGGAATCAGCAAATCTGCTGTCATGATAATCAATTTTGATGTGTTCTATTTGGTTTGTGGTTGGCGATTTTGTGAATTTGAGAAATTTTATAATAGCCTTAAGATTTTTTCAGAACAAACAGTATGATATCATAAAATGTTTCAATCAGTGCCATGAAAGCATTATAGTCATATTTATTATTAGGTATTTAGTTAATTGAATTTTCAAGGTATATATTGCAAGAAATATATCATAAAGCTACATATCTTCTGTGGTATAAATTTATGATATAATGATCTTAAAGTCAAACGTTGTCAAATAAATCACATATCTATTGTACTATTTCCAATCTATTCTAATAAAAGTAAATCAATGTGGAATTTGCGACCCCAATATCCACTCTTTGACCGTTTTTCCAGCACTGTCTCAACAATCGCTATATTATATATGCATATAGGTACAAATGATGATACCTACAAATGAAAGTAAATTGTGTAACTATCTCAAGTATCCACTCTTTTAATGTCATCTTATTATTCCGATCACAACCAATTGAAAGTCGTCTCATCACCGGTAAATCTTGGGAATTCTAATTGCTGAAGCCTTTACATACCTATAAAATGCAAGAGCGCTTCATTGACTTACGATGCTCCACTAAGTATATCATGCGTAAGAAATACCAGGTAATTTGTTGTTATAGGTATATAGGGTAACAGATAATATACCAAAGATCGTGTTTTGATACATCAATAAGATAGATTATTTGTTTTCGAATGATCATAATTAACAATTAAAAACTTAAATTATAAGGTGTTGCTTTCTATTTCCACAGCGCCTCAACCATACAATCATTCTCATAACAAATGTTAATGTAGGTACTGGCTCATTTGATATAATTGTAATGCTTTTCTTTGGTTACAGTTATTTAATCAGTTATCTTCAATTAACACAAACGAACACATAAACAAAGAAACTTAAAATGAATTATAACAAGAACGATTTTTATCCTGAAGAAGATAATAAGCATCTCCGAAAACTCGGCAAAGCTTTAAATTCAATTGAAGCTTTGATATCACTGATGATTATTCTTATAGTTTTACATACGTCTTATCAATTTTACTGATATTTTTCCTTAATAAAGTCTCTCAGCCAGCAAAAAGCCCAATATATAACACTCACACATTTTCCGGGAATAAATTGATCCAACCTTCGATTGCAGCAAGCCTTGAAGATTTTTCATAAAGCTCAACGTTGGCCACCTCGTAGGAAGAACCAACAAACTACCACGTGTAAATAGGCCTAGTAATACCCTCTAAATCGTATCTAATACCTACGGCTAGCCTCGTCCTCCGCTCACAAATATAAAAATTTTATAACTGAAAATAATCTCTTGTCAAGATTTTTTCATTATGAATTAATGTCACACGAGATCCAATCCTGTAATACATTCAGCAAGGTGTTGTCACCCATTTAGACCTGATACTTTCAGGTACAGTCTCTTCGAAATTTGTCTCAAATATGTTAAATGGCAGCCTTTGATTGCGCCTACAAACCGCATCCGGTTCCACATCGTTTTTCTCCGGATATATCAACTTCAGCTACGCAGTGAAGCAAATTATATTTTATTATGTAAATTTTGCTAATACTGTCCATAATTTTACAGCAAATCCTACTTACCCTTGCACTGTGCCAAGTTGTTCTCTGTTACCCAAGGATAATCTACCAACATGCTCAAGAAGAAAACCACGATGGCAATAATGTACAATACTCACAATATTATGGAACAAATAGTCAAGAACATCACATTCCTATCCATGAAGCAGCTGAAGATCATCAACAACATATTATTGAGGAAGCAGAAGTGCCGCATCACGTTGAACATGCACCTTTGGCACATCATGTCGAAGAAAAACGGGTCATTGATTATTATGTGAGTATTGGTTGATTATCAAGTTGTTAAGGTGAAAATATATTAAATTGGTAAGGATTGAAAGTATGTATATAGAAATTCAAGTACAGCTTAAGTGGTTTGCACTTTTGAGGAAAGGTTGTGAAGAGATCCTTTTCCATTTTGTTTTTAATTCTAATCGAAAGAAGAAAAGCGAAATTCCCTAGTAATGAATCCACGGAAAAACCAAATACCTTTCGCAGTATGAAATAGTGTTACAGAATTGGCTATGCACAATTCTAAAATTGTTATTGGGATCATTGTGTCCATTTTGTGCCACAGGCAAGCGGTTTTTGTACCTTACAAAACAATAAAGAAACCTACTGTTAAAAACCGAAAATTTTACAATATTTTCCTTACATAGGTATTGTTGTAGCGGTAGGATAATAAAAATCAAACAGATCTATGAAATATCTTTTAACACAACTAGGTAATTATAACTGCAACAGTTACTTCAACCAAGACACCTAGATAGTATTGTTATATCTCTCAATTTCCTTAAAAAAATAGCTAAGTAAAAAAGTAGAAAAGACATATTTCTATATTCAACATCGACAGGTAAACACCAAATTCATTAGTAAAAGGTACAAGTAATACTCAGACTATGTACAATATAATATGAAATTACCATATGCATACCAGGGGATTCAAAGCTTACTGTTAAATACTTGAATATACCTTTATGAGAATTTCATATCCTATTCCCTTAAAAAATATGGTACGTATACCAACCTATCGTAAAAGAGGAAACATGCCATTTGTGAGCAGTAACATTCAATCATGGTCGTTATAATAGCAATGATAAAAGAGAAAAGTAACATGTAAGCATGTAGGCAGTTAGTTACGCGTTATAGCGTTATATAGGTAGGTAGGTAGGCTTCACGTGGTGTTCCATCCAGCATCTGTCTTGATGGATTTGATTTTTTTTATACTCATCGAACACCTGTCCTTGTGTGAACATCAAGCTTATGTTATTTGTTGTGTGTTAAGGTACGTAACATAAATTTTGAGGCAATCATGTAGATAATAATAATGAAAGTCGCAATTTTTTTTATTTACATGTAAAATATCAGAATAATACATAGTTACAGTTTGCATTTGTTACTGGGACTGCATAATTCTCAAATTATTCGTACATAATTAATTGGAGATCTAAAAAAAACTATTATTTATAAAAAAATAAGGTCTTCAGGGTCTACTTAGTTAGCAAAACGTTAAGTACCGTTAAACAAAAAAATATGTCGTTTCATTTGATTTTTAGTGACCCATGCCAAAAGGATTACGGTTTCGATGGTTTCAAACTATTCTTACGATAATAATTAAGAGTCCGTGCTCAGCAATTTGGAGTGTCAAATAATAACAAATATTAACGTCTGCTAAATTTTATCGAATGTTTAGCCAGTTTCTTTTCTCTAAGAACTCCACATATAAAGCTTATGGAATCGACTTATTTTAGACCTGAAATTGGAAAACAATTTAATTATTTGTAGTATAAAATCAAACTCAGGCATACCAATTAATATTTATTCAAAGACAACAATCACATAAAGAAAAAAAAATATCTTGGCGCCATTTAAAAAGAACTATTTGGGACTACTCTTTAGAACATTGTTTTAAAAGTGATCTATTTGATAGAAGATAAAAGATATATTAGAAATCATAAGAAAGAAAAGCTCATAAGTACTGTACAAATATTAGACTAATTCCAAAGATCAAATTTGATTTCTAGATTTTTTTATGATGAACGACTTAAATACAATAGTTTTCCACCCGACAGTCGACGGTTCTGCCTCAAAAATTGACGTATAGCAATTTTCATGGCGTTCGGCTGAACAGTGTAGAAAGTGGTGCTCTGCAGCGCCATTTAGAGGAGAGTTATGACAAAATGTATAATCTTAAAACATCATGAGAAATTCCATTAATATCCACAGATATACCAATATTCATTTTTAAATATGTATTAGATTTCACCACACCCATTGTATATACTTAAATTCGTCTGTGTCTAATCCGAGTTCTAACGAAAATGGTTCTAATGAACTTGGGGACACCATAATTGACCCGTAAAGTGTCCCTCTCTCTCAGGTGCGTCTTAATAACCCTCTTTAGGGTTCCTGTTTGCCCGCCTCACTGTTGCATTTTTTGGCATCTCAACTATTTGACGCTTCGTGGCTTCACGCACAGGTGCGCATTTGTTACTTTTGTTCTCTACATCACCCCTCTTTTGTCATGGTATCCGGGTAAGTGCCCACCGGGCTTTCCGTCTCCAACGTTTCCATCACGTGAAAAACGGTCACGTGGCTCACTTAATAAACTTACGCGAGTTATTGTACTTAATAACCCAAGATAAGGTATAAATAAGCCCATATACCCCTGGACAATCAACAACACCTGGTCCTCCAGGGGGCACGCCTTCGCTCACGACTGCACCCTGACAAATTAACAATCTTTCTTTCTCTTCTCCTTGATTGATTTATACATTTTAAAATTATCTGTCTTAACTGATACTGATACAGTATGACCCATCGATCAAACAATTTCATACAATGATTTTTTTCTGAAATAATTTCCCAACGTTTTCATTTCAATACCTAACACAAAACTATAAAAATATGTTGAAACAAAAATGGCGTTTAATTTTTAAATGATAAGGCGACTTTCGTCTGTACTGAATTATATCTTTATATCTAATCCGCATATCATAATACTAAATTAATCAAAAATGTTAAGTCCCTAACATTGAGATCCATAAGTATTTAAAAATTTTAATTTTTTTATTTATACACCTTGAATTTTATTGTTTTTTAGGCGCCACCAAAATACGCATTCAAATACGGTGTCCACGATCAACATACAGGTGACATCAAAAGTGCCCATGAGACTCGCGATGGTGACGTAGTCAAGGGCCAGTATTCTCTGTTGGAACCGGATGGCAGCATCCGAACGGTGCAGTACACAGCTGACAAACATAGCGGTTTCAACGCTGTTGTCCACAAAACTGAGCCAACGAAGCATATTGAAACCAAACACTTAGAAGCTGTATACCCACAATCTCAAGCACATTATCAAGCCGAAGAAGAAGGCTACCAACACCAAAATGAAGAGTATCATCAACATCAGCAGTACGAACAGGAGCATCAATAGGCGCAGAAGCTGCGAATAAGCTAGAGAACTGAACCAAAATTTTAATATTCCATAGGGTTCCAGATTAAATCTGGAAATTAAATCGATTATAATGTCATTATCCCTGAATATCATTATAAACAATGATATTACAACAGTCAAGTTCAACGTTAAAAAGCTGTTATTATTGTTATTGACCTGGATCAAATGTAAATTGTTATTTAAATGTTTATATATTTTTTTTATTTATTAGTTCATGTAAAGTATTCTATAACCTACTGTTAATCTTAGTAATAAGTGTTCTATTATTTTCTTTCTTAATTTTTGTATCATCTTCTTTTCCATATTTTCCAATAAAATATTAAGTGAATGTACATTAGTATTTTTTTGTCAGTAAAAATGTGATTGTTACAATAGGATACAAATAAAATAACGAAAAGGAAACATTCAGAACAATAATTAATTGTATACTATATTCAATGATCCTTGGCTCAGCCTGAATTCTTAACAATATAATAAATATATAAATATCAACAAATAAATTAAAATTAAATTAGTTTGGAATATTCTTCATCATCATCATAATATTCTTTATTGGAAAATGGAATGGGAAGTATATGGTATCGAGAATCTGTTTGGCTCAATATCAGCATACTCAACCAAATTTGAGCCAACTTCAAAGTTTTCATCTTCGTCTTCATCATTTGCGGCAGATGTTCCAAGGTAATGATTCGCAGAAGTATAAGGTGGGAAGAAACTACCTGTTTCAATAATGTCATGACTATTTGGCCTTGGTGCCCTCAATCTTCTATTGGGTGGTTGTATTTTAGCTCTAAAATAGATAAAAAACATGTATAATTAGTGATTGCTCCAGTATGTAGATTATAATGCTTAAAATTACGGACATGATCAGTTAGGTCTATACTGCGTTTCACACTGAAAATGCCGGGTATAGGCAATGTATTTTAAATGAAAAAACGGGACACAGTGTTGTCGCTATTTAAATTTAGCTGTAATATTTTCTCTTGTAATTTTGAAGTTCATTGCTTATTATCATAAATTATTGGATAGAAAAATCTTCCGATAAAATTTAAAACCAAACGAAATCATTTTCCGGAGTCAGGTCCTAGTGGTTGATCGAGCCTGGCATAACAAAGCGCTGGCAACTATGGGCTCCATAAGACGCCACACTGTATTCTCAGTTTGAAACGCACCATAGAACGTTCCATAGCTCTCTGAGCTACTCTTATTTTGCTCACTGAGTTTTTAGAAAGTGTTAAGGTTTCGGCTCCGTAGGTAACTGGTAAGACACAGCTTTCAAACACTTTACGTTTAAGGCAGAGATGAATGTTTTCTTTAAGAATATACCTAAATCGTCCAAAGGCACTTCCAAGTTAGAGATATCCTTCTTTTGATTTCACAAGTTTGATTGGTACCTACTGGTAATTTTGAAGTTGTGCCGTTGTAGTTAGATTGAAAACTTATGGCACCAACTTGAATTCAAACCACATCAATGTCGTCATCAGATTTTACTATTGAGACAATACGGTAAATGACCAATGAAACCGTCATCCAATATTTGCTAGCCGGAGAAAAGGAGGAGGAGAAAGAGTGCCTGGTTGCTTAGTCGGTAAAAACGTGTTTAAAAAAAGAACAATGTCCAAGTCGCTAACGAGGAGGTGGAATGAATAAGCTCAAAATAAGTTATTTTATAATAAATAGAAACAATAATTGGAGGAAATCCGAGGTGAACAAACACAGGTAATTAACTATAATTTATTAAAAACACAATATATTACTAACATACACATTCTGAATACTTAATAGATCTATATTAAATTGAACTATAAGAATAGATTTATCGTGGCTCATCCAGAAAGATATTCCTAGCGCGCTTTGGTAAAACGTTGCAAATGGAGGACGCCACATCACCCCCCTAGGAAGTGATGAAACTTAGGGTTAATGCGCCGAGAAAAGGACGCGACGGCTGGAACGTGTAGGCGGGCGAATAAGGCTTGTGAATAGGGGTTGCAGACGACGACTTAGGACTGGATGCAATGGGTGGTACAGCAGGCGTAGGTAAATTACCGAGGTCGATGCTGCGCTCACTATGACCAGCAACAGTATGAGGTGAGGCATCGTCTTTGAGGAAGTAGTTCCTCTGAAGAAGACATAGCGAATGGAATATCTGAAACTCGTCGCGGCACAAGCACAGCACTTTAGTAAGCCTATTGGAATATTAAAAAGTTAAAAAGTACTTAAATATATCTATCGTTTCAAAAGTTGGAACGATTATAATTACAGATCTAAGCTACAATTAATACCTAAATAAGAACCTAATTTGAGTCTGTTCACTCAGGTCACCTGACCTCTGGATGAGAAATAAAATGACGGGAAGACAAAATCTCGAGTTTTGCTCAAGTGATATTTTAGACCGTACTTGTGATTTAAATAAAAAAAACTTTTTTGCAAAATGGGTTTATCACTGAGATAGAAGATGAGATATTCTTGCCAATCAAAGAGCATTACAAAATATAACAGCTCCAGGCGGATGATAGATGAATTTCACTTCTTTATTTTTTTTTACTATAGAGTCGCTAAGCGCCACGCATTTTAAGCTTATGAGCGCACCAAGCTTAGGCTCAGAATAAAAATGTTGCCAAGTCATATGCTTCTAACTTATCAAGTAGGGGATCCTGTTTATGCTGTGTCATATCATGCAGGAATTTATTTGCTCTAATCAATTTAAAAAATGTTTCTCCCGAGAATAATTCTTGTGTTTCTTGTTCGCAATAATAGCCTAGAGAATAAATGAAATTTTACAAATTAAAAAAACATAAGACTTCTAAGAAATTACCTAGTTTTTGAGCACTTGGCTTTCTTTGCGTGAAAGATCTGACAAACAGATTCGGCGCCGACTAGAGCTTTGAAATAAAACTCTAGGAAAACAATATCATTCATTACAAATCTAAAGTATGTAATAAAAGTTCAAATAAACCACCTGTGTTTGCCAAACAGTATTTAGATCTGTGAGTGTTTCGGACATATACTCGTGATTTGAGTAGAATTAGCAGAATACTGCCAAACAATTGTAAGGCAATATAGGGTAATTTACTTCCATAATTGACCGACGAACCCCGAACGAAGGAGGTATACAATTCGACTGCCTGCTTTTTTTGGTTCGTTCGCCTGTTTTATATAGTAATCGTACTCTGGTTTTGATGACTTTTGATTCATTTGAAAGATAAGGCTTGAGAAATGGTCCCTTATTCATAAAAACGCAAATCTGAAATCTCCTTCCCTTCGAAAACCGCCCCCGAAAAAGGTGTTGGTGGCAAATTTTCTCGAAAATTGAAAATCTGAGTTGATATAATCAAAGATAGGACAATATCCGGTTTGAATTGAACATTTTTTTCAAAAGAGTTACGGTTTTTGAGTAAGAGGCATGTTAAATTCTCAAATATATGTATTTTTGCAATGTGAAGAGGGAGATTTCTTTCGAAAACTGGAAATATGTTGGCATTACATGAAAGACAATAATATTTGTAACAACCTTTATAATGAACATTGTTTCCTTACAGTTACGGTTTCTGAGATAGAGCGGTGGTAAAATGGTTAAATCTAAAATACTTACGTATTTGCGCAGCGATGTTCTGAGATATCTGCATAATAGTAACAAGAACAAGCAAAGAATATACGTGGGTAATAGGATTTTAGTGGTAGTGGTATTAGCGAACGTTCAACGATTTTCATGACTCATGTTACACTCAAAGGTGTGAAATAAATATTTTTTACAAAAAAATGGACCGACGTTATTAGTTGGTGCATTGAAAAATACGAAATAATATTAATTCTATTGGTGCTGGTATTTGTGAAGTTGGTGCCAAAAGTTATCAATCCAACTGCAACTGCACAACTTCAATATTAACAGCACCAATAGAATTAATATTATTCTTAGAAATATTTGTTGGCTTAAATCCTTGTCGATACGCAGCGTCTTACAAAGATCCACAGACAACAATCAATTCGAAATGAATATGGTAGGTAATTAAATTAGTAGGAAACGCAGTTTAGAAAAATTGCGTCACTTGAACTACCGTTCAATCGAAACAAAATGTCGACAATATTAAGAGGAAATTGTTGAACAGTCCAAATAATTTTATTCTAGTGAAGCGGTTTATATTTGACATATTTTGTTTCACCAAAGATAAAAGTTTGTCCTATGATGAAGTCTCTGAAAATTGCCGATAAAACATTAATTTCTTGCACGTAATAAGACTTAAACAGGGTTTTATTTCTGATAAGTTTGAAATACATGCCTTCGCATGGGTCTAAGCGTGCAAAACTTCGAAATTCGTGACCCGACGCGCCTGATATCCTCCTGAGGTCAAACGAAAAAAGTGGAATGATTTAATAGTGGTTTCAGTTATACTTGACATCTATTGTATTTTGTACTGATCGACTGGCCCGAATATTTGTTTTAATCAGATGAATTTACGAAGAGATCTGCACTAGAGGCCTGCGGATTGATTCAGACATGAGACATCTGAGGAAATTGTAGAACATTTTAGTCCAATATGAATAATGAAATAAATAGTGAATCTATCTATCTATCTGATTTTGAGAAAAATTTCAAAGTCTGGACTGGGTTTGGATTCACATACCTATATCCATTTTCATCGGCCACATAGCTGACTATAAAAACATCCCCATCAGGTGTCACATAACCGTAGCGACCAATCACAGTACCATTTGGATGTTTCTCTTCATCCCTGAATTGGACATTATTCGTTTCCGGATCATCTATTTCATAACCAAAGGCATATGTACCACGTCCTTGGGGCTCTACCAGATAGTATTGGGGATATTCAGCAAGACTCAAAGGGGCTTGAGTGGTAGGATAGCAGCTTATGTAATGTGCTAGTAGAAGGCAGGTGAGTGTAATTAAATTCTAGAATAGAAGAATACAATAATTGAAAGTTCCATCTAATTCGTTCCAGAGGACATAAGAGAAGGAAAAAGTTAACATCGTCCGTAGAAAAAAAAATTATTTACAATGAATGAGTCACAAATACGCTATTATCTAGTTTTAGTTAAACTATGCCAATGAATTACACACTGTGTGGAAAAGTTGAATGGTTTTTTCAATTATTTGACAACAACAAAAACTTTATCCCAAAATTTTAAAAAAAAAACAAAAAAATAAGTTCGCTTGGTTGATAAACTTAGCTCCAACCACTAAAAACCCATTCTTATGTTATTTTGGATGGTTTCAGCAACAAAGAGCACCGCCATTTTGCGGAATCATTGTCCAGCAGTATTTCGACATCATTTTTCCAAATTGGTTGATCGGGAGGCGACCATATATAGAATGGCCAGCACAATCCCCTGATCTAACACTATTAGACTGCTTATGGAATAAAAAATAATAACGTTCGCGATTAGTTCGGTCAAGACTCATATTGAATAACGTTAGACGACAATTTTATTTAAAACTAGCTGTCCCAGCAGACGTCGTTGTGCCCGGAAAAGCTTTAAGCGATATGCTGCCAGCAGCGCCACCTACCGGGTTCAATTGTGTTTTTAAATCATCCAGGGACCCATTGGAATATAAATAGAAAATTTCATCCCAATCGGTCCAGCCGTTTGACATACCGACAACGGCGCCATCTATCAGATCCAGTTGTGAATCTAAACCATTCTCGAATTCCCTCGAATACACACAATTTTTTTATCCCAAACGGTCCAGCCGTTTGAAATACCGAAAACGGCGCCATCTATCTGATCCAATTGTGAATCTAAGCTATTCTCGAATCCCCTTGAATATTCACAAAAAATTTCATTAAAATTAATTCAGCCGCTTAGGAGGAGTTTAGTCACATACACACGAACGGAAGATATATATATATATATATATATATATATATATATATATATATATATATATATATATATATATATATAAAGATAAGGATATTGGAGGGACGTCTAAATTGACCATTTTAATCCTCTAATATATTTAGATTTATATTTTTTTGTGAAAACAATATCAATAACTAAATCTTAATACTTGAAGATACATATAGACAAAACTTGAGTTCCTATCCTCCAATAGGTAAGTTTTTAAAGAAATAATGGAACTAGATAGCTTTGTAAAATCATGCAAGAAAATGAACAAAATTAGTTTGTATAGAATATATAGATGTATAAATGTATAGATGTATAGATGAATAGATTACATACAATACATCCTGAAAAATCATTGAAATCCTTGAAAATTTGTCCCAAGCCTTTTCTATCATCAATTTATGCCTAGCTATTATATCGCTTAAATATTTCTTGATAGAGAAATTCTGAATTTAGAAAATTATTCTCAAAATTTGGTATTCACATAACTTTTTATCGTCACATAATGTTTTTTTAAATTGGACATAAAATTTATACAGCATCTCTTACTCATATCTTTTCTATCACAAAATACGTCAGTAAAAATGAAATTCTACTATCGTAGAGAAAATGTTTTAATTTATTATAATGAAATCATTTCATTCGAGCAAGAAAATTATATTCGATGGAATTACTTTGAAGCAAAATTCTCAAATGTATTGTATATAACTTTGGAAATAAATTTCCACAGAAAAAAAGCTTTGGAAATTAATGACTTAGTGGAAAATACTGAAATAGACAAATATTTTCAAAACTGCGCTTTACATTTATAAAATTCATTAGCTATCCGGAGGTTATTGAACAATGAGATCTGCACTGTCACAAGATTTCCGAATTTTTCGCTTCATTTAGCAGCTTTGTAATTTTTAATAGAATGCCCTACTTACTTTATTGCAAGTAGTTAGTGAGCTAAGACAACACAAAATCGTCAACATCAAATACACAACGGAAACACAATATTTCCTCGTGGTTCGCATTTTTGGGCTCCGTACATTCGATGGAAAACCGAAACCCTTATAAGATGTCTGGCATTCTGAGAAACACCTAGTGCTTGGGCCCAGATCTAAAATTATTCATCGAAAACCACTCTTTTGAGACTTCGTTTATTGCCTCATTATGTTGGGTGGGATAACTTTTTTATGTGCAAAAATTCTGGAAAATTGTCTGTTTCTCTTCTCCTTGACTTTAGGGCTTCGGACGAAAAAAATTCCGGACAATGCTATCGAAAGAGTATTTTTATTTTCTCAACGAATTCTCAAAATATTAGCTGGGCGATACTACGCAACTATGACATTTATAACATAACAAAGTTATGACGTCTTAGCTACTTTGAAACACCAAGCTCATCTTTTGAGGATTGGTTGACAAAATGATTTTTTTATAGCATTGTCCGATAAATTTGCGGTACGAAATACCTACTAAAAATCAGAGAATTAGAATTGGAAAGTAGATACGTCAAAGTTTTGCAATAATTTAAAGAATTTTTGATTTTCACTACAGTTTGTTGTCTGGAAATTAAATCTAATAGAGAAATCAACTTCTTTATTTGAAAGAAACACTGAACATGAGACCAGCGATTAACACATAGATAAGCCCTCTCACATTACCATATAATCAAAGAGGACAATCCGAAAATTTATTCACTTCCATTAATCTGACTAACTAAAAATGGTAAATAGTCGTCTCCGACCATCATTTATTCAAATATTTAGAGACAATTACCAGAATGCTGACATCAAAGTAGAATATATAAGAGTTTGTTTTACGACATAAGACGTGGGAGTATCGTAAATTGCTATACCGTTTACTATGAAGAATGATTTTGAAAAGCTATTAGTTGTTGGAATATGCTTATCTATATTGTTAGTTCTCACTCATTTATCGACTATAGATTCATTTGAGTTATTAAAGAATGATAGAATATTGACAACTTAATTTGATATTTTCAGCTTTTTCTCAATCGCATTATTGAAACTGATAATGATTTATGTGCTGTTATACTCTAATGAAGTGGAATCAGAGAAGCCATAAAATTAAAAATAAAACAATGGAGGAGGATTGGTTCCTGAGAAAGGCTTGACAGCACTTCAATGTTTTGAAAATTCATTAACTTTGAATTAGTCTGGTTGGTACCCAGAACCTGGAGAAATTGAAATAATATAATTTTGTACTTTGTAACATATTCTTCCATCAACAAAATAATTAAATTATTTTACTAAATTCTTTCACTGAAGTGGAATCTCGTAGTAAAAAAGGGAACTTTTCTGTTGAAACGAAAGTCTGATCCTTCAAATAAATACACAAGGCATTTGAAACTGTTTCAGGTAAAACATTAAAGGCTACTGAAGCAACTAATTTTATTTGTAGTAAATGTGTGAAATCAAGTAAATATCACTTGATAGCCATTAATTTTATATTTTTATCATTTTTAATACATATTGAAGTAATCAAGATGTTATAATTTATACTAGAAAAATCCTTCAGTTTATTGTTGATTCGAGGGATACCTACAGTTTAAATTGAATCTGAGGAAATTATATCTATACCATAGTAATCGTGTCCTGATTTTTTTGATTTTCAGTTCAAAAGAATAATGATTTCAAAATGGGGTATAACTTCCCTTTATTTCGAGAGTTTTATATATTAAAATTAACGATAAGTTCCGGCAACATTTAAATTGGATATTTTAAACTTTCTGCCCTTTCCGTGATAACTTTTCTGTTATGTTGTATAGCTATGGTATCATCCAGTCAAATAGCCACAAAAAAGAATGTGAAGTTTGCAATTTTTATTTTCATGATCATAAATTAGTTACTGCAGTGGTAAAGTGTGAAATATGTGTGTCTCCATTTTGCAAATATGAGACGTTCAAATTAAAGAAGAGATTGTATATAGCAATATTTAAATTGGAAATTTTTCAAAAAACACACGATTTTCTAGTTACAACAGCGGTAATGTAAGAAATATATTTATTTCCGCGATGTTTTTAAATCTCTGAATAAGTATATCTAAGCCACGTATTATCTTCTTTGATGAACGTTGAATGACTTTGATGACTAATGATACACTCAAAAGTGTGAAATAAATATTTTTCACAAAAAATTTAACCGACTTTATTAGTTCGTGCACTGAAAAATACAAAAAATTATTAATTCTATTGGTTCTGGTACTTTTGAAGTTGGTGCCAAAAGTTTTCAATCTAATTATAACTGCACAACTTCAAAATTACCAGTATCAATGGAATTTATATTATTTTGTATTTTTCAATTCATGAGTAAAGTCGGTCCAATTCAATTAAATATTTATGTTGTTCATTTGCACGGTTTGCCTAGTAAATGAGCTTCGATTTTAATTGTTTTGTTTTTATTCGAAAGAGGAGGGATGAGAAATGCTGCCCTATAAAAAAACAACTTTTGTCTGTCCCGAAATGGGATGGAGGGCAATTTCTTTCAAAAATAGGAAATGTTTGACCATATCCGACAACATTCCAATTTTCTGAGTTACAGCAATAGTAATATCTAAAATTTGTATATTACTGCAATATAATGCATATAAGTGAACGTTTTTGATGACTAATGATGCACTCAAAAATGTCAAATATATTTTTTCCAACAAAACTAAAACCGACTTTAGTTCGTGCAAAATACAAAATAATAAAGATTGAATCAGAATCATTCTACTTGGTGCTGAAAGTCTTCTATTTACTCACAACTGCATTATTTCAAAATTACTAGCACCCATAGAATTAATATTATTTTGTATTTTCCAGTATCCTAGTAGTCCTAGTTTTTGTAAGAAAACATATTTCCTATTAATTCGAGAGAAAAAACATATATTTCAAATATATGTTTGATCTTTGTATCTTTAATTTTGATTTAAAACTTTGCCAAGTTCACCGATTAATATCGCTGAAAACCCTTAAGGATTGTACATTAGAAATATTACTATTTTACATTGTAAATACGTGGTAGGGCGGTCCTCCAAGGGTATATTTTATCATTAATAGGCTGCTTAAGGAAGAGTAATATTCGTTATGTCTTTCAAAAAGGTTGTCTCTTTAAATAATGTCCCAATGCTAAGACCTTAGCAATATTCAGTACTAATTTCATCGAGCTTGTGAATTATTGATAGATTTTTGTGATATTGCCCCACAAATCAAGAAGGTTTTGAGCATTTTTCAAGAGTATCACACAAGAATAACATAAATTAACCTATAAAAGAGATATAGATACATACATAAATAGGGATGACATCATCAGATCATTTTTTCATTCAAATGATATGGATGCGCTGGTTATTCCAGTATGAAAGGTATAAATTTTATTTTACTCTTTCCAGAGCTTTAACTAATAAAGTGAGAACATCTATCTATTTATTTCTGGACAAAGTTAAAACAGTACCTAAGTATTCGTAAAACAAATTTGAATATCAATCAGTTTTTAAATTCAAATAGATATTTTTAATTTCTAGTCTTTAAAGAGTGTAGGCAGCATGTTTTGTTAACAACTTACTTACATATGTTTGATATTAGCTGAAAATTATTAATCCGATACATAGATTTAAACAAGTAAAAAAATTATATACAAATGTATAAATAAAGCATAACTATAAAATTGACACACCTTTGAAACTTTATGATACCAATAAAATAAATGGAATTATATAAAATTCTGTAAGGATACCGATACACTTATTTGTCATATTAATAACGGTTTATCTGTTTTATCTGCCAAGATCGCCAGGGAATTTAATGTTTTTGCATAAAACATAAAAGTATATACATAATACCTTTATACTCATTTAAATATTTCTTTCCATTTTATTGAGCGACGACTCCATAAAAAGCAGGAGGAGCAGGAAGATATTAACCAAAGGTACATCGTGTGTATTTAAAACAAATAAAGAATAAAATCAATCCAATAAGAAGTTGAACCCAAGAGTCGTCTCCCAACTTCATCAAAGAGCACATTCTCGAAAGTGCCGTGAGGATTATATTTTGAGATAGAAATAATCTTCTATCATCCAGATCATTAAAAAAACCAATACATATGTTTTATAGAATCCAATAATTTTTCTTTGTACCTATTAACCTAGTTAGATACTAAATTAAATACTTCTTTATATCCACACCCAAATGAACAAAAAACATTCATTTAAGTAGAAAATTACACATAAGTAGAGCAAACAGTTCCTCCGCATTGAACTTTACATTAAAACAAATATTTTTTTATATGTACAAACAAATACAAAAAAGGGTATGACACTTTCTTTTTTCTTTCAATAATTTCGACAAAGATCGAATAATCATTCTAAAAATAAACTGTGATTATTGTCGATATCTATTTGCCGCTACTTTTCCCTTTTACTAGCACTTCCTAATAAAAAATCATTTAAGGATACTGCTTTCGTTTTTATAGATAATCATAAAATAAGAAAAATGCTAATAATCTTCGATTTGTATATTGAACAAAGAAATACTTAAGAAAAAACTAACGCCGACTTTATTTGATATTGCACTGAATAATGCAAAATCATATTTACGAGATTGCCTAGTGGTGACTGTATATATTATATTTTTTAATTTTGTTTATCTCAAAAAAGCGGTGGCTAAAAGTCGAACCCGGGTCAGCTGTACGAAAGGAATCGATCGATAAATAAAAACTGCTGATCAACGTAAATTTACTTAGATACAATAAATATATTATCAATCAACATCGTCACAGAACATTAATATCTTAATTACATCTGCTGTAATACTATGAAATACTATGAAAGCTGTTTGGGCACACATATTTTTTGATATTTATACACCCAAAGATAGAAGTCCGGTGGTGTCAGTTATGGTGATGGGAAAAACCAGGAAAATATTCAACTGAAAAAACTCGCAACTTGAAACAATAACCAATATTCAACACATTATGTTAATTCTGTTGATGCTGGTATTTTTGAGGTAATGCAGTTGTGAGTTAATAAAAAGCTTTTGGTACCAACTTCAAAAGTACCAGCACCATTAGAATTAACCTTAGTTTCATTTTTTCAGCAACGATCCTATTTTTGTAAGAAAAATATCTCACATTTTAGAGTATTTTCAGTGATTTCAAGCCATAACAATCATGTACTTTGCCAGTGCTGTAACTTGGAAAGTTTTTTTTGAAAAATATCGAATTCAAACGTTGCTGGAAATGATCTCGTCAATCTTGTCACATGAAATTTTAATTTCCTTTTGAGAGGGGGTTTTTGCGGGAGAGATATTGTATTCGAATTTTTCATTAATATAGGACCACCTTTCAACATTCGTTTTTTAAATGAAAAAAAAACATACAGATGCATTGTGCTCTACCTCCAAGAAGCCGGTTTTGAATAAAAAACACATAAACTCGGCATATTGTTGATTTGGTGAAAAATGGGCTATGAGATACAGGATGTGCTTTTGTACCTATCCATAAAGATCATTGTTCTTAGAAACAAAAACTAAAAATCACTTTTTTTCTAATATCTCCAAAAGTAAAATTTGTTGCAAACATGATATATATATATCTTGTACACACTGTATATTATGTTTTCTGTGATCACATTCAAATATTATTTTACATTTTTCATTACATATTAGGCGATTCCATTTTTTGTCAACATTTTATATTTCAAATTTTTTAGTACTTGATGATTCATGAAAATCATTACCTTCTCAATTTATTAACTCTAAAAAAATAATGCATATTGTGAATCTAAAAACAATGCATTCTATGAACCCAATAGTCTACAATATTTTGATTATATCAATTATTTTCCTGATTTATATCCAGTGAATTCAAAATATAGCAGCATCAGTCTGGCCGCAAGTGCTCGATTTAGTTCGGAAATGGAATTTAAAAATGTTAGAATAGGCCCGTTTCTCATTACTGCTTCTCCCACTAAAAAATGCCTTCAATCAGTGTAATTTTAGTACGTGATAGGAGCGAACAAACATAGCAATAGAAGCAAATATGCATTATTATTTAAAATCTTCTCCCAGTCGGTCAAAAATACAGGAGAAGGACAAGTATACAAAATTATTATGATCAATGTCATTATTATTCAATCAAGATGTCTTCAAATGCATCTCTTAAGAGTAATCAATTGTGGTCAATACATATAGATTATTTTCACTTACTGTAATTTGGTTATCAAACGCATGCATTTTCCTATTTTTTGTTTTTCCACAAACCCACACCACTTCCTGGTTTAACGAACCTAACACGAAAATTGTTGCGAAACTAATAAATTGAAGAGAAGAAGAAGTAGAAGAAAAGGAAGAAGGACGCATATTCGCTTATATATATGTGTGGTTTGTCTGTGTTGAAGAGTGGTGGATTAGCGGCAATTTTTTTTTCTGATAAAAATACATGAATGAAATTTGACCAAAAGCTATACGACATATAAGCTCTCATTTTGTGTAGTATTATTTGTTTATAATTACGAGATTTTGCCAGATTAATTGAGCTTGACAATGTTGATCATTGACCTCTATAAAACGGGTACATTTTTTAAAAGCCACACCTTTTTGTCGAATTTATGGTTTGATTATATAGGTGCAAAATTATATTCAGTATTATATGGAGATAGATAAATCTCACATTCACATCTATGAACAGGATAATTAAGTAATTTTATATGGCGCCGTGTGGTATAACTTAATGAGAACCGTTTCTGAAACTCGATAATCCTAATTTGTAGTGTCTAATCAGAGACATGCGATACATACACTCGTGAGATAATGTTTTTTTTTTGGTCAAACTGAATGTTATTCAAGTGAATAGTCGTAGGATATTATCTATTATTCTGAAAAAGCTAATTATATCATCTTCATCTCCAATAAATACTGTAGAACATACAAACTTCCTTTATTTCTAATAACGAAGTGATAATAATTAAATAATGCGCTTATATCCAGCTTACATGAAAGAATATGCCAACACTTCCTGAATATGTTTACGTAGTTGGCTAGAGAAACTCAACGTAGACTAGATTACCCTTTTTTAATTTCATGGAAATGCTTTATTGAATTTTTATCATAATCTTATTGAGCTCAAGCTCTAAGGGTACATTCTTATAAAAGAAACAAATGCCACAAATTGCTTGCATTGCCTTCTTTGTAGCAAATGCTAACAATTTGTGGGTAATAGAACGTGCTTCGCATCCCGGCTGAATGATTCTTCAGTTTGATGAACAATAAAACCACTTCCATCTTACGACCGATAGAACATGTTTTAGCGAAAATTTTTACCTCTGATACTGAATATCAAATGTCAAATGTCAAAATCAGTTAAGACGTATGACACTTCGTGTCAGACACGCCTTGTAAAGTGGAAATATTCAACTATATGATCTCAAGAATAAGCCGTTTCATTGAGATCACAGACAAGCCCTTCAATTGTATTCATATGTATCGCTGAATAGATAAGAGGATATTGGATAGATGTTTTATAACGTAAACTTATGTTTCATCATATATGGACCCCTATAAAGCAGAATTTGTACAACCAAATTTCACTCCAGCAGACCACTTAGTAGTTTAAAAAAATGTAATAATTATATATTTTTTAGATAAAAGTGCACATTGAAAATTTCCAAGGAAAAATGTTGGACATTGGACAGAGCGAATTTTCGACACCTTGGGCTAACGTAAATCTATTTTAAAACTTAGCGACCTATTTCCAAAAAAAGACCCTAACACATTTTCATCATTCGTAATAGGGTACTTGTAACACGGGACAAGGAAGCCTAGGCTATGCTAGTTTTGAAGAAAAATTTAATTTACTTTTTTGTATTGTAAATTGCAAAGTCTTGATAAAATGACAGCCAAACGGTGAAATAGTTATTTATTATACAAGGGAAAAAAATTTAGCACGAGTTTTTTTTATTGAGCTAAGAAACCTCATTTGAGGCTTATTACAGCTTTTCATAAAATGTACATATCAATAAATAATAAAATGTATAAAATTGTAATATTTCCTAGATGCTGGTCAGGGATATCCATATGTTTAGCAATCACTAGGTTTCTTGTTTTTCGTCACACTAGGAGGGAATATTATTTGATGAAGCGGTAGATCATCAGACATTTCTTTACTTCTAGTCCAGCAATAAACATTGCGGTCAGGGTATTCCATAGCTAGTTCCAGGGCCAGATAAAGTGCTGAAGATTCTGCTGTGAAGATTGAAGCGTTTTGGTCATAGCACTGGAAATATTTATAGTACAGTTCTGGAGAGACTATTGCTGCAGCCACGCTTGTCGAATTTTCACATTTACTCCCATCAGTGTAAATGGAGATAGCATTATGTTGAGAGACATATTGCTTTATCACTGAGATGGGGTTGAGAGACTCTTTGATTGCAGTACCTAATTCTTTCTCAAATGGGACGGAAGTATAAAGAGTTTCATATTTCTGCAAATGGATATGGTGTTTGTTGGAAGATTGGATATACTTGGTCATATTTGACATGTGCATGATGCATTGCCTCATTATTCCTTTCTTCCTTCGAGGTTCTTTTCTACAGATGCGGGAGAAGTTTTCAATTGATCTGAATGTATGTATGAGTTTGTGTTTGTATTTGATTTGATTAGGAAGCTGGTGCATAAAAACTTTGCTCGATTTTTAATTGACATTAGTTTAGATTCAGAATGTTGGTAGGAGTACTTGATCTGTATCCCAAGGCAGCTCTGATTGTACCCAGGTGAATGTTCTCAAGTTTCTTCATATTGATCTTCTGGTTTGGTAGATATATGAACAGTCCATAATCAATTATTGATCACACAAAGCACTTGTATAGAAGAAGCTGGAGGTTGTGATGTCGACACGTGAAGAGGAGGAAGACAAAAATCGAGAGCTAAAATCTAATATTCTTCTCGAGTATAATAAATACACTTTTTTTCTGTGATGGGACAAAAGATGATTTAAAAAAATAATATTTTAAGTTATCAAATAGTTTGCCATTATTTTATAAGCACCGATGAGAAGTTTAGAATTAGAACACGTTCTAGTATCTTTATAGGTTTTTTATGCAATCCCACAAGAAATACTTCAAGGTATTCAAGTCTGGTATCAGGCTTGCAGGATACGTAAATCACTTTTAGAGAAAAATGTTTGGAACAAAAGTTGTAGGGACATATGATATCTATAACCTAAAAATATTTTTGATGAAATTTTATCAACGACCTTCTTTTGAGAATGTTTCTAAGAGTTTGGTCTGTCGCCATTTTAAAACTAGTAATTAGATCATGCTCATTTACGAATTCAACCGAAATATCTACATGATTGATTTTTGTAGCCAATTTGAACTTGATATCTTCAATAAACGCGACCTCTATCATGCTTACAAATTTTGTTATATCCCATATAATATAACTACGGTTTGTTTCGCTAATGATGGCGATTGCCTGTAATCATTCACGAGCTATGTTCATCACGCTATACTTCTCATCGCATCTCATTATCATGAAATTCTCTACTACGGTTGCCAATATAAGCTACGACATCAGTATTTCAAGCTAATCTCCTTCAATGTAATTATAGGGCTCTGTTCGTATGTCAAAGTGACATTTCAGAGAATACTGGTAAATAAATTTACATTTTATAATTCCAGCAATAAATATGTATTTTGCATTTCTGCATTATTGTTAATAATAAATCTGTCACATTATTGCTTATTTATTCAATCGATATTCTTCTCTCCCTAATTATTTGAATTTCCTCAAAGCGTAGAAAAACTTGGAATACTATATCTTATCTCGAAATCGTTACGATACAGATTTACTACCCTAGGTTGAAAAGATCCGTTTCTCGTGTTTTCAAGGCAGAAGCCATCATTCGTGAAACTATACTATATATTTACATATGTATAGGATATTTCTTAATAGCTTGCTAATATTTATACCTAAAGGTTATTCTTGGGTCCATTATGAGAAAAAAACTTCATATGAACTTATCCCCTAAAGATTTTCATTGAGTACAGATTACAGGGGTTAAAGATATTGTTTTCTGGTAACTATGGTATGGCATTCCAAATTTTATTTAGATTACTTTAATTTTGTAATTTTGACTTTAAAAACTCTCTTCAATAAATTATTGTATAAAATTACAAAAAAGTGGTCTGGTGAGATGCAAACGAATGAATTTTATTTTTTATATACAAAAACTTTACGTTAGAAGAAAAAATCAAGATACAAGATTTTCTCAGAAAGGAATGAAAATTTGAAAAAATATTTTTACTTCAATAAAAACTAGTGGCGTATCACTTTTCTCTTGATTCTGTGCAAATACCACACCCACTCCACTGGAAAGAATAAAAAATGTCTTGCTGCATTGCAAATATCTAGCGTCATACCAAAGTTTCTAACTTAAACTTTAATGCCCTGTAGTTAATACATCAAGACCTCTAGGACATATTTTCATACGAAGTTTTTGTTCTCAAAATGCACAATATAATAACGTCCTTAAATATTATCATGTTATTAAGAAACATCCTGTGCATAAACTTTCAAAAAAATCATTTCGGACTACTTTGTTGACATTTTTAACACCATGCCATTGAAACTATTTCTAAACTTTAAAGGACGAGGGATCGCAGTAGGTGCAGGGTTGATCATTATTTTTTCACACCCACCTACAGCAGTTATTGCGGGTGAAAGAATAAAATTTTGAATACAAAAGTTTTAGGGTTTTTTACTAAGTATCATTAGAAATATTGGAAACACAAATTGACTTTGCAAAATTCGAAAAAATAATTAGGTCATATTTTATTAAATGAGTATGACAGGATGGAAAAGGGCAGTGACAGAAGAACTGGGGTCAATAACCTCCGCTTATCATTGTACAAGCAAACACGATACGAGTCGCATTTTTGAAGATAACAAGTTCAAATTTATTACAAGAAATGTTTAAAGAATAGTAGATTTGGAGAAAAAAAATTTATAGATATGATCTGTCCATACAACTTTGGTTTGAAACATTTCTTTAAAAATGATGAAAATTATAAACCTTGAAATTCACCTATCCGCTGGCTACTACTACTATTCAAGGTTATAATAAATTCATATATCAGTTTTTTAGTTATTATGGTATGAAGCTCTATGACTGTACTATTCATCTTTGTAACAGTAAGTATGTGTTGATTGGTGATAACAGTTCTAATTTTGATGTAATTAATGATCGAATTATCTGCATATTTTCATGAAATAATTCTAAGACAAGGAAAGCACCTTACGAAATCATGACACTTTGAAATCGTTCTTTTAAAATCATATCAATCATTCTTTATTTGATGACAGTCAGCAAAACAGTAGTGTGTGATTATGTTAGGAAAGTTAAAAAATGAAATAAATCATACATAAAACACTGTTAGCTTCTACCTGTACTATTTGACAGTGCCAAGTGTCTATTCAATAACTTCTCGAATTTATGATCATATTCCATTGAACATGACAAAGAATAGGCAGTAAATTTCATCCTTTATCAATAAAAATGATAATATTCATAACCCACGTGCTTGCAATTTATAGTAGCCAACTGTCAACACAATGAGCTGAATTTTAGTAGCCTCGTTAAATTCCGACCAATATGTGTGCGCTGTATTATGTCTTCCACATTATATTACCTTTATAAGGTAGGCAATAAATTTCATGAACCGTTCTACTCTTCCTACATTGGATTTTAACCTGAGAGAGATTGAATGTTTTTATGTATAAGAATTAACATTTTGACATCATTGTCCACAAACAGCTTAGATCTAATCATTATAAAATATTTGGACAGAATAACCAATTTTCTCGAATCAACACAACCTCAACGTGGAAAACTGACGCATTCTCTTACAAATCCTCACTCCCTATCTTATCTCATTTATTGATTCAACAGAGCAAAGGTAATTGATAAGGGATAAAATCAAGAGAACACATCCCTTACATGATTGTCGGACACTATCAAATCTAAAATGGACCTATGATTCCCCGAAACATCACAGAAAGGTCCAAGACGAAGAAGATGCCTGCATCAAAAGTGGCAAATGCAACATTATCTAAGCATATCTCCATGCATTATAAAGTAGAGGAGTAATACCTTATATAAAAAATTGTCTTTTGGACCGACGAACCCAAGCGGAGAAGGTATACAATTCGACTGTCTGCTTTTTTGTGCGCGGGCTGCTTATTTGAAAGAGGAGACTTGATAAATGGTCCCATATTCGTAAAAACTCAATTCCGAAAAACGTCCCTGAAGAGTGTGCATTGGACAATTTTTCTCAAAAATCGAAAATCTGAGACGGCAGAATTAAAGATGGGACAATAACCAGAAACGTTTAAATTTAACATTTTTTCAAGTTACAGTTGAAATCTCGAATATGTGTATTTTTGATGTGTGGAGGGGGCAATTTCTTTCGAAAATTGAAAATCTGAGGCAATCAAATTAAAGGCTAGATTATTTGTAGCAACATTTATTTTGAACATTTTTTCCGTATAGTTACGGTTTTCGAGTTACAGCAGTGGTAAAGTCTAAAATATGCTTATTCCCGAGACGATGTTTTTAAATTTCTCAATAATAACAAGTACAATCAAAGAATATACATGGGTAAAGGTATAAGTGAACGTTCTATGATTTTCATGAATAATGTTTATTAGTTGGTGCTCTGAAAAATACAAAATAATATTAAATCTATTGGTGCTGGTATTTGTGAAGTTGGTGCCAAGAGTCTTCTATTTAACTACAATTGCACAACTTTACACTTACCAGTATCAATAGAATAAACATTATTTTGTATTTTTCGGTGGACCAACTATTACATTCGGTCCAAATTTATAGATGTGATATATTTCGATAAATATTACATTTGATATATGTATTCATACAGTAAGAAAATTTAATCTCAGTATGACTATCAGAATCACGGAACGGAACGAAAGGGGTGGATAGCTAACTTCCAATTTTGACTCGGATGGTGAAATCTGTTAAGAAAGAAGAAATTAATTTAATAAAAGATTGAGGTATGTAAGCATTTATTTTGAAGGACAGAATGATACCGCGTTCCTCAACTGTCTTCTGGAGACGTGAAAAGATGATCTTGTCGAAGATTTTGCCGATGCAGTCTAGCAGAGAAATTGGGTTCTAAGTATTAGGGGTCGGTTGTTTTTTTGGATTTAGTATAAAGATGGTGTTGGCTGACTTCCTTCTGGATGAGAAGAAGCCGTGTTCCATACTTTAGTTGAGGATCGTCATAATGAATGGGATCTTTTTGAGGATTTTCCTGATTTTGTCGTTCGGACCAGTTGCAGTGTTGGTAGAAGATTTGAGAAAATCATAGAAGCTGGTGCTATCTTTTTTCCTAAATAGTATTTGACTTTTCGCTTTGAAATGTTCTACTGGAGCATCAATAATCATACCTAAACAGCTGATTTCCAATTGAAATTTTGAAATATCCCAAATTCTCCATTAGGTATCATTAAAAATCTTACATGCTAAGAAAATACAACAATATTTAGTGGCCTTCTGAAAAAAAACTCGAAGGCAACAATCATGACAATTATAGTAGTAGGAGGCATGTAGGTGCCTCTTCATTTTGATTAGCCATCAAATTATAAATTAGCCTGCTCTCATACAAATAATTTTAATTTTAATCCATTTCTCAACACTCCAGGCTAGATTTAGATATATAATTAATATTTTCAAGATTTATAATGGCCAATAAATTACTCACGAAAAGGAAGTAATTACTAATACCAGTTCAGTACAAACACCTACATGAAAATATCTATTATAAGATCGCTTTTTATACAATTCGTTTATTATTGCCGATAGTCATTTGCTTAAGAGTCAATAGTCGGATTATGAGCAAAGATTCCATCATGGTTATAATTAATTAACTAAACTCTTTAACAGTTTACTAGTTTTATTATGACTTATAGACTGAGTGCGACTATTATTATAATTCATAGTTCTTAACATTGCGAATAACTGAATTAGACTATATAATGTACCTTATTTTAAATCAACAGTTTTCCTAATTAACATGATCTTTTCTGGAGAGAAATAAAATCGAAAAAGAAACATTACAGCTGAGAGAGAACAGAGAGAGGCGACCCAATTAAAGATATATATGGATGTTAAGCTAATTCTGATTCTGTAAGTTTTTGGGGTAGAACCGGAGATGAAATAATTTCATTCAAGTTGATCTTGTAATGTATCAAATAAAATAAAAGATAATAAAAAATAAATAAAAAGCTTTGTTTTAATAGAGGCACTATACAGAGTATCCAAATATGCGTGTAAAATGATGTATCTCAGAAACCACTCACTGTAGAAACTTGTAAAAAAAATCAGTTCTAAAGTATACATAAGCAAATGCTAGAAACTATTCTCATCGCTATCTTGAATTAAAAATTTTATGTTTCTCGTTTTTTTAGAGATAAATTCGAGTCTTTTTTGTAGTATACTTTTTTATTATGTCTAAAAATAAAGTGGTAGGGGGAGACCAAATGTTTTTGTACATAAATACATATCGGTAACATCAAAGCGAGTGGACGAATTTTATTTAACTTGATCTGGTAAAAAAAGAGCTTTTCTTAGGCGAATAAATCTACCATACTTGTTGTTATTTAAGTTACTACAGGGCATTATTTGATATTAGAACAGAAATTGCGGAATAACGGAATAGAAAAATTAAGTCCAAACAAGGTAAGAGTATTTGGGACATGTAGGTACCTGTTCAATCGATACCTCCTAATATTTTATTCCCTTTTCTGATTTATCCTGTGGATATGAGTGCTGCATTTCCGCGTATGAGATGAGATGGCCATCAAAAGTGCTGATAAATAACATACTGTTGATGTAAATAAGAATATGGGTCTCAGAGCTGTTCCCTGTAGTTCTCCTGTTTCAACAACCATTGCTTCACTCATTGTCAACTTCGTTCTTCTATGTCCTGTAATAAATACCTAGTCTTCCACGTATATCATATCCCGGTAGTGTTTTAACAGCACGCCATGCTCAACGGAGTCGAATGCCCTTGCCTGATCTAAAAATATTGTTAAATATTGTTAAATATTTTTATGATCTCACCAAGACTCCAATTGTACTTTTAACAAAATTGTTAATGATAGATAATGGTCTACAGTTTTCAATGTCGGCACTTTTACCGGTTTATATATGCAGGTGACGATTGAATCCTTCCATTGGCGTGGTAAATTACTATTTTCATAGATCATATTTATGTAAGATTTAATGAAAAAGAGTATATTTTCTATGAGTTTAAAGGAAATTCCGTCAGGGCCAGATACTCACTTCATTTTCTATCAGCTCATTTGTCAGTTTGTGTTACTGATTTTAGAAATAACCATTCTTGTTGTGTAGTATTCTTAAGAAATTGTTCAGGTATGTTTTAATTTTGGATACATTTCTTATAGAAATGTACCTATTGAGATCGTTCACACTTTTGAAAAAAAGTCACCGGCATGTTGTTATGTGTATGTAAGTAGGTCCAAGCAAACATTTTGTCATCGGGTAAGTAGTTTTAAAATGGCGCCGTTCAAAGATTTAAAAAAATATCAAAAAAGGGCTGTAGTTTAAATATCATCAAAATTCATTTTAGGTTATAGATATAATCAGCACCTACAACATTATTTGTTCGAAGCATTTGTTCATAAAAATAAAATATATATTTTATATTATAGAGAAAAACATATAAAATTAATAAAGAAAAAATCTGTGGGTGTTCAAATTTCAATTCAATGAATATTCGAAAATTCACCTTTCCGCTGGCTACAGGCCCTCGGGATTATTTTTTTTATTTTTCCATTTCTGTTCCAGTATTAGTAAAGTTGTTGTTGTTGTTGTATTAGGATTATATTTTTTATCTATGATTGGCTCTCCATATTTTTAAGAGCTGTATTATCGATTTCTATTTTTATATTTGTTTTGTTTATTTCATTTATGAGCTCCCACATTTTCTTACAATTCCCTTTCATTGAATTCGACTTTTCTTTATAATAGTGATATTTTGTTAGCTTTATTATCTATATTATTTAATTTATATTTGTATCATTTATATTTATTATATCCATCCGGGGTGTATCTATCTAATAATTTATTTTTAAGGTGATCCCTTTTTGTCCTGTTGAGATACTCAGGCCAGTACTGATCCATGGTTTGATTTTTGATATTTTGTATGCGAGTATGATGCTGTCCCAGCATAATAATTATTGAAAATTTGGAAATAACAAGATAATATTTACATGTTTGTGAAACTTTTTTGACTATCTTAGACTTTTCTCATGCAATCATGGTTCACTTTAAAAATAAGAGATTTCTTAAGAAAAAAATAGCCGATTATTTCGAGTGCTAAAAAAATTGGAATATACATTCTTATGTAAAATTATTATTAAAAGATCCCGGCGACTCGTATCTCTTATATTTCACAGTATACACTGGCTACAAGCCATATATTAAATATTTTTTAAGACACTTCTTCCGTGGTAATTTCTGAGTTTTTTTAACGCTGGACTACAGCCATTTTCAAACTACTGGTCGTATCATTCTCATTACAGTATAGACAGAGATAATGGAGACTTCTATTATCTTTGGTATAGATATACAAGACCTTTGTACAAAATATCCAGATAAAAGACTTTTTCAATTATTAAATCAAATTAAAAATATTTTTTTAATAATTTTTACATATATCTACAAAATATACAATAACATATCAAAGTACTATAGAATTATGATTAGGAATAGTCATTTTAACGTACTTTATTTTATAATTGTTCCGCTAAAACTATTAACAATTCATAAGGAAACCACGTCAAAATGTTATTCAGAAAAAAAGGTTGATTGATCAATGCTAAATATTCTGTATTCAGTACAGTTGATTAAGGATTATTGTTTTTATAACAAAAATACAATGATATAATGTAACTTACAATCGATAATTAGATACTTATATAAGAATTAATCAATAGAGGTAAGCAAGGTGTGAATTTGTGAATGAAGGTATAAATTGAAGAATGAAGAAACTTCACAACGGTGCTATCCAGATTGGTGTTTGAGATTTAGAGATAATTTGAGTACATTATCTATTGTTGAGAGTTACTTTCCAAACAAAATACATACATAATATAACCTTATCCTACATACCTGAATATATTAATAATATAATATACTAATTTTTTTATAAGAAAATAATCATTTAGAGAAATGTATCGAAGTCGCAAACGCATATCTTCATTTTTACTAGTTTGCAAAACTTCTACTGAAATTACCAGGGTACAGCTCCTTACTGTTCATATATCTCATTAGTTAAATGAAAACAACAATGTGTTAAATTTAATTATAATACATATTTATATTTTTTGTACAATATATCATTAAAAAATCCTAACATCTACGAAAATGAAGTTTTACCCTACAGCGTTACGGATGGTGTACCAAAGCACCGGTAGGTGGGTGTACTGCATGACCTGTCCTGGTCACGACGGCATTGAACCCACTGTGACCATCATCCTCGTATTGGACTCGTCGTATGGTGCCATCAGGTTCCACCAGAGAATATTCGCCTTTGACAGCATCGCCATCGCGTTCCTCAGCTTGCTCCTTGATGTCACCAGTGTGACCGTCCTTAACACCGTACTCGAAGCGATATTTTGGATAGGCCTGGTCGAAATGAAAATGAACATTATAATGGTTGGAATAAATCCAATAAAACTAAATAATAATTGGTTTTAAGCATACAAACCTATAGCCGTATTCAACATCCTCTTTTAGCAATGTCAGCTCTTTAATTTTTAGGTACATTTCTTATAGAAAGGTAAAAAAATAAAAATTAATAAAAAAAAATAACAAATATTGATAAAACATGAACACTCAATATATATTTGATGTAATTGTACATTTTCTGGAGATCTTAATATAGACCCTGATTAAAAATATATATTGTATATTTATTGAAAAGAAATGGGCAAAAAAAAAATCTGCCTTGAAGTGGAACTCGAACCCTGTCTGCTTTATATTCAACAGCCAAAACAAAAACCTCTAACCACAAGGCTATGACACATACGACAATTTTATGTAATAACATGTAGGTATACCAATGAATTATATATTCGATACTCGAAGTTGCCTTTTTAAAAAGTATTTATTAACATAAAATTATTATTTCTACAAAAATATGATGTTTACTACATGAATATTAACAACTGACTAACTAAAGGCATGCTGAAGGCATATATTTATATTAAAATGATAAAAGCAGAATCAGCATTTCTTCTTCTGTGGATGGTCCAGAGGATGGGGACATAATTAATGAAAAGGTTGTTCAAATTTCAATTCAATGAATTTTGAAAAATTTACCTTTCCGCTGACTACAGGCCATCGGGATTTTTTTAAATATATTTGAAGGCGATTTTAAGAAAATACGTATTCAAAATTATCTCTTAGCACTACGTGACCTATTTTATTGACCACTTCCTAATAAATAGGTATACAATTCGACTGTGTGTTTGTTGTGCTAAAAATGTGATTTAATTACCTTCACATTAATAATTGATTTTTTCAGATAAGATCAATAAAAAGTCTGACTCATATATTTTCTTTATATTGAAGTAAATAGTGCATTTTCTCAAATCCAATTGATATACTCGTAGGTTAAAATCCAAAGATCTTATTTTACTATAATAATATATATATTATATATAATTATAACTAATAACAACGTTACATAACAAATATTTTTCCTTGTATAAAATGGAATTATTGAGTATATTTCGTATTATTCATTTGCGTTTTCTTCGTTGATAAAATTCATGTTAATAACCATGAATACTCAAAATAGTAAAAAAAATAATAAAAAACCTACGCCTAACTTCATTGGATGATGCAATTAAGTAATTTTGGGGGACTTATAGGCTGACATGTTCTCACTAGGTAACTTATTTTGGTCAAAAATGTTTGGGTCGGGTAGTTACATTAAGGAAAATACTGCCTTAAAAAGGAAACTGAAGAACATTTTGAGCTTTAGTAATTATGGCTATCTATGATATTTTCGTAGTTAAAAATAAGGAAGCTAAGGACTTAAGATCAGCAAGGAATTAAAACAAATAATTACATAATATTACAATAAGGTGGTATAATAAAAAATCTCTACGAATATTACGAAGTTTTAAAAACTGCTTAAAATTACAAAAATAAAAATGGTAACATTATTCAGTGCTTTTTTAATTTTTTCTTGCTATCAGTTCCTGTTTTTAGATTTCTGAATAAAAACAAATACAAGCAAAGAATATACATGGGTATAAGTGAACGTTCAACGATTTTCGTGACTAATATTACACTCAAAAGTGTGAAATAAATATTCGGTGCCAAACGTTTTCAATCTAACTGCAGTTGCACAACTTCAAAAGTGAGTACCAACACCAATAGAATTAATATTATTTAGTATTTTTCAGTGCACCTACTAATAACGTCGGTTCAATTTTTTTGCAAGAAATATAATAATAATTTAGTTCATAAATATTATTGCTACCGAAAAATCAAATTAGGTGTATTTTAGATGAAACCGATTCTGTAAAAACATGTTTAATGCAAAAGCAGAAGAACGTGGCTCTTAGCCAAAAGACTGGCATTAGAAAGATATACCATGGGAAGAAGAATAATTTAAATATATACTAAGAATGGACGATAGTTAGTTTTGTATTCATAAATCCTTCACCTAACAGTATACTGCACATTCTTGATTGAATAAAAAAAAATACCTAATTGATCATTCAAGAAGTTGCAGAACTCAATAATGGTTGATGTTCAATGATACAGGAGATCAAAAAGTCATATTTTATATATAAGCTGACGAGAAATGTGAAGACTGTGGGAGGATAATAAAGACTAATGAAAGAGAGTCATCAAAAAGACCAGGGGCCGTACATTAGAAATAGAATAAAGAAGATAAAAGTAATGAACATCTCTTCGGTTTGTTTACATACCAAGACAAGAACATTCCCATTCTGACAAATGTAAACATAAACTTATCCTTAGTTTAAACTTTTATGTCAATGTCAATGAAAGTTCCATGTAACTGATCAACAATCTTAGGAATGTAGTTTAAGTACTTTTCTTTTCTAAATGAAAACAAATATCTACCAGATAAATTCTGAATAATTTCGCCTTAAAAACACTAATTACAATAACAAATAGGCTTTCCAAATAACCTTGTTCGGATACAGGTTGCTGATTCATCATTAACAAGTCTTATAACAGTTCAAGCTATTTTTGGAAAAAGAGCACGTTTGACCATCTTAAGATTTATATTATGTAGAAAGCGCTTATTAGGTGAATGCGCTTTTCTGTGACATTGTTTCGAAATATTTGTTTTATTTTTCCTCAAGATGGTATGCGGAAAAAAATTATAAGTAATGGGGAAAACTCCTTAATGCAATACGTAGTCTTAAATAAGTTAATGATGTATTTGCTATTAAGTAACATGAGCTTTACAAAGAATATTGATTAATTGTAACCTCATATGGAGCATGGTGTCTACATAATCTGATTAGATTGTATTACACTGATGAGCTAGAAAATTGAGCAAGAGTACCTACAATGATGGTGTCTCGATACTTCCTGGCTTTGCCATAAATAATGAAAAAATAACTAGAACCGACTTTATTAGAGCAATACAAAATTACATTCATTTAATTTTAGCTTTTAATTTTGAATTTATGCAGGAGATACCACCGCTGTAACTCGAAGGCCGTAACTCTAAGGAAAAAATGTTCATTTTAAATGTTGCTACAAATACTTACGTGTTTCATGTAGTACCCACAGATTTTCAATGTTCAAATCGCCCTCTTCACATAGCAAAAATACATATATTTGAGAATTTAACGTGCCCCTAACTCTAATCGTATTTCTTTTAAAAAAATGTTCAACTTAAACGTTTCCGGATATTGTCCTATCTTTAATTATACCACCTTAGATTTTCGATTTTCCTGAAAATTCGGAGGTTGTTGTTTTTAATAAACGTCATTTATGTAAATTAAATTATATAGCTACATTAAATATAAGACTTCCAAGAAATTTGCTCAATAATTTACATTGTTTTCGAAAACTCCCCCTTCTAACTTTTGATACCGTCGAAGATTTTGAAAAATCTTGGTTCAAAAAGCAAATATACACTCAAAAAAAGTTGGCATTGCTGGTGACAGTCCTGCATGTTTTAGCTGTTATCAATAATTAATTAATATAGATAATCAGATCAATCATGTGAACATAACTCATTATGAATGATTGAGACTTAACAGTAATTGTATGTACATAATTGACTCTATAGGAAGACCTTTGTTATAATTAAAGCTTTTTTACTTCAGTGTGAAGAGAAATTATGTTTTGAGAATATTTTTTTCCAAAATCATTTCTCCATATTTTAGATATTTTTCTCCTTGGTGTTATTTTATGCTAATTGATTCAGATTCATATACCTCTTGTTCGGAAAATAGGTAAACAACAGGTAATAGCAGATTTCTGGGGAAGAAATAGATCGATTTAGCCTAACTTACTAATATCCGAAAGTGCCCCACTTAGCCGCCAGAGGGCTCTGACAATTGACTTTTTTCAAAATTACCCAAAAAAGCTGTGATAAACAGCCGTCAATTCAAAAGTGAGAAATATCAAATAATGACGTCATATGAAAATAATCGTTCATAAGTTCTACGCCATAGCAAACAGTTTAATCGAATTGATGAATTAATTTGGAAACTTTTTTGCTATGAAAATTTTTCGTAAACCCAACGGTTGAAAGCTAATGAAATAAATTCGAGGTATCTGTTTTTCTTTGGCATACATAAAGGTGTAAGTCTGCTTTATACCTAATAAACTTCATTTGACAATAATTAGTTAGTAATATCATATAAGTAGCAACTGAATGTGACAGAACTTTGCCTGTGCTACCCTATAATATTTTTTGTGTGTCAATCGTCAAAGCCTCTGACGACTAAACGAAGCACTTTCGGAGATAAGTAAGTTAGGCTAAATCCATTACCTGTTGTCTAGGAATTTTTCCGAACACCCTGTGTAAAAGTATAGTATGGGAGTTAAATAGTTGACAAACGTTTAAGTGGTTTTTTGATCATTCTTTCGTCATTTAAACGGGAGCTCATAACAGACTTTCTTCCCACAAACATTAGCCAAAATTGGTGAATGGAGGATAGTTTTCTCAAAAATTCAAAAACTTATATGAAGAATTGCGAATCATGGAAGTTCAAGCGTTTGAATACACAGAATGATTAAATAAATAAATCAAAAATGGAAAATAGTTTCATCATTAGTCTTAAAAATTTAAAAACTCATATTTTTAATAAATTTTGTCATTTCTGCTTAAAAATATAACCTATGTCCAATTTCTCTCAAAAGAAATAGAAAAATATTGAAGCGAGGGCAAAACTGCAATATATCTCTTTTCCCAATAAAATATGTATTTTTCCACGATTAAATTTATATAGCAATCGTACTCTGATTTTGATGATTTTTAATTAATTTGATAGAGGAGGCTTGAGAAATGATCCCGTATTCATAACAATTCAAATCCAAAATCTCTTTCCCTCCGAAAACCGACCCGAAGGGGGTGGAGGGTGCAAATTTTCTCGAAGATCGAAAATCTGAGGTGGTGTAATTAAGCATAGGACAATATCCGGAAACGTTTAAAATTCACATTTTTTGAAAAGGTTTTCGAACTGGACGCATGTTCAATTCTCAAAATTGCTATGCCGAGAGGGCGATTTCTTTCGAAAATTGAAAATCTGTGGGTACTACATGAAAGACCTAATTATTTGTAACAACATTTATAATTAACATTTTTTATTAGAGTTACGGTTTGCGAGTTAAGCGGTGGTAAAATGTTTAATTCTAAAATACTTAAGCGTATTTCCGCAGCGATGTTTTGAGATCTCAATAATAACAACTAAAAGTAAAAAATATTCGTGGATAATAAGTACTATCTTCATTGGTATTATTGAACTTTCAACGATTCTCGTGACTAATGTTACATTCAAAAGTGTGAAATAAATATTTTTTACAAAAAAATGGACCAACGTTATTAGTTGGTGCACTGAAAAATAAAAAATAATATTAATTCTATTGATGCTGGTACTTGGAAAGTTGGTGCCAAAAGTTATCAATCTATCGGAAACTGCACAACTTCTAAAGTAACAGCACCAATAGAATTAATATTATTATTATTATTAACTAATAACGTCGGTCCAATTTTTGTAAAAAATATTTTTTATCAAATAGAATTTCAATAAAAACTGGAAAGACTTACAACTGGTTCCGGTTTTACTGCAGCCACATGCGCATGTTGTAAATATTCAAGTCTATGACCACCATACTCAACGGGGTAGCTGCTAACAATTCCTATAAATATGGTAATGAAAGCGATCTGAAATAAAAATAGAAATCATATTATGTACCAAAAACCAACATAAAAAATATGTTTTGCTACATGGAAAAAAATCTTCGGAATAATAGATATTTTTATCTATCTGAGATTAGATTTTCAATGAACTACGTCATTCTTCTTACAATTCATTTAATTAAAATTATAGAATTGGTTTCAAAAAGTCATTTTCTCAACAATTAATAATGAGGATAATTAACGCAAAAAAAATTGTTGTTGTGAAGGTCGCCATATTGAAACTATTTACCTATGCTTTTATAACTTTGATTAATCATGCTGTTGAGTATATTTTAGAGTTATACTGAAATTAAAGGACAAGCCTTGAGAGAAGACATATTGAATAAATTTGTAGTAAAAGCTATATACAGAAATGTATTGCTCTTAATTTGATTTTCAAATGAATTTTGCTTCTATATATCACCCCTTAGACCAGACTGATGCACCGACACTGGCTCACCGCACTTTTCAAACACAAAATAGAATAAGCATTTTCAATTACATTATATACACTAAATCCTCTGCATTTACCTGCATCTTCATTTCGATTACACCTAAGGACTTAGCGATTGAGCTATACTGGCAAACGGTGAAATCAAATTTACGTTTATATAAAACCCCGGGTTTCGCTTCGTCCCACCAGATTTGTATCTATCCCCCGTATTGGGACGTAAACTCAATTTTGGTACATGTAATCTCGTAGATTGTTGCTGATAATTACGCAATTGCACACATTATTTTGTCTTTTGTTGTGTTCCAACATATCTCATGCAATTATCGTTTTCAGATTGTTTTTTGTATATGATCCTTTGTGTAGCAAAAATACTAAGTGAGAAGTGAAAACCGGCACAGTACTTATCTGGATAATTGCATATTTATTCAAGAAGCTGAATATTAATTAGATAATAATTTTATTTCTGTTTATGTATTCTGATACCTCGTGAATAAGATATAATAAATCTAAAATTTGAAGTGCTTCCATTAACATATTTTTCTTGTTCACTGATCATCTTTCATTAAAACTATAAAGTTGCTTTGGAAGAGATAAATCAGTCAGTGCTTAAATATTCATATCTCTCACCAACGCAATTGGGGTGTCTTTAACTATTCCAGAGACTGCACGTTTGAGTTGATTGAGAAATACAGAACAGTGGGGATGAAGATGTAGATTTTTAAATACAGATAATAATACTTTGGGTGAACCAAGGAGGGTCTTCGATCGTTCTGCTACCTGCATTGCCAACGTCTGTATGAACTTCATGGCAGTCAGTAACAAGTCAGCTAATGTCATGCCCACGCTAACAAGACCCATGACTGAAATGACTAAAGCACAATTCAAATAATACATGAACAAAATAAATTAGTCTATCTCACTTCGGATAATCCTGACTCTCAATCAATATTCATATGCGAAAATATGTAAAACACATGAAAGAGAAAGAGAAGAGAATTGACATTTCTGAGACAATTCAATGATAGATATCCTTGCAAATATTTATCCCACTGAATGGATGGGAGATAAACTTCTAAAAAGTACTGTTAAGGAATCCATTTTTGGCAAACAAATGAAAAAAACAAAATAAAAATTGCAATTCTTAAATAGCTCCTCTATTACGGATGCGTATGATGTAAGTGCCAGAATAATGCCTTTTTTCCTAAATACAATGAATAGTATAGAGAGACATCATCAGCTGAAACTATATAGCAGCTCCTGGTTTATTTGAGAATCAAATTGTATTTTAATCTCAGTTGACTACTGACCAGTAGGTATACCTACTGGATCGAATTTAAGAACACATGCTATAAAACTCATCCCCGAAACGTTGCTCCTGCTCCTCCCTCACCTGATGAACATTTGTCTGGATATTTCCATCCTGCTATGAACTAGACAGAGCAATTTCATTTCTAAAAAAAGTCAACTCTAATAATTGTGACAAGTACAGATTCAGCACCATAACTTCAATACTCTCAAAAGTTATTGAAATCACTATCAAAAACAGACTAAGAACAAAAGCTTAGATGACCTTCAATCTCAATATAGCTTCCGATGTCTGAGATCAACTAGCTACACAAATGGTAATAGATCTGGTTCATCAAATAGAAAAAAACAGAGACGCCAAATTACATTCAAGAGCAATATTTTACGATATTTGCCAAAAACTTTCGAGTTTTTCACATGATATTCCGTCAGAAAAGTTTTTCAAAATTGTAATGCGTAGGGCAGCTCTCAGTCTAATTGGAACATATCTCAAAGATAGCTATGTACCATTTAATAGTGAGACCTCCCGCACTATCAAGGTTAAATACGGAGTTCCCCAGGGATCAATAATGGAGCCGTTATTGTTCATCATCTATATAAATGACTTACTCAAATTTATGGATGCTGCAGATGTTTTTATGTATGCGGATGCTTGAGCTTGTCTATTTCAGAATAGATACCAAGAATAAATCGACAGGACTTTTCTCTTCTCATCTTAATCTTGAATGTCGTCTTCATTTTTTTCATATAGGTACTCTAGTATCTACTCTCTCCCTGTCTCTTTATCTAGCAAGCTGAGTTGACAATCGTTTCGATAGGTTTATTCTTTAATTTAACTAATATTATATTATTCCTCACAAAATTTCTTCTGATCATTCCTTTCACCTCTCTTAATAATATATATCATTCGGTCTCAGTCTTTTCCTCGTTGTTTTTACATTTATCTTCATTGATTCTTTCATGATTGCACCTAGGCATTTGTAGTTTGTAACCTGATCTGACTCTTTTCATCATTTTCATCATGGTAATGATTTGTACTTTCGAAGCATATGTCTTAATTTTAATCCCATGATATTATTTGTTTGTATCTCATGATTTATTCTTAGCAACCGCTACCCAGTATACTAGGTAAGAAGATATTAGTATTCGAGTATGTGTGTCAGAAGCGAGAGTTTCTAGAACGGATGGACCAATTTTAATGACCGATAACTTATTTTTCTTGCTTTGTAAGGTATCAATACGCATAGATAGACATATTGCTTGCAATCTCAATGAAAATGCACAATCAGCAAATTAGCGTGTGTTTCAAAATAACAAGCCAGTACAACTTTCAGTTCGGAACGGAAGGGCAGTAGAAATGGTGTAGTTTTATGACAAGTTTTTTTTACATTTTTTACTAAATGAGTCAGCAAGATGAAAAAAAAGTCTTACAAGTTGATCAGTCAGTTTTCATTTTTGGGGTGTGATAAATATGTGATTGTCACAATTAAAACGTCTAACACATGATGATATGTATGTATTTTTCAATGCAATTAGAAGACAATGAATAACCTACAACATTTTGTGTATAGTTTGTTTCACGAATGTTGGTGTCTGCCTTGAAAATACGAAAAATGGATTAATTCAACTGACGGAACTAAATCAGTGTCGTAACGATTTGGAGATAAGATATAGTATTTAATTTTTTTATACGCTTCGAGAAAGCTCATATAAGTAGAGAGAACACAATATCGATTGATAAAATAAGCAAATAATATGAAAGATCTATTATCAACAATAATGGAGAAACACAAAATAAATATTAATTGCTTGAGTTATAAAATAGAAAAGTATGCATCTGAATTATCTGAAATGTCACATTGACTTTGTGACCCTATGAAATAAAGATTGCGATGCCATGGGTCTGGACACACTAGATATGTTTTCGTCGTAAATTTGTATAGTCAATGCTTTAAGGGAGGCCAAGGGGAGTTGAAACAATTAGACCATTTTGCTTCATATACAAAATTGAGTTTATTGCCAGTCGATAGTAAATTTCGTACCTTTGCAGATGAGTGAGAGAAATAAAGTGGGATTGTGAATTCTAAGACAAAAAATCGACTAGAACATAATAAGTAATTTTGTTTCGATTCCCCTCATAAGTTGAAACAGAGGTCAAGGTGAATTGAAACAGTTTATCATTGGCTAGAATTTAGTTTTTAAATTAAACACGAACTTATTTAATAAAATTAAGTTATTTATGAAAATATAATTAAAAAAAATCAATTTCTAGGAAATTTAAAAATAACAGGCATAATAATTATCAGCATGCAGTCTTCCATAAGAAGATACTACCATCAACTATTGTTCTTCTTCAATAGAAAACAAAGTCTATAACATTAATCTTAAAAACGTAATTAGGTATATAATAAATTAAAAAATGCGGACAAGCTCTAGTCCCGTTTTTACCAGTTTTGTACGAGACCCTGAAAAGGATATACTTTCTTTATCTTCATCATTCTTTTGTCTTTGGTTTTCTTCACAATCCTGGTCGCTTTTTTCAAATGTAGGTCCCGCTTATTTGTGAAATGGTGCATTTCATAGATAAATGCGAGGGTACGCCAACACTCTTCGGGAAGTAGGGTACTTCAGGAAGAAGCACATCTTAGCTGCTTCCAATGTAGCTAATTTATTATTTACAGGAGTATCCGTTAAGACAGCAGCTTTATCTTTCGTTGATTTGTTTGATTTCCTTTTCTAAGTGGAGACTTTGGTTCAACAATAACCCCAGAAAAACAACATAAATGTAAAAGAAAACCAAGTTCATACCAAAAATACCCGTAAGATAAGTACTTGCATATCAGCTTCGCTAATAAAAGAAGTGAGTTATACCTACCTGGATACCAAGTTCTTTCGAAGTTTCTTAAATTATAGCTCCTTACAATTGCTATATAATAAAATTATCATGTTGTTTACTACTCAATAGTGCGACTGGACAAGTTTCCTCGTAGTTAGATGTCTCTATTTGAATTTAAAATAAACACCTAATAAACAAACTTCAAGATCAAAAGGGAAAAATTTTACAAATACTCAACTAAGTTATTCCCAAACATGAAGATTAATTAAAAAAAGTTGCTCTATTATAGTATTTCTCTTCAAATAAAAAGTTATTAAATTCACTAAATAGTTTATTCTCACTACACAAATCCATTATACATATACTATTTAGCGTAAAATCGTTATTTAATAATAATACAAAATTATCTGATTCACCAGCTTAACACATTATGTTCAAAAGTGCCGCATCAATAACCAATAATCATCCCTTAATTATCTGATTTTTCTCTATATATACTACCAAGAAGGTATTCAATTCGAGTTTATGGCTGCATGGTTTTTTTTATATTTGTTCGCGCCTTTAGCATAGTAAACGGGCTTCGGTTTTGATGATTTTTTTCATTTGAGAGAGGAGTATTGAGAATAATTGGTCCCACTGAAAAAGAAAATATGGGAAATGTCCTTCCCCTCAGAAACTTCCCCCGAAGGAGATGGTGGGGTCAATTTTTCCCGAAAATTGGAAATCCGAGACGGCAAAATCAAAGAAAATTCCATATTCGGAAACATTTAAACTAATTATTTTTCAAAACAGTTACAGTTTTCGAAATACAACAATGTTAAAGTCTGAAATATTAGATAGTCAAATTAAAGAAGAGATTGTATGCAGCAACATTTAAATTGGAAATTTTTTGAAAAAAGTTACGGTTTTCAAGTTACAGCAGTAAAGTCTGAAATATTTGAATATCAGTGCAGCGATGTTTTAAGATCTCTGAATAATAATACGTACAAGCTAAGCCTTATAAATGATAATAGGATAAGTATATCTTCTTGGGTATTAGTAAACGTTCAACAATTTTCATGTGTAATGTTACACTCAAAAGTGTGAAATAAATATTTTTTCTTGAAAAATCTAAACTAAATACAAACGCATTAAGTATTTGATTAAAAAGTGAAAAATTAACTTCTCCCGATTTTTTCTACGTAGAAACCATAATTTCCTAACCGATTGGCCTAGATTCCTAGAGTACCGGACACATACACACATACCGGTGCTTTTGGGACTTCTGGAAGTGGCTAAATTACAGCGTTTTCAGTCAGCTTGCGGTTTCAAGTTCTGCGAAATCAGTGCTGTTTCAAATGACCCCGGTCTCCTCTATAGTGATATAAATTTTTGAGTGTGTACATATGTATACGAATTAAATTCAAATTCAATAATTTTCCATCTACGAACGATATAAATCAAAACGAATGCTGTCGTAACAAACTTGTGCTGAATCGCTGTCTAGGATCATTTCAGATGCTAGGGATGTACGACATTATTAACCACTATTCACATCCATTTACATATAGCTTTCAGCTTCCACGTACCTATGTATACCATATTTGGATCGTTCTAGATCAGCCTTCTTCTAAGTTTTCCCATATAATTTTTTGTTGTTGTCGTTACCAATGACTACTTCCTAACAGATAAAATACTATAACAAACTCGTACTCGACGTTTTATGCAATTCACCGATAGTATACTTAGTTACATCGTATGCGTCTTAGAGACTTGAAGTGAAGTGAATTAATGGGTACCTACATAGCAAATAACAAAGACGCACAAATGTATAATGAGATACAGGGAGGTGATATATGGCATGCCGTGGTAAAAAGTGACATAACTGCAATTGAAATTAGGTATTGCAGGTGGACCGATGGTCAATTATTATGTAAGGGTTTGTTGAAAGAAATATCTACAGCCTTTTGTGTGACGATGAGATTATTTCTGGGATAAATATGCAAGTGTATAAAAATATATATTTTTTCAATAATTCGGGCTGAAACGTCCTGCCTCGTGCGATGCTTAATAACTTTTTTTTTTATCGTTGTCATTTTCATTTTTCAGATCCTGTATCAATGGGTCTTCCTTGTTACCTGTGGTCCTGCAGCAAGAATATTATCATTTTCTATGGAATTCATTCTTCCCCCATCCTCTGCGCCCTTCTCAGATAAGGCATCAGGTTTGGAAGCCACTATTTTTCTTTTTTTGTTCTCTACTCTGTACTTCTTAATCATCTATCCCTTCTCCAATGCATTTTATTTCTATATATGTATTTATATATATAAAGACTTTTAACCGTCTCGATCACAAAGAAATCAGGAGGTAACGACGCCATCTGTTGGCTGTATTATAACCGAATGGTGATCACATTAGTAAATATTTATATTAGTGTTCCGCCCAAACTATTTGTTAGTGACAATTTTTCATGTGTTACTCAATAGGAATCCATATTTTTTTAAATTCTGTTTTCATTTAAATGATGTCAATGATGTTTTTGAAAATTTTTAAATTTAACATTTGAAAGTTGCCTGCGCAACGGTACAAAATGAAACATCAAAAGATAGCTTGTATACTTAGTCCTCACTTATACCACATTAATTCATTCTCTTTCTTCTTCAAAGAATATCACCAATATTTCTTCCAGCAGATCAAAGCCGTTAGAAAGATCTCAGTGGTCTCTATACAACCAGTCAATATGCACAGCATCACTGCCTCGTCCGCCATGGCCAGAGTCTGCTTATCAACTACTCCAGCCCCTATACTGTTTGCTCCTTTGGCTTAACACTCGATTCCACAACATCAGCATCTTCACGTCCTGCACTGTCTCAGAGCAACTTCTCAGCTAGCTGCCTCGCCCTCCGACAATATAGAACCACTTTCAGACTTGCATCTGCACCACGAAATTCTAATCATGGACTTGTCAGTCTACACCATTGGTCCAGTACCGGATATTCACAACTTCAGCATCTCCATGTTCTCATCGTTCCCACAGATATATCTTCGTGAAATCTGCACACAATTAATCAACAAAACCCAGCAAATTGCCATAGTCAATATTTAATCCATCATTGAATTCCATCGTACCAACTTCCAAATTCCAGTAGCGAGGTCGTTCAGAAAATGGCTGTTACTACACACTTCTATATCACCTTGAGCTGCTCTTCATCATCCTCAAGAACTATAAAATGCCTATCTCTAGGGGAAAACTAGGAGACCACACTGTTGAAAGCTACTTAAGTTCGTGGTTACCTACAAGAGTGTAGCAAATTATTAACTGATAGTATTCATTAATTGACTTTGTACCCCAAATGGGGCTTTTAGATATAGTTTTGCATTACAGGTGACAAATGATAACCCTCTTGACAGCATAGAAAAAACTGGTGATCGATAGTTATACTCCGTGTTAACAGAGGAGCGTATTTTCAGACCACCACATGGCCCTTGTAAGGGCAGTGTCTTCTAAGAGGTGAAAGCAATAACCAGAGAAAGCAATGATTTTAAGTCTTAGAAAAATCTATCTGTACCTATCGAAAAGAGTGCACCCCTTAAGAATCAGACTCTTATTCAGTAGAAAATATTGGTATTCAATTAGAGATTTTCGCTAGGAATAGTTCTCATTTCTTTAAGAAATAATTCTTTTATTAGGAAAGCAGGATCAAGACAAAATTATGTTGATTGAAAAAAACATCTAGGTAATGATAATGCAACACATGAATGACAGTTTTCTACTTTATTTTTTTGTGGCTTTTCGAAATTATACCTTTTGACACATATATTTTTCGGTCAGTTCCTTGGCCACTAATGTTGAGATTGCGAATAGATCCTGTAAAGTTCATCCAATATCGATGATACTTGAAAGACAAACAATAACAATGCATCCGATGCAAATTCAATTGAGTCCAATGGCCTCGAAATTTTACAACCATCATCCGCTTTACTACGGAGGCGTTTTCCATTTCATATGCTCATACAATTTTATACACAAACTACTTTCTATCGAGATCATCAAACTGCATATGCATGCATAGCCGCCTCGTATAAAATTCTGTTTTACTGGGTCGATGTTATACCTACAGTGTGTCCCAACAGTGAGAGGGATAGGTATAGGTACAGGTATTTGGACTCATTTTTATTTTATTGGTGTTATTCACAAACCAAACCTGCACAGTCAGTATCTATCTGAAGTAACATAATGCAAGGCAAGTCTACACCATCCTCAACGAGATAACCAGAAGTTTGACCGGACGCTTGAAATTTAAAGCCCCCGCCTCTGTATACGATCCATCACATTGCAGACATTGCTCCCTCTACCATTTACAGTGAGGCAGTAGCATTTAAAGAGGGACTAAAATTAAAAAAATCGGACCGTCAACGCTTTCAAGGCATATAATCAGTGTATCAAAAACTAGAATCGAAGAGGAGCTTCCTAAAATAGAGGCGATGCCATGTAAAAGAAAAAATAACCGAGTGAACCTCTCCTGAAAGACGACAAAAAAATAATGGATGGAATCGACAGAATAACTTGCAGCAGGATGTGACAAGGAATGAAAAATCCGGAGGCACTGAACACAATGCGTACGGAATAGAAGCACATAGCTTTAATCTTCAGTCAATGTGTAATATAATGCTACTGATAAATAAAAATATAAGAAATATAAAAAAAATAATGAATAATAATCAATGAGCGTAATCAAACCGGTAGTGCGAAAATAATCAGGAATTGAAAAAACATGAATTCTTTCTTTTGGTTGAGTTGACTTAGTATGAGAACCTATTATAATTAATTGTCCTCACTTAATCCATCCTGAAACTCAAGCGTCTCTTCCATACAGCTTAATTATCTACCAAAAGCATTAACTCCATCCTCATTTGAAATAGTTGTAGTGAGAGTTGTGAATTTTATAGAATGAATTTTCGATGTATGCTATGCCAAAATACAACCGATCATTAAAAATCTACCCTAAAGCAGTATTTATGTTACACAGGTGTCAACAGGTAGCGACCGATTTACCAGTAGGTAAATATTCCAACTTTATTGGCGAAACAATTGTGGGGTGAGAGAAATAGTGTTGTGGAAAATTGGCTTTAAGCCGCCAGCTTTCCCAAATTTTATAGCGTTTTCTAATATATTTATAATTTTTAAATGAAGCTAAGAAGAATTTTCTGATCACATTCTGCAATTCATCCTACACTGTAATTAAAGAAATATTCACTAAATTTATCCTGTTTATATTCGGGACACACCATATGCGGAAAGTTTAACTAGGACCTCTAGTTTGCTGGTTTATTTTATTATCTCTACATCTCTTTATAATGGCCTATTGGGAGGAAACAACGTTAAGTGAATGTATTTCTCGATACGGTGCAGATCTCGTTACATTATTAGATCCCATGTCTTGTACTTAGGTCCTAGTCAGATGATCTCAAATAAGGATAATAACGCCAATTTGAGGAAGTTATGCAATACGTTCAATTATGTTTTCTCTGCAGGACCTATATTGTGAAAAGGAGGTATTTTGGAAAGACCGTATAGAAAGAAGGAGCTATTCAATCGATAAGAAATGATATAACAAAAATAAGAAAACAATATCTTTTATCTAGATAGGGCAGAGGAGGAATAATTACATGCTTCCAGAATTGAACCTTTCATCGATTAGACGATGCACTGAAAAATACAAAAATAATATTGTGGTGAACCCATCCGCATGCCGATGTTAAGGTCCAAAAAAGTCATTATGTTTTGTGTGCCAATAATGATCGAGACGGCATTCTACAAGAGCACCGAATCTTTTAGGCACACCTAAAATTTTATATAAACCCCCTCCTGCATCTATTAAATAGAGTAACCATTTTCTAGAACTCTGGAAACGACCATTCTTTCTCGACGGGAAGCACCAGAAACGAATCAATCCAACTGTTGAAGTGTATCCAGCACTTTATTAAGCACAAGTTAGTTTGTTCAATTATCGGTGTGTTTATTTATTTACCTAAGTAAACGTTTAAATAAATTGTATTTAAGTCACGGATTGTTTGCTTCCTAATTGGCGAACCAGAGTCCTGTTTCAATAAATATCATTATTTATTATAACTAAACATCTTCAGAATTACCAGGACCAATAGAACAAATAAAATTTTTGTACCTTTCATTGCATCATTTGATAAAATCGATCATATTTGTGGGAAAAGTTGATATTTTTGTCCTTTTGAAGTCAATTCCTACTACTACTACTTGATCGGGCACTTTAGTATTCCTGAAAAAACTGATGGACGTATCAATGGAAAGTTACGCATCTAGCCTGCATTACCTTTGACATCATTGTTACTCTTTAAAACACTCTAATTTTATTTTTATCTCCAAGTAAGCCATGTTTTCCCTCTTTACTAATGTATATTCAAACCTTATCAACCATCACTCTATAGCAACAATTTTCTGTGATTTCTCTAAGGCTTTTGATTGCGTAGATCATAATATATTAACTAATAAGTTGCAGTACTGGGCCCTATTTTGTTTCTGCTTTTATCAACGACATTGCTAGTCTGGACATTAGCGGTGAAATCTGCCTCTTTGCGGATGATACTAGTTTCACGTGGAGCAACCCGGATATTACGACACCTCATAGGACTGTATCTAGAGACTTAGTCACGATTAAATCTTGGTGCGATTCAAATCTTCTATGTCTCAACGTTTCTAAAACAAAAGTTTTGTCATATAAAAGTACATTGCAATCTTTTGTGCTTAATAACACCACTATTGAGGCCGTTGAATCTGTGAAATTCTTGGGGCTTATTGTAGACAACCGCTTAAAATGGGACTCGCACATCGATGCTTTATCAAAAAGGTTAAGTTCTGCCTGCTTTGCGCTGAGATCAGTTTCCAAGGAGCACAACTTGTCTACTTGTGGAACAGTCTATTATGTCATTTTTGAGGCGCACCTCCGATACGCCCTTCCATTCTCGGGTACGTGTTGTGCGACTCAATTTGAACGTATTTTTAAACTGCAGAAGAGAGCTGTTCGGTATCCACTGAGACTTAGCAGAAGGACTCACTGCCAGGATTACTTTAAAAAATTTAAAATATTAACTCTTCCGTCCCTATTCATATTTGAATCTGTATGCTTAATCCGCAAGCACGTATCTTCTATTCCAGAGAGGCCATCTCACAACTATCCGCTTAGAAATACGGAGCATGATGATCTGCCAACCCCTCGCTCAGTGTTGGTTAAAAGCTCTATACTGTACAATGCAAAAATATGCACAATCATCTACCATTTAAAATCAAGTCCATAAGATCTTTTCCTGAATTTCGAAAGGTTTTGAAATCATACTTACTGGAGAAAGCCTTGTATGCAGTAAGCGACTTTTTTGTTAAAAATTATTAATACTTAATAATAAGCTTCTTACACCCACTGGTTTAGTGAATATTATTTGATGTTTGATATCCTAAGGGTCTTTTGTAATGTAAAATCTTCTGTCACACGAAATTAAATCTATAACGGCTTTTCCCAGATTTTGACAAACTTTCAATTAAACACCTACTACTTAGGATAATGCCTTTTATGCAGTTAACGACTTTTTTCACTAAGGCACGTTTCTGCTCAGCTCACGCACTGGTTTATTGTTTGAACAAAAACAGTTTTTTGTTTTGTGATTTAGTTTGTGTTTACCTTCTGACTGAATATCCAGTTGTATATTAACTTACTTTCTAACCAAATATACAGCTGTAGGTTACATTCTTATACTTATTATCTTATATTTTTACATCTTTATATTTTTATATTTTTGTTTTATATTATATAAATTTATTTAATTTTAATTTAATTTTTAGTTTGTTGTTTTGTTTGTGTATTTTTTGATTTTGATATTTTTATATTGCTTTGTCTACAAAATTTATATTTTTTCGACAATAAAGCATTTCTCTCTCTCCCTCTCTATGTTTTTCAAATAACATTATATTAAAAATCCAGTTTTTTTAAATTGTTGTAGTTAAAGAAACCTCCTTAATACAATTTCATTTTGTAGCATAACCTGTATCATATACTCAAAATAACAACAATAATAGGTCCTTCAATCACATAGAAATATAATATTCCATTTACAACATATTCACAGTTGAGTCAACAAGAGTTTGCCGATACATCATCAATGATATGCACCTGAAATAATAGGATAAGATGGCTATCTCTTTAAGATGATGTGAGTCTACAACCTGTCGATTCAACCTCAACAGCAACCTAAACAATAGCCTCCACAACAAATATGTCGGCTTTGACCAATAAAAAAAAACTCTTCTGGGTACCTACTATTTTCTCTCTCTTTTAAGGCGACTCTATAACTGGTGATAAATGATACCGTATTCTCACTATTTCTCATACAATAATTATCTTCTCATGGACGAATTTTATATTGTCCCAGAGGAGGCCAGGGATAATTTTGTTATCATCTAGGAGGATTAAAAAATCCAATACAATTTTAAGTTAGAAACTTCTTTATTTTTTTTATAAAAATAAACTATATGATCCGCGATTCTATTGTAAATTCTATAGGCATATTCGTTCAATACAAAATTTCATATTTTATAATGATTTTTTTAAGACATACCATTTTTAACATATTAGGGAGCAGTTATGGATGATTGGGTCGAGTAGTAGCGCAATAGACCCGGTAGCACCGATACAATTTTTCCTATATTCAGACTGCTCCATGCTGGGCTGTTGGTCTCGACTACACAAGTACCTAGTCGTTAGGTCATGTCAGAGGCACTGGTGCGACCTGCAAACTCTGACAAACAAACCTTGACCAGAAAGTTACACCTAACTTAATTTTAATAGATCTAGGTTTTTAAGGCGTACCTTACCACCCTGCCATAATGCGGGTTGCAAGGATAAGGGATGTTTACTTTAGCGATTTGTTAGCGATCCTTATAAATCCATATTTCTTTTGAAAAATTTAAAGCAAAAGTCCTTGACCGGTCGGATGATCTGGCTCATAAACGGAACAAAAGAAATGTAAACGTTGCTTTTAAGATAGTTCCTTCCCTTCTTCCCAGATAGATTTTTTGTCTCTCTGCTTGAACAAGGAATGTCACTTAAACGATTGCAACATGTCTTGCAAACAAAATTGATGGTGATCTTCACAACTATAATATTATATCCATAATAGAAATAAAACTACATATAATATCAGTTTCTATTTACATAAATAATATTACAAAAAAATGCTTAAAACTAACTCAGCCTAAATCACAGTGGCACACCCCAATATATCCACATTTTTATATGTTGAAATGTTAAAGGACGTGATTAAAACTACCTATTTGAAATCGAAGATAAGATAATGAAATTCTTCATTCTTCATCTTACCGCCGTGTAGATAAGATATAATCTATAAATATTAAGTCCAATCTATATAATTAAATTAAATTTTGACATACTCCACATTTGCCACGAATCCCGTCGTCGGGTGCGCTGAATACCTGACTATCCTTACGAGTCCATCAGCTTGTAGCACCCGGTATTCTCCAGATACTCTATCACCATCCCTTGATTCGGAATGGGTATGTGAATTTCCAGATGGGCCATCGTGTACACCGTAAGTGTACGAATAATCAGGATTAGCCTGAAAAAATAAGTGGAATGTTTTTAAAAGAAAATATTTAGTTCCCTGCAACTCAGCTCCCATCTTCTATTGCTCATTTGATAGTTAAGTTTGAAGAAGCCTTATTCACTCTGCAAATGTTATTAGAAATGTTGCAAATAAAAATATTCGAAGCCATGGTAAGCATTGTGATAGATAAAAGGAACAACCAGTTACAAATAAATCTGTCCCAGTCAACTAGGATAGGGCTAGACAATAAATTGTAAAAGTATGAATATCTTTATACGGTTCTAAATTTCTGATTCAGATATAGGACTGCAAATATTAATATAACAATAATACGAAATCTTCAACATATTTTCGTTAATAGAAAGATGCTGTGAAGAATGGATCGTTTGGATCTATGGAGTCCTGAATAAATTCAAACATAGATCAAGATTTGGAAATGATATCGTGGATAGAACAAGCACGCAACAGCTTCTTAAATCCATGGAATATAGGTACTCTGACTCGCAAAGTGTTCATAGTCCACTCAACTATATGGAGTTGAAACATGGACATTATAGGGCAGCTCCTTGAACAGATTAGAAAAAGCAAGATTATGAAAATACCTTAAGCCAACCATGTGTCAAACTGCATCTCATAAAAATTTGAAAAACATATTGGTCATGACATACTTCATTCTGCAGCTGGTAATTAAAGGATGGATTCAGGAAGGCCAATTAGGAGAAAAATCTTGGATGCGAAATATTAGAACTTGGAGTGGTGTCAAGTTTGAAAAGAACATAACATTTGTTAACCTCCACTAGGCGAGATGGCATCAGAAGTGATGATAGCCCATTAAGAGAAAATTGATAAAACATATTTAGTTAAACATCGAATCAAGTTCTCATTGTTTTAGTCCGAATAATTATAAAATGAAAGTTTAGCCCAGCTGGATTAAGTATTGAAAAAGGCTTTTCCTTGCAACAATTTCCGTCGGAAATTTTATTACTTGGTATAACTATAACCTTTCAGTATAAATTCAAAATGTTGACCAAATTTTGTTAGTGTGCTGCTATTTTGAACTAAATGGGACTTTCCCAATATTTTGTTATTTTTAACTTTTCAACAAAAATGGGAAAAACTCAAGTTGTTATTTCGATTGATTCTACAACTTTGGTCCTTAAGGTACGCACATAGTGCGCCCACCTCCACAGCAGCTTAAACGCGGCAAGTGAGCAGGTAAAAAATACACCACGGAATAGAATAGCAAATGGTCAGAACATCTTTAAAAATCTGGATCTTTAGAATAGTACCAACTACTATCTCCTACTGTAGCTAAGAACCATGCAGGTAGCAGGTAAAAAAATAAGAATTGAAATATGAGCGAAAACATAGCGATAACTCGCAGTAATAAACGAGACCCGATTATGGTAATTGGCAGTCATAAATACCGATATAAAGGAAATGATCTTAAATACAGTTTTATAAAAGTACATTTCAACCCTCAGTTATCTGGCGGTCGACTTTTGAGGAACCGTCACATCAACCTTGGATTATTGGTTTATAATACAGAAAATCGCGATTGCCCCTTAATTGATTTTCAATCATTAAAAGAGCCCTTAGAAATTAGAGAAAAATAAGTCATATAATAGAAAACATTATTAGACATTAGAGAACAAGTGAAATTTTTGAAAAAAATTAAAAATAGTTTTTATTGGGCATTTAAGATTTAAACCGTACCGATGAGTACCTACTATTGCTATCCTTTTCTCGATTTTAACTATACTAATGTATATGTGTTTGCCAGCAACAGCAATTCCATAACAAATTACTGTTTGTCTACCACAACACAAAATTAAACTTTAAATTAACAACGTCTGACGTCTGACAATTGCGACATAACCATAGACGATCTTCCAGAAAGTACCTATATACCAGAGAACGAGACGTATATATACGCTCCATGCTCGTGCGTAATTCCAGTGACGGATCCCATTGTCGTTCCATGTCGACATTATAATGATCTTGGTTGAATGAGATTGAATGAGATAATTTTAATTAGCAATATTGGATCACACTAAACAGGCGGCGAGATGTCTGCGATCTAAGTACGAATTCGAAATTTCAAGTCTCTAGACCGTATGGGGCCTGAGAAATCGCTGCGGAGTCCATTGATACAAGAACCGAAAGTAATAAAAACTATTTAAAAATAAGTCGTATAATAAAAAAAAATATTTTACCACGTGATCTGTAGCCGGTTGCCCAGGATTGATGGCACTTTCAACGGGAACCTCTCTCACTTCTCCACTAACAGGTCCTCTGAACTTGAAGAAGGAATAGCGATTACCCGTTACATCCCCGTTCTCTTTATCGTCATTATGTCTGTCTTCGTTGTTTGCTGTTTCATCTTCATTCTCACTCTGCTCCTCTTGGCTTCGATCGCTGTTTGCTTCGCTCTCATGATCACCGATGTCATCGTCAGCGACAACTGAATGCTTTGTCGAAATGAAGATAAAGAGAACCTGTGGGAGCAATAAACATTGGAAATGTTTTCATATAAATATTTTGTAAAAAAAATTGAACCGACGTCATCAAATGGTGCACTGAAAAATACAAAATTATATTAATTCTATTGGTGCTCGTACTTTTGAAGTTGTGCAGTTGTAGTTAGGTTGAAAACGTTTGGCACCAACTTCACAAGTACCAGCACCAATAGAATTGATAATATTTTGTATTTTTCCGTAACGTCGGTCCAATTTTTTGCAAAAAATCTTAATTGCACTCTTTAGAGTGTTATAAGTCACGAAAATCGTTGAACGTTAACTTATACCATTGCCCATGTAGATTCTTTGCTTGTATTTGTTATTAGTCAGACAACTAAAAACATCGTCGTGTAATTACGCATATATTAGAGTTTACCACCGCTGTAATTCGAAAACCGTTATGGAAAAAATGTTCAATTTAAAGGTTGATACAAATAATCTGGTCTTTAATTTGGTTACCTCAGATTTTCAATTTTCGAAAGAAATTGCCTCCTCCACCTAGCAAAAATATACATATTTGAAATTTTAAAATCGGTGTAACTTGAAAACCGTAAGAGAAACACATTCAGGGTCGTTTTCTGGAGGGAGGGAGGCTCGGATTTGTGTTTTTGCGAATATGGGACCGAGTCTTTTCTTGAATCAAAAATCATCGAAATCGGAGAGTATGTATACCACATACAGCGCACGCACAAACCAAAAAAAGCTCTTTTAAAATCACTCTTGTGACGGTATGTAAGCCTGTCTTTATCTCTGCCAGCCGGTGCGTATGAAAACAGCTTATTTTCACCAAGTCTACTACTGAACGGAGAATGTTGGAATTTGCTACTTTCTGTCCGGCTCACAGACGTTAGCTAAAATTAACGAGTGTCTTAATTTTGTGGACCCAATTGGAAAATGAGTAATTTAATTTCTTTCCATTTTCTATAAAATTTACAGCTTCGAAGATATTATGGAAAATAAACGAAAATTGACCTCACCGGCTTCCTAATTTCCGAAACCAGTGAGCATGAAATTGAAAAAAAAACAGAATATAGGGCTTCGCTTGAAGTTTACAGGAAAACCTATGCAAAAATCGTGAGTACGAAAGTTTTTGAAGTGAGCCCGTTTTTTTCTGAAATGTTGTTTATCCAAACTGTTTAACAAAAATCTTTGCTATATGAATATAAAAATTAGCAAGTACCGCTTCTGTTACAATATATTATCTAAATCAACACTCACAAAAATTGCCACCCTGATGTGCATGTTGATGTATTGGTGTAGAAAATAACACTACCTGTAATAACTATATCGCCGTTGTTTATATAATTTTTTTAATGCTTACGAAATATTCATGGACTTGGCTCACTTCATAATTGTTAAATGGACTAGAAAAATTCAACAAAATCATATCCTCGCAAATTATTATCTAATACGTTTAAGATTAATTTAGAAGCTCATAAGATGGATGTCATACACTGCCTAAAATAAAATAAATCATAGATATAGAGTCTAACAAAATAAAATGTTGTTCTACTTGGAATTTATTTATATTATTAACGAAGGTTATAGAAATGATATTATGATCTAGTAGTGAGTTTGTGTTGGTAATTACAGAAACAGGTGACCATGAACTGAACATCACCCTTATTAGGCAACTCTCTTTAGTTACTATTTTACCTGTTATATTTGAATGATAGCATAGACGCATAGCATTCCTTTTTCAGATGAACGATAGATATTTATGTGATAGCTTTGGTCTTGATTTTATTCTTAGATTTTTGGTGGCTAATGTAAGGTATTTCTAGAGGCACCTACTATGTTCATAAACATCAAAATTTCGTATTTATTTAAAGTTAGATGGCTGGACTGGATCTCCAACATATAAATTTTTCAAACATGAACATTTCAAGAGTTAATAGTTCTATTAAATATTTTGATACTTCTCGGTTGATTCGAATCAATATAAAAACTAGTACATTACCTACAAGAATGCCTTTAGTATAAGATATTTTTTTATATCATTTTGATGAGCAGTGTATAATAAATTTTATTGGAACAGGCTATGCTATAAGAGAGGAGACCACAAAAAATGATTTACTCATCCACTGAACCGTTTCCCACTATTATATTGGAATCAATTGAATTATATTGTTGGATCACAGAGACATATTGCAAATATTTTCTTAATAGCATTAAGTCGATAAAAGTAATATCAATTAGTAACGTCCATTGCAAGTTTTATATATATTTTTCTTTGATGTAGATGTCTATACATATATATATATATATATATATATATATATATATATATATATATATATATATATATATATATAAGTTTTTCTCTGAAATGTATGTGAAGTAGTAAGTAGTATTAGTTATGTGGTTTAACTGAGTTCGAGTATTGCTAATGTGTTTATCACAGATTAGTACCCTATGTGTGCTATGTTTTGAAGAAATTATTGAAAATGAGGTTTTTTAGCTGATGTTTGAAAGATGCGATTACGAAGAGTTTTCACATTGTCGGGGATCCTATTGTAGTAATTTATACCTTCTGCCATCAGGCTCCGTTGACACATTGTGGTTTTCATCATTACAATTCGATATCTATTTTTATTTCTCACATTGTAGTTATGGATTTGTTGAGTTGATTTTAGCTGTATATTTGAGTGGATGTTGTTGAGAGTTCTGTTATGTATGAAGGTGCAAGTTTGGAAGATATATAGGGTGTGTCTGTCCATTATTCTATTCGGATGATAAAGATCCTTTGTTGGATGGACTCTTGGGAGCTGGTATACGTTTTTATGACTTTGTTCTGTAGGACTGCCAAGGGATGGATTCATTCTAGTGTTGTGTTACGCCATATGATTGTTAGGTAGGCAAGATGGCTGTGTATGAGGGAGTAGTAAAGTGCTTTTCTGTGAGCGACATCAACATATTTTGCAACCCTTCCGAGAATTCCAACCGCAGGAGCATTTTTTTGCAAATGTGAGAGATATGATGTGACCAGTTAAGCTTGCTATCAATACCCAGGCCAAGGTATTTTGTGCACTCTGTCCTTCTGAGTTTATTTCCTCCGATGGACAGGGACAGTTCTTGCCAGCTTTCAGTTCTCGAGATTACCATAAACGTTGATTTCTCAGTGTTAAGAGTGAGCTTGTGATACTTCAGCCATTCCTTGATGTTATGGAGATCTTCTTCGATCACCAGTCTAGCTTCCTCTTGCACTGTGCTGAAGTAAACCAAGGATGTGTCATCAGCATATAACTGAAGTTGGCCTCGAAGATGCAGGAGAGATATTGAATTGATATAAACTAGAAATAATGTTGGTCCGATGATAGAACCTTGTGGGATCCCACATACAATGTCACAGATGTTGCTCTGCATTTTGCCGATTGTCACTAATTGTGTTCTTCCCGCGAAGTAGTCCTTGAACCATGATAACGGTGTTCCCCTAATTCCAAGGTTTCCTAGAATTACCAACAGTTTTTCCTAAACACCCATATGCCGCAAACATCCATTAACACCGTGTCTACCAACGTCTGTCAATTTCTCTTCTTAGTCATCATTCTTATATTTTTATGCCACCAAACTGATTTTAGGGTACCTGTCACTTTTCGCGCCTTGACTGATCTTCCTTTTATTGACCGACGAACCCCGAACGGAGGAGGTATACAATTCGACTGTGTGCTTTTTTGGTTTGTGGGCGCCTTGTATATAGTAAACCTACTCCAATTTTTATGATTTTGATTCATTTGAAAGAGGAGACTTGAGAAATGGTCCCGTATTCGTAAAAACTCAAATCCAAAATGTCCTTCCCTCCAAAAACAGCCCACGAAGAGAGTGGAGGGGGAAATTTTCTCGAAAATTGAAAATCTGAGGTTGTATAATTAAAGAACAAGGACAATATCCGAAAACATTTAAATTGAACATTTTTTCAAAGTTACGGTTTTCGAGTAAGAGGCATGTTAAATTCTCAAATATGAATATTTTTGCTATGTGGAGAGGGCGATTTCTTTCGGAAATTGAAAATCTGTGGGTTTTATATGAAATACCTAATTATTTGTAGCAATATTTATAATGAACATTTTTTCCTTAGAGTTACGGTTTTCGAGTTACAAAGATGGTAAAATGATAACATCTAAAATACTTCTGCGTGTTTCCGCAGCGATGTTTTGAGATGTTAATACACCGTCTCCGAAAAACTCTTACCATTTCGATAGTGGATTATTACAATTAACCTAAACTAACCTAACCTAATACTCTGTGATTACAATTTCTATACGTTGTACGTTATGCATATAGAGTAATAATAAAGAGTTGTGCCTTCGTGTCAAGAAGACTGGAAACAGAAGATCAAACTCGCTCTAAAAATCGTGTAAAATTTCAAACACATATCTTTTGTAAAATCGTATTTGCGCACCATGCCGAGCGAAACAAGCGGCTCTCGCTTAAAAAAAGACAGCATATCATGATCATGAAGATAAAGAAAGAGAACAAATATTTAAGGTAATTGTCAAGATATTCGCCCCTGATATGCCACTTTGGTAATTTCATGTGGCTACTTATAGAAGCATAGGAAGTTTACTCTCCTGTTTCCAGTCTTCCTGGTCCGTGTAATTCTCGAATAATAAAAAACATGTTTGTTATTCTTTGATAATTCTCCATGACTTAACCTCAATGACAGCACATGACAGCTGTCCAACAACAACGCTTCACAAATGCCATAAAAAATGGCGCTAAATTTAAAATAGGCCGTCTTAATGGGACATCCATTATTAAGTATTCCGACGTCTCCATTATTCTTAATGGAGTCCAAAGCTTTTCCCTTGGCACTGTCACCTAAACTTTTTAGCATTCTATGAATGTTATATGAAGTTCGTCTTCACTATTATTGGTTGCACAAAAAATAAATTGCCAGCTTATGAATGTCCTGGCTTTTACCCAGTCTGGTCCTCAGACATTTTGTTCCGAAATATCTTTCTTAATCGTTTCTGTAAATTTTTGCCCCTCAATCTCCTCAACAAGCTAGTTACACTTAATCCTCGATATTTATTCGCATTTTTCCAGTCTACTTTCTTATACTATGATCTAGGTAACTCCTCTTCCAGTCACTTTTTCCTTTACTTTCCTACCGCTACACTGTGTAGCCTAGCAAAGGAAAGTATTGTAGTGTCCGGTTTTCAACAGATATTCACGTCTTAGAGAGCCAAAAAACAACCATTGGCCTTTCTGTCCATCGGTTTGTCGTGCTAAGATTATCTCGGTAACGAATATACCGATTTTGTTGCTTTCTTTTTTATTTTGTAAAGTATTGATACCGCTCGCCGGTGACATAAATTGGGCATTCTGCTAGCACTAGTTGCTACAGAATAGTTGAAAAAGGCGTTCGGGTCAAGACTACATGCGAAAACGACGATTTTAATAAAACTTGTAAAAACATTCTGCTTAAAGCCCTCAACCACCTGCTATAATCTGTATATCAGAGGAGAAGGAGGAATAAAATTTGTGCTCTAATGAACTGTAAAATTTGTGTCACTATTCTGGCAAAACTATTCGACCGAAGTCAAAATTGAATATGAGCAATGTAGTTTGACGATTTTGATATTTGATGGTTGATAGGTGTTAATAAACCAATGGCGTCGATATGGGGGGTACTGGGGGTAATTACCCCCCCCCCCCAAGAAAAGCCTTTTTTGTAATCAATATTTTTATTCTTTTACAATGAACCAATAACAGTAACCTAATATGTCCTAAATAAATGTTTAAGATATTTTTTAATTTATGTTCCCTTTTAAGTCTCTTTTCTATCCATCTCTTCCGTTCGAGTGGTAACGTGGCGTGGTAACGCAGATTTGTGTATAATCATCCGCACCAAATATATAAATGTCTCTATTCAAAATGAACTTATTAAATGCTGTGGAGATGAAATATTGTCCCTTATAGTTGGAAAAGTCAATAAATCCAAAAACTTTAGCAAAATGACTGATGAAACTACAGACTTTAGTAATAATTCTCAAATGTCAATTGTAATAAGATACTTAGATGACAGACTTACATAAGAGAGGACTTTCTAGGGTTTGTTGACTGTCATGCCGAAAACTATGATGAAACTACCAAAGAACCGATACTTTCAGGTGAAATTCTTGGAAATACTGTAATATCATTCATTGAGAATTTGGGTTTACCATTTGAGATTGCGTGGGCATAGGTACTGACACTTGTAGCGTCATGTTGTCGAAACAAAAGGGTGCTGTACAAAAATCCATGGAAAATGCTGTCAAGTGTCTGTGCTATAATCATTGCCTGAACTTATCAATATCAAAAACAAGTAACGTACAAGATATTAGAAATTCTGTGGGTATAATAAAGAAAACAATACATTTTTTTAAAGCTTCACGCTTCACCTAAGAGAGGAAAAGTTCTTGAGTTAATTAACAATAAAGATTTGATAAGTTAATGTAACGTTGGGCCGAGCGACATGACGCATTATTAAGATTTCAAATTGGCTTCGAAAAAATTATTGAAACTTTAGAGTTAATTACTCAATGGAAAGACAAAGACAGTTCTTCCAAAGCACGTTCGTTGGTAGATTCTCTTTCAACAACACAATTTATAATATCTTTACACTGATTATCCTATTTTCTAAGTTTAACCAACAACTTGAGCAAACTCTTACAAACAAAATCAGTTGACAAAAATAAAGCACACACTCTAATTAGTGATATTATGTTACTACTAAATGAAAAAAGAGAAAATGTAGAATCTTGCTTCTCAGCAATATCTAAAGACGTAGAAAGTCTCCAGATAAAGATGAATTTAAATTTGACGAAGCCTAGAATAGTTAATACTCCAGGAGGTTCTCATGAAGAATACTTCATTAGCATTAGCATTGCTATATATTCATAGGGACATAGAATTAAATATACATATGCTGTACTAGACAGATTTGCCAAAATTAAAAAAAGGCATTTAGATTTGATTTTGTAAATACCTAAAGTTTTTTCCTTTCCTTTGTAAATGTGATTTATTGTCCAAAGAATTATTGTTTTGTTTCTAATATAATATGTTCTCTATAATGCGTTTTCATTACCTAACCCTAAAAGCCTTGTGCCGAAGCTAAAGGGGGACTTATATCAACTTAGCAACCCCAAAAAAAATTTTAATGCAACGAAATTCGTAAGATTAGCCATTGCCAATATTGAACATTTGATCAAGCCATTACCCCCCAGAAAAAAATATTATCGACGCCCTTGTAATAAACACGAATTCATTAGAGTTAGTAATGGTTCATATACAGCGTTTCCTCTGTATGAGTTCGAAAACAATATTGCCAGGACGGAGTCAATTCTGGAGATCGATCGTTCGTTGAATGCAGAGAGAAGATATGTTCTCTCTGGTTGAACGTATAAGTTCGTGAATGAGTGAAATCGAACAGATAGTTCTCGAGCATATCTTCAACTACTCGTTGAAGTTGGTGCCAAAAGTTTTCAATCTAACTGCAACTGCACAACTTTAAAAGTACCAGCACCAATAGAATTAATATTATTTTGTATTTTTGACCGACGAACCCCAAACGGAGGAGGTATACAAATCGAATGTGTGCTTTTTTTTTTCTTGGTTTGTGCGCGCCTTTCATATAGTAATCGTAGTCCGATTTTGATAATTTTTGATTCATTTGAAAGAGGAGCCTTGAGAAATGGTCCCATATTCATAAAAACGGGAATCCGACATCTCCTTCCCTCCGAAAACCGCTCCCAAAGGGGTGGAGGGGGCAAATTTTTTTTCGAGATAGACGCATGTATAATTCTCAAATGTGGAGAGGGCGATTTCTGTCGAAAATTGAAAATCTTTGGGCAGTACACGAAGGACATAATTATTTGTGGCAACATTTATAATGAACATTTTTTCCCTTAGAGTTACTGTTTTCGAGTAAAATCGATGTTAAAAAGGTAACAACTAAAATATGCAAGCGTATTTCCGCAGCGATGTTCTGAGATCTCAATAATAACAACTACAAGCAAGGAATATACGTGGGTAATAGGATAAGTACTATCTTCATTGGTATTAGTGAACGTTCAACGATTTTCGTGACTAATGTTACACTCAAAAGTATAAAATAATATTAATTCTATTGGTGGTGGTACTTGTGAAGTTGGTGCCAAAAGTTATCAATCTACCTACAACTGCACAACTTCAAAAGTAACAGCACCAATAGAATTAATATTATTATTATTAATATTAAGTTTATTTAAAATACTGGTAGACACGTCGACACTATTGTGGATTTTTCATATTTAGCAACTTTGCGAAACATGTCTGGTTGATTATATATGACATCTTTGTTCAATTATAGCACAGCCCGGGTAGCTCAGTCGGTAGAGCATTGGACTTTTAATCCAAGGGTCCAGGGTTCAAGTCCCTGCTCGGGCAAATTTTTTAACTTTGAATATTTCAATACAGATTATGTATTTTTTGACAAGATTATTTGCAAGATAAATGTGAAAAATTAAGTTCTGTTTCATTTTATTTCATACATAACATATACAAATTTTTGTATGATTATTGATGAATTAAGTATACGGGAAACAAACAACGATAAAATACCAGGAATGCAGATGAAAAAAAGCCATTTTAGAGGTTAAAATCATAAAAAAATATTTGAAATACATTTTTTTATTATATTTTGGCACTTTTCAAAAAGGTAAAACATAATTTTTTATATTTTGTTAGCGACTATTACCTCTTTAGCCATCTCTTTCTGAGTAGAACAAGCTCGAATGGATAGCGCCATCTACTATAGTAAGATTAAAGTGAACTGGGTCAAAAGCACGAAAACTTTGTATGAAAATGACAACTGACTTTCATATTTCATCACCTCCAACCAATCAAAAAGTCACAATACGGACAGCAAGTGAATGGATTATTATATCCACAAATCACAATTAAAGAGTTAACTTCAACATCCAGCAAGATTTGATATCTGTTTACTTATCGGTACTTATAGTCATTTGGTTGACACACATACTAATTACATGTACTCTTCTGGAAGTTCTAATTGAGAAATATGTGAGTTTACTACGGGTTCCAGTGACAGGAGGAGGTAAGATATTTTTTAGTCTTCAAGTGTAAGGTTATACTATTTATCAATTGGTATGCAGGGTAAATAGAAATTATTTTGTTTGCATTACAGGTCTTAATAACGCTGAATTAAACAATAATTTTAACATTCCAATCACGCGTTAGATTTGAATTGCAAATACAAGATACGAGTATAGATAGTACATTCACAATGTATTGGAAATGTTCACAGTCTCATTCAGTGTTTATTTCTTTGCAGATTACGGTGCTATAGAGATGCAAGTGATGTATTTTCAAAGCAGAACCTCAACCAGGCGCAATGATCACCAGTGCTATGGAAAAATCCCCCAAATTATTCAGTTTCTGTGATTTAGAAATTTGGAAACACAGTAAATGGAGGACTACTGACAAATAGATCTCGTTGCAAGATCCTCACATTCCTCTTGTGCCATTGTTTTAACTATAGTTTAACCAAAGTCAATATAGTATTACGTACCAGTGTAAAGTGTTAAAATGTGTGATGACGTGAGACCCCTCTTAGGGGTAACAAGCAAGTCACCTTCTACACGACATTTTTCCCAAAGGCTGAAGAAAACTAGTTGGATTCTCAAACCGTCTACTCTAAGGAAATGCGTGATAGCAATAATATTTTTTTCTGTAGTGCTAATTGTGATCTACTCCAGACAAACCAGAACTCCCTATATAACTACGTAAGCTTTATTTTTAATAATTATTTACTTAAGCTTTCTCCAAATCTCTTGGGGGCTATAAATCATAGATAGAAAAAACTCCTTTTCATAAAAGATTTTCCGTATAAGCTTGAAGAAGCCACTATATCTAACAAATCATTGTGCAAAAACGGGAAACAGGTTAATGTTAAAAATTTAAAAACATCAACAGTGAGTAGTTGAAAAAATTAATTCATATTACATTTCGGCTAAGCGATATGGCTAAAATGGAACTACCGTAGGTATCTGGAATAAGTTTTCCGAGAAGTTTTCAAAAGGGCTGATTTTCTGTCGCAAAGTTGGACATTGTGGAGTAACAATCTATTATCATTATTTTTGTGAAATAAAAACAAATGAAATACGAACTGGAAACTACAATTAAAACAAAAATACCAAAGCATTATACTTAGTACTTAGGTATCTATTATTTGAAATAATTTAATTAAGTTGCTCCTATTGTGCAGCTAGCTTTGCATAAAACAAATAGATATTTCATATAAAAACTATGATTATTATGTCACAATAGAACCAAACCTCTAACCATTCAGAAGAGCCTTGAAAGATCGTTGACTGCTGAAGTACCTATTCACTTACAAAATAAATTTTCTACTTTAATAATCACAGTGCGATCATATTTGATTATACATAATATTGTGGTTTGTTTATTTAATTTTTTTTATGAAACTCTTGATAAGATATCTACTAGGTACTACTTAAATCAATAACTGCAAAATAGGTGTTCTTCAAATAAATACGAAGTATACCTTCTGTGAACTTGTGTAGACCTTATTATCAATAATCGGAAGTAATTGAGAATTTCTGCAGACTCTCAGTTGAGTACTGTATTATCGGTCACTGAACTCTACACTGACTTCATATTTTATCTTGAAGGTATTTTTTTTCTTGAGAACTAGGTATGGACATTTTGACATTTCACAATTTAACGTAGTCTCACAGAATTATGACACGCCGTTTTGCTATTTACTTACTTAATGACATAAAAAAACTGGTGTGTCCACTCACACAACTTTCCTACCGCTCGAAGGCAAATTCCACTGAACAAGAAAATCGTCGGATCAAATCGTGCGACCATTTATTTTTTCAGACTAACAACAATGGGCATATTATTACATTTTCTCGCAAGATGATCCGTTCAGCGAGAATAGATAGAAAATATTAAATTGTATATTTCTTAAGCCTTTTCTCAGAGATAGCGAGAATTAAAATTATGTACATAATTCAAATTCAAGAATAACAATTAAAAAACTAGAATTATGTACATATAAGATTAATTTCAGTATTTACTTATATACCTACTTAATGGAAATAGGATAATATAATAAATATTCACACTTGAACTTATTTTATGAGACCGTGTGTACCGGCGTACCGACAAAAAACACCTTTGAGGAATAATATCTGGAGGACCGAGCTTTGCTCGGGTAACACAGGATTTAGAGTGGATCTATAAGAGTTACTAATGATGTTTAATCTCAATCAATGAAAAATGTGCATATGACTGTTTTGTCATAATTAACATAGTCCAAACAAGCAAGTGAAAACCGCTCCATGATATCTTACTTGCACCTTACCTAAAATATCGGGGAAAGAAGACTTAATGAGAAAATTTAAAAGATTTTTTAAGTTTTTAAAAAGAATGTATCTCTCTCAGTTCTCTTTCTTGTGTAACTTGTCGTTTCTTTAGATTGCTTATTGCGTTACGAATTCTGTTTTTCATGTCTTGTCTAGGTGTAGGTTGAGTTTGGCATAGGGTCAGTTCGCCGGTTTTCGACCAATTAGGTAGTGCAAATTTTAACTTTAAATCCAAATCTAAGAAGGTAGTATAATAAAATGGGGATTATTGTATTCTGTGAATATTTCAGAATCTAGAACATTTTTACTTTCCTACGCTGCTATAGTAGCTGTATAAGGAAAGTATTGTAATCGTGTGAAATTTTCGGTATCGAGATTTTTACAAATGTTGACGTTTCAAAGTTTTCTAAGTCTAATAAACATATTTTCAGCCATTGGTATGTCTGTCTGTCTGTGACAGCATTATCACGGGAACGGATCGGTGTATTTTGTTGCTTTCTTTTTTTATTTCGTTTGGTACCAATATCACTCGCCGGTGGCATTGAATGAGAATCCTGTATACACTGGGTGTTGAGCTATAGCCAAAAAACGTAATTTGCTCAAGAGTATAGCGCGAAAACGGCTCTAAGGATTTTGATTAAACTTGTCCAAAGTATTCTTCTGAGCCCTCTACCACCCGCATATAGCGCCATCTCTGAGAAAAAGCACAAAAAAGTTATGCTTGAATAAAATTCCATATTTTCCACATATTTCTTCAGATTCTGGCTAAACGTTTCATCTTACGAAAAAATGTTACATGACCATTGTTGTTTGTCTTTACATGCTGAAAAAAAATGAGTGGTAGCATGATTTGACTAGAGGATTTTTATTTTCCTACCGCTATTATCGTCGCTATGTAAGGAAAATATTGTAATAGTGTAAACATTTTCATTCACTGGAATTTGCCTGCGAGCGGTAGGAAAGTCGTGTGACTGGACACACCAGATTTTTTCCTGTATTTTTTAGGTCTAAAGTTATGTTTTAGAGGAATTAAAAAAGAAAAAAATGTAACTTTTGCCGGTTTTCGACCAGTTATGCCCTGAACTCGAACAGCGTTTTCCCGGTTTTCGACCACCATTCTTTCCTAGTCCTTCCTATTTTCAAATCAAAAATATTAAAAAGAAAGCTAACAAAAAATAAAATTATTTAATTTCTTAAACATAGGTAACATATGATAGATTTCTCAGCTGTGAAAATAATAATTGGAAATTACATTCGTGATAAAAATAACATTTAAAAAATGAAGAAAGATCTAGGTACTGTCCAGTTTTTTAGTAAATGAAATATTATTTAAAATTATCGGGTACACAGATTTCTTCAATTAACACGTACAACACATAGGTATATTCTTTAGTGCATGTCTTTTCGAAGGAAATTCCATAGAATTCCGTATATTTCAAGTGCAACCATAAGGAACATTTGCCGTATCAAATATTTTTGTCATTTTCCTCTTCGCAATCGCTTATAAGCTCCTCTTTGCAATTGGCACATTTAGTTTTTTCTATAATTTTATTTTTGGAAGAAACAGCTTGGAGCTTACTTTTCCCCTTATCCAACTAGTACTGGATTTACCAAGGACCCACGATACGTGAACGCTGTCCACCAAACTCTTCGGTGGTCTCACATATGGAAATATCACCAACGCAACTTTTTAACTATGAGTGCTGAGGTATTCTCTTGATTTTTTTTAGGGCAGAAACTATATCCCTCATCAGCAATGAAGATTATTTATTGTTGGATCTTAGGTCATTGATGTATTCTATGCTAACTATAGATCTGCCCTTACTCACACATACTGCTTCTCTGAGGGCAATAGCGCTTAAAAAAATTCCAAACCATTTTTGTCTTGGTTTCCCATTTTGAAAAAGATAGGTTCTCCTTAAATCTCTTACAATTTTTTGTACCGTATCTAACAAATCATTCTTATTGAAAGGATATCCATTCAGCAATATTCATGAACCATTCCTTTACTTGGAGACTCTCTAGTATGCTTAGCCTGATTGCTTCAGCCCTTAAGTGATAAATTAAGGTTGATTTTGGAAAACCAAGACTTTATGAAGCTTTACAAATGGTTTGAGTTCCAGATGAAGATATGAAACAAATTAAAAATTTGAAATCCGGCTTGTTAAATATGCAAAAATTTAAAGAAATGATCAGTGGTCGACTTGAAGATCCGTTTTTCGACCATCCGAAATTAGCCAACAACAACTGCGGATAACAAACAGGCCTGTTTCTCGACCACTGAAAATTTACCTTTCTTCGAAACATTATCTATGCGGAATAAAATTAGAAAAAGTTGGTCTACAACTGGCTAGCTATACTTGAAAATTGCATTGCGCTAAACAAAGAAAGAATATTTCACTTTGTAAAAGTATGAATGAGATAGAAAAATAACGTTCATTTTTCCGGTTTTTTACCGCTTGATCGAAACCGATTCTTGTTTGTTCCTAGATCTGTTTATCCGACCACCGTTTTCTTCAATAAAAATAGCAATAAACATTACACATATTACCTATATCATTTTTCTTATTTAGAAATATCTTCCCTAACGAAAATAAATGGAATAACAAAAAAAATATTAAAAATAACTAACTTATCGACTATTACCGGAGTCACTACTCATTGAAACCTCGCATCAAAAAACCTCACATTGACGAAATCCGAACTCTAGCTCGAGAAAATCAACAATAATTAATGAAGTATTTTTGGCGCGATATTATTGTCTTTATAACAGACGAGGAAAGACACATTAGAATACAAGGCAGGGTCATACACACTTTAAATAGTCATAGTTTTCTTATTTCCTGCAAAAAGTACGGAAGTGGACGAAAACCAGTAGTGGTCGGCTAACCGGCGAACTTACCCTACCTGCAATGTCCTATAACCGCTCCCATAAATAGAAATTCAGACATAGTCTGGGGATCTGGCTGGCCATGGCGTCATCTTCCAGTCCACCGCTATTGTAATACGGCGTCTATATGTTCTCGCACATTTAATATAGCAAAATGTTCTGGACAAAGGTCCAGTTGCAATAACATATTCTGCCTGTCGTATTCCCAGTGGCATATTTTAAATTAAAAAAGATGTTGCCATTTTGTAGACGACTGAAGAAATATGGTCCAAGGTCCAATAATTCTGCCTCATAGGATGCCACACCACACATTAAGACTCCAATAACTTTGATGTTGAACTTCGCCCAACCAGTGAGGAGTTTCCGCAGATCAATAATGCATATTATGCTTATTGACTTTACCGTCCAAAGGATTTGGGATAAAGATTGTCTGTTTTCATTTGACCTAGCATCCAATGACAACAGTCAATCTGCAGTCGAAATCGTGTTCATTCAAAGCCTGAATGATATGAGTGCAGTCTAAAAATAAGAAATTCAATAAAATATTCCTCAAATATCCTCATTCGATCTTGTGTCCCTTCAAAATATTTTGAACAGCAGTAGGTCCGTGATATAATCAAGGCGAGAGACAATGCTCTAGTACTAATATGAGGATTAAATTCAGTATAGGCAAAAAACGTTAATGATAATTTACCTACACCGATTTTGATGATTTTTGATTCATTTGAAAGAGGAGGCTTGAAATTTGGTCCCATATTCATAAAAACGCAAATCCCAAATCTCATTTCTTCCGAACACCGCCTCCGAAGGGGTTGGTGGGGGCAAATTTTCTCGAAAATCGAAAATCTGAGGAGGTGAATTTTATAATATGCGTAGGTATTTCCGCGACGATGTCTGTGGTTAAATCATCATATTATGAGTCCAAGATTTTCCAGGTAAAATATTTCCAATTAGTAATGAATCAGCCTGTAGGTATATATGAATTACAATACTTAACATTATCATTTTGTCATAAAAAAAAATCTGGCATACCTGCATTTGGCAGCAGTTGTCTCTTTTATTTACATTTTTTCCTCTTATCCTAGGGCCTACGTTTTATTCAGCGTGTTCCTAAATAAAAAAACATTATCATGGCCAGGGTTAAAATGGCCGAGGAAAATGGACAGATATACGACGCAGTATATCAATATGTCATTGTGTGATGACAAAATCTGGCCAGGCTAATGGTTTATATTTAGGAACACGCTGATTAGGTATAAGCGCATTCTTGTGGTACAAGATGGTCAAGCTCGCGAAAGCTATTAAGCAATAGCCTCATCAAATTCAAATCCGTGGGGGGTCTCAACCATACTGATCTTATTTATTGGTATAGATGATAAACACATTTGTTTTTCATATTCTATTTTTCTTAAAATAAATTGAGTAAATTTTCTATCAGAAAAACTATATTGAACATATTCATACAAAACTAGATAAATTGTTATGTTTCCGGTAGCCAAAAACAACTTAAAAATAACTTATTTCATATGACACATTGATAAACATTCGAAAGCTAAGTATTCCAGACATCAGTCTAAAGTTCTAAATTCATCAGCTCAATATCCAACGAAACCTCTTAATTTCAAATAAAGGCCTTTACTATTAAATCGAATGAATCATTGAAAAAATAATAATTTATATGTAAAATACTTCGTCCCATGTATTTATAAATTGATTTTCTTGGTCAATAAGTCAACATCTGGGAGTGTTATGCTGCTAAGCTTACTATGTCGGTATTTTATAAAGAAATATTCTGCTCAATTGATACAATTATGTGAATAAAATCAATTTTATTTTGATACCATTTATAAATAAACTCTTATCGTTTTCCTTGAAATTCTATGAATTTTGAATACGCAAGTATTCTATATTTCGATAGTCGATAGTGTTAATTTTGTTACTCCTTATCAGACACATTTTTGCAAATACAAACATAGTGAAATCTTTTACGCTTTCAATTCTATTTCTGGAAAATATAATAGACAACAAAGGTAGGAGCTCCAACAAGTACATATTTACCAACCAATAGATCCTACAAAATTCATACATTAGCTTAGTTTTGTTTGAACTGCTGCTCGAGCACCCCTATAGAAAGTTAGTTGATCGTTTGAAATATTAACATACGAAGAAAAACCTTTTTTGATTATAATTGTCTACTTTCTTATGCGAAAAGTTCTATTTTAAACCCTCCACCTTCCAAGCTATGACGTCATCGTTATTTTTTTAATGGAAGGACTATAATTTCATATCATAAAAGAAAAGCTGATAATTTTCTTAGTTAAAAAATGCCAAATGCAAGGGAAATGAGAAAATATTAAATACAGGGTGCGTAATGGTTAATTATTTTCATCTGCTGATTCCGAGGCTGATTCCGATTTCAAACAAATTGAATAGTGCATAAATACAAAGATTTACTTATATGATGGTAGAATTAACAAATTGTTTGTTACTTTCCTTTTGCTCGCCCCATTAGCTAAACTATGCAAGAAAAGTAATATAATTGTGTACAATTTTCGGTGTCCGGTTTTCAGAGCCCTCCGACTCCAAAAATACATAATTTCCTCGATATTTTCAGTCATTTTTCATTTGATTTTCCTAAAGTATTGTTCTAACTAATCTATTATGACCATTCTCTTGATACACAGAACGATTCTCATATTCAGTAGAATTTGTCACGGAGCAGTAGGAGACTTTTTTGTAAATAGTTATTGATACCACTCGCCTGTGACACCGCAACATCCAGAAGTGTAGCGCCAAAGACAATCTATTCCAACGTTGAAATAGATTGTCTGTGATATCGAAACTAGCCCCAAGGTTTTTGTTGAAATTATTTTAAAAATATTCATCTGAAAGTCCTTTACCACCTTCTCGAGACTTATCTCTCATAAAAAACCGAAAATAAAGTTATACTGAAATGAAATATATTATGTTGAAAGAAAGAAACTCTATGCCTTCTCCACAATATATTGATTACATTACAATTAACAGAAGAGACATGTTTCGAGACTATATAGTCTCATTAACAATCTTAAAAAAAGGTTCTTTTATTTCAATATAATCAAGTAGTTGTCTGTGAAGCAAATCCAGTTCCATGAAGTGTAGGACATCGGCCAATTTCAAATAGAGCCATTTGAGGTGAGAATTGCTGAGCTTGTTGTAGTGGGCCTTAATTTCGTATTTGATCCAAGTGATGTTAGCTGTGGAAATGGCTTTTTTGGCTGCTGAGGAGCTGACTCTGGAGTATAGTGATATGTAGTTAGGTGTGAGATTCCTCCTTAGACAAACGTTGTTGAACCATATGTCCAATGATACGGTTTTTCGTCTTAATAAGAGAACCTTATATTGGCGGACTAACGTTGCTCGACTAGCATATTCAACATACTACTTCACTCCACTTTGAGATAATGGACTTTTATCTACAATTCCAATATGCTAGTCGAGCGACAATGATATGGATAGTTCAAAAAGTTTATTCTAGAATCAAAAATATTACCATAGTATAAGTACTATAGTACTATGAATTACTTTGTGAAGTGATTATTTTTGAGCCAGTGGTGGGTCTATCAGAATGGGCTAAGGAAGCAAGGCTTTGAACTGTGTGCCTTTTTAAACCTATTGATTTAGACGATCAGCTTTATTAATGATCGGGCATTTCACTAGTTCATAAAATCACAAAATTTAATCAAAAAACGTATATATACCCGGAAAAATGTTGATATTTGTCTGCATTGTATTCACTTTGTTAAGGTATATCTACAGCAAACCCAAAATCTGATTAAATTCAAAATACTCTAATATTTTCTCAAATTCTCAGGTACATTCTTTAAAGGTTCACTAAAAGTCTCCCAGAATTTTATTTAGAATTGTAGGATATAAAATATACTCAGTTCTTCTTTACGCTGTTTGTGTATGTAAACCAAATTAAAAGTAAATTTGCTCTTACAGTTTCATGCAACGTAATAGAAGACCAGAGCCGAATATCCGATGTGCTACTATCAATGGTCCTCGAATTCTGCAAAATCATGATCACAAAACCGATGCTCGGCTACGGAGCTACCCTAAGGTGCTAGTTTTCGTCGAAACTATGTACTCAAAACTAGGCAGGGATATTGCTGAATTACTGGTACATACAAGGATAAAGTAAGTTAAAGAACACAATAATATCATGTTTATGGTTGTATAACATAATTTTCCAGATACAAAATTGAAGTGACAGGAAAAAGTGTTCCTGTACTCACGAACTTAGACAAAGGTAGATATGGTGTTATTGTTTTCGAAAATTTCAACAAATACCTACAGATGGACAACTGGAACCGTGAACTGCTCGATAAATATTGCAGAGAATATTCAGTTGGTATTATTGGCTTCATTAGTCCCGAAGAAGAAACCTTTGTTGGATCTCAATTGAAGGGCTTTCCGCTTTTCATACATACCAATCTAAAATTGAAAGTAAGTTTTATTTAAAATGACTTTAAAAAATGGCTCGTCTGTACAGTTTTGTACATAGCCTATAATACAAAAATCTTTTCAAATATACAGGATATCCCAAAAAGTTGTAGGTATCAACGGAGTTTTTTTAGTAAAGAGCAGTGTTAATACAGGATTAGTATACCTAAAATTTACCATTGTCGAAATAGAAGGGATATATTGAAATTGTTGAGAGAGACGACCAATTCAAAAACACATTAATAATACATAACTTTGATCCGTACAAATTTTTTGGCTCAGCCTGTATATTTCAAAATATCTTTGAATTATAGACCTTGTGGATATAAACATCTTCCCAAAAAATATTTTGAGAAAATTCCCGAGTTCAGCTACTATGGACCGATGCGTTACAGGTTTACATTTTGTAGAGTGATTTATTGCTCCTGAATGAAAGTCTGATATTATTCTCTAATTCTTATATCAAAAATATGAAATAGAATGAGTGATACCAATAGACCCAATCAGGTGTTTGTTCTATTATCTATAATCAGTTTAATAAATTTATACTTATCTTTCAAAATCAAAAAGTTTTTCTAATAGAAATATTGATAAATTCATTCAGCCGTAGTCATAAACGAAACTAGTTCGTCACTAGCTTAGTTTGATATTAAAACTCTCACGTAAAATATTAAAATTACCATAGTAACTAACAAACTAAACTATGAGTTTCAATCTAAGAATGCAGTGTGGTCTTATGGAGCCCATTGTTGCCATCGCGTTTACCAACCATCAGGTCCGGTCTCAGGGAAATGTCGCAGGCTAGGGTTTAAATTTTATCTCAACATTCTTATTATTAATAATTGATAATAATAAACAATTAATTTCAAAATTACAGACGAAAATATTCCATTTAAATTTAAAGAACGGCAACGCTGAGCCGTGTTCCCATTTAAAATACTGTTTCATGGATAGTTTATCATGTACTTACAGTTATTATCCGTTTAATTATCTGTTTTTTACTAACTTGTTTGCTATAGTTATTGCTTGTATATTTCATTAATTAATTCTAGAATGATATGATTTATTCTCGAACCATCCTGACAATGTGAAGTACATTTTCTCACAATATTGTCAATTTGGCAAGCGTCTAGAATGGATGTCATGTGGAGATCCAGCTATATAAAGCCGCGGTGATCATGGGACACAGGCAGTCTAAAGTCTATGAAAACAAAGTCCCGATCAAGAATACTGGAAACAGGAGATATGACAACTGTGCAGGGGGTGACGCTGTGAACGACGGCACGGTCGTATCCTAAAATCGGATCTGCGCATAACGAAAGTACGCACCTCCATTTGTTAGCAATATTTTCAGAGTAATATATTAATATATTATAAATATATTTTTTCTCAATGAATGAATATAAAGTTGAAAATTTATAAACACGGAAACGTCAAACTATAAGATTTGGCATGACATGATTTTGAATTTAAAAATACATCAATGGTACATGACACGTGCGCACAGGTCCGATTTTAAGCCACGACCCTGCCGTTGTTAGCGGAGTCAGCGCGCTACATGATTTTGCATACACAGTTGAATCTCCTGTATTATATACCATGGTACAATAAGACCAGGTATGTTCCATAGATGGACGCGTTTTCGTTCAGTTGGCGAACTTCATCCGAAATCCGCCATATTTGTTTTATCCCGCTTTCCAATTCAAATTAGAATGTCATTTTGCTACAATTTTTGTGTATATCATCAACTAATCTTTTTATATTCATGCTTTTCATTTACTCTCTCATATTACCTATCGGAAGCAGAAATGATTAAATTTTTATTTTTAATTAAAATTGACAGTATATTCGATTATACAGCGTAAATCACTTACGTTAACTATGATGTTATAGCAGAGAACAGAGACTGTTCTCTGGTTATTGATATGAAAACCTGACGAAAACCTCATTGATATTTTTTAGAAACTATAAAGTGGGAAATTGTTTATAAACTTTTTTCATGAGTCTTCGATTCTATTGTTTATTTGTTGAGATGTTTTTAGAGAGAGAGGGAGAGATGTTGGGTATTACCATTATCTTGGAGGTAGTTTTCTCTGCACAGGGGTGTTCGTGTTCTCTGCACAAGACACAATATGACAATAAATATGGCGGATTTGGGATGACTCTCGGAAGACGAGGAATACCCCCACCAGACTCATATCTGCGCGAAGAACATACCTGGTCTTGTATCATGTTATATACCTTCTTAGTCTGGATGTTAATAGTAGTTCAGTCGGTGACAGATACGCAGCGTGTTCCTAAATAGAAACCATTAGCCTGGCATCATCGTTTAGAGTACCTACAATCTTATAATATATATTTTATATACGATGCTTATAAAATTAATTATTATCTAAATCCGCAAAAAAAAGAAACTCGCATGATTGTACGACATAAACGACACATTAATATCCTTTAAAATAAACTTATTTTAAAACTTGCATCCTAGTTTCAGATATATCCATAACATTTATTGCAATAAAATGATATCTTATATATATCTTCATATTTTGCCGCAATTGTCTTTATTAAAAATAATAAATGATTATCTAAGGGAGGTTGATCGAAAACGTGTTCATTGAGGGTTTCGAAGATAGTGGAATTTGAAAAATTTTGTGAAACCATATTGGACAAATGCACGGCCGTATATTGCCTTGCTTAAGTCTTTCCACCACTTTTACAATGGCCTGACGTATGAACTTATCACTTATAAAGTAGATATCAACTAAATCAGCGTAAGGTTAAAGCAAATCATCTCTGTTTTCCACTGTCATGAGGAAAAGTGCAGCATGCATTCGCGCGTTGCCTATACGCCAGGTGGCTTCACTGCCGCGCTTTGCACTCTTATACCAATGCTACCTCCAAACCTTCTATCCTCCTTGCGCATTCTGTACATTTTCGTAAGTCTCAGAACTAAAAGTTGACAGTCAGAATACGTCAAAACTCAACAAGCTTAGTTGTATTCTGACTTTCAACTTCTAGTTCTAAGACGCAAATGTACAGAATACGCCTACTGGCCAGCTAATGGTTTGGATTTAGAAACACGCTGTATATTGATTAGATTGTCAAGGTGAAGTTGTGACAAAATAATACTACTACGGAAGGTAGTGTACAGGGTGTAGAAAATAAACCTTTGGAAGCAAAGTGCGTATTTTGAAGTGATTTACGCAAGTGAACCCTGCCTCAAAACGTTTAGCGCAGGATTAGACGTTGCAATATATTGCATATACCCGGCCCCACTGCATTCTGAGTGTGAACTTAGAACTTTTTACGAATACTGCTGATTATGTTTTTTTACCTGCATAGGATGCAGCCTTGAATGCAGCGTCACAAATCTTACGCTTAACTAGAGCTGGTGAAACAGCTTGGGGTGAGTTGCCAGGCAATGACTGGACTGTATTTCAGGCAAATCATTCAACCTACGAACCCCTAGAATGGGCTAGTCGCAATGACAATTTCCAAATTAATGATAGTAAGTAGAACCACTACTTTGGAACATAATTTTATTGGAGAAATGATTAAACTATCAATTTTGTTCCTAAAGGTGGTGCCAAAACTCCACTTCCCACAGTTATACAAGATCACGGCCTATTTGATAATATTCAACGTGTCATATTCGGTTCCGGCCTGAAATTCTGGCTGCATCGATTGTTATTTCTTGACAGCTTAAGTTATCTCAGTCATGGTCAGCTGAGTCTGTCTTTGGAAAGAAAATTTCTTGTCGATATTGATGACATTTTTGTGGGTGAAATTGGCACCAGAATGCGACCAGATGATGTAAAAGCACTGATTAGTACACAGGAGCGTTTAGCTAACATGGTTCCTGGATTTAAATTCAATTTAGGTAGTATCCATGATTGTATCAGTATAACTTTTATTGATGAATGTTGCTTACATACAGGATTCTCTGGTAAATACTATCATCATGGTAATAGCGAGGAAGATAAAGGTGATGATTTTGTCTTGGAACATGTGGATAAATTCATGTGGTTCTCACACATGTGGAACCATCAACAGCCACATCTATACGATAACTTGACACTTCTGATGGAAGATATGGTACTAAACAAGAATTTCGCGAAAGAAAAAGGTACAAAAAAAAGCGCTCTTGTGATTTTTATAAACCTCAATGCCATGTCATATTGCAGGTATTCCCATTGACTCTGGTTATTCCGTCTCACCTCATCATTCGGGGGTTTATCCGGTGCACGAACCACTCTACACGGCTTGGAAGAAAGTATGGAACGTTAGAGTCACATCCACTGAAGAGTATCCGCATTTAAGACCTGCTCGATTACGCAGAGGTTTTATCTATAAGAATGTAATGGTTCTACCGAGACAAACATGTGGATTATTCACGCATACCATGATGATTGATAGATATCCTGGTGGTCGAGAGAAACTTGATGAGAGCATACAAGGAGGAGAATTGTTCCAGACGATTGTTTACAATCCGGTAAGTCTTTTGCTGTTATATTTTATTGCAGGAGCAATAAAATTTTTGGCATCTAACTTGAAAGTTATATTTTCGAGCGGATTATACAAGATACTGCTACTTTAGCTTCGGTCTTCTACAGGGTGTTTCATTAATAATGGGAAATAATTAAACTAGGGAATCTTTGATTCAAAATAATAAGATTTAACCCAATTCACTTAGACTTAGACATAAAATATGTCTCCTGTCTGAGTTACAGAGTGTTTTATTTAATTATTTAAAAATGATTTTTCCCATTACTTTTAATCTGACTAATATTTATCATATTTGACAGGAAGTATAGACCATTGAATAAATAATAGAAAGGAAGGAGAATAATGCATTTTGACAGTTGACCGTGATGGTTCTTGCATATGGCTTCTTAGGTAACCAGTGACGTATCATAAAACGATTCGTCATTAAGAAAAAATGTTTGGTATACTTATTTTATATTTTCATGTACCTAAGGAATATCATATTTAATTATTTTCATTGTGCTTATAAAAAAAATATTAAATAAAACATGGTGTAGAAGTGAAAAAAAATGTTGATGCTATATTTTTTATGTCTACGCCCATGACATATCAATGTCACTGTTTACAATTTTATTGGAAATGAGATTTTGATTTTTTACCATCAAATAGTGAAAAACAGTCCCAAAAATAATGGAAAAGTACTTTCCTGTGTATTGATTAAAATATCAAATAGTAATGGCCCTAAATTACTCCCTTGAGGGACACCAGATGTCATTTGATTTTTTTTTTAATGAGAGTTACCAACTTTAATGTACTGCGGTCTTTGCAGTAGATAGGATTTGACAAATAGATATGCTTCTTCCGAGATGCCGTAATAGACTAATTTTTTTAGGAGTAAATCATGATCAACTTTGTCAAAAGATTTTGCTCAATCGGTATAAATTACGTCAAGTTGTTTACCCTGTTATATAGCTGCAGATGAAATTTCTGAAAAAATGCATAGATTTAGAGATTTAGATATTTTACCTATAACTCAAAAACACCGCCTTGATAAATACACATTAAAATTATGCAGCGTTATGTTTAATTTTAAATATCTCGAAAAATAATGGCTATCGTTAGGAAAGTAAGTATGTTATTTTTGCAAAAAGTTTGGGAGAATCGAAAAATTGTGCTAAAATGACAATTCCGCCAGTAACGTAGAATTTAGGAAGGGTTAACCTTTCACTATCCACTGTCATACGCCTCTGGTAGTAGCCAGAAACTTTTATTTACCATAATTTAGTCAGATTTGCAGTGTCTATCTACACTTCCTGCCAAATACGATGATTAGTCAAGCAGTTTAAAAGTAATGGTGAAAAATCATTTTTAAATTTTTCATTGTTAATGAAATACCCTGTATAACGCAGTTGTCGGTTAAGTTATGAGTGACGTAATGTTGTATTTTTTTAATTTCATGTCCTAGATTTTATTGCTTATTTTGGTATCACTTATGGTTCCCTACATGGTCCAAAAATTTTATTGAAATCCCTTTTCTGTGACAAAAAAACCTAAAAATCAGCCTTGCACCCGTGGTCAAAAATTAATGAAAATATAAAAATAGTTCATCGGTAATAAAATGACACGGGGTGCTCATTTGAATAACATCATAATTTTCTTGAATCATCTGTATTTTATAAATGTGTGAAACATAAAAAGTAAACTGAGAAGTTGTAAAAATGATGGCCACGTTTAATCACAAGAAGAAGAGATAAAAAAACGAACAAAATTGTTAACTAAGTTAGATTGAAATGATTATTGACTAAGTGTTCAAAATTGAATGTCAAATTTTACAAATTTTAAACCACTTTTTTTAAATTGGATTCCCTGTATTTTTTATGTCACCGGATGCAGAAATTAAAAACAAATATTTTTATAATCACAGTTGTGAACGCATTTAAAGTTTTATGCAGAAAACTTGTTTTTATCAACAATTCGAGTCGCCACTAGAGATGCAAGGGTGGCTACTGTTTTAATGAAATTAGGTTTTATCAATCCGTCAAGATTCTATTTTTACTTTAGTGAAGTAAAAGTCGATAAAATTTAGCTTATAATAAGAGCTTTCAGAAATTATCATATAAGGAATATGTCATACGAACCCTTTTTCGCAAGTTTACGTGGAGCAATATGCGGGACGATGTCATCCAGAAAATAGAACTTGGGTAGAAAATTTCTGGATGATATCGTGTTGGATAATGCTCTGACAGAAAAATTAATGTCATAATAGAAGCTACTTCCTAAAATGCTAGTTGCTACTGTTAAGTTTTCTGCATTTAACTTTAAATGCGTTCGGTACTGGAGATAGGGTTGGTATTAGAAAAATGTATGTTTTGTTAATCCTACATAATATGATATTGTAACGGGAATTATAATTACACAACTATATTATACACATTTATATCCACAGCATTACTGAACGCTTATATTCACTGTTCTCTGCACTAGTGTACTCACGCTCAGCTGACTAACTGTTCTGTGATTGACGCGGTTATTTATACTACCTAACCTCGAATCTCGATGCTTCGAATTGTTCTCGTGTGTTCTTTTCGTTGTTCTGGATTTCTAGGGTGTTCTTTTCGTTGTTCTGGAGTCTTGTGTGTGTGTGGGTGTATTTTATTATTGAGGTGAGTTTTCACGTTACAATATAAAAATATTCAAGGGGGTCCAATTTCAAATAAGAAAAATAAAGTTGTTTGAAATTTATAAAGTTTGTCAATAAATTAACGACACTATCAGAACTTATTCCAATGAGTACTATGTGTGACTTTATTACCGAGGTACTATTTAGAGTTTCAATATTTTTCTAGATAAGTGGAGCAGAACTGTTTTTTCCTGTTGAAATTTTGGGTATTATAATAAGCAATAAAATGTATGGCAAAAAATTTGGGACACCCCGTATAGTTCCAAATAATTTCCCGAAATAAGCCTAACGTTACAAATGAAGTTTGCAATATATCAAAGTCAAAACTTAAGAAAAAACTGAAATATAGAAGGCTTTAGCTGAGTTGCAGAACCCTGTATAGTTAGATAATGACATATTCCATACCTTTCCTACGAGACTATGGCCGTGTCCACAGCAGACACCTGTCTTGGTGGTGGAGTCTTGGACACAGCTTTAGTTAGCCGCTAACTCAATTGTCAAATTGACATTTTATGGTGATATTAAGAATAATTTTATATTGCATATAAATGTAATAACAAAGTTACAGTTTATATAGCAGTTCTGAATGTATGGTAGGTTAGGTTAAATTTCGGGTCCGCTAACTGTCAGTTATTCCAACAAAATATGGCCAAACGTCAGTCTCTATTGTAATATTGGCCATAGTCATGGAATTGTCAATGATCATGAGAGATTTGGTTGACTTGAAACAGTTAAGATGAAAAGTTTTCTTCTTTTCTTAAATAGAATTGATAAACCGGATGTTGTAAAAAATAGTGTATTTATTCTAATTGTAACCAAACGAACGAAACTGATAATAGTGGGACAAGCTTCGTTTCAGTGAGTTTGGCATAATATACCTAGTCTCGTGTTGTACTATCATAATTGTCAGATATTTTTCCTTCAACACCTTTCAAGCATAACCTATTATATTTTATTTCCAGATTAATATTTTCATGACACATATGTCCAATTATGGCAACGACAGATTAGGCCTGTACACATTCGAATCAGTGATTAAATTCATTCAGTGCTGGACAAACATTAAACTATCGTCAGCGCCACCTCTACAATTGGCTGAGAACTACTTCAAACTCAACCCAGGCGAGGCAGATCCAGTATGGGGCAATCCGTGCGACGATCATAGACATCAAAAGATTTGGTCGAGGAACAAATCGTGTGAATCGTTGCCAAAATTTCTGGTCATTGGTCCACAAAAGACTGGCACTACAGCCCTGTATACCTTCCTATCCCTGCATCCGGCAATAGCCAGTAATCATCCCAGTCCGACAACATTTGAGGAAATACAATTTTTCAATGCTCACAATTATCTGTATGGCTTGGATTGGTACATGGATTTTTTTCCGACGGAAGTGAATTCGACGAAATGGTATTTTGAAAAGAGTGCAACATACTTTGATGGCGAGTTGGTGCCACGTCGAGTGCATGCTCTACTGCCACGAGCCAAACTCATTACTATCTTAGTGTCGCCAGCAAAACGCGCCTACTCATGGTATCAGCATACGCGAGCTCATGGCGATACAGAGGCTAGTAACTATAGCTTCCATCAGGTTATCACTGCTACCGATACAGCACCAAAGGCACTTAGAGATTTAAGGAACAGGTAAAAAACAATTCCTCTACGAAATAATTATTCTTCCGAGTAAGAAATTATCGTAGTGGGACTGGGAATTCTAGATTTGACATATTTTCACGTCTTATAGCCCCTAAGTCATTGATTTCAGAGCATGCTTCCTATGGACACTGGGTTTAGTGTTGATCGCAATCTAACCTGATCTATAGCAACTAAGATTCATTGCCTGTATCTGCTTCTTATAGAATCTAGTGGTACCGGTACGTAAGGCTGCGTTTCCATTGAGGCGTTGACCAGCTGCAAAGCGAGGAGACGAATCACGTTGGTTGAAAATTAACAACAATTTATAACCAATGTGATTGGTCGATTTCTACAAGTCTCCTCTCCGCTATGTTCATATTCGCCTCAATGGAAACGCAGCCTTAAATGTTACATCGCTCGGAGAGATTTTACTATTAATCATTATACCGGTGTCCCAGTAAGGTCAGCGAGGTAGGATAATAGGAAAAAATCTTCAGTAAATCGGCTAAAATATTTTCAAGTTTCCAAAATAGCCGCTCGGTGGCGTAATTACCATGGTATAAATCAAAATTCATTTTTTCTCAAAAATCGTTATATTAACGTATTGTTTTAGTGCCGGAAATGGAGAGTACATGAAATTTTGCATAATTTTGGTCCTTATACCTTTTCCGTATTTTTGATTATAAGGGTGGAGGGAGCTGGGAAACAGTACTTTCTTAAATCGCTTTAATCTCCTAGACGCGTTATCCAAATTTAACGAGTTTAGTCTTGTCTGAAAGATAATTCGACGCTTATTTCAAAAATAAGGTCGGATGTGTTCGCAAGTTCATCATCAGTTTTCATATTTTTGTAAAAAATTAATGGCACGATACATTTTCGTGTGAAATTTTCGGTATCGAGATTATGACAAATGTTGAGGTTTCAGAGCTTTCTAAGTCTAATATGCAGTTACATTTTGCCGCGACTCGATATATTTACTCGTTTTTGAATTGTTGTAAAATGTTATCTCAAATGAAGCAAAATATTTATAGAGTGATTAAAAAGAAAATAAACAAAAATGTTTTTTTTTGAAAATAGCAAATCCGAAATATCAGCACATATTTGTTATCATTGCTTGTTATGAGCAGTGGCGTGCGATGCAATCTTATGTAACAGAAGTACACACAGTACATCACACACACTCTTTTTACTTAATTGTCCAACATTTTCTATGTTATCCCCGACAGCCGAAGTTGACGGTAGTTTCTTGTTCATGTCCGTATTATAAAAATTATTAATTCAATTAAATCGAGCCATTTAATTTTTTTACAGAAGATGAGAACTTAATATTGATTAATCAGCGCCCTCTGTAAATGTGTGAACATGCGAATACATCTGACATTATTTTTGAAATAAGCGTCGAATTATCTTTCAAACACGACTAAACTCGTTAAATTTGGATAACGCGTCTAGGAGATTACAGCGGTTTAAGAAAGTACTGTTTCCCAGCTCCCCCCACCCTTATAATCAAAAATATGGAAAAAGTGTAAAGACCAAAATTACGCAGAATTTCATGTGCTTTCCATTTCCGGTACTAAACAATACGTTAATGTATCGATTTTTTAGAAAAAATGAATTTTATCATGGTAATTACGCAACCTAGCGGCCATTTTAGAAACTTTAGAAAATATTTTAGCTGAATTTCTTCTAGCCGATTTACTCGAGTATATTTTTACTTTCCTACGCTACTATATAGTAGCTGTATAAGGAAAGTATTGTAATCGTGTGAAATTTTCGGTATCGAGATTTTTACAAATGTTGAAGTTTCAGAGTTTTCTAAGTCTAATAAACATATTTTCAGCCATTGGTCTGTCTGTCCGTCTGTCTGTCTGTGACAGCATTATCATGTGAACGGATCGGTGTATTTTGTTGCTTTCTTTTTTCTTTTGTTTGGTACAAATATCACTCGCCGGTGGCACTGAATGAGAATCCTGTATACACTGGGTGTTGAGCTATAGCCAAAAAACGTAATTTGCTCAAGACTATAGCGCGAAAACGGCTCTAACGATTTTTATTAAACTTGAATAAAGTATTCCTCTGAGAGCCCTCTTTACCACCCACATATAGCGCAATCTCTGAGAAAAAGCACAAAAAAAGTTATGCTTGAATAGAATTCCGTTTTTTCCACCTGTTTCTTCAGATTCTGGCTAAAAATTTCATCTTGCGAAAAAATTTTATATGACCATTGTTGTTTGTCTTGACATGCTGAAAACAATGAATGATAGCACGATTTGACCAGAGGATTTTTACTTTACTACCGCTATGCCGCTATTATCGTCGCTATGTAAGGAGAGTATTGTAATAGTGTAAAAAATTTTCATTCACTGGAATTTGCCTGCGAGCGATAGGAAAGTGGTGTGAATGGACACACCAGATTTTTTTTCGTAGTCATAGGGCTTACTGTTTCCCTGTTATCCTACCTCGCTGACCTGGGACACCCGGTATGTTTCCGTCACCTCTGTAATCTTCAACCTTTGCTTGTAAGCTAATATACCTCCAGTACAAAATAGTGTATAATAGATCGCCGATCAAAAGACATACCATGTACACATGACTCGTTATTTCAATGGTTTGGAAAACCACATCATAATAAATCTCATTTTTTACAACCAGCTATCAATAACAGATTTCATAACTTAAAAATCCATAGAAAATAACTATTCCAAAATTTACTCAATAAAGAAAAAATCTTTCGGACGTTTCATAGGATAGATGTAAATTGTCCACCAAACTTTTAATTATGGGTTGTATCCCAAGTCCAACAACTGTTTTTTTATCGTTTTTGCACTTAATAAAAGTTGGTAAATTGTTAACCGTGCAGTTTACATCGAGAGACAAGTGAACACTATTAAAATTATTACAATAATGTTAGATTCTGTGTGATTGTCAATAACATAAGGTTTGGAATGTATAAAATTAGACGATTTCCTAGTGCAAGGCAAGTCCTCAATAATAATTGTGAATGGTTTTAAGTTTTAAGTAAAACACATGAACTATTTTTACTTTTTAAAAATGGAAATGTATTTGCCACAACTAAAAAAAGATAGTGAATTAGTGCGGAAGACAATTTACCTAAATGAATCAGCTACCTGTCTGCTAAAAAAATTATATCTACTCACTGCTGAAACTACTGGAGCTAGAAACATGACGGTATTCTTTTTTTTTGTACGGACTGGTCATTTGAGGGTGTCTCATTCCCGTCCCCGTACGAAGATGCGGGCACCAGCCTTAATATTTTTTTTGGCTCTGCTTCTGCAAAATATGTAGCTCTTCTTCATTAACAAATTTTAATTTTAGAAATTCATCTAAACATAACTAAAATGTTTCCAACAGGTGTCTTAATCCTGGAAAATATGCTCAGCACTTGGAGAGGTGGATGTCGTATTTCGCACCGCAAGCTCTTCACATTATCGATGGTGAGGAATTGAAGAGCCATCCTGTTGAGGTGATGAATGAGTTACAGAAGTTTCTAAAAATAAGTCCGTTCTTCAACTATACCGAACATTTAAGGTATGTCATGGTACTTAAATTTGAATACACTATTGCACTTAAGTATTGCAAAAAAATAGTATAAAAACTATTTCTGCATAAAAGGACTTAAGGTTACAAGTGCCGGTAGCTCTTCATGATGGAGAAAAACAAGCTGCTACCACTGAAAGGTTTCGGCCAATTTCTAAAGTTTCGCGCATAATCTCATATTTTTGTGAATGACGTAATTTGTATAATAAGTAGTATCAAATGATGGATATCAAGCTTTTCTACACTACTGGACAAAAAAACTGGACAAAGAAAATTTGGTTCAAATTCAATCATGAATCTGATCTAACAATGAGCTTACGATAATTTAGAGTGAACCTTGTGTTAAACAGGGTGGAACCAAAAGCTGTTATTTTTTCCAGATTTGTAAACACTCGGTGGATACATTTTCAGGCAAAATTATCTGTCTTTGTATGACATTTTTCGTTTTGATTCACATCTATAGCTTAATTCTTGAAGGAGATGCAGATTAAGGAAAAATATACAATTTAGCCACTCGAGGATTTTCAATATTTTCTGGTTGGCAAGTTACGGACAAGCCTATTTAACATGTCATGCTCGATCCTGTTTAGATCAGGGCGTCGTAGAGGCCAGTCTAATGATGAATATCCATTTCATACAGATATTCATTGAACATTCGTGTAACATGAGACCTGATATTCAAGATAAACGCTTACTAACAAATTGTGCGAAAGGAATGACGTGGTCTGATAAACAATCTTCGGTTAGCAGTTAAGGTATTATTTTTGATTAAAACAATGTTTGTATGTTCTGTTATTGTCGCCAACTGCATATTTTTTTAAATCTGTTTTCTTCTAAAAACTTTACGGATATCAGTCTAAAATGTAAATGTTAAGAAACATTTAGTTTCACACTATATAACACTAGATTTATTACAATTTTCCTGAGCGAAGTATAAGATAAAATTCAGGATGATATCGCCCCATCTTGACCAAAAATGATCAAAACCTTTAAAACTGAAAAAAATATCTAATTCTGAATTTGAATTAAATTTTTATTGTATGTTTTTTGCCAGGGGTGTAATACCGTTCTCATAAATTGACCATAGTAAAAAATTGCAATGCTTTTGTTGTCCTACTTTTTTATTCAATAATCAATATGGTTCTTTTGAAAAAAAATTAAATAAACAATATTAGCCAATGAACATATTGCAGGTGAATGAATGATATTTGTTTCTTAGGTTTGACCCAAAGAAAGGTTTCTACTGTCAAGTTATCAATGGAGATCATACGAAATGTCTTGGTAGAAGTAAAGGCAGACAATATCCTCCTATGGAGGAAAAGTCACTGAAGTACCTGCAACGCTATTACCTTAGCCATAATACAGCTTTAGTTAAGCTATTTAAGAAAAATGGTATCAGAGTTATACCGAATTGGTTGAAGGATGATTTGTCAGATAAAACTGATCATGAATGAATTGAAAGTTAATTATGATGCTCATTGATAAAGCGGATAATATAGCTTCTTTTATGAAATCAAAATATGTATATAATATGTTTACTAAGTTTATTTTTATACTTGTACTTAAGCTTCCTAAATTATTTATTTCATTTGTTCATAAGTAGCTTTAATAATATACGACTCGTTGATTTCATAGTAAATAATGCACATATCATGAATTAAATAGCAATATACGACGGAACTCGATGATGATCTTTCATTATGTATATTTTTTTTTTCGGTAGATTAGTGAAATTATGAAGGAAGATTTCCAACGACACATATTTACATCACATATGAAGAAAATACAAAAAGAAACATTCCATAAAATAAAAGCCCAACCTCAATTTTATTATTCTAATTACTTGCCAGCAGATCATTTTGATTAGAAAGCAGCCTAAATATTTTTTTTACATTTTTAACACTAATCATTCATTTATTAATAAATCTAATGACTGAGATTGAACCACTATAACAAGAATTAGATAAGATATAACTAGGCCTCTCGGTTTATAGAGGGGCGAATTGAAATTCATGCAATAGCATTATCTCTTGCGTCCAACTATAGAGCTTAATACTTAAGATTTTTGTGTTGTGTATACGTTATATAAAATATTTCTATAATCGATGTAAAAATAACGTTTAGCCTATTCTATGTTCGTAAATGGTTGAAACCAATGAATGGGAATTGTTATGAAAGACTCTTGAGAACAAGAATTATGTGTTGTCATTGAATCAAGATCATAAAATTCGTTAGAACTTATAAAATATTATAACGGTGCATTTTTTCATATAGGCCAGGCTATAGAGAATTTCAAACATTATTTGTCATTCGCCTATTTGCAAAATCAAAATATTGTTTTGCCTATATTTAAAAAATTGAGAGTATTACAGTACCTCTATGAGATAATTCGAAGAAAATGAAAAATAATTCAAAATGATACTCTAAAAGTCTTACTGTCAACATGCTTCCAGGAAGAAAAAAACAAGAACACTAAAAATTTCGATTTTTTGAACATTCGTTTCTAATGCCTGTTGTATTTCAAGCATTGGGCGAATGTAGAATAATAATTTAAACCCTTGATGGCCGCTGCTAGACTTAGGTCTTCCTCATGGCTTTCCAGTTGTATATTTTGAGATGCATGGATCCAGTTTTCGACCCATGGACCTAAACGGAGGAGGCATACAATTCGACTGCTTTTTTTTGGTGCGCACTATATATAGTAAACGTACTCTGATTTTGATGATTTTCATGATTCATTAGAAAGAGGAGACTTGAAAAATGATCCAATATTCATAAAAACTCCAATCCGAAATCTCTTTTTCGCAAAAAAACCGTGTGGAGTGGGCAATTTCTCTTCAAAATCTGAGGCGGCAGATTTAAAGATAAGACAATATCTGGAAACGTTTAAATTAAACATTTTTTCAAAAGAGTTACGGTTTTCGAATTACAGCAATATTAAAATTTGAAATTTGTGTATTTCGAAAATTGAAAATCTGAGACTTCAAAACTAAAGACCAGATTATTTGTAGCATCATTTAAATTGAACATTTTTTTCCATAGTTTCGGTTCTCGAGTTATAGCAGTGGTAAAGTTTAAAATATGCGTATTTCCGCGACGATGTTTTTATTATATATCTGAGTAAAAACTAGTACAAGCAAAGAATATGGTAATAGGATAAGTAGGTACTATCTTTGTTGGTATAAGTCAACGTTCAACGATTTTCATGACTAATGTTACACTCAAAAGTGTGAAATAAATATTTGTTACAATAAATTGAACCGTTTTTTTATTTGTTGGTGCACTGGAAAATACAAAATAAATAATAACTCTATTGGTGCTGGTACTTGTGAAGTTGGTGCCAAGAGTCTTCTATTTAACAACAATTGCACAACTTCAAAATTACCAGTACTAATAGAATAATAATTATATTGTATATTTCAGTGCACCAACAAATAAAGTCGGTCCAAATTAAATATCGTTGGTTTATGACATCTCCTTTTGTAAATGGATCGGGATTTATCAGTACTCGTTGTCGGCTTTATTTAGTTTGTGGCAAAAATAACTCTTTCACAATGCTTAGGATTTCATCTTGAATTGAGGAAATGTTTTTCTGTTTGATTATTGCGGATTTGCTTTCGTGAGTCAGTTGCAGAATACTCTTATACATCTATTTTTTAATGATACACAATCAACTGATTGCTCGACTTGTAAGCCGTTACTAGTAAATAACTCCTTAGAGCAGTGCTGACAACAACTGCTAGCAGGGCAAACTCCCCGACCGCGATTGAATTACATCAAAAACTGTTATCTGAAGAAAAAATTAAAACAACTTTTTTAATCACTCACTCTTGCTTAAACGGGTATCGTACCGGTACGGGAAAAAAATCAAAATTACCTAAAAATTCCAAGGCTTTTCCCAATGAATAATCTTAGGGAGATGTTAAAGGAAAAACTTTTCATTTATTTTCTTTAGTCTGATCAATATTTATTTTTCTCATTGAAATATCATTGAAATTTTTGTGAAAAATGATGGCGAGATAAGACTTTCCATCTGCAGAGATTACTCAAGAGACTATTGCATGTCTGCTCATAATTATAGTAATAACTAGTTCATATTTAACTCTGTAGTCTGGCCTTCTACACATGTTCCAACGGCAGGAAAAGTAAGGAAAAAATGTATGAAGCAATTCACTGCAGGACGAAGTTGTCGGTGTCTAATTTGCTAGATAACTATTAATTAGGAATTGTATAGAAAGTAAAAAATAATATTCTAGCTATGAATTATTCGCATACATATCTATTGACTGAGTATAAATTTTTGTGCGTCTAAATATACCCTCAACCACCACTGTTAAGGTGCACATAAAGAAGTAAGGTATTTGATGGTGCTTTAACTAACACGTATTCGATTTTGAGTGACCGTTTATTTTTATTACAAGTCATGTAACACAAGTTTTCTAACAGGTTACAAAATACCATTGTAGTCAATATGTAGATAATAATCAAATAACGCAATTATTGTTGTAAATATAAATAACTGTTAACTGTGCCATTTTTTGTAAATACATGTATATTTAAGTTGTAAATGATTTAATTGTCGCGTAGTTATGTTCGACTTTAAAAGCCTAATTGTTTTATTTATTGAATAAATAATGATAACTACTGATTTTTTTGTAGCAAGATTACCTTTGTTTTAGCTAATTATTGCGAAGCAAAAGAGTCTATTGAAAATAAAGTTATTGATTACCAATGTTGAAATTCCAATGTTATTTCTTGTGATTATATAAATACCTGATTCACTTATCTATATGTAAATATTCGTCACTGATATAGTTGTTAAAAAGACGTAAATCTGACAATAAAAAAAATATCTACAGAATCTTGTTTTATTTACAATACAATATGAATGTATTGTATAGTTGAGTACTGTCAACCCAAATATTAGTTAACATCGAAAGGAAACCTATTATCTAAAATCCAGCAGCCAATTTCTGCAAATAATTACCTTCTTATAAATATGACTTTGGAGTTTTTCAGAGGTGACCTTTTTACCTCAAATCCAACACAACGAGCCGGGTAGGGCCGGGATACGGGACTTCAAACTATGGAAATAGGCTCCGATTTGGAACCGCGAAAGTCGGAAACTTATATCAAACGGGAAAATTGGCACAAGTAAGCAGGATCCTACTCGACACTCGATAGTGTGAGACTCACCAGTCCATAGCCTGGTATACTCACTAAAACCACAACCCAGTCTAGGTTTGGCTGAATACTACTAATCTCCAGCGACACTTAGGCCGGTTGGCCTATTGTATCTAACCACAAACTTGCGAGATGGAAATAATACATGCAAACACTTTCCGTATTCCACCATCCACAGATGATCAGATAAATGAAAAAGGCCTAGAAATAACTAAAGAAGAATTTATTTATGCAATAAAGGCACAGAAAAACGGAAAAGCTACCGGTCCCGATAAAATCAACGTCAAAATACTTGGACTAATCGCAAAGAATGAAAGCAAAAGCTTAGACTTCTTAACATTACCACAGACAATCTATTCCAACAATAGATTGTCTGTGACATTACGTTTGAATAAGATTTATAACACAGGAAAAATACCATCAGACTGGCTAAAGTCAACATTTGTAACGCTATCAAAAAAAACTAATTCCTCACAATGCAATGACTACCTGATAATAAGTCTGGTATCTCTCGTTTTTAAAACTTTTCTCGGTATTATCCATATACGAATTTACAAGAATGCGAATATCAGATGGATAACACTAATTTCGGATTCCGAAAAGGACTGGGAATGCGGGAAGCTCTTTTTTCCTTGAATGTATAAAGATGATTGAAATTCTGAGTAGAGTAAATTTTATTGACTACATTCACATACATATATGATGTTCGTAGCAGGTCACTAAAAAGCCGAATTTAAAAACAATGATATAAAAGATAAAAAAAATACTAAGAAAACATTAAGAATATAATATACCTACTGTAACGGGAATTTATGTTAAAACTGGGTTCGATTTATTTTCACTTATTTATTTATACCAATAACTACACGACTATAATCACATTTATATTCGCACTATATTTCTTGGACTATAACGACTTTCTACTGTCTATGTGATCTATGAGCTATATCCGATTGTGATCTATGACTGGCTATCTATCACTAAATGACTATCTTGTCTATGCCATCAGCCTTATATATCTAACCTAAAAAGCTCTAGATGATTCCAGTGCTGTTTTCGTTGTTTCTGGAGGTTATTTCTCAATATATGGCTTCAAGAATAGACCAGGACTTATTCTGGTTAACTCTGATGTCTCCCGTGTTTTCCGGAATGTGCATTGTGTGTGTAGTTTATTATTCGGGTAAGTCTTCACGTTACACTGCACACTCCTTAGCATCTGATCGTCCCGATCAGAATCATCCTTGGTAGTACCTTGCTGGATTTCCGTTCCATGGTGGAATCTGCACTTGGTTCCTGCCAGGCAAACACCCTTGTTGAAGAAGTAACAGTCTATCGTCTTTCCCGAGTACACTCCTTTTGGATTGAAGCAACACACGGTAATCTGCACACCAGCGTCCTGGAAGATGTATTCGATCATGCTCCTTACAATCTTCCAATCTAGCCCGTCCAACCCGCAGCCTATTTTCGGAAGACCCAACTTCTTGATGTCATAATTCCTGACTTCATTCCTTAGGCTCTTCAGTGCATGCCAGAGATCCTTGTAAGTGGGTTTTCCTCTAGACATCTTCTTCGTAACCAAATAGAAGAGGTTCCGATTACCATCTGCTAGTGGCAGAACTTTTCCTACTCTTGGTCGTTGGGCTGACAATTCATCCAGTCTTCCAAACTTCCTTTTAAACACTAGAGCAATTCCTCGGCCCATACGTAGATCCTCCGCTACACAATGGGCAATAGAAACGTCGGCTGGTAGTTTAAAAAGGTCTTGTTGAACCTCAACTGTAACACCGAGTCTGACCTTCTTCCGATCCGCGTAGTTGGACATGAAGTCGTTGAAACTGACATTTCGCTCCTCAACGTTCTTTTCTTGAAGAGCCACTCGTGCTCCCTCCTGGTTGTTCGATCCAGCGTATGGTGCGAGTCGGTTTATGTGCACCACTCTAGGTTTTCCCCTTGGTAACTTTCGGATACGATATATGACGTCATTTATCCTCTTCATAATTTCAAATGGACCTTCCCATTGCTTTTGGAGTTTGGGACAAAGGCCTCGACGTCGTTGGGGATTATACAGCCAAACCAGGTCCCGCACGTTGAAGACTCCATCAGCTGATCGAATATTTTAGTGGTGCTTCATTCGATCACAGGCAAGCTGGATGTTCTGTCTGGCTAACTCATGGACTTTATCCATTCTGGCTCTCAATTAGTCGACGTATCCTTCTCCTGCGACACTGTCCTCGGTAGGTCTACGGCCAAATTCCAGATCACAGGGTAGGCGTAATACATGCCCCAGCATTAAACTAGCAGGAGTCTGACCAGTGGTTTCATTCACTGCCGCCCGATAGGCCATCAGGAACAAATGCATGTACTGGTCCCAATCTCGCTGATGTTCTGAAACAGCCTTAGAGAGGTGCTTGCCCATGGTTCGGTTCATCCTCTCTACCATTCCGTCCGATTGAGGATGCAAAGGGGTCGTTCTGGTCTTGTTCGCACCTATTAGTCTGCACACATCTTGGAACAGGGCTGACTTGAAGTTTCTTCCTTGGTCCGAATGGATTTCAAGAGGAACGCCAAAACGTGAAAAGAATTCTTTCACCAACACCTCGGCGAAGGTCGATGCTTCTTGGTTAGGGATTGCGTACGCCTCTGTCCACTTTGTGAAATAATCCATGGCTACCAGGATATACTTATTCCCATGGTCCGTTTCAAGAAACGACCCCGCAATATCCACAGCAACTCGCTCCATGGGACTCCCAACATTATAGTGCCTCATAGGTGTCCGCTTTCTGCCAAGTGGTCCAATGCAGGCTGCACACACTTCACACTCATGGCACCACTGTCTCACATCTTCTTTGCAATTCAACCAATAGAATCGCTCCCGAACCTTCTGCAGAGTCTTGATGATTCCAAAATGCCCACCCGAGGCTCCATCATGTAGCTGACGTAGTATCTCCGGCACTTTGCTTCTTGGCACAACTAGTTGTAATCTACATTCAGTGCCATCTTCAGACCTTCAGACTCAAAGGTTCTATACAGCAGATCATCTCTTAACACAAAAGATTCCCATTGACTCCAATATGCTTTCACTTCAGGGCTTCGTAAGCTTATATCCTGCCAAGACGGCCTCTCCTTACGGCGCATCCACTCCAAGACCTTTCTCAAAAATGGGTCATTCTCTTGGGCCAGTTTCATTTGTTCGGGCTGCCACTCCTCATTCTCTACGGTTGTTCGTCATATAGGGTAAAGCTTCTCTTCCATCTTCGAGCAGTGGGTGCAGTTATAGTTGGTCTTATCTTCTGGATAAGGCATCTGCGTTTCCATGAACTTTTCCTGCCCTGTGCTCGATGTCATAGTCATATTCCTGAAGACGTTCTAACCATCTTGCCACTTGTCCTTCAGGATTACGGAATTGCAGGAGCCACTTCAACGCTACATGGTCAGTTCTAACTAGAAAGCGGCGACCATACAAGTACTTATGAAAGTGTTCGCAGGCTTTCACTACTCCCAACAGTTCCCTTCTGGTAACGCAATAATTCCTCTCCGATTTTGAAAAAACCTTGCTGAAGTAGGACAGCACCAATGGCTGTATTACTGGCATCTGTGTCCAATACGAATTTTCTTCCGTCATGCCTAGGATAACCCAAGATTGGTGCGCTGATGAGAGCTTCTTGCAGTTGTTCGAAAGCTCTCTGACACTCGTCATTCCAGGAATATTCTTTGCCTTCTTCTGTTAACTTAGCTAAAGGTTTAGCGATGTTGGCAAAACCTTTCACGGACCGTCGGTAGTAGGTACACAAGCCCAGAAAACTTCTAATCTCATGCTTGCCCTTGGGAATAGGCCATTCCTTAATGGCTGTTATCTTTTCTGGATCTACCGTGACGCTATCCCCAGATATCTTACTTCACGTCGGAACAGATAACATTTCTTAGGACTCAGCTTCTGGTTGGCCTCACGTAATCGTTGGAAAACTTCTCTTAAATTCTTCGAGTGTTCCTCAAATGATTTTCCCACCACGATTACGTCATCCAAATACACTAGGCAGGTTTGCCATGTCAGTCCTCTCAAAACTGCTTCCATGAGCCTCTCAAATGTAGCGGGAGCATTGCATAGTCCAAACGGCATCACAGTGAATTGCCAGATCCCTGATCCTATCGAGAAAGCAGTCTTTTCTCGATCTGCGGAATCCATCCCAACTTGCCAGTATCCACTTTTCAGATCTAGTGTAGAAAACCATCGTGACCCAGAGAGAGTATCTAAGGTGTCATCTATTCTGGGTAACGGATAACTATTCTTCTTAGTGACTGAATTCAGAAGTCGGTAATCTACACAGAATCTTGAAGAACCATCCTTTCTCTTCACGAGCACTACTGGCGAGGTCCATGGACTATTTGATGGCTCAATAACTCCTTGTTTGCTCATTTCTTGAATAATTTTCTCGGCTTCATCTCTTTTGGCCAATGGAAGTCTTCTTGGCTGCTGTCTTATTGGCTGAGCGTTCCCCGTGTTTATTTTGTAACTATACTTGTTTTACCTTTGTATTCTTCTTCCATCGCAAATACGTCCTGGAATTCCACAAGCATATCTCTCACTTTTCGTAATTGTTTCTCGTCTAAGTCCTGGACAGTCTTGATGACCACATCAATCAGCTCTTTCGAATATCTGGTCCTGGATGGTTTACTAATCGTTCTTATAGAGCATATCGCTGATACAGGAACACAATTTCCAACCATATTTCCCTTGCTCAACTTGATGGGGCTCTGCTTTAGATTCATTACTCTGACAGGAATGACATATCCTACTCGAACAAGAGCTTTAGCTGTCAGAAATTCCTTATTATTCATTTCTTCTACCAGTCTCAGACCAGATTTGCATTATCCGTCCGGGTTGGTCATCAATATTTTTTCACTATAGCCGGGTATTATTACATCACTAGTCATTATTAATCGGACATCTTCGTTATCCTCGTGAAAGGGCAGTTCTTCATTGTCGACCTTGCTTGATGCTGATCTTGCCAATGCTGATGGTCAGGCTCGCTTCACCATTTGTTCTTATTGTCTCTCCAGTCGCTGTTCTGAGTTGGACTTTTGTTGGTAATATCCGGGAATGATCTGGATCTGGAGCTCTGGTCTGGCTATTGTTCTTGTTGCTCCGGTGTCTATTAGGAGTGTTCTGTCTTCTCCATTGATTTGACCATTGATGTTTAAACTCAAGGCTCCGCCAGAAGATGACACATTGACCGTAATTACTGGGGCACTATTTCTTCAGGTCTACGATTGCCCCCTCAACTCGACCCCTTCTAGTTTTCCGACTGTGCAACCTTTTTCTTACAACTGCGGTGTAGGTGTCCTAGCTCACTACAGTTCCAACACCTTGGCTCTCTCTTCTTTGATTGCGCCCCCGTAACTAGCTTCCTTATCATTTCTAACAGGGACTCTCTGTTGAACTGACCTTCTTCCTCGATTGCTCTTAAACGGTGCCCTCGGGAAGTTTGGCTTGCGGCTTCATGCTCCAAAGCCATAGCTAGTGCTTCTTCTAGCAATTTTGGCCTGGCCAGCTTCAACGCCTTCTGCAGCTCGCTCTCCCTCAATCCATTTACAAATGTGTCCACCGCAATTTCATCAAGGAAGCTATCGGCAGCTCTAGGATATGCTAGCCGCACAATACGAGCTACTTCCCCCTCGAATTCTTGCAGACTCTCATTTGCATGTTGCACCCGAGATCGTAATTGTGCTTTGTATACTTTGTTACGGTCTCAAAATCCTTTTATACTCGAATATCGTAGATATATATGCATATATACTTTCCAAGGAAAGGAAACAACAGAATCGGTTAAATAGTTATTATCAATAATACGTACAATCACGTTCGATTGATTCCGGAGATAATAACGAGAGTGTAGAGTTGGGATCTGAAATAAACATTATTAGTATATATGAGAGGGTTGAATCACTCTGTACTGTACTCACCCTGTAAACCCGAATAACACAACAAAGGGGTTTTCCTGGGCCCAGCTGTTCCTCTATTGGAGTCCTAGCTGCATTCCAACGATCGTCCAGTTATGTCAAACTGACCTTTTCCAGTCCTGTAAAGTATGCTTATGATCACTCTGAAGGATTTTAATTAGTCATACCTTACCTGATTGATATTCACCGAGCACTTCCAACATATTGAAGCCCAGATGAGTCCAACTATTCCACACAAGCCATAATTACTCTATGCAAGCCATTGTAAACATGTCAATCGTTATCTATCATAAGTCAATCAATCATGTCATGTCAAGTCATTGTCAAGAGAATCTTCGAGAATTTTCTGGCAGAGGGATCGCGCAATTTCCAAAACAAGAGAGGTTATTTGAGGTCCATGTGACTGGCTCAAAAATCGCTATTGCGGATTAAATTTAGCCTTACTTCTTGGAATTTTTATCGAGGATATATAGATCTCGTGGAGATCTACACATTTGTGGATTCGAGTACTCTAAAATTCCATTGGCAATCACTGCACCTATTTCTTAAAGGCCGCACAACATCCAAGGTACGTTCAGATCTCTAACTGCTAATTATTCTAGTATCTTTCTTGACACTACTAACCTGGGTAATCAGTATTTCGTAGGGTTGCTTTGCCTGACACTACTATCTCTTCCAGGCCTTCTTTTCTTTTCTTCTCTTCTCCTCTTCTTTTCTTCCTATTTTCTTCTTTCACCATCACTTCAACCTCACTCTGCTGCTACGCTCGGGTCGGCCCGGACGAAGCCCAGTAAGTACTTCAGGTACGGAGAGCTGAAGCCCAGAACAACCTCCTTCACCATAGGGACCCGGTGCACCGGACTCCAGACCTGTTCTGCACGACACCCACCGAGCGACGGAGCTAACAGATAAGCCTTAGAATAAGAACAACTGCCAAAGCCCGATAAATTCAATCGTTATATCATCTACGGCCGTTGCTTGTTTATTTCTTTGCATGGTAGGGAAGCTTCAGAATATAAACTGCTTTACTCCTCAATACTGCCGTTCCCGCTCTGTAAGCTTGCAGGATCCTACAAGTAGGGAGTTTATTGTTAAAATTACGGCCTTTATAGTGAAGAGTTGATAGGGACACTTACCTTATAGTAAATTGTATAAGCACCGCCATTACTATTTGGCCAAATTGTCATTTTGGCACTATCCGCCCAACGCTGAGCAGCAATACATCTTGGATACGCATCCTTGTTTTATTTCAAGCACAACTCACCCCGTTTAGCCGTGCTATAGAACAACCAACCAGTGTTCCCACATAAACATGTGTAAATTTCTGTAGATGGCGTTTCAGATTTCTTTAGATTTCTTTTCTTTCACTGCGCATGCGCACTGTGGACTGCGAATCCATAGAACTAATGACAAAAGCTTAACCATAGACATATAAAGAAGCTCAACAGTAAGTGTTTGCCTTGGAGGAAGGGTAGATTCAGTATACATACGACAATCACTTATCTATGGTGTAGATCTTCGTTGTAGCCGTAGATAAATTGTTCCTTCCTTATTCAACAACAACCACGTTTATTCCATCCTAATTGTATTTTGAATTATATCAATATAAAACAATTAAATGCCGCATTTGCAGATTTATGAAGCTGGCGTTTAATTTAAAAGTAACGCTCAATAACAAACAATTTCTGAAAACCTTTCTCTTGGCAGAGAAATTCAAAATTGAGCATACCAATTAATAACTCAGATTTACTCATAATGCGTTATGATCATAAATAATGTCTTATATCGAAGACCGAGAACATATCTGTAAAGGTAAGTAACAAAATGTATACCGCTGATTGTCATAAGAATGTAAACGAGGCAAAGAACACAAACTGCATTGGTGTATAAAATAAAGTTAGGCGTTAGGTTGTTCATGCAACATGTCTGACATAGAGTGTGTAGAGTATAGCCTGCGGTACTCATCTTGGAGGTAGTTTTCTCTACACATCACGCTATACCTTTTCATTACATTCGTAGCAAATTGGGTTGTTTTCTTCAGATATCTTCGAAATTCTGAAAAATCTTTGATAATACCATAAGAATTCTTATTTCTTAGAGGTCCTTGAAATTCTTTAGAATTAAGAAAATTCTTAGAGTGTGGCAACACTGCAACCAACCACCCAATTGTTACTACCACTTTCGAAATCAAAGTGAAAGTAGAAAACGGGTAGCAACAAAGTGGCGCCCAAACGTTGGTTAAGATTCGGTGTTTGTTTACATGGCTGCTGCGCTGGCGTGTGGACGAGATGCTGCCAATGGTCGTGAGATTGGCATATATATATTATAGGTTTATTTGAATTTCTGAAGTGAACTATTTATGTAGTGATTGAATTCGTATGGATTAATATTCAACGAATTGATTTTTTTTTTGAGCTAGATTCTCTCAATTTTGTTAGTACACTAACTCAGATTTGTACTTATTCTTGATAGTGTTAATTTTCATTTAATTTGGATGTGGACGGTGATCCACGTTACAGATTCTCTCGGGTAGAGATTCAATTATCTAATTAGAATAATTCAATTTTAGTGAATAAATGGTTGTATATATGTAGGTAAATATATGGTACGTAAATTCGTGAGGGTATTTTGTAGGTTTGCTATTTCCATACGTATTTTTTTAGTGGAAGTTGAGATTTAGTAATATATTGACTTAGACTTTGGTTTAGCAGTTGAACTTGTTCTGCATTTATAGGTACATTTTTTTTTGTTTTTCCTTTTTTTGGAAGGGTCGGGTTGTTATAAGCATTTAAGTTAACTTCATTTTATGATGGAAGTGAATCGATTATTAGGAGATGAGCTTACCTACGAGCTATATATTCGCGGACTACCAGTTGCTAATACAGTTGCGGAAAAGCGGTCTAACCTTCGACTATTTCTAAGGCAGGAGAAACAGGAAGGTGCATCAAGCTTTCCGAATGTTTTTCTTGATGCGGAAAGGGAATTGTCCACCTGTGGACGTAAATTAGAAGAGCTGGAACTAGCTATCATAGAATTCGATCCGGAAAACCGGGAGAACGAATTTCGACGTATTTTTAGTCGGCTACTGCACATCTCCTCTCGCTTGAATCGCTTCACGGGAAGAGAGGTAGACGAAGAAATAGCCAGACTGAGATTGGTTACGAAATGTTCCCGCTTAATTGGGGATGTCACCTTGAAGAACGACGGTAGGAATATCAGCCTTCATCCAGAGGGGGAAGAGTGGAAGGCGAGAACAACAGTTGGCGACAATACCATTCCTTTAAGCCAGGCGGATGCTCCCAATGCGATGGAAGGTAGACGTAGGAGGCAGTCTTCTGATTCACGGCCTGGACAGGAACCATCTATACTTGATAGTCCAAATCCTCCAATTCTTCCAGTCGTGGATAACAGAGAGAACACAACGGTGGTGCACGATTTGATTGTACTAGAGGAATCAATACCAAGAGAGACCGAACCAATCCAGCAAATCGCCTCGCCACCAAGGCATCACACAGCCCTTCATGCTTCTTCAATGCATTCCCAGCCGAATAAAGCTAGTTCATACACTCACTTCAAGTCGCAAATCCACCCTCCCACAAAGTCAGAGTATTATCGTCTTCTAGGAAGTGGAACAGATGTTCCACAGACTAGGTCCAACACACAAGTTTATTTCTCTTCTATGAGGCCAGAGGCTACGCACACCTGCTACGATGATACCTCCGGATTCTGTCTTCCCGATTGTACCATTCCTATGGAGCGCCTACACGTGTCGCCCCGACAAGGTAACATTATCAGCAGAAGTGAGGAATGTCGGTGGAAGGACGTCAGTAGATGGAATATACGTTATAATGGGAGAACTAGCGTAAATGATTTCTTGGAGAGGATCGAGGAAATGCGAATTGCACGTGACGTATCGAAGTCCCAGCTCCTGCGGTTTGCTCCAGAAATTTTCGGTCAAGATGCCCTCTTATGGTATAGGACAAGAACATTCACTGATTGGGACGACCTCGTGGAACAATTAAAGGAAGCCTTTCGCCCCTATGACTATGAGTACAGTCTTTGGGAGGAGATAAGACGTCGTACGCAAGGAACTCAGGAGAAGGTTTTGACGTACATTACAGCAATGGAAAATCTCTTCCGGAAACTTGTTCAGATTCCCGACGAGAAGTCTCGAATTAATATAATTAGGCGAAACTTGCTTCCTCACATCCAGACCCAGCTCGCCCTACAAACAATACCTACCATAGTAGAGTTAACTCGACTTAGCCGTTTGATAGAGGAAACGGAGCTGAGGAATCAAAGATTTATTCCCCCTTCCACGGCATATAGAAGTCTCTTGGAACCCGAACTTGCTTATAGGAAGCCTCAACCACAGCAACTGCAACAAACACACACGGTAGCAACTATTCGCTCGGAGGAGACTAGCTCTAACTGCAATCCAGGAATCTCCAATCTAACTAAAACAACACTTTCAGCAAGATGTTGGAACTGCGGCAGCTCAGATCATAAATTCAGGGCGTGCTCGCAACCTCGCAAGAAGTTCTGTTACAAGTGTGGGCAAGAAAATGCCTTCGCGAGCTCGTGTCCTCGATGTCAAAAAACGGGGCAAGAGGTCAACAGTAAGCCGGCTGTCGACCGAACCCATCAACCCGGCTGAACCTCCTAGAGTCGTGCTGGACTATGTGTTGGCGCATGCCAAAAATGATACGAGGCCGTATCTGAGGGTCTCTTTGTACGGTTGTCTCCTCCTCGGTTTACTTGACAGTGGCTGTACGAGCACCATTATTGGCGGCCCTGGCTGGAGTATGCTTCAGTCTACTTGCCGGCTGAAGAAGACCGAGCAACGTAGCTGTACGGTCGCGAACGGCCAATCATGTGCTGTATTGGGGACAGTGGCTGCACCGTTTGAGTTATTCGGGCGAATCAGAGTGTTGGAGGCTTTGGTAGTACCGACCGTAGCCCATACGTTGATTTTAGGAATGGACTTTTGGATGGCTATGGAAATCATCCCGGATATGTTCTCAGGGGAGTGGTGTTTCCGGGACGATCAAAGTAGGCCAGAACCGACGACTCCAACCCTAGCTTCAATCGACTCTCTGAACGCAATGCAGAGACAAGCCTTAGACAAAGTTATAGAGGTGGCTTTCACTGCCATGGGAAACAAGTTGGGGTGTACCAACTTGGTGGAACATGTTATCCGCACTGACCATCCACCTATTAGGAAAAGACACTATCCTTTGTCACCAGCGCTCCAGTGCCAAGTCATCAAAGAACTAGAAAAAATGATCCAGGACGGAGTGGTGGAGCCATCACAGTCTCCATGGGCATCCCCCATACTGCTGATTAAAAAAAGCGATGGATGCTATAGATTTGTAGTTGATTTCCGTGAGTTGAACAAGGTGACCACGCGAGATGCCTATCCACTTCCTTCTGTGAGTGCTACTCTCGACAAGCTTCGGAACTCTAACTATCTCACCACCCTTGACATAAAATCCGCCTACTGGCAAATTCCGTTGTCAGAGAGTTCCAAACCCCTAACAGCATTTGTTGTTCCTAACAGAGGCCTCTTCCAGTTCCGGAAAATGCCTATGGGTCTTCATAATGCACCAGCTACATGGCAGCGATTTATCGACCAGGTGGTAGGGTACGATTTGGAACGGTACGTTTTCGTGTATCTAGATGATCTAATCATCTGTACGGCCACATTCGAACAACATCTAGATGTTTTACGGGAAGTTCTGTTACGACTCCAGGAAGCAGGCCTTACATTGAATCGCAATAAGTGCCATTTTTGCAAGCCCGAATTGCGATATCTTGGTTACGTGGTGGGTGCAGGAGGACTAATGGTGGACCCCGGAAAGGTAGAGGCGATACTCCAAATTCCTACTCCAAGGACCGTGAAGGACGTAAGGAGACTGATCGGACTCGCCTCATGGTATCGTCGCTTCGTACCGAACTTCTCTACATTGACGGCTCCTCTTAGTAACCTCCTAAGAAAAGACCAGAAGTTCGAGTGGAACTCGACCTGTGAGGAAGCCTTTAAGAACCTGAAGAACCGTCTTGTCACGGCTCCAATCTTAAGTTGTCCTAATTTCGATCTCCCATTTGTCGTGCAGACGGACGCTTCTGATTTCGGTGTGGGCGCAGTTCTTTCTCAAGTTGATAACGAGGGAGAAAAGGTAATTTGTTATCTTAGTAAGACACTAACGAAAACAGAGAGAAAATACAGTACCACAGAGAAGGAGTGCTTAGCCGTCCTATGCGCCATCGAGAAGTTCCGACCATATATTGAAGGAACCAGATTCACTGTTGTTACAGATCATTATAGTCTCAAGTGGCTTAATAATATCAAAGATCCTGTTGGACGAATCGCCAGGTGGGCTGTGAGACTCCAACAATATGACTTCGAAATTGTGCACCGTAAAGGCAAGGAACATGTAGTCCCGGACGCCCTGTCGAGATCTGTACCTTGTGCTTACACGATAAAATCAGAGGATCCTCCTGAAATTTCGACGGACCAGTGGTGGAATAAACTGCGAGCCCGGGTAGAAAGCAATCCCCAGAAGTACCCCCAGTGGAGAATTCAGAACGGTCAACTTTTCAAGCACACGGTTCGACCGTACCCTGATCTACGGGACGAGTCAGATAGCTGGCTCATGGTAGTGCCGAGGGACAAGAGAAGAGCTCTTATAGAGTCCCATCATGAACCTCCTACCTGTGGTCACTTGGGAGTCTACAAAACCACGGCCCGTATTGCAAATAAATACTACTGGCCCAAGATGAGGCAAGATATAGCCAGGTACATACGGCGTTGCCGAGTATGCCTAAGTACAAAGCCTGAACAACGACCTCCGAACGGTCAGATGCTTAGCAAAGCTCCGACAACGGATAGGCCTTGGCAAATCTTAAGTATGGACCTCGTCGGACCGCTTCCAAGATCAAGTGCCGGTTATTCATATATATTCTCGGTTTTGGATTTGTTCAGTAAATTCATCGTGCTTTTCCCTTTGCGAAAAGCGACCGGTTCTAAAATCGCCTCCCTTTTTGAGGAGAACGTGATTCTTATGTTCGGTGCTCCACAAAAAGTCATTACCGACAATGGAACTCCGTTTCGGAGCAGATAATTGGCGACCGTCTTCGCAAAATACAACATTTCTCCTGCCCATATTTCGAATTACCATGCCCAGGCAAACCCAGTGGAAAGATCCCACAGAGTCATTAAGACAATCCTCACTTCGTACGTTTCCTCAAATCACCGGAAATGGGATACTTGTCTCCAACAGGTGGCTTGCGCAATCCGCACAGCAAAGCATGAAGTCACAGCTCAGACGCCAAATTTCATCATGTTTGGTAGAGAAATATCTTTGAGCGGTAGTGAAATCCATCCCTTGGCATCTTCTCTCAACCAAGAGTCATATGACCCGGAGATACGATCCGAAGCCTTGAAGAAACTATTTAAGGAGGTCTCAAGGAGGATTAAACAATCATTCCAAGCTAGTAGAACGAGATATAACCTGAGGCGTAGGGATGAAAGATATGTGGTAAATCAAAAGGTTTGGAAGCGAAACTACGCACTCTCCGATGGCTCTAGAGGGTTTACAGCTAAGTTTGCTCCGAAGTTTGAGGGACCATTCACTATATCGAAGATATTATCACCATGGTCGTATGAGCTGGTAGATTCGGAAGGGAAAATTCAAGGTGTCTGGCATGCTAAGGATATAAAGTCTCATCCCCCAGAGAAAGATAATTCTTCTGAGGACGAAAACTTCGAGAATGCGATATGAACTCTACAGGTCGTCGTTATCAATCGCCAGTAGAGTAGTCGCAGAAAACAAGTTAGTTTAGAGATAGTAGATAAGTTAGATAGATATAGGATAGAACTTGAGTTAGATATAGTATAGAAGTTTAGTTAGATGTATTATTGTAGTGTAGTTAGACGTAGTATATATAGTATTTTAGTAAGACAGGAGATAGGAGTTAGAAGCGCGTATAGTTTAGTGATTAGTCGATTATTGTAATATCCAATGACAGTTGTATTAGCAGAGTAGTGAGATCGGTTCAGAAAGTTTTTTTTTTTTTGGGAAAAAAAAAACTTTTTCGGGGAAAGAGGGGAGTTGTTACGGTCTCAAAATCCTTTTATACTCGAATATCGTAGATATATATGCATATATACTTTCCAAGGAAAGGAAACAACAGAATCGGTTAAATAATTATTATCAATAATACGTACAATCACGTTCGATTGATTCCGGAGATAATAACGAGAGTGTTGAGTTGGGATCTGAAATAAACATTATTAGTATATATGAGAGGGTTGAATCACTCTGTACTGTACTCACCCTGTAAACCCGAATAACACAACAAAGGGGTTTTCCTGGGCCCAGCTGTTCCTCTATTGGAGTCCTAGCTGCATTCCAAAGATCGTCCAGTTATGTCAAACTGACCTTTTCCAGTCCTGTAAAGTATGCTTATGATCACTCTGAAGGATTTTAATTAGTCATACCTTACCTGATTGATATTCACCGAGCACTTCCAACATATTGAAGCCCAGAGGAGTCCAACTATTCCACACAAGCCATAATTACTCTATGCAAGCCATTGTAAACATGTCAATCGTTATCTATCATAAGTCAATCAATCATGTCATGTCAAGTCATTGTCAAGAGAATCTTCGAGAATTTTCTGGCAGAGGGATCGCGCAATTTCCAAAACAAGAGAGGTTATTTGAGGTCCATGTGACTGGCTCAAAAATCGCTATTGCGGATTAAATTTAGCCTTACTTCTTGGAATTTTTATCGAGGATATATAGATCTCGTGGAGATCTACACATTTGTGGATTCGAGTACTCTAAAATTCCATTGGCAATCACTGCACCTATTTCTTAAAGGCCGCACAACATCCAAGGTACGTTCAGATCTCTAACTGCTAATTATTCTAGTATCTTTCTTGACACTACTAACCTGGGTAATCAGTATTTCGTAGGGTTGCTTTGCCTGACACTACTATCTCTTCCAGGCCTTCTTTTCTTTTCTTCTCTTCTCCTCTTCTTTTCTTCCTATTTTCTTCTTTCACCATCACTTCAACCTCACTCTGCTGCTACGCTCGGGTCGGCCCGGACGAAGCCCAGTAAGTACTTCAGGTACGGAGAGCTGAAGCCCAGAACAACCTCCTTCACCATAGGGACCCGGTGCACCGGACTCCAGACCTGTTCTGCACGACACCCACCGAGCGACGGAGCTAACAGATAAGCCTTAGAATAAGAACAACTGCCAAAGCCCGATAAATTCAATCGTTATATCATCTACGGCCGTTGCTTGTTTATTTCTTTGCATGGTAGGGAAGCTTCAGAATATAAACTGCTTTACTCCTCAATACTGCCGTTCCCGCTCTGTAAGCTTGCAGGATCCTACAAGTAGGGAGTTTATTGTTAAAATTACGGCCTTTATAGTGAAGAGTTGATAGGGACACTTACCTTATAGTAAATTGTATAAGCACCGCCATTACTATTTGGCCAAATTGTTTCATTTTGGCACTATCCGCCCAACGCTGAGCAGCAATACATCTTGGATACGCATCCTTGTTTTATTTCAAGCACAACTCACCCCGTTTAGCCGTGCTATAGAACAACCAACCACCCAATTGTTACTACCACTTTCGAAATCAAAGTGAAAGTAGAAAACGGGTAGCAACAACTTGCTGAAGATGACTGTCTCCATACCGATTCTCCAATTTAGAAAGCAAGATATGGTAGTTTGCTTGGCCAGCTGGAATCGACCTTAGGATGTCTGCTGCATCACCTCGTAAGGCGGCAGTTAACGAAACAGCTTTCTGCTCTTCGGTCCACTGGTTAGCCATTGCCACAGCTTCAAATTGCTTTCGATAGCAGCTTAACCCTCATACTACCTACGGCTAAGTCATCTTCGCCTTTGAGTGTCTGGCTCCCACTGCAGTTACCATTCTTAACTGACATTTCTAGTGTCTTGATTTTTTGTTGCAGTAGCTCCATGTTCTTCTCTGTCGTGACTGTTCTTGAAATTTCTTCGAATTTCTTGTCACTATATCTAACAGCTTCTTTAACCTTTTCCTCGATAGTTCCGGTCACCTCCTCAAACCTCGCATCACTTTTTCTGGAAACATCTTTAATTTCATCTTGAAGAGTTCTAGAAACTTCTTCAAACTTTTTCGAGACTTCATAAAATTTCTCATTATTATTTCTAGAAATGTCTTCAAACTTTTTCGAGACTTCATCGAATTGTACACCAAATGTTCTGGTTACTTCATCGAATTTTTCATTGTTATTTCTAGAAATTTCTTCCTTTATCTCTTTCAGTAACAGCTCTTCCGGAGAGTGGAACTCGAACATATCAGGATCGTCTCCATTTTCAATCAGAATTTCCCTTAACCGTTTCTGGAGGGTGCTTTATTACCGGAATCATCACAATCCCGCTCCACCAACTGTTCTTTGAGTTGTTTCACGGTTAACTGCACTAATTTAATTTTTAATTGTCTTTATTAACTCAATTAGTCAATACAGTTTCCAAGTCTTCAACACGAAAACGAACAAAATTCTTCACACACGAGAACGAGCAAAAGTCTTCACACTGACACAAAAACGAACAAAAAGTCTTAAACTTAAACTTAAATCTAACAAAAGTCTCAAAAACACTCAAATCTGCACGAAACCGCAGTCTCTTAAAGTCTGTCCAATTTTATAATCACTCACTGACCCCACACTTGACACCAATGTAACGAGAATGAGCAAAAGTCTTCACACTGACACAAAAACGAACAAAAAGTCTTAAACTTAAACTTAAATCTAACAAAAGTCTCAAAAACACTCAAATCTGCACGAAACCGCAGTCTCTTAAAGTCTGTCCAATTTTATAATCACTCACTGACCCCACACCTGACACCAATGTAACGGGAATTTATATTAAAACTGGGTTCGATTTATTTTCACTTATTTATTTATACCAATAACTACACGACTATAATCACATTTATATTCGCACTATATTTCTTGGACTATAACGACTTTCTACTGTCTATGTGATCTATGAGATATATCCGATTGTGATCTATGACTGGCTATCTATCACTAACTGACTATCTTGTCTATGCCATCAGCCTTATATATCTAACCTAAAATGCTCTAGATGATTCCAGTGTTGTTTTCGTTGTTTCTGGAGGTTATTTCTCAATATATGGCTTCGAGAATAGACCAGGACTTATTCTCGTTGCCTCTGATGTCTCCGGTGTTTTCCGGAATGTGCATTGTGTGTGCAGTTTATTATTCGGGTAAGTCTTCACGTTACACTACATTAAAAAAAGAAACAGAAAAAAACAGATATATCGTGGTAAGTCCTTCAAGTGCCGAACAATAAACCAGAATAAATAAATAAATAATAATACCAAATCAGATAAGTTTGTACCAGGTCACTCAGACAATGTAATATAAAACATAAAATGATATAAAAATATATTATTAAATATTTTAATACTAAATAACATTAAACAATGATAAAATAAGAATATAACAAAAACCAGAAGAGCTCGTTAGTTAGATGGAAAGTTCAAAGAGTTTTTCTGGGATATTGAAAATCTAAATCTTGACGTTCTGAGAAAGTTTGTATTGTAATATTACCCAGACCCACGCCACTGCGTGATGTGACCTTCTCTGCTGTGGAGCAGAGAACGCGAGCAAGGAGGTGATTGATCTGTGACACGAGCTACTAACTCGTTGTGGAAACACCTAGATGGCGGTCGAAGTATCTTTCACCTCTTTCACCTTTACTAGGAAATTCCTAGTGCTTAAGCTCCGCCCCATACGCCATGAAGAGGCAATTTCAAATAATAATCCACATATATTGCAACTCAGATTCAACAAACACATTTATTTTACAGTGGCCAGAAGACCCTACAGTGACATTATACTTGTATAGTCCCTGTAGAAGACCCCATTTTTTTTTCAATATATCTCTCAGTTTAATTCGCAAATTTAGGAATTTTTTTGAAATCAGATGAAATGGAGTATGTAGAAACATGGTGATATTGATGATCCAGAATTGATTTAACAAAATAAAAAACGGATAGGTAATCGAGTAAAATTTTTATAATTATTAAAAAATCCTGCAGATTACTAATCAGACCTTTCATACAGCATATAGCCAGCCAACGTAATTTAGAATTTTTAGCTCTTTACTTCAAATACTCATACTTTACCAGTTTCTCATGAGAGAGAGAGAGAGAGAGAGAGAGAGAGAGAGAGAGAGAGAGAGAGAGAGAGAGAGAGAGAGAAATGCTTTATTGTCGAAAAAATATAAATTTTGTAGACAAAGCAAAATAAAAATATCAAAATCAAACAATACAAAAACAAGTCAAAACTAAAAATTAAATTAAAATTAAATAAATTTATATAATATAAAACAGAAATATAAAAATATAAAGATGTAAAAATATAAGATAATAAGTATCAGAATGTAACCTACAGCTGTATATTCGGTTAGAAAGTAAGTTAATATACATCTGTACAAAACGAATTTTGTACAAACAATAAACCAGTGCGTGAGCTGAGCAGAAACGTGCCATAGTGAAAAAAGTCGTTAACTGCATAAAAGGCATTATCCTAGGTAGTAGGTATTTAATTGAATCTGGGATAAGCCGTTATAGATTTAATTTCGTGTGACAGATGATTTTACATTACAAAAGACCCTTAGGATATCAAACATCAAATAATATTCACTAAACCAGTGGGTGTCAGAAGCTTAATATTAAGTATTAACAATTTTTCACAAAAAAGTCGCTTACTGCATAAAAGGCTTCTCCAGTAAGTATGATTTCAAAACCTTTCGAAATTCAGGAGAAGATCTTATGGATATGATTTCAAATGGTAGATGATTGTGCATTTTTTGCATTGTACAGTATAGAGCTTTTAACCAACTCTGAGCGAGGGGTTGGCAGATAAAGATCATGCTCCGTGTTTCTAAGTGGATAGTTGTGAGATGGCCTCTCTGGAATAGAAGATACGTGCTTGCGGATTAAGGATACAGATTCAAATATGAATAGGGATGGAAGAGTTAATATTTTAAATTTTAGGTCAATTTCTTATAGAAATGTACCTATTGCGATCGTTCACACTTTTGAATTTCTAAAAAATTTCAACGGCATGTTGTTGTACGTCCATAAGTTAGTCCAAAAAAACATTTGGTTCAAAAGTTTTTATATATATATGGGATATTACGAAATTTGTTAACACGATAGAGGTCGCAGTTTTGAAGGTATCAAGTTCAAATTTGCTACAAAAATCAATCTCTCAAATATCTCGGTCGAGTTCGTTATTGGGCAATATCGGGTAAGTAGTTTCAAAATGGCGACCGCTCAAACATTTAAAAAAATTATCAAAAAAGAGCCGTAGTGTAAATATCATCAAAAACAATTTTAGGTTATAGATATAATCAGTAACTAAAACTTTTGTTCAAAGCAATTTCTCATAAAACACACAGGTAAAAAAATAAAAATTAATAAAGAAAAATAACAAATATTGATAAAACATGAACACTATCAATATAAATTTGATGTAATTGTACATTTTCCGGAGATCTTAATATAGACCCTGATTAAAAAAATATATACTATATTTAGTGAAAAGAAATAGACGAAAAAAAAATTCTGCCTTGAAGTGGAACTCGAACCCTGTCTGCTTTATATACAACAGCCAAAACAAAAACCTCTAACCGCAAGGCTATGACACATACGACAATTATATGTAATAACATGTAGGTATACCAATGGAAGGTTGTTCAAAGTTTAATTCAATGAATTTTGAAAAATTTACCTTTCCGCTGACTACAGGCCATCGGGATTTTTTTGAAGTAATCCTGGCAGTAAGTCCTACTGCTAAGTCTCAGTGAATACCAAACAGCTCTCTTCTGCAGTTTAAAAATACGTTCAAATTGAGTCGCACAACACGTACTCCAAAATGGAAGGGCGTATCGGAGATGCGACTCAAAAATGGCATAATAGACTGTTATAGAAGTAGACAAGTTGAGCTCCTTGGAAACTGATCTCAGCGCGAAGCAGGCAGAACTTAACCTTTTTGATAAAGCATCGATGTGCGAGTCCCATTTTAAGCGGTTGTCTACAATAAGCCCCAAGAATTTCACAGATTCAACGGTCTCAATAGTGGTGTTATTAAGTACAAAAGATTGCAATGTACTTTTATATGATAAAACTTTTGTTTTAGAAACATTGAGGCATAGGAGATTTGAATCGCACCAAGATTTAATCGTGACTAAGTCTCTAGATACAGTCCTATGAAGTGTCGAAATATCCGGGTTGCTCCACGTGAAACTAGTATCATCCGCAAAGAGGCAGATGTCACCGCTAATGTTCAGACTAGCAATGTCGTTGATAAAAAGCAGAAACAAAATAGGGCCTAGTACTGAACCTTGAGGCACTCCATATTCAATTGGCTTGCAAGAAGACATCGACGTATCAACCCTCACAATCTGACTCCTGCTGTTGAGATACGACTTAAACCATTCGAGAGACACTCCTCTGAAACCATAGTACTCCAATTTATTAGTTAATATATTATGATCTACGCAATCAAAAGCCTTATAGAAATCACAGAAAATTGTTGCTATAGAGTGATGGTTGATCAGGTTTGAGTATACATTATTAAAGAGGGAAAACATGGCATCATTTGTGCATTTGTTACTTAAAAATCCAAATTGATGGTTAGAGAGTATATTATATTTAAAGAGAAAAGATAGAAGCCTTTTTTTAACCAATCTTTCGATTATCTTTGATAATGTGGGAAGGAGTGCAATTGGGCGATAGTTCGAAGCTTTATCTTTATCTCCTCCTTTATGCAAAGGAACAATTATTGCCGTCTTAAGACAGTTTGGAAAAACTCCATTTTGGAATGATTTGTTAATTAAAGTAATAAAATGATTCAATGTGCATTCCGGCAGGTTCGAGCACATTTTCAGAGTAAGTCCATCAGCTCCAGATGAGGATTTGTTTTTAATGTCATTAATTGTACTGTTAAGCTCTGCTAATACTACGGGCGTAAAGAAGAAACTGTGTAAATTCATATTAGCCTTAGGGAGAAATGAGAGGTGGTCATCGGAAGAAGTTATGGTGTTCTTTAATTTTTTTGCTACATCTACAAAGTAATTATTTAGGTTCTCGGGTGAAATAGAGATTGTGTTAGATGAAGAGGTCTTATTTCTTAAGTCATTCACAATAGACCACATTTCTTTAGCAACATTACCGGAACTGGCCAGCCTCCTATTATAATAAATGTCCTTGGCAGCTTTTATAGTCTTATGATAGATTTTTCTGTAACGTTTTACGTAATCATGGTAGAAGACGCTGTCCGATGATTTTTTTATGTAGGATAGTGAGCGCATGTTCTTTGCAGATGTACGTAAGCCTTTAGTAGACCAGGGTTTATGTTGTTTGATTTTTAGAGGCCTAAGAGGAAAGGATTTGAATGCCAAGTTAGATAAAGTTTTTATAAATCTCGGAAATTCGATATTGACATCGTCATAGAGGACAAACCAGTCTGTTGTTAGACATAGGTGCTTGATATTACGTAAATTTTTATCAGAAAAAATACGGCTTAATTTGCGCGAAGCATTTTTGCACTTAGATTTAGCCGAAAATTTTGTTAGTATTGCTTCATGATCCGAGAAACCTGAATTAAGGACAGTACAGTCAACGAATTTTGGATCGAAAGATGATACGACATAGTCTATAGTACTAGAACTAGTTTTAGTTATTCTGGTTGGTGAGTCAACATGCATGATTATGCCAAAAGAGTCGAAAATGGACTGAAGAGATTCTTGAGCAGCACACACATTGGAAAAGTCAATATTAAGGTCTCCACATAAAATTAACTTGCTTTTTAAAGGCAGGGATTCAAGCAAGCTCAGTAATTTTTGACTGAATATATGCAAACAATATAAAGATCATAAGCATTATGATAGACAATGGAAAATTCAAATACTTTTTCAGACAATAGATTATCGAATTTAGTTACAGCCGAAAAGTCGCTATTTGTAGACATTATCATAGTACCTCCATGAGATAAATTACTTCTATTAAATCTAGTTATAAAATAATAAAATACAAGTCTTGTGTGGCAACCTAACGAAAATTTCGAAAAACTGCGGCGTTTACTGTGACTAGGTACTCTTGTCTTCCATATTTCTCACAAACTCATAACACAACTGAAAACTACAGGAATTCACCGCTTCGATATCCGAAAGAAGTAAATAGATAAATACCTGAAAATTATAAATATATAAAAGATGACGATCACGTGCAATTTGGCAGGCATTAGCTCAAGTATGGATTCAAACGGATGATGGAGAAAAATGATGTTTCTGTGTGTTCTAAATGTTGTTCTGAATTAATTACTTAACAACATTTTTCTATTCACTGAACCTGTATCTGCCTTAATAATTTTAATGTAGGTATGAACACTTTCAACTGTAGATATGCCGTTACCATGACATTTATAAATAACTAATGACATCTCTCATTGATCGTGATGAAGTATTTCCTGTTTGTGGTTAAATTAATCTAAATTGACGAATGTAAAATGATTAATTATTCAAGAGGAATCGTATACGACGGTGGTTAAATTATAAAGGGTTTGAGATGATATCGTGTGAATATGGGTTAAGTTTCTTGCTAGCTGTCAGATATACCGCTAATTTGCTCCGCTATCAGGTGTCTGTTGTAGACAGGGTCAATGCTATTTCAGATAATTCAAGTAAACGACATGCCATCTCAATTTCAAAAGCCTACTCAGGAAGAATGGTATTATCGCTCGATACATATTTTTTCAATAAACAGTAGCCTTGCTTCATCCTCATATAAAGTTTTCCGTACGCCACTGGAAGTCCTAGATGATCACTGAAACGTCATCACCATTTCCAAGAATTTAGTGCCTACAATTTACGAACTCGGGAAGGAATACGTACCATAACCTACCTATGACTTTTGAGTGACCACGTGGAAAAGCGAAGATTAAGTTTATTCCTAGAAAGGCCCAATCAGAAGTAACAAAAGTGAGTGTCTCACCTTATTACTAACATCCTTTGTTTCCTCTCTAAAAAATCAATAAAGGTTAAATTAATTAGGTATAGATTAAAATTAATTTCAATGATTAACCCGGAAGGGGGGAAAGACCCCCCTGACATTAACATAGATGAAAATAAACGCACAAGTAACTTATACTTAATAAATTCATTACCTCCTTATGAGGTATATGTACAAAACACAATTAATAAAAATATAGCTAACTACAGAGTAATCTCCATTGCCAAACAGATTCTAGACCTCAATCTCGATTCAGTGGCGAAAATAAGCAAAAACGGAAGGAACCGAATTAGCGTTCAATTTAAATCACCCAAAGATACTAACAGCTTTGTAACCAAAGACGAACACTTAAAAGGTATAGATCTGGAAGCATTTATTCCAGCCCATAGGGTCCTTTGCAAAGGTATCGCGAGGAATATAGACATGGAAATTACGGATTTAGAACTTTCAAAACTAACTAAACTAACAGTTTCCAAATACCTGCTCCCCAAAACAAAAATAGTCAATGTTAGGAGAATCACGACCAGAGACAGAAACAACAAAGACACGCCAACTTACATACCGTCATTAACAGTATGCTATACCTTCTCGGGAAGATCGCTTCCGCGGGAAGTTCTAATCTGTGGAATACCATACAGAATAATCCCCTACATCAGTCCGTTTATTCAATGTTTCAGTTGCCTTTTATATGGACACACAAAGAAACTATGCAAAAACAAAAAGAGTAAATGTGTCACCTGTAGAAAAGAAAGACACGAAGGGCCATGCCAACAATACTGCATGTTTTGCAATTCACCCGACCATTCTAGCGCTAGCAGATCCTGCCAAGAAAACATTAGACAAAAAAGAATCAAAGAAATAATGGCACTTGATAACAAATCGTTTTTTGAGGCCTGCACAATAGTGCCCAGAACAAAAACCTTTAACCAAAATCGAGACGACTTCCAGGCTCTCTATATAGGAATAATAGCCAATCCATAGACATAGCACAAAGAAGAACTGAATATAATACCAGTAATCGCGAAGCGAATAAATATACAGCCATAGTAAAAAAGACCGTAGAAAAAAAAAGTTATCCCCAGGATACGACATTTTCGCGCACCAAAAACTTATCTTTTCTCCCAATGGTAGACTTCCTCAGCCAGATATCTCGACATGTTCCCCTAACTCTGTCTACTGTATAAGGGATACCCCCAATTCGCGAGATACTCCTGACACCGACTCTGACATGACCAACCTTTTCTATCGAATATTCAAAGATCTCTCAACTTCAGACAAGCAAAAAATAATCAATACTATGGCCCAGCTAATCACCAAAGACACCACGCATAACTCCATATACTATGACCCAAAACCTAGTAGTTCTTCAATGGAACATCAATAGTTTCCTCAATAACAGAGACAACCTAATAATTCTCATAAACGACATTGATCCTGATATTATCTTACTCAACGAGACTAGACTTAAATATATTCTACAATGTAATATTAAAAACTTTGCCTGCTACAGACAGGACAGAAACAATGGATATGGAGGCATAGCAACCCTCATTAAACAAGGCATTAGCCATAGACCAGTCAGCTAAAATATCAGTAACGCGCCACTCAACTTTAAAATTCAAGCTTTCGTCTTAATTGACTAAAATATCACCATTGCAAATTTATACAAGCCTCCTAAAGTTAGGATAACTCCCCAGTTCTGGTCCAACATTATCCAATCTCTGGACAACCCAAAAATTTTAATGGGTGCCTTGAATTGTCACCATCCCACTTGGGGATGCCAAACTAGTGATAGCAACGGGAAAACTATTATGAATTCTTTAGATGATCTAGATCTTTGCATACTGAGTCAAAAAATCAGCCCTAAACCTATGACCTCAATCTTAAGCACCCGGTGTACGTGGAAAGTCTACCCGGATTGCGGAAATAGTGACCATTTGCCAACTGTTTGTCACTTAAATCAGATAGACTCCGAATTGTCAGTCGGCATAAATGCAGAGATAAAACGGAATTTTAAACTAGCGGATTGGAAACGATTTCAAGAAATCGTAGACAATGCGTTTGTCCCAGACTCACATTTGTCATATGCGGAATTCTGCGAGGTTATTATGAAAGCGGTGTCGGTTTCCATTCCGACATTTCAACATAAATCCAGGAACAAACTAGTAACCCCATGGTGGGACATGGACTGTTCGGATATGTTAAAAAATGGAAAACTAGCATACAAAAAGTTCAGAGAAGAACCCTCTATGACAAACTACATCTCTTTGAAAAAACATATCGCACACTCTAAACGATTATTTAAAGAAAAAAAGAAATCCAAATTTAAAGAATTTTGCACAGGAATTAACCGGGAATCACCTATTAATAAAATCTGGAAAGTGATTAATAAATTCAGTCAAGGCAAAAAAACTTCCGACTTCCCCAGACCGAAATAGCAGTTGAAATCCTTCATAACTTATGCTGTAAGCAATCGACAGATCCTACTGATGTCTCAGACAAACAAACAGAAATTCAAACACCGATAACTCTTATGGAACTAGAAAACATTTTACAAAATAAAAAGAACAAAGCCTCAGGCTTAGACCAGATAGCATACCTGATGCTCAAATCATTACCTTTTAGCGGGAAAACATTCCTCACAAAATTTTATAATCATTGTCTCCGGTTAATCTCAATTCCATCCGAATGTAAAAAATCATTAATCATCCCCATACAAAAAGTAGGCAAAAATCCAGATGAGACAAGCAGTTATAGAGCTAACAAGCAAAACATTAGAAGGGATAATAAAAACTCGCTTAGAATGGGTATTGGAGAACGAAAGGATATTTCCTCCACATCAAGTAGGATTTCGCTGAGGCAAAGGCTGCTCTGAGGCTCTATCTATACTTTACCACAGCATTCTCTTAAACCACTCTAAAAATTATCTCTCGGTAGCAGTATTTATAGACCTCAAAGCTGCATATGATAATGTAAATATTTCTTTACTATATAACAAACTTTTTGAATTAAAAATCCCTACAAATCTAACTCGGATAATTCGGGAATTCTTGATGAACAGGGAAATATACACAAAAGACAACAAAGGCAAAATTATTGGCCCGAAATTTACTAGCACAGGATTGGCACAGGGCTCTCCCTTGAGCCCTACACTATTCAATATTTACACGCTATCTCTTCACTCTTTCACTCCAGACAATATTATATGTATTCAATATGCGGACGATATAGTGTTCCTAATCTCAGGGACTAATTTACAACGAATAATCGAAACAACAAACACCTTTTTACAAAAAATATCGAGGTGGTGTACAGAACATAACTTTATTATATCCCCTCACAAGTCCTCTGCGCTGATCTTTAGGAAAGGTAGAACGCGAACAGCCCCACCAAGAATCTCTGTAGATGGAAATATTATCGAGTGGAAGAACAGCGTTAAGTACCTGGGTGTTACGTTCGACAGTAACCTCAGATGGACTGAACAATTTGAATCGGTGAGGATCAACTGCCTCCGGAAGATGAACATACTTCGAGCCCTATGCCGAACCTGGTGGGGAGCGGACCCAGAAACCCTTTTACTGCTATACAAAAGCACAATCAGATCACAATTAGATTATGGGTGCCAACTACTATCCAACCTCAACACAATTAATGAAAGAAAATTAGACAGAATACAATACGGCTCCCTGAGAATAATCATGGGTAATATGCAGTCCAACCCTATACTAGCCTTGTTAGTGGAATGCGCGGAATGGCCACTAGAATACAGGAGGAAATGGCTGTCTGTTAATTTTGTCAACAAAAATCTTTCGGTTAATAACAATTAGTTAATTGAAATCTTAACAACTCTTAAGCTATACTGTCAGAATAAACGAAATTACTGGAGAAAAAGGAAGCCTGCTTATCTGATAGAAAGTCTAAATGATATTATTCCATGCTTCAACCTTGACATCCACTCGCAACTGGAGCACATCAACACAATTAACATTGACGGCAACAGGGAGATGTTCCTAAATAATCAGAATTTCTTAAATAGTATTCCCAATAAATTTAAAATATTTACCATAGCTTTAACTGACGCTTCAAAAGAACCTAAATCGCAAAAAGTAGGGATTGGAGTATATATTCCAGAAATCGATTACAAATTCTCAGCGAGGTTACACGACGCCATACAAATCTGTACGGCCGAAGTAATTGCGATCAACAAAGCGGTATATACGTACCTCTAAGAGTGCAATACAAAAGATCACCAGGCTCAATGTAACGACAAAAATTATATAGTAGGACTCACTAGAAGGATGATAGTAGAGGCTGGGAGCATAGAGTACGACATAAGGTTAGGCTGGATTCCTGGACACAAAGGCATAAAAGGTAACGAAACGGCGGATAGACTGGCTTTTATAGGGCGAAACTAGAATACCCCTCTGGGAATTTTGGTGGACTACAGAGAGTACCTGCCAATCTTGAAAAAAACAAATACATTCCCAAGTTAATAATTACTGGAATAGTAAAATTACAGTAAGCAGCACTCAATAACTAAAAATTCAAGATAGATTTCCCGAATATCCTTGGTTTGAAGCTGTACCATTTTTAAACCGTAGAATTGTCACCACTGTGTATCCAGATTGAGGTCGGGACATTGCTTGTCTCCAGAACACTTGGAAACAAATAAGATTAAAACCAATAAACTTTGTGATTGTGGGGAGGTTGGCGACCTCAATCATATTATTTTCGCCTGCCCTATGAATAATCGAGCCCAATTCGACCTGTACCAATCGTTGGTTAAAAGCGACATACCTAGCCCAATCTCGGTAGTATCACTGCTCAGAAATATAAATAAAGACTCTCTCATTTTATTAAATAAATACATCCTACAAAATGATATAAAAATCTAGATTTAAAAAAACCTTCTAATCCCTATCATCAAACTCTTACTTTGTTGTGCAATGTGTAACATATAAGTATTTCCAGATATCCAAATCCTCAAAAACCTTCGTTGTGATGTTAATGTTGTGTTGTGTTTAACAACCTTTCCAAAGGTAGAGAATAATAGTAATAATAATAATAATAATAGGAAATAACAAACAACAACTTCAAGGCTAAAATTCAATACAAAGATCGAGAGTGAGATACGGCTTCGACCGGACTCACTCTTATATAATCTTGAAAGATCTCGAATAGGATGAATTTTTAACTTCATCTACTCTGGGTAAATGGCCTTGTTGCCCAGCCCATAAAACAAATAGAAGAAGAATAACCTACCTATGTAATACGTAATAATATTTTTGCAGTTCTTTTCGAAAATTTTATTTTATTGTGTTGAAGTGACGGTGAAATTATAAAAAAATGACAAAACCTTGCGTTGTACTGCAATGTAATAAGCGCTACAGGGTACTTCAAATCAAACAGTGAGCGAGTGAAAAATATGATCAAGTTTGATTCTCTGTACGTACCTACCTAGGTTCACAACAAGCCGCTTGATTAATAGGGAAAAGTTTGAGTTTCAACCATAGTCTAAAATTATTTTCATGTTTGCCTTTTTTGTCAGTTAAATCAGTACTCTATCATAGAGAATAAAATAAAGGTTTTTTAAAGTAGATAAAATATATCATAGTTCGTGTTAGACTAAATTCTCTTTGGTACGGTAAGAGTAGTAGGCACAGGGCGCTATATGATGAGCTCTAGTTCGAGTATTCTTCGTAACTCTTTGCCATCAGTTGCACTTATCTCTCTACAGATGCGATCCTGGCGGGTCAACACCTTAACAGTCCCATGTACAAAGCTCCAGTCGCAAGACCTGAGTAAATGATTGTGCTTTGAGGTAACGTTCTCTGATCTACCTATACCACTGACGTGGCAGTCGGGACGAGGTATGTTTTCTCTGGTCTGGACACACCAAGGAGGATAGAAGATAAGGAGGGAGTACTTAAGTTATAAAGTGAAGCTGCGCCGAATGTAGTAGGCAACCCGTCAAGTATGAACACCGGTGCGCTTGTTAAAAAAGGGAATTTGTGAGAAAATTATTAGTTTGGCTGATGTTCTGTTTTTTTTTGCTCGCTATAAGAAAAAAAAATCACAAAAAAGTCTCAGCGTTTATTGTATCATCGTTAAGAGAACCTACAATCTTATACTATAAATTTTATATACGATGCTTATAAAATGAATTACTACCTAGATCCACAAAAAAAGAAATTCACATGATTGTACGACATAAACGACACATTAATGTCCTTTAAAATACTCAATAATGTCCTTTAAACAAAACTAACTTATTTTAAAATTGCCTCCTAGTTTCAGATATATAACATTTATTGCAATAAAATGATATCTTATATCTACATATTTTGCCACAAGTGTCTTTATTATAACAAAAATAAATGATTATCTAAGGGAGGTTGATCGAAAACGTGGTCATTGAGGGTTTCAAAATAATAGAATTTGAAAAATATTGCAAAACCATGTTGGACAAATGCACTGCCGTATATTGTCTTGCTTAAGTCCACCACTTTTACCATCGCCTGGCGTATGAAGTTATCACTTATAAAGCAGATTTTAACTAAATCAGCGGAAGGTTAAAGCAAATCATCTCTATTTCTCACTGCCATGAGGGAAAGTGCAGCCTGCATTCGCGCGTATTCTGTTCATACTTTGCGGGTTGCCTATACGCCAGGTGGCTTCACTGTCACGCTATGCACTCTAAACCGATGCTACCTCCATACCTTCTAACCTCCTTGGCTCTTGGGACACACAATGACGGGCAGCGATAATACTATATAGAGCGCTGTATAGACATATATAGCATATCATAATCACGAAGATAAATATAGACAACAAATATTTAAGGTAATTGAAAAGATATTTGCCCCTGATATGCAACTTTTGTAATCTCATCTGGCTACGTAGAGAAGCATAGGAAGTTTACTCTCCTGTTTCCAGTCCTTTTAGTTAGTGACGTGTGACTTTGACTGATTGACAGCTACCTACAAGTTACAAGATGGCGCGTCTGGCGCCTGTTTTTTGATTAATGTTTTATGTTTACATTGTTTTTATCTTAGACACTAGGAAACCTAGTCCAGGTTTTTGTACATTGTCATTGTGGGTACAACCTTCTATTTATATGCAATTACTTATCAACTTATTTGCCTATATATTTATCTATATCTATCAATTTTCTCTATGATTACCTCTTTTACTGATTCTGATTGCTTAAGTGTATGTGAAGATCGTGCTAGTGCTGTAGTTTCTGGCTTCTGTTGAGGGTGATGTTATCTCATTAATTAACAAGTGAGTCGATTCGAATGTTGTGTAATAGTAGAGATAATTTGAAATGCTTATATAATTTAATACCTAATTAATTTCAAAGATTCATGTTATAATCTTAGGTATGTATAGATAGTTTTGAGGGCAAAGTTTGGCCCGCCTATTTCGTAGCTCCCATTGTGCACGCGTTAAAGTCGCGATATCTTGCCAACCTTGCCGGATGTTCTGCTGTTTATGAATATTAAGGTAATTCAGTTTTGATAAAATTTTATTGAATCGCACTTTATTTGGAATAGGTATTTATAATTGCTCTGTTAATTACTTGTATCATAATGATTTATATGTGTATCTATTGATCCATATATTATGTAATGTTGAATATTATATCAGAGAACACTCGAACACTGGTATTATATATTGATCACCTGTGAATGATTATATATATAACATCAAAAAATAATTTATTCAAAATATATGTGCCTTGTATAAATCATTATCATCATTATATATATATGCATTCAGATTAACAGAGCAATTATAAATATTCCAAGTAACGTGCCGATTCAATATTTTTATTTCAAAAGTGAATTACCTTATTAATCGTAAACAGCAGAAGAACATCCGACAAGGTTGGCGAGATATCGCGAGTTTAGCGCGTGCACAATGGGAGCTCCGAAATAGGCGGACCAAACTGCAACTTTGCTGCTTTGAGTATCATCAGCGGAATTTGTTCAGAACAAATACTCCTCACTCTCACTCTTGGTATTTTTTTTCTTCCAGAAAATGGTATCAAACTATTCAGAACAAGTACTGAGAATAAAACAGGGTCCTAAAGGTAATTTAGACCTATGGAGATGCGTAATTAATAAATTACTCGCGATTCACACATGAGAATCTTATCGTATCTTACAAGAGCGACGGTGTCGGCTGGTGAGTTCTTGTTCTTGGTATCTTCTGTTGCTCTTGAACACTCATTTTGTTACTTCCTTACCTTATTTTCATATACATACTACATACATTTCCTTGCCGCCTTGCCATGATTTATGTTTCGGATCATACTTCTTAATCAAAACACAGTCTGCAATGGTTCTGTACCATTTTTTTTCAAAGAACTGGTGAAAATACCTGGACTATTATCTATATCTCTTGTTTATCGACAGTTTCTCTGCATTGATAGATTAATTGACTAACTGTTAATAATTATTAGGGAAAATAGGAAATAGGTCCCAAAGAGTCTTCTGTCTAGTTTACCTATAGCTGGTACTATCGATATCTATATTATAAATACCTATCTTGTATCGAGTCTTGTCTTGTCTTGTCTTAAAATTATAGTGAATATAGATTGTCTCTAGTCTCGTCTTTAGTATCAATCAAACAATTATATTCAACTAATTTATAATGCTTACCGTTTTTTAGGTTCTACAAATACTGACGGATTGATGGATCAGCATCTGTCACAACTTCTTCAACGATCTATTTTATAAGAATACAAGTGCATTATGGATACAAGATACAAGTAACGCAACGATAGGGATCTCTTCATATAGGGCATTTCTCTATGGATATGGCCTGTAACGTGTGTAAGATATACTACTTGAGATATGTTTTCATTGGCCTGGAACATTTATGGACAAATTGAACTGCTGCTTCCACCATATCCAGTTTTTATCCGAGTTCCCTTCGAACGTAAGGGTTTTCGATGGTTGAAAATTTGATTCTATCTCAGATCAACAATGTATTCAGTTTGGTGCCTCTTTCAGTTTTTCTCGTCGAGGGGGGTCCATTACTGAGATAGCAGAATTAATAAAAGTATGTTATATGTTCGAGGAAAGTTTTGCATACCAGTAAATAAATTAATTTATGTATGTAATTTCAACACACTGTTAGCGAAATATCCTTCGAACCGGCTTCCATTTGGGATCTTGTCAGCGAAAAAACATGGAGATTGGGTCGGTGTTTATGTCATTTATTTTGACGATTTTAATGATCTATGGTAAGGATTAACATGATCAGAACCTAAACAATTTTCTGAAAGGGCGAAACCAAAATGAATTTCCAAGTCAATCTAGGTCTGGGCTCTCATGCATATAGATCATGAACTTGTAGAATCTATGAAAAAAAAATATTCAAATTTTTTTTTACTCATACTTGAAGATTTAAAAGTTTCGATGGGAGGGTTGTTAACATTTTGCAAAGCCCGAAAAAAACCAGGGTGGGTTTTTCCGGGGAAAATTGTGTGAAACCGGGAAAAATCACCAGAAACTTTTTTTAAATTATATATTTTTTTTCTTAAAACGCACCAAGAAACAAACAATACATTCTTTTAAATAAGATAATTTCTTAACTAAAAACAACAAACATAATAAAACAAAGTCATTCTTTGGGGTGACTTATTATTTAATTCTTGGTTTTATAGTAAAAATTATGTAAGTATGTAACTTTCCTAATACCTACTTCCTACTTTGATACATTCTATAGAGAATCCTGCCTATAAAATTTATAAATTTTAACTATTTTTGTCGCTTTATCTAATCCAAACCTGTTTTTATTTTTTACCAGAATGGGGATGCGGAATTGGCGGGACAACTTTGTAAATAACTTGCAGATATCCTAGCTAAGCATTGGATTTTTTCAGCTTTTTTCACTAGAACATGCCACCACTTATTAGCAGACATAGTATAAACAATATTTACTGAGAACATTGTATTTGAATAGATGTCTGATTTTATAAGATAAAAAATGAGCAGTAAAATTGATATAATTTGTGTGCCATTGTTCTGCAATTTCTCCTTGTTGACAGTTTAATTTTTGTCGATTATATTTAGGATTAGTCAATGGAATCATTAGATTGACTTTGAATTTTTTCTTTATATGGTTGTAAATTTGGGGAGTTGATCACATCTATTCATATGTCTACTGCATCTGCTATGGTTCTTGAGTCTGACTGTAAACGATGTAATGCATTAGTTTTTCTACTTGTAAGTACATTTTTAGCAATAAAAAACAGCTGGGTACTGTTAATAGCGACGTCTACCACTCTACCCAAGTGAAGGGAAATGCGAGGATACACAAAGGGCAGAGTTGGTGGGGACCATGGCTAAGAACTGCATGTTATTTTTTTTAAGTGGTGTATTATTTACACCAGCGCGCCTACCTATATTTTGATATAATACACTATATTTATGGATATCTTTTTGACTCTTCATGCAATCATCCGATTTGAAAATTTCCGTCCTTTAAAAAAAAGTCGCCTTGTTAAATTCTGTTCATGACTTAATATTCTGACAGCATCGTAGTTCATGTTCCTTGGAATAAAACACATGATGGTTGATGGGCCAGTACACATTTCCCAGTGTGGTAATCTAGAAGTGGTAAATCACAGTATATTTTACACAGCAATCAATTACACGTAGATCTTCTTTCACTGAGCAATACAATACTTACTACGTACAAAATATCCGTTGTCTAATTCTGACATAAACATTCTCGATTACTCATGGTCGCCCGGCGGTAGCTAATTAAGTGGTCTCCACACTGCAAACTAGAGTCACATTTGTGCGATGTTATTCTTGTGGATAGCATATTCGAAGTTTCTCGAATATATTTTTTATTACATTCGCCACAAGGTATACTATAGACCATATTGGACTGAGACAGCACTGGGGTACTGGGCCCTGTCCTTCAATTTAATATATAAGAAACATGAAACTATTTGGAATACGTTAATTATATAGAAGCTGGGTATGGGTGTTTTTACACTAGGGGAATATCAGTGGGTTACTTTAGCACTTTTGCTTCTGTGTTCGAAATTATAATTTGGAATGAAATGAATTTCACGTGTTTTCTAAAACCTTTCTTGAATTTGGATAAGATGTTTCATATCCGTCGTAGTTGCCGCTCCCCAGACCTACCATTCCGATAAACACGATATTTGTGAGTTTTTCGTTATTTAGAGAGCGACATACTCTTTTGAAGCAATATAATAGCGATCTTAAGTTTTTTGATGGTGTTCTTTTACGTGACTGTCTCACTTCATATGTGAGTCTACAGCTTGTCCTTGGAAAGATACCAAATTCAAGGGCCTATAGTTGGTTGAGTTGATCTGTTTTGATGATGTAGAGGGGGATGACTGATATATTCAGTAACATCAAGAGGTGGGTGGCTTCATCATTGTATTGAGCAGGCACGAGTCGCGTGGTTTCCAGTCCATCCCGTTGTTGCAATTCCGCTAGCCTAGAATTGATTGGAGGATAGTTATTTTCATCAATTATTTGTTTTATCAGCTGTAACTGTGAGGTAACCCCCAAAATAAAATTTTAATTATGAAACAAATTGAATATTATGTCGAATAATTGATCATATGAATGGTCCCAATCGAAATAGAGAGAAGTATTCTCTCACATTCGCATATTCATATGTTGGGTGAGGGCTTTATTCAAGGTGACTTGTATGTGCGTACAAGCAAGAGGAGCGAGTAGTCGTACCTCAAGAAAGTCCACCACCATAGCGGAGTCTGTCGCTAGGGAATTGACTTTTCTTGCATGAGTGTTTCGCTGATGTTAGCATAAAAGCCACATGAACCACAAGAAAGTTTTAATATTCAACAATATAATTGTTGAACTATGTGAAATTTAATACGGCTTATCATTGTACTAATATACAGGGTGGTTCTCCGGGAAAGACATCGATCGGTTGTGGGCAAACGACAAGTATTAAAACAAAGTCTGAAAATTTGGTGACATACAAAAGTCACTGGGGGACAAACGTCTTAAATATTTTCATGTTAGTAGCATATCCCGTTATACCGGAAGTTTTTGACATATTTCAAATTTTATGTCAAAAATTAAGTTTATAGTCCAAAACATAATTATCAAAGTTTCCTATGAGGGAGCCTTCAATATTTAATTTGGGTTGATTTTCTTGTAGAAGAAGATCTACTTTATTAGTATTTTTATTTTATTTTGATGAAAATTTGTTCAATTTGTGATCAAAAAAGAAGCTTGAAAACTAGATTCAAAAAACTGCAAAAGTAATTTTTTCAAATGGAAACCCCCGATTTTTATTATTTTATTGTATTAAGCAAAAAAAAGGGGAACTTTGTATAGATAGATTTCTTTATTTCAAGTTTTACGCAACAATGTACAAAAGATGAAATGACGTCACAATAGAAGAAGAAAAACTTAAACTAAAAACAAGTTACTTGAACCAAAGTAATCCCCAAAGTTGTAAGGCTCTAAATTAATTAACATTTTCTTAACAACACTCTTAAATCAATATAAACTAGCATACCAGTTATTATAATTAGGTAAATTATTAAATAACTTAACACACATATCCGTACCTCAAAGCAAAAGGGTATCAAGTCACAAAATGTAAATGGAGAGCGTATGATACAACTTTTTCTTCTTGTTTTGTAGATTAAACCAATTAATAATTTCAACTGATTTCTGATAATGTTCTATTATATGAATAAAGATAATGGTCGGTCCTACAGCTATCAAGATCTTTGAAAACTATTTTTGCAACCGAAAAAATGGACTTAACACTTTCTCTTTCGAAAAAAAAAAATCATGGCTGTGACTTAATATTTTCATAAACATTCTTTTTATAAATGAAAATGACTAAAATAAAGTTATCAGTACTTAAAAACCTTTTTAAAACATGAACCAAAAGATAAAATCAAAGAGCTATAAACTATTAGAATCTTTATTCTTAAAAAAATCACGTAAAAAGTTTCTATTATGAATTTTTTATAATAGTTATACAATAAGCAAAGCTAAATAAAACGAATCTATAGTGGGTTCTCTTACTGATCGTCAGTTGTTTCATTATTTGATTCCTTATGCGGAAGAGTTAGAAAAAAATTATGAAATCTTATTGGAACCCACTTTAAGAGTTTTTGAAGATTATTACATTTTTTTGTACTTATTGGACATAATGTATTTCTTAATGTTACCACATCCCTCGTCTATTGAAATTTACACTTTGAAAATCTTCATCATCAAAATCTGTTTTATAGTATAGAATTCCAGGGTTCTCTTGCATAACCTGCATAAATACAACTTTTGAAATTAATAATTTTTTCATTGTTTTCGTTTCTTTATATTTTGTAATGGTGAATCTGACAAATCATACATTTTATTGAAATCTTTAAAATCTGGAGTTGTCATTTCATAAACCCTAAAGTCTTTATTCCTGCCTGAAATCCTAGCCAACTGTAACCAATCCCAAGGGGTAATAATTTGAAAGTCGGGGCATTTTTTGGCCTCTCGTTCTATAACTGACTGTACAATATCGACCTCCATGTGTTTGTGTCCACGCAGAAGAAATTTGTGGTTGATCTCTTTGATGTGCGGATTCAATTCAAGCAGATAAAAATAGCACATGATCATCTGTAAATTGCGGTTTTGTGACGGGCAATTATCGGTCCAAATGACCACGGATCTTGTGCTTTGAGGTAGAGAGTTTATATATCGGACCAAGCATGATGCCATTTCGTTTCCACCCCTGCCAGCAAATGACTCATCACACATTAGACAGTTCGCCTTTTTTCCGTCGAGTCGAAAATGGTATAGTTAAAACACCAGAGCTTTAAACTATAAAAGCTCTGGGAATTTGCTAGCTTTGGACATGGAAGACATTTTTGAAGATCTACAATTAGAACTTTTTGTCCATGATTATTTAAAGACATCTCTTTGTAACTTTTTTTAGATTGTATCTTTTATCTGCCTCCAATAAATCCGAGTTATATCGAGCCTGTAATGTTTCTCGCTCAACATCAGAATGTGATTGTCTTAGATTGATCAAAAACTCATCACACATATCGCAAGTGTCTTTTGACGGAACTGCGAAAGACAAACTGTATTAAAAATTTGGCTGTAGAGCCATTCCTTGCCAACATCATCTGAGGGAATATTTTAGATGGCACATTCCTCTTGATACATGCGGTACATTGTAGAAATATTTAAATGACTTCCTAAATATTTTTTTGCGGTTCTTCTGCGGCTATAATGATATTCTTCACATGGAAAAGCCATAATATGTTCACGGATTCGATTTTTTACTTCATTATTCACTTTATTAATTGATGGTTGCTTTCCTCTATTGTCGCATTCGACGACTCCACCGGACTGACTTTTTTGTAGGGCATATTTAACAAATGTTTGAGAAATATCTAGGGTACTCAAAAAGAACTTTCTACAGACTTGATTTTTCTTCCCTTCAATAGTAAAAAAATACTTCAAGGTAAATTGGCGCTTCCCGGCTCTACTACCTGTTCGTTCTCTTTTTCTTTGGACAGGTGTTTCATCGCAACAAGAACATAAAAACTGTCTTTTTTGTTCAATGTTTGTCTCCTGATTCCAAAATTCTTTATGAATTTGTTGTATTCTCTGAGAACCTAAGATCTTTTCGTTGCATTTCAAGCGGCAGTTTCTACAAGGTTCCCGAACTTTTCTTTCTTTCATAGTCCTTTTCGTTTACGAAGAAGACTCATATTTTTTGCCAGACATCCTCAATTTTTTTCGCACATTCTTCTCCAGACATTTTCGTTCCTTACACATTTCTTTCCTTTTCTCTGCTTTTCTCTAGTGTCTCTTCATCCCGGTCATCATTCGTGGACTCAGAATCACTGTCGCTACTGCTAGGGATAAATGAACTTGCAGAATCTTCAAAAGGGTCTATTTCATCTTCGTTTATAGTACTTGAAGACGGAATAGCTGACATTTCTGGCTTATTTATCTCTTTTGTAAGCAAGGTACCATTTGTTGAGCTGACAGTTCCAGGTGCAACTACCGTGGCAGGTGTATTTATTTGGACAGTTCTATTAACTTGCGAATCGGGAAAGTTATATGATATATCTAACAATGGAAGAGAGGGGTCCTCCATATCTCTACATTTTTCAGCATCAAGTTGAGTACCTTAGAAGAAGAACAAAATCAAGTACGTTAGACATCAATAATGTTATTCACATAATGCTCTGTATTCAAAATGTCCTATCATTATTTGTACCTTGACTGTCCAAATCTCGATGCAGATCTATTTCCACATAAGTAATTTGTTTCGTACTATTTTCAAATTCCAAAATAGGAAAGTCTTTGGATATATCCAATAAAGGAGGTAAGGGTGTCCGAAAATCTCTACTTTCATCAGCGCCACGATGCGCATCTGAAAAAAAGTTAAACCTTAAACAACAATAAGTGACCCGAATATCATCTGTCCTTAAAAAACAAGCAATCATAATTTACCTTGATCCATAAAATTTACATGCAGCACAGTTTCCATTGACTCGTTTTTGTTCTGGCTATTTTCTTCATTCACCATTAGTAAATAATTTTCATCAACTGAAACATCTTATAAATTACAATCAAAATGTTTATCAGAATGATGCACTATGATAACAAACAGCTTCCAGTTATCAAAAATACAAAAACAGAAAAGCGTTCAAGATTAAAAAACAAAAATCTAAATAAGAAGGCTATCAACTTAAATAATAATATCCTGGTTTCGCCATAATAATAGCAATAATAAATTACATTACAAAAAATAATAATACGTAGGTAATAGTACTTACGTTAACTTGAGACTCCTTCCACTAAAGAGTCTTCTCTTTCGGCACCCCCGGTATTTCCCAGAACAAGCTGAACCAATCTGCGTGATCTATCGCCCATTTTAAGCTAATCTATGGGTAGCTTTTGCAATAAAGTCACTTGCAAATAAACTCACATCACTTTAGTTCAACAGAAAACGATTATGATTTTGCAAACAATAATAAAAATATATCAAAAAATCGAAATAAACAGAACGTCTATGCTCTCGAGCCCATACAAACGTGTACTGTCTTGCACTGCTTATTTGGCGCTTTGAGATTATGGACTTAACACACTGGTCTGATTTGTATTATGTGGGACTTAACACTTTTTTTGGACAAAACGTGGTTTTGCCCTAGGTGATTTATGTACTATGTTGGACTTGATACATAGAAACTAAGTGGTACGGATATAATAAGGACCTTTTTCACTCAGAGCTAACCTATGGTACGGATAAAAAAATCTTGTGTTCTAGTATTATAATTATGACTAACCCCTATATCAAATATATCTCTATTTTTGAAAACAAACAATAAACATTCATAAATATACAAAGCATATACAGTCATTATATTCATAATTTTGAATTTTCCTCTACATGAGTCTCTGTAGATATGGATTGGAAAAAAATACATATTACATTTTTATTTTTTATTAACATACAGAGAAATATACAAAAAATGGTACAAGGTAAAATTTTATTTTGATATAGGTAATTATTAAATAATTCTTCTATCACAAAATCACAAGGCACACTTAAAAAAGATTCTCCTATGTTATACTAAACAGGAAATACAATTTTTTCATCTACAAACATACGGTAGTTTAGAAAATTGAAAATTTTGTGCTGTGATAATTGAAAAATTATATTCTAGCAAATTCATTATAAACAATATTTTAAATATTAAGAAATATTACATAAAATACTTAATATTGCTTCATTTTTCGGTGTTCGGTTTGATGTATTAGCGATTGTAGTTGAATTCAGATACTCCATAATTTTTCATCTAAATGTTCCAGCAGTCAATGGTTAAGAAGAATCAGTGAATGATGGAAGTAATGTCGGTCAACATGAAGATTCTGACCTGAAATTTATCCTGACTATTGAATTTTATTCATGCAAAAAGTCAAACTCACCTTTAAGATAGGATCTATGCCCACATCGTAGATTATAACACATCTGAACATATGACAGTTGAAAGGGTGGATGTAACGAAGAACATAATTTTCGACATAAATGGTAGATATTAACTTTAAACATCAGGAGTTCGAATGTAATTTAGAAGAAACGCAGATAAAAAAGTGTACGATTTATTAAATAAACACTTCTCATGTAAGTCACTAGGCCACCGTGATCCCCCATATAATTCAGCCCTAAAATTTGACAAGGCCTTAAATCTAATTGATACTGAAATGAAAGAACTTACCTCATTATATTCAATATTAGAATATTACAATCAAAAATAAATACACTCTATAAAATCAAAAATAAAAATATACTCTATAAAATCAAAAATAAAAAGGCACTCTTTAAAATCAAAAATAAAAAGGCACTCTATAAAATCAAAAATAAAAATATACTCTATAAAATCAAAAATAAAAAGACTCTATAAAATCAAAAATTAAAAAAGAACCAAAATGTATAAAAATACTACCCAGGATACTCCAGCGAAACCGCCAGCAGAAATTCCGGAAGGCCATCAAGTTTGGGTACTGGTCCCTCCACAGGAATTCATGCAGATGCGAGGGAAACAACTCTCGTGATGTACCAAATTGGCGCTTCAACTTGCGTTTCGCTCGCATCCACATGTTCTCCAGGTTTTGGGTTTGCACTTGATTGTCATCAGGATCGACAAAGTTCCGGTCGTGTATGACTGTATGATGTTCATACATACCCCCCTCTAATTCGCCGAGTGTGTTATACCCTTGCCAGCCATCACTCATAATGATGGACTCAGGCAGCACATATCTAAAGGAATCATGGATAATGGTTAAAGTAACGGTATAAAATAATAAAAAAGAACTCAAAAGTGGTATTCTGAAAAAAAAACGCCCCCTGGCTTGGACAACTGCAAATAAATGGGTAAAAAAAGCGAAAATTTTGTCTCTAGATCTAATTGGTACTCACCAATCACCAATATCAAGCTTTTCTTCAATACTTATCAAATTTATATTCAATCCTCTCCATAATGTTCCTCGTTCCATTACTGTAAATACTTCATGCTTTGTCTAAGTATCAGTTATCGATTTCCTGCTCCTTTCTGGTATATACTCATGCTCATCTTCATTATCTAATTCGTGCTGTTCTGAGGTATTCAATTCATGCTTTTACGAATATCAAAATTTGACTCAACGCTGAATTACGGGGAGCAATGTGTGAGCCGATCGGTCAGGAACGACTTCCATATAACACTTTCCCGAAACTCTTTTGATCCCACCAAACACCTGTGCCCCTCCCGATACTGTCCACGATGATATTTTCGGTGGAAGAATTTCGATTCATCGATGTCCATTATTTTGGAGGTACCATCGTCATTCAATCCACCGACGGTTTCATCGCTGCGCTGCAATGATAATGCACAAATGTCCCTACAAAAATTCGCCCAATCCTTCATTGTAGCAGCTTCACCTATGCCTGCGTTGAAAGCGATAGATTCAAACGTGAGCTTATCGCACCACCCAAATACAAAATAGATTATTTGTCTGAGCGTTAGATGACTTCTCGTGAAGAACTCTAATGCTCAGAGTACGGCGACAATCTTTGCACTTCCACATATATCCATCCCTTCGTCTTGGAATCGAGACGAAGGACATCGATATGTGGCAGTCAGGACACATGCAACTATGGCTAGTAACCGGCGTAGCGCCAACCACCGGATACCACCAATAACCGTCATAAACGCCAGGACAATTTCGGGAAATGTTGCCCTTTCCGCCCGGATCTGATCATTGAATGTAAACTGTAAATGTAAACAACTGAATGTAAAAAAATACTACCTGATTGTGAGTTTACGAAATTGAAATAATATATCAATAAAACATACCCAATAAAGTGTTTTCTCAATACAAGAATGTAATTGATGATATGGAATATGGAAGTGCGTCCAATATTCTGTAAAGATAGTTGAAAGAAGTGGGTCCAGTATTCTGTGAAGATAGTTGAAATAAGTGGGTCCAGTATTCTGTGAAGATAGTTGAAATTTAGATAATTGAAGAACTGATATAAAATATGCCAATACACAAATTACCAACAATCAAACCAGAAGTTAACAAGATCAATACAATTAGCTTTTCTTCTTAATATTTCACACCACAAATTACTTCAATTTTTTTAAAAAAATCTATAAATATCTACTGTAAGACTGTGATAATATTTACGTGAGTTTGATAACGTATGTAGAAGAGAATATGTCGTAGAATGTAGAATCACCAAAAGTAAATTATAACGTCGGACGACAAATTTGAATTAAACGGATATTTGAAAATTTAAATAAGTGAGGTTACGAAAATTCTAATGAACTACTTTATGAAATAATGACAGAATATTTACCATCATATTATAAAAATATTATCGGCAACACTGTGGACAAATCATATTTGTATTACATGCGCCAAATAACTCCCAAATTAGGAATCGTAAACTGCAGCATTACCGCTAAATTTTTATTTTCTAAGTGATCTAAAATTGCATTTATGAACTGGAAAACAGCAGTATCGGTTGATCTCCCTTTCAAATATCTATGTTGACATCGGGAAAAAAGATCATACTGATTCATAAAACTGAACAATCTTGAACACATCACTAATTCAAAAATTCTGGAAAAAGCAGGTAACAAACTTATAGGTCTATAATTGTCAAGAAAATTTGGATCACCATTTTTGAACAGTGGTCTTATCAGAGCATACTTTAACTGCGTTGGAAAAATTGAAAATTTCATTGAATTATTTATTATATAACAGAGTATAGAGAAAATAACTCTAATTGATGATTTTACTATACTAACAGGAATGTTATCATAACCACTGCATTGTTTATTTTTTTATTGATCAGCTAATTTAATCAATTTAATAATGCTTAAAGGTTTTAGAAACATTGTCATTTTCTGGAATCATGCTAACAAAAGGAGTATATATATATGTATATATATATATATATATATATATATATTTTTTTTTTTGATTTAATTAAATATCTCGAATAATTTTGACTAAATGTTTGTTGAAATCATTTGCTAACTTTAATTGATATTCACAAAAAGTCTGTTTGTTCATGATTAATGTTCTTTCCTGTTATTTCCTTACATATAGCCCACATATATTTTATTTTGCAGTCAGATCCTCTGATCTTTTCTTCTTCTTTACCAAATTATCATATTCTTTTATACATTGATTGTATTGCTTTTTATATGAAAGATCAAATCGAGATAAAACCATAAGAGTATCTTACTGTTGTTTCATACTTTCGATATTTGTATTTTTTTTATTCTTAATAATTTTATGTTTCTCATACACTGGTGTTAGTGGAAAGCATTCATCAAATAAAATTAAAAACTGATTAATAAAAACATGCCATTGTTCATGTACATGAGACTCGTCCACAAGATAAACATTGTCCCAAGTTTATTCTTCAAGTTTGTGCAAGAAAACTGCCCTATTAGCCTCACACGTTTCCGAACAAGCTCAGTCTTTACACCGTAACATATACGGAAGCTAACTTTTTGAGCTCTGTGGTCAGAAATATGATATTCCAAAACTTTTGCTAATATAATACCAGGAAAATTAGGAGATGTTATCTAAACAACTCTTAGATTGATCAGTTATTCTAGTATACTGATCAATCTGAGGCTTTATGGAATATTTTCCGTCACATCAAAAAACAAATCTATATAACCACTAGGTGGTCTATACACTGAGAGAATCATTAAACTCAACTGATTTATAACATTCTAAAGCACTGCATCAAACTCACCTACAACTGAAAGATCACTAATGTTTTTACCTTTTCTTGTTATGACAGGATTTCCAACAAAGATGGCTGAGCCCCCATGTTGTCCTGCTTCTCGACATACACTTGCAGCCAATTTGAAATTTTTTAAGCCCACTTGATCAAGTAGGTCCTGTGATTTCGAGTGTTCCGTTATGCATATTATCACACATTCTGGATTGTCACTTAGAAGTTTTTCCAACTTTATTTACACTATTTCCCGGCGACTCTACATTCTGATGTATAATGCTTGTTACTTGAAACTTTTTATTACTAGGTGCTTCTACCCTTGAGGGCAGTGGCGGATCTAGAAAAATATTTCGGGAGGGTCTCAACGATTTATATTTAGGTAGGTATCTATATTCTAACGTCAAGACTTACCCGAATAATGAACCACACACACAATGCACATTCCGGAAAACACGGGAGACATCAGAGGCAATGAGAATAAGTCCTGGTCTATTCTCGAAGCCATATACTGAGAAATAACCTCCAGAAACAACGAAAACAACACTGGAATCATCTAGAGCTTTTTAGGTTAAATATATAATGCTGATGGCAATGACAGGATAGTTAGTTGGTGATATATAGTCAGTCATAGATCACAATCGGTCATAGTTGAGATAGACAGTAGAAAGTCGTATATAGCCCGAGAAATAAGTGTGAATATAAATGTGTATATAGTCGTGTAGTTATTGGTGTAAATAAATAAGTGAAAATAAATCGAACCCAGTTGTAATATAAATCCCCGTTACGTTGGTGTCAGTGTAGAATCAGTGAGTGACTGTAAAATTAGACAGACTTTAAAAGACTGCGGTTTCTTGCAGATTTGAGTGATTTCAAGACTTTTTGTTAGATTTAAGTTCAAGTCTCGTTTGTTCGTTTTCGTGTTGAGAATTTTTGTTGTGAAGAAAAAGGATGGATCCCGCAGATCGAGAAAAGACTGCTTTCTCGATAGGATCAGGGCTCTGGCAATTCACTGTGATGCCGTTTGGACTATGCAATGCTCCCGCTACATTTGAGATGCTCATAGAAGCAGTTTTGAAGGTAGGAAAATCATTTGAAGAACACTTAAAGAATTTAAGAGAAGTTTTCCAACGATTACGTGAATCCAACCTGAAGCTGAGTCCTAAGAAATGTCATCTGTTTCGACGTGAAGTAAGATATCTGGGTCACATCGTATCTGGGGACGGAGTCACGGCAGATAAAAGATAACAGCTATTAAGGAATGGCCTATTCCCAAGGACAAGCATGAGATAAGAAGTTTTCTGGGCTTGTGTACCTACTACCGTCGGTTCGTGAAAGGTTTTGCCAACATCGCTAAACCTTTAACTAAGTTAACAGAAGAAGGCGAAGAATATTCCTGGAAAGACGAGTGTCAGAGAGCTTTCGAACAACTGCAAGAACTCTTATCAGCGCACCAGTCTTGGGTTATCCTAGGCATGACGGAAAATTCGTGTTGGACACAGATGCCAGTAATACAGCCATTCGTGCTGTCCTCTCTCAGATTCAAGACGGGCAGGAGAAAGTGATTGCCTACTTGAGCAAGGTTTTGTCAAAATCGGAGAGGAATTATTGCGTTACCAAAAGGGAACTGTTGGGAATAGTGAAAGTCTGCGAACATTTCTATAAGTATTTGTATGGTCGCCGCTTTCTAGTTAGAACTGACTATGCAGCGTTGAAGTGGCTCCTGCAATTCCGTAATCCTGAAGGACAAGTGGCAAGATGGTTAGATCATCTTCAGGAATATGACTATGACATCGAACACAGGGCAGGAGAAATTCATGGGAACGCAGATGCCTTATCCAGAAGACCGTGCAACCTTAATTGCACCCACTGCTCGAGGATGGAAGACAAGCTTTGTCCTATACGAAGAACAACCGTAGAAAATGAGGAATGCCAGCCCAAACAAATGAAGCTGGCCGAAGAGAACGACTCATGGTTCAGAGTAGCCTTGGAGTGGATGCGCCGTAAGAAGAAGACGTATTGGCAAGATATAAGCTTACGAAGCCCAGAAGTGAAAGCATATTGGAGCCAATGGGACTTTCTTGTGTTGAGAGATGATCTGCTGTATAGAACATTTGACTCTGAAGATGGCACTGAATCCAGATTACAACTGGATGTGCCAAGAAGCAAAGTGCCAGAGGTACTAAGTCAGCTACATGACGGAACCTTGGGTGGACATTTTGGAATCACCAAGACTCTGCAGAAGGTTCGAGAGCGATTCCGTTGGATGAATTGCAAAGAAGAAGTGAGACAGTGGTGCTGTAAGTGTGAAGTGTGTGCAGCCAGCAATGGACCACTTGGCAGAAAGCGAGCACCTATAAGGCAGTATAATGTTGGGAGTCCCATGGAGCGAGTTGCTGTGGATATTGCGGGACCATTTCCTGAAACAGACAATGGGAATCAGTATATCCTAGTAGCCATGGATTATTTCACAAAGTGGACAGAGGCGTACGCAATCCCTAACCAAGAAGTATCGACCGTCGCCGAGGTGTTGGTAAAGGAATTCTTTTCACGTTTTGGCGTTCCTCTTGAAATCCATTCGGACCAAGGAAGAAACTTCGAGTCAGCCCTGTTCCAAGATGTGTGCAGACTAATAATTGTGAACAAGACCAGAACGACCCCTTTGCATCCTCATTGCTGGCACTGCTCCATTTTATCTTCCATATTTCTAATTCGCCGCAAAGTTCGACCACAGTTCAAGGTAAATCGTCTTTATAAAATTTCGCATTGTTAATTATTGCATTATTGACTATTTCCAACTCTTTGAAAATCTAGTCTTTAGTTCATTCAGCATAAAGTTCAGCAATGGGATATAAATTGAAACGAGATAATATTCTTCGGGATTAGCTTCTGCACCCAAAACATTAGACCTGTATGTTTGACGTCCCACAATCCTGGGAATTCTAATGTCGATATCAAGTTAATGTGCAATATTTTCGGAACTTTCGGGGGGCTCACGGGCCGCCTGTTACCCTCCCCTGTATCCGTGCCTGCTTGAGGGTCCATCTGTTGCGATAGTACCCTCTTTTTGACAAAAAACCTCGAAACCAACGCACCTAATGGCCATGTTTTTTTCTTCCATGCTTGCTTCAAATGTTATTGGCGAATATTTACTTTCATTGATACGTATTTATCAGGGTGTCTGGACTCATTTATCTCATAAGTGACACCGGGAAACTAAACTCTCAGAATGTCTAGTAAATCATCGGTATTAGTCTGTGGATGAAGCCTGGTTACATGCAGAGGCACATATTTGGGAACAGTTTTAATATTCCCTGTATCATTGTTTTGCCCTTAAACGAAGTGGCGAATTCTCCTACGGTTCACATACTTCCATTCGATGACGTCATCAGTGTCTTTCGTGTTTGATTTCTCCTTCACTTCATTCATTTGTTTCGCTTCCATTATTGCCGATTTGACTTGTTTATTTTGAGGTTATGACTATAGCTGGAGACTGTCGTACGTCCCTGGTTTTCTCTGATTTTCACATATGAACTTTCTCGTTCTACCCCACCCGAACAAACCTCGAGATAAGTATTCGAACAATGTGATTCTTTGTCAATGTTTTAATTGCTTCTCTTATGATTTTTTTATTGCATTTCCAAGATTTGCAGTTCTTTTTCGAAATTACCAATTTTCTCCTTGAGAAGAACATGTTTTCCTCTAAGATTGAATTCTTTGAATCTTTCTCTACAATTATTTGACGCAATAGCACATTTTCTGCAGAAAGAACATCATTGGCTCCTCCACTTTTCCTGTTCCAAATTTGTTTTGTAAAGGGTGATTCATTTAGAGGTATTTTTTTTCTATTAAAAGAAATGAATAAAAACACATTTATTTTATAATTTTTCTTATCATTCAAAAGAACCATTCTTTACAATTATTTCATAAAGATAATTTCCTTCAAATGTTGTCCGCGACTACGGTTAACAAGGTCCATTCTGAAGTTCCAATTTTCAATGACGCGTGTGAGTATTTCCTCTGGTATTTGGCCTATGACTCGAGTTATATTGTTCTCCAATGCCTCAATCGTAGCTGGCTTATCCATGTAGACTTTGGACTTTACATAGCCCCAAAGGAAAAAGTCAAGAGGTGTGATGTCACATGATCTAGCCGGCCAATTCACTGGTCCAAAGCGTGAAATGATTTGTTCGCCGAATTGCTCTCGCAGTAAAGCCATAGTTTCACGGGCTGTATGGCAAGTGGCGCCATCTTGTTGGAACCAAATATCGTCCAGACCACGGGCTTCAATTTCGGGCATCAAATATTCTGTTATCATAGCGCGATAACGGTCACCATTCACAGTAACATTCCTGCCGGCCTCTGTTTTGAAGAAATATGGACCGATAATTCCACCGGCCCATAAACCACACCAAACAGTCGTTTTGTTTGGATTTAATGGCAGCTCTTGAACCTCTTCGGGTTGTTCATCACCCCAAATACGGGCATTTTGTTTATTCACGAACCCATCAAGCCAAAAATGGGCTTCATCGGTAAACAAAATTTTTGTCGAAAACAGTGGATCTTCTGCAAGATTGTCAAGAGCCCAACGACTGAATTGGAAACGATTCGGAAGGTCGGTTGGCTTCAGTTCTTGCACCAGTTGAATTTTGTATACATTTAAAGAAAGATCCTTACGTAAAATACGCCAAGTTGTTGAATACGACAGACCAAGCTGTTGAGAACGGCGACGAATCGACACTTCACGGTCTTCGCGTACACTCTCCGCTACCGCCCCTATATTTCCTTCACTACGTGCTGGATGTGGTCTATTTGGTCGATTATCATCCAATAATGAAAACTGGGTCTCAAACTTACTTATGGTAAAGCGAATTGTGCGTTCGGTAGGCCGATTATGTGGACCATAAGTTGCTCTAAGCGCCCGATACACATTCTTCGTAGAACGCCCATTTTCATAATACAGCTGAACAATTTGTAGACGCTGTGCCGGGCTAAGTCTTTCCATTATGAAATGTCAAACACTACTGAATAGGAATGCCACTTCAGTTGACTCGAGACATGCGCGAGCTGCAATTAAATCTCCTCCAAAAAAAGTACCTCTAAATGAATCACCCGTTATAAGGTTGTCTAAAATTAATAGTTTTTTAAATAATTGGCAATTTTTAATTTGTCTATGTAAAAATGCTACACCTCTTCAATGTTGTGTTAGCAGTAGGCCATGATTGCATTAGAAAATAATAAAAAATGTCAATAAAAGTCAAACGAGCGTCAAAAAAGTCAATATTTATATTTTTCATTTGCAAATTTTGAATAATTATCATACCGAGGAGACTTAATTATACAAATGAAGATTATTTGAGTTTATTTAATATTAGGGAGAATGAGATAAAGTTATTTCAAGAACATGTAATATAATTGCTTTGCGATATCAACAGAAACAAAAACCAACACCAAAATCTGTTAACATAATTATAGAAAACCTCAAGAACTTTGGAACTATAAAGCCTAAAGTACCTAGAAATAAACCAATTGTTAAAAATGAAAATATTGAAATTGTCTTTGAAATAATTGCCAAATTATCATTTTTATATATTAAAGCGGTGTTATAAACTCTATTTTTGGCTGCTCCCCAAACAAAAAAATCGAGTACAGATAGATCGGAGGTTCGAGGTGGCAAAAGATGTGGCCCATTGTTGGCTATCCAATGATCATAAAACAACCTTAGCAGATGTTTTTTGATTAAATGACCTGTGGAGGCGCCTCATTACATTGATAAAATAGATGTTTATATTCAGCCAGCGGAAAGTTGTCTAAATTATCTTAATAGAATTCAAGAGCCACGATGCCGTTGTTTCTTATGGCACAATAAACGTTAAACTATAAGGATTCTTGAAAGTTCTGCTCTCTGTATGGATGTATATTTAAATCACTCCAATAATGGGAATTACGTCGATTACCCCCTTTTTGGTAAATTTAGCTTCGTTCGACCAAATAATAAAATCCAAAATAAAGGATTTTCTTGCGAACGAAGTATAATAAACTCACAGAACTCTATTTTTCGTTGGAAATCAGTCTCTTTCATATGCTGAACGAAAATGTGTATGGATGAAACTAGTGTTCTCATTGAATCCTTAGAACTGATGCCTTAGATATTCGTAATTCGCATGCTACTGGCCTTGTAGAATTTATTGGATAAGCGGCAAAATATCCCAAAATTGCAATTTCAATATTTTCATTGTTAACAATTGGTTTATTTCTACGCTCTTTAGGCTTTATAGTTCCAAATTTCTTGAACTTTTCTAGGAAGAGATACCCATGAACAGGTGCGACGAAAATCTGGAAGTTCAAGGACGTCATTTTGAACATTTGTTAGAAAAAAACTAGCTAAACCCCGTCGAATTTCGACGGGAAGTGTATTAAGAAGTACGAGGTTCCAGCACCTCATTTAATACTACATTGAGAGTGGTGTTCCCTTCTGGAATGATTTGTACTTTTAAGTTTTCAAACGATCGCACTCGGGACATCGCGTACGTATAACTGGCCATGGATAAATACAGGCTAGGGTAAATGAATACCAACACGATCAAGAGTTTGTCCTTGCGCTTTGTTTATTGTTATACAAAATTCAAGAGAATTGGACATTGTCGTCTTTTGAAAGGGAGAGTCAGAGTTGTATCTGATGGTGTTTAGTCGATTCTAGTTTTCGATTCTCTTTCACCAGTGACAATTTCCAAATCCAAACAATTGTACATATAACCAACAATGAATCTAGTACCTTCAAGAGTCCTTGGAAAGCATTCAAATTTATCAAAAGCAAAACAATAGCTTCAGTTTTCATTTTGAGAATACCACTTAACTCTTAACTATTCAGGAATTCCATAGGGAACTGAAGAACTTCATTCAAATCCTCTGTTATCAAGTTATTTACACTGACATATGTTCTAGGGGTTCCAGGTGTACGTTCAATAAGTTTTGAATTGATTTCATCCGTGTTAATTTTTTGGGGGTAAAATGGCAAGTTTTGAAAAATTAATAACATCTTTAGGAGAAAGAAATTATTGCCCAAAGATTTCTGAAACAATGTCTTCTCTCGCAATTGTACTTAATGGCAACTCAATAAAGGGTTGTCTCCATTACTAATTTGGAGAAAAAAATAGTGAATTATATTTCCTCTGGTCGTGCTCGCATATTTCTAAATAACTTGAATACCATGATGTGTAACAATAAGGTAGAAAACTGAATGCAATTTTGAATTATTGTTTCTCTTGAAACATGTGATACTACAGGCAAGACCTGCCTAAAATCGCCGCCAATTACAATAATTTTACCTGCAAACGGTATGTCATTAATCATTATGTCTGAGAAGTCTATGGACGCACAACAATGCATAGACATTGGCCATCGGCGCTTCATCCCATATAATGAGACTTGCTGACGCTGCCTTACTATAACTTTTAAAGATGATATGGAAGTTTCCTGCAATCTTAGAGGTAATATAAACTTACTATGTACCGTACGACCATTAGGTAACAGCATAGCAGCGATACCAGTCCATGCCACATGTATTACTTCCAAACCCAAATCGAAACATTTTGACAAAGGTATACAAAAGTCTTTCTGGTACCACCTGGACTATCTATAAAATAAGCATTGCATTTCCCTTATTATTTTGTTGCATCACATGAATAATTTCATTAATTATCAAAAGTTGTTCGTTATTAGATATGATGTATCATCGTGTCATAATTGAAATTTGAAATTATGGACGACCCTGTATTTGAAGATGCTAGTGGTAAATTCTTTTTAGCAGGTAAGTTTAGTAGCATAAACTAAGGACTTCATCCATCCCCAAAGGCAAAAATCTTGACCTTGACCTTGGTGGCCAAGGATGCGGACCGCCTCTGCCAATCCAAGAATCACCGAAAGTGGTATTCAGAAAATTTCGTACATTATTTGAATAGTGAGGAGGCGCTCCATCATGTTGGAAGATGGTTCGTTGTCGAATATTTAGAGGTGCTTCGTCCAATATTTCTTCTAAATGGTCTTCTAAAATACGTAAATATCCTTGTCCAGTAAGGCGCCCACCTAATACGTAAGGATCGAATAATTGATCATTTAGAATACAGCAACAAACGAGAGTACTTGGCTTCCTTGACATGTCCTCAAAATATTGCCACTTTCTCCCTCACCCTGTATAACAGCTTACTGTTATTTATTTTGAGCAAAAGACTAGGGTGTGAATAAGGGCTTAATTCGGCATGCTCTTGCAAATTTAATGTGGCGATGCGGAATGCTATTGATGTTAGATGTTAAGGTCAACAGAGAGAGGGCACCAGAAATGGTGATACTAACAACAAAAATCCATTTCAAATTTTTGGGTTGCAAGTATGGAAGAGCAATTAGCAACAATTGAAAACATACAGGTTTATTGTTAATGTGATACAGAAATACCTTGACAAATCATTACAAGGAGATAATAACTCATGTGTGTGTGAATGCATTGATGGTTTCTACAATTTGGTCCAACGGTACTTGCTTCGAAGGGTTATCGTACTTCCAACTTTATTTAGTTCAAAAACAAGATTTGGTTTTTCCGATGGCTGTGGTGCTGAGGTTGGGAGTCTGATGCTTTTCGGCTGCATCAATCCGAGAGTGCACCACACATGTAACAGAAAGAAGAAAGAAAACTGGTACTCAATTTATATATAGAGTTGGTTCGGGGAATGCGTTGCGTTGGACATTCTGGCTTATTCCAGGTAGAGACCTACACATTCAATTCAGAAGTTCACAAAAGTAAGGAATGACACTATATAAATTCTTAATGATTGTAAAATCGTTGAGGCAAATCACAGATTTTTCAATGAACCCTCGCTACACTATTATTTCTCGTACTGGAGGCTTACTCCCGACTGGATCGAGTACTGAATCAATCGAATTCGATCTCAAAACAAATGACAATCGCTACCTATCACGATGGTGGATCGAATAGGAACTAAGTAGGATCGAGATGCGGAGCCTATTCTCGGATTCCTATTCTATGACTTTGTGTCAGGTACTTGTACTTCTAACCTCTAACCTAAATGATAACAATATAATATAATGAGAAGTGTTATTTGTTAATATTCAACTTTATTATGGCTCATTTTGCGTTGTTATAAATTGAAATCATATGAAGACAATCGTGTGTACAAGTGTGCGAGAAGAGATTCAGTGAATACTTGGTTATTATATTAAGAGATATGGATATTATAACGATTATAGATATGGATTCTGAAGAATTGTTGAGAAATTATCCATGTCTAACAGACGAAATCATATTTCACTTAAATGCAAGGTGAGTGTCGTTCTCATTACCTCAACTATGTTATCAAGTACAATAATTTCATTTTATATACTATGATTTACTTATAATTGGTTGAAGTGTTTATAAATTAGAAAATGAACTAGTTTACAAACCTTCAACTGTGGGTAGGTACACAACAATAAATTACTTTGAACATAATGAATATATATATCATCATAAAAAATTTCTTTTCAGATTTTAATGGCATTATCTTCTCATGGTTCTGGCAGCCACATACATAAAGGATGAAGCATTGGCACTATTAAATGACATCATTCGGATTCAAAAAGCATTCAGTCACCAACTGAAGAATGAAATGTTGTTTATAAAAGTAAATAGAAGATGTGTAAAGCTAGATGGTGACGATTGTTTCACTAGGTATTGTACTACAATCTACGTACTGACTGCAGCTCAAATAATCAAGACTTGTTGCACAACAAATATGATCACCACAAAATATCTGATAATGACAGTGAAGCCCTTACATGTGATAAGAAAGTGTCTTGTCGTATGTACACACTATAAAATTTAATCTATTATGAATAAAGTTCGACTCAACAAGACTGCATGAATTTTATTTTAACAATTTACACATCAATATCTAGTTTATAAATTTAATAACCGCGATTCAAAGCTTGCCCATCCTCACCATTTTCAGAGTGAGTATTTCTTATCAGTCCAAATCTGAAAAGGTATACATTTTAAGAAATAATATATATAAAATCAAAAAGTTTACTGTGGTGTTCTTACCTTTTTAGCTCATTAATTTGCGACTTATGTTGTGCCTTCCAAGGAATTCAATAAAAATTTTATTCCGAGCCATTTCAGTTTCAATCGACTGCAAATGCCTTGAACAATTTCAAGATCTTTGAATCTTTAGAATTTCAATTATATTTGCATCTGTGTGTTGTACTGATAAGAGGTTTTAGAAGCACTAAAAATATGTATTATAATATTAATTATTCACAAATTCAAATGTAGGCAACACTATATTCATTAATTTCGAAAAATACTTCGAGTAATAATTGTAGGCACTTACTCATGTTTTCTCAAAAATACTAGAATTATTTAAAACTTTTTTGTAAACAGCTTACTAATAATGAACTTGAATATTTTGATTTTTGTTAAAAGTCTTCAATCACTCACTGTCACTGCGCCTGAAGTATATGACGTGACACTTGACGATTTATTTCAGAGAACGCGAATTTCACATAACTCGATTGTGTTCTCGATCGAGTAAAAATTTTGGTCTTTTGGTGGATCGAGTTCTAAGTCGAATAGAGAATAGAGTAGAGAATCGAATCGAGTTTCAGGAGTAACCCCCATGTAGCTTATTGTATACGGGGTAGATTCAAAGTCGTATAAACTTCCTAAAGCATTTATTAACCCGATATCAGACAGGTGAAAATTAGTAACAAGTTCTGACAGGTGGGGTTTGTCAAACCCTAGTCATAGGGATTCAAAAAATATTCTTTTTAAAATTTCTGTGTTCCTTCTTTGTGAAATATGATTCTTCAACTCCTCAAAAACTTCCACCATCTTAATCATCAAGATGGTTTATTTCTGCATTTCAAATGTGATTATAGAAAAAATCTGTAAATATTTCAAACTAAAAGACACCCACTCATCTAATTATTTATTGAAAAAATATTTTTGAAATTAGTTTTCTAATTGAGCTAATATCAACATAATAAGCCTTACACTTTTAAATAAAAAAACAGAATAAACTTTCATTCAAAACTAAAAAAAATATTCTCCGAAAATGGCCATTTCGGAACACGTTTGGCAATAGGTTATTGAATCTTCGAGGCAGATAAATGTCTCACAGGCCTGACGGACGCATCCGAGTTCCTCCACGAAGCCTCAGGTAGCTACAATCCCATAGCCGAATTCCTCCACAACACCTCGTCCAAGAGATTACGGTTTAGAACAGCATAGTTGCTAATTAAGGATATGAGGTAATTATTAAAAACAATAATAAAATATGAAAACATTTATTTTCAACTACATATAAATACATTGCTATGTATAACATTATTTACAAACAGGTAAATATGAAAAACAAATATTTGCTACAAATTTCGTTCTTGTTATTTGCCCTGTTTCATATTGTACAATCTGACGTGATACAAATTCTTATTTTAGTCTTGTTTGTCTACAAACTTTTTCCAATTTAGTAAAAACTTGCGTTAAATTTCGCATGAAATGATTCGCATGCGTTCGTAATGCGATATTGGAAGCACTTGCCCATATGTTATGTGAGGAGGAAAGAGGGCTTCTTCACGGATGTAATTATCGACTATATAATCACAAAATTGAACAATACCAGAGTTGTGGCAGGGTAGTAATAATTCTAAGAAATACTCTTCAACATCACAAGGCTTTAAAAAAGGCATTCCGAAAAACAACTTTAAAAAATGTCCCTCTACTGAATTGGGATCTTTGTAACATTTAGTTAGCCCCAAAGATTGAATTTTTCTATACCATGCCTGTGCCAGATGGAAGCGGCAACCAATTATTTTAGCGGTTGGCCACAGAATATTAACCGCTTTGTGAATTCCTATCTCAAAATCTATAATAATTTCAGCTGGACAAAATTGCAAATTAAATGTATCACATGCTGGTTCTAACATATGAAAAAAAATTATATGTTACTGAGTTTCTTTCTGGTAATAGTCCAAATACTAATGGAATATAGTGGCCATTTTTATAACCATGAACTGTAAACATTTGCAAAAAAAATTGTACGAGTCTGGTGTATATTTTTTCTAATTTGTTTAATGTCAGCACTTGCTATTTCGTCAGCAAATGTACTGAATTTTAATTCTGAATTAATAATTTTAGAAGGTTTTTCAAGCAAATCCTCTGTGGCTTTCTTCTTGACACTGTTGTTTATGATTTGCCTGACGATATTTCCATCTTCTGGGTGATTGTGTGTCAAAATGGAATCAATTATATGTAAAGTTTCGGCACTGCTGGTATAGATATTGGCACCACACTGTTTGATCACACATAGCCATCTCACTGTGCCACTTTTTGCAACATGTGCTTCAAAAAAAAAAAAACTTAAAACCGTCGACCAAGACAAGTGTTTTGCCTTTTTCACTTAAAACAAAAGCAGGTCTTTCCATTTCGAAAATCGAGAAGGCACTGACGCACCCTCTCCCCGTTCCATCTTTTATTTATTGTAAACATAATGTTAATTACTAGGTGATTAGCGCTAAGCGGCAGGTACTGATAACGTTGGAGGAACTCGGTCGCAGGATTAAGTAGACCCTTTTAGGTTTCGGGATGAAATCAGGTAAAGTGGAGGAATTCGGACGTACCAGGCCTGATATACGTATCGAGTTTTCCTACTTTTGACACGTGGACATTGACCTTCCTTATTGATTTGGTTTAATTTTTTTTTACTGGTTCACGATTTTCGCCCATCATGTTGCGTATAGTACCTCTCAAATCACGTGTAAAGCTTGTTTCACAATTGACGGGAGCGCAAATCAAATTCGCCCTTTCACAATAAACGTAAAAAACGAAGTTGCCTACACTGGTTTGTGGAAAAGAATTTCTGTATTGGCACTATTGAAAGCAACATTTTTGACAACTGACATACTGTCAGAGTAATTTGACTTTGACAGCTGTCTGTCTCATAACCTAAAACCTAAAATTGCTGTGCCAGTTAAAAATCAAAATGGATTTTGAAAACGAGGATGATGTCCTTATCTGTAGCGCTTTTGCAATAATAGTAGCTGCGATGCACTATTTAAAAACTCTACCAAATAATTATTGTAGGAGGTAATAATTATTTAAGATGGTGGGTTCATCCTTTTAATGAAGAAAGAAAGGAAAAAGGAGCATTCACAAATACATTTTTATATTCTAAGTATAATGACCGAGAGACATTCTTTTCATACACGCGGATGTATCCGGCACAGTTCATAAAATTATTAGACATGGTAAAGCCAAAACTTGTGAAGCGTAGTCTAAGAGCATATTCATCCCCAGTTTTCATTAGCCATGACCCTAAAATTTCTTGCACACGGAGGCAGCTTTGTCAATTTGTGTTTCGAATTTAGAGTTGGTGTTTCAAATGCTTTGAATGTAATACGAAAGACTTGTGATGCAATATGGGAAATGTTAAGGTCAGTTTACTTTAAGAAACCCACAAGGGCAGAATGGGATAACATAATCAATGAATTTTGGACTAAATGGAATTTTCCTAACACGCTTGGTGCAATTGATGGGAAACATGTCACCATTCAATGTCCAAAAAACTCTGGCTCTCTATTTTTTAATTATAAAAAATACTTTAGTGTTGTTGTGTTAGCTTCTTGTGACGCAAATTATATTTTCACTTATGTTGATATTGGTGCATATGGATCCGAAAATGATGCAGGAATTTTTAAACGCTCTCAGATGAAAAATGACATGGAAGAAGTGTCTCAACAAATAAATAACAAAAGACTACCAGGTAGTGAAATGAGAACACCATGCTTCTCTGAGGGAGATGAAGCATTCCCTTTAAATCAGAATTATATTGTCCAGTTGAAACCACAGAATCCATAATAAAAGCTACAATGTCTTTACACAATTTTTTATGAACAGAATCTTACTAACCTGCGTCATTAGTGGATAATGCTTTAGAGAATGGGCATGTAACTGAAGGAGAATGGCGTACAATTACACAAAATAACAATAATCTAACTCGTGTAGGGTGACTCCGGCGGTTCCAATGTTTCTTCAGTTGCGGTATATAGGCAAAGAGACAATATTGCAACGTACCTAAATACTCCAGAAGGTTCTGTATCATGGCAGTTACAATATATTAATAGAGGAAAGTAAATTTAATGTAATCTTAGTAATTGTGACATTAATACTTGGATTATAACCTATGTAAAAGTAAAGAAGGTAATAAAAATATGTTTGTTTTAATATTTTCTTATTTCGATCATTTTAAACAACCTATATTTTAAGGGTATATAAAAATTTATTACTTTTCAAAGAATCATATATTTATAACGAATAAGTGAAAAATACATTCTTAAGAAATTAAATATTTATTGCAATACATCTCTTTTAAATTTATTTTTTTTCAATGGGGGAATCATCTTCATATCACCCAAAACAGATTTCATAAAGTTAATATCTCCTGATTCTTGTTGATTGATTTGTCGAGCACTAACGAATGAATTGAAGGAATCAACCGCTTTCGCTAAATTATCAGGCAACGGCAATGCTTGTTGCTGCTTAGGACGAGCTGTTCGCACAACAGTACTACTTCCCCGACTACTACTGCTTGTATTGGAAGATGGGGGAGAAGCCAATGAGGGCACATGGGATAGCTTCCCTTCATCCTACAATATAATCTTCAACTTCCATCCCACTAAAATTTGTTCTGTTTCTGATGTAGTAGGAACTAATTCTTCTATAGTTACAGAGTAGCAGAGGAAACTAACCTAAAATAAAACAAATATCCATAAGTCACTTATACGATTTGTATTTCTTTAATATTCATACTCTTATGAACCGTACAAGCCAAAGCATCGCTTCAAAATATGGAGATTTGATTTTCTTCGTAACCCCAGCACCAGAACCAGATGGAGGCGCTTTTATGCGCTCCATGTGTGCTCTCATAAATCTATCCCGTAATATATATATATATATATATATATATATATATATATATATATATATATATATATATATTATATATATATACCATTGTATATGTTTATGTTTTACCTTCACTGTTTAAAATCTCAGCAATCTTTGACCATAAATTCATCTTCATTTGATTTGATTTTTTATCATACAAATGCTGATATTTTTCCACTGTTATTATAAGTAGTTCATCAAAATCTACATCTAAATATTCGGAATTTTCTTCTGCCATCCTAATGTTTACTTTTTTAAATAGTAGTTTTTAAATATAAACAAAAACAACACCTGCACCCGCAAGAAATAAACAAAGAAGAAAGCAAGTAGACACTGTGAAAATAGCGACAATTCACAATGACATATGAATGACATGACAACTGACAGACGATGAACATAGTAATAAATTAAAATGACAGATAAATGGCCAAGACAACGGACAGAATACACTCGTCGCCCGCGAATGTGAAATATGAAAGTTGACCAACTTTCGCGTTCGCGTTTCCCGTCCACGTTCACGTTGCCGTCAATTGTGAAACAAGCTTTAGTCTAAGATTTGCCACTCTGCCGTTGGTGATCTTGAACTAGAAGTAACCCAAGTTCTTTGAGAGTCTTCTGGGCATGTTGGTGACCACAGAATACTAATAAATAAGAAATGATATATCTGTGTAAAACGAAAGAAACACTGTTGACGTTTAAGAGCCTCCATTGTTCGGGAACAATGATACCAATTTCAATTTTCGTAATATAGTTTTGTAGGGCGGGAATTTCAAAAGTTTGTTGTTTTTAATCGGCTGGGAATTTAAGGTTATGTCCTAAATTGATGGAAGATATGTTTCAGAAATGAAAAGATCAACTTTAGAAAACAATTTATTAAAGGTATACAATCAATACAAATAACGGATAATACAGTAAAACATAAAAGCAACGGAGTAAAATGACTTGGTTCAATAAATAAATTAGTATATTGTATATAACTGTATGATAGAAATGCATGATAAATTGAAAAACATTAAAATTTCTACTGTTACGTTATCAACACATGACAGTTGTATTGACACACTGTACCTTTATATCAAATTTCAGAACGAAACTAAATTCTAAGAGAACAACTCCTATTTATGTAGCAAGGAGGATGATACTCATAATGCTTAATGACTATTGTACTTGTATTAATTATATATTTTGTAATGGGCTAGTTATGCCGTCGATCTGGTCATTGAAGGGATTACCTGAATGTTTACGAATATTGATTTCTAATGGTTCAAGGAAATTCAATTTTAATCCTTTATGATTTATCACACATTTAATGATAATAAAAAATATTACATACATAAAATAAAGGATTAAAGTAAAACCTGAATCATTGGAAATCAATATTCGTAAACAATCAGGTAATCTCCTCAATGACCAGATCGATGTCATTTCTGGCCCATTACTTAATATATAATTAATAAGTTGTTAAATAAATAGGTTTTGTCCTCTTAGAATGTTGTATTCACATCTGATAAGGTACAGTGTACCGAAACAATTGTTATGTGTTAATAACATAATAGTAGAAATTTTAATATGGTGTTCTAATTTCAATTTAGTATATTGTTTTATAAATGAGAAATTATCGTATCTAAATTGATCTGGGCTTTTGATTCACAGATTAAAATAAAAATCATTAACTCTGTCGAATAACAGCCATAAAAGTTGTTCAACTAATAACAGTATATGTAACAAATTTGCAGCTATATACAATAAATAAAAAATATCTATAACAAAACAATAAATAATTCCTTGATTAGATTTATGGAGGTATCAGGTACAAAAAAAGTTTTTTTCCTTAAATTCTCACCAAAAACATAACAGAAAATAAATATATCTCCTAAAAAAATCCTATGTACAATAATAATATAAAATAAACTATATTCTTTGGTTAAATCTACATCTATAAAGCTGTGAAGATATGTACCGTAAAATATCACAAAAGAATCTCTGAAGATAATACATATGTAGGTAAAATAATAATATAACAAAATAATTCTTGAAACTAACAAAAAAAAATAATTCTTGAAAATCGATAAAAATTATTTGGCCTCGTCCCTTGATGGTCATTATCACAGACAAAATGAGGTCAGAACGAGTCTTGTTCGGAGATATCAGGTGCATAACGGATTCCACTGCAGTGTTTGCTCATGAAACCAGGAAAACATTAATTTTCAAACAAGTCATAGAAAACAAAGACAATCTGAAGTGAGAAATACATTGATTCAGTTGATTTTCAAATTTATCTATATAGAACAAATCTTTGGTAAATGGCTGCTAATGTTGAGAATTTTATGCTTTCTAAAATGACCAGTACTAATATGTTTATTGTGAATATTTTTATCTCTGATATATTTGTGAAGAACCAAACGAATATTAATTTTAACTATTTCTTCAGAAATATTATGAGTTTCACAAAATCTAATTTTGTTAAAAAACTCTTCATATTTTTGGAGAAACATATTATCAAGATTAACCCAATGCCCGTTGCTGTCTAGAAAAACATATAGAAGATTATGAATAGTATCCACTAAATCAATTAACTTTTCACTAACATAATTCAATCTGGTAGTCTCATCATTTTCTTTAAAAGTTACAAACAAATGCTGACCAAGTATTTCATCTGAAAATAAACTTTTGTGGCAATTAGCACAATCTGATACCTTTAATTTGTTGATAATATATCCTGCTAAATTAGTAGTGGCATAATTGAATTCAGGAGTATCATCTGCGCACTCTCCATTCTCTCTAGAAAAAATTACATTATCTTCTGCAACACAGTCGTTCTGCAATGTAAATTTTTCTAGAAAATCCCCAAAATTACCAAGAAATTCACAATAATCATCCTCACAGTTGTATGATTTGGATATTGGCGAGCTCAAATTAATAATAACTACTGTTTTCCAGGCGGCAACAAACTGTAAACGTGTAGGATTAGTGTTAGAGAAACCGTGTTGTCGAATTTGCCCAAAAAGATTTTCAATCGGATCTTGATTCAAATTTCTCAAATTTAGAAAGTTCAATCCCAAAGGTTTCAAATTTCTCCAAAGTAAAATTATTGCCCTGATCGTTATTTGCCAGCCCATGAATTTAAAATTACTCTTGCTTTCCATCATTGCCATGTAGGGAAGGGGGATTATTAATTTTAAAGCCAGGAAAAAAAATATTGCTTTGCAGTTTATTCCTGAAATGAAGATTTCCACATATTCTTACATGTATTTAGAAGTTATATTTATAAACACAAACTTAAATTTAAAAAAAACATTTGAAATGTAACATTTTTTCGGCTACCATGCAAAATCCGGACTATTGAGGGGCAATACCTGATGGGAATGAATTTTATTAATTTTCAGCGTAACTACATATATTGCACATAAATTCATTTAATTCTTCATCTCACAAGCGGGTACACCCTTCATGGGCCCACATTTTACAATGTAAGCATTGTACCCATCCATCCTGTTTAGTAGTTGCTGAGTAAGATTCCTTACAATATAAACACAGAGCTTCTTCATTTTCACTTTTCTCTCTCTCATTTCTCGTCTTTCTCTGCGGTGTTTTCGTCGTTTCTTTGACCAGTAACTTCCTCTTAATTGGTTGTAATCTTTTTTTCTTGATGGACTTTCCAGTGCCTCCATAAGCTCATTTTTATAGGGTGACTCTGTAAGGACTACAGTTTTTCCTTTATTCCTAACTGCTTTCTTAACTGGCCTTGACACATATGGCAGTGGAGCCAGGATTTGTGGTGACACCGAAAAATGTGACTGCAAATCTGAAGGCCCTGCAGTGAAGTAAGAAATTTTTGAGATTACTCTTCTCCTCTCCTGTTTCCATTAACTTCTATCCTAATGTTGTCTTCTTCTTCTTCTTGTTTCTCAGTAATATCTGGTTCTCTTTCCTGAGTATTTTCAGACATCTGTTGGTCTCCCTCGTTTTGTCTTTCTGTCGTTTCAGCTGGCGCAAAATCGGCCTCACCAAAAACATTTGGATCCACTGGATAAATTCCAGATTTCCTAAATCCTGACATTGCATTCTGGATAGTAGCGGCTTTTGCGTATGCTGCTCCAAATAATTTAGAAATCTGGAACTGGGTTACAACTCGGCCTGGATTGTTACGTAACCATGTCTTCACTTCTTAACTGTAAAATGTACTTAACGGTCCCATAAAACTAATGTATAAAGGTTGCAATCGATGTGTGCAGTGAGGCGGAAAACACAACATTACGATGCCATTTGCGCGAGCATAGTCAATCACAGCTATATTTTTAGTATGGGTTACATGACCATCAAGTAGCAACAACACCGGGTCATCTAGTGACGGCTTAACATGTGCAGCAAAATGTTTTACCCATTGTAGAAAAATATGTGCCTGCATCCAACCTGAAGGGTGACACACTGCCACAGTTCCTAATGGTGCTTATTCGAGAAGTTCGGATTTCATCCGTAACCTCGGTAATACTAAAAGTGGTGGTACATAGATTCCAGATGCAGAAAAACATAATTCAGCTGTTACTGTTTGCCCTCTCTCAGCAGACTTCAACGTTCCAACTTGTCGCCGTCCTTTCTTGGCTATGATTTTTGACTGCCTTTTTGGCACTGATGTGATGCCGGTTTCATCAACGTTGAAGATTCGATGGGGCGGAATTTTATACCTGTCCAAGCAATGAATAAGATTCTCAAAAAATTTGGATACAGCTACTTTATTAAATCCCATAGCACGGGCTGCCGAAGTTGCTTCAGGACTTCTTAAAGACAAATCCTGATGACGTTTCAGGAACCCCTTCAACCAGTCTGTCAGCAATACCGTGTTTAAAATTATGCCTTAGTTTGTTCTTTTCAGCTAATTGGAATGCTATTTGTCGCAAATCTTTTGTTGTTAATCGACTCTCCATTAATTTTATATACTCTACTAATTCTGTTTCTTGAGCATCCGAAAAAGTTGTTTTAAATATGCCCATACCTAAAAAGTTCTACTTAGTGCAATTGTAAAATCACTGGAATACATTACCTTTGGAAGCGGCTCCATTTAACGTACTTTCACCGCGTAATTTCTTCACTCTATCTTCTAATGTCGATTTTGGAACACCATGGGTTAACGCAGCTTTCCTGAAACCCATTTTTTTCCTGTACTGATTCTATCGCTTTCCGCATACTCTCCTCACACCAATTTTGTCTAGTAGATTTCCTCTTGTACGTACGCATGTCAAAATTTAGAAAAACTGCTACAATATAATATAACTAGCTTAATGAACCTAAAACACAGTGGGGCATAACCAGATATGTACGGTTTTGACCCATCCGATTTTGCCCCGAGTATTCTTTATATTAGAAATCTCTATTTCCAAAGTACAACATAACCTTTTTCGATATCTTGAAGCATGCATATGCAGTTTAAATCACAAGCTATCTGAAGCTATCATTGAAGTTAAAATCGCTTTCTTTCAAGTTATTCAAACATATGTAAGTTCTTTTAAGCTTATCAGTAAATAAAGCTTGTTTTATATGGGACATACTAGCAAACTTTCCTTTCTCGTATTCAATTTTACAATTTATCAAGGCATTTCTAGTATTTTTCAAGAGATGGGGAACATCAAAAATAGTAACAATACATTGACCATTGACAACAGAGTGGTAAGAAGATGGTTTGGAATTTGAATATTCCTTAGTCAAACAGGATATTGCTGCTCTGTTTGTGCTGCTTTGATCACAAACTGTAGCACAAACTCGAAGACCTATAATTTGAAGCTCCTCAATAACTTTTATGGTGATACGTTTCAGATCCTGGGTTTTAACAGTATCTCGAGTAAAGAAATAAGCTACGGGCATCTTAAAATTTTTTCTAATTCCCCTCACCATGAAAACAAGGGCATGATTTGCAAAGACGGACGTTCGACCAAATGGACCCAGGTCCACAAAGCCTGAAATTCTTTGCTTCTGGCTTTCATAAGATAAGCCACTATTCAGAGATATCTCATCAAACATTAAAGAGCAACATGAATCAAGTTGATCCATATTCCGCAGTTGCAGCTTTAAATGCTCCAGAACTGGTGTTAAAAGGCCACATTCAAAAGAAATTGACAAGATAAATTGTAATGTTCTAGGAGAAGGCAATCGGAAAAAGCTCTTAAATACTTATAAAGCCTAGGGCTTCTTTTGAAGATGGATAGTGCAAAAGCTTTGTCATTCATAGTCCACCTACGAGCTGTTGGTCTTATAATGGCATTTCTAAGCTGAGAATTGATAAATTCTTTTCAATTCAATTCTTTATTTGCTTCTATAACAGTTACAGTTTTAGCATCGTCAAATTTCGAAATAGAAGATAAAACTAAAGACTAAGTTAATAACTAAAAAGCTAAACCAAACCAGTAATAAAAATAAATAAAAATATATTGGACAGGTTTCCACATAATTGTATAAAAGGTATGGTAAGAATCTGAAGTACAGTTGAATAATACATATTAAAATTTTGCGACATACAACATAACATTTAACATATAAAATTTACAAATATAACATATAGATACGTTGACTAACAGTAATCATACGTTTTGCATAAGATTTAAAATATCACAGTTAAAAAATTCTTCGAGAGTATATGGACAGAGTTTGATTAGTATTGATTTGATTGATTTCTTAATCTGTAACATCGGAAGTTCTTGAATATTTTGAGGCAGTTTATTAAAACAATGTATGGACATATTGATGAAGCTCTTTTTTGTTAAAGTTAATCTATACCGTGGAGCACATATTTGTTGTCTTTGCCTTGTCTCATAATCATGTAAGTCTGAGTGGTGAACAAGTGTTCTTTGCTTTTCTCTTGCCGATAAGATGCAGTTATATATAAATAATGCCGGCACTGTCATTATCTTTAATTTTTTGAAATGTGGTCTACATGTTTCCGAAGGCGTTATTTTTGTCATAGTCCTTATAGCGTATTTTTGAATAATGAAAATTCTTTCCCAGTCAGTTGAGTTACCCCAAAACAGGACACTGTAATTTAAGTGACTTTGAAATAGGCCAAAGTATGCAGTTTTAGTTTACTGTAAGAGGTACATACTTCGAAAGTTGTAACAAAATTACAGTCATTATCAAGTTTTTTTCTAAGTCTTCTATTTGAGGTTTCCAACTAAGCCTGCAGTCCAGTGTCACTCCTAAGAACTTAACACTAACTTAACTATATTAGGTACCTCTTTTAGTGAGAAATTTTGGTGTTTGGTTTTGTTGCGGTTTAAGCACAGCTGGTTTGCGGAGAACCATGTGTCCAGGGTTTCTATTGTCAGTGGATTGACGGTATCAGCTTCCTGACCAGAATTAGGCTTGGTTGACAGAGCACAATCATCAGCAAATTCTGTAGTCAATGCTCCCTCCATAGTTAATGATAAGTCATTCACATATATAATAAACATCAAAGGGCCTAAGATTGAGCCTTGGGGGATGCCAATGTCCACAACAGTTGCTGATGACCGCATACCTGAAACCTCTGTATATTGTTTTCTATGGGTAAGATAGGATCTGCAAAAATCAAGAGCATTTCCCCGTACTCCGTAATCTTCCAGTTTTCTTAATAAAATTTCGTGGTTTACACAGTTGAAGGCCTTTGAGAGATCACAAAATGTAGTCGATACAGTCTGACCTCCCTCAAAGGCCTCGACTATCCATTCCACCAATTTAACTATGGCATGCTTCGTTGATAAGTTTTTCCTGTAGGCAAATTGGGTTGGTGAGAGTATTTTATTGTTTTCTAAGAAGATAAGTAGTCTTTTGTTAAAAGCAATTTCTATTATTTTAGATACAGACGGAATTATACTAATTGGGCGATAGTTGTGTACATCACTGCGGTCTCCTGTTTTAAAAATTGGGGTTACTTTAACCGTTTTTAAGTCAGATGGAAATATTCCTTCTTCAAAGCATTTATTTATTATTAACTTCAAAGGAGAGATTAGGCCATTTCGAAGGGACTTTAAGATTTTGTTGCTGATACCAAAGACGTCTTTTGATTTGCTGTTGCTCAAATTGTTAATAATTCCAAAAATTTCCGTCTCATCCACCGGGTAGAGAAAAAGTTAATGTTTACATTCTATGTTATGTGGTAAAAAAGAGACTGGATCAATATTTGAGTAGTTTGAAATGCCTTCACTTGTAACTTTCCCTATTGTTAACTGGTTAAACTCTTCAACTGGGATATTTATGCTTTCCTTCTTTGAATTTACTGACCTGTTCTGATCAATTACTTGCCAGATAGTTTTTGACTTATTTGAGGATTCTTCAATTTGTCTTGATATGTAATTACTTTTGACATTATTGATAGTTTGACGATAATGATTTCGGTATTTTTTTTAAAGTTTCAGATAGGTTTAAATATTTGTCTTGTTGATTTAGGTCGGTCAAGGTCTTAAGAATGTCACGCTTTTTCTTAATTTTATGATTGAACCATTTGTTTTTCTTGTTTTTTTGATGTATAGTTTTTGTTATTTGTGGGCAAAAGGTGTCAGTCACGTTTAAGAATATCTGATTAAATGTATTAAACATACCATTTGCATCGAAATTCTTAGTCAATAATTTACTGCCTCCAAGGCCCAAACTCTCAGTTCTGTTATCATTCATTACGGGCTGTATTATAAATTCATTAGAGATACCGAGGTGATCAGAAAGACTACCAACATTAATAGTTGTACATTGAGATTTATTTGTATTGTTTGTAATGCAGTTATCAAGACAACTTGTTGAATTTTTGTAGATCCTAGTTGGATCCGTGATCAAATACTTGAAACCAAAACAAGACAACGCGTCCAAAAACTTTGAACTGGCTGAGCTATGTTTTAGAATGTTAATGTTATAGTCTCCATATATATACACGTATCTAAATTTGTTTTTGAGATTGCTTAGCATATTACAAAAAGATTCTATAAAGTTATCAATATTGCTATCAGGGGCACGATATATAGCAATTATTATAGTGTTCAAACATACTAGTTCCACAGCACATACTTCGAAAGATGCTTCAGTTGACAAGGAATCTATACTACTTATCTTATTAATATTCATATGTGGTTTTACCAATATCATTACACCACCGCCACCTGACTGTGTACGACAGAATTGATTAGCCAGTCTAAAACCCTCAATAGTACTCAAGTCAATTCTATCAGCTTTTAACCAGTGTTCACATAGGATAACTATATCATAATTTGCCTCATGTAGTATTGCCTCCAGCTCCTCGACTTTGTTTTGTAGACTTCTTATGTTCAGAAAGAAACTTTTTTTACAGCTGCCATTGATGGTAGTAGAGTGAGGCCACATGGGGAGCTGTGGTACGCTTAATTGATTATAGAACTTTAAAACAGTATTCAAATTTTCTTCAATAAAAATAAATTTTCCATCATTATATAAATTTTGAAGTGGACTTAAATGAGCTCAATCTTTCTTTCTTTCAACAAAAATTTCAATTTTGATAATTTAGAAAGGACGTTTCTATGGACATTGTACATAATATTCAATTCAGGAGTCAAATCTGATTTCTTGAAACCTGCTTTAGCTAAAATCCCAGTTTTGTTCTCTAATAAAAATATATATGTATCAAAATCATTTACTCTCAGCTTGGAACTGGTCTCTGGATCACTAACGACTTGGAGATTATTCTCAATAACCGATGGGGATATGGCAGGTTCAAAATCCATGATTGAAGTTGAAGCAGAAGGAAGAGAGGCCAAAGAAGTATTTAAAACGTCATCTTCAGAATTTGAGTCAAGATCTCTCGCAGGAAGTTGTGCGTTATAGGAAATACTTGTTGTTATTTTTATAGGAGGAATATCCATTATCTCAGCTCAGAATGTAGGTGCATTGTTGAATGATAAAGTTCTAGGAATAATATAATAAGTATGATCGGATTCCCGCGAAACAGATTTCGGAATGGCAAACCAATTTAAACGAGACATTGTATTAGGATTGGTGTAGTCTGAATAAATGGAATGATCGAAACATACATAATAATTGGAACAGTTTGTCATTGAACTAATACGACAAATTGTTTTCCATAAATCTAGTCTAGACGGCTCTTTGGGAAAACTAGAAAACTTTTTGTTTTGGTAACCTGTATGTAAATTTCTATAATATGAACTTTTGCAGGATGGGTATTTGCAGGAGAATCTCGGAATCAATTTTACAGCAGGACCAGACATGATGACAAAATTAACCAAGAATCAGTTAAATCGAAAATATGATCACAGGATAAATTAAAATGAAAAGTATACCAGAGCTATGAACGTGCTAGCGAAATTCATAAATATAATAACATCAAAAAGATACTTTACTCACATGACTTGCTATTCGTTAATCCTTCTCATTTTCTTCTATTGCTGGCCTGAAACTTGATCATCAATTAATTAATCATTGGATTTAACATTTCAAATCCAATCAGGTATCCTTGGATTTACACAGATTCAATCAGAAGCTGACATTCGAAACAATCCTCTACTCACCTGAAAGAAAAATGATATTAGTTTAAAGAATCATGTTAGAATTGAACAAGCTTACCTAAAATAAAATTTACATTCTTCACAGCTCACGGCATCATAATAATAAATATGTAGGATGTAGGAAATTTGAATATTTGACCGTTAGCCGTTATTGTCAATTGTCAATTTTCAGACAATATTTTGATCCTTCTGTTGGATGTTGGCTAATCTGAAAGATCTGGAGAATTGGGATTGACACACGTCAACTGTGTTTCGAGGTCACCAATATAACTTTCATACCCATGTTGGTGACATTGCTTTTGGCTCTATAAATGATTTGGCCATTAATTCCCGCCGAATTTAACATGGAAAAAATAAAGTCAATGGCCAGCGTCGACTATTTCTGGAAACATTTTAAGACGCAGACATCTCATCTTCAACTTCACCCTTCGTTGAATTGTAGAACTCTATAATTTCTGGAAGTTTTTTCTCCAAATCGGAAACTGATGTAAAGATGATAATAAAAAGACAACTTTTCCTTTGGATAGTTTGAAACTAAAGTATATCCTTCCTGGAATCCGAACAACTAGAAAACATATCTCTGTTTTTCACTCTCAAAAACTCTGGGGGTATATCAGGTTTATTTTTACGAAGTGTCCCTACAGCCAGCAGTCATTTTGTGAGTATCTCTGAGTTTTACTAGAAGGTCGCGACTGGTGTACCAATTATCGAATGTTATATTTCGATTTGTTTCTGAAACTGGGGCTACCAAGCGATCTACTATATCATGAGGTTTATTGCTGAGTTGATATGGACCATCAGGCTGTTGTCCCACATAAACATCCATATTCAGAAGGTAATAAGTCTTAGCATCTACCAAACCATGTACCTTCAAACCGTATTTTGCTGGTTTATTCGGCATGTACTGCCTAAATTAACACCGACCAGGAAATGATTCCAATTTTTCATCGATGGTCAAATATTGTGACGGCGTATAAGAAGATATATGGTTATCGACATATTTTTCAAATAGAGCTCTAATAGGGGCCAATTTATCTAATTTAAGTCTTTCTTTCCGGTTTTCTTTATTATCAAAGCGTAAGCATGACACCAAAAATTCGAATTGCCGTTGACTTACAAATTGCATACGGAATGAATTCAACCGAACCCTATCTTGTCTAAGACTCGAATGACTGAAATTGTCCTTGATTGATGATTTTATTGAAATGAACGTTGGGCTAAACACACCCCAAAACCAATGTAAAAATAGATTCGGCCAATGAATTCATCGCTATTCCCCAAACTTGATAATATATGACACTTGAGCCACACAATGTATATTTCTCTTTAACGATGATAGGTCAAAATAGTTATAAACATTAAATAAAAGTAATGAGGGAATGGAGACAACCAATCATATCATTGCTTTACGTAAAGAACTATAAAGCTTATGACATCAAGTAAAATTTCTAGAAAATGAGATTGGCTTCCTCAACAGTGGGTTGGGACAACACGCCCCTAGACTTAGAAAACATTATAAATTAGTCTATCTTGTCACATATAATGAGTGCATGTTGACACTAGCCATAAGAGAGTGTGATATATTTCGCAACCAATACACCTAAGTTGTCCCCTTTGAAAAAAAAAATGTTCTTAGCTGAACATTGTATTAAATTATAAATGTCTACACTAACTGTATTTAAAATATATTTCTCACCCCAGCTGCACATACTTATATTCAATGAGTGTTCAAATGATATAGCATCCCCAGATGAGATATAACTATTTTTTAGAAACAAAAATCACCATGTGTTGTTTCTTAAAGCCTATCTGTTTAACATCCTTCAATATCAGAGCACAATGGATTTCTTAAACGCTTAGTTTTATTATACAATAGGCGTTACATATACCTCTCAAGTATGGTTGTCACATAAATATAAACCATCTGCTCTGGCTAGCATAAGTTCAAGTGGCGACATATGATAAAAAGAAATATTTTGGATTTAAGCACTTTTGTTTGTTAATGCTTCTACTCAAACTATTCATAAATTATTACCTTAACTGATTCAATAAAGAGAATGATAAGAAATAATAAACTAATATTATGGGTTGCGACGCAACAAACTTCCCGGGTTGAGAGATTCACGAACAACTAATTATAACGAATTACATAAATAAAATAAAAATAAGAAAGGCATTTATATATATATATAAAATAATACTTTTGAATAAAGTAAACTATTACAAAGTATATATTATGAAAATCAAATGGTCAAAACAGTGTTCATTCACTCACACGTGTCAATTCATCACTACCTACTTCGATGGGCAGAGGCGCCAGGTCTTTTGACGCAACGGCTGAGCTCTCCTGTGACAGTTTTCAACCTTACGGTTCATATTATGCCGTCCTGTCCTGGATGTGCTTCAATTACTTTATCCAAACACCATTCTAATGGCGGTAAATTATCGTCTCGTAATACGACAATACTATCATTCTTGATAGTATGACTACAAGATGTCCATTTAGGACGTACGTTGAGCTCGTTCAAATATTCCTTATGCCATCGAGTCCAAATGTCCCGTTTTACCTTCTGTATGTGTTGCCACATTAACAAGCGGTTGACGGGAATATTAGAAACATCATGTTCGGGTATATTTGAGATTCGATCGCCAATTAAAAAATGTGCAGGAGTTAGGGCACTTAAATCGTTTGGGTCAGAAGATAAAGGAGTCAAAGGACGGGAATTGAGGATAGTTTCTATTTCGGTTACTAATGTCATAAATTGCCCCATAGTAAATATCTCGTGCCCTACGATTCGCCGAAGATGGTGTTTGAACGACTTCACAGCAACCTCCCAGATACCACCAAGATGCGGTGATTGTGGCGGATTGAATCTCCGTGTAATTCCCTGATCAGCTAGGTAATTTTTCACATTCTGAGCACCTGGTAGTGTTATTTCCTGTAGTTCTCTGTTAGCCCCTATAAAATTCCTTCCATTGAATAAATTGTCAAAAATTTACAACGACGGTTAGTATATCTCTTGAGGGCTGCTATAAAGCCTTCGGTTGTTAGATCACCGACAACCTCCAGATGTACCGCTTTAGTTGACATTCAAATAAACCCGCGGCAATAGTCTTGATTTTATTCTTATTTCTACATTTTTCTTCTTTTATGATGAACGGGCCGCAATAATCTTCTTCCACATTTGTGAACGGCATAGTTGGAATAGTCTGACATTTTGGGAGACTTCCCATAACATAATTCCTCGGAGAAGGCTTAGCTCGCGCACATCTCACACGGCCATGAATAATCTTCCGCACTTGACTCTTGCTATCGATGATCCAATATTTCTGCCGTAATCCAAATAAAGTGGCTTGCACGCCACTGTGCATGTTGTCCGGATGTTCCTTCATTATCAATAGTTGGGTAACGTAATGACATTTTGTCAAAAAATTTTTGCTGATGGGGATATGGCGAATTATGTAGTCGTCCTCCTACTCTAATAAACTCGTTTTTACATAAGAATGGATGGAGTGACCGCAATTAATTTTGCAGACTAACATTACCTATTTTTGAGAGCGATCCTTGGGTAACATGCGTCTTGAAACAAAATCAGCTGGATTATCATATTGTAACGAACGTGGCTTCAGTGATCGGTGCCTTAATGGTGAGCGTGTGCGATTCGTCGGAAGGCGGAGCACCTTAGCGAATGCGGACGTTGATGGGACCTGGGTGGTGTGTTGCATACCGCTATTGGTATTGGTCAGCCATGCATGCCTGGGTCAAGACATATTCTTGAAGCTTCTAGTAATAAAACTTTAAATGGTGAATTATAAACTTCATCTACCACACGTTGTTCAAATCTAGCTGGTGAATATATGATCCAATATTTGTTCATCGTGCCAGGGTAAAATGCGATGTGAAGGCTGGCAGGGTAGAATGCGAAGTGAAGGCTGCCTGGGTAGAATGCGCAATGAAGGCGATATAACTATTCCAAAATTCAGTAACAACGAAAATAATATATATAGCAAAAATGAAACATATTGTATTTGTATCAAACGTAGTATAGTTTTATATGGGTGATTTTCGCTTACACGGACAATAGCAATTCCATTGGAAGTCTATTAGACTATGTGCAGGAAAATTAACCGTATATATATATTGTAACGTGCAAGGTAAATAGCCGCCGACCACAAAGTTTCGTTAATTAATCTATTAAATTGATATCTTACAATATTGTCGTAATCATCTCTCCATAAAATTCTCAAATACTGATGATCCTCCTCACGCATTCTAATTTGTCGATACATTTTCTCTATATCTCCTGTCTATATATAACGATGTATTCTAAATCTCAGTAAAAGAGAAAATAGATAATTTTTTATTGTTGGTCCTGTTAAAAAAGCATCGTTAAAAGATATTCCGCTATTCGACGTCGCAAAAGCATCAAAAACTACTCGAACCTTGGTGGTTTCATTTGACTTAAGATCTATATTGTAAGGTGAAAACTCACCTGAATAATAAAATACACCACACACAGACACGAACTCCAGAATATTGGGAAGAACATACAGAACATCGAGACTATTCGGACCTGGATTATTCCCGAAAGAATAACATACAGCAGGAGGAGACGGATAACAACTCGAAGAATCGAGATTGGAGGTTAGGTAGTATAAATAACCGCGTCAATCACAGAATAGTTAGTCAGTTGAGCGTGAATCTACACTAGTGCAGAGAACAGTGAATATAAATAAATAGAGCGTTAAGCGCTAAGTAATGCTTTGAATATAAATGTGTATATAGTTGCCTAATTGTAAGTGTACATAAATAAGTGAAAATAAATCGAACCCAGTTTAATTATAATTCGCCGTTACAATATTATTTGAAAATATCCCTTCCAATGACAATAATCTTCTATAGGCCACATAGTAGGATTTCCCTAGGTCCAATTTTCTTTCATTGAAATGGAGAGCAACAATGTATCTACCATTATTTTCTCTACTTACTTGTCTTGGAAGTGTTTCTGGCATAAGTTTTCATCGACTGTTAACTTTTGTTCGCCAGGTGTTTCTTCTAATTCCCAGAACCTTGATAAATCTAACGAATAACATTGAGAACGTGATATTGTTTCATGGGCACATTGTAAATTTCCACCGATTATCCAACCAAGCGTTGTTTTCTATATCACAAAATCAGGTTCTTTAGGTGATGATATTCGAATGTTACCAACAGAAAAAATAGAGAGTGTTGTTCCAGTTCCAATCACCAATTGCAGTGTTGCAGGTATATGAAAATTCAGCTAACGGTGGATTTGACGGCAGATTTATTAGTCCTCTATTTATCTGCTGATCAGACAAATGATACGTTATAGACGGTACTACATAGAATTCTAGTATTCGTTCAAAATTATTGATTCTAGATCTTATTCTTGTTTTAACGAAATGTTTGACAATTATTTCCGTGTCATTGAATACACTAATATTGATACGAAGATTGAAATATTTAAATTGTAGTTTTCTGGCTAATTTCGATGTTATGAAATTCCTAGTGGATCCTATGTCAATAATAGCACGAGTAGTAATCATTCTTATTAGAAATATGAACTATAGCTGTGAGTAATACGTCATTCATGTGAATAGAGATATGATTTGATTGTGGGTTCTGTCATAATGGACTTGGATTATTTTCTACTTCACTAGCATTTTTCTCATTAGTCTTCTTTTCTACTTAAAATGCATGCAATAAAATGTTATGTTTCCCTCCACAGGCCTTGCACGTTTTACAAAGAGGACAATTATTTGCTCGGCCTGGTGTCGCTACCATCGTTTTCACTTGACGTTTGTTGGTATGATGATTGACGGATTCTAGATAGAGCTTATCGCTCGCAATTTGACGGTTACATTGGTTACTTGTTCCTGAATACTCACTGCAACCTCCACGATGCTCCAAAAAACTCAAAAAATGGGTATAGGAAGGCATTTTCTTATCCTTTAGTGTAGTCTCACAATGAAACCTAGTATTGTCACTGATTTTTCCAAGCCAAAATATGATACAAGTATTCCAATGCTCTACTGGCTCACCTAGAGCCTTCAATGCTCGGAGATGTTGACGGAAGGTATCTACTAGTTCTTCCAGCCCACTCGGATTATCAAGACCCAGCCGCAGTATGTTCATGGTTGCAGAAGTCCATTCTCGAAGTGGAGTGAAGTGGTAAGATGAAAAGAAACACAAAGACTTCTCCACAGTTTATTCTTAAAGGTTAATTATTGAGACATGTTTCGAGATTGTACAATCTCATTTTCAATAAAAAATGTTCAAAGTTATGGAGATGAAAATATTAAAATTTTTAAAAAAAGGAAAAATTAGAAAAACGATCCCTAATCAATGCAAAAATTAAAATTAATACTTGAAAACGAAAAATTAAATAGTAAATTAAATGCAAAAATTAAAAAAGATAGGGTAAATATAAATGAAATATTTGATACTAAGAAAGAAGTATTAAAGGACGGATTTGAGATAGGTCAGGAGTTCAATAATTATTTTACAACGGTCGCTAAGTGTCTTTCGGATAAAATAGTGTCTGATTCTATGTATGTTCCACTTAGAGTTTGGAATAATAAGTCATTGTATTTAGAGGAGACAAACGCAGGGGAAATAGTAGATATTATTATGTCAATGAAAAATAAGAAGGTAGATGGGATTGATGGAATTACCATCGCTGTTTTAAAATGTATTGCTTTGGATATAGCTGAACCCTTGGCAAAAATAATTAATAAATGTATGCTATCTGGTATTTGGCCTAATCATTTTAAGAGAGCAGAGGTTGTACCAATATATAAAGCTGGTGATCATAAATCAACAAGTAATTATAGACCAATATCCTTATTATCAAATTTGGCTAAAATATCTGAAAAAGTGATTCACAAAAGACTTAATGATTTTCTAGAGGGAGAGGGAATGATAAATGGGAGACAATTCGGATTCAGAAAGAATAAATCGACTAATGATGCCTTAAATCATGTCAATAACTTCATATGTAACCAACTTGACAATAGCAGATCGGTAATAGCAATATTTCTCGATCTAGCGAAGGCTTTTGACACGGTAGTACATGAACTTCTATTGATTATATGGAATGATATAGGTATAAGTGGGATTGTTAATGATTTGATGCGTAACTATCTATCAAATAGATTTCAGTGAGTTCTCATTAATGGTGTTAAAAGCTCTTACAGCTTAGTTACTTGTGGAGTCCCTCAAGTTCAATTTTGGGTCCATTATTATTTAATGCCTATATTAATGGGTTATTGAATCTTAATTTACCGGGTGTTATTGTATCTTTTGCGGATGACACAGTCATTATGTGTAGTGGTGAGAGTTGGGATGAAGTTACAGCCAATGCCAAACAATCCTTAAAAATTATAAGGAAATGGTTTAATTATCACAAAGTGTCTTTAAATATGTCAAAATCCAGTGTTTTATATGTGTCTCTATATGCGGATAAGCTCCCTGTTACAGACGGACTCACAATACATGATGATGTTTGTTATAATAACTTAAACTGTGCATGTGATAAAATAAAAAGGGTAAATGAAGTTAAATACATTGGTGTTATACTAGATGAAAATTGGAATTGGAAGAAAAATATTTTTAGTATTGTTAAATAGTAAGATACCTCCTTTTTGTTTTCTAAAATGAGATATATTCTTGAAAAAATGATTTATTAAAATTATACCATGCTTTGTTCTGTAGCGTCCTATTTTATGGAATTATTTGTTGGGGTTCAGCTTATTCAAATACATTAGGGCCGATAGTAAGAATACAAAAGCGTGCTATCAAAATTTTAACTTTTGGTAAACAACACAACCTTTTTAGTGAAACACGATTGCTGAACATCAATCAAAAATATATTTTGGAAGCACTAATAAATAATTATTGTAATCTACGGGAAGAGTATACTATTGGTGAAGCATGTTTATTTTCTAGACATAAATCGCTTACAGTAAGTAAAACTAAATTAAATATTGGTCAAAAAACTAGTTTATATCGATCCAAACTTGTCTACAATAGATTAGATAACAATCTAAAAAAATTAAACTTCTCTAGAGGGCGTATTAAATTTCATATTAAGAGTTGGATTTTAAATAATTTGAAGTTATAATATACATAGATATTGTTATATTACTTAAAATATCTGTTTTAATATTTAATACTTTCTATATCATGTGTCTTTCTTTAAATTTGTAGTTGTATTTATAGTTTTGTTGCATTTTAATTTTATTATTTGTTTTTTTATTGTATATTAATATGTATATTTAGATTATGTTAAGCTTGTAGATTTTAATACATTATTAAGTTCAGGTCTACACACAGATGCTATTTGCATTTCCGTAGGGGTTTGTTGGACTTTATAAGTCAGACAATCTATTAGCATACTATTTTTTAAATCAAGATTTGTATGTTAACCTGAATAAAGATTATTATTATTATTATTATTATTATTATTATTATTATTATTATTAAATAATAGAATAAAGTCAAATTCTAAAACAAAAAACCACCAAAATTCCACGTCACATTGTCTGAGTGCCCGTGACTACATCGTTGGTCAGCTGATGGTATGGTATGTTGTTTAGAATAGACCAATGCCTCATGATGACTTCCACTTAAAGCTCCTTGTAAATATTCTAGCTTATCCACATCAGGAATAATTTCTCTATTACCAACGCGAGCTGAGAATTTGTCTTTGAAAGCTTGCCATTTTTCAATGTTACCATCAAAGGCTGGCAACGATAACTCAGGCAGCTTTATCTGAGGAGTCACGCTGGAATAAGTATATGTAGAATTTGCAGAGTTGCTGGAGGTAGAACGCCCAGCTGAACACTCCAGGGCTTTTCTAAACAGTTTTTTTGAATATGTTATGGTATTTAAATATTCTTCCTCAATTCGGTCGCATTCCTCGCAATGAGAATTGGCCGAAGTAACATCTTGTTCTATTAATTCGTCACATATTCCACGCAGGGATTTGACGCCCTCTATTAGTGACTCCATTCGCGTTTCAATTCCATCGCTATGGGGAGTGTTTTCATCAACGTGAGAAATTCCTTAACCTTAGTAATATTTGATATAATATTACCGTTCTTATAAGAGAGCTGATATTTTCTATTTTAATGGAATACGTCAAGAAGCGGGATAAATGAAGAAGGAAAATGGATAATTGACGATACAAAAATCAAACTTACCCTTCAATTATAGATGTTCTCTTGATGTTATCAGCAATCATGTCGATTCACAAGCGCACACAACACCAGCACTTGCACACACTATGCAAGATCTTTAAATGATTTTGTCCACTTCAAGCAATCCCAATTGGGGTTTCCTCTTCGAACAACTGATTTCTCAATGAACCCTCGCTACACTATGATTTCTCGTACTGTAGCTTATTGTATACGGGGTAGATTCAAAGTCGTATAAACTTCCTAAAGCGTTTAATAAAACTTAAATCTTTTATTCAGCACTATGGTTGCACAATTCAGATGAGAGATACATACATACAATTCTGCCTATGCTAGGCAGTTAAAATCAGTGAGCTTGAAATTATGCTTTAAATACTAAAAATATTCAGCCTTAACTAAGGCAGCTTACAAATTGATTACCAAATGAATTCAACCGGACCCGATCTAGTCTAAGACTCGAATGACTAAAATTGTCCTTGATTGATGATTTTATTGAAATGCAAATTCGGCTAAACACACCCCAAAACAAATGTAAAAAAATAGATAGATAGATTTGGCCAATGAATTCATTGTTATTCCCCAAACTTGATAATATATGACACTTGAGCCAAATAATGTAGGTATATTTCTCTTTAACAGTGATAGGTCAAAATAGTTATAAATATTAAATAAATCTAATGGGGGAAGGGAGACAACTAATCATATCTTGCTTTATGTAAAGAACTATAAAGCTTATGACATCAAGTAAAATTTCTACAAAATGCGATTGGTACTCCCTCAACAGTGGGTTGGCACAACAAGCCCCTACCCATAAATATGACCGGGGCAAAAAATGCAACCCGTGGTCGACTTATCCTGTGAACATATTGTACAAATATTAGAAGAAAATAAGCCATAAAATTATAGACTTAGTAAACATCATAAATTAGTCCATCTTGTCACATATAATGAGTGCATGTTGACTCTAGTCATAAGAGAGTGTGATATATTTCGCAACCCATACACATAAGTTGTCCACTTTAGAAAAAAAAGTTTCTTAACAGAACATGGGACCAAATGATAAATGTCTACACCAACTGTATTTAAAATATCTTTCTCACCCCAGCTGCTCATACTTATAGTCAATGAGTGTTTAAATGATATAGCATCCCCAGATGAGATAAAACTATCTTTTAAGCCTCGATGACACTGGGCTAGTTTGGCAATTTCATCCAGTTTTTTAATTTGGAATAACGGTCTAATATATATTTTTTTAATATAACAACTAAAATACTCACGTGGTTTGATTTGCTCCTTCGTGTGGCCACAACCTCTGCCAAAAATTTCGCTTCATTGAACCATACCAACTTTGGCCTGTATATTTCCTCAGCACCTCATCCACTTTTCTTGGATTATTCAATTTTATTTATTTCTTGCCTGTATACGTCTTTAATTGATTTTATTTTTGCCTTTAATTGCTTCACATCCATACCCTCACTTAATTGTTTTTCGTTAAGTTTAACTAAGAGATTTTTGAAACTTTCATTCTTTACTTTTGTGTTACAATAGTCTTTGTTTTTTATAATTCATAAAATTGGGTACTGCTCGTAGATGTTGAGAAACTATTATATCACGAGTGTTCCACTTCGTTTTTCAGCTTAAAATTTAAACGAAAAATGCAGACAGCACGCCACACGGTCACGCAAAACAACACGTGGTTTCAACTCGCTGGCTAGTTCGCTACTGAGCGAGATTTTCGTGTCATCGACACTCGCTTACTCGCTGGCTTTTAAACTCGCCGACTATTAGCTTGTAAACTAGCCCAGTGTCATCGAGGCTTTAGAAACAAAAACCACCATGTGTTGTTTCCTAAAGCTTATTTGTTTAACATCCTTCAATATCAGAGCACAATGAATTTCTTTAACGACTTAGTTTTTTGATACAATAAACCTTACATATAACTCTCAAGTATGGCTGTCACATAAATATAGACCATCTGCACTGGCTAGCATAAATTCAAGTGGTGACATATGACAAAAAGAAATATTTTGGACTTAGCACTTTTGTTTGTTAATGGTTCTACTCAAAATATTCATAAATTATTCCCTTAACTGATTTAATAAAAAAATCATAAGAATGAATAAACTAATATTATGGGTATATATATATATATATATGTTTTCCAAAAAATTCTCGTCTTCTTGGCTTCGAAGATATAGCATCTCAGACAAGTTAAATCTATCGTAGGGATTTTGAGGATGAAGGTCTTGCACTAACAAGAACTTGTAATAGTAATTTTTCCAAAACACACAAATTTGCTTTAATTCTTATAAATTTACCTATGGTCATTGGATGTAAATGTGGATAGCTCTCGTTAAACATTCTACGCGTTCTACTGAGAATTTCGTCGTACAAAAATAAAGAATTTCTTGATTTATATAGACATTGTTTTCATTATTGTTATACATTTTAATTCACAATAGCATAATTAATTTGTCGTTTGTTGTTGATGCCTGTAAGTGAAATAATGTTAATTATTTTAAGTTGAATTACGATAAATGCAATGTTTTTATAATCATCATACATACCATAACACGTCGAAATGTGCGTCATTATCTTCATCATCAGATAGGCTCTTATCAGTAGACTCGTCATTAACAACAGGCGCTAGCGATACAGTTCCAATTGCAACTGTTGTTGACGTAGTCCTTTTTTTGCTCTGCTTTCTCGTTTGCGTTGAGCATCTTTTGCTAAGAATTCTGCTCTGTCTGCTAGTTGCGATGAAGCTAGCTGTTTAGATCTGTATTCTCTTTTATAAGCAGTTTCAGTTTTCGTTGTTAGCGATGATGCAGAATTGTTTCATGCTCTGCTTTCTCGGCTCGATAACGATAAGTGGGGCGCTCACAAATAGTCCCATTTTTGGATAAAACACCTCAAAATAAGATGAAAATCAAGAGTACTAATTTTCCAGTTTTTGCTTAGTTTCTGAGATATAAGCCCTTTTAGGTCCAAAATAAACTCTCTTTTAATTTACAAACTAGCGGGAAATTGGAGCAAAAGGGGTGTTGGGTGGGGATAAATACGCATGTAGAGATAATAAGAAGTAGTACTTACTAGAAATTACACTATGAAAACTGTTTCAATGAAGAATTTTCTTGAAAAATTCCTATTATTCACTACAAACAAATTTAACCTTGTGTAAACGCCATTTTTCTGCTCTTCAATGTCAATTATCAATCCATCCACTGTTGCCTTTTTATATTAATGCATAGATTACATATATTAAAAAACACAAAATAATATAATCCCATCTAGCAATAACATAGATAGCAGTTGAACACATTAAAATATCAGTACATACTTTATATTTCAAGCAATTTTATATAAAATAAATAATTAAAAAGCTTGTTAATTGATATTGTCACTTTACAAAACATCTTCTTTTTTTTAACATAGAACAAGTAATATTTTATAACAATAAATAATATAAATATATAACTAGACTATGATTAATAACGAAAAGATATTAATGAAAAAAGAAAATCTCAAGAGAAAACTATTAGATTCATAACCGAAAAAATCCGATTCGATCTCAGTATGAAATTTAACCAGGTATGGAAAATAAGCATTAGATTCATTATGGATGGTGATACCATAATATTTTGTGACAATCCGATGTAATCCGAACAATACCGTTTGTAAACAAACTTAAACGAAATTCCTGGAAATAACCTAATTAGAATGTCAACAACACCATTATAGATATTATTCAATATCATAGTTATATTTATTCTGTTATTAAATTTCTTGAGCTTGATTACTATTATCAATACAAACCTCTAAGAATATTACATAATTACTGCATCCAGTGAGGATTTAATTAACGAAATGCATTCATTTCCAAGTAATACAGAAAAGTAAGTATTTATTAATATATTATATAAAATAAATATAATGATTGAGTGAACTTTTTCAAAGATTAAAATGTGACTAAAGAAGAAAGAATAAGATGCATCCCTTACAAAGGTATATTAATATGCTTCAACCATTTAGCAGAAGAAAATTGTATATATCTATCTCTAAAAAGAAAACTACTACTTAATTGTATCCATTGATTTTCAAAAATAAGATATGTTACAAAAATAAATATTGTGGCTCAAATGATAAACCATACTTACTGTTGCAATAACATTGTATTCGTTACATTCAATAACTCAAGGTAAGTTATAACCATAAAATATCTTAAATCTAAATTGGAAATATTTTTTCAGGAGAATTGGGGTAACAAAATTTCTACTTTGGATTCTGAATCTACGAAACAGTTTAAACTTCTTATGAATCTCTTATAATCAGTATCATAAAATAATTATTAAGGATATTTAGAACGCTATACGCAGTACTTGCTTTAGTACTATATATACTAGAATTAAATCAATACAAAAAACATTAGCATAACCCCTGCGCAAGTATGATAGATAATATTATAAAGCTTTCTAAATTTTTAGCAATAAAATATAATATGATCAGTATCATAAAATAATTATTAAAGATATTTCGAAAGATATACACAATACTTACTTTAGTACTATATATACTAGAATTAAACCAATACAGAAAAGATTAGCATGACCCCTGCGCAAGAATGATAGATAATATTATAAAGTTTTTTACAATTCAAAACTATTACAATTTCATAAAATAAAAATCGGTAGTATTATGAAACTATTATTGCAGTAAATATATATAAGAGTAATAAATATTAAATAGAGAGAGAAAATTTCACCTAACAAAAAACCTATGCTATACAAGTTGAACTTGCTAAACATCAATATGCAATTATATCAGTTCATATATATATCAATGTAATAAATATTAAAAAAAGAGAAAATTTCACCTAACAAGAAACCTATGCTATACAAGTTGGTTGAACTTGGTTAATATCAATATGCAATTATATCAGCAAATATATATATTAGAATAATAAATATTAAATAGAAAGAGAAAATTTCACCTAACAAAAAACCTATTGTATACAAGTTGAACTATCTAAATATCAATATGCAATTATATCAGTAAATATATATATATATATATTAGGATAATAAATATTAAAAAAAAAACAGAAAATTTCACCTAAACCACACAAGTTGAACTTGTTAAATATCTATATACAATTATATTAGTAGGTATATATATTAAAATATTAAATATAAAAAAATCTCAAAAAAATATAGTATTTGATAAGTTTATCAATGTAATTACTTTATATAAACTGAATAAACAAATATAGTTACCTTATATAAATATGTAGCTACATATCAAAAACTAATTACAAGCAAAAATATATTAAAATGTATATTTACATGTATTAAATTATCTAACCACTATTTAAAATGGTTATTGATTTAGTAAAAAAATATTCTAGACAATTTTAGCTGTAACAACTAAACATAATTAGTTGGTTACACTCAAAGTGCACCACGAGAAGGTATTGTCTAATAGCACTTCATGCTCAACAAAAGAGGACCCCTCGGCTCGTCACTTCCGAAGTATTTTATGACTCCAAACCCTGTCTCTTATAATGAGACTCTGAAATAACTCAGAAATTATCTTCTCCAGAGTAATCTGAATCAGATAAATCTCCTTCAATTGCTCTTTCAATATAATTTGTATCATCTAAATGTGGCTTTTTCGCCGAAGGGAGAAATTTAATAGCATCTGTTGAAGAAAAAGTGGGAGGATCTATTTCTTTAAGAGTCAACCCTTTTTTGACAACGCCATCTACTACACCCGGATATACTTTTTTGATATCAAAAAGAAATTGCATGATTTGGGATCCCAAGTCATCCTTATACTTATTCAAATATACGTTTCTGTAAAAAAACAGAGCCATATATTGATGAAGTAACTTAGGAGTCCTACGACATCTTATTGATTGTTTCAATAATTTGTTCTGATTCTCCAAATCATTAATAGTATTTGCAGGATTAGTTTTTTCAACAAATTCACCAATACTATGGTTAGTTTGCATATGAACAGTATTAGGAGAAAACATTTGTTGTACCCCTATGTATTGTTTTGCACTATTCGTACATATTCGTGAAGTTGAAAAATCTACATACTTTTGAATGTACGGCCACAATTCCTCTTTACTTTTAGCATTTACTTTAAAAAACAATCCAACTTTATCTTCTTTGCAATATAAACCAAGTACGGTTGTTGTCATCTGCTCGGTAACACGACCCCTATTGTATTTCCTCTTTGTCAAAAAGGTTTCATCAATTTGGACCGTCTTACCTTCACCACCCAGTACCAAATCACTGTGCGATGCTATTACTTCAGCTATTTCTCGACAATAGCTGTAGTAATCAGTTATAGTACTCCTACTAAGCTCTAGGTCATCTCGTTAATGGCGCCAAGCTAGAAGGTGTTTATACGCATCAGTGACTCGCATCTGAATTGTGAAACAGATTACAATAGCCAGGACATCACGTACCTCAATACGGCAAGTGGTCCCTTCAAAGAAAGAATTTAAAGTTGGATTGATTGTCTTACGACATGATTTTGCTCCCTTTTTCTTTAATCCTTTTGAAGAACATCTCCATCTCCAATTGAATTTTCGGGATTCCGAATCTTCAACGAACATTGGGAGATTACAACATATCGGAGGTGTTGAATCACGCGATGGAATCAAACCAATTTCTTCAAGAAAAGACATGGCTAATTCGTTTGTTGTAAGTAGTTCTCCAAAAGAATGAAAGATAGAGAAATTTCTAAGTTTTTGATGTATTTCAGGGTGCGTACCTGCCATTTTCAAAACTTGTAGAAAAGGATAACAACTTAAAGAAAGTCAGCGAAACAAACGTTACCAAAGCACAATTGGAAATATCATAATTTATTGCATTTGAAGTTTGTAGAAATTCATAATGTGAAACAGCGTTGCTACATGTACTAAAAATACACTAGATATAGTTAATAGTATAAACATCCATTTCTAGTAATACACTCTAAAATACAATTTTGACATAGATACATAACAATTTTATTTTATTTTATTGATAATTAACAATTCTAACCAATCCAATATATATTTATTTTTAATATATACTTTCCAATTATTTAATAGACAAATTATCTGTTAAAAAGTATATCATTATATATTAAACTTGATAATATTGATGTATATAAATACATATAACACAAAAATCAAAAGTAACATTCAGCAAATCTAAAATATCATTTATACACATATAATATCAAATCCAAATTTTTGATAAAACTTGACAACATTGCATTTGAAACAACTGATCAACATCCATAAACGTAACAGTTTTACAACAACTCATAACATAGACTATTACCTATTCTACGTTAGAAAAGAAAATTAAGAAATAAGCTGTTATTCAATATAACAATATCAATTTATTAGCTAATCACCTATTTTTTGTATGAAACTAAAATATAGAATATTATATTTCAATATATTTAACTACTTATTCCTAAATACGCGACAATATTATTCTATGTATTTTTTAATGTATGTCATCTATGCATTATTATAAAAAGGCAACAGTGTATAGATTGATAATTGACATTGAAGAACAGAGAAATGGCGTCTACACAAGGTTAAATTTGTTTGTAGTGAATAATAGGAATTTTTCAAGAAAATACTTCATTGAAACAGTTTTCATTGTGTAATTTCTAGTAAGTACTACTTCTTATTATCTCTACATGCGTATTTATCCCCACCCAACACCCCTTTTGCTCCAATTTCCCGCTAGTTTGTAAATTAAAAGAGAGTTTATTTTGGACCTAAAAGGGCTTATATCTCAGAAACTAAGCAAAAACTGGAAAATTAGTACTCTTGATTTTCATCTTATTTTGAGGTGTTTTATCAAAAAATGGGACTCTTTGTGAGCGCCCCACTTATCGTGTTTTCCCCGCTCTCTCGTTTGCGTTGTGCTTCTTTTTGCTAAAAATGCAGCTCTATCTGCTGGTTGCGATGTAGATCTACATTCATTTTCACATTTTTTTCGTGCTCTGCTTTCTCGTTTGCGTTGAGCTTCTTTTGCTAAGAATTCTGCCTTATATTTTGGTTGCAATGTAGCTAACTGTCTGTATTCCCTTTTATATTTAGCTGCGTAATTAGAACGTTTGGCATTTTGTGCCGATGGTTCTTCTTGCCTCTTTTTGGAATGCATTTGTCTGTAAATAGTGTATCAAAAAAATTAATTGAAGTTGAGATATATATATTTTTTTTTCGGCTCTTCGTAATAAAATATAATTGTATGCATAGTATACCGGCACGTGTAAAGAGATATATCATGAAAGAAAGAGACGAAAAATAATCTGTGCACAGACTTCGTATATACGCACAGATGCAAATAGAAAGCAGGAGAGGGAGTGAGAGATTTACTTGATACCGTGATGTCCATGTATTAATTTATTCATCTGCATTAAAATTATTCTGTACTCATTCAAATTGACTAACCTTTGATTTTGTGCACTTGTTGATTGCGCATCAGATGTAGTAGCACATGGTGGCCAAGCCGTGTGTACGCTCAGCCGCTCCTCCTCCTCTGTTACGCCGCTACCCTCGATCGCTCTTCGGACGGACGTTCAACGAAATAGGTCCCCAACTAAGCGCGCACAATAAAGTTCTCAATTTAAGAACTTAATTATCTCCTAAACTACCAATCTCAGGTATACGACATGTGAGTTATAAAAGACGTAAAATTTAACGCTGAAGACGACTAAGCAATAAAATATGGGGGTCGCCATTTAAAAAAATCAAGTTATGGTTCGTAAAAATTTTGAAAAGTTATAGTGCCATAGTAAAGTAACCCTACAATGAAGACAACCGTTTTTGACCGCAAAACGTACTCCAACAGGTTGTTTACACATAGTTTGAATCCTAAATTGATATCCGATAAATATAGTGTTCTACGATTGTTTGAACAAACGTCTGCTACCGCAATTTAAAAAAAATGAATCTCCAAAACGGCTGGATCAAATTAAAATAAAATAAAGGTATTTATGAAGATTGAGAAAAGGTTAATCCAAAAATATAAAAATATAGAGGATGTTCTATTTAAAATAACAAAATAGATGCCGACTTCCGGTATAACCGAAAACACTGAAATCTAAAAATATTTTAGTTGAAGAGAACATAATCGATTATATATAATTCTTAATTTTCTATTTATTATTTTGACCAGTACCCTTAAACTTCTAAAGAACGGTCTCGGTGAGACACCTTGTATAGTATATTCATTCATTAAAAACGAATAACTTCAACAAATTTATTGATTCATTGATTATGTGGAAGATAATCAGAGCTGGGAAAATTACTTATGAAAATTAGTTAACCGCTAATTACAGTTACTCTTGAGGAAAAGTATCCAAACTACCAGGTACGCAAACTATTTTCTCGATCAAGTAGTTTAAACTACTAACTACTTGATCGCAAGTAGATGAAATTACTAACTACTTTTGTAACTACTTTAGGAAATTATCAATAAAAATATGCAAGAAAAATTGTTTTTAATAATAAAATGAAAATATAAACAAACGAAAATATCAACAAACTAAAATACAGGCATATTGTGTCTAGATTCTAGACTGCCATATCCATAAATCAAACATTCTGCAGATTATAACTATAAACTATTAGTAACGATAACAGAAACATAAATAAGGAAGGCACTTAAATTAGACCAAATCCCCATTAGCTTTGATCAATACTAATTGTTCAAATACTGTGTTAGATAAAGCATTACACCGTGGGGAATTAATGAACGTCGAAAACGAAAAAAGTATTTCAACAGCGGCTGACGATGGTAAACATGAGTTATATTCAGTGAAGATATCTCTTATCATTTTATAATCATTTAACATTTCAAAATTAGTTAGTTTGCCTTCCAAATATTGAAGCAATTCTAGCTCCAATTTATTTTTAATGGTCATTTGGCTATTTCTATCAGTTTCGCGGCGGTCAAACTCTATTTTATTATTACTAGGTTCGAGGTGGCAGTTATCAGTTAGAATATTGCAAGAGAACAAGTCAACACATTCGCTGATCGCCATTCTAGTTACTTTGTAGAGATTCGATAGTTTTATTTAACACAATTTTCATGTTATTCATATAGATTTCTTGTTTGAGTTTCTCCAATTTAACCCTTAATGATAGAATGATAGGTAACAAGTAACCATAAAATGTATAAGTTTCACCTTGTAAGAAATTCAAAACCTCTGCTACGGGTTTCAAAATAGTGTAGTATTCCTGTGAATATTGTAAATCGATATCCGTAAAAAAATCGTTATTTTTCAAGCCAAAATTTGTGAAACATTTATAGAAAGAATTCCATCTTGTTATAGCAGGGTGACTGAGTGAGTGACCTAAGACGGTTTTTATCATCTCAGCACTTTCTGGTCTTCCAGCTTTGTTCCACAAAACTGTACATTTTCTCCAAACTTTTTCGTGTTTGGATCTCAGTAATGCATCTGAATTTATAACATTAGTGCCGTCTGTTGTCGCCGAGAGGTTCAGGGTGTGGGAGGCGCACCGGTAATGCTTAGGTAAAGGTAAGTAGTTTTCAAGATTTCCTTCGGAATTTTCTTTGGCGTCTTCTTGAAACTTTTTTCAATTATTACTTCCGCTTTGTGGTTTTGATATGCTAAAAAGCTACCTTCGTGTTTGGTTCTCAAATGTTTCAAAAAATTTGAAGTTGAAGACTCCTTTCAAGTGAGTCTTTGTTACGCGTAATTTACATCTTGCTTCTGAAATTTGATTGTCGTGTATGCTAATTATAGAGAAAAACTGCCCATCAAATAACGCAGATCTTTTGAGCTTATCAGTTATATCCATTTCCATACAGGTTCTGTTACTACTCGTACTGGTGCCACTGGCGATGGATGCAATATCAATTGAACTAAACCTGGACCCTGTCACTGTTGAAGTTGACCTATAAAAAATACAAATAAATGTCATACTAGATGGACAACTGAACCCTAGGGCGAACGTTTATGGGATGGGTGTAGTGTAGAGTGTAGATAATAAAACGGAAATAAGTAGGAATTGTAGGTAAAAGTCCATTATCTCAAAGAGGAGTGAAGTAATGTTGAAAAAAGAAACTCAAAGTCTTCTCCACAATATATTGTTTACATAAGAATTACCATAAGAGACATGTTTCGAAACTATATAGTTTCATTATCAATCTTAAAAGGTTCTGTAACAAATTTGTACAAATTAATGATATGATACTGTTGAACTATATCTTAGAAAAGATGGCTAATATGATACTAACGTGTAGATGAAAATAAACTCAATCTCGAACCAAAATTAGTCGATAAAATAAAATAAAAATTATGAAGAAAACTTAACTTTCACATTGTGCCCCAAAATAAAATAAAATTAAATTCTAAAAATTAAAAAACAAAAATTAAAATTAATTCTAACTTGACCTGGACTACATGATTGCTAGTGAGTTCGATGTGAAAGAGAAACATTTTGGTTGGAGATGATAATTTATAGCTCATCAAGCCATGCGTGGTGCCATCTATAAATGACTGGACATAATTGATCAAATTAATATCGTATAAAGATTGAAAATTGAAGAAAACTCTATAATATAATATAATGACAAGTAAATAAATGAGGTTAAGGAGAAGCATAAATATCCCTAAACAAATTCAACAGTTAAGAGTGTTAAAGAATTGTATACAATCAAAGTTAGTTTGTTCATTAAGAGATATGATTAATGGGTTGTTGTTATTAGAATTGATTTCAAAGATTTCTAAGATATTCAACAAACGGCCTTGTGACAGGTGTAATATTCTGACATCTTTAGTGATATCAAAGGTATGTTTATGATTAATAATATGATTCGCAAAGGAACTGTTGGAATTGATCTCATGGAAAGGAACTGTGAGAAACAATGATCGATATTTGTCTATCACTTTGGTGTGTTCTTCTATTCTGATACTTATTTTTCTACCAGTTTGACCTACATATTTGGCTAAGCAGTTTGGAGTGGAACATGAAATCTCATAGACACCTGATCTATCCAAGGGACTAACCTTATCTTTGCTGTTGACCAACCTATTATATAGTGTGTTCCGAGTGAAGAAGCATACCTTCAATTCTTGGTTATGACGTTGGAGTATGTTTTTGACTTCTTGGGAAACTTTGCCAATGAAGGGCAGTGAACAATATCTAGAAGGTAAGGCAGGTATAGTTAAATTTCTATTTATATGTTTCTGTAACTGTCTATGGTATAATCTATCTATGAATTGAATAGGGTAATCATTGTTAATACCGATTTGTTTAATGATGTTTAGTTCATTGTTAAAGTCTCTTGCACTCATAGGGATGGAGAATAATCTATGAAAAAATGAATTGAAGGAGCTCAGTTTGTGCGAAATCGGGTGACATGATGAGAAAGGGATGATGCTGTCTGTATGTGTAGGTTTTCGGTAGATTGCGAATCCCAACTTATTGTTTGTTTTTGTAATAAGGATATCTGGAAAGGGTAGGCAATTGTTAGTTTCAATTTCCATTGTGAAAGAGATCGCTGGTTGTAAAGTATTCAAGAAAGTCAGAAACAGATGAAGTTGATTTAAGTTACCATTGAAAAGAACCAAACAATCATCCACGTATCTGCAGTAAAAAATGATTTTATCATAATGAGTGAAATTGTGGAATTGCATCTCTAAATTATTCAGAAAAATTTCAGCTAGTAATGGGGAAAGGTTACTGCCCATGGCTAATCCTGTTAATTGAGCGAAAAATTCATTCAGTAGACGGGTTCATGGGGATTAATTTATCTTTATTAGATTCATAGAATAAGATGGTATCTAAAGTGTTGCCTAAATCTTTTTTCACTCTTCTTACGTATTTGGTTACAGGGTCACAATCTAACCTTAGGAATCCGCCCGAGGTCAAGAAGTTGAGGACTTTGCTCACGTACTCAGAGCGATCTAAGATCACGAGACAATTCCCTTTATCTGCTTTTGTGATTATTAAATTATTATTTGTTATTAATACGATTCAAATTAAACTCTAGTTTCTTATGTTTATTGTTGTATATGTTCGGATTAAAAGAGAAATTCCTGTTTAATACACGTGCAATGTCACTCCTAAGTCTTTATTGCAGAAATTGGAGGTTTCAATGACTTTTTCACATTCTATGGCAAATTGTTGAAATTCTTTTTTATCTTGGTGTTTGTATATATTGAATTTTAAACCTTGATTGAGACAATTCAATTCATATTCATTAAATGTAATCGACGATTTGTTCATGACTCTCGGATGGAAATTGTAATCGGAAAATTTGTTTATAGTATTATTGGGTTGAGAAATATTGGAATTTAATCTAGATAATTTATGTGTTAACTTATTATGCTTCTCCTTACCTTTTATTTCAATATAATCAAGTAATTGTCTGTGAAGCAAATCCATTTCCATGGAGTGTAGGACATCGGCCAATTTCAAGTAGAGCCATTTGAGATGAGAGTTGATGATATTGAGCTTGTTGTAGTGGGCCTTAATTTCGTATTTGATCCAAGTGATGTTAGCTGTGGAAATGGCTTTTTTGGCTGCTGAGGAGCTGACTCTGGAGTGTAGTGCTATGTAGTTAGGTATGAGATTCCTCCTTAGACAAACGTTGTTGAACCATATGTCCAATGATACGGTTTTTCGTCGTGATAAGAGAACCTTATATTGGCGGACTAACGTTGCTCGACTAGCATATTGGAATTGTAGGTAAAAGTCCATTATCTCAAAGTGGAGTGAAGTAATGTAGAAAAAAGACACTCTTAGTCTTCTCCACAATATATTGTTTACATAATAATTACCATAAGAGACATGTTTCGAAACTATATAGTTTTATTATCAATCTTAAAAGGTTCTGTAACAAATTTGTACAAATTAATGATATGATACTGTTGAACTATATCTTAGAAAAGATGGCTAATATGAAATAAATGAAATAAGTAGGTATTTACCTAAGAATTTAAGAGATACACATATGCCATCAATAACTACAATCTACAATAATGTATAGATTAGGTACAGTAATACAGATTAAACTTTAGAGTTTACAACAATAATTACTTACGCAATATCTGCTTCAGCTATCAGTAACGTTAACAGATTAAAAAAATGGGGGTCTGTTTTCGAGAAAATCAGATTCGATGGTGTTGATGTTAGTCATTTGTGTTTTCGGCTTCTTTAAATTGAAAAAATCTTTAATGTGGCTTTTCGTTCTTTTAACCGCAGCCTCGGGTACAGGTACATATTAAGGATCTTTATCATCACTGCTGAAGAATGGATCTCTTTTCTTTTCTTCACCAACAGCAGCCATCATTGGTGTAAAACTCTGAATTTATATGACTATGTGACGCATAAATAATAAAATATGCACTGGCAACTCCAACCGTAATCTACCGAAAGCGTCAAGCTGCGTCTCCCCATTGCAACAGTTAGGCCCGCTGCACACATCCGATTTTTCAAGTTGCGGCGCCGGGTCAATTCAATGCACACTTGTTCTTAAAATATCGCCAGTTGTCTGCGGTCGATCGGCTCGATGGGTGCGATGGACGACCATCACAAAAAACGCGTCATGTTTTCTTACCTTGTGTACAAACAGTACCTTTGCAAACCAGATAGACGTTATTGGGTACGACTCTATACAAATTTAAGACTTTCCAGAGGTAGATTCCGAACATCTTTTGCAGAAGTCTTATAATTACTTCAGAATGAGTGTTAAATCATTTGACGAACTTACAGACAAAATCAAATCTCAAGACACCTGGATGAGAATTTCCATTCCACCACTGGAAATGGTAGCTGTAACTTTGAGGCAAGTGAAGTAGGCAATCATTTTCTTGTTCAATAGCATTTATTTTTTACATTTTTAAACATAATGCTTTAAAAAATATAAACAAAATAATATATTTCTTTGTATTGACTAAAATAAATCCAAACTTTTATCATTATCTGCCGTTGTTGACATTGAAGCTATTGGATACGTTATACAACTGGAAAACTCACTAGATTTCGATGAAGATTTGGAAGCAACTGATACGAGTTCGCTAAATTGAGGGAAAGGTGATGGAGCTGGAACTCTGATACTACGAGCTGTTTGTCCATGATGTGAGGAATGTTGGGATAAATGGCTGTGCGAGGAATTAGTGGATGTGTATTGGTGAGAGGAGGAAAATTGGTAAGAAGGTCTAAAGTAGTTGGAGCTGTAGGGATATTCAGGGAGGGAAGAATTAGACTGAGATATTGGAAACGTCTGAGATGAATTGGATGGTTGGTAAGTGTTCTGAGTATTCCTTATGCGTTTAACTATTTTCAGGACTTCACAGCGAAACTATATTTTTTGGTCTTCATCGAACCCTCTAATTGAAGGAAGAACACTCTCGAAGAACGATCTGTCTGGATCAAGTTCTGCAGCTGGAGCAGGTGAAGGTGGTGGCTTCGTCATAAATTCTATTAAAGCGGAATCTTATGTTCTTTTTCCGTTTTAATGAATTCTGTTGGTTATATTTTGAATGTTACTATCTCTCTAATTCCTCTGTTTGTCCAAGTGGATTTTCAGGTTTTTCGATACATTCGTCTGACTGACACTCTGCTAAGCAACAGTGAGTTTGAGCTGTAGCCCTACTAGATCCAAGAAAGGACTACTTTTTAAATAACTGTCTTTTACATTTCTCTACTCCACTCCACATTTATCAACTTGTTGCCTGAAAAAATATATTTAATAGATATGAAAATAAATATTTTATATGTAAAATCAAATATATTTTTCCCAATATGCAGAAGAATATTGCTAAACCGTGAGTATATTTTCTCCTTTGTTGCAGATTCTTGGGTAAGGGATGCGATCAGATTAATCTGCATTTGACATAAAAAGTTTTCATTTCGATTTGGGAAAATTTAATACCAGAATCCTCTCCTGAGTTAACAGAAGAATGGTGGAAAACGATTGCTGGGTTTTAACTGCAAATTGCTTGGTAGCTATTGACGAGAAGCATGTGAGACTTAGAAAACCAAAAATGAGCGGATCTCTTCTAAAAGTATAAATAATCAAATAATTTATTATATATTACAATTTAATGTATGGCATGCTTTATTGTAGGGTAAAGTGGGGAGAGTTGGACCATTTTTTTGAAAAACTCAATATCTTCTTTATTAACATTAATAAAAAATAATTTTAAACGGGAAACGATAACTTAAACTGAATAGTTTCTTCTGAGACAGTAGATGAAACCAATTGTGAAACTCTGATTTAGAAAAAAACAAAAAATTTAAATTTGTCCGTCTCTCCTGCTCACTGCTCCCTCCTATTCTTTTTTGTGTCTTGAGGTTTGCAACTCTGACACGTATCTTCGTAGGTCGTACAACTCTCATGTAGCCAGCGTACATATTGGACACTTTATCCAGTCGTCCTTCTTTGTCTTTACATAATAATTTTCACCACATCCAACACACTGGTTATCGTAATCAAGAATATGTTCGTCACAGCTTGAGGAATCATCCAAAATTTGATCAACAGAGTCTGACGAGGAAGAGTCTCGCCAAAGTTTCTTTGGTCGTTTTCTAGTCCTTGGATCAGCTTTGGTCAGTTTTGTAGTCCTTGTTTTAGCTTTCGTAAGTTTTTTCTTTGACAATTTCTGACGCCTCATCTCCGTATGTTCCGGGGAAGTTATAACGCCCGTAAGATTGGCACGAACTTTTTTGCGGCCTGTTTTATTATAACAGGTGAAGGTGAAATAATATCAAGTGCTGTTCCTGGTGTTAAAGCATCTTCAGTGCCTTCCCGTCGATTTTGAAGATTCTGGGACTCCATCCCAGATGAATTTTGTCGAGACAATACTGGCGAAGTTGGAACTTTCTTGGGTGGAGAGCCCCTTATTGGGGCGTTTCTTTTCCGAGTGTACACGTTCGGCATTTTCTGCAACAATAAAAGAATAGGTCCCTCTCTCCTCCACACTGCAGGTCCATCTATCCTCCACTTGAGAAGACATTCTTTTTTAGGTGAGGATTAAATCAACACACGTGCGCATCGATGAAACATCTAAAATAGTCACTGAAACTTACCTGAACTTCACAAACTCACTCAATATATCACACCCAAATAATTTTTCGCGGATCGAAAATGAATTTTGCTTAATAAGTCAAAACAAATCCATAAATTACCACATTTTACTGTACCCTGTTGCGAACTGATGCTGGTGTTATAATGTAGCTAGATCAAGCACGCATTGCTCAAGTGATTTGCGAGATATCGCAAGTGGTCCATCTATCCGACTGGTCCAACTATCCCCACTATCCTATCCTAAATAAATAAGAAAAATTTCTCCACAATCTTGAAATATAATATAAACTAGGGATTAAATAAATACAAAAGATGATCACCTTCCCTTTTAAAATTTTATTTATATTTTTCGTCCAGACCAATAAATGAAATAAACAAATTTCATTGATTGTTATTTTTAAAATGTCGTGTTCTTCACACGAGACTCGTGGTATACATTTTGGTTTAAAATTATTTTCGCCACTGACATAACATTACTCATATGACAAATCTGACTTAAAATATTAGTGATAATTTCTATGGTTTCTGAAAATGTATTGTAAAATAATTGTGACGGATAGACCATTTTTTTTGTTTTGATCACAACATTTTCTGAAAAACATAATTTTCCTATTTACCGTCTCACGTGGTCCGATACAGTCGACAAACTTCGCAACCAATAGAAATTTTTCTCAGGGCCTTCCTCACCATGTATCCTGCCACATAAGCGAAGGTGCCCCTCGCAAATGTCGTCCTATTATGAACACCTCTGGTAAAGTAACATCAGGTATACGAAATTCCAAATTTTTGTTTTCAGTTCTCAGAACGAGAGTCCTTAGCGAATCGAGAGCAACCGAATCATCGTTTTCACAATATGCATCAGGCGAATGTAGAGATGCCAAATTGTTTACAAGTAGTGTTTTGAAGGAGTATATAAATGACTGACACGTCGGATTAATGTTCCGAACACCACATATATAATATAATATAATAATGTTTATTGGCAGTAACAAGCTTACACACAATTTTATAGAAAATAGAATGAAAAAAAGACGTGTGGCACTCGGAGACTGCCGCGGTAAAGTTATTGCATAGCATATTTTATCAACTTATGCAATTATAATTATATATTTATTTTATTTATGCAGTATTTTTTTTCTTTGATATTAATTCAAGTTACACTTTAAGCGTGGTGACCGATAAGAAAACATTTTTTTTTCTTTTAATAAATAAATGAGAAGTTAATATTGTTCAAAATATTTTTATTATCTTTCAATACTTGTCGGTTCTTCAGGAATACTTATCATTGAAACTATAGGTTTATGATAACTTAAATAAGAAACATAAGTTTGAGACTTGATATCTTCTAAATATCTGGAAAATACCGCGTCAATGGTGGTTCCATATTTTGTTGTGGATTCTTGTGGATCATTATTCATTTTCAAATTCAATATTTTCGAAAGAAAACTTGTCAACCGCTCTGATTTTTTATCAGCGAAGTTGATGTTGAAATCGCCAGCCAAGATAAGTGGAAATTTATTACCATTTGTACCAAGTATTTTCGACCCTTCTTCAGTGTACTCCAGTAAAGTGCGATGAATAAAATGCTCTACCTCGTCTAATTTTGGATTCGCAGAAATGTAAATTGCTACCATGACTATGTGTAGGCCATTTCTAAGTTTGCATAAGCACGCACAAATATCTCCAACAAATGAGCTCCTAACATTAACATCGCTAACGTGTGCAATATTTATTCCAATATTGGGAGTCATAACATTAGTAATATTATTATTATTTTGGTAAATAGCTACCCCACCTTTTGGAACAGTATCTCGTTTGAATTGACCAATACAATTGAAATTAGGTATTTCAATCGGATTATCAGGCGTCATGCAAGTTTCAGTAAGAAGTAACACATTTGTTTGCCTCGTAACTGAATCTTGTAAATCGTATTTGTGACTATTTAGACTTTGGCAGTTGGAAGTAATTATTGAAATGCCATTTCTATTACTAATGAAATCTAATACACTTTGAGCTATCGTCTGAACACTATTTAGAGACAGTCTTTTGAATTCTTGCAACAAAGATGAAATCGATGCAGCTTGCTTTCGATTATGATAAAACTTGAATGTAGAATAATCGTTTTTTGTCGTGATATACAATTTTTCAATATTATTCACCCGAGAGAGCGCAACATAAACGAGTTCCTGAGAATGTGCTTTATTACACTCATATACTATTTCGTCAAAAGTTCCACCTTGCGACTTATGTATACTTAGAGCAAGAGCTGAAGTTAATGGAAACTGTTTGCGTTTGGCTATACATTTTCTATCCGATGTTAATGAAATATTTGCTGTTCGTAATTCAAAGGGAACAGCGAGATTGCCGACTCTATTCTGTACTGAACCACAAAATTCTAGCCAAACTCTAATTAATGTGTTACTTTCATCAAATTCTAACTTTGTTTTCACATTGGCTCAAAATCAAATTGTTATAGGCGGCAACATCTTCATTTTTGAAAAATAAACGAACTCCATCAGGACATAATGTAGCAACATCCTCTTTTTTAAAAAATCTCGATTCAATAAGTTGAAACTCATCCTCATCTAGTACATCTCCATTACCTATTTTTGTCAAAACCTGTGAAAATGCAACATTAGCTTGTCTCATTACTGTGGTAAGTTGATAAAATTTCAATTTTAGCCATAAATGCGGTCCAATCATGCTCGTTCTGATTGTCTTATAAATTGGTGTCGATCTTACTGGTGGCAATTGACGTAAATCTCCGATCAAAATAACATCTATACTTCCGAAATCTGTGTTTTTTCCTGTTATTTGTTTTAGACGATTATCAATTTTATGTAGAAGTTCTGCACTAACCATGCTAATTTCATCAATGATCAGTACTCTGACATATCCGAAGAGAGATCTATACAATTGCAACGTTTCTGATGATAGAGGCAAAAGTTTTGAAAGAAAAATTTTGAGAGCTGTATGAACAGTTGTGCCATCAATAGCCACGGCAGCTTTGCCGGTTGAAGCACATGTAATATAGGCATTGCAGTAAAAATTTGAAATGGTTCTTGAATTGAAGTTTGTAAATGATGAATTATAGTCATAAGAATATCTCTTTGTTGATCATTGGCCATTCGCATTAAATTATAGAATTGTTGATAATCCATTAAATTTTCTCTTTTTTTAGCTACAGCGCCAAGTTTATGCAGAGATGCATTTTGTGAATCAACGTTAGCAGTTGAGTTTGGATCACGTAGCAATAAATCGTAAGGATCTCTTTCATGCAATATATCAACCGCTCTTAATTCTTCGTCTTCTTGTTCTTCATCGTTTTCTCGGCACAACTGTCTACAAATTTCTAAAGTTTTCTCTATGTCCAAATTTGATTCAAATTCTTTCCTACGTTCTAATATCGTATCTTTGTTGTCCTCTTATATTTGAATGAACTTATTTTCAGCATTAATATCATTTTCTTCACTTTAAAAAGGAACATGCAACAGAACCATCTCACGCCTATAATCGTTGTAATTGTCAGCCATATCATAGTTCCTGTATCTTATTATTCTTGCAGTATCTCTTTTAGTGTAAGTCCCCTTTGTATTTAGGTAATATTTTGCAACAAATTGTGCTAACGTAACATCGCAGAGTTCTTCAGGTCGTTTCTCATACATATCAAACCAATTCTCTTTCGAAATGTTCGTACAATCATCATCTAAAGTTTCAAGTTCCTTCATAGATTTTCTAATTCTTGCGCGTTTAGTAGGAAATACTGTTGGAATGTAGACTGTCACCACCGATGACTTAGCCATAGGTTCTCCTAATAAATACCAAGCAGCTTCTTGTGCCGGCATTTCAACAGACTGAAGTATGACAATACTCATTTTTTTCGTGATATCGACAATGTCGAATTCTGGATGCTCGTCCATTATGTCAATTATTTGTCTTTGCAAATTAGTAATCCCTCTATTATGCTTATTGACATATTCAACAACATATGTTGCACAAGCATATTCATCTAGTATAATCTGAAAATCCATGTTCGATTTCAAATGATGTAATACGAATGGATTGAAAGTGTTGTGCCATTTTTCTGCTGGTGTCCTTTTATAGAATAATTTTGGTCTATTGATACCAGCACGAATAATATTGTAGTAATGATCATCAGAAATAATACCATTATGCGAGTAAAATTCATCAAAATACGTGTAGTCAATATTTTCAAGATTATTTTTTATAGATTTAAATCGTTTCTTATATTCTTAGAAAAGTGATTCTCAGTAATCGGGATCAGTGTCTTTCATAGGTATCAAACTAATAGTTTTTTTGTTGGCATAAATGGTGCACCAAATCGACATTCTTGTTTTTTTATTAGGATCCATTTTTTTATAACACGTGAATGTGTGTTTGTGTGTTACTAATTTTATATTTCCAGACGCCTCTGACGCTGACACAGAAACTAATTCGTCAATTAATTTAATTACTTCAGGATCATTGCTTAATAAATCTTTAGGAACATTGTCCAACCAAAGAAGAATATGAGCATGTGGGCTACCACGATGTTGAAATTCTATTCTTTTGAAATAATGTATTACTCTATATTTTCCGAATGGACTTCTTTTCTTTGATTGCAATACTTTTAATAGACAATTTACGATTTTATTGAAATAGATAGCACAAGTTACGGCATCTTCATTCACAAGTTGAGCTTTATGCACACAACTCATGTCTGCTAAAAACTCATCTGAAATTTCAGCTCCATCGTTTTTCAATTTGTACAATAATTTCAACAAATTATCCCAGCCAGTTTCATTAGCGCTAAGAGTCATAAAAGCAGTTGGTGGCCCTAATGGCCTGATCATTGCAAAAACATATTTTTTGTGATCTGACCAAAACCAAGCAGAATTTGGTATGCAGCGAAGAAATGCGAGATTTGTTTCTAAACAATTATTTATATATTCTTCAGATTGAATGGTCTCTTTCGTAATTGAAGTACCTTGTCCAACATGCTTGAACGCAACGTTGACACATTTACTAACTCGCAACCTCATAATTTTAGCAGCGATGTATAAAAGGTGTTGTGGGTCAGTAGCACGCCTATCAGTACGCCGAAGTTCGCTGGTAGCTTGCATAAATGGAGTAACAATAACACCATCTCTGTATATTCGAAAATGACCGCCGTAGATTGTCGGAAAAGATAGTTCTTCTGCATGTTCATCCATTAAAATACTGACTGGCCTGTTATATTCACCGGGTGCTAGACTCAAAAAATAATCATCATTCCTTAAAAGAGTTTGCTGCTGCGCAGCTAAATTGTCTTCAATTGCCACATGTTCACTTATTTCATCCATATTCAAGTGCGAAATACGTTCATTGCCGGTAAAAAAAGATTCATCGATTTTAATGTCATGATAAATATAAAGAGGCGTAGATACTAAAAACGACAACCACTCTTTAATTAGGCTCTTATTAATAAGCCCGTGGACATAACGAGTTTTGTGAATCAACTTCTTTTTCAAATGCACATAAAAGCAATGGTAATCTTCAATGTTTCTTGGCAATTGTCTCACCATTGTATTAACTTCGACAGGAACATTAATTATCTGGCCATAAATACCGTACTGACCATTAACGTGTCTCAGTCTACGAATCTGCATGAACGGTATTCTCGGTGAAATCAACCATTGCTCGATAAGGTTTAACGTTGGTAAATGTGATGGAATTTTCGGATATGCAAAACCATTGTAGATTGACATTAAATGATTTTTTTCTTTTTCCAAAGATGTATAACACGTAGAGCAGACTTGAACAATTTCACCAGGTATGTAATTCTAAAAAAATCAAATTCGTATTATCAAGATGTAAAAAGAAAAATATAAATTGAATAATAAAAAAAAATTACCTGCAGTATTGTTTTCAAAATACTTTCATGTTTACTGGTCGACATTTTCAAGTCTCTTTTCCACCATAGTCTGTCGCAAATAATACAAGAATGACCAAATGAATTACTCGTAAATTATTTATCAAAATCAATCAACTGTTTTTACGATAATTTGTATAAACTGGAATAGTACTATCAACAATAAAATCCATAATATTTTCACCTATTCGATCTTCTCTATCAATCTCAATTTCATTTTCATGATTGTTGTGGTAATCTTCGGTAGGATCTTCATCATAATTGTCACGCAATAGTTGAATATTGGCATCAACATGGGCTTCATTTTGGGTAGCGTCTTGTATTGTCCCCAATAAATCTGATACTTCATAAAAAGGTGTGAAATGTTGTTCACGAAGATGAAGATGAATCCAGTTTTGTGTATCATTCGCTTTAAAATGACAAAAGATAGTGTCTTCATTCGTTGTAGTTATGTTGTAAAAACAATAATGTACACAAACATTTTGATTGTACATTTTTGAGAATAAGTACAAAAATCCAAATCTCCGAATTCATTAGTGCTTGATAGAATGTTATATGCTTCTTGCGGATTGTGGCAGGAGTTTAAATAGGGTGAATCGCGTAATTGATTTCTCAAGTCACAAGTCTCAATTTGAAGTTGCAAAACATTTATGAGCGAGTGGAATAGACAATTACCATCGCCAGGAATTCCTGTGTTCCTGTGTAGAATAACTTCGGGAGTAATGCATTCAGTACGCTGTTCATAAATATGAAGTTGTTGGCTGTGAAATTGATTTTTCTGTAGCGTAACATTTTCTATATTTTCAACAGCCCTACCTTGCATGACATTCTCTTCATTACTGCACAATTTTCGTCTTTTCCTGTGAAAAAAATGAGGAAATCGTAAAGTTAAATAATATTGAGGCATATATTACAATTTGTTTTTAAATATTATTAAATGAAATTACATATCCACGTAGGATTTTTCTGCTTTACGTTGACGAAATTCCCTTTGACGTTCAGCATTTGTTTTTGGTACTATTTTTTTTTTATTTTCAAATTTTTCTGACGCTGATAATATACCCTTTGACGTTCACAATTTCTTTTTCTTTTTAGCTCTTTATGCTTTTCTTCTCTATAAAATGAAAATATCTAGGTATAAATAATTATGTATTAATAGTGTAATTACAAACAAAATAATTATTCATTCAAACAATTTGAACAAAATAACGATATTAAGGGTTTGATCATTCGCGCAATGTACATTTATATAGATATAATATCATATATACTTTCTCTGCGCGGCATTAATGTGTATTACCTATACATAATAAAAAAAAACAAAGGTACTAAATAATACACGTGCTTGGTTTAATGGTTTCTGTTATATACATAATGAAGAATGAATTTACACATATAAATATATACATACATATTGAGAATCTAAATTGAGAATTTAAACTATATGTGTGTGTGTGTATATATATAAAAGAGGGCTACTAATTTTGGTTATTTTTATAGCAGTATTATATATAAATTAACTAAACAAAAAATAATACTGCATTTGTGATAATAATAATAAAATGAATGTATATAGAGTACTCACTCATTTTCTTTCACTATTTTTTCGTGACTTTCTTCATTAATAAATGCACTTTGTTTATTCATATTTAAAACACTTTGTACACAAATTATACTAGTACAGATATTCACTGTTGTACATAGATGATAAATACCTATACACCTTTATACTTTCTCATAAACAGCTGATTACGTATTCGTCTGATTTCGGAGCAGCTCGTCTCGATTCGTGCGAGCTTCGTAGAGTCGAACCATGAAGTAAATACAAAGAGGAGGTTCCCTAACGTTGAAACTCTAAGCAGACATGAGTCACCAGATTGCGGCGCGTAGAAGGGGATTACGCGCAGTAACGCCGATACAACCAATGCCACCTAAAGGCGGGTTGCTGAACTAAAGAGACAAGCGTGATATTTCAAAAAGTCATTAAAAGTTCTGCTATTTATCGATAGATGCAAAAACTAAAAAAAAGTATCACCGCTGTGCCGGTCGGAGTGGGGGGTGTTAGGTTTTTTTTCGTTACGGAATTTCTGGATTCGGTCTCCACGCTCAAGGCCCGCGATAAAAGCTATGCAATAGCTTAAAAAAAGCTTATTCTACAGAAGAAGAACCATAAAGTCATAAGACTGTCCATGGAGAGTATTTATAACAAAATAAACTTAAGTAACTACAGTACAATTGTATAATAGAGGTAACTGATATATAAGATTTTTTTAAGATTTAAGAAGTAAAAAAGTGGGGAATTAAACTTCTGTCATTTGAAAACAAAAACGACTTTATTGATTTTTTGAAATGATTCAAAGTAGTTTTAGAGTTACTTTGTGACAAATTCCAAGTGAGAGATCTTTCATTATTGGCCTTTATCAAGGTTTTCTGTTCTGTTTTCTGCAAATTTGGTAAAAACAGCGTGCCCTTTTCTTTAGACCTTATTTCGTCAGGGTGTGAGATGAACGCGAAGTTATGTTTGTGTTTATATTAGCGTCTTCAAGTAATATGTCTGACGTAAATTTAACATTGACAATTGTCTAAAGAGATTGTCTGAGGGGTATGTTTTATCTTTTTAAGTATTATTTTGAAAAAATATTTCTGATGTATTTGCAGTATATCCAAATAAGTGTCTGCAATGCGACACCACGCTAGTATACCGTAAGATAGTCTAGCTTCAACAAGGGCGTGATACATCATTTTTAAGTTAGGTAAGTCCAGTATTTTGGTTAGATATTTAAACCGACCCAAGAGCGATCTAACAATTTTTGTTACATTTTCCGCATGGTAATCCCATCTTAAGTGGGAGTCTATTGTTATCCTCAAATATTTTATCTTTTCCGTAATTCTAATTTTTATGATAATATCTTCATCATTATTTTTTCGGATTTGGAGTTCACTGAAGCTTGGCAAGCCATTTTCATAGCTGCAGAAAGGAAGAAACATTGTTTTGTCATAATTGATGGACAGCAGATTGAAATTGATCCAGTCAAAGACATTGGCCATATCATTTTCTGTTTGCGATTTAAGGTTAGCCCATGTGTCTGCGGTATAAAACAGAGCCGCATCATCTGCGTAGCTATATATGTTTCCATATGTTTTAATGTTAAATAAGTTAGATAGATAGATAGTTTATTGATGCTATTATACATATCTGCATTTGCACAAGTCATCATTTTAATGTTAATATAATTGAAAAAAATAAGTACTTATGCTAATTTATAAAAACAAATAACTAGGGAAACATAAAGTACAAAAGTAAACACTACATATTAAAAAGTACATCACAATTAAGATATTCCTCAAGAGAATAAAAGACATGTTGGATTAACATATTTTTAATAGTAGCTTTGAACCGTGTTAGTGGTAAGTTTCGCACTGTTAGAGGAAGTTTGTTAAAAAAATGTAGCCAAATAACCAGGGCGATCCTGACATCTCTTTAATCGACAGTAGCTTACTACAAAGTTGTTTCTCTTTCTTGTCTCATGTTGATGAACACCTCCATGAGTCCTGTACAGATCCTCATTCTTTTTGAGGTAAATGACATTTTCCAGAATATACACACGTGGGAATGTCAGTATGCCCAACCTCTCGAAATATGGTCTACAATCATCCCTGTAACCCAGACCAGAGATTATCCTAATCGCTCTTTGCAAACCAAAGATCCTCCTCGACTGCGCTGCATGACCCCAAGCAAGGACGCCAAAGACCATGGTAGTGTGGAACGTACCAAAGTACGCTGTTCTTAAAATCTCTTGCGAAACAGAGTCAGCAAGAGCCCGTAGTTTAAACAAATTACTCCCAAGTTTTTCGGCAACAGAATCAATGTGAGTCTCTCAGAGAATCAGAGATCAAGCTGTACAAGAATTTAATGTGAGGAGTGGTTCTATTAGTATTGGCAGTATCTCTCATAGAGAAAACTATTTTCTGTGTTTTATCTTTGTTTTAAAGCAAATTGTTCGCACCAAACCAGATCTCAACCCTCTCTTGCACCCTCGTCAACCCATCTACTGCTTCCCCAAGTGTTGGTGCAGTGACTGATGCTGTGGTGTCATCAGCAAAGAGTGTATACCTTGCAGGATTGTCTCTTAATGGTAAGTCGTTAATATAAATTAAAAAAAGAATTGGTCCCAAAACTGATCCTTGCGGGACTCCGATTGTTATATCGCTCTTTGCCGTTGTCACCCCAGCAACCCTCACTACCTGGCTTCTATTTGAAAGATACGAGTTTAAGAGCTTAATGCTGTCCAAGCTAAAGTGATACGCTTGAAGCTTCCGAAGAAGGATATCATGAGAGACGCAGTCAAACGCCTTGCTGAGGTCACAAAACAATGCAGCAGTAAACTTCAAGTCATCAAAGGATCCGAGAATGCGTCTTACTAGGTCTATAATACCCAGCGTGGTACCCCTATTTTTCCGAAAGCCGAACTGGCATTCTGTGAAGTACTCATTTCCCTCAAAGTACCTTGCAATTTGTGATGAAATACATTTCTCAAACAATTTGCAGGTGATAGATAATAAAGAAATTGGCCTATAGTTTTCCGGTAAAGAGGAATCATCTTTTTTAAAGTGTCACTAAGGCACTTTTTAATAGAGTTGGGAATATATTTTCCCTAAAACATATTTATTAACTTGGTTAATGGAGTAATGATAATATTTTTTATTGTTTTTATCAGTTTAACATTTAATCCAAATATGTCACAGCTACTTTTATTTTTCAAGATATCGATGTTGTTTCTGACTTCATTGAAGAAAAGGGAATATTTGGAGGAGAGATACTTTTTAGAGGCTCTATGGATCCATTTAAGAATGAGGAATTTCACGAACTAAACGAGCAATGTTTGTAAAATAGGTGTTAAATTCGTCTGGTGAGATTTCACATGGTTTCTTTGCTTTTGTTATGGAGTCTCGTTGCTGATTTATAATTTGCCAGATTTGCTTTGAAGGATTATTTGAGTTTTCTATCAAATTATCATTATATTTTATTTTAGCATCTATTATAGCTTTTCTATATCTGTATCTTTTATATTCCTGTATATAGCCAGGTTGGCCATACTGTTAACTCACCCAATAAATTCAAGTGTTCACGCATACCTCTTAGAGTAACTAACCAACTAAACTTGGCATCAGCACACATATCAACAGCATCTACAAAATTCCATTCAACAGCAGCCACACAGTCATAAAATACTGAAAATCCCACCTGCGTTATAGGTCTACATACCTTTTTCGCCTGAAGAGTGATCTCAGGCTTTCCAGTCAGAGAGAAAGTAAGCAGCTGACCCAAATGATCAGATATACCAAGATTAACAACTGATGCCGAATAAGGATCTGTACAAAAATTCACAAAGATATTGTCAAGGCATGCTCCCTGGTTGCTTCATTTATAGTCAAATCCAGTCCAAAGCTATGTAATGTATCACACAGCCTAACTGCCTCTTCTTGGTTAGTGCCAAAGCGACAGTTAAAATCTCCTGCTATAGCTATGTGTTTATTTAAATCTAGTTTAGCTAAGATGCTCTCTAAACTTGTCAAAATTTCCCTGTGGAGGTCTATATACAGCTAAATCATACAATTTCAAACTGTTAATAAATACATCACAAATTTCAAAGCATTTTTGGATAACAATTTAAAAACGTTTACAAATTTACATCTAATTTTTTATTTAATAGAATAGACGGACCGCGCCCTATACTATGTTGTCTGGCTGAGTAGCTACCTGTTTTATAGTCCCCTAGTTGAGACTTCAATTTCAGTAGTTGAGAGCCAATGTTCGGTGAGGCATATAAGGCTTATGGTTTTGTCGATAAGAAATGCTTCAAGCTCCAGCTTCTTGTTTCTTATAGATCTCACATTTGCATGCAAGATTGTCAGTTTTTGTTCACCCGGCGTTGACTTGCAAGGTTGTGATCTTATCTGGTTTTTTCTCGCTGTAAATGCAGAAAATGGTTCACTGTTATGCCTTTGGGCCATAGTTCAGACATCATGTATTCATCTCTTTTATTAATTAGATGGAACCATTAGCTTAAAAGAGCGGTATTTTTCCTTCAACGTTTTCATCTTTTTACAGGTGCAATTCAAGTCCAAGGTTTTACTTTTTAGGTAATTTATGATATCTTACCTCTTGGTATTCGGTGCAAAGCCGGAGACAAATAAAGACGACATTTTTTGTGCTGATTTTAATTCATCGTCATTTGAGCCTTGTATGGGTTTGGGACGAGTGTTTCTTGCTTGTTTGTTTATATTTTTATACGTAACCTCAATCCATTTTCCTTCTTCTTTGTTGATGTTGGCTGCGTTTCCTGATCTGTCATTTTCTTCCGTCGAAAGTAGTTCAGATGCATCAGTTTTTATGTTTTCTGATAGCTCGGTTGGTAGAACCAGTAGATTGGGTGTTCAATTACCGATGTAAGCGGCATCTATGCTCGTTTTGGTAGTAGAGACTTCAACAGGGTTGCCAACCATAGAACCTGGATTTGTGACAAGTTCCCATGTTCCATCTCCTTTCTTTATATGCTTTCCATATTTGTTTTTAACGGTGGAATTTTGGAAATTTGTTTTGCTAGAATTTGAACTTTGGCCCTGATGACCATCCAAGGATCTAATTTTATCAATCAATAAAGCATTTCTCTTTCAGTATGTTGTTTTTATCTGTTGTTTCAGAGACTAATGCTTTAAGATAATATATTTCAGTTTCTAACCTTTCACTCTTTTCGCTAGCCCACGCTTGCTCCGTATTTATATGTATATTATTTTGCTTAGACTTTGCTTTTTCTTCTTTATATTCATGAATACACTGCTGCAATTTATTATTTTCTTCTTTAAGCGTTTCCAGAGACTGTTTTAGACGTACAATTTCTTCTTGTTCTTTTTCCAATGCAAAGTTATTCATGGTTTGGTTTCTATCACAACACGTTATTCTTGTTTCATCAATTGTTTTTAGTTTTCCACGTAAGTCACGATTAGCACATGATTTATGATTTCCACAGTTTATGCACACCAGACAACTGCATTGTCGAGTTTTACAGCAGCCAAAAAAATTTTTTCAGAGACGACATTTTTCGACTGTTCATCAGATGCCGCCATTTTTCTTCAGGTCTTCAGGTATTATGAAAGACCCGGTATGATTGAGCTTTTTAGTTTAGTTTTACTTTTCTTAAGTTGCTAGCCACACTCAGGGTATAAATTTCGCGGTCACCGTATTTTTCTCAAAGACAAACTTGAACTTTTTTATGTTAAATTCATGTCTTTACTTGAGAAAATAATAAGTCGTTTTTAAATCTTGAAAGAGTAAAATTGCCAGCCTTCATCTTGTTCAAAGTTCTAGGAACATCGTGTCCCAGTTTTGCACGCTCTCCCGTCCACGTCACACATTTCTCACTCTACACTCCGTTCTTTATCTCTTTCTCCTAGTGTGCATCAGAAGTTGGTACGAAGACGCGCCAAATCTCTCCAATTTAAAACTGAAGTTATTAATATAAATGATAAACAAAATTGGTTCAAGGATTGTTCCTTGTGGGACACCGCACTGTACAACTTTCTCCGTACTTCCAAAGTCTTCAATTTTTACACATTGTTTGTTATTATAGAGATACGATATGAATAAATTGAAACATGTTCCACGTATTCCTGCATCTCACAAACCACTCCACAGTAAATTGTGATCTACGGTGTCAAATGCCTTTGCAAGATCCAGGAATACCGCTAGTGCCGGCTTCGTATGTTTAATGGCGTCATAGATTTTAGATAACAGTACAGATATAGCCCCCTCTGTTGATTTCCCCTTTTGGAAACCAAATTGATCAGCAGATAATATTTTTTTAAAAAGATTCAAGTCTTAGTTTAATTGCTTTTTCGAATATTTTTGCGAACGTGTTAATTAGTGAAATGGGTCTGTAATTCGAGGGTAAACTCTTTTCACCTTTTTTATGAATAGGTTTCAGAACGGCTATTTTGAATTGATTTGGACATGTTCCGCTTGAAAATAATTTATTGATTAAATAACACAGAGTTAATGAATGCTATTTCCACACTGATTTGTTCAATGTTTCTGATGTTATTTCATCAGTTCCGGGAGCTTTGTTATGCTTTGTTGTTTTAATTAGTTCTATCACTTCTTCTTACAAGGTTAAAAAGAGAAAGATTGTATTTTCATTATAATGGCCTTTAGAAGGTGAAACAGAAGGTTACCGTATTTTTTGCAAGCTAACATTTGTTAGAGTAGTTATTAAAGGTCTCTACAATTACTTGTTTGTTACTAGATTTTTCGTTATTTTGCAATGTAATTTCATCAATTTTTGAATACTTAATATTCGGTTTAGTTAGCTTATTAATAGTTTTCCAAAGATTTCGTGTATTATATTTATTTTTTTCAATTTCACGTTTTATTAATTCATTAATTTTTGTAATTTATTTCTGTACCCGATAGAATGCTCTTTCAGCTTATTATTTTGAATGTTACTTTTGTATTTTTTATACATTTGTCTCTTTCTATTATAGATTTCATTATTCCTGTTATCCATTCCTTCTTCTTAGTCATTTTCTTTTTTTGTATAATCTCTACCGTATTCTTGTTTATAAGGCCTTTCATTACTTCGAGAAAATACGATGTAGCCTCCTGTGCATCATTTATACAATAAAAACTAGACCAGTCATGTGATTTAAGATCTCACTTAAGTTTTCTGATGTTAATTGATTTAATAAAGTTCTTATTGGAAATTTCCTTGTCTTTGAACCCACTCCATTTAAAAATAGTTGCTCTATGGTCTGACACGAATGTGTCAAGAACGTAAGCAAAACAATTGTTTAAAGTCTCACCTTGTTTGAGTTTAACAAAAATATGATCTAAACATGTATTTGAATTGCCTTGAAGTCAAGTATAAGCATTAATAGTGGAAGTAAAATTAAAATCACTCATCACATTAAGGTAATCAGTAGAAGAATTTATTTTAAAAAAAAGGTCTATGTTGATATCGCCATCGAAAATGTGCGCGTCACAATTATCCATCTGTTGTTCTAGATAATCAAACAACTCGTTGAAGTCCATTTCATCAGTTGAGGGGCTATATATAGGGCTGTTATCTTAATTTTTTTGTTATCTTTGGTGGTGTCTATTTGAATTGCCTTACAATTATTAATAGTACATATGTTTGACCTATAATTTAAGTAATTTCTAAGGGAAATAACTGTTCCATCACATTTGTTTATATCACCGAAATTGTAAACCATCTTGTAGCCATCCATGCAATGAAGGCTGGGATAGAAATCGTTTCTGTTTTCGGTAAGAACGATACAGTCAAATGGCATATGAAATGAACTAAGAGTTACCTCAATTGAAATTTTTGGAAATGCTTCTTATATTCTGATGGGCTTTTTGTGATTCTTTGTAACTGTTAAATTCAGTAACATTGTTTAGCACTATAGTTTAAAAGTCGTCACCGTTATAATCTCTTATGAATGGATCCATTACTACAGTATTAGTATATGAGAATATCTTAATTTACTAACTAAAATTACTACACAATCAATATAGTTGTTCGATTATGCGCGATTACTTAAATTTTATTTCCACATCTAGCTGAATTAATATAGGCAACATGCACCTACCTGACGGTCAGCGTCTCCTCTCCTCAATCTGCAGCTGGAAGCAGTGGCTATTGGTGGTATAGGTAGATAGCAGTTGCACTCTAAGGTCAAAGGTTGCCCTGTAGGTCTGGATACAAGCGGTATGCGGATGTAAATGCGAAGCGGGGTTAAGGTAAAAATCGATATTCGAGAGAACTCTCTTTGCTCTATCGAGAGCTCACTATATAACATTATCCCCACTATTAGCTGTATTCTTTCAGCTAATGGTGGGAATCGCGCGCAGGCGATAGAGGGTTGATGAAGACTCATGATCACCGAAGTCGGCTCATGTCACCCCGTTCAACCAGATGTGAAAACAGACGTGAACATCCTCCCCGGATTGAAAATACCGGGGATTTTCAACCAATAAGAAAAAATTGCAAATTTAATATATGGGACAATTATTACGAAATGAAAAACAGAAATTATTAAAAGAAATGAAAACAAAAGAAAATATTGCTAACCATCATTATAATGACAAACTTATTACTCTATATTAGCCAAACTACAACTAAAAAATAATTCTGTTAAAATATGTAATGCAATGAGTGAAACCTACTGAGTTGGAAGCGGGCAAATCTTTGCAACAGGGCGGTTTACTAGTTTGCATGAGAGAACGAACCAACACCGCGCGAGTAACTCCATCATTACCTGGATAAAGTTCTTCAATAATACCAAGAGGCCAATGGAGCGGAGGCACGTCATCTTGTTGTATAATCACGATGGTTCCAACTTCAACACTATTTTTTCTTTCATGCTATTTTTGTCTTTGTTGAAGCTTATGTAAGTAGTCAAAGCGCCATCTTTTCCAATTACTTTGAACTAGGCTATCTAGCAATCTTTTTCTTTGAGTAATACTTTTATTCTCATCTACATGATAAGCCGGTAGAATTTTTCATTCAAATGACGTTTCACGACAATAAAATTTGTTGCTTCATGAGAGTAAATAGCAGCAACCGGACCGCGTCGCGAAATAAAACGCTTAAACGCGACTATGAAAGTATCTGGGGCGCGATTCTTGAACCGTACGAGTGAACTTCGCATTCGACAACTCGCTTACGACTTTATTTCGCATGGCACCCAGTTACTTTATTCTTGACAGTCATGCGAAATTATTTTGTACGAATATTCGAATGCGTAATTGTTCGAATATAAGTAACATTGACAACAGAGCTAAATATAATAGCAGCCACCCTTACGTTTCGAATGTTACTACTATGTTACTAAAAAGTTGAGGTTACGGTTACAAATTACACACGCACAATGTTTAGTCGTAAATATTTGCGTGCGAGAAAGTTGTAACGAAATAGGTAAATAAAATAATAGGTAAAAAGTGGTATTTTTTCCTCAGTGTAAGCTGTAGATATGGAAGACCGACGTACAGCGAATATTTCATCGGAACAAAAACAAGCAATGCTGGATTTCTTACATTGACATGCAGAATTGCAAGCGGGAAAATTTACAACAAATTTTTCTTACAAAATAGCGCAAAATTTGTGGATTAAACTTGCAAATACGCTGAACAGCATGCCCGGCGCCAAAAAAGATTGGAAGCAGTGGCGTAAAGTAAGCTATTATTTGAAATCAATAATATAAAGCATAATTGCAAATATTTTTATAGACATGGCATGACCAAAAAACTGCGGTTAAAAAGAAAGCTTCTGAAATACGAAGGTATGAAAAGGAAACAGGCGGAGGCCCACCTTGTTCACAATTAACAGGTACAGAAGAACAATTAATTGAAATAATTGGAACCACTGCTGTCGAGGCCATGTGGATATAAATGAATCTGAAGTAATTTTTGACGATATTAATTTTAATGAGCACACTTCGGAATCTACTCACCCTGCAATGAGTGTAGAAGGTAATGCACACTTGTTGTGTTAGTGCAAGTAGTAGTGGTATTTTTTTTATTTTAGAGAAAAATTCAAACAAAGAGGGGGAAAATACTGAAGGTTTAAAAAATAGTGCTGTGCTTAGTTTAGAAGGTAGGGTTTCATGTGTTGTGAAATTTTTTAATAAAATTATAAAGTTGCTTAAATTTCAGGAGAGACTCCAAATAAGAAAAAAAGAAAGTGCAGTCGTGTAAGCCGATTAGAAAAGGCTGTCGATGCGACCGACAGAATGGCCTTGCTTTGTGAGGAAAAAACAACCGAAAAAAAAGAAGTATTATGAGGCTAAATTAAATCTATTCGAAAGAAAAGTGGCAGCACAGGAGGAAATTGCCGTGGGCGTTTCAAAAATAACAAATATTTTGCCATTGTATTTTTGCCACTCATTTGACATGCAATAAGGAGACTTAGGGATTAGGTGAAAGAATTTGTTGAATTTGGACGTGTTTGATATTTTAATTCAAGAATCTATTATTTATTTCTGTGTTTCAATTGAAGAATGTTGTTTTATTTACTTTTGTTTAAAATAAAATATGTTATTTTCATGACATGTGTTCTAACTCGTTTTATTCGAAATATGTTTTAAGTGGAATAAGTTTCCTGCCTACTTTTATCTACCATAGATATCGACCTTAAGTAAAATGATTTCTTATAATGATATTTTGCAGTCTACGCCCTGCTGCCAGGTCGCCGTTAACGCGATTATTCTCTCTAGACTCTCTATTATTTTCAGGTGCAATTATACCATAATCAAAATCTTCTTCCTGCTCTTGAACTTCAGGCGCATTATTATCTATACATATATTGTGCAGTACTGTGCAGCAATTTATAATTTTGGAAGCCTTTACTGGACTGTAATGAAGAACCCTGTGCTTCAGGAGGCATCTAAATCTAAGTTTCAGTACACCATTACACCTTTCTATCAATGACCTTATGGCCATTTGCCTTTCATTTTATGCAAATTCAGGTGTATTTGGCAATGCGATAAGAATTGGAGTTAACATCCATGGCCTTAGAGCGTACCCCGAATGACCTTTAAACAAATTATCCCTTACTTCATACTTCATGTTCATGTTAGGTCTGCTTACCCAACAAATAATATGAATATGGATAATTTCTATGCAAATTTTGCATGTAACGAATAACATTGCTGTTGTTCCAAATGAAACTGTCATGTGTGCTGCCAGGATATCTTGCACATACGTTAATTATTTTCAGAGAAGAATCGCATATCTAAAAAACAAATACACTGCATTGATTCTCGTGTGAAATCAGTCAAATTTGAGTACCAGTTGAACATTTAATGAATGGTATCCTTTTCTATTAACGTAAAGCGCTTTTGGATACAAGGGGTCATTAATTTTTGGTGGATAAATTGCTACGTGGGTGCAGTCAATGCTACCAATAACTCCAGGAAAACGATGGTTCTGGTAAAATCTGAAAATTAGGTGTATAATGAAGTAAAGCATTATATTTTGGTAGTGAGAGAATGCCTGTTTCGAATAATTGCCAATTCATCTAAATTTCTTGGAAGTCTAATAAATGTATTGAAAATTTGTTGCCTATTCATGATATCAGTTGTTACTTCCTCAATGGCTCTGCTAACTGAGGATTGACTGACTGCGTGATTTATGTTTCCACCCACATCTACTTGGTAGCTACCGCTGCCAAAAAAGCGCAGTGCTGTTAGTACCTACAATAATCCTACATACACTCGTACATAAGTGATTATATTCAACAATGTTAACCTTTCGCGGTATGCTTAAAGCAGATAATCTGCTGGGTGTTTCCATGAAAGGTTCAACTACGTCAATCAGTTCTGCCGCCGCCGGTTTTGTTAAGCGATACATTCTTAAAAATTGCCTATCACTTAGTTCATCAAAAGGATCCTCCCAACTGTGAACTCTTCTTATTTGGTTTGCCATAATTTCGGCGTCTTCTAGAACCCTAACCGCTTCCATATAAACTAATTCGTCAAACGCAGCCATAATTTTTATTTTCCCAACACAAAGTACAAGGAACACAAATCCTTATTCCAAAGTCAATCATAACCGATTGCCATATAACCATAACTTTCGCACAATTATTGTCTTTTCCGGACACTTTGACCCATTCGAAGCAATCCGTACGCTTTTTTTCGTATACGAATACACATGTCATTCGATTCGAATTGTAGAGAATAAAGTTTTTTTGTTTTTGAACGGAATCTGGATAATTTCGAATACGAATCGTACTCGTACGGTTCAAGAATCGCTCCCCTTGAGATCGGAAGCGATTTCAAGGTGTATTGCCTTCGTTACGAAGCAGACGAAGAGGCAAATATATGCCTTTGTAGTTCGAACACCGCGATGCCTTGTCAGGGTAAGATTTATGGGACCAGCGTAGTCAACTCCAGTATTAGTAAAAGCCTTAGCTTCCATAAGACGTGCGGGTGGAAGACTTGCCATGAAAGGTTTGTCGCTCAAAGGAGAGCATTTGAAGCAGGAATTACATGAGCGAATACGCTGTCGGATTACGTTACGTGAAGATATGATCCAATAACGCTGACGTAATAACGAAGTAAATAAATGCGAACCAGTGTGACAATTCATACGATGGTGATGATCTATTAATAAGTTAATTATATGATCGCGTCGCTGAAGCAATATAAAATAATAATAATAATATAAACAATTATACGAAGCAGTTTTGACCAAGTGGAAGTCCGTAATGCAAGGTTGTATAACACCGAATCTTCCACTTCAATAATTGTAGCGGTTAATTTTACTGATCTTTTTTCGGGTAAGTCTTTATCAACTGATTGAAATGGTTTAATTGGCCATTCTGCGATCGAATTCCGAGCCCAGCGTGGACCAGTCCACCATAGCGGGTGATCTAATAACTGAGAGGGTAAAAGACCTCGAGATGCGCAATCGCTAGGGTTCTCAACACCATCAATGTGGAATAAACGTTCAGCAGCGAGATTTTTGTGTATTTTATTTACACGGTTACCAACATACACTTTCCAACGATGAGGTTGCGAGTGAATCCACGACAAAGCAATTTTCGAATCGGAAAAGGCGAAACTATCCGTAATTGGAAAGTGATCATTATAAGTGTTATGAACATAGCGTATGAGCAGCATGGCTGCACAGAGCTCAAGACGAGCAAGCGATGTAATTTTTGGCGACGCAACCTTTGATTTGATTGAGTAAGCCAGGTTCAGAGTCACATCCCCATTTGGGGTGAGTCACATGCAAATATACAGAACATCCATATGCCTTCAAGCTAGCATCACCGAAACCGACAATATTAACGACGAAATCTTGAGCAACGCCTAAATGTCGCGGGATTTGCAATTGCGATAAAAGCGATAGTTCAACCTTGAACGGAGAAAAGCGCTTAGAAATATTACCTGGAACTTCCTCATCACATCCAATTTGCGCAAGCCACAATTCTTGTATTAATAAATCAGCATACAATACGACTGGAGCAACTAAGCCAAGCACATTGTACAGACGAGCAAGCACGGACAGAATAATACGTTTTGTGCAACCTTGATTCATATCTTCTTGAGTTGTGAATGTGAATGAATCTGAAACAGGGAGCCATTTTAAACCTAATATTTTTAGATTGTCACTATCCGAGAATTCTATGGAAGCGCGACGCGAAGGTGGTACGTGAGTTAACAACTCCTTTGAGTTACTGTCCCACTTAACTAGGTTGAAACCTTCTGAATTAAACATAGTGATCAGTTGATGTGATAGCTCAAGCCCTTTTTCGATATTCAGAACTGATGTTGTGACGTCATCCATGAAAATATCTGTGGTTGCCGATTTAGCTGCTAGCGGAAAAACCTCTTTGTTATTGGCCGTTAGCTGGCGTATACAACGCATTGCTAAATATGGACTGGAGCGGAGACCAAAGATAACCGAATTGAATTGAAAAATGCGAATAGGTTCAGATTCATCAAATCTATAAAGATTTTTTTTATATTTACGGTGGCCTTTCGTGACCAGTATGCGAAGATACATTTGTTGGACGTCTGCAGTAATAGCAATCGGCAGAAGCCTAAATTTCAAAAGTAGCTCAAATAATTCGGTTTGTAAATTTGGACCCGTATGCAAAATATCATTTAAAGATATATTGGTGTCTGTCACAGCGCTAGCGTCAAGCGCAGGACGCGCTTTAGTAGTAGATTTGTCAGGTCGAAGCACAGGGTGATGCGGAATTATATATCCATCTTGGAGCGCTTTAAGCGAATATGGGATTTCAGACAAATAACCTTTGTCTATATACTCTTTGATAATGTTATTAACACATATGCACATTTATGAGAATCATCTAAAGAGGCAGGGTTTGATTTGCAAGGTAACTCAACGATAAATCGACCAGAAGGATCACGTGATGTGGTTGAGTTTAACATAGCCTCTTATTCCAGGTCATCAGGATTGATGATAGGTCGCGAAAATATTTCTTCCGATTCCCAAAATTTTGTTAAATTTGAATTTAATTCGTCATTGGTTAAAGGGCCGAAGGACCAACCGACGTCAATGGGTTCGATGGTAGTAGTAGGCAATTCACCCATGATGACATAGCCAAGCGAAGTGTCGAATATCGGGAGTTTAGCGGCGGAAACATAAGAAGCATCATCAACAGCATAATTTGGTGCGTGAGAATTGTTAGCAGCGGAGCCAACGGAGCGAAAATTTTTTGGCGGTGGCCTGCGTCCTCAAACCATCAATAACGGAAATAATTGAGCGCCCAATATAACATCGATTTCACTGGGTATATTCCAGCAGTCATCAGCAAGAGTAAAATTATTTAAATATGTCATAGTTGATGCATCTATAAATGAAGTAGGCAGCTTGTCGACTATATGATTAACAACGATTAACTGAATATTATAAATGTCATCCGTATGACGGGATTGTATTTTAAGTGATACATGGCCAAGTATAGTACAGTTTGCAGATCCAACTGTTTTAACGAAGGAATTATTAAGCGGAGATTTATAATTTAAGTTTTCTACAACAGGATAAACTGATTAAATTATTTTGTGAAGCGCTGTCTAATAAACATCTAATGACAGATTTATTTTGGTTGCTTGTATATGCGTAGACTTGCGCAGTAGAAAGCAAAATAGTTGTGTTGTTACCCTTATAGTAGTATAGTAGCTATAGTATTTACTATAGTATTTACGATTGGTGTTGCTGGAGCTTTGGAATACGAATGGCGCGAGGTAGTAGGTACCATTGAGGGTGGAATGACAACTGTAGCTGCTGTGAAGTTACTATTGTTCGAAACATGTACGTCACTAATATCATTCGGCTTTCGTTTAGCCGAATCAAAGTGTAACATGGTGTGATGACGGAGATTACATATTATACACCGTGACGTCGAATTGCAATTAAAATTGGTGTGTCGAATGCTCAAACAATTAGTACACAGTCTCGTATCTTTCACTAAATTAAATCTAGTGTTAGCTTCCATTGATTTAAATTTAGGACATTGATAAACTTGAATGTGTGTATTACAACTACATCCTGGGCATATGCCGGTTGAAGCATGTGAATTTTCCGTTATTGCGAATGTGTGTGAATTTGTATTTCTAACGCTTTTGAAGCAGGAACCTGCATTTTCTAATCTCTTTTGTGCTATGTATAAAAATATAAAATCTGTTAAATCTGTAATACGAAGTTGTTTCAATTAAGTTAGTGAAGACGAAAACCTTTCAATGAAATTGTTTAGCTGATTTATATTAGTAGGTACAGTTTTTTGATCTAACAGATTACTCAAATAAAAGGCTGCAAGTGACCGCTTATCCTGGTATTTATCTACTAAAGCCTTCCATATAACGGGATAATTTTGGCGTTTGGTACTACTCCTGCAAACACGGTGAGTGCCTTGCCACTCAACTTGCCTATTAAGTAATGAAGGCGTTGAGAATCACACAATTTAGAGTTTTCATTAATGTTCGTTTTGAAACTTTCATATGTTTCACTCATCACATAACTTAGAGTAGAGTCGGGGATTGTGGAATACCATTTTTGTTTTCGCAAAAAAAAAGTAAACGGCGCTTTATGTATGCAATTTTTGTTATACATAACACGACATCTATTATTTATCGGATGCACATAGATTTCAAATAATTAAAACTTTAACGTTTGATTTATATAAGATTTTTGTAAAAAAATCAATTTGTTCAACCGGGAAAAATGGTCAGGTAATGTGGAATACCACGGGTTTTAATATGAGATAGCAGAGAAATGTAGGGGACAAAAATATATGATGAAAAATAAGCATATATTAAATAAAATAACAGAACATAAAAATGATTTCTAGATATCCAATAAAATAACAGAATATAAAAATGGTTTCCAGATATCAACAACAAAATTAACAGATATGGACATTATTTACAAAAATCACAAATGTAAATCTCCATTTCAACTCCGGCACATTCTTCGTGTGACCACATCTCGCACCTAATGCACATCACCCAAATTTCTCCACCATGATCACTGGAGAATTTTCCCTCGCAGAAAATACACACAGCATCTGGAGCCGGATTTACAGAAACTGATGACATTTCCTCGTCAGTTGAGTCCTGGAAGGAAAGTTTAGATTCCTCGGAGCTGGTAGGCGAAGTGTCTCTTTGGAAAGGATTTTTCCCTTTCATTTGCTTGCAATGTCTTCAACGGCTATTTTTCTTCTGGCCAATTTTATTGCATTAGGATTTCGGAGTGATTCCTCAAGTTCCTCCTTGTTGGGTGTTGATGTCACAATTTTAGCCTTTCCTGCTTTTCTACCCCGAGTTCCTGTTTTCTTCTTTATTGTTGGTATGGGCAATATGTCTCCTGGATAAACAGAAATATTGGAAATCTTCTGTTGATCTGTGGGATTGTTATTTTCTATTGCAGGATGGTTTTCACCAACGCTCTCCACAGCTGCTATAAAGTCATCATCTGTAAAAATATCTCTCCGGACTGGATATAGGCCTGTTGATGAAAAGCCTTTGACAGCTCGTTCACCTGATTGTACCTTGAGATATGCTCTTCCGAAGAGCTCGGCTACATCAAAATGAGTCACAGGGCGATTATTTGTTCGTAGAAAAATTCTTAGTTGTTCGTTATAAAATATCTTCAGTGCTCCCATCACTGTGTTGTGCAAAGGTTGCAGTTTATGTGTTGTGTGCGGTGGGAGGCACAAAATTGTGATAAAATTTTCTTTGGCTGCCAATATAACATCCAAGTTCCTTGTGTGCGTATGGTGTCCGTCAAGGATTAGCAAAGCTGGGTTCTCTGCAGTGGGACGTGTTTGTTCTATAAAATGTTGGAACCAACTTGTGAATAAATCCATTTGGATCCAACCTGAAGGATGGAAACGAAAAATAGAACCCGGAGGAGCGCTTTTTTTCAGTTGAACGTTAGAATTTTTCCGCGGAAAAATCAACATCGGCGGCACAAAAACGCCGCTCGCACTCATACATAGTACGACAGTAAGTAGGGATCCTCTCTCTGCAGACGTTATAGATCCAATTTGGCGCTTACCTTTTAAGGCTAAAACTTCTGGGCACTTTGATTGCACTATGCACAAACCTGTTTCGTCTACATTAAAGATGCGCTCGGGAGGAAATTTTTTATCTTCCATCACTTCTTCCAATAAAGTAAAAAAGTGATCCACGTTTTCTTTTTTGAATCCAGTAGCTCTTGCTACCGAAGTTCCTGTTGGCTTTCTAATACTCAAAATATTTTCATGACGTTTCAGAAAACGTTTCAGCCAGTCTTTCCCAGCTCTTTCATCTAAAATTGAGAATGGATTTGGAATTTGGTTGCGTTTGGCTAGTTGGTATGCTAGTTGTCTTACATCCTGCCTTGTCAAACCAAAATATTTTTTTTCCATGTCCAGGAGGTACCTGACCAAATCATCTTCAAGTTCCTTGGTTAACACAGGCTTACGTCCAAGGTGCTCCTTTTTCAAGGCCTCCAGATTTCCTGACTTTTGCATTGGCAATCTAAAACACAATAAAATTTATTTTTTTCAAATGGAACTCCCTGTAAATTACAACGTCACTATTCAGATAATATGCAAGCCTACAAATAATCAATAACTTTTTTCGTACAGTGTTAAGCGTTAAGTAAAAACACGCATTTAAAAATCACGTAGAGAAACCAATATTGTTTATTTACGATAACAGCAACACTTACAACTAAACTGGAAACTATAACAACTCTTTAACAAACTATAGCAAATATTCAAAATGACTGCCATTCACGTCAATACAAATTTGTTTGCGATCTTTAAATGACCTACTAGTTTCGTTTAACGTGTTGGGATTAATATTTCTAAAAACTTATGTTATTCTGTCCTTCATATTTTCTTTTGTGGTGGGGGAAATTTTATAAACTTGTTGTATAACATAACCTTACAAAAAATAGTCCATTTTTGTTAGATCTGGCGATTGTGCGGGCCATCTAAATGGTCCTCCTCTTCCTATCCATCGGTCTGGAAATTCATTATTCAGATGGTTGTGAATCACGAGTTTATGTTTGACAGCAGTAGCGCTTGTCAGGGCATGGCCAACCTATTAAAAGTGGTGATATTTACGCATTTTTCCATTACGCATTATGAAACAAAACTAGTAAGGTACTGTTGGGTAATAAGGCCGGCTTTGTACGAAAAAATATATTTTTATTGAACGAAAATTATTTCAAGTCGACAAATTAGAATAAACTGTTGATAAGCATCTCCTTGATATAAATAAAACATATAAACATATAAAAACACATAACACAAATTTTACAAAAAAAAATATCAAACTCTGTAATATGGCCTTATTACCTACTTGGACAGATAATAAGGCCATAGATAAAATGATAAAGGCAGATAATAAGGCCGAAGAAAATAGGACAGGAAAAATGTTTATGGCATGCATTCAGGGCAAATGAAAACTTCTTTGTCTTTAGCGGTTAGGCCTACGCACTCCTCATGTACCCATGTGCCACATGATGAACATGCTCTCATATCAGCTACATAATCATCATTGCAAACTGAACACATCCATACTTCATTACTGATGCATGGTAAATCAGAAGTTTTCCTCGACAAACTAGTGTCCTTTTTCATGGAGTTGCACTTGTCAAATACTTTCTTCTTCACCTCTTGGGCACGGTAATTAAATGCTTTTCTGCGTTTTGTCGATTTTTTAGGCCGCATTTCAAGTGTAATCAGGATTTCAGAAAAAAAGTTGTGATTGTTATTTCCCTCGTTTCACTATTGCATGTTTGTTTTCTCATTAGAACGGCCAATGGAATATCATCTTCTGAGTCCCAGTTATTTTGAATCTTGTTTAAATTTTCTGTACCATTTATTTCTACATGATCAATGTGGGGACGCTGGGAAGGCAGGCTTGGTGCAAATGCGTGCTCAGGAATTGCAGACTTGCTGAAAGGGTAAATGCCTGTTGCTCTGAAGCCATTAGATATGGTGCTAATTGTCATGCATTTACCCCAAACTGGTGTGAAAACATTAGCAAATCATTCATTATTCAACCTCCTCTCTGGATGTTGATCCCAATATTCCAATAGTTCTTGGTCCCAATGTGATTCAAATGAACGGAAGACTGATTTGTCCATTGACTGTAACTCGTGAGTCGTGTTGCTTGGTAAACACAAAAGCTCAATCCCTAACAATTCAGCCTTATCAACAATGGTCGAATCTAGGTGGCTTGAAGCACCATCAAAAATTAAAATTGTTGGAGGTGCAGACATGAACTTAGCAAAATGTTCCAACCATTTCAAAAAGGTATCGGTTGTCATGCTGCCTTTTGGTGTCATCTGAACAGCGGAACCATCTGGTAGTCCATTACAATAGGTAGGTTTCAGCCTCTGTCCTTTAAACAAGATCATTGGCGGTATAACGTGCCCAAGAGCGTTAGCACATGCAACAACAGTAATATTTTCTGCATGTTCCATAAATGTACCCTTTTACTTCCTTTTTCAGCTAAAACGCGCTGCTGATGATGCAACGTTAGCCGACTGCCCTTCTCATCCATGTTATAAATTTTTCAAGGGCTATGTTTTGGATTGGTTCTATCTAATAAACTTTCTAATTTATCAAAATAATCCCCAACAATAAAACGATTAAGTTTCTGAGCTCGAGCAGGATTCATTTGTTGGGCTTTTCTTTGGGATATATTAGGGTGCCGTTTTAAGAATGAACGGTACCATTCCTTACCAGCTAATTGTTGTTCTCGATTGAATTTATGAGAAATTCCAAGTGTCTCGCAAAATTTGAAAACAATACGACGTAAAACTTTTGAAGTAAGTGGGAATCCTTTCTGAGCAAATCCGGCCACGGCCTTTTTATCTGCCTGGTACATTTTAGTATTTTTAGGTTAGCCCATTGAAAAAATCGACTGAAATTTCTCTATAACCTATCATATCTTGAGCTCATAACAGCCTGAAACACATGCATGCAAATTTACACAAAATATAATTATTTTAACATAAATATCACTTACGTTTCGAAGATATTTGTTATAATATTTGACTCAATATTTCACAAGACTTGAAATGGCGTGTCCAGATCTAGCCGGCAACACTATGGAATTAGCGTATGCTCTTATTCACACTAGTCTGAGTCTTCTCGGACCCAGATGGCACTCGTAGTTCAATTTAACAATTAATTTTGCGATTTAATAGAAGCCGGCCTTATTATCTGGCCGTCCTCATTACCCAACAGTACCTTAGGTCATTTGAAAATTGCATATACATTTGTATTGACCTGAACACTTGCTATAGTTTGTTTAAGTATAATATTTTTAGGCTTGCATATTATCTGAAAAATGACGTTGTAATATACAGGGTGTTCCATTTAAAAAAAATGAAATTTTAAAAAACACTGTATACAGTATGCGTACTTCGCTTTGACTTAATTACTCGGATAGCTCCAAGGATTATAGAAACGTAAAGTTTTTTTCAATTCACATAAGTTTGATTTTATAGTGACTTTTTTGATGATGTTTCCTAAAAAAACCAAGAAAAAAAAAACAATTTGGCAAGGCCGCAGACATCATCAAAACAAAATCCCATTTAAAAAATCGGGGCGCCACGCTTTTTAATTTTAAAAATTTGCCAGTATGTGTATCGTTAAATTTCGTCTCACTAATGAACCACCCTGTATATAAAAGTTACATAATATGATAAAGTGTGTACCGCCAAGAGTACTAGAAATATTTGTCAAAATAAATATATGTACGTACCTACTTAAATCTTGCTTTGCCTTAAATTATAATAGGTATACGTGCACCCACAGATTCATCATTACTTTTGAAATGCAATTTACAAAGTCTATTCTCGTGATAACGCCATCTTTATAACCAGAATGTTTTTACTTCATTAGTTCATGACGTGTTCTTACACTTTTATCTCAAATCTCACTAGGTACTGCGACACTATTATATTAACATAGGTTTCAGTTTGAAATTGTTTCAACACATCAATAAAAGTAAAGAGGGGAGGATGGGAGTTATAAAAAAATTCATTTTATTTAGAGTGAACACTTTCACACGCATTTGTTGTGTTTTCCGTAAATGGAAATCTTGAAACCCAGATATATGGAGGAAACTTTGAATCTTCATTAATATAATTTTCAACTAAATAATCAGCCATTTTAATTATTGGATTATTAAAAGGTTGAGTTGCCACTAAATCAAAATTAAAATAAAAATGTATTGTTCTGTGATGGAGGATACTCGGTTCGATCATATCTTATAACATCGCTGAACAATCCTCCTGCAGAACACCTTTTCAACCAGTGCCAAATACGAACAAGGATTGTGATAGAAAGAACTTTTGGAATAATAAAAAGGCGTTTTCCAATACTGTCTGTGGGAATGTGTCAAGATGTAATTTATGCTACTGCCATTCTTCATAACATAGCCATTATCAGTAATGAGGTCGTACCCGAACTGGTCGATAATATTGAAGAAGAGGCAGATGACAGACATTATAATGTTGTTAATGAAAATGATGCAATACGAAGAGAACTTATTGATTCTTATGCAGGTATATTGTAACTGCATTATTTCTATTCACTAATTATAAATAAAAGTTGAAGTTGATTCTAATTTTTATTTTTATTCTAAAAACACATACACACATTATTTTAATTTTTGCATTCGTAATTTGTGCTTCTCAACCATTCTTCTTCATATTTCTTCCTCAGCATAAGTTCTTTTTGAAGTTCCAATCTATCTCTTTTTATTTGCAAATTCTCTCTTTCAAAAGTTTTTCATCTTATATTGATGCTTCTCACTATGGTCAGATTTCAACTCCTGCAAATGTTGCAACTGAGTAGTTACCAAATCTTTCTGATTTCTACAACATCATTGTATTGGTTGTACAGGTTTTCTGAAGAAATAAGTTATGTTATATCGAAATTAATTTCTTAAGACAATAACTTACCCTCATAATATTTGATCGTGTTTCTCCTATCTGTTTATCAACTGATAATATATTAGTTGTTGATGGAATTATATGTTTGTGACTCACAAGAGACTTTTTTAAAAAGATTTATTTAATTATATAAATGATCTTATGACAACGAGATGATAAGACAAAAAGCATCTTAAATCTAAGTACAAATGTTTTTATATTAATTAATAATTATGCTGACGGATACACACTGCTTGTTGATCCGTGATGTCAGCGTCTGGAAGGTTCGTAACTCCTCCCTCCTTAGGACGAGAAAATAAGGGACTTATTTTTGAGTGGTTGGTCTGTATTTTCTTCCTCTTCTGTACGTTTCTGGCTAAGTATGGATTTTAGCTTTCTTCTCTTGATAATACATTCTACCATTGTTACAAATACGATTGATATAGTAGATGATCCAATTATTGATGGAATTATGTAGGTAGGTTCTTCGTTGATGATTGGTTTCAATTGGCTGGCTATTTCATTAATTCGGCCGATTTCTTCCAGGTTCAAATTAGTAATATTTATTGTTTTGAAAAATTGGTGGTTTTCAGAATCAAGGCTTGAATGTTTTGGTAGAATCAGAGGTTTCTCTTTGCTAGAAGTATTACAATTTGAGAAAGTTTTCCCGTCTATATGGATTTCGCAACTATGTGGGATCTTTAACAGTGTGGGTTTATAAATTTCAAAGTATTTATCAGATTTACATTTTGAAAAGATTATTTCTTTTTCAATTGTTGAGTAGGATTTCCATTTAGAATTTTTAGTGTACAATTATCTGCAGGCAAATGGTTTTCTTGACAGAAGTATTTGTCCTCGAGTTTAAGACATTCATGACAAATAAATTGTGTTTTTGATTCTGATCGTGCCAAATATGGGTATTTTGGGATAAATATTTGATGGTTTTTTGGATAACAGGGTATAGGTGGTATAGGGTCAATGTAATGTTATTCAGTATTGGGACATGTAAGGCAAAGATAAACTTATGATTCAAAAAATTAACTTGAGTTCCCAAAAACTGATAGAAAGTAAGAATATTTCTGAATTGTGGAATTTGATTTGAACTATATATTTTTTCGAGATCTTTGAACATTTCTTGAAGTTCAGAGCTGAATATTATTGAGTTGTGTAGAACATGAAGTTTGGAAAATACTATCGCATTTTCTATATTGTCCATGAAATTGGTGATGCCGTTAGCTGGAGATCTAGTATTTATACAATCAAAAATGTTTAATCATCAAAAATATAAAAAGAAACGTAAATTAATACAATGGATCTTTTCTCCTAAGGTTAAATCGAAACTTCTAGAAATATTATAAATAAAATACATAGTAATGTCTTTTTGGAGGCCAAACTGGATAAACAACTAACAATGGTCTTTATGGTAACTTGCTGACTACTGGTCGGCATCTCTGGCACGTAAACATCCTTATCACTTTTGTTATCTTCTCAAAACTGCGTCTTGCAGATGTAATATGATATGGTACAATACTACTGCGTCTTGCAGATGTAATATAATATTATGAAATAATATTTAAAAATAATACTTTGTTATTATTATATGACTTTAAAAATAATTCAATTATAACTTTATATAACAACTCCCCCATTTAAGAAAAGTTGGTGGAGTTTGCAACAACTTTTTAAGTTAATGATTTATTTAGATTTAATTCGATGTTTTCTTCTATGGATACTTGCTCTTCTTTTCGGAAGAATTCTTCTTATACTTTGCTGGAATGAAATACTGGAACCTGGTCCTGGTGGTGATGGTGGGTAATCGTTGGTTAAAGCTATTCCAATTCGATGATGCTTTCTTCTACATTTACAGGTCACATAAAGTATTACCAATAAAATTATTATTACAAAGGTTAAAATGGAGAACCAATGTGTATATTTACTGATCGGAGATTGTTTCATCATTTTTTCTAATTCTTCTGAATACTGATTTAGTTTGTGTTGTGCAATATTCAAATCTTCGGAATCAATTTTGTTCAACTTAAGAGGTTCTAGTTCAGGAATTTGTAATTTTTCAGGAATATCTTTGCAACAGTCAAATGGAATTGTGACTGGATGACTTCGATACTTGATTTCTTGGTATGTGTCAATTGGGTAGTGAGCATGAACTCTTGTACTTCCAATAAAGGCACTACACTCAGGTTGTAATTTCAGTAAACTATTAGTTTTAATAATTTCTGATTTAATTTCCCTATTTCCACATTTAATCGTGATTGGCAGAGGGTCCGAAACAGTGATTAACCATAGATTTAAATCAATTTGGTAGACATTATAATCTTTAACAAAAAGAAGAGATGTTTGACATGTCTTGGGCATCTAGGTTAATCTTCTTAATAGTTGTGCTTCGCAAATTGCATCGTTGTCAATTGGATATGGGAGGAGATTAGAACAGATTTTTATGCTTCTTTCAAGAGTCTTGCAATTATCCAGGTTTCGCAATGACAAATACAGCAGTGAATCATCATCCCGCGCAATATATTTTTGTGTAGTTGGTAAAATATGATAGATACCTGTTCGATCATCTAATATTGGTATTGGATAGAGTCGATATAGTATAAAAGCTTCTGGATCAGTGAGAGGAATTTTTAGAACAAATATTATTTTACTTTTTGATTGATATGCCTCTAATTCAATAATATTAAGATAATTAGCTATATTTGACGTATCCGGTTGAAAAGGTAAATTATTTCTTACAAGAGATTTTGCTATATCTTGTAATGAATTGATTAAATCTGAAGGTGCTATTATTGAGCTATGTAATAATCTTATGCGAGCAAAGGTGATAGAATTTAAAATTGTATTAAGGGAATCTTCCAAGAAAATATAGCTTTCCATTAGTGATTCACAAATATTCAATATCCTTATTTGTGCTTCATAAAATGCGACATCATCAAAGTATTTTGCATTTCTTTTATATCTTCATTAAAAGTCTTCTCATCAATTTGTAATTTTTGTATAGTATTATTAAAATTTTTAATAACAGAAGTTGTAACTGAAATTTGTTTTTCAAGAAGATTTTCCAACTCAAATTCATCATGAGATAATTTGTTAATACAATCATCATAATATTCTCCATCTGATGCATCTAAATTACCAGTAATAGTTTTCCAAACAGTTCCGATTCCATTAAATATATCTCGCTTTGCCCTGGAGTCATATGATTTAGTATCTCCTATAATTTCTTTATATTTTTGACCTATTGAATTCGAAATTTGTGATAATAAACTTATGTATGTTTGAACTTCAGACTTAAAAGCTATAAACCTTGGAGACGGATCTTCTAAAGTATCCAAAATTTCTATAAGTATTTTATCATTATTTTCCATTGTTTTCTTAATTGGACCCATATCTTTGTAAACTAAAAGTGCCCATTTTTCATTCGTAATTTTGATAGTACATTCTTCATGGAAAAAGATTCCAACGGTGTTATTAACAGGAGTAAGTGTGTACTGAGCTGATATAATATTTATCAGCATGAAGAATCTGAAACCAAAGAAACTACTCATAGTAGGGTTTCAGTCTATCGAAATTAATTTTGGATTTTTGATTAGTTTGCGGATTTAAAACTATTGCAGAATTATCAAATAATTGCACAATTTCAAAAGGACCATTAAACAAATTTTGACTTTTATCTTTAATTTGAGACTCTTTAAGATAAACTTTATCTCCTAGTTTATATTCTGGAAGTTTTCCTGAAATATTTTTATCAAATCTAATTTTTGCTTTTTCTTTCTGACTTGCTGTTTTTGCTCGTGCACTTTTATAATAATGTTGCATTCTGTTGTTCAAATCACGTATATATTTGGTAATAAGGGCCTTCTCATTATACAAAGTTTCAGGTGGTCTACTAGACGTATGACCAATAATCAGTTCATATGGGGTAAAACCAGTTGTTTTGTTTTTAGTATTATCATAACATATAACCGCATATGGCAAAATATTAAACGGATGTTCGTCTGGATTTTCTGTCTTATGTGCACGGATCATCTCCACAAGAGTTCCGTGAAATCTTTCTAAAGAACCATTCGATTGTGGATGGCCAACGCTAGAAAAAGTGAGCTTTATATCATAAAGCGTACACAAATCTTTTATTAATGAATTATCAAATTCTCGACCATAATCACAATGAAATCTCAATCTCAAAGAATATTAATAGTGTATTTACAACTATTGAAGCTTTTTTATTTGAAATAGGATAAGCTTGAGTAAATTTAGTTAACTCATCTCGAATCGTTAAAGCGTAATTTCTTGTTGGATACTCAAAAATATCAATATTAATTCTTTCAAACGGAGTTTTTGGTGTTTCTGTTATTACCAGAGGAGTGCTTAAATTATTACGACAGATTTTTACTTTTTGACAAGTTTCACAGTTTTCAATAAATTGTTCTACATCTTTTGTTAGTCCTGTCCAGTTATATTCAGATTTTATCCGTCGTATAGATTCATTTATTCCGCGATGTAAATTACTTTTGCCTTTATGATACTGGTCTAATATGATAGGTATTTCATCACGGTCAGGTGTTTTAACAATATTTTGACAGACTACAAATTTTAAATCAACATTTGCAAAAATAAAAGAGAATACTTCTAAAATAGGTAACTCAAGATTATTTTCTATATAATAAGTTTTTGAAGGATCAAATTTACTTTGTTTTTTAAATAATGTGAAAAATAATTGTTGAACTACAAACTCTGGATCGCAAATAAGAGGTATTATAAAATACTTGCGATCTTTCACAGTTTTACTAGAAACAATATTTACTAAATTCATTTGAAAATCAAAATTTTCTTCAAAAATATCTTCAATTATTTTATAATGTAAATCTTCAAGTTTATTTTGCCAAAATAAAGTGACAATATTCTTATGAGCCTTATCCAGTAACTGGTCATTTGATGTTTCAATTTTTGAATAATCGATTATTGATTTTGTTTTGTAAAGGTCAACAAATCTATTAAATTCGTCTGTCATTAATTCATCCTGTTCATCTATAAGTGTTTCACTTTTTTGTGGTTCTATAGGATCATTAGGGTCTTTACTTGTTGATGGTATAACCTCATTAGTTTCATTAGTTGCCAAAACTGTAATTTTAGATTGTAAATTTGCACATTCTTTAAAATGATTAATTTTAATTCTTGAAAGCGCATCTGCATTTTTATTAATTTTGCCTGGCTTGTACTCAATTTTGTAATCATATTCTTCCAACTTGAGTCGCCATCTAGCTAGTCTGCTTCCGGGATCTTTAATGGAAAAATGCCATGTTAATGGACGATGGTCAGTGACTAGCGTAAATTTTCTTCCAAATAAATAAGGACGAAAATGTTTTACTGCCCATACAATAGCAAGGAGTTCTCGTTCTATTGTCGAATACCTTGTTTCTGCACTACATAATGTTCTCGAAGCATAACTTACTGGTAGATCTTTACCAATGGGACCTTGTGATAGAACAGCGCCAATGGCAAATGCACTAGCATTAGTTGTGAGAATAAATGGTTCTTCGAAATTTGGATATCTCAAAATAGGATCTGAAGTAAGTGCAGTTTTTAGATCGTGGAAAGAATTTTTACATTCATTATTAAAAATAAAAGAAACATCTTTCTGTAAAAGTCTTGTAAGAGGCTTAGAAATTTTGGCAAAATTTGGTATAAAGCGACGATAATATCCTGCTAAACCAAGAAAAGATTTTATATCTTTAGGATTTTTAGGTTCTGGGAAGTTTTTGAGACATTCTATTTTGGCTGGATTTGTTTTAACACCATGTTGGGTAATGATATGTCCAAGATAAACGACTTCTTTGCTATGAAATTCACATTTATCTGGTTGAATTTTCAAGTTGGCTTTTCGAAGTCTGTTGAAAATTTCAGTCAGACGAGAAACATGTTCATGAATAGTAGAAGAATAAATTATTATGTCATCCATATAAACAAGACATCTTTCATTTTGAATGTCAAGTAAAATGTTGTCCATGACGCGTTGTAAAGTGGACGGGGCATTTTTGAGTCCAAACGGCATTCGAACGAATTCATAGTGACCGTTATCAACGGAAAAAGCTGTTTTGGATATATCTTTTGGTTCAATTTCAATTTGATGGAAACTTGAGGCTATGTCAAGAGTGGTAAAATATTGACATCTTCCTAGTTGATCAAGGAGATCAGAGATGTTGGGTAATGGATATTTATCATCTACCGTAACTTCATTTAATTTACGATAGTCAACAACCACACGCCATTTTTGTTTTCCTGAAGTACCAAGCTTCATTCACCTTCTTCATTTACATGTACCAAAGCATTTGGAATTCTGACATTTTCTATTGCTTGTCCGAAAAGTAGTGCATCTGTGTTTGTTAATTTACATTTCAATTTGAAATTTTTTTCAATTCTTGGCTCAATAAAAATTCGATTTCTTATCTTTGGCAAACAAATAACAATTTCAACACCTAAATTTCTAAAAAGATAAGATATCATTTTTTTAACATACGTCCAATCTAACTTGTCCAATCCACACACTATTTTTGGCATAGCTAATTTTTGAACATTGTTTTTACCAACATGATCTCTCAATTTTTTTAAAGATGACCATAAAGTCTGATAAGTGGGTTTTCCGGTTGAAGTTTCTTTTGTTACAAGATAATAAATATATCTAGTTGTATTTGCATTCATAATTTTCAAACCTGCTAAACCACCTTGTTTTTGATTTTGACTTAATAATTTTTCTATATTTCCAAATCGTTTCTTAAATTCTGCGGCAATGCCTTTTTGCATTTGCATATCTTCCGCCACGCAATGAGCTAATGAATAATCGTGAGGCATGTCAAAAATATCAATGTCTTTCTCAGCTATTTTTTTATAACAATTTTCAGTATTTTGTTCAAATTCTAAGAATTCAGAATCTTGTTCTCAAATTTGATTATTTTGAGACAAGTATGATGTTTCGGTAACTTTAAACAGAGGTATAGTTTTAAAATTAGTTATCAATTGTTTTGAATTCAAATCAACTATACAATTATAATGTTCTAGGAAATCTGAACCCAAAATTCCATCAAATCAATATTAAGATTATAAATAAAAACTTTATGGGGATCTTTTGCAGCAAATGGAATAAGAACAGATTCTTTTAGTAAAATTTTTTGATCAGTAATCCCTTTAATAGTTACATATTCAGTAAATCTTTGAGGAAATTTCTTAACAGTATTTTCTTTAAAAATAGAAACTCCTGCACCGGTATCAATAAGCAACTTCAATATAATAAAGATTTTTGGAATTAACAGTCAAAAATGGATTTAAAGAAAATGTTGTTCGGGAAAATTTACATTCGGGTTCATCTCTTCGAATTTTAATGATTGGATTTGGGTAACTGTTTCTGAAATTGAAATTCTCTCTTGTCGGACAATCTGGGGGATGGTCTTTGACTGGGGTAATAGGAAAATCCTGAAAATTTGAAATTACCTCAGCAGAAACAAAATTTTGAGAATCTCTCTCAAACTCAGAAAAATGTTCTTTTTTTGAGCAATTGGCAATTCTTGGAAATTTGAAATTACTTTAGCAGACATAAAATTTTGAGAATCTTTTTCGACCTCAGAAAGATTATCAAATGAATAATTATTGTCATCTTCCTGGAAATTGTTTCCAAAATTATCTTTAATACCATAAAGATTATGATCCAGATCAGAGCCTAAGTATTCATCATAATAATCAGAATTATCGCTCTTAAGGCCAATTAAATAAGCTCGTTGTTGGAAATTAGGATTCTTTAGAATCGCCGAGGGTCTTACTTGAGATTGTACCTGTGGTTGAAAAGGTCTTTTCTGGGGAACATTACTATCTGGTCTATTTTGTAAATTATTTTGTGGTTGATTTTGTAAATTTAATGGTCTTTGAAAATTTTGGTAGAAATTCTGATTGGAGCTTGGAGTAAAAGCTCTTTGCAGTTGAAAACGACATTGATTAGAAGTATCACCATTTTTACCACATGAAAAGCATTTTACAGTTTGTATTTGGGGTTTTCTAACATTTAATATATTTTGAGGTTTACTTACAATATTAGAAGCTGGCTTATTAAATTTTTGGTTCTCAAAATATGATAATTACAATTCTCTTCGTATGCGAATTTGTGCTTCTAATAAGTTTTCAGGCTGACTAGCACGAATAAGTTGTCCTAGACGGGGTTCAAGTCCAGTTAATAAAGTATTAAGAGCCATAGTATCAATAAGAATTTCTTGTGCAACCTTTTGTTCATTTGATAAATTTGCTGTTTTTTGTATATTTGCATGCATTTTAGCATTTAAGACTTGCACTCTATTGAAAAATGTTAGAGCTGACTCATTCGATAATTGTTTTAATCTTTGTAAATCATGAATAAGAGAAGTAAGGTCTCTTGAATCACCAAAATGAAGATTTAAAAGCTCTCTTATCTCTACGTAAGTCTGAGGATTTCGTGAGCTGATTAGTTGAGCCGCTTTTCCCTTTAATTTATTTTTAATGTGAATCACTAACAGAGATTTTTGGTCTCTGGCAGACATATTATAAGCATAATCACATGCATTTAAAAATGTTCCGAGAAATATCTGATCACCTTCAAATTCAGGCACGATACAAAATATTTCCGAAATTCTATATGGTTCAAGCTCAACCTCTTGAGCTGGATTTCTTCATTTGCCATTTTGATTCAATTAAATATAAAATATCAAATATATAAAAAAATATAATAGAAGAAAATCGAACAGTTTAAAAATTTGAAAATTAATATACGTGATAATTCACTTACAGTAAGATGTACATTGATTGGTCTTGTTCTCTGCGATGTGGTTTACAAAGGAGTGACGCCTCGTTGAACCTCTTCTGTAAGTTGTTGAAGAATCTTATTCTTCTTTCTTCGGAGTTGCTGGTTCTTTTCTTCAAAAGTTAGGAAACCACCGTTGATGATGAGGGGATACTTGTTGTTGAAGTAAGCCTTGTTTTACCATCGTTGAAATATCCTTTTCTTCAGATTCTAATAATACTTCTTCTTCTTTGGAGCTCTTAATTCTTCACTTGAAGGTTTGGAAACTGTGACCTCTATTTCTTCCTCAGCCGAATATACACCGCGCCGTTAGTGTTGTAGTCGGTAGAACCTGGAGGGGGGGTCAAGCGCTGAGGGTTTGATGATAACGAGTTCATTAATATATTAAAACAAAAAAATTTGGGCGCCACTTGACTTAAAAAAAATAATTGAAAAAGGTCTTGTAAGTCAAGAACCAAGACAATAAACAAAAATTAATCAATAAATTATATTACTCAAACAAAATTAGAATACCCATACGAAAATAAAATAATCAAAAATATGTTTAATCAAAGTGATAATTCTAAGACTATATAAAAAAAATATTATTCTAAATAAACATGGTGCATTGCACCTTATCAACACACATGAATTAAACAGTAATAATAAATTTCTAATAAGAAACAAAGACAAAGTCAAAAATCTATATATATAAATGTATATGTACTAGGTACATCTGCAAACTGAACCGGTAAATATTATAATTAAACAACTACAAAATTTCAAAGAACTGCGCATTTGCGGTGAGCTCACGTGAATGCTGGAAATTTATGATAATCTCATTATTCCGATTTAGGAAAGAAATGCTGCTCTTAATTAATATATAAATATAATTATGAATAAGAGAAATGTTTAAATACTATGAAAAATATATAATAATGAATAAGAGGAATGTTTAAATGCTATAAAAAATATATATGTGCCATGCTAAAACAGTACTCAATGTGAAACATATTTCGTCTTTGTAAAGTTTACACTTTTATAGTTTATAAAAACAAAAGAAAAAAAAAGGAAACACTTATCCTGGCGTTCTCGTCGCTGAAGCGAAGCCCCAGGTAGTAATGAAGGTGAATAGCCCCGTGCGATGCCAAAATCGATGTATGTGGAAGTACTCCAAGACTATCAAGTATGTATGGACGCCCTTCGACAATGATCGGAGGATTAGGTGGTCGAAATCTGGGATTCTGCACTGCAGGACCACGTGGAGGAAATGGAAGAAATGAAGGTTATGGTTCAACCCCGGTGGAACAAACACGATTGGAGTTCGACAGCCTTTTCTCACTCGGAAATGTAGTTAAAAAAAATGCTTTAAACTAATCAGCACACATCTTTCACCTTTTTTTTTTTTTTTAATCGAAACTCATTTCACTTTCGAGCCCTTCCTGGTCGTCTCCTCCTTTCGGCCTCCTCGACCACCACCTCGCTCACCTCGGCAGCCTCCCTCTCCTCCTTTCCTTCTTTTTGAAGAGTTTAAATCAGCGCCATCCATTGCGCGGAGGCGGAATAAACAGGACTAATATTGATAAGTAGAAACAATAATCAATATAATCGATATGTCGAAGGTTGTATTATAGAGATCTTCATTTCCCATCCTTTCATATAGAGCATGTTTCCCAGAAATAGAATCTGATACTTATTTTCTAAAAATATAATTTTACAAGTTCAAATGAACACTACACCACCTCTCTCCAAAAAAAAAAAAAATTATATAAGGACTAAACTTCGACCATAACTTTTTTTTTTCTCTCTTTTATGAATACAAAAATCATTACACTTGCACAAGTGGTAACTGCGCGTACTAAACGTCTTGAAAAGAACTCTAAATCGGTATGTCAAAATCGGGTTATTTTCTCTACTCGTAAAAATGGCCAAATTCGGTAAATGTCAAATTTTTGTGCAAGGTAGAACTAAATACAAAGGAAAACATTCGCTATTGAAAATCTATATCACCAATACTTAATTATTCAGGGCAGTCAAAGTTTCAGCCCTGCATAGAATAACCATAATTAACAACTGCAAATTGGAATTGTCAAAAAAAAAACGACAATAAAAGCATAATATAATAACGTATTAAGGATGTATTTCTTCATCCAACTGATACATTAGAGTTTGAACCTAGATAAGGCTTCAAATCCTTTATATGCCAAGTGCCGCCTGGTGAACCATCTGGATTCTTCAAAACGTAAATTAATTTTGAAACTTTCCTAACTACAGTGCGCGGTTCCGGTAAATACCTAGGAGCAAGTTTTGCTGAGAAATTTTCCACTGCGTTGGACTGAGCTTTGTTACGCCGATAAACCTTATCGTTTACATTGAATTCAAGATCGCGCCTTCTCAAATTATAAATCCTTGAGTTTTTCTCATAAGACTTATGTAAATTTTTACGAACCTCTACAAATATTTCCTCCAGTGCAGTCAAACCAGAAGCATAAGAATTTCGATCGCCTGGTCGAACTTCTAAATCAGAGGTAGTCTGAATCTCGCCGTAATATTTACCAGATAAAGGTACATGCCTAGCAAAATTTAAAAAATTAGGGGTGTATCCCGTAACCTCGTGACGAGCACTATTAATCGCATAAGCTATCTTCGGTAACTGTGCATCCCAATCTTTATGTTTGTCTACAAAAGAACGAATAGCCGTACCAATGGTTTTATTTATCCTTTCAACAAAATTGACTTGGGGATGGTACCTTGCATTGAACCAAATTTTCTGTACTTCATATTTACTACATAATTTCTTAAAAAGAGAGCCTGCAAACTGACTGCCATTATCTACCATAAAATATTGGGGTACTCCGAAAACCAAAAATATATTATTCTCTACAAACTTAACAATGCTTTGAGCTGTGGCTTGTCGCAGGGGTTGTACAACAGTGTATTTACTAAACCAATCTGCAATAACTAGTAGATACGAGTTACCCTTGCTTGAACGTGGAAACGGACCCATAAGATCAGCTGCGACTACTTGCCATGGAAAATCTACGGATTTTTCCGCTCCCATCTTACCAACCCGGGTAGTTAACGGTAACTTCTGCGCGCCGCAAACTAGACAAGAATTTATGTACTTTAAAATATCATGTCTCATTTTTGGCCAATAATATAATTCACGCAAACGACCTAAAGTTTTGTGAAAACCGAAATGTCCGCTAGTTGGAGGATCATGTAATGACGATATTAATTTTCGCCTTTCAGGCTTTGGAACTACCAGTTTCCATTCAGAATAATTTGAGGTAATAGGTAAATGAGAAGGAATATATTTATAAATTTTTCCATCCTCTACTTTCCAAAACGGATATTGATCTGGGCTCTCGAGGATTTTAGATTTCAAAGACTCATACCAAGAATCAGAATTATTCGGGTCAAAATCGATAAGTATAACTTCTAGCGGATCTTGGGGAATCCTTGACAAAGCGTCTGGCACAACATTCGCGCAACCTTTTCGATGTTGTAAATCAAAATTGTATTGCCTAAGTTTGACTGCCCATCTGGCAAGTTTTCCAGTGGGATTTTTCATATTATTCAACCACAAAAGTGAATAGTGATCAGTGATTATGGTAAAACGAGTGCCCTCTACATAAGATCTAAATTTTTCGATGCAAAATATTACAGCCATCAGTTCTCTTTGCGTGACGGTCCAATTTCTCTCAGTTTTAGTGAGGGAGCGACTAGCATAAGCTATGACTTTTTCATGTCCATCAAGTTCTTGGGTCAAAACACCGCCAACGCCGATATCGCTAGCATCACATTGAATAGTAAAGGGTTTCGAGAAATCTGGACTACACAGAATAGGTGCGGAAATCAAAGCTTCCTTAATTTTAATGAATGATTCTTCAGCAGCTTGAGACCAGGATATCGATTGTCCCTTTTTACGTCTAACAATGAGAGCATTAATAGGAGAAACTAAACTTGAAAAATCTTTGACGAATCGTCTATACCACGAACAAAGTCCTATAAATCGTTTCACCTCGGTGGTAGTTTTAGGCCTAGGGTAATTCACCATAGCGGAAACCTTCTCCGGATCGGTCCGAATTCCATTTCCATCTACTACAAAACCCAAATATTTAAGTGATGGTTTAAAAAATTTACATTTCTTCAAGTTGAGTGTTAAATTTGCCTCGGCCAATTTATCGCGGACGATGCCTAGTAGTCTCAAATGCTCATGAAATGTAGAAGATGTTATGAGTATATCATCTAGGTACGTATAGATATTCTCGTACTTAGGCCCAAAGATGGTGTCTACAAGCCTACATAAAGTTTGAGCTGAATTACGTAATCCAAATGGAACGACTTTGAAATGAAATAGCCCTCGCCCGGGAATGGCGAATGCAGTTTTCTCTCTAGAAGTTTCATCTAATGGAATTTGCCAGAAAGCTTTAGAAAGATCTACAGAAGAAATATATTTAGCATCACGTAGATTAGACAATATCTTATCAACGCGAGGTAGCGGATAACTGTCGTGTTTCGTCAACTCATTTACTTTCCTGCCATCAAAACACAAACGTTTTTCTCCGTTAGATTTATTAACGAGTAATACCGGAGAACACCAAGCACTTTTAGATTCCTCAACAACTCCTAATTCCAACATTTTATCCAGTTCATCAAACAACATTTTTTGCATATATGGTGACATAGAATACTGTCTTTGCCGCACCGGCCGAGCATTCCCTGTATCAATAGACATGGATATTTTATCGGTGCAACCTAATCGTTTGTCCCCATCAATTTTAACAAAGGAATTAATAATTTTTTCCGCAGCCTGTCTCTCTGTCGGACTCAGACTATCTAATGTGACAAGTTCACTTTGAAGTGCACCATTTACTACTGAGCTTTCAGCTTTCAGAAAAGTATCACAAGTAGTGCTGTGTACATTCCAAAAATTATCATTGAAATTTATGACAACACCAAATTGTTTAGCAAAATCGCTTCCAAAAATGAATGATTGTTTCACAGAAGGGACTACTAAAACTCTAACCAATCTGCATACATCTCCTATACAAATAGGTAAATCAACAAATCCAACAATATTGTTTTTAGACCCGTCTGCCGTAGTGATGTGCTTCATGTGAGAGTTATTTGGGGTCACCTCCCAACCTAAACCTTTCACATAACTAACTCCAAGTCCACCTAATAAACTAACCGTAGATCCTGAATCAAACAGGACAGTGATTTCCTGATCTAATAATTTAACAGAGATGAAAGGTCTATTATCATCCTTAACTTTCACAAAAACTGGAGCTACCTCTGCCTCCTTGGGCCTGGGAACTAAATTCATATTTCTAATGGAACAAAAATTTTTAACTTCCTTTAACCATTCCTGCCATGAAGAAGAATTTCGATCTATACTCTTACTGGACATTTTATATTTATGGGCCTTAAAATTTGGAGAAGAGCATCGGCCGGAAGAACGACTTCTCCTTACTAGTTTCCCGCACAGATTTTACAAAATTTAGTAGTAACACCTTGATTACCACATTTAAAAAAAAAGTAGTCCTTTTCAGAGCACAATTATGAAAAGTATGGTTTGGAAACCTGCAATTCCAACAAATTAAATTTTTAGAGTTAGTTTTTGCCGCCTTTTCCTTGGTAGTTGAGGAATTATTTGCTATTTCCAAGGGATTTCCATGACTAGTGTTTCTGTTGTGGAAGTTACTTGCTTGAGGATTAACTGGTATGTTTCTATTTCCTGCTTTATTACTTTGAGTGAAATTATTTCTCTGGAAATTATTCTTCAAAAATGAATTAGAGTTATTCGAAAATTTATTAGGGGTGCAAGCTGGGATGTTGGATTGAATTTCAGAAACCTCCGTGTGTTGGCAAGAACAAGATATTTCTTTTACTCTAGCCTTTGAAAAATTCTTATTTTTCATATAATTTGCCTCTTCTAACCTCTTACACAAAGATACTAATTCAGCTACAGAATTAATTTCGGAAAGAGCCAAATGGGAAATATACTCTGGAAGAATATTCTTGCGAAGGTTTTTAACCTTAGTTGTTTCATGAGGCGTACGAGGAAGTCGCTTAAATAAATTCTCCATCACAGCGGAGTACACTACAATGGATTCGCCCCTGCCCTGCTTTCGTGATTTGATCGATTCCCAAATATCATCCTCCTCACAAGGTGGAAGAAAATCAGCCTTCAGTTTTGCTACTAAGCCATCCCAATCACTCAAAGTTGATTTAACCTGCAAGAACCACAAAAATGCATTCCCTGTGAACAACTCGGCAGCTGACTTGAATAATTCAGCCTTATCAAGACCTCTGGCCACAGAATATTCAGAGATCTTGTCGATAAAAGTATATATTTCTTGAGAATCACCATTAAAAGTTAAACCCCAATCAGAAATCGGAATTTGTCTAGAAGTATATGTAACAACTGGAGGAGGTATTTGTATAACTGGTTGGATACCGCTGAAATCCATAACAGGAGTGCTAACTTCAGGTTGGGCTTTATCTATTAAATCTGTTTCTAAAAGAATACATTCGGCAAAAGATTCATTTTTATAGTTTATAACCTCTTCTTTTAACTCGGGAGGGACCTTTAGACGTTTAATACGACCAGAAACATGGGCCAACCTAGACTTCACTCGTTTAAATGTCGAATCATTTGAATTGCCTTCAAATTCACTAATAACGAATTTAATAGATGATAATGTGCTATCTATGGCAGTTTTCTCAGTATTGAAGTCAGATTCGTAATTGTCCATATCAATTAAACAACCTGGATTTAATTTTTCTTTTTCAAGCAGATTTTTTAACATTTTGCGCCTATCATCTTGATTCCTCTTTGAATTCACTCCTCTAATTGCTAATTCATAATTTAACTCTTCCAAAAGTAAATGAACTGGCTTAAAAATTTCCGACATCTTGAATATTTTTTTTTCTTTTTTTTTTTTTGCAAAAATAAGTTAAAAATGGTAGTCAGAATGCAGGTGTATGAAATTCCAAAAAAAATAATTTAAATTTATAACGAAATATGTTCACAGTAAATATCAACAAATAAATTATGCTCCAAACCTATAATTATCAATGTCCATAAAAATAAGAAAATTTTGAGGTTCGAAAATAAGACTCAAACAAAAAGAAAAATTGCTTTCAGAAAGATAATAAATAGACAAATAACTCGGGCCCCACGTTGGGCGCCATATGTGACCTCTATTTCTTCCTCAGCCGAATAGAGATACACCGCGCCGTTAGTGTTGTAGTCGGTAGAACCTGGAGGGGGGGTCAAGCGCTGAGGGTTTGATGATAACGAGTTCATTAATATATTAAAACAAAAAAAATTGGGCGCCACTTGACTTAAAAAAAATAATTGAAAAAGGTCTTGTAAGTCAAGAACCAAGACAATAAACAAAAATTAATCAATAAATTATATTACTCAAACAAAACTAGAATACCCATACGAAAATAAAATAATCAAAAATATGTTTAATCAAAGTGATAATTCTAAGACTATATAAAAAAATATTATTCTAAATAAACATGGTGCATTGCACCTTATCAACACACATGAATTAAACAGTAATAATAAATTTCTAATAAGAAACAAAGACAAAGTCAAAAATCTATATATATAAATGTATATGTACTAGGTACATCTGCAAACTGAACCGATAAATATTATAATTAAACAACTACAAAATTTCAAAGAACTGCGCATTTGCGGTGAGCTCACGTGAATGCTGGAAATTTATGATAATCTCATTATTCCGATTTAGGAAAGAAATGCTGCTCTTAATTAATATATAAATATAATTATGAATAAGAGAAATGTTTAAATACTATGAAAAATATATAATAATGAATAAGAGGAATGTTTAAATGCTATAAAAAATATATATGTGCCATGCTAAAACAGTACTCAATGTGAAACATATTTCGTCTTTGTAAAGTTTACACTTTTATAGTTTATAAAAACAAAAGAAAAAAAAAGGAAACACTTATCCTGGCGTTCTCGTCGCTGAAGCGAAGCCCCAGGTAGTAATGAAGGTGAATAGCCCCGTGCGATGCCAAAATCGATGTATGTGGAAGTACTCCAAGACTATCAAGTATGTATGGACGCCCTTCGACAATGATCGGAGGATTAGGTGGTCGAAATCTGGGATTCTGCACTGCAGGACCACGTGGAGGAAATGGAAGAAATGAAGGTTATGGTTCAACCCCGGTGGAACAAACACGATTGGAGTTCGACAGCCTTTTCTCACTCGGAAATGTAGTTAAAAAAAATGCTTTAAACTAATCAGCACACATCTTTCACCTTTTTTTTTTTTAATCGAAACTCATTTCACTTTCGAGCCCTTCCTGGTCGTCTCCTCCTTTCGGCCTCCTCGACCACCACCTCGCTCACCTCGGCAGCCTCCCTCTCCTCCTTTCCTTCTTTTTGAAGAGTTTAAAACAGCGCCATCCATTGCGCGGAGGCGGAATAAACAGGACTAATATTGATAAGTAGAAACAATAATCAATATAATCGATATGTCGAAGGTTGTATTATAGAGATCTTCATTTCCCATCCTTTCATATAGAGCATGTTTCCCAGAAATAGAATCTGATACTTATTTTCTAAAAATATAATTTTACAAGTTCAAATGAACACTACAAAACCACCGTTGATAATGAGGGGGAACTTGTTGAAGTAAGCGTTGTTTTACCAACGTTTAAGAATCCTACTCTTCAAATTCTAATAATTCTTCTTCTTTTGGAGCTGTTGATTCTTCACTTGAAGGTTTGGAAACCACCGTGATAATGAGGGGAAACTTGCTGTTGAAGTAGGCCTTGTTTTATCACGTTGAGTTATCCTACCGACTGCGCCAATTTGTTAAATCACATAACTTGGAATAAACTTTTTAAAAAAACAATTATTTATTAATACAAAAAAAATTAAAGTACAAATAAAATATATCTTAACTTTACATGACTATATGAATGTAGACTCACAAGTGATGCCGTTAGCTGGAGATCTAGTATTTATACAATCAAAAATGTTTAATCATCAAAAATATAAAAAGAAACGTAAATTAATGCAATGGATCTTTTCTCCTAAGGTTAAATCGAAACTTCTAGAAGTATTATAAATAAAATACATAGTAATGTCTTTTTGGAGGCCAAACTGGATAAACAACTAACAATGGTCTTTATGGTAACTTGCTGACTACTGGTCGGCATCTCTGGCACGTAAACATCCTTATCACTTTTGTTATCTTCTTAAAACTGCGCCTTGCAGATGTAATATATGGTGCAATACTACTGCGTCTTGCAGATGTAATACGATATGGTGAAATACTGCGTCTTGCAGATGTAATATAATATTATGAAATAATATTTAAAAATAATACTTTGTTATTATTATATGACTTTAAAAATAATTCAATTATAACTTTATATAACATATATAACATGGCATATACTTTCAGTCGTTCTGAATTATCACACAGAGCTTTTTTACGATTTGCATTATTGCAATTTCTGTGTCATATCGAATTTTTATTTTTTTTATTTGATGTAAGTCATTTCCCACAGACTTCAAAAAGTTGATTTTGCTTCCATATAGGAATTGAAATTATCGAATACAGAGCTGAGCTTTTCCATAATATAACTTTCTTCGTTTTTCCTTCTTTTCTTTCTTAATGGAGGAGTTTCATTCTTCGATGTAGTAATTTTTTCTTGAAGAACTGAAATACGCTCTTCTACTCAGTTTTTTTTTTCATAAAAAAAACATCTGTAATATTTTGGAACTAATCGCTCCAGAAGAAATGAGCCAGAATTTCATGGAGAAAATTGCAAAAATATTTTTTTATGATATATACCAGCATCTGCCTCTACAGGAACTTCGGAAGATGGTTCCGATAATTCAACCGATTTGTTGACTAAAAAATTTTCATTTTGACTGATACTACTAAAACTGCAATCTCCTATTAGTGTAGAGTCTTTCCTGTCACCCATATATATTAAGGGAATTTCACTGCGACCTGGATGTTGATGGCTGGGAACTTTGGTTTGAGGCACTAAAATTTTCTGTTGTTCTGTAAAAGTAAAAAAATAAGATATATGGTATCAGAAGTGCATTGAAAAATTTAAATAACAATTTTTTAGTATTTCCATACGCCAGTCGAAAAGTTTGAAAATGTTTCTCATTGTATATGTAGTAAAAGTACATAGTAGCTTGTACTGTACTGTTTTATTAACAGTAAATACTTACTTCCTCATGGTGACATGCTTTTCTAAGAAAGACATAGCTGAAAACAATGGCCATGGTTTCTTAGCCCCAGATCCTGATGGCATATTTTTCCATCTCGTCTGTGCCGTATGTCCAGGAATAATCTCTGGTAGTGGCTATGTTTTTAAATGTGAGTAAATACTTACCATCAGTGTTGAGGGTCAATGATATCGTACCCCAAGCACTCTCTTCAATGTTTTTGTTTTTAAAATCCTTGTATCCTTTGTCATACACACATGGACATTGTCTAGCAAGGCCCACAAGGACTGCGTCATCATTATTAATTTATGGTCTTCAATATCCATTTTAAAATAATATGTTGCAAACAGAACTTTTGATAAACAACAATAATGCACAAAGCGTAACCTAATACCTAACAAGCATTTGAAAATTTCATCGTCGGATGGGCCAATCGGCGGTCATCATCATGGTCTGCATAAATCCACACTTCTAGTATATTACTTTTAAAATTTGTTTCTGTACTAGTGAGATTGCAGCATTATACCAAATTGGAATTTACTGCATTTAAATGTAGTAAAGTTAGATACAAAATTTACATACTGCAATATTATAGGTTCAAAAGTTGGAAACTTATACATTGGTTTTGTTATACATTTTTATGATTCGTAACAGTCTGCAATCCTAAGGTCTGTTGCGTTGTCATCAACAGGAAGGGTTCCCCAAAATATTCTTCTATTAGTTAAGAAGAAAAATGATACATGTTTCGGGCATTTAAACACCCATTATGAATCTGTAACAAAATTATAATATGATAATGTTGGAAAATAGTGTTTAGCAAAATAAATAATTATTAAGCGTTAGCTTTTAGAATTGATTTGATGTTATAAAGTCATGTGTAAATATTGCAAAACTTTGATAAACTATTATAATGGCTAATAGATGATGGAATACTCACATGAAGATGAAAAAACCACATACCAGAATCGTACTCAATTAATTAAATTAAATTATCATTGAGTCTAACTAATTCTACCCATTATATACAATCAAAAAATTAAATATAACTTCTACAAAAAACTAAAAATAACTTCTACAAAAAATAAAAAGAATAAATTAAATTCTACTTGGTCTCTTTTACATTTTCTTATTGTTGAACGGTGAACAGGAAGGAAATTCTGGTAACGTTTCGCTTAAATAGTTTCTAATTATCATGTGAGTAATACCATCTATAGGGGAATAGGTTAACTATATAATATAAATTTAAATTGTAGAATGCTGCATCTGAATGAGTATAAAACATTAAAATTGAGAATTAGAAATAAAAGTTTAATATTATTAACCCATTTGTGCCCATGTATTTTTTTTTTAAACTGAAAACTTAATATAGATTTTTGAGTAGCTAATATTGTTCTAAGGACGAATTCAACCATTAAAATTAATTTTGAAAATAACTTTTTGGAAAAAAATGGTGTACTTGTATGAGTTCGTTGGGCAGTTATGGATTCATTCCTTGGTCGTGTAAGTCAACGCCCCCCATGCTAATATTATAGTTCACAAAAGCTTGTGGCTGAAAGACGTCGATTTTTCCTTGCCTTTCGGGACCACCTTTTCACAGTCACAGTTGGATGAACGGTGTCATAATTTGTAGCAATGGTAACTAAGTTATTATCCATCCATTTGATAAAGAGCAACCCGTTGCGTTCGTCGTAACAAAAATCGAAATCGCCACGCTCATTTTTCTTCATATGCACGGAAGACTTTAACGGACACTTCCTTGTCCTGTTGTCCCGAACAGTACCGGTCGCTCTGAACCCCTTATGTCTCAACGTTTTTAGAAGAGTATGACTCGTGAAATAGTAGTCAAAAAAATTATATGGTCCGAAGGATTTTCCACTATTTGATGCAAATCCAGAACAATTCTTGACCCTACGGGAGACTTGTCACAGTTTGTGGGTTATTATTCTTCGCTCCGACGTACGTGTCGAATTGATAGCAGTAGCCCGTATAACTGCAGAGCAACCAATTTTTATAACCAAATTTCACTGGTTTTCCTCGTATAAATTGTTTAGCGCTGTGTTAGCCGTAGTATTTTACCATACTCTCATCGATTGACAATTTTTTGTGTAAAATTCCCCATTTCAGAAAATTGTTATTCAACACGTTAGCGGTCTGAGTTTTGATAATTTGTCATTTGGTTTTAAATTAGTATTTTCAGCTAGATGTAAGTACTTCTTGATGGTATAATATCTGTTTCGGAACATAATATTGCTTACACGTCCTCATCTAATGACCAGTACAATGTGATCAAATACTGTCATCAAAAAATAGTTAAAAATATGCACATGTTCCAAATTCTTGACATCATCTTTCATTTTCTTCAAATTTTCAAGATAATAGAACTCAGTTTCCTTCATACCAATATCGATGATGCGTTTAGTCCAATTAGGCTTGTCATCTTCAGAAACAGCAGCGACTCTGTGCAATACTTGTCCCAGTTGTGACAAAGGAATGATGTCTTGTTCCTCCCATTCCCTCCTCCCATCAGAGACTCTGGCTGATGAATCTCTATCTCACCTGGTATATCAGCAGGAAGGTTTTCATCCATGTGTAAAGTCACGTCGATATCTTCTTCATCCGTCTGCGTGTCAACATCCGGAGGAAGGGTGCGTATCTGTTGTCACAGCGTCCAAAGCGGCATCTAAAGTTATGTAAGTTCTTCCATAAAAGCTTCTTGGGGGTATAGGGTCCATTTTCATGTCTGCGCGACAATAAAAAAGGGAAATAAAGTAATGTTTACTAAGAAACAAGCATAATTCATACAGACCTAAGATTGCAACAACAGACCCCTTATCTGCCCACTGGCATCGGACAAGGACAGCAAAATTTTCAGCCTTCGAAAATTGCAAAAAAACCAATTCGTACGATGAACACAATGTTTCATTACATCTTTTGTCACCCCGGTTTTACAAAGATAAATTAAAAATTTGCAAAAAGTAATTTGATACACAGCGAATTTCTCAAGGCCGTTAACACAAAAGACTTCGGGCAAATACAAATGTCCACCAGATTTTTTGACGCTGAGGAGTGAACTGCCATATAACTAGAGTGTATATAGCAGAAATCTAATGTACTAGGGAAATTTTATAGAATTCTGTTCTGAAAAAAAAAAAATTATTTGTGGTGACCTCATTCGAAGACGACGAGCACAAATGTGTTAAGTTAGATTAGGTAGGAGAAGCACAATAACAACAATGATATGTTTACAATCGACTTCAAAATTCCAGAGTGTTGAAAAATTATATGCAGTCGAACTCAATTTGTTCATTAAGTGATGTGATAAATGGATTATTTATGTTAGAATTAATCTCGAAGATTTCCAGGATGTTCCATAGGAGACCTTTTGGTGCGTGATATAAAATTCTGACATCATTGTTGATATCGAAGGTATGTTTATAGTTGAATACATGGTTAGCAAACGAACTGTTCGAGTTAATTACATATGATGGTGTTATAAGAAACAGAGATTTATATTTATCTATCGCCTTGGCATGTTCATCTATTCTAATAATTATTTTTCTTCCAGTTTGTCCTACGTACTTAGCTTACAGTTAGAGCAAGAGACCTCGTAAATACATGATTTATCCAGAGGGCGTATCTTATAGAGATAGAGATAGATGTGTGTAATGAGTTCATGAATGTCAGGAATAGATTAAGATGATCCAAGTTCCCATTGAAAAGTATTAAACAGTCATCCACATATCTGTAGTAGAATATGATCTTCTCAATATAAGTAAAGTCTTTAAATTTTGTCTCTAGATTCTTCATAAAGATTTCGGCTAGTACTGGGGAAAGATTGCTACCCATAGTTAGGCCTGATACTTAGGCGAAGTGTTCATTGTTGAACTTAAAAAAGTTCTGTTTTGAGACTGTGTCTAAAAGATGGCATATGTTGAAACAAGGATGGAAGTTAGTGCCCAACTCGAAGAGAATATTCCTGACTAATTGGATGCAATCCTCTGGTGGTATGCTTGGGAAGAGGTTAGCTATATCAAATGACACTAGTATGGACTTATTTGCTATGTATCGTTCTGAGATTTTATTGATTAAATCTTTGATGTTCTTAATAGCATACGGGTTATTGAAAACTGTTGATTCTCTTCCTAATTCTTCTATTTTGTGGAATCAAAGAAAGCAAATGTTTTCCAATGTGTCGTTTTCTTTCGCTTATCAATCCTCTTGGTTCAGTTATCTTTGCTGGAAGCTCCAGTTAACGTGCAGTTTTCTTATTTAAAAAATTATAGGATGATATATTTCTGTGTCAAAACTTGTTCTATACGTTAGTTAATTTTTTCCTCTCTCCGCAATGACTTCTAGAATGTCTTTCATGTAAGGTCTTGGATTTTACTGTCTAATTTTGTAGGGTGAAGAGTTATCAGGCTAATCAAAGAAATCCTCTAACTTCATTTCTTTTACCACCACTTAAGTTTTTTTTTGTGACTGTTTCGGGTGAATTAATAATATATTTTAAATAAGAAAATAAAGCCCAGTTTTATTTTGCCCCGAACAGTCAACTAACCAGATATCAACAAAATCTCGCATTGCAACGAGGAAAACATGAAAGATACTAATCAGTTCCTCTTTTTTTCCTCCTGAAATACATTCGTGCCAAAGGCAAGCGAAAGGTATAATAAGGAAGTATTATCACAGCATCAGATATACATTTTTCACGAACATTTTTGGCCTTATTTATGTGATTATCCCATACCTTACATGATTCGCAGTCAGGAGTTAAATTATATTCGATATGTTATGGATCATGAATTTTACAAATTTCACATGTTTCACATTTTTCTTGACCCAAATGATATGTTGCGATCCTTAGAAACGCATTTTCTGTACAACTCGTAAGAACACTTTATTTTGGAGTGCTTTGCTATGAAATCTTTAAGCATGTTGATGATATTAATATCGCTTGGTAAATACCTTTTGTTCGGAGCGTGCTCCCTTCTGTAATGGGAAATGGTAGTTCCCAAAGATTCAGTATGTTTTGTGATAGCATTTCGATCAGTTTTCGGAATTTTAGTGTGCTTTCCGCGTTTATCTTGCATGTTCATAGAATTTTTTTTTTAACATTGGTAATAGCTTAGTCGTTTTTGCGATCGTATCCCAGTGTAGTCAAAAAGAACGCTTTGCAGATGTCAATTTTTTCGCCCTTGACATTTTTCACAAAATATTCACAAGACCTTCTCCGCGATATTCCAGATCCTCTTTCTTCATTTTACATCCATAGTTGAAATACTCGCAGAAAGAAAAATACGACGTTTTTGCCACGACATCATCCAATATTAATTGATACACGTTGAACCTCTAAAAATTTTTCAACGCAACCCTTCTTGCATGTTCCACAGCTGAGTCGAACCTTATGTTTAGTTTTTACTTCTTCCAGTGCATCAGCTTTTCTTTCTTCAACACTACATTGCATACTTCTAACCCTTTTGCTTTAATTTCGTTCGGAACACATCACAGTTGAGTCAAGCGTATGATCGCCGATTTCGTTCTCATTAGAACTCATCAGATACACATATGACTCTGGGATGTGAAAGTGTATTTTTTTGCCTGCAGTGCATTTTTATCACTGTTATATATTTGCCTCATCACTCATTTTGACCACAAGCCAACAATGCTATGGGTTAGAGCAGATTTATCAGGCTGTATGTGTGAGTTCCAGATATACACTGGCAAAATTCAGTTGAAATCAAAATGGATTTCAGAGATAAGCAAATTGAAAAAATCAGTACTAATAGACTTATCAATTAAAAATGTATTACCGGAAAGTGTGAATAATGATGTGATTTTGGAATTCACAAAAAACTATAACGTTTCCTGATAGACTTAAAGAGTCTATTCTAACTCCAGTATATAAAGCAGGAGATATTAATAACATTCAAAATTATCGACTTATAAGTATACTGAACTCCTTGGCAAAAATTTTCGATACCATTTTGTACAAGGATATTATGAAAAACTTAGAAAATAAATTTGCACTAGAACAACACGGGTTCTTGCCTGGTTTATCTACAAGTAATATGTGTATTTAGTCCCACTTTGCTTGTGAGGCAATTAATAATAAATTACAATTAGACGTAATTGACAGACTGTGCAAAGGCTTTTGACATGGTTAATCATGGTAGGTGTGTAATGCTATTAAAGTATTTTGGCTTCTCATTTGATGCTTGTGCTCTTATAGAATAATATCTAGATTCAAGACTTCAAAAAGTAAAAGTTGGTGCGTTTTTCTCAGAAGAATTTCAGGCTACCTCGGATATCCCCCAAGGAAGCAATTTAGGGCCTCTCCTTTTTTAATTTACGGAAACTCTTTACCAGAGTGTCTAAGACACTCCTCTTGTCTTATGTTTGCAAACAACTTTAAGCTTTTTAAAACTATACGAACACTTAATGATTGTGAAAAAAGGTAAAAGGAACTTAATTCAGTTGTAAAATGGTTAAATGAACACAACATGACCTTGAATTTATAAAAATGTGGTGCCCAGAGTCATATGTGTATCTGATGAGTTCTAATGAGAAAGAAATCGGCGATCATACGCTTGACTCAACTGTGATGTATTCCGAATGAAATTAAAGCAAAAGGGTTAGAAGTATGCAATATAAGTATTGGTTTGTAATCAATCATATTGCACCAATCAACGATGATGTAATGCAATGCGGGCTGGAGCTTTAACTCACCGAGTAGTCGTTATCATCGTTGGTAGGCACGGTTATTGTATTACCTTATGTCTATTGTTGACTTAAATAAAGTCTTTCTTGTTTTGTATTTCACAGTAGAAATCTTCACATCAATTTTCGATAAAAGCAGTATCTCCAATGTTTTTGGAGATACTGCATTTTAGTTAAGCAAATGGCTTATATTGCGTTTAGATATGTATAAACCTTAAAAGAGATACTGCAAAAGTTTTAGTCACTTGTATAAATATACAATGTCAATTTTCCAAAATGTCTCAAGCATGTTAAGAACGCAGTATCTCCCAAACGGCAAAATGTGGACTTACTGCGTTTTATCTTAGAACGGCAGTATTGACCATGGTTGGGGGGGGGGGGCGTTTATTGAATCCTTTCTGTGTACCTCACAACTACATCAATGTTTCTGTTTTGCCCCGCCTGAATTATTTATTTTGTAGAAAATTAATAAAAAGTCATATACGGTATTTTATTTTATAGTAAAATAACCCAGCAACATTTAAGAAAAAATCTTGATATCCTACAGGATATGGTTACATATGCTAACCACTGGGAACATAAACCATGTCTATCTGATAATAGGGGCATAATTCCAATCAAAATTATGTTTCATTTTCTTTACTTTAGTTGCGCCAATATCTCGGTGTTTAGTTACGTACCAATACTGATTGATAGTTACGAAAACGAGAAAGTTACATACGGGATTTGATCTTTACTCAGTGAGAGTTGCATTTTATTTTAGGGGAGATATGTACCTTAAAACTAGGTAAGATATTTGTTCCATAATTTTGTGACAATGGTCCGTATTCATAAAAAAGTTTATGCTTATACTTGTAGAATATAAAGGGAATCCTTCAGCTCGCATTCATGATTTTCCGAGTAGACCCTTATACTTATAGAGTATGAGCATATCCTTCACAAACAGTGTTTGGTTATTAATAAACGTTACCTTTTACTCTAAATAAAAAGGATATCTATCCTTCAATAATCTCGAGTGTGGTCAGTAGCAGACTCAATCGTGTAGTATCAGTTGTAGCAATGGGAGATGTTGTGGAACTGACGAGATTAAACACTTCAAGCAGCTTTTATCAAAACCTATTCGTGATGACAAAGAACTATACCGGGTTGAAAAGGAAAATGTGCAATGGCTTGCCAACAGATTTTTGGGAATAAATGCTGAAACTCGAGGCGTCCGACCTAAAAATGCAGATATGTTTACGCTTTATATCTCAGTGACCATGGGTACCAGTAAGGTATTGGTCAAGAACTGGGTGTAAGTCAAGCTATTGGCGCAATCAATTTACTGGATAAAGTTTTCGTCTGTTTTCAAGTCAGCTTTTTTCTTCAACCTTCTTTCATATTGTTAATTTTCTTTAAAAAGCCTTTCGCATCCAGTGCTTTACTGAATGTTATCTCTTACTTTCTGGGCAACACGATTAAAAAATGTGATGAGGCACTGCCACAGCCTTCTTTATATCAAGCCTGGAACTACAAATGGCAACACCGCAGAATCTCGAAGCGGTAGTCCTAGTCTTATCGCTGTCGTCTACTACTACTCTCATACGGCATATTGCAGATTTATTTACAGATTTTTGTCATCATACATTAAAAAATTACAAATTACAAAGAATAATCTGCTCTGTCACCTAAATACCCAAAAAATATTCGAAGATAAAATGATAATTGAATATTAGATTTAATCTACACATTAAAATCGGATAATCGGAGTGTTCAGCAAAACCAACGGAAAGGTGCAGAGCAGAGAGAACATACAATAAAGAGAGTGTCAGATTCCATGTAAATAGTTGAGACCTTGTGGAGCCAGCGCCACCGACTTGGTCCCACTTGAACTACGAAAATGGCACGAGATTTGGAAATTCATCTCTACCATTCCACTCGCAAAAATGTATATTTTCGTGCTATTATGAAAGAGGATATTAAATTAAACTAATACAGTATTTGTAATAAAGTATTAAAAAAATATAATATATGAATATTAAAATTGCATATAAATAAACTCAAAACCAGAGAAATTATATAAACAATTATATATTTATTAGGTTACTCTAATGTAGGAAACAAATTTATTAACAAAGTACAAGATAGATTGCAGGAAGTATACAAGGATACAAATAGAGCTCTACTTGGCCAATAAATTAAATTTTTGAAGTTAATAACTGACTAAAATTAGGTTCATACATGAAATTAATTAGATTACCTTATTATATGCACGGGGGGCTCTTTCCCTAATTCAAAAATTTAAATTATTGCTCGGCAAGAACCAACGAGAAGGTGTAGAGTTATATCTTGCCTGAATGGAAAAGAGGTACAGTAGGTGGTATAACGATAAAAATAACTAGAATTTCTTAAATATATAAAAAACAAATAAATAATAACTATGAATCTATAAAAAGCAACTATTATATAAGAAAAAAAACTCTGGAGTATACCAGGAACAAACTAATAATAACTCTAAAAATATAACAAAAACAACAAATAAATTTTAACATTAAATAACATGAAATAAAAATGAAATTCTTGATTATATCAAAATCAAATAAACAGTAACTTCTAATATATAACAAATACAACCAATAAATAAAAAGCAGCCAAAAATTCTTGAGTATATCAATATGAAATAAATATTAAATAGATATATATCACAACAAACATTAAATAACGGGAAACAAAGATAAAATTCTTGATTATATCAAAATCAAATGAATAGTAACTTCTAATACATAACAAATATAACCAATAAATAAAAAGCAGAAAAAAAATCTTGAGTATATCAAAAAGAAATAAATATTAAATAAATATATATCAGAACAAACATTAAATAACGGGAAACAAAAGTAAATTTCTGGATTAAACAAACTCTGAATAAATATATAACAAAAAAAATGCAGAATGCAATCTTGTAACTAAAATAAAACTCTATACTGAATATGAAGAACATATATTCTTAATTAAAACAGAAATAATTCAAATGGAAACTAAGATATTTATCCAACATTGCTATTCCAAATAAATATGTCCAGACTAGATATTGACTTATCACAGAAAAAAAATTCTTACATCCTACTTATTTTTCTCATTTTTTTGGCTTGATTAGACCTATGTATATCATCATAATACTTTTTAATTATCAATACTATGGATACATAAAAAAATCATATAATACATAATCTGAATGTTCCAAACAAGTGATTCACTGAAAATCGAGATCCCTTTTTTAATTTTCTTTTTGAGATGATGTACATGGCCATGTTTATTGATGTGATAAAATCATAAATGCAGGCTAAAGTATTACTAACATTACTAGTTACATATGCGAGTCTAGTTTTATCTCTACTGTACTCCTTAAACATTGTAAACCAGTGTTGTGTTTCTATTGTTTTCAATAATATATTCGAAGCACATTTTTGACAATTCTTTATGACTTTATTTTTTTCTTTACTAAAAACCCTGAGACATAAACTACAGCTGAGGCGTCATGTTCTAATGTAGGTCTGATTCTCAGCAACATTAAGTGGTCTAGTTCATTCGTATCTATTTCTTCCAAATTAGTAATGCCAACATCTAAAAATTCTTGGAAATTATCCAGAAGGTTCTTACAATCAATTTCACAATTTCTATTATTTTGTGGTGTTAAAAGATTATTTAAAAGTTATGTTTTAAATGCGGCAATAAATTGGAAGCAATTTGGACTCGAATTACATGCCCCATAATGACTTATTGTATGAGTTCTCCAAAGGGTCTTGGTTAAGTGATCGCGTTCTTAGGAACTTGAAACCCAACTATTTACCAACTTGCCATAATCCTTTGTAGCTGCTATTGTGGTAAGCCAACCGGTCTTGAAAGGCATGAGAGATTTAAAAGTAACATGATCGAGAGTAAATTGCCAACTATTAATTTTGGGTTGAATTCGATTCCATAATTCAAAGTGAGGGGATTCATTGAATATGCATCTCCTGTAAGATTGCCCTTTCTCAGGTTTAACAGTACTACCATTAAAACTGTCAAGAAGGTTGTCAATATCTTCGACAAACTCTGCAGTATGCACGGCGTTGGCGGGTATGTTGTGTAAAGGGTTCGAAACCATTTCTTCTAAAGCACCAGCAACCGTTCGACTTATTGGGTGGTATGAATAAAAATGAACATTTAGTTTATGCTCCAAATTTCGGAGTGAATACTCCACGTGGTATGAATAAAAATAAATTAGATACTGTTTTTACATCATAACATAACATCATAATATATCATAATACCCCTTAAAAATATTAACAAGTTTACTAGTGAGTTCGTTGATGTAATGTAGAGATCTATATATAGGTAGGATCTTGGGTGGTATGAATAAAAATGAGCATTTAGTTTTGGAGTAAATACACGTGGAGTATGAATAAAAACTACGAGCAGACACTTCGCTTGAGTAAGTACTCCTATGTACAATTTGGCATGAGTAGATTCTCACTTTTGTTATGAATAAAAAATTGCTTATGCTCTTCGGCAGGAGAATCTACACCATAGTTTTGGAGTCTGCTATGCAGACAAATTAAAAATATTTTTAAGATACGTGGGTGACCCGGAGTTTCAGGCAGGAGTTGGTGTTCACTAAACTTCGGTGTCCAAAGTTGTACGGAAGAAGCTGATAAGATAATTCAGCAAAGTGATCGGCGGATAAAATTTCCCCGCAGTCCTGCGGATATAATGGTGGCGAAAGAGCGGTGGCAAGCAAAATATAATTTTCCATGTGTAGTGAGCGTAGTCAATAGCACACACATTAAAATTAAAAAAAAAAACACCTATTCATGGTGACGAGTATGTAAATCGTAAGAGATATTCCAGCATTAATGTACAAGCCACGTGCAATGCAGATGAATGGTTTACAAGCGTGGAAGCATCATGGCCAGGATCTGTCCATGATTCCAGAATCTGGAACAATCCGGAATATTTTCTATCGCAAGGGATGTTTTTCATCAAGATCGAACGCTGTACTTCTAGGAGATGAAGGATATGGAATAGCACCATGGCTAATGGTGCCTTTTAGAAACCCTCACACACTACAAGAGCATGCTTATAACAATTTAACAACGAAGGAGCGTGTAATAATTGAAAGGTGCTTTGGCCAACTCAAGCAACGATTTCCTATGCTTCCTTATAAAGTACGAGTATCCTTGAGAAAAGTTCCTACACTAATCATATGCTGTCTTATATTACACAACGTGGCAAAATATTTAAGGGATGAACTGGAGCCACTGGAGGCCCCATTATAAGACAATCCAGTTCCATTTCCGGCACAAGAGGAAGTTGGTAATATTAGACAAAACGGACAACGGAAGCGATCTGCAATAGCAGAAAACATTCTTGCTCTTCTTTAAGGTAAGGCGAAATAAAAAAAAACTAATTAGGTAAATTTTATTGACAATTTATTTATAAATTCGTGTGTTAAACTGTAACTGTATGTAACACTTCATACAGTATTGATATATTTCTTATAATTCGAAGAATGTTTTTCCGTCTTCAGCGTGAATGACATTATTAATATTATTATTATTGTTTAAAGTTTATTCTTCATTACCATTTAGATTGAGCTGCCTCCTCCTTCATATCCAAAACTTTCAGCTGTTAAAGCCTTTGTAATTCGTTATTAGAAAGTTGCATAGTAACGTCTGTTTCATATTTTTCAAGGGGACTAACTTTATTATGTTTCCTTTTCATAGGTTGGTGATCTTCATTGTCAGTATTTGCTACTCGATTTGCTGTACACATTTCAGAAGCCGATGTTGATGGTGTAGGGATTGGATCATCATTATTGCTTTTGGGTAACTCTACGCCATCCGACAATGCTCCTAAAATAAAAAATAAAGTATCATGTATGCGCCATCAATAAAATACAGCAGAAATGCACTTTTTGTTATACATTTTTTGAAATATATTTGTGTGTAAGTACTTTACCTGGAACTTTTGTAAGAAATGGATTTGTGTCCTCTTCCATTATGTCTACTAAGACCTCTTCCCAATCGTGCAGGATGATTTTCTTATTTCCGGTTCTATTCATATCAGTCTTTTTCTTCAGTGACGATTTCATATTGTTAATTTTCTTGTACAATTGATGTGTCGTTATTTGGGAACCATAATTTAACGCCCACTGCTTTTCAATCAGCTTTATAACAAAAAGTGGATCTGCAAGATTATTTTCTCCACTCAATAATTTAATTGCAGTCCGGTTTGCACTGCCTTGATCACAAACTGTGCCCAAAATTTGTAAGCTCGATGACTCTAATTTGATGATTACGTCTTTTATTAATGTTTTTAATGCATAGGATTTGATTGAATGACAAGTAAAATAATAAACCACCGGTTGCTTCCACTTTTTACGAAGACTATTAACCATGAAAACTAAAGCATGGTTGTCGTGCTCATTCTAAGCCCTAATGGTTCCCCTAAATCCACATAACCGACACCTCGTCAAGGGCATGATGATGATATGTTAATTGTTCACTTAAAGAAACTTCCTCAAATAAAAAAGTGCAGTACCGGTCTCAGACATTCATTTTTTCAACTGTTTTTGACAGTTTATCCAGAAAATGCGTATCCAAGCCCGCTTTAAATGGAATTTTGGCTAAAAGACATTTAAGAGTAGTTCTACTAGGTAATGGTATGTTCTTAGCTAAGAATCTGTACAATTTAGGATAAGACTAAGACAAGTGCTTTATTCTGTGAAAACCATGATGGCCTTTTTGCTTTAATATTAATAAACGAAGCTTTGAAAAATACTGCAATTGTAAGATCTACGTTTGATTCAAGTTCTTTGAAAGCATCAAATTTAGATAATTCGTAAATATTTTTTAGAGTATTTTTTGATGATTTAATAGTGCTTTTCAATTTAGACATTAGTTCCCTTTGAATTTTGCTCTTTTCTTTCATTAATTTCAGATAAAATATAACGTTTTCGTTTAGGGGGTGTATTTAACAGAAAGTTATCAAAACTTTTCTTTTAAAAACGTTTTTACTGGTGTTGAGGACCTGAGAAGGTCTATTATGTCATAATCTGCATTATTATTTTGAGAGATGTCGAAATATCTAAATTTGAGCTCGTACTTACTGTTTTTTCAACATCCGATCGTATGAATCGGTATACTTTAGAAGTCTTGATTTTAAAGTACTCGTAAAGTCGTCTAGATCAAAATGATCTTTCAAATTGAATTCTAAGCCCAAAATACTGAACCATTTATGTCTCCTGGCCATGTCCTTATCAGGAAATCTGAAGAACTTTTTATTCTTATAGTCATTCTCATAGACTGGATTATAAAATTTATTTTCGCAAGATATTACTGCGCAACCATGATGAAATTTACCTGGCGCTGCCATTTTTTACAACACGTGTTTACAATTAAGCCAATAAAAGGGTAGGTACTCACCAATATCCTAATAACACAACATTCAATATCCTAATAACACAACATTAGGCATTTATTTAAGCACACCGCTACACCAAGTGATTTTTTCGCTTATTCGGGAATGTACTTCCTTACAGCTTCCAGGGAACTTGGCTTGGGCTTTACCCTGAAAACCAAATTTTCTTCCAACTTACCTTCAAAAGAGAAACACTTATATTAGTTCATCTTGTGGGTTCCTTCCCTAGTAATGTGATTAATATAGGGGCAGCTCTGTTAAATCTCTGGAAATTTTGTAAGAAATATATAAAACAACAATTGCTAGTTCCAATACGACCTACCTTATTTGTCTTTAAGACGAAATTATTCCTGCTCCAAACTAGATTTCTTCTCGTTTATGTCTCAGTCGGGCTTCTTGCGCGCTATATTCTACGAGGTTATGTTTGTTATGATAATTGTCAGTTTGTCGGAACAACGAACAACACAAAACATGTATCTAAAGACTTCTCTCTAAAATTGCAGCCAAGTGACAAGGAAAGAAAAAGTCTGAATATCCTAGCTATATCATGCATAGACGATGGTGGCGCTCCGACTTTGTTCCACTGGAACTAAATCGATGTCGCTAACTTTTTCTATATAACACACACTCTCTTTATTGTATATTCTCTTTGGTGCAGAGATAACGCCACACTAATTCAAAATCATAAAAGTCAATGTTACACAGTTGATATTAATTTATTTCCATCTGAGACACCTTCCCAATTAAGTAAATAGGTTTTAATATTTTATATGCTTATTTGAAAGTTACCTATCCAATTAAGTAATAACAGTATCTACTAATAACTTGTAACTGTCTGAAATTGAATTACTTCATGCTGTTTGCCAGGCTATGCTATGTGGTTTGGGGGAATTTAGATGGAGATGGTTATTAGTAGTTGGAGTTAGGAATCACTTGGTTAGAAGCATATTAAAAATAACAAATACAAAATGAATAAACAATATAAGCTCTCAATACCAAACAAAATAAAAATATTCTCAATAAAGAAACAAATTAAAAGAAGATACGAATTAACAAATTATCAATTCTATAATTGAGAACAAATAAAAATCACTATATTTAAAACCAAATAGTAACGAAAGCTCTAATTCGGTCAAATAAGAGAATAAACTTGAGAAATTTAAAATTCATGATTATATTTATTTACCTTATTTAATTATTTTGAATTTCGCTTTGATATCATTGAATGAGAATCGCCCACCCGAATCTGTACCACTCATATTATACGTCCTCTTTCTTGGAGGTAGAATTATAATTACATTCAGGTACGCAGCAACGTCTAGGCATTGTTATCACAGAACACTATCACTTCACTCACGTTACTTTAAGAAAACTTTTTTTACTTACTTATTAGAGTATTAGACTATTATCCCGCCGAACGCAGAATATAATCTATTTTAACAACGTGCCAATCTACACGAAAAATGAGACTACTAGATTAGCGAATAACGCTGGACTCTGGCCGATCAAATAAGAAACAGGACTATCACAGTGTTGTTGTTTCTTATTTCCAGGCTTGATATAAAGAAGGCTGTGGCACTGCCTCATAGGACAAGCCGCCACTGGACGCATTGTTTATAACCTCTCTTCGTTGGCTTCATAGGCATATATTGTTTTATACTACTCTTCTGCATTAAATTTTAGCAGCAACTCATCGATAGGATTTTCGTTGGGTTTGAATGATGAGAGAAATTTTCCATAGAGCTTCTTGAGTAAAGGCCTCAATTTATATAGCTTATCATAATTGGCATCGTTTCTTTGGGGTTGTACTAAGTTATCGTTTATATAAAATTATTACTGAGAAGCCATGAAAATCAGTCCCGTGTCGTTCTCTGAGAGATGAATACATCTCTCAATTCCTCCCATGAAGACCAGTCATCCTTATAACTCCGCAGTCGCTTGATGCTCATAATTAGATTATGACGCGTCAGTGGATGTAGTCGTGGGCTAGGAAGTGCCCACTACTGGTTGCGCTTTTTTTGAGGAGGAAAAAACGACTTGAAGTTTTTGAGTTGCTGAAGTCCAGCATCTCGCTTGGAGCAGGTTGGACTGAAGCGTCCATCCTAGTGGGTCCTTAGCCCTTCCGGGACTTGGGAACGGATTCGCTGAGGCGGACAGCCGTTTTTTCGTACGCATCGTGGTTGCTAAAGCATGGATAGAAAGAATAGAACGATTTATTTATTAGGGGGATAGGCAAGGATGGGAGTAGATAATTTCCAACGATACCAAAGGGCCCCGTAAGCAGGTGGCCCGTAATCCTTAGCTGGTGGTCCTATTTGCATTGGCGATGTCGACAAGGGGTGTAACGAATTCTTTATATATAAGTAAATTCTTTTATAAAATTCGAGTTCTTTATATAAAACCCCCTTGGACAGTTTTTCGCACGCCTATGGTGTTTCAATTGCTGCTCGGTTAGAGCCTTGGGCCCTTTGGGTGGAACCCAACGATTCTCTGGAGCTGCTAGGCACAGGAACGCTTACGAAAGGTCCAGTTATTTTTTTATATTTCAGTATATTACGAATTTTATAATGATCCTCGTATGCTCGCATCCATCGCCTGTAGCGGGCTTGGTCGTCGTAAGTTGCTGAACGCTATCTGGAGTTAACTGGAATTACTTTTTTTACTTAAGAAAAGGTGAGAAATCTCCCATCAGTTTGGGTTAACACGTTAAAGTCCGCCCAAACAGCCTGGCACCACCGACCAGGAAAGTCCCTCATGGATGCGCACATGTGGGGACTGTCAGATTCTTACTGACTAAAACTCACCAACCCTTTTCTACTTATACGCCTCGCTGGTCTCGGCTTGGAGGCTTTTATCCTTACCGGTGCTCCACCCCAACACCTCCCGTCCGCTTTGTTTTTGTTCGTCGAGTGGATTGCGTCCTTGGCCCCTCGTTTCTGACCATTTTTCCGTTCTGCCTGAAAATTAGGCAATATTAATACTTATCCCGATTTTTTGACTTACCAATCCTCAAAGTGTAGTTGGTTCCTAGGTCGTCTTTTGTGCTTGTCCAAGATCCATCCATCGTAGTCGACCATTTTCCTCAATTCCTCGTTTGGATGTGTCTCTGCCTTGTCAAAGACCTTTACCGCCCTTTCTTTCATCACCTCCAGGATCGGGGTCCATTTCAGGTCCTCGTAGATGGTCTTGTTTCTCATGTACCTCAGAGCATCCAACGCTTTCCTTAGCGCTAAATTTTCTTGGGCCTGGATCCTTCTTCTGTTCGCCTTGGTGGTGCACCCCCAAACCACACTGGCGTATGTCTTTTTGTGTAAGCTTGCTTCTTTTCCTTAGAAGAGGGTTTAGCGGACTCTTTGCCGCTTTTATTTTGTCTGCTTGCACCTTTGTATGCTCGTCACAGCCCAACCTCTCTCTCGCCGCGAATGCTGTGTCATCTGCGTACTGCGCAGTTAGCACTCCTCTTGTTTTTGGTGAGTCAGCCGTATACATCGTGAGTAAAGTTGGCGACAAAACTCTTCCCTGGAGCAGTCCAGATCTTATTTGTCTGGGCGTTGATCTGCTCTCATTTACTTTAACTTGGAAACTACGCCCCCTGACGTACGAATCCACCAGTTGTACCATCGCTGTTGATATCCCAAATCTTTCCATATTGTAGATCATTCCATCATGCCATACTTTGTCGTAGGCTTTTCTATATCGAAGAGGATGATTCCTGTAACCTGCATATCTTTTTCTCCTTCCGCTGCAAACTCAACCAGCCTTAGAATCTGCAATTCCGTCGAATGCTTCCCTCGGAAACCAAATTCTTCTTCTGGAATAGTTCCTAGGTCTTCTAACTCTTCCTTAAGTCTTGTTAGTAAGACTTTCTCAACAATTTTGCTGATGCATGGTAGCAGGCTGATTGGTCTGTAGCTGGCCGGTGGCTTAAGACTTTTCCCCTGCTTTAATAGCATTATCACATGTGCTTTTTTCCATTTTTCAGGGAAATATCTCTGGCAATCCTACATAACGCATCTAGAGCTTCCTCTGGTGTCTTCTTCAGCACTAGGTTGTTTATGCCATCCGATCCTGGGGCTTTCATCGGTGTATACGTAACCCCCTGTTCTATCGTCTACAGGTGGGATACATCTTTTCCTGTTCTAAGTATTTTTTGCAGATTCCAGAAACAAGTCTGCCTTGTGTCCATTTCTCTCAATTTCTTGTCCGACTGATCATTCATCTGATCTTGGGGTCTCTTTTTGACAGCTCTCTCTAACTGTTTTACTTTGCTGATGTTCGCATTACTGGGGTATTTTTTGGCTCTCCTCCTTGCCTTCAGGTATATTCTTCTTATTCTTATTTTTTAGCGCTTCAGGTATATTCCCATAGATAGAATTCGCCACCACCTTCGTTATTTTTTCACTCTTGAGCGCGTCTTGAATTGCTTTCTCCATTGTAACAACAGCAGCCTCTATCTCCTCCTTAGCTTCGATCTTCTTGACACTTTTGATTTTTCTCCTGATGATCTCTCTGAACTTTTTCCAGTTTTTCTTTGGTCTTGTTTCTATTACTTCTGTCTCTCCACTGTCCAGATGTATAAGCAGTGGGTTGTGATCAGAGGATCCCTCATCCAGGTTTTCTGTTTTCAAATGCATCTCCAGCTCGTTTGTTAGATAGACATAGGAACCTCAATTAAAAAGTCCTCTTCTTTGTTTCTGTGGTATAGGTAATCGGTTCAGTTCAGTTCAAAATCGAATCAATCTGTTTAAATACTTCTTATCCGAATCAAATTTCTGAAAAATACTTTTAAAGCAACCAAAACGGAATTTTGTTGCAGGACTACAATTATTTGTAGCTTGATCGTGCAGATTTACACCGCCCATAGATTTATTTTAGCTGATGAATATTTTGGTATGTGGTACTTTCACTTTTTGTTGTGCGAGCTTCGACCAACGTTTTACCTGGATGATAGGTTCTATCGCATCGTAATTCTAGGCAAATGCTATTGCTTTGTTATCTTGCCATATAACAGAAAGTAATTGAGATCTTTTGTCTTAACTATATTAGTAATAACCCCTTTCTTTCTTCTTCAATAGTTTACTGCTAGAAAGAAGGCATTTGTTTGTTCTATTGTCTCTTATCGTTCCAGTAGCCCGTTGGCAACGGTCCCTTAACAATTTTAGGAGCCTGTAGCTGGTAAAATAATTATCAATAAACAGCTCGTGGTCTAATAGACTTGTAAAGATTTTTAGAAGATCCAGAAAAACTCTAGATCCTAGGGGTAATTCACTTCCTTCAGTGTTGGTCATATTTTTTGGCGCCGCAGTATGTATCAAATCCAAAACAGTATCCCTTAGAAGTGCAAAGTAGCCAGTTCTTGTAACCAAATCGATTCGGTTTATTCTTTATAAACTGTTTACTTAACACGTTGACTGCCGAGCTGGTCCCATGGGGCCAGCACTGGTTTTATTTACCGCGCCACGCTGGTCCCATGGGACCAGTACATATTTTTCATATTCTAGCGCTGCTGGTTGCTAACCTCGTAAGGTGGTCATATCGACGGGACCAGCACGGCCTCAGGGAGTAGTGCTGCACAATTGGTTTACAAGATTTACTCTTTTTATGTGTTGTGGTCCCAGAAAAACACAATACTTGTCAGTATCAAAATACATATTTTATTCAAAACTAATACTACATAAAAAATATTCTAATTATTCTTATGCAGTTCGTTGAAGCAAGGTAGACAGAGAAATGGTTTTCCTTCGCATTCATTGCAATAGGTGTCTACTTTCTGCGTCCGGTTTGTGGCATATGTCCTTCCATGCGCTTCGTTATTTTTTCTATAACAATTCTTGCACATCCTTCTAACTGTATGCTTGCTCCCTCCTTCCTTATGAAGTAAAGTGTGTTGTCGACGTTGTCTTTTTTCAACTGGCGTTTTTGGATTTTCCACATCATCAGTTGCGTTTGTAAGATGTTTTATAACTTGTTTTTTGAACTCAGTTATTGACAGGTTACGTTCATTTGATACTGACTTGTGAAGTATGTACGCATTTACTATCGCAGTTGTTAGGAGCAATTCAAAAGCAACTTTTCTGTACCATTTTACTGAGCGGCGAAGCGGATTTGAATAGGCTCCCATTTGGTCCGATAAGTCTACAGACCCTTTTCCACGATTGTAATCTAGTACTGCAACTGGTACCGATTTGGTCGTCCGCTTACGAGTTTTTCTAACCATTTCATCGCCGTGTCTTGTAGAAAGCATAAAACGTTTCTTTGATATTTCCAGTTCAGTATTACAACTCCATCATTTTTCATTGCGAATACTTCTCCTTTTTTCAACTGCTTCCTTACAACTTCCTGAGGTAACCCTTTTCGATTACTACGAATTGTACCAATCAAATGGGTATTGAGATCCAACATTTTTTTAGCCAAGGGTAAACTAGTATACCAGTTATCCGTAACTAAAGTTCTACCTTCGTTTATAATGTTTTTTGTTAGAAACAATACAATATTTTCTGGGGTTATTCGTTCGCCGGTGATTTCTGTACCAGCATAAATTTTTATGTTACACGTATAGCCTAAACCTGAGCATAATTTGAAAATCTTCACACCATATTTATGCCTTTTCGACTTTATATACTGGCGAAATGAAAGTCTGCCTCGAAATGGCAGCATAGTTTCATCGACACAGACGTATTCTTCTGGAACATATGCATCATTGAACTTTTTCAACAATGTATCTAATAGAGGTTGTATTTTATATAGCTTATTTCCTGCCACTGGAGTATTATCTGCAAAGTGAATCATTCTGAGCAACAATTCAAAACGGTTGCGGCTCATGACGGACTGAGGGAAGTTAGTTTTATACACATCATCGGTAGACCAATAATCCGATATTTTAGGCATTTGCACCAAGCCCATCCATGCAACAAGTCCAAGAAAATTCCTTATTTCTGCTTTTGTAGTTGGAACCCAAAAATGTAATCGTGAATGTTCTTCAACATCATCTTTGTTCAATAATGAGACCGTTGCAAAGAGATTCGTATGGTCCACTATCATTGAAATAACAGTCATCTACAAGTGCATCAAAGAACCCTCCGGGCGATTCACGAGACAATAGTGCAGCTACATTTGGCCTAATACCTGGCTGAGCAGTGAATGATATAATATTTTTGAAATTACGGCAAACTGGTCCCCAGGAGTTTTGGACAACCGCGGGTGGTGAGTCTTCAGATCGTAGTGAGTAATCAATATCAGCTACTGAATCATGATCAATAGTAGCTTGGTTATGTTCAATATTTACCTCAGACTCAGTATCTAAATGAGCTCTACCTCCAGTTGATTGACGTTCCTCATTATAATCCAAACTATCAGAATTGGAGGCACTAGATGGGCGGTATGAGTCACTACCGGAATCTGGAAATGGTTCCTCATCAGACGAAGTTTCGTAAAACCTTGCCGCCAACAACTCCAACTGATCTCGAGAAAGGGGCTTTTCACGATCACGTTTGGACATCTAAAGTAAAGAAACGTATGTAGAACAAGTGCACTGCGTAATTATAATTCCACATACCTTGAAAAATTATGTACCTTCGTTTTCTAACCTAGTTACAGTATGCGAAACTGAAATGAATTACTGACTAACAGAGCATTGCGTTCGACAGCTAACAAAGCATTGCACATGATCACGGGACCAGCAGCCCCAGAGAAGTGAACTTAATGTACAGCGCCGTGCTGGTCCTATGGGACCAGCATACAAAAGTACATTTTATTTGAAATAGGGCAAAACTATGAAGTTTTTATTATAAACATGCTAATATATATATACTAACACACGTAATTTTACACTTGGCCCCAGAAAAAAAATTGAAAATAGACTTCGGCAGTCAACGTGTTAAATGATGTCCTGAGTATCTTGCCATTGACTAATCAATGGATAATGTTTCTTCAAAAATGTCCCATTGGGAAAACTTCTGGTTTAGCTTTTCAATCATTGGATGTAACTTCGAAACATTGTCCTCGCTACGAATGCTACTACTAAATATTCATCTAAACTCCAATAATTTCGTTCCGACGGTAGCCTGTGCTATCCAGTAATTAGCAACATTATATCTTGTATGGACACAAAAATGTCCTGCCTGTTTTTCTAAGATGAATATACGTTTTTTTGTTCGACGATATTGTCATATATTTCAATATCAATGAGCTTCTCAAACACTTCGACTGAATTCAAGTTTTCTAACTCTCTCTTCAAAATGTCTAGTCTATCGATGCTGCCAGTTGTTCTTTCCATGCTAATGTCTAAATATTCTTTAGTCCAAATAAATTCATCTGGTATTTCCTTCTTATTCTTTTTACCTTTCTGAGAGTGCAACTTGTTACGCAAAATTGACAACGGAAAATACTGTGAAGAACTGTTGTAATGCAGTTCAATTTCTCCGGATACATCTCGTGGCAAAAAGTAATTATTGTCTTTTATGTTGTTATCATCCAAATCCTCCTCGTCGGTCGAATCTGGGTCAGTATCACTAGTTCCACTTAATTTTGAGTTTTAGAGGTATTCAGGTATTTATATTTACTCCAAACATGAACAATATTTATCTTCAGTAGGAATATCATCCTAGTTCAAATCCGAAATCCAAAGGCGTTGTAGATATGTTTACCTAAAAAAGTAATAGGGCTTAAAAATCCCAGAGGATCAAATACGCACGCCATATCCGAGAGAGTATGTCTTTTAGTACACGCTTTTTCAAACGATTTAACACTAAAAAAGAAACATTAACATCAACATCATTAACTAACATATTTAGAAAAGTGTAATTTCGGACCTGGCAGCAAATAATCAACGGGATTGCTAATTTTGTCTATGTATATTCTAAATTTTGAGTGGAATACCCCATGTTTTGACAGAAAAATTATAAGACTTCCATAGTTGTCAGTCTTTCATATAATGGGTCTAGGTTTAAAATATATTTGATGGGTGGCCTGGAAATAAAATGTATTTGAAATTTATGTGGTCCTCCTAAGGTGGCCATTTATCTGCAAATATACACCAAAAGTTCCTTGAAATCAACTGTAGAGGGTGTCTTTTTATACACTTCAGTGTATATACCCTCAGTATTATGTGAAGCCCAATGGTTTGGCAACAATGTGTATAACGAATCCTTCAATTTTCTCAAGTTTGATACCATGATATATTATGTATGTTTATCGTGGGGTATAATGAAAAGTGAGAACAAATGGAGAGCGAAGCAAAAATACCAATAGTCAGAGAAAAGTATTTTAAAGCGTTCCTTGGGCCTCATTGCTATAAAGCCAAATAAAACATTTTATGGTTCGAGCTATTTACGGTTTGCTAAAACTTGAGTGAATATACAAATAGGTACCTAGGTTAGATACAAAATAATAGGTAAAGGATTAAATGTTTCTAAAGTAATTGTATATAAAGGTATTTAGTCTTTGCTTAACAATATTTTCAAATCATAGTTTATTTTCTATTATTTTCTGATGTAAGTTTATTACTTTTTAAAGTTTGAAGTTTTTTCAATTTTCAGTAAAAGCCTTTCATCCAAATCCGAAGATTTACTTAAATAACCTGGAGGTATAAACTCAGACACTGAGCTGGAGAAGTCTTCAAAATCATTGAAACCTACCTTATTGACCCAAACATATAACAATTCGACTACCTGCTTTTTTTAGTTTGTGCGCACACTGTGTGAAATAAACGTTGATAATTTTTGTTTTAATTTGAAAACGGAGAACTGAGAAATGGTTCCATATCTAGAAATAATCAAATCTGAAGTTTCCTTCCTTCCAAAAACCGCCTCCGAACAGGGTGAAGGGGACATTTTTTCTCGAAAATCAAAAATTATGGATAAGACAATATCCGGAAACGTTTAAATTGAAACTTTTTCCAAAAGCTACGCATTTCGAATCACGGCAATGGTATTTCCGCTATGTGGGAAAAATATGAGATCGCCAAATTAACGAAGAGATTATTTGTAGCAACATTTAAATTGGACATTTATCAAATATGAAGTTCCGGTTTTCGAGTTACAGCAGTGGTGATGTTAGAAATACCTATTTGTATATCCGCCGTGATGTTTTGAGATCTCTAAATAATAAGAAGTACAAGCAAAAAATATACATGGATAATAGGATAAGTATTATCTTCTTTGGTATTAGTGAACGTTCAACGATTTTCATGACCAATGTTAGAGTCAGAACTGTGAAATGAATATTTTTTAACAAAAATGCACCGACTTTGTTAGTTAGTGCACTGAATAAATACTTTTAAAATAAATATAAAAAAATGGACCGACTAGAATTAATATTATTTTGTACTTTTCAGTGAACCAACTGATAACGTCGGTCCAATTTTTTGTAAATAACATCTACACATTTTTGTGTGTTACATTTGTCACGAAAATCGTTGAACGTTCACCATTATCCATGTATGCTTCGCTTGTATTTGTTATTATTCAGAAATCTAAGAGCATCGTCCCGGAAATACGCATATTATAAACTTTACCACTCTTTTAACCAGAAAACCGTAACTCTATGTAAAAAAATTATTAATATAAATGTTGCTACAAATAATTTGCTCATTAATTTTCCATTCTCAGATTTTAAATTTTCGAAAGAAATTGCCTCTTCCAAATTGCGAAATTATACATTTGACAAATTTTAACATTGAACAAACTCGAAAACCGTAGTTCTTTTAAAGAAATGTCAATTTAAACGTTTCTGGATATTTTAGTATCTTTAATTCTGCCATCTCGGATTTTCCCTTAATTCTGCCATCTCGGATTTTAGATTTTCGTGAAAATTTGCCCCCTCCACCCTTTTCGGGGCGGTTTTCGGAGGGAAGGAGGTTTTGGATTTGCGTTTTTATGAATATGGGACCATTTTCTAAGTCTCCTCTTTCAAATAAATCAAAAATTATCAAAATCGGAGTACGTTTACTATAGAGGCTGACTTTTTTAACGTGCCCATTAGAAGATTTTCACTTAAGAATCGATATTGAAATATGAAAATTTGAACCTGGCCTAGTTTAGTGAAACTATTTATAAATTGGTTAGACCGGACATTATACTAACTTTATTTTTTCAAAAAGAAACGCCTGTTTCTTATTAGATATTTGAATTCCGCACATTTAATTAACTATGAAAAGCTCTAATTGTTATAACTTATCTGTCATAGTTTTTTACGTATGTCATTTTTATTGCAAGAAGTTCTCATGACCGATGTCTATTTAAAAAATCATATCTTTCTTATTGTCAACCGGAAAATCAAAAAGTAGTTTTTGATCGGTAGCCCGAAGTTGATATTCACTTCAGTATGATCATCATTATGAAAATTATAAATATTAAATACGTCATTATGTAGAAAATTTAATTTTAGGGGAATGTTTATTACATACTTTTATGTTTTTTTTCAAATAATAAAAAAGATATATGAAATTATTTTAATTTTTCTATCGGGAATGTCTTTTTTCGAATGACTAGTTGACCATGACCGTAAAACAATAGCTGTTACTGATACCACGTTGTAGCTGTCAAAATGATAATTTTTAAAGTTGAAGTACAAAACGTCTGTTACAAAAATAATATACCATCTGCATTAAGAAAGTTGACAGTAGTTGCAATTTTTTCATGTTTAAAGGCCAATTAAGGCGATCATATTTTTTGGGACATAAAATTCTTAAAAGTCTAAATACCTCCTCGAGAAACGGAACAAACCTAAGAAAGATTAATAAACGTATCCTTAATGCTAAATATCAAAATATTCACGTCATTTTGTTCAACTTCGGTTATTATTTTAATCCTACTGTTGAGTGGATTTTTATTCCAGTAAGAATAAACCTTTGCTTAAGCATGAAAATTTCTTCCTATTCATTGGAGGTAACTCAGGATATTTGGCATTAAATTCACGACAGGTTGTTTCCACTATTCTATCGCAGCTTTCGTAAATAATAAACAGACGCCGTTTGGATACTGATTCATTTGGATTTTTGTAGCTTCAACTTTCAAAACTATCAACTTGACAGCTAAAACGTTGTATCAGTAATAGCGATTATGTTACGTCCTTGGTCAACTAGTCATTCGTAAAAATGACAAGTTATGCTTTTCAACTTTTGTCATTGACGTCTTCAATATTTTTTTTAGTGTTAAACAAGACAATTTTCAGAATGATGGGCATATTGAAGGAAACTCAAACTTCGGGCTTCCGATCAAAACCAACTATTTGCTTTTTAAATAGAACGTTTTGCATTAAAAATCACAAACGTCAAAAATTATGACAGATAAGTTATAACAACTAGGGCTCTTCATACTTAATTAAATGTTTGGAATTCAAATATCTAACGAAAAACTTGGGTTTCCATTTGAAAAAACAAAGTTAGTACAATTTCCGGTATAACAGGTATAACATTTTGTAGATATTTTTACAAAATTGGGCTACATTGATTATAGCCAGGATCAAATTTTCATATTTCTATCTCGATTTTTAAGTTAAAGAAACCACATTGTATAGAGCGCACGGACAAAACAAAAAAATATTTTAATACATCCTCCGTTTGAGTTCTTCGGTCAAAAGATACAATATAATATTAATTCTATTGGTGCTAGTATTTTTAAATTATTGGTGTCAAAAGTCTTCTATTTAACTACAATTCCGCAACTTCAAAAGTACCAACCCGAATAGAATTAATATTATTTTGTATTTTTCAGTGCCCCAACTAATAAAGTCGGTCCATTTTTTGTTAAAACATATCTATTTTGTTCTAAATTGTTATCATTGAATGCAAAATGTGAATGTTGTGTGTAACAGGATTTTTATTAATTCTCATATTCGTGAGTGTTATGAAGTCAACGTTCTTGGAATATTCATTTGCTTAGATGGAGGGCTATTATTAAAAACATTTTCGAGAATATTTAGTTATTTTCAAAATCGATTCATCATAAGATTCTTGCAAATGATCTTGAAAAATTGCATGTTAGGATAAATTGCGCAGTATTAAATCAATTTTTTGAATAATTTCATCTATCGCGAAGTTCTGAAATTTTGGAAAATGTAAAATTATTTTTAGTATTACTTAGTTCAGAAGCGCTATCAGGTTTCATTGTTAAAAAATCAGGGAGTTTTACTTTTTGTAAATCAGTCATCCTGACTACATCGCTCTCAACTGGTGAATTTTTCTGATAGTTATTAGATAATTTGAATGGATAATTTATTTTCTTTATAAGAAACTCGATGGATAATTTATCATAAATGTCGTTTTCATCTAGAATAGATGAAGAGAACTTCTCAGAACTCGAAGTTATGGAAGTACTAAGAATGCTGCTAACATTAACTTTTTCTGATACATATGCAAACTTCTGTTAATTGGCTAACTTTAATAAAAAATCGCTACTTTTCACCTTGATTCCTGCAAAAAAGTATAAAGAAATAATAAAGAGTGGCGGAAAGACAGTGGAAATAGGCAAAAGTAAACGGTTTGTTATTGGGCGGACTCGTATTGTAGATATATACGTCGTTAGTACACAATTCGCGGTTTCAGAGGATTTCGGATATATGTAAGTTTGGCAACATCGCTGGTCTTATTAAAGATAGAGGTTCATATAAGCTGTATATAACTGGGTTTCCTATTGGCGGTAAGCATTTATATAAAGATTTCCTCCCGCACCCTTTAACCTGGACTTCTATTTGCCTGTAGAGTTTTTCGGGCTTCGTATCATATTTTATATAAGGTACTTATGAAGCCCTTTGTAACGTTAATAATCCAGTGGTTGGGCTCAATAAAGTTTTGCATGTATATTGTTACTATTGAATCCTAGACTAATATCTCAGCTCCCTGCGCGAAAAAATAGAGTGCTTAATAACGACCTGTAATTCTATACAAAATCAAAAAAGTTCACTGAAAATTGCCTAGGACAGCGCTTCATGAGTATGTGTCTTATGAGTTATACTGGGATATATTATTCCGCTTTTCTGAAGCCCATTTTATTTATGTAGTGTTATGTTGACGCACCGACTCGACCTTGGAGAAACGGAAATGTTTGTTTTGTCTTGTAGATATTAATGACGTAATATATTTAATTTTGCGAATATTTATGTTTCTGCTAACTGCGCTCTATAAGTTGTTCGTCTTAGACTCTATAATGTTTTCAGTTTTCAACCGTTAAAAAATACTTGAGTATATTCCCAAACAAACATTGGAATATTTAATTTATGCAAAATAAAAAAAATAAAAAATAATATTTATTTTATTGCTACTGGTTATTTTGAAGTTGTGCTGTTATAGGTGACGGAAGATTGAAGACACCAACTTCAAAAGTACCAGTACCAATAGAATAAATATTATTTTGTAGTTTTCAGTGCACCGTCTGTACTATTTTATAATTATTTTTGTTTTACATTTTTGAGTGCTTAGTCTTCCAAATCGTTAAACGTTTACCTGAATTTAGTTTTCGTTGACCTGTAACTCGGAAACCCTTGGTTTTGGCGGGGAGGGGGATGTTAGATTTTGAAAAGTTTAATATGGGACCATCTCTCAATGCTCTTCTTCCAAATGAAAGGAGAATCATAAAAAAGGAAACATACATTCGAATTATATAGGTACCTCCTCCAAAAATTAAGTCGGTCAAAACTGTTTAAATTTAAATTACATTTCAATGATAAAATATAGAGGGTAAGTTTCTAGAGTGTCCACTGTCGATAACTTTGTTATCACAAGAATAAATGTACATGATATATATTATTTCTAAAGTGAGAATCGACATTTCTCCCGATCATAACAATGTAAACTCATACAAGGTTATCCTTGGTAAAACCTATGAATAATATACTTGAATGACCTACGGGGCGCCACCTATGGAAATTTCCAATTTTGTCCAGATGATAGAGTGTGACGTCATGTTAAAAGTTTAAAGGTAATAAAGTTAAGTGGTGGCTAGTTAAGATAAACGTTAATTCAGGAAACAATGGACAATATATTGAAGTTAGTTTGACAACATAAAAAAAATATTGAAAATCAATAAATTGAGCTAGCCTTGGAACCACGTTTTGAAGTAAATTATGTTTATGCGTTCATGTTTTGTAAAAAATATTCATTTTTGGATCCTAGTGGATGGAAAAAATTCAAGTTGATATTTATACAGAGTTATGTTATCATATCGTGGACATATACCGTAAATAGATGAATTCGGATAGAGGTGGTTGATTTTTTGTGACAAAATAGAAAAAAATAAAATTTTCAGTGAATCATGTGTTTTATTAATTGAATGGGCTCATTATTTGATGAGAAATGGTCCCATTTAATTAAAAAATTTAAATCTAATATCTCATTTTCCCAAAAAGATCCTCCCAAAGGAAGAGGCGGACATTTTTAAAATAAATATAAAAATAATAAAGTGCTTAACAAAGTTCAATATAAGGAAGCCCTTTTCAAACTTCAAGTTATGAAAACCAAGCTCTCCACATTGGCATATCCCTGTAAGACACCCTACAAAAATTGTCAAAATATACCTCAAGAATAGCAAGACTTCGTTTGGGAATTGTATAGAGATCTCATAATACTTAAGGTAAAGTTAATTAAGAATAATAAGAGAGAACCTCATAAGACGTATATAACTTTAGATTATTGAATTCCGAATAAACAATACATCTAGCTGAGAATAATTACATGTTTAATGACAAAAATTCTCAAAATTGAAATCCATGGAATTATAAGAGATTAATAAGCCTAAACATTACTCTACCTGTAGTTACATATTTTTAGTTCTCGTGATGAAGACACAGTGTGACGAAACAATATAACTTAATATTATATTGTCGAAATCAATTCCATCTACTTTTACTTATTGAAAATTAATGTAAAAAAAACTTACAGTTCATTGAAATCTCAGTAGCTGCCTGAGATATTCTGAGAAATATTCCGATAATGTTTTGAAATGCTCCTACCTCTAAATAATAATTTTAGAAACAAATAATTTTTTTGTATTATCAATAGATGACAGACGTAGTTCTAATATATCACAGTGTGTCATTAAAATATTCTTGAAGATTATAGTATGTCTTACCACTCAATATGTTTTTTGTCTTTTTTCTAAATAGATTTATCGTTGTTGATTCTTTAATATCTACCGAAAGTTTGTTGTACATTTTAATGCCATTATATATCAGTGAATTATATGTCAAAGATGAATTTGGAGTCTGAGTTGGTTCTTTTGTCGGGTTGAATATGCAGTGTTTATGCCTTCATAATTAATTCTGTTCTTGTGGATTAAGATCACTGTTTGCATTATGTATATTGAGATGACTGTTGGTATTGTATGTTTAAGAAACAGGGGTTTACAAGAAGCTTTTTTCTTCGCTTGACAAAGGTATCTGATAACTCTTTTCTGTAAGACAAGGACAGACTGCATAATTGTATTACTACAAACTCTCCTGAAAGCTCTACCATACCGTAGTTGGGAGTCTATCAAGGCATAGTACACAGTCTTTACGTTGGTAAATCCGAGTTCTTCCACAATGTTCCCCAGCACGTAATATCCAGACGCTAATTTTTTGTTTAGATGTCTGATGTGTTCATCAAATTTTAAATTTTTATCTAGATGGATAAATTTTGATGTGGTGCTATTTTCAATAGTGCTTACTCCTAGAGAAATATCGGGATATGTACAATTGAATGCAATTGCTTTAGTTTTTTTGGTGTGAAGTGTTAAAAAGTTTAAATTACACCAATTTTGTACTTTAATCATATCTTTGCACATTTTGGTATGAAGCCTACCTTTATCTTTATCATGCCATAATAATGTTGTGTCCTCGGCGAAGATAGTGAATTTTCCTGCAATTGGGATGTTAGTTAGATCATTGATATACAGGAGAAATAGGACAGGGCCCAGAACAGAGCCTGGTATTCGAATCCGTTGAAATTCTTACAAATTGCTTCCTTACAGAGAGGTACGATCTTATCCAAGCATGTCCTAAACTCGTATTTACTAAGTTTTTGTAATAGTATATTATGGTTGACACATTCAAATGCTTTAGAGAAGTCACAAAATACAGCTGCAGTCGTTGCTCCATTGTTGATTTCATTATATACCGACTGGAGGAGTGAAAATATGGCATCAGATGTATTTTTGTTATTTTGGAATCCATACTGATATGTGTACTCAGTATACTGTTTCTATCCTCAAAATCCATGATTCTCCCTTTTACCAGTTTTTCTATTATTTTAGCCAATGTTGGAATTAGAGATATTGGTCTGAAGTTCGCCGGATCTTCTTTATTGCCACCTTTGTGGATAGGAATCACTACAGAAGTCTTGAGAAAATCCGGAAAAAATCCTTTTGCAAATGATCTGTTAGTAAGTTCGACCAGGACATTGACTGCATCGACAGAAAGGCTTTCAAATATATTTATGGAGATGTCATCTATCACCTCTATCAGTTCAGTCAGATTTGTGCTGTTCAAGGAAAATGGATCTTTAATGTTGATGCCTTTTAGGTACTTTAAAGGGTCATGAGTTGGAGTAATGGCATTATAAAGTTTTTCGGCTATAGAACAGTAAAAGTTATTTAGAGTTTCCGGTTCTAAGCTTAGATCCGTTAGAGTTGCTTTAAAATCTTTTCCCCGGAGTTCATTAATTATTGCCCAGCTTTCTTTTGTTCTGTTGTCAGAATCATCTATTCTTTTATTATAATATGCCTTCTTCGCAGCTCTGATGACTTTTCGGTATATTCTCCTATAATTATTGAAATAATTATGGAAAAACATGTTTTCAGTGAACTTTCAAATATGATGAAGTGATCTTGGGTTTTTAGAAGAAATTTTTATACCTTTAGTTATCCAAGGTTTGAGTTTTTTTATTTATCATGATTTTTTGAAAAGCAATATGAAATTTTTTTACAACTTCTTCGTAGACTGCTTTGAAAGGATCTTCCATAAGCAGTAGGCTAGACCTAGCGATTTCTGAAAATATGTGATAAAACCTACGATAATTCTTTGTACTATAAATTCTTACAAAGTATGATTTTACAGTATTTGTATGGTATAGCAGAATCTTCTTGAGTGGACTCTACCCACTCGATAGTGTGAGGCTCTCCAGTCCATAGTCTGGTATACTCACTAAAACCTCCACCCCGTCTAGGTTCGTCTGACGATTGCTGGTCTCCAGCGACACTTAGGCCAGTTGGCCCATATTATCGAACCATCTTCTTCGCAGCGCCGATTCTGACCGAGTCCAGTGCCTGAGACTGCAATATTTAAAGTACCCAATCCAGAATAACAGTATCTTGTACAAGCCTGTACAAATCCTTTGCTGGGTATTACCTTAGAGATTTTGGGTCACGTTTTGGTAACCCTAATATTTGTTGTCTTTTGCGGTCTAGGGATCCGCAATCGCACAGTATGTGAGAAACTGTTTCCGGTTCCTTAGTCTGCATGTCAAATCCCCGTTGTACAATGTCTCTTTCTGTTCCACCTACATTTTTTGGAAACGGTAATTTAAAAATAATGTCTTGTCCTTGAATTAAAGATAAATCTTCTATAAGTGGATAAACAAATTTCCAGGTAGTTCCGTGGCGACGCAAAAAAATTATTTCGTACTCATCATCTTGCTTTATTATTACCCACATAATGAATAATTTAAGTTTTTGTGGCAAACTTAACTAAAACGAAGTCTCCCGCTTGGACTGTCTTAACATCCTCAAGAGCTTTAATTTGAACCATTTCTCTATTGTAGATTTCAAGATCTGAAATATCTTCGCTGCTTCCGCCAGACTGTATTGGTTCCTCGTCATCACTCGAAGATGACTGAGGTGAAATTGCACGTTTTTGCACAGATGTTTTCTTGTGTGATAAAAGGTTGCCATGCTTCAACGGAACTACTTTTTTACTTTTCGAGCAAGTGCTTCAGCTTCTATAGCGTCTTTTTCTGGCGTGTCTGTAAGAATTCTTGAGGAAACACGTTTTTGCGTTGTATTCAGCTTTCGTGGATCTGCCTTTGGAAGTGATCGCAAAATTTCAGGACTTACAAAATTATCTTTAGTGTTTGAATTGTTCTCCTGTATATGCGCTTTTGACGTTGACGCTGTACATTCTAGATTGCTTTCAGGCTTTAAAATATTTTCTTGAACGACGTTTTCTGAAATAGATGCTTCACACATCACGATTTAAAGGACAAATGCTGGTCGATGAAAAACCGGAGACAATATTCTTTGGTGTGAAACTAACTCAAACGCTCGACGAGCTAAAGCAGCAATATTATAGATCGTCAAGATTTGACCTGGATTTGAAACCATCCATGATGCACACTGCGAATTATAAAAGTTTTTGAAGGGGAAGTAGACCGATGCATCCAAGGGTTGCATTTTATGGCTGCAGTGGGGTAGAAATGTGAACAACACAATCCCATTTTCTTTTGCTTTTGTCAGAGTATCAACGAAAATATGACTCTCGTGATTATCCATTAATATCAATACTTTATTTTCCCTGGAACAACCAGAGTGCTTTATGAAGTTGTCCATGAAAATAACGAAATTTTCTGTAGACATCCATCCACTAGGATGAGCAACTGCAGCAGATCCTGGAAAAGCATAAAATCCTTAAAATGTACTCGTAGGAAGACAAAAAACGGAGGGATGAATGTCCCTCCAGCACTAATACCACAACAGGTCGTAACTAATGTGCCTCGTTCAGCCGAGGTTAGATTTCCTTGTTTAACACCCTTTGCTGCCTGGGTGGTTTGTGTACCGTTGTAAGCCCTGTTTCATCAATGTTCCAGATCTGATGAGCTTCAAACTTTTCGCGCTTAAGGACTGATTCTAAATTGTTAAAAAACGTGGCAACATTTTTGCGGTTGAAACTCGTACATCGCCTTAAACTGGTTGACTCTGGAGCCCTCAGCGATAATTCGGGATCACGATGTCTAAAGCCACGATACCAATCATAGCCAGCAATGGATTTTTGATCCTATTTCTAGGGTTATTTCTTATGGTTTGCCTTAGCAAATTGCAATGTAAGTTGACGTGTACATGTAACCGTTAAACCATAATGCATTTGTGAAGCACGGACAAGATAATCCACCAGGAGGGCTTCTTCTTCATGTGTAAATACTAATGCAGTCTTAAAATCAGGTGAATAAGCAATGCTACCTCCAGCGGCACCCATATTTCCTTGCAGTTGGGCATAATTTGGCTCCCTCAAGAACTTCGTTCACTGCTGTTCTCATAACATCAAGAGGAGGATCTACTCTTTTATTCTTTTTAATCCAGAAATGCGGCATATTGTATCTGAAATAATAGTATCATATTTTATAACAGTTAAGCATTTTCTGATTATTTGGAAATACTAGATAGGGAGAATTGAGACGTCTCATGGCTCCCCAAAAAAATTGTCTCACGTCTCCCTATGTAGCGTTTTATCAAAAAATGTATCTTAAGATCATTGTTAAACATCTAATTCACTGGATATCTATGTAACTATTTCAAAACATACCTATGGTCACTACGTTTGAAAATCCAACTCGAGTTTTCAACTCCAAACTACAACAATATCACAAATAAAATTTTATTTTTGGCAGCAATATTTCACATGCACACACAACAAAATGGTTCACTAACTACTGACGTCGGTTCGCGGGCAAATCGGTTAACAGTTTGAATAAAACTATAAACCTCTAAGCACTAAATGACTCTACTTAACCAAGTTCAGCAAATAAATGTGGTGTCACATGCCTCCCTTGTCTTAAGTTTCCCCAGTCTCCCCTACATGGGACAGGGTTTAATCACTTGATGAAAATGTACCATTAAAGCAAAATTTTTATACAAAACAACATACCAAAATTGTATCGGTTTGTTTCAGCTCTTACTGAGCGTATGCAAAAGATTTGGGATTTTTTTGTTGAGTTTGGCAGAATATAGCTCTCACCTCCAAAAGTTTTACATTGGGAATGTTTTTTGGGGATATGGTTTTTTTTGGAAATCGGTTGCTGTCACAGACTAACATTAATTTTCTATAATCATATTATTTTTAAAATAGAGTCCTCACCTATTTAAGTTTTACCTATAAATTATTTATTTATACCTATTATCATTTATTTATACCTATTATATTTTTGTGTGTCTATGTAAAAATAACATATACACTCTTTGGCTTTATAAGGCCATGATTTTTTCTCAACTATATCATCATCTACTTTCAGCCAACCGTTAGATTGCCTTAAAAAGCAAATGTAATGACCGTGATTTATATCTTTTGTCCCTGTGTGAAAAATAGCACTCACCACTTTGTAAGAACAACGACCAAATATGATTGCGTCTCTTGAAATTCCCCTTATGGTGTATTTTTCAATTTTTTCTATAACACCAAAGCCACTAGATCGATATACCAAGAGTTGGACGACTAATATCAATGGAACGGATTCAACGTTTATTCGTTGAAATTTGTATTCTTCATTACATCCGAGACATTTCGCAACAAGTTTCACTCGCTTGCTGTAAACATCATCAAACAGTTGTTGAAGATTCACTGTTTTTTCCTTCGCTATTGTGACGGGAAGAATAACAGTCTTGCAAATTAATTCTTGAGAAGTAAGAATGTTGCATTTGGCACATGTTTTCAAATCTTTCACCTTAAACTTAACTATTTGCTCTCGTTCAGGTACGGCATTACGTCATTTACAAATTCTTGTAGATCTTGCTGTTCTTTCGTAATATACCGCTTACCAACAAAGCGTCGCATTTTAAGTACATTGACTTGTTTGTTCTTCAGAGAATACTCTCGCAAGGCTTCTTGCAAAACATGATCAGTCGGCAAATTAATTAATATATTTTTCATTGGCCGAGAATGGAAAACACATTGCAGAGCTGAATTAGCATAACATGAAACTTTATCACTATTTGATAATCCTCTTACATTTATTGACATATTTACTACAACAGTATTTAGTTCTGTTTCTTGCGCTTTTACAGGTTGATCGTAGTGAAATCATCTATCATCGATGATTTTAGATTCTCTATTTTTATGACATTGAATCATAGACATATCTGAGCGATATTTTTTTCTCAATCTGTTATATTCACCTATTGCTTCTTCACTTGCTTTAACCCAAGATGGATCAAAGTTAGAAATATGTAAACCTTCAAGAGTTGTAACTCGAGAAAAAGCAACATAAATTTGACCATCCTCAAACATTTTGTTACCAGCATCTATTACTGCTTGTTTTAAACTCAGACATTGTGATTTATGAATTGTAATAGCGTAACTCAAACACATAGGAAACTGTTTTCGAATAACATAAGCTTTGTCCATAACTTCAAACTTCACACTGTATCGCTCGATAACGCATTCTTTATTTGAAGATGCTAAAATAATTGTAACTCTGTCAATATCATCAGGATTTTCAATTTTATGAGTAACGGACTTTATAGTGCTAATGGAACCATTCACTAGCCCCATAGTGATGTCAATATTTTTGGTAATCATAATTTTGGCTCCAATCTTCACAGATATTATTCTAGGAAGGCCTCCAGATCTAGACATATCTTCATCGTTGAGTCGTAAAGATTTATCAACTTTTTTTCTGAGGTACGGATTGAAATCTATTGAGTCATGAGCCAGTAATTCAATAATTTCTTCTCTAAAAATACGTTCCAACTTTTTTGTATTCAAAATATTACACATATTGCGAGTAGGAAATATACAAATAGTTTCAGGCGAGAGATGAGAGACATAATCACACAGTTCGTTTAGTTTCCCATCGAACGTAGATTCAACGAAAGGAATTTTCCTCGTCGATAATATTTTCTGGTCATCAATGGTCGTATAACCCAGACGAATCCTCTGTAATATATCTTTATAAGTGGTATCTCCTTTTTGACGCATATTGATCGTTAGTTCGTCATAATCGAAGAGAGCCGTCTAAAAATTAATATTTCCGACACAGCCGATGAGTTTTTGCATATTATCTGATGATATAGATTTAAATGGAGGTTGTCCTGGTGCTAATAGCAACAAATCACCAAATAAGAGCATATGTTTTCTACCAAACCAACCATCATGGGAATCTTCAGTGTTGTAAATTTCTGACAATCTTTTATGAATATACATTAACTGCACATTGGAAACCATAGAAATTTCGTCTATGATTATCAATACAACATCTTCAAGATCTTGACGTAGCTTTTGCAAAACAACATCGGATAGAGGTCGGTATTTTAGCACATTACCGTGCTCTACAGGCAACGAAAATATTCAATGAATAGTAATGCCGTTTTTGGAGAATGCTGCTACGCCAGTTGGTGCTGTCACTGCTACGCGTTTTGCCAAAATTTGTTTGATCCAACATTTAATGGCTTTAATAAGGAAACTCTTACCTGTTCCGCCTTCTCCACTGACATAACCTCAATGTGATATACATTTTTCTTGAATGCTTGCTAAATCTCTGAAATTCCGAATTTTGATCCGCCGTTAGACAATCGTTGACTTCATCTGTCAAAGGGAAAATTTCAGGCATTCCATTTCCAGAAACTGAGCATTTTTCAATACGACGGCTAATTGATATATTCGCGTGGTTTGTGTCATGTGTTTGTACATGATCTAAGTTTTTTAAAGGCAACAATGAATTTTTTTACAAAATTTCACTGTAAGCGGGTTTTTTTTTTCATCGTAAGACGTCGATGAGTTTTGTAAATCCTCATCCATTTCAGGAAAAGGTTCAATAGTACGACTTTTGAGAATTTTTGTCAAATGATTTCTCATTTGTTTTCTGTCATAACAAACTTGACTTGGATCACGTCTATACTAACTAGTAATAGCATTAACAATGGCAAATACTCCACAATCGTTTCCATCTTTTTGATATTGAACATTTGGGAGACGGACATTCCTTAATTGTATATGTGGAAAAAGTATCGGAAGAATACATGATAGCTCTTGTGACAATATGCTTGGGTTTAATGAATCATAAATATGCACTATCCCATTTTTGTAGTAACAAAGAACCCAATGGAGAGGGTTATAGAGATGAATAATTTGCAAAACTTCTTGACCATCCAGAATTGACCTGATTGAAGATAAAACGTCCATGCTGCAATGCTGTACAAAAAACCATGAAACCGTGAAAGCTTGCGTTATGTGAATCCTCAAGCCATTTTTCCTTTGAATATAAAATAGAATAATCCTCATCACTTAATTCATATTCAATAAAATTAGATTGAGCCATGTTGAAAAAATATTAAAATTATTCACAATTTTAATTTTGTCTGTTTAGAAAACGACAGTATTTTAGCAATCGAATTTCTTAAATAAAGCTCGAACGAATAATAATATTAGGAGCTAGAATTTAAGCTCAAACGTATTTTCTTACGGAGCTGGTAGCCCTAACGAGTACAAGTGATTAGTATCTCGGAGCTGAAACTTTGAACTCTACTACTAGATACGTGATATATAGCTAGGAGCTATATTCGATAGTTCGAGGGATACAAAATTTATTGCTTAATCTCTCAAATTTGAAAATCTTTATAATTATTTCGAAAATCCTTAAAATTGAACTAACTGGAACCTGAAACAAATAGAAATTTCTGTATTATAAAAGCATTAATTTAAATTGAAAGTAATATTTTCATCTTTTTGAAATTAATTACGAAAAGTAATATGAAAACATAACTTTGACATTACTAAAATCTAATAAAGAATCTAAATGAAGAAAAATCTCGTTTTCACATTAATCCTAACCACAAATCTTACATTGTCGTCCAATTGCACATTTCACTTTAAACCTGAATTCCTTTCTAAACGTGCTCTTATATTGTCAATATAACTGACAGCAATTCATATTGTGCAATTGTACTGCAAAAATTGCTTAATAAGTGCAAAAAGTTTTAGCATTTTTTAATATAACTGATGTAATGATTGTTAATCTGGGTATATTGAACGTTTGAGAAACGTATTGGCCTTATTGTTCCATAACAGCTGAAACTATGGCGAGAAAATTCAGCAAACAAAAGTTTTTACACAAATCTATCGAGTTATATCGACAAAAATTTCAACAAAATCCCATCTCGCGAAATAATGGCTGTATAGTCTAGAAAGGGTTAACTGGTGCTCCTATGTGTTTACAACTGCTTAGTAGATTAATTATTGTAGATAGTGAAATATAAAAAATAAAACTATTATTAAGCAAAAACAATATATATTTTCCCCAAACTATTTACCCACACCCCCGAAAAATACATTATAATTACGTGGTTGGAGATCAATTAACCTTTATTTATTGCGGTCTTACAACTAAAAAAAGATTTGATTTATTAACAGAACAGAACAACACGTTTTCAAGGCATTGGAGAGACATCAAACAAAAGCACAATGTTTCAACTCAAAAGAATAGTTGTTACTTGACTCATGAAAATAGATCGGATATTAAGAGAAAAGATCTATTTAATCCATAGACATAATCAGGGTGAGCTAGTAGAAGTTAATAGTAGGTGAGGTATTTCAGAAATTAGGAATGTTATTACATGTTTCACTCTTTAATTTGTTTTATTGTGTTATTGTTTGGAGGCTTTGGGTTCGTTTGGTGGTTTGAATTTTGTGCTATTTTTGTGCATTTTTTTAAGACTTAAATATTATCTACTTATGTGAAGCTATGGAATATACTAAAATTTGGAAAAAGGAGCGAATACAAAATTTCACAAAAGTTACAATTCTTAGCAACTAGTAATAACAATGTAATCTAAAAGGAAGAAATGGTTTAGATCAACAAGTTGGATGTATATTTATACATGTCTATGGTATTTATATAAAATGTTATAGTGTTCTCTGGATGTTATGTATGTTTGATTTTTCTGTGTTTGAGAAAAACAGACATACATTTGAATGGTAGGTATACACCTACCTTTCGAAGTCGGTTCGGTACACATAAAACTCCAACTCGTTTTCTAATTTTTCAGAGAGATTTTCAGACAGTATGTCACACAAATAAGAAAATGTTCATTAAAAATCGAAAGATTAAAACTTTGGATGTTATATAAGTGATCAGTTTTACTCTCTTGTTTTTTATATCATAAGATTCTAAACTCAAAACTATTGATCCTACGAGAAAAAACATAAAAATATATAAAATGTTTGTTATTTTATAGGACTATGAATATATAAGGTTGAAACATAAATGAATAATAAAAATTACAATCTTGAGCATAAAAAACTTAAATCCAATTACCAAATAAAATTTATAAATTAGATAATGAATTTACAAGCTTAATATAATATATATATATATATATATATATATATATATATATATATATATATATATATATATATATATATATGTATAATATGTTTGTAAGAAACAAACAATATATATTGAAAAACAGTAAAATGTTTACCTGTGAATTACGTTTCCATGAACCGAACTTTAGTTTTTAAAAACAATATTTATTTGGAGAAAGTGAAATACAGAGTTACAGAATGATAACTAATACAACATCTATGTCTAATGCCTATCAGAATCTGAGTCTCTCTACAGTGTTACGCATATTTATAAAGAAATAGTTGCTGATGAAGAAGTTTTCGGGAATCATCCTGTCAGCTATTTAGAGGTGGAAGGTTTGATCCTAACTTCTCCATCCCCTAGGGAAGTTTTGTGAGGGACGAACAAAACGGAAGCCTCTGGTATAGGTATGGTTGATGAGGTTGGTCTGGGTAGTTGTTTTAAAAATGCTGTCGGAGTTTATATCCCAAAAATGCGATTGCTCCTGCAATGAGGAGAAAGGTGGGTGTTGTCCAAAAATGGGTGGTGTCCATTGAAATTTCTTCGATTGGCATGAGTGGGATTGGGCCTTGGTGAATTTTATGTAATTCATCTAGTGGAATTTGCTCAAGATGAATTGGATTGGTTTTGATTTTCATTTTTGTCGAGTTCAAAACCATTCGAACCTGTGGAAGTGGTAAGGGTTGCTCATATGTTACATCTTGGGAGTTAATGTAACGTCCAGTGGTTGTCTGAAAAGCACATCCTGGGGGTAGTTGTATCAGGAAGGTTCCTTGTAGTACGGCGATAGTGGGTGTAGTACATTGTGTAGAAATTTTGGTTGGTTTTGGAAAAATAACTATATAATGAGCATTAGTTATTTCCTCTATATGGGTAGTATTCAAGGAAACAGGAACGGGGTTGCATCGAGCTTCTTCTTGCGTTAACCTCAGAATTGGCAAAATACAGGTATCGGAATCAATTCTTCTACTGATTTTCTCACACAGAAAACCAGGATTAATCTTTCTGCATGGCTCTTCGGAGTACTGATGAAATTCTCTGCTTAATGTCAGATAAGTTGCAGGTGGGATAAGGGTAGTAAAATTTATTGTAGGTATTGAATACAAATGATAATGTGAAAATTTTTCGGGAGAAAGTAATGGGAAATGCAAGATAAATACTATCATTGTATCTAAATAATAAGCATCTACAGTAATTATCTCGTAAAATTTAAGTAATTCAGTATCATCAGTATATAAAAGTTGCTCTTTCGTATGACAGCGTTGTAAAGAATTGACCAACAATTTCAATTTTTCAGGTGGCAAAATGTTGTTATATAAAATATTGGATTTAGCAAAAGTAATTGCAATATCGAAATCAGTGAGAAGCTCTGATAAGATTTGTAAGGATAAAGTCAATTAGTCTAAAATGTTCCTTATTTTGAAGAAATATTCAAAATTATAGATTGTCTTGTCCAATTTAATTTTTACCGTATTGATTTCCTTGGAAATAATTTCCTGATTGTGAGTAATTAATGAAATTGTTTTATTATAATTTTCAATTAAAGCCGTACTTAATGAGATATGTTGGTTCAACCTTTGAATAACATTTACTCGACTATTTCGTAATTGTTCTATGGCTTTATCATGTTTTTCAGCGTCTTTTTGATCTAAGTTTCCTGAAATGGCTTTAATAATACTGGCAATGCCATTTATAAGTCCTCGTTTTGTTCTATAATTTGGATGTATAGTATTAAATTTTTGACGTACAATTTGAAGTTGGTATTTAAGTGCTTGTAAAAAAATTGTTAAGCCTTTCAAATACGGGTTACTACTGTTTGATGTTAACACTGTATAGATATCATAATAATGACTATTTATATTATCTATTTCAATAAAATATAATAATATATATGTATATATACAGGTAAAAATATGTAGATATAATAGAAAATAGATAATTTACAAAATATTGTAAATTGATAACTTATAAATAAAAATAAAATAAGTTCAATGTTTTTTAATAAGTAAATATTGAGTTTTCCCTAGAAATTTCATCTAATAGGGGGTCTCAATTATTAAATAGTTTTTCAATTAAATATTCTTAATTATATTGAGTTTTCCCTAGAATTTAATCTAATAGGAGGTCTCAATTGATTGAAAACAGATTATCCCTAGAAATACTTTCTAATAGGATTTCTGCTTAATTTAATCAAGTTTTCCCTAGAATTAATCTAATAGGAATTCAATTGATTATTTTACAAAATTTTTTGCCGTTTAATTTGCGCCTGCGTTGCAAGTCAATCTTTCAATACTGTTTCATACAAAAGAAAGGTATCAAAAATATCTATAATTACTCTGAACTTGGATCACTTAAGGACTTGGAACAGAGGAGATCTGACAATTAAACATAGAAAAACAAGAAGTACTCACAAGACAATGATGATGGCACGATGCATTTCAATATCTGTTTGGCTTCTGGGTTGTAGTGGCTTCTGCTTCTTCTTCTGCAGGAAGAATTCTGGTTCTGGATTTTCACAATACTCACGTAGACTCAGGATAGTGAATAAACGATTAAAATCGAAGATGATCACGATTGATTTCTTTCACTATCCTACTGACTGCGCCAATTACGTTTCTATGAACCGAACTTTAGTTTTTAAAAACAATATTTATTTGGAGAAAGTGAAATACAGAGTTACAGAATGATAACTAATACAACATCTATGTCTATGATCTATGATGTTATAAACTTTATGGGAATGATGCAGTCATATTCTTCGCCAATGTCTGAAATCCAACAACTCTTCGTCTATGAAACTCTCTATCCAAGCGATCTCCATACAAAGCTCCCATCCCTATATAACTTATAGCTGATAGAATATTGAAGAAAACACAATAAATTTTATGGTTGTGGTTATCTTAGTACAATCAACATCGCAATAATTTATTGTTGTACTTTTATGTGATTATGAACTTTCATTTATGTTATTAACCAGTTTCTCTACAACCAAACAATACAAAACATTTTGAATATAAATCAGCTGATATTTGCCACAAACACTATCCGCTTTTTGTTTTTTGTAACGGCAGCGGCATTGTTGCCAGCGTTCATGACAATATAAATGCAGGCTTTTCTTTGGATGCCAAAGAATACATATGTGTAAAGAAAATGTTGAATTGGTTTTAATTTTAATTATAAATTAATTATATAATATCAATGTAATGACCACTTCTTATGACTACTAAGAAATGGAAATAGAAGAAGTATTATTATTATTATTAAGTGATGTGAATGAACAATAATTTTGATAATTCAGACCAGATATTTTATATGAGTGCTATTGTTTATTCTACCTTAATAAAATATAAAAAAATCAGTAAGGATTTTTTTGCCGATTTATCGGCGGGATTGTCGCCAACTACAAAATCGGCCGAATAGTCGGCTTTCCCTACTAGTCTGATAGTCTCGATGCATCTCTACTAAATATATTAACCCTACAGTAGTCGCGCCTAATTCACGACCTTGTTTGGTGGCTCTGGTCTCCCAGACCGGGTAGCCATTTTGAAAAGATGAAACATTCTTAAGGCTCAATATGTCGTGAATAGGGTAAAAGAGAGTGTGTACATTCATTACAACTAATATTTATTAGAAAAAGGTATCTCTAAAACAGAAAAACAGCTCTTAAGAAATAAAGTATTTATTCTAATGAACACAAAATCAAAACTCTTATGAACAAAAAGTACTAAAAGATAACTTCAAATGTATATAGAAGCAGTATATCTGAAGCTCATTTTAAACAAATATGGGCTAAAGTGCTTAAATCTGGTCACTTGAAACCTTTTCCTGACATGATTTGCATATGCCAACAATGTGCTCTAAGCACATGTATGTATTGCATTGGAAGCATGAAAATCTAGATTTTCTGTTCTTTTTCCAATTACAATAGGCACAACGACCTTGTGGTCTCCCTTGCGAAGGCTCTCCCTTGTTATATTCATTTTGGCACAATTCTCGTAATCTAAATCGAATACTAGTCGGCAACGATACTATCGTGGATCGCACCTTCAAATGAGGACTAATTAGCTCATTTGCCAGTTGTTTCAAGAAATACCTTCGCAAAATTCTCTTTTCTGAGCTATTACTACTATAGATAATTTGAGAGTTTATGCCCGCTACATTCAAAATAAAATGGAATATGACCATTGGCCACCGTCTAGTATTTCGTGAACAATCATAATTTGCACATAACCGATCACACATATCAACACCCCCTTTGGTTGAATTATAATCCGTTATTATACAGGGCTTTGTTACGTGCCCCGTTTCAGAATCTATTTCATCCGTTTTGTGCAAACTCGATACCAAAAGTACATTCTTCTTCGATTTAGGAATGTAGGAGACTAGTGTACACATATTATTGAATGCAAACATTGAAGAGTATTTCGGTCTTGGAGTAGGCTTTGAAAATTCAAGTGGCAACTCTTTTTTATTCTTTCTTACTGTACCGATGACTGTTAGTTTATACTCCTCTAATAGTGTTTTTACCAATGGGAGAGGCGTGAACCAGTTGTCCATCGTAATATTTCTTGAAGAGCCTTTTATATGCTCGCAAAGTCGTAATACTACATCTGTTGGCGAGTTTGATAATTTGTAAGGGCCTTCTGGCTGTTCACCAGCATAAACCTCTATTTTTGAAACATAATATAATTTTGCATCGCATAGGGCAAATATTTTTATGCCATATTTATTAGGTTTAGAAGGAATATATATTCGAAAAGGACACTTTCCTCTAAACCCTGGTAGCATTTCATCGATCGTTGCAAATGCTGATATGTGGTAGGCAGTCTGACATTTTTTTGTAAACTGATCAAGAATGTTGCGCACTGGAGCCAATTTATCGGTCAATCTTCTTTGTTCTCTTGTTATTTTATCATCGAATCTTAGGCAACGTAATAAAAATCTAAATCTCTGCAATGACATTGCCAAACGGAATATTTCTACTCCTGACCCATCTGTCTGCCACAAGTCTTCAGCATTCATCCTATTTGCTTTATAAACTCCGGCTAAATAAAGCAATCCAATTAGTGCTTTTATTTCCGTCGTCGTTGTTGGGTTTGCATCCCTTGCGCGAGAAAAACTTTCTCTGACTGTTTCTATGTACGCGTTTGTAGAGTCAACAATAATATCAATAATATCATCATTTATAAAATAGTTCCATATATCAATAGGAGCTGTTAGTGATCGAGTATCAGCCGTTGACCCAGGAAGCCGTTTTATGATATTTTCCTGTCGAGTTTTCCTACTTGTATATTCAAAATTCTGTTTTCGCCAATATGTTTTTTTTATCTTTGCCTGGAAAATGAATCAATTGAATAAAATTATAAATTTGTGGAATAACATAATATTTGCACACCAATAAAAGACAAGTTTGTGCTGAGCTCATAGGATTCTTCTGAATCACTAACATCCTGTTCAATATCACTAAAGTGTTCTTCATGCAATTCGTAATCTGACTCATCTGGATCAGATTTATCGTCGGCAATATCTGGGTCTCGATAATTTTCTTGTGAAAGGGGTTCTTCCAGTACTTCTTGCAATAATTGTTATAAACGTTTCTGCTCCTTTTCGTAAGAATACATGTCTAAAATTTCCCAAACTATTCGAATGAATTTTTATAAATGTATCAATTCCGTAACACAACTGATAAAATCTAAATATGTAAGTTATTAGACAATATAAGTAATGTATTTGGGCTTGCAGAAGCAAAATACTGACCTTCAGTTTCAATTGAAATATCACGCAGCTAGTCGCGCTGGAATAGCAGTCCGTGTACTCGAGTAGTCGCACTGAAATAGTACACCGTGTTTGGATATTTAGCACAAGATCACTTCCGTACGACGTTGCAATTGATACTGCCTACCACTTGACCAATTTGTAGCAGACTTGAGGCGACACAGGGATGTTGGACCTACAGGCTTGAAAATATTTAACATTTCATGCGAGCCGGTGTCAGACACCGTGGCGCGACCACTCTAGGGTTAATACGCATATGAGAATAATTATTTAAAGGCAGATTGACGTCAGACTGGGAATACTTTATACATCTTTATTTAACATTAGGTTCATAAAAAAACTTAGATTATTTTTCTATGATGAAAACCTTACCGAAAGAATGAGGGTACCTTGATGTAGCTTTCATAAAAGACTATACACAACGTAGAAGACACAAGTTTAGAGTGATATAGAAAACTATGGCTTATCGATTATTTAATATTCTAATAAAGTACCTTTGATATGCAAATGACACAGCCTGTATTCACATGCACACCAATATCAGAGTATGCGATCTCAGTATGTCAGATTGCTTTGCAGTATGTTTTTGATTGATCTGGCACCATCTTCCAACTGCGGTAAGAACTAGAGAAAAGCAAATGTATCCTTTTAGCCTTTACAGGAATCTGCATTTGAGATAGTCATTGGCGGTTGTCAGTTGTAGTGTTGTATTAAATTAATGTTTTTATTTAATTTCTTATTGATTCTATTCGTAGTTTTTATGGTTTCACAACAGTGACATTAAAACTCATTTTGATGAGAGATGAGTGTTGTGTGCCTTCCCTCGTATTTTAACTATGGTGCCTTCATGTGGAAGTGATATATATTATTATAGTCTATAATCAAAATTTATTGCTAACTCAATCTTTCAGATTTAGTTGTAACAATGAGAGAGAACACACGGACACTTGCAAGTTTTATCATGTTGTATCTAAATTCTACTTTGAGTAAATGTTATTAGTAACTAAGGAAAGTAATTTAACTGTAAACGTTTCTCTGCATCTTATGAACTTTTATATCACAAAATGACATTTTTTGTCCATGAAGTAATTATTACAAACATACAGACAGACAGACAAAAATTCTAAAAATTGTTGTTTTGGCTTCTTTTACTATAATGAAGATCCTCCATTACTTATAGTTTTTCTGAAATATCTATTATGCACAGACATCGGCCTGTTAAAATTTTATTATATAGGTATGTATAGATGATCTTTAAATAAATATTATAATAATGGCTTTTATCCATTATTTTATTTTCTATTTCATTTGTCAGTCTCGGCAACTATACCAAATCTATATTTTTCTCCTGTATTATTTGTTACACACAAATAAATATGGGAGATATTGTTTGCTTTTTGGTTTGATTGATAAAACTGAATAAATATAAATATATAGTTTATTTCATTGAATGGGTGGCCCCCTATCGGATACTAGAAAGTAGCCTCTTTTAATATTGCTACCAGTCGCTAATGGCTTTCCTGGTTTCAGTGTTGGCGACTAGATGGCTCTTTTTATTATAGAGTTGCTTGTTTACTTTTATACTAGTCTATGGCGCCAAAGGCCAAAGACAGCCAAAGCTTCATTTATCAGTTCAAGTTCAAATATTATTAGCGTGCCAGCCCAAATTCAATCTACATTTAAACAAATTATTGTTGATCCCGCTTTTGACTAAAAGCCTAGGACTAAAATATCGTAAGTTAACATTTCCGTCATTGATCTCTACAACACTAATTGCGATTTGTTTTGAATTCTTAGAAACAACAAGTGCCATCATAATTATTGTAGGTCTGGTTTGGAAGAAATTCTTGCAAATATTGAAGAATGAGCGGCATTCAATATTATATTTTAAATATATCTATAATCAGTGCAAACTGTAGTTTGAGTTGAGATACTAGGTATATAACAAAATAGTTATTCTCGTTATCCAACATTTGTATTTCATTACTTCTTCTAAGCCGTTAAACGGATTTTGATACGGTTTTTACTGCTATTTTGATAATTCATCATTATAAACTTTTGCACATTATATAACTAGTTTATAATAAGTTGACTGGCACATATGTACTATTCGGCAGCCGATGAAAAGCTTGCATTTATATACCAACAGCAGACGGTGTTTGTTTATAACAGATCTCGGCTGACATATTCAAATATTGCATTGTTTGGTTTTGGAGAAAATGGATATCAACATGAATAAAAGTTCGTAAATCATATAAAAGGACAATTATAAATTAAAGCGATGTCGGTTGCACTAAATAAACGATAACCACAAAGTTTATTCAGTTTTCTTCACAATTTTACATAATTTACTCAATCAAAACCTGACTATCTTTTAAACGAGCAACGGGACATACCCATTTTCCTTTCAAAATAACAATGAAAATATAGTTTCTTGAAATTAGTTTTTGGAATATTAATCTTCAGTGGAACATATTGTATTAATTCATTTTTTTCCGAATTACCAACCTTCCGGTTCTAATAACATGGGGTTAAATAGCAACTTTAATTTCAGTTATCTCCCATAATATCTAAACTGAACGCAAGAACATTTATAATTTATATTTTCTTAATTGAAAGTTACAATTATTATAAAAATAGAAATAGAGATAGAGTTAGATTGTCACTGGTTACAGAAAGGGAATAACTACTGTAGTCTTAGGCGACCTACTGCGTATATTTTGTTTTCAACGAAAATTAAATTTTATATATTGCATAATTATTCTAATAGACAGAGAGTCTGGAAAACAGAACTTTCGAGGGAATTGGAAGAGCTGCAAGCTTTTCGAGCTCAAGCAGCCAAAGAGAAAGAATTACTTAATAAAGAGGAGTAGCTAGAAAAAAAAGAAGAACTTAAAAAAAGAAGAATCTCTGCAGCATCAAAATGGGCAAGGAGGAAGCAAACATTTTAAAAGTTAGTATTAAACAAAATAAAAACATTTAACGTCTCAAGATTATTAAAGTTATGGTAAGTTTAATTAAAATTAAATTAAAACGGCTGAATGCTTTGGTGAGCATTATGGAATGGGCTGAGAATGGGACGAGGAGGTCCAGAGGCTGGAATAGGGGAATTGGAGAGGTCATGGGGGAAGAGGCAACCAGGGAGGCCGTGGGGGAAGAGGCAATCAAGGAGGCCAAGAGGCAAAAGAAAAGCAAGATTAGGTATACGGTCATGATATTAAACCCGAAAAAAACTAAACTAAACTACACTTTGTTTAATAAAAAAACTTTCGGTACCAACTTCAAAAGTATCATTACCATTCAAATTAATATTATTTTAAATTTTTCAGTGCACTATCTAATAAATTCGGTTCGGTTTTTATAGAAAATGTTCCACATTTTCTGTAGTCATCAAAATCGTTCACGTTCACTGATATTCAGAAATTTCAAAATATAGCGGCAATACATTTTCACATTACTATTGCTGTAACTCTTGTTCTTTTTAATGAAACAATTTCTAATTCAAGGTAGGTATTGCGCGAATTCGATCGCGGTAGATTTTTCGTAAACTTCAGAATGATACAATTTGATAACCAAACTTCACCAAGATTCATCATGCAGAAATAGCTCATTTTAAGTTTTCAATTTTACATTACATTGGGGTACAGCGAATCTATAGCCATAACCTTCAATTAGAGTTTAATGAAAAACTACTATATTGTGAAATAAACTTTAGAAACTATACATTTTTAAATTGTGAACAATTCACCGTCTCGTTAAAACGGCAGAATTGACGCACTAATTTGATGCTCTTGCTCGAATATGGCTCAAATGACCCTACATTTTGCCACAGCGTTGCCGAATCTTTTTATAATATTATGAAAATGTTTTCTTTCATAATTTCATGTTATATCTCATTTCTGCATTAGAATTTTCCTAAACTAAGCTTTTATAACTTTAATTTATATGTTCGTATTCTAGCGCTTCTACCTCTACTTCAAATCGTATATCTAGAACTGTTTTTATTTATTTTTGTTTATGTAGAAAATCGAACAAAAAATATTCAAGTTTAATACAAGATTTCATTTTCGGTAGCAATTTGTTTGTTAATATTTTTCTCATAATGTTTTTCATTTAAGACAAAACATTTGATAGATTGCAATAATTTCGAAAAAAGAATACACGTACGAATGTAGAACCAGGAAATGTGAAAATTACAGCTAAGTAATAACATTCTAACCGTCGTAGCTCTCTTCATTCTAAAATTATCCACGCCATCATCCTTTCTAATCAAAGATTCATTTATTTATAACAAAGACAAGATTTATAACCGTTTGCCAGTCGAAGTCAGATTCTAATGTAGATATAGAAAAAACTGAAAATCTACTGTGTAAGTGGATCTTTATCTATGAATTTCGCCTCTAGTCACTTCTGTTAAACAAGATGTTCTCGATCTACCAAATGTTCATTTACACCTGAAAGCAATGACAATTATAAGTATAAGTAAAACAGTTTACTTGGTAACCGTGCTTGGACATAATGGGATATTTTATCTGTGGCTGGGGGAACCTCAGATTAGGATGTTAATTCTGCCGTTTTACTCAAACACGTTTACTATGCAAAAAGCGCTAACAGATATTTAGAAAAAAATCAGAATCGAATTGTATACTTCCTCGGTGTAGCAAGCCGGTCAAAAGTACTCCTAATTTACTATGCTATTTTTAAATCTTAAAATCTATTGTAAAATTTGTAGTGACATTTAAGTATACTTTAGGTATACGGCAATGTATTATACAAATCTCTTAATGCTAAAAAACAAACGCAACCGAATTGTATGCCTCCTTCGTCTGGCGAAGTCAGATAAAGACAACGAAAACACTCTTGAGCTAAACAACTTTATCACTGTTGTACTTTTAAGTAACGTATTGCCTGGATAATAATATTAAGATAATGTCATAGTTATCAACAAAGAAAACATTTTTATTTTTATATAAGTATATATATTTATTGTTCATAAAAACAGTATACATATAATTTAGAAATAGTTCACAATATAGATTTGAAACGCTCGTACTTAACTATGCTATTTTTTAATATTAAAGTGATTTTATAACTACCTACTAGCAAAGACACAATGTTAAATCTTATTTATATCGATAGATACTAATTACAATAGTTTTTGAGGATTTATTGTTTATAAAAACAGCATACCTATAATTTAGAAATAGTTCACTATATAGATTTGAAACGCTCGTACTTAACTATGCTATTTTTTAATATTAATATATAACTACCTACTAGCAAAGAGACAATGTTAAATCTTATTTATATCAATAGATACTAATTACAATAGTAAAATACAATATTAAATATGATAACAAATTAATAATAACCTATTAAGCATTAAGAACAGATATTACGGTGTTAATGTTACATTTTTTATTTAAAATTTCCTTTATTGTTTCAGGTATACACCTATGGTTGGTGGTGAACTGGAGAATGACGAAGAATATGTTTTATTTTTAATTATTTTAAGAATTATACTTTTATTTTGGGCATTTGTTGTACTTGTATACTATTAATAAGTAATCCAGTAAGTAAAGAATTGTTGAATGAAGAATGTTGAAATAATTTATTAATTATCAGACATCTTACAGTATTGTGTTGATTACATTGTTATACCTATCGTGATATTTCAAATGCCAAATGTATCTTATTTATATGAAATTTATTTCACACGTTTAAAATTATTAGAAGATAAATAATCACAAACAGTATTCTAAAACTTACAAAGGTAGAACTGGTGAAAAATGATAAAAAAGAACTTAAAACTTAGATAACATAAGTGTTGATTACATTGTTATACCTATCATGATATTTCAAATGCCAAATGTAGACGACGGGAGACGACCAGGAAGGGCTCGAAAGTGAAATGAGTTTCGATTAAAAAAAAAAAAGGTGAAAGATGTGTACTGATTAGTTTAAAGCATTTTTTTAACTACATTTCCGAGTGGGAAAAGGCTGTCGAACTCCAATCGTGTTTGTTCCACCGGGGTTGGACCATAACCTTCATTTCTTCCATTTCCTCCACGTGGTCCTGCAGTGCAGAATCCCAGATTTCGACCACCTAATCCTCCGATTATTGTCGAAGGGCGTCCATACATACTTGATAGTCTTGGAGTACTTCCACATACATCGATTTTGGCATCGCACGGGGCTATTCATCTTCATTACTACCTGGGGCTTCGCTTCAGCGACGAGAACGCCAGGATAAGTGTTTCCTTTTTCCTTTGTTTTTATAAACTATAAAAGTGTAAACTTTACAAAGACGAAATATGTTTCACATTGAGTACTATTTTAGCATGGCACATATATATTTTTTATAGCATTTAAACATTCCTCTTATTCATTATTATATATTTTTCATAGTATTTAAACATTTCTCTTATTCATAATTATATTTATATATTAATTAAGAGCAGCATTTCTTTCCTAAATCGGAATAATGAGATTATCATTAAACTTCCAGCATTCACGTGAGCTCACCGCAAATGCGCAGTTCTTTGAAATTTTGTAGTTGTTTAATTATAATATTTACCGGTTCAGTTTGCAGATGTACCTAGTACATATACATTTATATATATAGATTTTTGACATTGTCTTTGTTTCTTATTAGAAATTTATTATTACTGTTTAATTCATGTGTGTTGATAAGGTGCAATGCACCATGTTTATTTAGAATAATATTTTTTTATATAGTCTTAGAATTATCACTTTGGTTAAACATATTTTTGATTATTTTATTTTCGTATGGGTATTCTAATTTTGTTTGAGTAATATAATTTATTGATTAATTTTTGTTTATTGTCTTGGTTCTTGACTTACAAGACCTTTTTCAATTATTTTTTTTTAAGTCAAGTGGCGCCCAAATTTTTTTTGTTTTAATATATTAATGAACTCGCTATCATCAAACCCTCAGCGCTTGACCCCCCCTCCAGGTTCTACCGACTACAACACTAACGGCGCGGTGTATCTCTATTCGGCTGAGGAAGAAATAGAGGTCACATATGGCGCCCAACGTGGGGCCCGAGTTATTTGTCTATTTATTATCTTTCTGAAAGCAATTTTTCTTTTTGTTTGTCTTATTTTCGAACCTCAAAATTTTCTTATTTTTATGGACATTGATAATTATAGGTTTGGAGCATAATTTATTTGTTGATATTTACTGTGAACATATTTCGTTATAAATTTAAATTATTTTTTGGAATTTCATACACCTGCATTCTGACTACCATTTTTTACTTATTTTTGCAAAAAAAAAAAAAATATTCAAGATGTCGGAAATTTTTAAGCCAGTTCATTTACTTTTGGAAGAGTTAAATTATGAATTAGCAATTAGAGGAGTGAATTCAAAGAGGAATCAAGATGATAGGCGCAAAATGTTAAAAAATCTGCTTGAAAAAGAAAAATTAAATCCAGGTTGTTTAATTGATATGGACAATTACGAATCTGACTTCAATACTGAGAAAACTGCCATAGATAGCACATTATCATCTATTAAATTCCTTATTAGTGAATTTGAAGGCAATTCAAATGATTCGACATTTAAACGAGTGAAGTCTAGGTTGGCCCATGTTTCTGGTCGTATTAAACGTCTAAAGGTCCCTCCCGAGTTAAAAGAAGAGGTTATAAACTATAAAAATGAATCTTTTGCCGAATGTATTCTTTTAGAAACAAAATACCTCCTCCAGTTGTTACATATACTTCTAGACAAATTCCGATTTCTGATTGGGGTTTAACTTTTAATGGTGATTCTCAAGAAATATATACTTTTATCGACAAGATCTCTGAATATTCTTTGGCCAGAGGTCTTGATAAGGCTGAATTATTCAAGTCAGCTGCCGAGTTGTTCACAGGGAATGCATTTTTGTGGTTCTTGCAGGTTAAATCAACTTTGAGTGATTGGGATGGCTTAGTAGCAAAACTGAAGGCTGATTTTCTTCCACCTTGTGAGGAGGATGATATTTGGGAATCGATCAAATCACGAAAGCAGGGCAGGGGCGAATCCATTGTAGTGTACTCCGCTGTGATGGAGAATTTATTTAAGCGACTTCCTCGTACGCCTCATGAAACAACTAAGGTTAAAAACCTTCGCAAGAATATTCTTCCAGAGTATATTTCCCATTTGGCTCTTTCCGAAATTAATTCTGTAGCTGAATTAGTATCTTTGTGTAAGAGGTTAGAAGAGGCAAATTATATGAAAAATAAGAATTTTTCAAAGGCTAGAGTAAAAGAAATATCTTGTTCTTGCCAACACACGGAGGTTTCTGAAATTCAATCCAACATCCCAGCTTGCACCCCTAATAAATTTTCGAATAACTCTAATTCATTTTTGAAGAATAATTTCCAGAGAAATAATTTCACTCAAAGTAATAAAGCAGGAAATAGAAACATACCAGTTAATCCTCAAGCAAGTAACTTCCACAACAGAAACACTAGTCATGGAAATCCCTTGGAAATAGCAAATAATTCCTCAACTACCAAGGAAAAGGCGGCAAAAACTAACTCTAAAAATTTAATTTGTTGGAATTGTAGGTTTCCAAACCATACTTTTCGTAATTGTGCTCTGAAAAGGACTACTTTTTGTTTTAAATGTGGTAATCAAGGTGTTACTACTAAATTTTGTAAAATCTGTGCGGGAAACTAGTAAGGAGAAGTCGTTCTTCCGGCCGATGCTCTTCTCCAAATTTTAAGGCCCATAAATATAAAATGTCAAGTAAGAGTATAGATCGAAATTCTTCTTCATGGCAGGAATGGTTAAAGGAAGTTAAAAATTTTTGTTCCATTAGAAATATGAATTTAGTTCCCAGGCCCAAGGAGGCAGAGGTAGCTCCAGTTTTTGTGAAAGTTAAGGATGATAATAGACCTTTCATCTCTGTTAAATTATTAGATCAGGAAATCACTGTCCTGTTTGATTCAGGATCTACGGTTAGTTTATTAGGTGGACTTGGAGTTAGTTATGTGAAAGGTTTAGGTTGGGAGGTGACCCCAAATAACTCTCACATGAAGCACATCACTACGGCAGACGGGTCTAAAAACAATATTGTTGGATTTGTTGATTTACCTATTTGTATAGGAGATGTATGCAGATTGGTTAGAGTTTTAGTAGTCCCTTCTGTGAAACAATCATTCATTTTTGGAAGCGATTTTGCTAAACAATTTGGTGTTGTCATAAATTTCAATGATAATTTTTGGAATGTACACAGCACTACTTGTGATACTTTTCTGAAAGCTGAAAGCTCAGTAGTAAATGGTGCACTTCAAAGTGAACTTGTCACATTAGATAGTCTGAGTCCGACAGAGAGACAGGCTGCGGAAAAAATTATTAATTCCTTTGTTAAAATTGATGGGGACAAACGATTAGGTTGCACCGATAAAATATCAATGTCTATTGATACAGGGAATGCTCGGCCGGTGCGGCAAAGACAGTATTCCATGTCACCATATATGCAAAAAATGTTGTTTGATGAACTGGATAAAATGTTGGAATTAGGAGTTGTTGAGGAATCTAAAAGTGCTTGGTGTTCTCCGGTATTACTCGTTAATAAATCTAACGGAGAAAAACGTTTGTGTTTTGATGGCAGGAAAGTAAATGAGTTGACGAAACACGACAGTTATCCGCTACCTCGCGTTGATAAGATATTGTCTAATCTACGTGATGCTAAATATATTTCTTCTGTAGATCTTTCTAAAGCTTTCTGGCAAATTCCATTAGATGAAACTTCTAGAGAGAAAACTGCATTCGCCATTCCCGGGCGAGGGCTATTTCATTTCAAAGTCGTTCCATTTGGATTACGTAATTCAGCTCAAACTTTATGTAGGCTTGTAGACACCATCTTTGGGCCTAAGTACGAGAATATCTATACGTACCTAGATGATATACTCATAACATCTTCTACATTTCATGAGCATTTGAGACTACTAGGCGTCATCCGCGATAAATTGGCCGAGGCAAATTTAACACTCAACTTGAAGAAATGTAAATTTTTTAAACCATCACTTAAATATTTGGGTTTTGTAGTAGATGGAAATGGAATTCGGACCGATCCGGAGAAGGTTTCCGCTATGGTGAATTACCCTAGGCCTAAAACTACCACCGAGGTGAAACGATTTATAGGACTTTGTTCGTGGTATAGACGATTCGTCAAAGATTTTTCAAGTTTAGTTTCTCCTATTAATGCTCTCATTGTTAGACGTAAAAAGGGACAATCGATATCCTGGTCTCAAGCTGCTGAAGAATCATTCATTAAAATTAAGGAAGCTTTGATTTCCGCACCTATTCTGTGTAGTCCAGATTTCTCGAAACCCTTTACTATTCAATGTGATGCTAGCCATATCGGCGTTGGCGGTGTTTTGACCCAAGAACTTGATGGACATGAAAAAGTCATAGCTTATGCTAGTCGCTCCCTCACTAAAACTGAGAGAAATTGGACCGTCACGCAAAGAGAATTGATGGCTGTAATATTTTGCATCGAAAAATTTAGATCTTATGTAGAGGGCACTCGTTTTACCATAATCACTGATCACTATTCACTTTTGTGGTTGAATAATATGAAAAATCCCACTGGAAAACTTGCCAGATGGGCAGTCAAACTTAGGCAATACAATTTTGATTTACAACATCGAAAAGGTTGCGCGAATGTTGTGCCAGACGCTTTGTCAAGGATTCCCCAAGATCCGCAAGAAGTTATACTTATCGATTTTGACCCGAATAATTCTGATTCTTGGTATGAGTCTTTGAAATCTAAAATCCTCGAGAGCCCAGATCAATATCCGTTTTGGAAAGTAGAGGATGGAAAAATTTATAAATATATTCCTTCTCATTTACCTATTACCTCAAATTATTCTGAATGGAAACTGGTAGTTCCAAAGCCTGAAAGGCGCAAATTAATATCGTCATTACATGATCCTCCAACTAGCGGACATTTCGGTTTTCACAAAACTTTAGGTCGTTTGCGTGAATTATATTATTGGCCAAAAATGATGATTATGATGATGATATTTTAAAGTACATAAATTCTTGTCGAGTTTGCGGCGCGCAGAAGTTACCGTTAACTACCCGGGTTGGTAAGATGGGAGCGGAAAAATCCGTAGATTTTCCATGGCAAGTAGTCGCAGCTGATCTTATGGGTCCGTTTCCACGTTCAAGCAAGGGTAACTCGTATCTACTAGTTATTGCTGATTGGTTTAGTAAATACACTGTTGTACAACCCCTGCGACAAGCCACAGCTCAAAGCATTGTTAAGTTTGTAGAGAATAATATATTTTTGGTTTTCGGAGTACCCCAATATTTTATGGTAGATAATGGCAGTCAGTTTGCAGGCTCTCTTTTTAAGAAATTATGTAGTAAATATGAAGTACAGAAAATTTGGTTCAATGCAAGGTACCATCCCCAAGTCAATTTTGTTGAAAGGATAAATAAAACCATTGGTACGGCTATTCGTTCTTTTGTAGACAAACATAAAGATTGGGATGCACAGTTACCGAAGATAGCTTATGCGATTAATAGTGCTCGTCACGAGGTTACGGGATACACCCCTAATTTTTTAAATTTTGCTAGGCATGTACCTTTATCTGGTAAATATTACGGCGAGATTCAGACTACCTCTGATTTAGAAGTTCGACCAGGCGATCGAAATTCTTATGCTTCTGGTTTGACTGCACTGGAGGAAATATTTGTAGAGGTTCGTCAAAATTTACATAAGTCTTATGAGAAAAACTCAAGGATTTATAATTTGAGAAGGCGCGATCTTGAATTCAATGTAAACGATAAGGTTTATCGGCGTAACAAAGCTCAGTCCAACGCAGTGGAAAATTTCTCAGCAAAACTTGCTCCTAGGTATTTACCGGAACCGCGCACTGTAGTTAGGAAAGTTTCAAAATTAATTTACGTTTTGAAGAATCCAGATGGTTCACCAGGCGGCACTTGGCATATAAAGGATTTGAAGCCTTATCTAGGTTCAAACTCTAATGTATCAGTTGGATGAAGAAATACATCCTTAATACGTTATTATATTATGCTTTTATTGTCGTTTTTTTGACAATTCCAATTTGCAGTTGTTAATTATGGTTATTCTATGCAGGGCTGAAACTTTGACTGCCCTGAATAATTAAGTATTGGTGATATAGATTTTCAATAGCGAATGTTTTCCTTTGTATTTAGTTCTACCTTGCACAAAATTTGACATTTACCGAATTTGGCCATTTTTACGAGTAGAGAAAATAACCCGATTTTGACATACCGATTTAGAGTTCTTTTCAAGACGTTTAGTACGCGCAGTTACCACTTGTGCAAGTGTAATGATTTTTGTATTCATAAAAGAGAGAAAAAAAAAAAAAGTTATGGTCGAAGTTTAGTCCTTATATAATTTTTTTTTTTTTTTTTTGGAGAGAGGTGGTGTAGTGTTCATTTGAACTTGTAAAATTATATTTTTAGAAAATAAGTATCAGATTCTATTTCTGGGAAACATGCTCTATATGAAAGGATGGGAAATGAAGATCTCTATAATACAACCTTCGACATATCGATTATATTGATTATTGTTTCTACTTATCAATATTAGTCCTGTTTATTCCGCCTCCGCGCAATGGATGGCGCTGTTTTAAACTCTTCAAAAAGGAGTGAATTTAAGAGAGAAGAGGTTCTGCCGAGGGGAGCGTGAGTGGCGGTCGAGGAGGCCGAAAGGGGGAGACGACCAGGAAGGGCTCGAAAGTGAAATGAGTTTCGATTAAAAAAAAAAAGGTGAAAGATGTGTGCTGATTAGTTTAAAGCATTTTTTTAACTACATTTCCGAGTGGGAAAAGGCTGTCGAACTCCAATCGTGTTTGTTCCACCGGGGTTGGACCATAACCTTCATTTCTTCCATTTCCCCCACGTGGTCCTGCAGTGCAGAATCCCAGATTTCGACCACCTAATCCTCCGATTATTGTCGAAGGGCGTCCATACATACTTGATAGTCTTGGAGTACTTCCACATACATCGATTTTGGCATCGCACGGGGCTATTCATCTTCATTACTACCTGGGGCTTCGCTTCAGCGACGAGAACGCCAGGATAAGTGTTTCCTTTTTCCTTTGTTTTTATAAACTATAAAAGTGTAAACTTTACAAAGACGAAATATGTTTCACATTGAGTACTATTTTAGCATGGCACATATATATTTTTTATAGCATTTAAACATTCCTCTTATTCATTATTATATATTTTTCATAGTATTTAAACATTTCTCTTATTCATAATTATATTTATATATTAATTAAGAGCAGCATTTCTTTCCTAAATCGGAATAATGAGATTATCATTAAACTTCCAGCATTCACGTGAGCTCACCGCAAATGCGCAGTTCTTTGAAATTTTGTAGTTGTTTAATTATAATATTTACCGGTTCAGTTTGCAGATGTACCTAGTACATATACATTTATATATATAGATTTTTGACATTGTCTTTGTTTCTTATTAGAAATTTATTATTACTGTTTAATTCATGTGTGTTGATAAGGTGCAATGCACCATGTTTATTTAGAATAATATTTTTTTATATAGTCTTAGAATTATCACTTTGGTTAAACATATTTTTGATTATTTTATTTTCGTATGGGTATTCTAATTTTGTTTGAGTAATATAATTTATTGATTAATTTTTGTTTATTGTCTTGGTTCTTGACTTACAAGACCTTTTTCAATTATTTTTTTTAAGTCAAGTGGCGCCCAAATTTTTTTTTGTTTTAATATATTAATGAACTCGCTATCATCAAACCCTCAGCGCTTGACCCCCCCTCCAGGTTCTACCGACTACAACACTAACGGCGCGGTGTATCTCTATTCGGCTGAGGAAGAAATAGAGGTCACAATTCTTTGGTAAACTTACTCTGGCGGTAACTCCAAACGTAACTATATACGGCGATCCACTAATTCCGTTTATTTTTTCCAATAAATATTTTTAATACCCACTTAGATTTACTTACCACTAAATATAAAAATCTAGGATCTTCTGTAAATTGATATATATATATGAGATCCTTGCACCATCGGCCATCCAAGAGGAAATAATTTCTTCAACGTCTGCTTGCCATTATGTTATACAAATTTGCATTTGCCTTGCAACACATCCCGACACGAAGACATGTATGTCATCTTTAGCTTACCCCATTCCATAAAACATATCATAAAATAAGTAGGTATTGTACCTATAATAAATATTTTTTTTTTCAATAAATATTTTAAATACCCACTTGGTTTTACTTACCACTAAATATAAAAAGCTAGGATCTTCTGTAAATTGATATATATGAGATCCTTGCACCATCTAAATAAGTCTTGTTTAGCGGCCATCCAAGAGTCAAGAATTTCTTCAACGTCTGCTTGCCATTATGTTATACAAATTTGCATTTGCCTTGCAACACATCCCGACACGAAAGCATGTATGTTATCCTTAGCTTACCCCATTCCATAAAACATATCATAAAATAAGTAGGTAGGTATTGTACCTATAATAAATATAAATACGACAAAATATTCTTACCACGTTCGGCTGTTTTATCAACTTAACTCATACTAGTTGTTTCTGTCATATCTCTCTCTTTAAGTTTAATGGTTCCTGCTACATTTTCTACAAATCTACCTAAAATCACTGAATTAGAATTAATATTAATTAACATAACCATAACCCAAAACTAAGATTTAAGTCAGTTGTTCTTCTTCTTCTTCGTTATGTGGCCTTAGCTGCTACGGCTATCCAGCCATGGTAACTGGCCATGTTAAAGAGCCAAGTAAGGCCACACTAAAGTGAGTCTGGGTCAAGCCCAACCTTACCTGGGGGGAAAGGTAAATAAGCACATGCACGGCATTTTATAGCTTTAGGTAGGTTACAGGCGGAAAGGAAGGAGATGATTATTTTGATATTATGTGTGGAAAGTAGGTTAAATAGTAAGTCATTCATATGAAGGGGTCTTATTCTCTTTTATGGTAATTGGAGAGAGTTAAGGAGATTTTCTATGTTTCTTTGATTGTTTGCACAGCTAAAAAATAGGTGGAAAAGGTCTTGTCTTACCCCACACTGGCATAAGTCATTTTGTTTTATCCCAATTTTATAAAGATGAGCCGCGGTGAGGCAATGGTTACTTCTCATTCTGTTTAGTGTAGTAATTGATTCTCGAGGAAGCACTTTAAATTCTTCGAACCAAGGTTTTTTAATGGTAGAGGGACCGAGGAATAATATACGGTTCCCTTACTTTGTCCTATCTCAGAATATTCTCTGATCCAACTATTCCATAAATTCTCCTTCAATATATGTTGAAATTCACGGTAGTCTGCTTGTGGAGTCTCAATAAGTGGTAAGGTTCGTCCTATATTGGCGAGTTTGTCTGCTCTAACATTTCCAGGGATGTTACAATGGCCAGGTACCCATGCTAACTCAATTTGTTTACCGCCGTGGACGGCTCGTATAATGGCTTGTTTGGTACGAAGCGATATGTAGTCATTATGAGCGGAGATATTAGTTCTAGTTATTTTAGCTAGAGCGCTTTTGAAGTCGCTGAATATAACAGCTTTTTGAATATCTGTACCCAGGATAAAATTAACAGCTACGTTAATAGCATAAATCTCAGCTGCACAAATGGAAAAATAAGAGAGAAGACGATAGCTGTTCTCCACTAGATTAGCCGCATAGATCCCTATTCCAACCTGTCCTTCCTGATCTTTTAATCCGTCAGTAAAGAAATATGTGTGATCCGGGTAGTGTTCTAGGGTTTCCCTGAAAAAATCTTCTTTGTTGTTGAGATTTGTCTTGTTCAGGTTTAATTGAGTGAAGGAGAGGGGAAAAACTTGGGCATTAAGGCTGACCACATGGCAGGGAAAATTAGATAACAATAGAATACTATTAAGAGAACGATAAAGGTCACTATACGCTTTAATAATCGGCGGTAAATTATTGGAAGGCCAGAACTGTGGCTCCCTTAAGTATGTATCGTGAAGCTCGATGAGAAGGTGCGTGATGGGGTTTCGATAAGAGAGGAGTTTAGAAGCACATTTAATGGCTAACCATGCTCTTCTGAGAGAGAGGGGGTTTCCCCACTCTCTGATAAAAGAACATTAATGGCAGTGGATCTTATCAGTCCTAACGCGGTTCTAAGGGCCTGATATTGTACGTTTTCCAATTGGTAGAGAGACTGGAGCAACGCCCAAACAAAAAACTCGTATTATCAAGATGGGGTCTTACTAGAGCCTTGTATAATAGGAGTAGGGTGGTTGGGGCTGCCCCCCACCATGTTTTGCAGAGTGAACGCATCAAGTTTATACTTTTCTGGGCTTTTGTACAAATCATATCGATATGTGGTTTCCAGGAAAGTTGGTTGTCGAGAATTGTCTCTAAATATTTGGCTTTCTTACTCCATGGAATCTGAGTATGATTTATCACAATATGTCTATTGAAATGCGACCGCGATACATTTATTCTGGCTTAAGTTGAGACCGTTTTCTTCTAAGAAAGTGGTTAGATTGTCTATGGATACATTGATTTTATGAATAATATTATTGATCTCCGTACCCCTGATAATTAAAGCAAAATCATCTGCATATCCCAAAAGCGTGATGCTATCTTCCACTAAATTTTTTAAAGGGTCGACATATAGATTAAAGAGAAGAGGACTGGGGGGAGAACCCTGAGGAAGTCCCACATTAGCAGTTTTAGGGCCAGCAAGTCTACCTGAAACGGGCTCTGAGACAAGGACTTGTCTGTCTTGAAGAAGAGAGAGGGTAAGTTCTGCTATGTCCTGGGGAACATTGTATTCTGCCAATCTTTTATGTAAGTTTGGAACGAGAACATTATCATAGGCTGATGAGATATCCAATAAGACTAGAATGGAAGATTCGTTCAGTGCCCACCCAGCAGCAATTTTAGGTTGGTCTGTATTCCGCGACCTCTCCGGAATCCCTGTTGAAGAGGGTTAAGGAGTTGATGTTTCTCTAAGTGCCATTCTACAAGGTTTTTAATTAGGGACTCTAAGATTTTTCCTGGACAAGAAGTCAAGGTGATTGGACGCCAGCCAGTGAGACTAGATCGATCTTTGTTAGGTTTGGGAATCGGATATACCAGTTGAGTTTTCCATTCTACTGGAATTGGTACTTTTTTATTCAATAAGTCATTAAAAAATTCTAATAAGGCTCTTAACCCTCTGTCTGGAAGGTTTTGGAGCATGCTGTTTGTGTTTAGGTCTTGACCAGGGGCGGAATCTTTTTTTGATTGAAGAACTGCCATAAGTTCATTAAATGAAAAGGGAGGGCTGGGGGTTGATTCGAAACTATTAGGTAGAAATTGATAGTTAATTACTGGTTGGGTGAGGCTTTGAAGTAAATCGTCTGCTATCTGGAAGTTAAAAGGGGGAGCACGTCGATTCAGTTTTCCACTTTTATAGATGACCAAACCTTGGCAATAGGAGTGTTTGGTGATAGATTAGAGCAGAAAAGTTGAAAACACTCTTTTTCAACTCTTCTCAAGACTCTCCTAGTCTGGGCTCTTACACGTTTGACCTCGATGAAATTATCTAGGGACGGACTTGACTTGAAAATTCTAAATGCTTCTTTCCGTCTAGCTATAGCAAGAGAGCATTCGTTGTTCCACCAAGCATGTCGTGGTTTTTGAACTTTTCTGAGGTATCGCTTCATTAGCAGCCGCTGATATGCAAGTGTATAACGTATTATATGATATTCTCTCCCTGGGAAGTAAAGTGTCCATAGAGTTAGAGAAGCGATTCCAATTTGCCTTCCGGATATTGAACTGTGTTCTATAATTTTTGGATGGATATGAGTAAGACTGAGGAGTTGATTGAAAAGAACAGACAATCGGAAGTGGTCGCTATACCCGGGATCATTTTTGATGTCCCAACTGAGATTTAATGAAAGTTGTGGGGAACATATGGTTATATCCGCTACACTATTGTTTGAGTCCGGTGGCCTAAATCGTGTGCCTCTTCCGTCATTCAGGACAGTCCATCCCTGTGTATCAATTAAGTTATATAGAATTCTTCCATTACGATTAGTAATATCCAAACCCCATGACCTATGTTGACAATTTAAATCACCTACAAATTGAATTAATTATATCTGCAAGTTTATTAGGAGAAAGAGGGCTGTCTGGGGGTAATAGTCCGGTCAATTTAGACATTCGAAGTTACCTAAATTCCCACCAAGCTGAAAATCGGTAAGATTGTTTAGAATATCATTAAAAACAAAATTTGAAAGTTCCCCATCTTTCCCCTGTAAGGAAAAAATTTATTCAAGGTCAAAGGTAAAAAAAATGAGTTTTTCGCGATTTTCAGCAAAACGGTAAGTTTTATCATAAAAATATTTCAAACAAAAATTGTAGATCATAAAATTATCTACAAAAAATTAAGTTGTAAAAATTGTGATCGTCATAATATGCACACGTTTCCTCGCCACCTATGAGGTAGTGTACTTAGCGCGTTTTTTTTTTGTGGTTTCCCCAGTAGGCCTATTCCACGGGTCAGTTTTGATCCTGTTTAATTTGAAACTATTGAAAAATAATGGATATTAGCAGAGATTGAAAAGATAAAAGCAATTTAAGTTAAAAAAAAGTAGTGAAATTTAATCGTCCGAGTCGTAACTTTCAAAATCTTCTTCTTGTTCTTCTTCTTGATCTTCTTGTTCTTGTTCGTCTTGTTCTTGTTCTTCTTGTTCTTCTTCATCTTCATCCTGAGTGCATGTAAACTGCGTTAATAGCGATGTGTCGCATGTTGCCTCGTTGGAATCAAACGGATCCTCTACTGTTGGTGATTCAATATTAGAGCACAACCGGCCTTGACAATGTGTACATGCCGGAGAACAGAACAGTCCGACTTTTTTGCAACCACATTTAGCACTGCATCCCTTTTTGCAGTTGCACAAAATCGAGTTCAGCAGTTTTTCCGGCGCAGGTGGAAGTAAAGTGTGCACTGGTTCTAATAAATTGTTGACCAACTTCCAACCCCAGTCTGTAGGGTCTAGCTGACAACCAAGCCACACTTGAACTTGGTAATATACCCTAAAAAGATGTTGATGAGCAGCAACTGAGGTTGGAGGAAGACAAGCTAATTGTACTTGTTTTTTACTTTTGGTATTTTTAACGAAACATGCATATCTATACTTATCTAAGCAGGTAGTCTTTCTAGGAGCTCCGTGCATAGAAAGAAGAAAGCGAACGCCGTTAGTAATAATTTCTTGTCGAGTAGAACTACTATTTTTAAAAACTTCAGCACATTCAATTAAATTTTGTTTCTCAAATAGTTTGAAGACTGTTATTTTACCCCTCCTGTAAAATGCAGATGTCGTATCACAGCCAGTTATTGCGTGTAAAAATAGTACATGATTTTGACACTTTGCAAAAGTAGATAAACTTTTTGATGAATACATTTCTGACTGATGTTGAGCTTTTCCTGGTTTTAAGAAGAAAATAGTTTTTTCAGTTGGAGTTCGAGCAGTCAGTAATACGAGTAAGTCTATATCTTCACCAACAACAATAGTTGTATTTGTCAAATTGAATTGCTCAATTGCTGTTTCAATTATCAATACATCAGCATCATTATTAGCTTGTCTTACCAATATATTTTCCGTAGTAAATCTTTCTTTCAACATTGAAATGAACCGAGACTTGTTTTGAGTATTAGAAAGAAGTTTTTGTTGGCTGGTTGGAACTGTCATATTTTCATCAAATAAAATATCAATTGATGAAGATGTTGCTAAAGTTCGACGACGCTGTTCTGCAGCTTTAGTATTTCTCGTGCAATCATTATAGCCATCAAATACGACTGTAACTCGGGAACCAAAATGTCGACGTACATACTGTACGTATTTATCTAATATAACGTTGAATGTTTCTTCCCTATCCCATACAACGCGATGTAGTGAGTATCCTCCGTCAATGATGTATGTCGCATTTGCGTTGTTAATATCAAAGTCTACCTTTTCGAAACAATCGTAAATTGCAGACTTCTGTGTTTTACGCATCCCGATGTCATCAAATAACGATAGAGGGTAGGGAGATAGTTCATATTCAAAATAGTTTTCTATTTCATTTTGAAATGCTGCAGTAATACTCATGCGTTCGAACAACAATACAGGGTCAACAGGTACTTTTTCTTCATGAAATTTTATGGTACTAGTCATAGCTAAAAGAGGAACAACTTTGTCAGAGTGTTTTACTTTAATATTATTGAATGTGAGTCCTGTCATTTTTGCCATAGAAGCAAGCCCAACTTCACGAGCTCTATAACAATTGATTTTATCATCACCAACGACGCCACTCGCAATAGAAACAATTTTGCTAACGTTTGGAAAAGTATCATGCATTGAGAACCACTCTAAAAGTTTTCGTACATCTTTAGCATCTTTTTTCATTCGCGAATCACTTGCATCAACATGCTGCTCGGTCGTATCCATCCTAACGTTAGCGAGATCTTCTAATTTTTCACAAACGGTATTCATAGCATGCATACTATAAACCCATTTACTTATGACACTCTCTTTTGTACTTCTCCCTCGAGCAATACCTCCATCTGTCTTCATGGCTTTCATCAGAGACTGCTCGATTACCATGTCCGTTGAAGTTCCACAACTTAATTTGTCAGAACGCCTAACTGACTAACTGTGAAAAATCCGTCTGAAAATCTTTCGTAAACTTCAGGATCTATCGAATTTTGTAACTGTTGCATATTGTGCAAGTAAAGGTGTGCAGACTTAGCATAAGGAAAATGTCCAGATGCGTGAAAATAAGGAAGCATTTCTTTGACGCAGTTTAAGTGAGCTTTCCAATCCCCCATACGCTCAGCTCTTAGGAACTCTTTAGCAATAGAAGCCATATGAAAATACTGAATCCAAAGTTTTGCAGTTGGTCCTCGTTCCTCATATTCTTTTAATTTTTGATTCAATTTATTAAGTAAAGCTCCAGATACTTCATCATCATTTTCAATATCATTGTAAGAAAGAGTGTTATCTAATATGTGCTCGATATTTATGATTAGATCTGCATCCATAATGTCATCAATTTCAACTTCTTTTAATATTATAATTGCTAAAGTAAGCTGAAGTAGTGTATGAGCTCGAATAGCTCTTGCGTAAGCATGACCATCGAGCATTTTTTCTAATGATTTGACCGCCTAGATTTCTGCGAGCACTTCTTAAAGACTCATTTTTCCATTTCCCATAAAATCATAATGCATCAGCTTTTTTGAGGAAAGATACCGTTTCAGTTCCATAAACAAAATGTGTAACATTTATTTTACTGTAACCTGTCACCAGACAATTGTGTTTCACCACGATTTGTTCACTTATATGAAAATAAATAAGAGAAAAAGTTACAAACTCTTAACACTTCTGCCCTGTGGACCCCCTAGCTTTTGACAGTGGAGAAGGGATAGGTTCGCAAAATTATGAAGTTGCAGAAAAATTCCACGTGGTGAATACCACAGGGTCAGATGAACTAACTCTTGTAATGATCTTACGAGCTTAATCACCAAACACTACAAACTTGATACATATATTTAATAGAATGGCTTATTTATATAATAGTCACCTGTAAAATGAAAAAAAAAGAAAGATATATTCTAAAATTACCCCACAATAAGAGTGAATAAATAAATAAATCCAAAAGGTACATAAAAGAAAACAACAAAATCAAATCAAAAATAAGTAAAGAATCCAAAATTAATTGATACAAAATTTCAAATGCAATGGTGCTTTTGTTTCCTTAATTTTGGTTACAGTGAGATGTGAGATGTTCACGTGACGCCTGCGCTCTATATCTACTTAAGTTGATGTCACTAACCTAATAATATGTCAAAACATTGCCAGAATGATTAGTCAAATAGTTACAAACTACAAATACTTGACTTATGATAAGGATGATAAGAGTAGTTACAAAGAGAATTCAAGCAATTATAACAACGTTCGCGAATACTGTTGCGTCTTTCACAAGGTATAGATGGTCTAGGTTCTCACGAGAAAATTGGATTCTTTCACTGTGGAAGCTCCGTTTGTGGTCCCCACAGTGCGGAGTGTCTTAGTTTTGAAGAGCGATTGGAAAACACGGAGCACGAGTTCTGGAGACTGATGGTCTTCAGTTACCAGAATGAATAGGCCCAGTTTTGTCTTACGGAGAGAGGTATAGTTGTACTAAATACCTTATTTTGTTGCGGTCTGTCAATCCAACAAAGTAATTTTTAGGAGGCAACCTGTGGATGGAATCTCCAACTCCGGATAATCCTGTTGGTTGTGGAAAATATGGAATGAAACCGGATTATTTTCAAGAAGTGGGTGTGAATTGTGAGGAGGAAGTCCTGGATCCCTTTTCATAGCCTGGATATCTTAGGATGGACTTCTCCGAAGATGGTTACCATGAGGTTCGGGTTCCCAAGATGGCAGTGCCCTTCCAAACCAGTAGAATCACTGAAATTGATGATTTCTTCAGGCCCACCTGGCCAGAATCTACAGATCCTTATCAGAAATCAACAATACAAAAGGTGAGATTTTATTTAATCCCCTCGCTTTGGGTAGCACTAACTGTACTTGATAAAAACTCACGTGCACTGACACTTTATTAAGGTGTTACAGTCTATCTATTTTAGAGACCCACGGACAACTGTCGAAGTTGAGGAATTAGAGGACAAGAGAAAATAGAGGATACCCCCACTCTCAAAGACGTCATTTCCTAATCCCGGAGATAATCTTGGAAAAGATATAATGCCATGAAGCATACATATTAAGGGTTGAGAAGGAAATGCTTTTGGTAAATGTTTCTCTTGAAATTGGACCTATAAACAATTTTATTAATGATTTTATTTGATCAGGGATAATGGTGTTCAAAATGAGCATGCTGAAATATTGATTCTGGATCACAGAACCGGCAACACTGTTTTCTAGATCGCGAGGATCGTGGTAGGTGAAATGAACCGTAAATATAACCTTAGTATTTTGTATTCATAACAGATTATGGAAAATATACGATACAAAATTCATAACTATTTGTTTCTTTTTGGACCGTGACAAACCTACTACACCGTCATTTTGATAGATCTGTATCGGCACATGAGCTTTTGCTTTGAAATCTTTTGCTGAAAGAGCTTCTTTTATTCGTGGCATAGGCTCTTCTTATTGAATTTTTAGGAGTAACAATTTGAATAATACCCATTATGTGGAGTGTGTTATTGCCGTCGAGCGTATTCACATTAATATCAGCATTGTCGGCAACGTATTGAATGAGTGTGCCACTTTCTGGTGATAGGACATGAGGAGGACGATGAAAAACTGCTGCTGCCTCATACATTATTGTTTCATTATAGGATGCACATAAACCAAATGACGAAAAGATTCTTCGATGAAAAAAAACTGCGAGGCCTAGTTGTAGTTTAGACTTAAAAGGCCTTGATCGAACAGCAGTCATGATACTATGTCAAATATTTGTGCATACTAATTTTAAATGATCTAAATTTGATCGTTTATTCTCTAAAATCACTCGTTCTACAAAATATGTCAACGATTCTGGGATTTCATTATTTAGGGGAGATCGGGTACAATTGTATCAATTTTCAATCGAGATTTTTTTATAAGTGTATTATTGCCAATATTTGCACGAGAAAAATGCCTAGCGGTAAGATGCAATGTTGGCAACAAGATTTTACCATGCAACAGCAATGAAGTTTTGTACAAATAGAGATAAAAAAATCCAAAAGGATACTGAATCATTGTTACAACCGTACCCGTCACAGGTACAATTGTAACGGGCAAGGGGGACGTTTGTAACAGTACCTGAAATAATTTAAACAAATCTGGTATGTGAATGAAACCAATAAATAATCTTTTATTTTCACATAACGCATAAAAATAATATAAACTTCTAGAAATAATTAACATTTTGATAAAATAACGAGCAATAGTCACCACTGACCTATTCTGAGTCCTCGCATTTTATACAAAAGAAATACAAGTCCCCCAAATTATGGACACATGTTTCATGAGCCCACCGTTTGCAACCGTGGCACTGAATCTAGTCTGTGTTGATGGTCTTGGAATATTTTTCCAAACAATATATGCAGATTGTGTTTGCATCCTCGTCATCATCATCTGAGTAATTTTGTTTGGTCTTTCTTGTCCTTTTAACCTTTGAAACGTTCGAAGATATTTTTTTCTTGACACTTTCAGCTCTTCTTTTTCTGCCGTTTTGCTGTTCTTCTAACAAATCTTTTTCCGGTGTGTCTGTTAACGCAGCGCTGTGTTTTTTCTCCTTCTTACCACTTTTTTCTGAGTCTGTGCACACTTTGGGAATGTCCGAATGAATTTCAACAATTCTAAGCTTCTATCATGGACACTGATTTTAGCAGCAGGATCGGACATTCCTGCAGCGGCATAATTGGCTACAGTCCCTGCATTAACAATATATAAAATTACGTGCTGCTCGTTAATAGGCTCTTCTCCAGGTTCTTCCTTAGGACGTTCTTTCTCAGCAGGTTCTTCCCTAGGAGGTTCATCCTCAGGTTGTTCACCAAGAGGTTCTGCTGCAGGCTCTGTAAACGGTCTGTCCGTCACAGTAGATGGCGCAAATTCATCATCGCTAAAAATATGCCTATTGAATGGCCAGATCCCGCTTACTCTAAATCCCGAAATTATGTTCACTGGAGTTGTTGCTCTTGGAAAAGCCTCGGCAACAATTCCAGGTACATCATAGATAGTCATCGTTTGTCCGGGATGATTTCTCATCCAGCTATCCATACAACTATTGACGTAATTTTTCAAAAGGTCCATATACACTTCGGTCCAGAGGTTGCAAGGGAATCGTGGTTATCTAATAATAACAGCACTTTGTTTTCTGGGGTAGGCTTTTCGCACCTGACAAAATGTTTAATAAAATTAAAGAAAATATCCTCATTTATCCATCCTGAACCATTTGCATCTCCAATACACCCCGGTGGCCCGTCCAAAATAAAATGAGGTTGAAATTTCTTCCGTAGAAATGCAAACAGGGGTGGTATAGAATTTCCTATTGCATTAATAGCCGTGCATAGAGTTACAAGTGTGCCTCGTTCTGCTGAAGTTATAGCACCGACCTGTTTGGTACCCTTAACAGCAACAACTTTTTTGGGTTTCTGAACGGTTGTAACCCCAGTTTCATCGACGTTGTATATTTCCGAAGCTCCAAATTTGTATCTGTCCAATATATTTGAAAGATTGTCGTAGAAATTATTGACATTAACTTTATTGAAATTCACGGCACGGGCATGGCTAGTTGGTTCTGGAATTCTGATAGATAGTGTGGGATTTCTATACATAAAGTTGGTGAACCAGTCTTTTCGAGCTTGTCCATCTGTTTTCCAAGTATCGGGTATTTTAATATCTTGTTCCGTACAAAACTAGCAAGCCTGAAATTTTCAAAACAGATAGGTACTTAGGTAGTAGGTACACCAAAGGATGATAAGTAGGAAATTATTACCAATTTACGAATTTCTTTTGGTGTCAAACCAAAATAAAGCATGGAAGAATACCGTATATACTCCAGGAAAGAACTTTCTTGATCTTTGGAAAGCAATCTGGTATGTGGGTTGTATCCAACGGTCGGTGTTTCTCCGGATTGATTTTTTTTTATATAGCGACTTAAAGTTACGTGACAAATTTTGAGATCCCTTGCCACCTCTCTTTCAGATTGTTTCTCTTCGAAAACTAACTGAGCAGCCCTTTTTATAACCTCCTCTGAAGGTCCTCTGTTGGTGTTTCTGATCCTGCGGTGTGGTATATTGAAATACCTTCCTAGATAAAATAATACTTAGGTACAACTCTGAATGCCACCTAGGGTACAATTGTAACATGTTACAATCGTCCCCGTTTGATTTGTTACATTTGCACCCACTTCTCTACTTTTCATATTTGATTTTTTCTACAAAATACGATATGGTTTAACCTCAAAATGTAAACGGTAGATGAGAGACCAATATTCACGCTATACATAGCCGAACAAAAGATCGTCTATAATAACTGTGTGTGAATGCAAACCGAAAACAAATCAAAAATAATAATTTTACTTATAGACCTGGAATGCACAAACACTACCATAGACACAAACCGACTCACATCACATTGGCCAACTTTTCACAGGTTGTGCGAGCCAACTTCACGCAGATGTACCTGTGGTGCCAGCTTTCTACGAAGACATCTGAACTATATATATGTCATGTTACAATCGTACCGCGTTACAATTGTACCCGATCTCCCCTAAACCTTCAAACATGCGACCTGGTGGAGGGTAGTTGGAATTATCAAACACTGCGGTTTGAATATCTCCGCGAATGATATCTGCAGCTGCTTCTAGGACTCTGAATCGTTCTTCTTTTTTATTCATTTTTTTTCGTACCAGGCTTGATTCAAAATATCATGATGATTATCTACTAAGCATATGAATGTTGATGCTCCTGATTTCTCAGTGATAATAAGTTTATCACCATACTTCAGTTTTAGTCGTAGCTTAATCGTTCTGTTATTTAAAGTCATAGTTTTGCAAATATTGACAGTCATCGCTATTTTGCATGTAAGTAAATATTTCCTCCATTGCTCGATTCGTAGCTTCGTCTTTAGGATGACCGATTTTAAGTCCAGTGGAAGGTTTCATGAAAGAAGCATAGCAATCGTGATGATATTTAGCTTCTGCAACTAAATCATTTTCAAATTCGAGTCGAGCAAGAACAGCTTTTGCTGTAGTATCGTTACGAGCCTGAGCTATTTCCAGAATTGAATCTTTAAATTGAAGTGTACTTACTTGACTGATTCGACGGCGAATATCTGAGGGTTTTTTTCTCATTCTCTTCATTCAATTCCTGGCCACAAAATAGACATTGTTTTTTAGAACAAAATGCTGATTCACTCGAACGTAATCTAGTACGAGGAGGACTTTCTGTGGATGTACTGGCTTCTTGTTCTTCACGTTGTCTTTTATTAGCTGCAGCAATAGAAGACTTTCGAGTATAATTTTTACGACAACTTTCATGTATTGTCACAGATTTTTGATTTTTTAGATACTCCGAAAATTCATCTGCTCTTTCGATACTTGCATTAATTAATGTCTTCATAACACGTTCAACAGTAACAATTTCACTTTCAGTTAAAAGTTGAGCGCAAATAAAACAATAATCTGACATTTTTATTATAAAACTCAAAACAGCACGATATAGGCTAGGATAAACACGTGTTTTCACTACTAACTGGCGTTCAAGACTAACAGTATTTCATTTATTATAGCAGGTATAAGACCCTAGCCTCGCACACAATTGAACAGGGGACAGATTTTTTCTCAAGGTTTCAATGGCGTATAAATTAAGGGACTGGGCTTCATTTTACCTGATATTCTTATAGTTATTTATTTATTTTATTTATTTATTTATTTTCCAATTACCTTTTACATACAATAAAAGACCTACAGGAGGCATAAATGCCCGTACATAGGATGGTCCAGAAAAAAAAAATAATCAAAGAAATAAAATTAAATTAATTATCTTATAACAAATTCCCCTTAAAGTAATAATGTTTAATAATATATATCATATCATCATATCATATATACCAACTAAAATTATAAAATAGAGAAAAAAAAGGAACAAAAAATAATTCTATGATTTTCCAGTTTTAACTAATCAATGATAATATCTTTAATTTTCTCTTTTATCTTTTTTTTGAGCACATTTCTATTTACACTTAAAGTTTTCAAGTCATTTGGTAGATCATTAAAATACCTTTTAGCATAATATTCGAAACTTCTTTGCCCAATGGTTAAAGAATGTAGTGGTAATGCAAGACTTCTAAATCTGGTGTTAACTGGTTTATTTATAAATTCACTTTTTAAATCATTATATTGATGAATAATAGCTTTAACAACATAAACTTGCCTAATATTTAAAGGTTTATCCGGATCATCTTCAGTTATACCAATAATTTTGAAAATACGTTTCTGCAGTCTATCCAATGGATCAAAACATGCATCATAAAGGCCACCCCATCCTATAACAGCATATGAAGCCACACTATGAATCAATCCGTAATATATTTGTAAAAATTGACTTTTGTTTAGCAGATGCCTAAGCCTAAAAAAGAGGTAAACTAAATATTTGCTTTTTTTTACTATGTTGGCTACATGAATGTCCCATTTCATATTACAGTCATACGTTATTCCTAGATATTTAGTGCAAGTAATAACTTTTTAATTTTTGACCATTTATATAAATTCCAAGGTCTTTAAGGAACGAGTCACTATAATTACCAAACATAATGAAAGCAGACTTGTTTGTGTTAAGCACCAAGTTATTATTATAAAGCCAAGAATAAATGAAATCTAATGTTGTTGTCATTTCTTTAGCAAGTTCAGGCCATGTAAAATTTTTCATTGCAACTGCATTGTCATCCGCATATGCAACTAATTCGTTTCGTAAGACAAGCAAATCATTAATATAAAGTATAAACAGCAAGGGCCCCAGAATAGAGCCTTGCGGCACACCAATATTGGTTTTTATAGGCCGACTTTTGATTCTGGTACAGGTCATAAGTGTTCACTCTTAAATTAATCTTTGGCACATGAAACTTCACAAAGTTGATTAAATTGCATGACATATTTTTTATTAATAACAATATTGTATAGGAACCAAACGCACTGCATTTTTCTCCTTTGATGTAAAGACTCCATATTTAACATGTGAAGCAAGTTTTTGGTGGGAATCCGGTACGGATAAATTTGATACTTCTTACAGTATAAATGTCTCAGACTTCTTTTTTGTACTCTTTCAATAACTTCTGTATCAGGAGCCCATATTATTGATGCATATTCGAGGTTTGGCCTGACCAGCGCATTATCTAACCCAATTCTCGTATCGCTAAAAAGTTTTGAATTTCTGATAACAAATCCTAAAATTTTGTATGCTTTGTTAACAATATTCACGTAATGTTCGTTAAATTTTAAGTTATCCTGTAGGTGCACACCCAGATCCTTACATTTGGTTTTCTAATTAAAGTTAGATTTTTTATTGTATATTTATTCTTAATAAAGTTGATTTTGCGAGTGAAAGTCATATCACTACATTTTTCTAAATTCAAGGTCATGTTGTGTTTATTTAACCATTTTACAACTGAATTAAAGTCCTCCTGCAATTTTTCACAATCATTAAGTGTTCGTATAGTTTTAAAAAGCTTAAAGTCATCTGCAAACATAAGACAAGAGGAGTGTCTTAGACACTCTGGTAAGGAATTTACGTAAATTAAAAAAAATAGAGGCCTTAAATTGCTTCCTTGAGGGACATCCGAGGTAGCCTGAATTTCTTCTGAGAAAAACGCACCAACTTTTACTTTTTTAAATATTGAGTCTAGATATGATTCTATAAGAGCCCAAGCATCAAATGAGAAGCCAAACTCCTTTAATAACTTATTATTAATTGCCTCACTAGCGAAATGGGATAAAATACACAGATTACTAGTTGTAGATAAACCGGGTAAGAACCCTTGTTGTTCTAGCGCAAATTTATTTTCAAAGCATAATATCTTGTTACAAAATGGTTTCGAAGATTTTTGCCAAGGAGTTCAGTATACTAATAGGTCGATAATTTTGTATGTTGTTAATATCTCCTGCTTTATATACTGGAGTTAAAATAGACTCTAAGTCTATCAGGAAAAGTTCTAGTTTTTTGCGAATTCCAAAAGCACATCATTATTCACACTTTCCGGTAATACATTTTTAATTAATGTCTATTAGTTCTGATTTTTTAATTTTTTTAACTCTGAAATCAAGATCGATACATCTACGTCGGTCATTTTGATTTCAACTGAATTTTGCCGGTGTATATCTGGAAGTCACACATACAGCCTGATAAATATGCTCTAACCCATAGCATTGGTGGCATTGGTGATTAGGCAAATATATAACATTGATAAAAATGCACTGCGGGCAAAAAAATAAATTCTCAAGGTCACAACCTAATAGGGGCATAATTCCAATCCAAATTAAGTTTTTTTTACTTTAGTTGCGCCAATATCTCGTTGTTTAGTTACCTACCAATACTGATTGATATTACAAAAATAAGAAAGTTACCTACGGGATTTGATCTTTACTCAGTGAGAGGCGCATTTTATTTTAGGGGAGATATGTACCTTAAAACCAGGTAAGATATTTGTTCCATAATTTTGTGCCAATAAATAAAAGGTTATGCGTACACTTGTAGAATATAAAGGAAATCCTTCAGCTCGCATTCATAATTTGCCGAGTAAAACCTTATACTTATAGAGTATGAGCATATCCTTCACAAAAAGTGTTTGGTAATAAAAAGGATATCTACCTTCAAATCAGTTTAAAAAGCTCTGGCATGCAAGAGTCCAGATCGTTTTCATGCCAATATTTAAGCATGGCATAGGGAGTACCGCACTCAAAATTTTCAAATCAGAAAATGAAGTTTTGCTCCAGAACGCGAACAATACACCTGGCCACCCAAAATTATTTATTTCAAGGCTTTCTGTCAGCCAATCGAATTTTTATACCAATCGTTAGTAAAACCACAACTTGGCTTTCCCGCATTAGGGGTACCAAGATTTGCTCATATCTGGCATAGGACATTTAATTTCTTTGATAATAATCAATTTTCCATCGTAGTTTAACTGAGAAAATGAGTATGTGATGACCTTGGTACGACCTTCGGCAGAGCCAGTGGTGAAATATCGGAAAATCCTGGTAAGCTGGAAATATCCTATTTAAAAATAATCCTGCAACAACCTGCCATCTACTAGTGTACGGAGAACTGATGAAAATCCTACAGGTCAACAAAAACAGTTCACCAATTTTTCGAAACTAGGTTCAAAACAATATCCCAAAATCCACGAAGAAACTGCGAAGCGTTTACAGATATCTAATGCCAAGCAGTAGTACTGAAATCGCTGGATGTTTGGTCAGTGCTTGTGCTGCTGGAAACGGCAAATTTTCAGACGCTGATAAACAACTGTCTTCGGTAGCTACGACAACAGGTGCAGAGCCGTCTACAAATAACTCTCGTAATAGAAGAAGAATTATTAAACCCATAGTTGGCCTATTAGGTAGTAAAAATAATGTAAATGTGAATCTTCTTCCCAAACTCGCATTTCTGCATGTATCCAAACTTCATCCTGACATAACGATGGAAGAACTCAAATCACTGTTGTCTGATATTTTCCCGGAAGTCACTGTAGAAAAGTTGAATTCAATGTATCCTCAGTACTACTCATCATTTAAAGTCACAATTGATCATACAAATTTAAAAAAAGTCATGAATCCTAGCGTTTGGCTAAGGGGAGCACATGTGTGTAGATTTTTTCACCGTCAAAAATCTCCTCAAAACGGCTTATAGAAAACAATATCACTAATGGCCAATTTTTCAGTGACAATAATATGAAAATTTATTATTAACTGTGTTTCATATTAATATTCAATGTCTGTCAAACAAGGTTGATCAACTTAATTTGTTTTTAGAAACGCATAGCTATGACATTTGTTTATCTGAACATTGGTTGACCGAAAATTCTCTCAAGTCTATAAATTTGTTGGATTATTGTCTAGCATCTTATTTCTGTAGAGAATCTAGGCAACATGGGAGTGTCTCTATTTTTATTAAATCGAGGTTCACTTACAAGAATTTCGAATGTGCTGATTTCAATAGTGAGATCAACTCTGAATTATGTTGTATTGAGATAATAAGTTTGAAGACAATTATCATCACCTGTTATAGGTCCGGTATAGGAGATTATGACCTGTTTCTTACAAACTTTTAAAACCTCTTGGTAAAATGCACCAAGAGTTGTATGAAAATAATTATTTGTGGAGACATTAATATTCATTATAAATCAAAATCACCTGAACTCTCGCAATTCATATGCTTGATTAATTCTTTTAATTTGGATATAACCATTCATGACTATACAAGAGTCACCGTGAATACCGCATCATGTATCGACAATATTCTGTCTAATATGGAAGACGGCTCATTTCAAACTGGAGTGGTAGAAACATGCCTTTCGGATCACTATGGCCAATTCTTCACTTTCGACTATGCACAATCTTCTCCTCCTGTGGAAGTTTGAAGGAAGCAAATTAATCTTAAAAATATAGAAAACAAATCTTCATTATCACTAATTAACTGGAATACAGTATGTAATGTTTCTGTGGAAACGAATGTTATTGCTGATGCATTCCTAAAAACCCTGACAAATTATGCTGATAAATATTTTCCATTGAAAAGAATTTGTGAGCATTGTAAGCCACCAGTTTTGTGGTTCAATAAATCCCTGCGGGAAATGAGAAATACACTATCTTGCATTAAAACTATTAGTGACAATACTAAAAATCCAGAGGATTTTTTGTTCTAAAATAACTACCGCGAGAGTTATAGACAAGCATTGAATAATGCCAAAAAATCTTCCTGTAACAAATACATCACAAACTCTGAAAACAAGCGGGAGAGTAGCTGGCGTCTTATAAATCATGAACTTAAACTAAAACCTAAACAACAACATGCAACTAACATTTCCATTGAAACCTTCAGTAATTATTTTGCAGAAATCGCTGAAAACCTTATTTCAACTCTACCTCTTGTTGAAGAAAACTCACTGATTGTCCGGCAACCCCGTGCATCCACAAGGCACTCTTTCTTTTTGACACCCATATTGCGCTCAGAAATACTTGAAGCTGTGAATTCTCTAAAGAAATCAAAATGTTTAGATTCCTAAGGCCTAAATAGCGACATTATAAAAGGTACAATCGAAGTTATAATTGACCCGCTAACTTCACTCTTAAATTCTTGTTTAACATCAGGTTGTTTTCCAGACTGTTTTAAATCTGCAAATGTATTGCCGTTATTCAAGAAAGTAAATAAATCCCTAGTTAAAAATTACCGCCCTATTTCTATTATTCCGGTCATGGAAAAAAAAATTGAAATCAGCTCGAAAAATAGATTAGTTCATTATTTTGTGCAAAATATTTTTTTTTATGAAAACCAATATGGTTTCAGAAGTAACAGATCAACAACAGAAGCTGTCAAAAAAGTGATAAATCTGATTGTTGAATGTCTTGAAAACAACGAGTATGTGGCTCTAACTCTATGCGACCTCTCCAAAGCATTTGAATGCGTCTCTCACGTTCTACTTCTTGTAAAAATGGAATACTATGGGGTAAGAGGACTACCTCTTGATTTCTGACCGACTTCAAAAAAAGGAGAAGGTATACAATTCGGTTGTAAGATTGCTTTTTTTCGACAGACTTCAAAAAAAGGAGAAGGTATACAATTCGGTTGTAAGATTGCTTTTTTAATTTTTTTTTATTATTTTATTTTTTATGGCTGTTCGAGCGTTTTGTGTAGTAAACGTACTCCGATTTAGACGATTTTTGTTTCATTCAAAAGAGGAGAATGGGGAAATGGTTCCATATTGAGAAAAATCAAATCCAAAATCTTCTTCCCTCCAAAAACCGCCCCCAAAGAGGGTGGAGGGGGCAATTTTTCTCGAAAATTGAAAATCCGAGACGAGAGAATTGATAAAAATTCCATATCCGGAAATGTTTAAATTGGACATTTTAAAAAATAATCATACGTTTCCGCGCTACAGTCTGAAATATGTGTTTCAGCTATGTGGAAGGGGCAAATTTTTCTGAAAATCGAACATTCGAGATTTGAAAATTAGAAAGGGGAACAATTTCCATGACTAATGTTACACTCAAAAATGTGAAATAAATATTTTTTACAAAAAATTGGACCGACTTTATCAGTTGTTGCACTGAAAAATACAAAATAATATTAATTCTATTGGTGCTGGTAATTTTGAAGTTGTGCCGTTGTAGTTTGTTCTTGTCGGCACCAACTCCAAAAGAACCAGCACCAATAGAATTAATATTATTTTGTATTTTTTAGTGCAACAACTGATAAAGTCGGTCCAATTTTTCAACTTGTAGTGCCTGTTTAATCATATATTTTATCGTTGTTATCCATAATGATAAATACTAGTATCAGTTTTCCACAATATTTATTAATAAAGACAATTGTTTCGCTAACACAGTAGCTTTTTCAAGTATTTCATAGTCTAAAATATTGTACAATGGTACCTATATATATTAGAGAAAAGTATTATAATCCAATTTGGACATAAATGATTGGGAATTCCACTTATACTCTACATACCGTTAAGCATTGGTCATTTATTTAAATTAGTTTGGTCATTTAATATTACTTATTTTCTATTGTACTTGTTAATTTCTAATGCTTCTAATAAATTGAGTTTGAAGCTTTTATTCCCAACATTTAAAACTTTGAAATATTCATTGAAATTATGATTTTCTTCTAATAAATGTTTGGCATAAGTAGAATTCTGTTTTTTATGTACATAACTTTTCCAATATTCTAATATTCTCAGTTTCAAGTTGCGTCGTGTTTGGCCTATATATACTTTTTGGCAATCCATACAAGAAATTGGTCCAGTTGTCTATTAGTACCACTGAAACAGCAAATTATGTCATCCACGTTCTATACCAATAAAGGAATTTTTTGCTTAATGTATGTTTATGTATTATTAATTCTAGGTTATTCATAAATATTTCAGCTAAAATTGGACTTAATGGATTTCCCATAATTAATACACTCTTAGCTCTATAAATGTTATTATTAAATTGAAAGAAGTTTTGTTCGATACAGGTCCTTAGAAAATTCATTATCTCTTGTTCTTTTATCGGATTTACATTATTTTCTATTAATAGATTATTTACTAATTTGATTGCTTCTATAGGAGGTATGCTAGGAAATAAATTTTGCACATCAACGGATATAATTTTTGCATTTGTTGGGACCACTATATCTTTTATTTTATTGATTAATTCATATGAATTTTTTATTGAATATTTAGATTTAAATTTTGTTTCAATTTCAATTATTTTTATTAATTCTTTAGATAACTTATATGAAGGAGCTCTAACGAACGAAACTACAGGTATAATTGGATAGTTACCTTTATGTAATTTTAATAATGAATACATTTTAGGTGGTTGAGGATTCATTATTATCATTCTAAACTGCTGTTTATTATTAAAGAGGCTACCTGAGTTATTTATAACATACTTAATTTATTTTTGAAATATTTTGGTAGGATTATTTTCCAAAACTTCATATTTATTACTATCTAAAAATGTTATGGATTTATTAATATATTCTTCTTTAGATATTGCTATGACAGTATTTCCTTTATCAGCACTTGTGAAAATGACATTATTTTGTGTACTTTTTTGTTTTATTGATTTTATTAAGTTTTGGTGAATATCTAATGGTACATGTATTGTTTCTTCTTTATAAATATAAATATTTATGTATATGTATATTAAATTTGAAACATTTTTCTAATAATCTAATCTACAAATCTCTGAAAAAATTTATGTTCTGAGTATTTTTGCTGGTTTTGTATGTTTGAATTCAACAATCTCTTTTTATCTATTAATATCTTGATCTTATTATTCTGAATTATAATTTTTTTTATGTATAATATTATTAACCTGTTCTCTGATATTCCTATCTATGTCCTCAAATGGATGGAGTCTATAAACTAACTCAGAATGTATTACCTTAAGATATATATTGTAGATGTCTCGTTGGTGGTATTGTTTCTTCAAGTCAGTTTTCAACCATATCTTCATTCCTATCTAGATAGATAGATATACTATGAAATACTTTATATAACTTGAAAAAGCTACTGTGTTAGCGAAACAATTTTCGTTATTAATAAATATTGTGAAAAACTGATACTAGTATTTATCATTATGGATAACAACGATAAAATAATCAATTTTCATCAAGTACAGACCACCTCAGTCCAGAAATTAATACAAGCTGATACCAGCTTTTTGGTCCTATGGTATTTCAAACTCTTATTAAGAAGCAGAATCAACACCCAAAACATTTGGTTTTTCACACAATGCCTTAAACAAGATGTCATACCAAACTACATTAAATTGAAAACGAGTAACAACAGTAAAGCTGCATTCCGAGGAATGAACGTAGGAATGAAGATATGGTTGAAAACTGACTTGAAGAAACAATACCACCAACGAGACATCTACAATATATATCTTAAGATAATAATAATAATAAGGTTAGTTTATAGACTCCATTACATATTTTTTGAGGACATAGATAGGAATATCAGAGAACAGGTTAATAATATTATACATAAAAAAATTATAATTCAGAATAATAAGATCAAGATATAATAATAATAATAATAATAATTTCTTTATTAATGGGCGAAATTTAGCACAGTGCTATTCTTATTTATTATTATATTAATAGATAAAAAGAGATTATTGAATTCTAACATACAAAACTAGCAAAAATACTCAGAACATACATTTTTTCAGAGATTTGTAAATTTAACTGACAGAGTTTGACAACATTGAAATCAGATTATTAGAAAAAGGTTTCAAATTTATTATACATAATAACGATAAAAAATCATTAGAATACTTAGCTATTGATTCGGAAATCGCAATAAAGAAAATTGAAACTCCCAAGTCTAAAAAAGGTTTAGACAAATACAATCTAGCTGAAATAATTTATAATGAAGAAAAAAGTTTTGGAAAATAATCCTACCAAAATATTTCAAAAATAAATTAAGTATGTTATAAATAACTCAGGTAGCCTCTTTAATAATAAACACAGTTTAGAATGATAATAATGAATCCTCAACCACCTAAAATGTATTAATTAATAAAATTACATAAAGGTAACTATCCAATTATACCTGTAGTTTCGTTTGTTACAGCTCCTTCATATAAGTTATCTAAAGATTTAATAAAAATAATTGAAACTGAAACAGAATTTAAATCTAAATATTCAATAAAAAATTCATATGAATTAATCAATAAAATAAAAGATATAGTGGTCCCAACAAATGCAAAAATTATATCCGATGATGTGCAAAATTTATTTCCTAGCATGCCTCCTATAGAAGCAATCAAATTAGTAAATAATCTATTAATAAAAAAAAATGCAAATCCGATAAAAGAACAAGAGATAATGAATTGTCTAAGGACCTGTATCGAACAAAACTACTTTCAATTTAATAATAACATTTATAGAGGTAAGAGTGGATTAATTATAGGAAATCCATTAAGTCTAATTTTAGCTGAAATATTTATGAATAACCTAGAATTATTAATACATAAACATACATTAAGCAAAAAATTCCTTTATTGGTATAGATACGTGGATGACATAATTTGCTGTTTCAGTGGTACTAATAGACAACTGGACCAATTTCTTAAATTTATTAACAATATACATCCATCAATTACATTTACAGTTGAAACCGAAGTATATAATGAAATAATTTTTTTAGACTTGAGAATTAGTAAAATAAATAATAAACATGAATTTGCTATATACCACAAAAACAACACACAAGTTACGAACCTTCAACCCGCTACCAAGACGCTGACATCGCAGATCAACAACCAGCGTGCATCCGTCAGCATAATTATATTATAAAAACATTTGTACATAGATTTAAGATGCTTTTTGTCATATCATCTCGTTGTTATAAGATCATTTACATAATTAAATAAATCTTTTTAAAAAGTCTCTTGTGAGTCACAAACATATAATTGGCGCAGTCTTAGTGGATGTGCGAAGTCTGAAAAAGTATCGCATGGTGTCGATATTATCTTTTTCCTGATTTGAAGCCTTTTCTTCTTCATCGCACAAGAACCTGGAAGTTCCTGGAGAACCTGTGACCCTTGGTAGACCATCAACGAGAAACAAAAAGTCGAGGAAGGAGCGGAGACTACAGGACAACCGTCGTCAAAAACTGTAAGTGCCAAATTCCTTCTTGCCTTTTCCAACCCTCTGTTTAAGGACTTGAGAAAAGATAGCTTTGTTACCAATTTTTTTTTCAAGAAAGAACAAATAAATAATTATATATTAAGTATATGTCTGAATTGGACGAATTAACAGATCAATTGAATAATTTTCAAATAACACAAAGTAAAAAAAAGATAGAGATAGTTCAGAATTAGATATTAAGAAAGAAATAAAAATGACCACACCAATACCAACAGTCAACTGGGACCTTTTCAAGTCCAGAGTTGATAATATCAAGCCTTATGATGGTAACAGCGATACTTTGAACAAATTTATAAATCGTTGTGACACATTAGTAACTTCTTATGGTATATTTAATGACCGTGAATTAAATAAACATATCATAGATTGCATTCAGGATAAATTAATAGGTAAAGCTGAAGCTATGGTAGGAAATCGTGTTGAGCTTAATAATTGGGAAAGTCTCAAATCAGCGCTTATACAATGTTTCTCCGACCGTAGGGACATAGAATGTTTAATTCAAGAATTAACAAGAACTAGACCTCAGAAAAGCGAACATCTCCTTAATTTTGGCAGCCGTTTACAATTATTACGTAGTAAGATTGTTCAAAGAATAAGCAATGATACAAATATGACACAAGCAGAGAAACTATTGAATATTAAACATTACGACAAAATTGCCTTAGATACCTTTATTGCAGGATGTACCGGAATTTTGAAAAATAATATGCATATCAAAAAACCATTATCTTTAGAAGATGCTATGGCTTATGTGAACGAATTTGAAAACTTTGAAAGATTATACGGTAATTTTCAAATTAATTATAAACAGACATCACACTTTAATCCCACACTCCAACCAAGACAGCAAATATTTCCTCAAACCTCTCAAAATTTTCAACTCAATCAGTTCCCGCAAACAACTATAACAAATTTTTTAACATCAAATAATCCCTTTTCCAATCAAAGATATACCGAAACAAATCAAATATGGCCTAACCAACCACTAGATATCAAACCCATACCTCAGCCAGAAAAGAGATATTTCACTAAACGAGAAGTTTTCGGACCCCCACGTAATGTATTTGCACCAAAGCCAATTCCTCCGGCACAACTTCCGAAACCAGAGCCAATGTCCACCACCTCCAGAACACCTACTATAAATAGTCGACGACAACTCCAGAATCGCCCAAATTTTCAAAAACAAGTCTTCACTAATCGTCAATTTAATAATTCCCCAAAATACACTTTTGAAGAATTATATTCTAACGAATATGATGATGATACATACGTAGAATCAGATTATAATCATTACCCAAACATTCATCAAGATGAATCTCATTCACAAACGCACGCAGAATACGATTACGCCAATCAACAGATACAGTCCGACAACTCAGATTCTATCAAAAATATAGATTTTCAAGAAAATTTTTACCAAGACCCATCTCAAAACCAATATCCTTGATAGAAATAAACATTTCATCAAGTAATGCCCTTCCATACTTAGAAATAAAAAATCCAAAATTAAAATTATTAATTGACACAGGAAGCTCTAAATCGATCATTAGACCTTCCATTATTGAGAAATATTATCCAGAAACAATTTATCAATCACCCTCTGAAATTAAAACTGCTATAGGAAGTAAGAAAATCAGATACAAAGCATTAATACCGGCTTTTCAAGAATTTAATTGCCATTATGAAATAGACTTCATTTTATTCGACTTCCACGATTATTTTGATGGAGTTATAGGACTCACAGATTTAATCAATATGAATTTCAACATCGATTTAACAAATCAAAGGCTATGTAACGAATATGTGGAAATCCCTTTTAAATTTAGGAAACCTTCAGATGTAAATTTTTCTTTTTCATTAGATGCTCATGAGAAAACTATTAAAAATATTCCAGTCAGCATATATGAAGGAGAAATAATAATAAATAAAGGTAATTTAGGGGAATTAATCATTCCTCAAATTTTAAGTATTGCTAAGGATGGATATACTCCAATAGAAATCGAGAATCCGACAGATAAATCTATAACAGTTAGAATTGATAAACCCATACCAGTTAAATCATTTGATTCTAATCTATATGAAATTTTCAATTGCGAACAAATATCCTATTACTTCAAGAATAACCGAGAATCGCTGTTAAAAGAGACATCCGTAGAAAAGTTCATTAACACGTGTCATATGAATTCTGAGGAACGAACAGCTATACATAAACTCTGCAAACAGTATAGCGACGTATTCTTCAAAACTGATGACAAATTACCTTTTACATCTCGAACAAAACATACTATTAACACAACAGACGAAATGCCGATTCACGTGAAATCTTATCGCTATCCGCATGTACATAAGAACGAAGTACAAAGACAAATCAAAAATATGCTAGATAATGGAATTATTAGAAAATCTACTAGCCCATTCTCATCACCAATATGGATAGTTCCTAAGAAAATAGATTCATCGAACAAACAAAAATGGAGACTCGTTGTAGACTACAGACAACTAAACAACAAAACAATAGACGACAGATACCCCATCCCAAATATTAAAGACATACTGGACAAATTAGGAAGATCGCAAAATTTTTCAATATTAGACCTCGCTAGCGGATTCCACCAGATAGAAATGAACGAAGACTCAATTGCAAAGACAGCGTTTAGCGTCGAACACGGTCACTACGAATTTTTAAGAATGCCGTTTGGACTGAAAAACGCACCCGCCACATTTCAACGTGTAATGGACGAAGTTTTGAAGGATCTTCAAAACAAAATTTGCATGGTATATATGGACGACATAATTATATTCAGTACAGGGTTACAAGAACACATTCAAAATTTAAAATTAGTATTTGATAAGTTGCGAGATGCAGGCTTTAAAGTACAATTAGACAAATGCGAATTTATAAAAAAAGAAGTTGAATTTTTAGGTCACCTAGTTACTCCGAATGGTATTAAGCCAAACCCAAAAAAGATAGAAGCAATTAGAAAATTTCCAATCCCAAAAACCCAAAAGCAAATCAAGTCATTTCTTGGAGTCCTAGGATACTACAGAAAATTTATAAGAAATTTTTCAAAAATAACAAAACCTCTAACGAATTGCCTAAAAAAAGATAACAAAATAATACATTCAAGAGAATTTATTGAATGCTTCGAGACATGCAAAAATTTACTAATTTCAGAACCAGTCCTTGCTTACCCCGACTTCGAAAAGCCCTTCGAACTCACAACAGACGCCTCAAACTACGCAATTGGCGCTGTTCTCTCTCAAAATAACCATCCCATCTGTTATGCTTCTAGAACCTTAAATCCTTCAGAAATTAACTATTCTACTATCGAAAAAGAACTGCTTGCAATTGTATGGAGTTGCAAATACTTCAGACCATACTTATTTGGTACAAAATTTATTATTAATTCAGACCACAAACCCCTTCAGTGGCTATTCTCAATGAAAGAAGCAAACTCAAAACTTGTTAGATGGCGACTACAGCTTGAAGAATATGATTACACCATCAAGTATATGAAAGGTAAATCAAACGAAGCTGCAGACGCTCTATCACGAAACCCACCCCAACATGAATATAACGGTCTCGAAACAGCATCCCTAGATAACAATACAGGTGATATCTATGAAATTGTTCAGCGAGAATTAGATAGAATAGGCCCCCTTCCACAACTAGACAACTCAACTATAACAGAAATTTTAGGCGAATGCTCAACTAACATTGACAACGCAAATACGAATCCAACAAGACCCAAGATAAATATAATTAATCACTATATAATACCGCCCAATGATGGACTAATCGAAGATGACAGTAGTACAGAAACAGCCCACTCTACTGACAGTAGTACGGAAACTGCCCATACTTCTCATGAAAATCCCGTATTAGATATTCCAATTTCTGAGAGATCATTCAATATCTATAAAAACCAACTGTTTTTAACGATAGGTGACTTTTCAGAAACACAATCTAGAAGAGAGAAAATTTTCAATAACACGAGAACATATATAACTCTACCAAAAAATAACATCGAATTTCACATAGCTGAATTTATCAAAAATTTCCTCAACCCAAAGCAAACGTACGCACTATATTTCCACAACCTTTTATTATCCCATATCTTACCACCTGTAGTACATAGAACATTTAAGAATTCAACGTACAAACTCATCCAGTGTACTAAAATACTAACGGACGTAGAAACACAGGAAGAACAGAACGGAAAACTGAATTATTACCATGTGGGAAAAACATGTCATAGAGGCATGAATGAAATGAAAGCTTCCCTTAGTAAATTATACTACTGGCCGACTATGAACTCTGACATAGAACAATACGTTAACAATTGCGAAATTTGCTTAAGAAATAAATATGATAGATCACCACCCATCATTAAGTTTAACCTAACACCTACGACTTCAAAACCCTTTGAACATATACATATGGACACATTTAAAATTTCAAATGAAGCATTTTTAACGATAATTGATACATTTTCACGATATGGACAAGCATATCCGATGAAAGTCTTAACAGGAGTTGCTGTAGTTGATAATTTAATAGATTTCATATCTCACCATGGAATTCCAGAAAAAATAACAACAGATCGAGGAACCGAATTTAAGAATTTTGATCTTGAAAATTTTTGTAAACTACATCGCATCGAACTACATTACACCACAGCAAAGAATAGTAATTCGAACTCACCTGTCGAACGATTCCATTCTACTATAATAGAACACTTCAGATGCTTAAGAGAAGAAAACAAATCTTTCACTACACAACAATTAATAAAACGGGCAATATTAGGATATAACAATAGCATCCATAGCGTCACAAAACTTACTCCTTTTGAAATCATAAAATGACATATCAATAACATTCACCCATATGACTTAAATGATCATCTCGTGATTTCACAGTATGTACAAAATCATAAAGAAACAGCAAAGAAAATCTACGAAAACATAAAACAAATCAACGAACACACAAAAGATAAAATAATCTCTAAACTAAACCAAGCTAGAAACGATCCACCTAATTTTGACAATCAAAAAATCGCCTTTATTAAAACTAAAGCAAGAGATAAAAAATTACCTAAATTCGAGAAATTGAAAATTATAGACGAATCTAGACTAAAACTCACAACACCCAAGGGAACTTATCATAAAAACCTTGCTAGAAAACCACCAACCAATATAATATCTTTGTTACAGGAAGATAATGAAGATCAATTATCAAGTCATATCAAGCCTCAACATGATTCATCAGATAATAGTAGTTCATAGTTTGGACTCTGACATACAAATGACAGCAGTCGACAATCCCATACTTCCTATCCAATTAGGAAAAGCTAAATTAATTTATACAAAACATACATTTTTACACTATATCGATCTACAACCTATAATTGACCAAATAATTAACATAAAAGATACATTTCAAAGAATTAAAAATAGCATTGACAATGTAAATTCAACAATGAGCAGAAATATGATATCATATCACGGCCTAGCCGACAGCATGTTACTCAGAACAAATTATCTCATCAAATCAGCTGAGAGAAAATATGATAATCTTTACCCACAGAGACGTAGCAAGAGAGGCTTATTTAATATTGTAGGTAAAATTGACAAATGGATATTCGGTACTTTAGACGCCGACGATGGAATCAGATACGAAAATGCTATCCAAACACTTCAACAAAATCAAAAAAGTATTATTCAAGAGAGTAATTTACAGATATCATTATCGAAGAAATTGATTCAGAGTTACAATGATAGTGTCTTTAAACTTATAGAAAATCAAAATAAATTATCTCAGCAAATTGAACTATTCCAAACATTTGTTCAAGGTACGATTACTAATATAGATGAATATTTGAATTTCCAAGCAATTATTTCTCAGATGAATTTGGATTGCCAAAGTTTGATAAATTTCATGGACAATATAGAAAATGCGATAGTATTTTCCAAACTTCATGTCCTACACAACTCAATAATATCCAGCTCTGAACTTCAAGAAATGCTTAAATATCTCGAAAAAATATATAGTTCAAATCAAATTCCACAATTCAGAAATATTCTTACTTACTATCAGTTTTTGGGAACTCAAGTTAATTTTTTGAATCATAAGCTTATCTTTACCTTACATGTCCCAATACTGAATAACGTTACATTGAACCTATACCACCTATATCCTGTTATCCAAAACCATCAAATATTTATTCCAAAATACCCATATTTGGCACGATCAGAATCAAAAACACAATTTATTCATCATGAATGTCCTAAACTCGAGGACAAATACTTCTGTCAAGAGAACCATTTGCCTGCAGATAATTGTACACTAAAAATTCTAAATGGAAATCCTACTCAAGAATGTCGAACCATTCAAGTGAAACTCACCGAGACGACTATTGAACATCTCACAGATGAAGACCTACTAGTTACTCCAGTTGAAAAAGAAATAATCTTTTCAAAATGTAAATCTGATAAATACTTTGAAATTTATAAACCAACACTGTTAAAGATCCCACATAGTTGCGAAATCCATATAGACGGGAAAACTTTCTCAAATTGTAATAGCATAATTATATTATAAAAACATTTGTACTTAGATTTAAGATGCTTTTTGTCATATCATCTCGTTGTTATAAGATCATTTACATAATTAAATAAATCTTTTTAAAAAGTCTCTTGTGAGTCACAAACATATAATTCACACAAACACTACTATACACAACACATCCAACCATCCAATATCTCATAAAATGTCAGCATATAATAGTATGATTCATAGATTAACTAATATCCCTTTAAATAAAGAAAGTTTCGAAAAATAACTAAATAATATAAAACAGATAGCTATAAACAATGGCTATAAACCTAACATAATTGATATCATACTTAAAAATAAAAACTATAAAAAAGGACTAGAACTAGTTTATCCAAGAATTAGAGATAAATATAACAAAACTTATGTATCACTTACATATATTAATTAATATTCTGATAGAATAGCTAAGTACCTAAGAAAGAAATATGATTTAAAAATATCTTTTAAGACATGCTCAACGCTAGGAAAACTAATAAAAAATAACAAAGATAAAACAATAAAAAATAGAAAATCTAGTGTTTATAAGTTGACTTGTATGGATTGCCAAAAAGTATATATAGGCCAAACACGACGCAACTTCCAACAGAGAATATCAGAACATTGGAAAAGTTATGTACATAAAAAACAGAATTCTACTTATGCCAACCATTTATTAGAAGAAAATCATAATTTCAATGAAGATTTCAAAGTTTTATATGTTGAGAATAAAAGCTTCAAACTCAATTTATTAGAAGCATTAGAAATTAACAAATACAATAGAAAACAGGTAATATTAAATGACCTAACTAATTTAAATAAATCACCAATGAGCATTTAGTTTATGCTCCAAATTTTGGAGTAAATACTCCACGTGGTATGTATAAAAATTAAGAGCAGATACTTCGCTTGAGAAGTACTCCTATTTATAATTTGGCATGAGTAGATTCTCACTATTGGTATGAATAAAAAATTGTTTATGCTCTTCGGCAGGAGAACTAATTCATAGTTTTGGAGTCAGATATGCAGTAGACTCAACTTGCTGCTTCAAGTTATTTCAGTACCGATTTACCCTCAGTAGAAGGCAGAGCCACGGCAGAGTTCTTCAATCTCAACCAGCGTTCGAAAAAATTTTAAAAAGCAAGAAAAAATACGTGTGATCGGGACTTTAAAACGTTGTACAGGTTTAGTAAAGAAAATGTGCAGTGGATATCAAATCAATTTTTGGGTGAAGAGTCTGGAGAAAGAAGAGGTGGTGCTTTATGCAACGAAGACAAATTAAAAATATTTTTAAGATACGTGGGTGACCCGGGTTTTCAGGCAGGAATAGGCGAAGATGTTGGTGTTCACCAAACTTCGGTGTCCAAAGTTGTATCGGAAGTAGCTGATAAGATAATTCAGCAAAGTGGATCAGTGGATCAAATTTCCCCGCAGTCCTGCGGATATAATGGATGCGAAAAAGCGGTGGCAAGCAAAATATAATTTTCCATGTACAGTAGGCGTAGTCGATTGCAAACACATTAAAATAAAAAAAAAACACCTATTCATGGTGACGAGTATGTAAATCGTAAGGGATATTCTAGCATTAATCTACAAGCCACATGCAATGCAGTTGAATGGCTTACAAGCGTGGACGCATCTTGGCCAGGATCTGTCCATGAATATTTTCTATCGCTAGGGATGTTTTTCAAAGATCGAACGTAAATTTTATTAACCATTTATTTACAAATTCGAACAACTGTTAAACTGTAACTATATGTAACACTTCATACAGTATTGATATATTTCTTATAATTCGAAGAATGTTTTTCCGTCTTCAGCGTGAACGACATTACTATTATTATTGCTTAAAGTTGATTCTTCATTACCATTTAGATTGAGCTGCCTTCTCCTCCTTCATATCCAAAACTTTCGGCTGTTCAAGCCTTTGTAATTCGTTATTAGAAAGTTGCAAAGGGGACTAACTTTATAATATTTCCTTTTCTTAGGTTGGTGATCTTCATTGTCAGTATTTGCTACTCGATTTGTTGTACACATTTCAGAAGTCGATGTTGATGGTGTAGGGATTGGATCATCATTAATGCTTTTGGGTAACTCTACGCCAACCGATATTGCTCCTGAAATGAAAATAAAGTATCATGTATGCGCCATCTATAAAATACAGCAGAAATACACTTTTTGTTATACATTTTTTGAAATATATTTGTGTTAAGTACTTTACCTGGAACTTTTGTTAGAACTGGATTTGTGTCCCATTCCATTGTCTACTAAGACCTTTTCCCAGTCGTCGGATGATTTTCTTATCTCCGGTTCTATTCATATCAGTCTTTTTCTTCAGTCGCGATTGCATATTGTTAATTTTCTTGTACAATTGATGTGTCGTTATTTGGGAACTATAATTTAACGCCCATTACTTTTTAATAAGCTCGACTGCTTTTGATTTTGATAGCTGAACAGCTGGTGTTTGTGACTTAGATAAAAAATGGGAAAGTCACGTAATATACTTATAAATCCCATTTGGGATTCACAGATTTTATTACTTTCTTTTTCACTGCTTTCACTCATTCCATCCATTAAGAAATGCACGGGTATTGATGTTGATGTGGAGTGTGCAGTGACTGAGCGCCAAATACGCGGAATTCGCGGAAAGCCATTCGTTGCTGGTTTAGACAAGATTGAAAAATAATATGATGAGTATCTACTCTATTACTAGGAGTATGTACTTATCAAACCGAAATCTTTTTTATTCTTACGAAATGGAGTGTAAACTCAGACTTCATGCTCATGCTCACGAGTATATACTCCGAGTTTAAACTCAGTTTTTATTCATACCACCCAATGTTTTTGCTTACTTTCATTTTTAGACGATTTTGTCCATCTACATACAAATGTTCTTCGCTTTATCCACTGAGCAATTGAAAACGCTTCATTCTGTCTATTCGCATACACTATCTGATAAGATCTATATCAGCGATTTTCGAGTTGTCATACTGAAATTTATATTTTAATAACGCGTTTCCTGTGGATATCAATAGGTGTGGCGGATCGAAAACTGTGAAAATTTTGTGCTTGTTTATAACAAAAAATGGATCTGCAAGATTATTTTCTCCACTCAATAATTTAATTGCAGTCCGGTTTGTACTGCCTTGGTCACAAACTGTGCCTAAAATTTGTAAGCCCGTTGACTCTAATTTGATGATTACGTCTTTTATTAATGTTTTTTAATTCATAGAATTTGATTGAATGACAAGTCAAATAATAAACCACCGGTTGCTTCCACTGTTAACGAAGACTATTAACCATGAAAACTAAAGCATGGTTGGCGTGCTCATTCTAAGCCCTAATGGTTCCCCTAAATCCACATAACCGACAACCTCATCAAGGGCATCATCATATGTTAATTGTTCACTTAAAGAAACTTCATCAAATAAAAGATCCAGAACATGCGTATCCAAGCCCGCTTTAAATTGAATTTTGGCTAAAAGACCTTTAACAGTAGTTCTACTAGGTAATGGTATGTTCTTAGCTAAGAATCTGTACAATTTAGGCTAAGACTAAGGCAAGTGCTTTATTCTGTGAAGACCTTGATGGCGTTTTTGCTTTAATATTTTTAAAAGAAGCTTTGGAAAATGTTGCAATTGCAGGATCTACTTTTGATTCAAGTTCTTTGAAAGCATCAAATTTAGATAACTCCTAAAGATTTTCTAGAGCATTTTTTGATGATTTAATACTGCTTTTTAATTTAGATATTAGTTTCTTCTAACTTTTATTGATAAAGTAAAGCTTTGTCTTTATGGGAGTTAAATTTTTCACTTTTCTTTCATTAATTTCAGATAAAATAAAACTTTTCCGTTTTAAAAACGTTTTTACTGGTGTTGAGGACCTGAGAAGGTCTATTATGTCATTATCTACATTATTATATTGAGAGATGCTAAGGTTCTCTTTGAAACGTACTGACGGGTTATGAGAAATCGTCGAATTATCTAAATTTGAGCTCGTAATTACTGTTTTTTTAACATCTGATCGTATGAATGGGCATACTTTGGAAGTCTTGATTTTAAGGTACTCGTTTAGATCAAAATGATATAAAGTCTTTTCAAATTGAATTCCAAGCCCGAAATACCGAACCTTTTATGTCCCCTGGCCATGTCCTTATCAGGAAATCTGAAGAACTTTTTATTCTTATAGTCATTCTCATAGACTGGATTATAGAATTTATTTTCGCAAGATATTACTGCGCAACCATGATGATATTTACCTGGCACTGCCATTTTTTACAACACGTATTTACAATTAAGCCAATAAAAGGATAGGGGAGACCTGGGAGACATGAGACAAAAAATGGATATTTTTTATAAATTTTATAATTTGCAATTTGAAGATAATATATATTGCAAGTAAATGATGCGCCATTTATCTAGATTTGACATAATTTTTCACACTTCAAAAATATATTTTAATTGTTTAGGTACATTTCAACAAAGTGATGTAAAGTGTCTCAACTCTCCCTGGCTAAGGGAAGGTTGAGTGAAGTTATAGGGAGCATGGAGACATTGCAAGATTTTTAAAAAGATTAATTAATTATTAAGATAAAACAAGAATAAAGATAATAAACGAACATTTTGAGAATAACAGAAGTCCAATTCAAATGTTAGGGTAGATTTGACTCTTTCTGTTCCACATACATTTTTTGGAAACGGTAATTTAAAAATAATGTCTTGTTCTTGAATTAAAGATAAATCTTCTATAAGTAGATAAACAAATTTCCAAGTGGTTCTAAGGCGACGCAAAAATTTTATCATCATTTTGCTTTGTTACTTCACCCACATAATGAATAATTGAAGTTTTTGTGGCAAACTTAACTGAAACGAAGTCTCTTGCTTGTACTGTCTTAACATCATCAAGAGCTTTAATTTGAACTATTTCTCTATCGTAGATTTCATGATCTGAAATATCTTCGCTGTTTCCGCCAGACTGTATTGGTTCCTCGTCATCACTCGAAGATGACTGAGGTGAAGTTGCACGTTTTTGCACAGACGTTTTCTTTTGTGATAAAAGGTTGCCATGCTTCAACGGAACTACTTTTTTTACTTTTCGAGCACGTGCTTCAGCTTCTATAGCGTCTTTTTCTGGCGTGTCTGTAAGAATTCTTGAGGAACCACGTTTTCGCCTTGCATTCTGCTTTCGTGGACCTGCCTTTGGAAGTGGCCGCAAAATTATCTTTAGTGTTTAATTGTTCTCCTGTATATGCGCTTTTGATGTTGACGCTGTACATTCTAGATTGCTTTCAGGCTCTGAAATGTCCTCTTGAACGACGTTTTCTGAATTAGATGCTTTATCTTCTCGAACAGGTAGTTTCTAGTGGTCGATCGGTCATTGCGCTAGACATAAAATCAATTTCAGTAAACACATCACGATTTAGAGGACAAATGCTGGTCGATGAAAAACCGGAGACAATTTTTTTGGTGTGAGAGCTAATTCACACGCTCGTCTAGCTAAAGCAGCAATATTATAGATCGTCAAGGTTTGACCTGGATTTGAAATCATCCATGATGCTCACTGCGAATTATAAAAGTTTTTGAAGGGTAAGTAAACCGATACATCCAAGGGTTGCATTTTATGGCTGCAATGGGGCTGAAATGTGAGCAACCCAATCCCAATTTCTTTTGCTTTTGTCAGAGTACCAACGGAAATATGACTCTCGTGGTTATCCATTAATATCAATACAATACAATATTTTCCATGGAACAACCAGAGTGCTTTATGAAGTGGTCCATGAAAACAACGAAAATTTCAGTAGACATCCATCCACTAGGGTGAGCAACTCCAGCAGATCCTGGAAAAGCACCACTTAGCATATTATCTTTAAAATGTACTCGTGGGAAGACAAAAAAAGGAGGGATGAATGTCCCTCTAGCACTAATACCACAACAGGCCGTAACTAATGTGCCTCGTTCAGCCGAGGTTATGTTTCCAACTTGTTTAGCACCCCTTGCTGCCAGGACTTTGGGTGGTTTGTGTACCGTTGTAAGCCATGTTTCATCAATGTTCCCGATCTGATGAGCTTCAAACTTGTCGCGCTTAAGGACTGATTCTAAATTGTTAAAAAACGTGGCAACATTTTTGCGGTTGAAACTCGTACATCATGTACAGCGGCACCCAAGGATATTTTTTTCACATATCTCTTAAGGGTTTGCTTGTCAATATCATTTCCTTGCAGTTGGGCGTCCTCAAGAACTTCTTTTACAGCTCTTTTCATAACATCAGGAGGAGGAACTACTCTTTTATTCTTTTTAATCCAGAAATGCGACATATTGTATCTAAAATAATAGTATCACATTTTATAACAATTTAGCATATTTTGATTATTTATATAAATACTAGATAGGGAGGATTAAGACGTCTCATGGCTCCCCAAAACAATTAAGATCATTGTTAAACATCTAATTCACTGGATATACTCCGAGTTTAAACTCAGTTTTTATTCATACCACCCAATGTTTTTGCTTACTTTCATTTTTAGACGATTTTGTCCATCTACATACAAATGTTCTTCGCTTTATCCTCTGAGCAATTGAAAACGCTTCATTCTGTCTATTCGCATACACTATCTGATAAGATCTATATCAGCGATTTTCGAGTTGTCATACTGAAATTTATATTTTAATAACGCGTTTCCTGTGGATATCAATAGGTGTGGCGGATCGAAAACTGTGAAAATTTTGTGCTTGTTTGTAACAAAAAATGGATCTGCATGATTATTTTCTCCACTCAATAATTTAATTGCAGTCCAGTTTGTACTGCCTTGGTCACAAACTGTGCCTAAAATTTGTAAGCCCGTTGACTCTAATTTGATGATTACGTCTTTTATTAATGTTTTTTAATTCATAGAATTTGATTGAATGACAAGTCAAATAATAAACCACCGGTTGCTTCCACTGTTAACGAAGACTATTAACCATGAAAACTAAAGCATGGTTGGCGTGCTCATTCTAAGCCCTAATGGTTCCCCTAAATCCACATAACCGACAACCTCATCAAGGGCATGATCATATGTTAATAGTTCACTTAAAGAAACTTCATCAAATAAAAGATCCAGAACATGCGTATCCAAGCCCGCTTTAAATTGAATTTTGGCTAAAAGACCTTTAACAGTAGTTCTACTAGGTAATGGTATGTTCTTAGCTAAGAATCTGTACAATTTAGGCTAAGACTAAGGCAAGTGCTTTATTCTGTGAAGACCATGATGCCGTTTTTGCTTTAATATTTTTAAAAGAAGCTTTGGAAAATGTTGCAATTGCAGGATCTACTTTTGATTCAAGTTCTTTGAAAGCATCAAATTTAGATAACTCCTAAAGATTTTCTAGAGTATTTTTTGATGATTTAATACTGCTTTTTAATTTAGATATTAGTTTCTTCTAACTTTTATTGATAAAGTAAAGCTTTGTCTTTATGGGAGTTAAATTTTGCACTTTTCTTTCATTAATTTCAGATAAAATAAAACGTTTTCGTTTAGGGGGTGTATTTAACAGAAGTTTATTAGAACTTTTCCGTTTTAAAAACGTTTTTACTGGTGTTGAGGACCTGAGAAGGTCTATTATGTCATAATCTACATTATTATATTGAGAGATGCTAAGGTTCTCTTTGAAACGTACTGACGGGTTATGAGAAATCGTCGAATTATCTAAATTTGAGCTCGTAATTACTGTTTTTTCAACATCTGATCGTATGAATGGGCATACTTTGGAAGTCTTGATTTTAAGGTACTCGTTTAGATCAAAATGATATAAAGTCTTTTCAAATTGAATTCCAAGCCCGAAATACCGAACCTTTTATGTCCCCTGGCCATGTCCTTATCAGGAAATCTGAAGAACTTTTTATTCTTATAGTCATTGTCATAGACTGGATTATAGAATTTATTTTCGCAAGATATTACTGCGCAACCATGATGATATTTACCTGGCACTGCCATTTTTTACAACACGTTTTTACAATTAAGCCAATAAAAGGATAGGGGAGACCTGGGAGACATGAGACAAAAAATGGATATTTTTTATAAATTTTATAATTTGCAATTTGAAGATAATATATATTGCAAGTAAATGATGCGCCATTTATCTAGATTTGACATAATTTTTCACACTTCAAAAATATATTTTAATTGTTTAGGTACATTTCAACAAAGTGATGTAAAGTGTCTCAACTCTCCCTGGCTAAGGGAGGGTTGAGTGAGGTTATAGGGAGCATGGAGACATTGCAAGATTTTTAAAAAGATTAATTAATTATTAAGATAAAACAAGAATAAAGATAATAAACGAACATTTTGAGAATAACAGAAGTCCAATTCAAATGTTAGGGTAGATTTGACTCTTTCTGTTCCACATACATTTTTTGGAAACGGTAATTTAAAAATAATGTCTTGTTCTTGAATTAAAGATAAATCTTCTATAAGTAGATAAACAAATTTCCAAGTGGTTCTAAGGCGACGCAAAAATTTATCATCATTTTGCATTGTTACTTCACCCACATAATGAATAATTGAAGTTTTTGTGGCAAACTTAACTGAAACGAAGTCTCTTGCTTGTACTGTCTTAACATCATCAAGAGCTTTAATTTGAACTATTTCTCTATCGTAGATTTCATGATCTGAAATATCTTCGCTGTTTCCGCCAGACTGTATTGGTTCCTCGTCATCACTCGAAGATGACTGAGGTGAAGTTGCACGTTTTTGCACAGACGTTTTCTTTTGTTATAAAAGGTTGCTATGCTTCAACGGAACTACTTTTTTTACTTTTCGAGCACGTGCTTCAGCTTCTATAGGGTCTTTTTCTGGCGTGTCTGTAAGAATTCTTGAGGAACCACGTTTTCGCCTTGCATTCTGCTTTCGTGGACCTGCCTTTGGAAGTGGCCGCAAAATTATCTTTAGTGTTTAATTGTCGTTTAAATGTCCTCTTGAACGACGTTTTCTGAAATAGATGCTTCATCTTCTCGAACAGGTAGTTTCTAGTGGTCGATTGGTCATTGCGCTAGACATAAAATCAATTTCAGTAAACACATCACGATTTAAAGGACAAATGCTGGTCGATGAAAAACCGGAGACAATTTTTTTGGTGTGAGAGCTAATTCACACGCTCGTCTAGCTAAAGCAGCAATATTATAGATCGTCAAGGTTTGACCTGGATTTGAAATCATCCATGATGCTCACTGCGAATTATAAAAGTTTTTGAAGGGTAAGTAAACCGATACATCCAAGGGTTGCATTTTATGGCTGCAATGGGGCTGAAATGTGAGCAACCCAATCCCAATTTCTTTTGCTTTTGTCAGAGTACCAACGGAAATATGACTCTCGTGGTTATCCATTAATATCAATACAATACAATATTTTCCATGGAACAACCAGAGTGCTTTATGAAGTGGTCCATGAAAACAACGAAAATTTCAGTAGACATCCATCCACTAGGGTGAGCAACTCCAGCAGATCCTGGAAAAGCACCACTTAGCATATTATCTTTAAAATGTACTCGTGGGAAGACAAAAAAAGGAGGGATGATGTCCCTCTAGCACTAATACCACAACAGGCCGTAACTAATGTGCCTCGTTCAGCCGAGGTTACGTTTCCAACTTGTTTAGCACCCCTTGCTGCCAGGACTTTGGGTGGTTTGTGTACCGCTGTAAGCCATGTTTCATCAATGTTCCCGATCTGATGAGCTTCAAACTTGTCGCGCTTAAGGACTGATTCTAAATTGTTAAAAAACGTGGCAACATTTTTGCGGTTGAAACTCATACATCGTGTACAGCGGCACCCAAGGATATTTTTTTCACATATCTCTTAAGGGTTTGCTTGTCAATATCATTTCCTTGCAGTTGGGCGTCCTCAAGAACTTCTTTTACAGCTCTTTTCATAACATCAGGAGGAGGAACTACTCTTTTATTCTTTTTAATCCAGAAATGCGACATATTGTATCTAAAATAATAGTATCACATTTTATAACAATTTAGCATATTTTGATTATTTATATAAATACTAGATAGGGAGGATTAAGACGTCTCATGGCTCCCCAAAACAATTGTCTCACGTCTCCCTATGTAGCGTTTTATCAAAAAATGTATCTTAAGATCATTGTTAAACATCTAATTCACTGGATATCTATGTAACTAATTCAAAACATACCTATAGTCACTACGTTTGAAAATCCAACTCGAGTTTTCACTATAAGTTGCTCCAAACTACAACAATATCACAAACAAAATTTTAGTTTTGGCAGCAATAATTCACATGCACTAACAAAATGGTTCACTAACTACTGACGTCGGTTCGAGGGCAAATCGGTTAACAGTTTGAGTAAACCTATGAACCTCTAAGCACTAGATGGCTCTACTTAACTGATTTCAGCAAATGAATATGGTGTCTCATGCCTCCTTTGTCTTAAGCCTTCCCAGGCATTCATTTAAGCACACCGCTACACCAAGTGATATATTGGCTTATTCGGGAATGTACTTCCTTACAGCTTCCAGGGAACTTGGCTTGGGCTGTACCCTGAAAAACAATAATATAAAACCAACTTTTCTTCGAACTTACCTTCAAAACAGAAACACTTATATTAGTTCATCTTGTGGGTTTCCTCCCTAGTAATGTGATTAATATAGAGGCAGCTCTGTTAAATCTCTGGAAATTTTATAAGAAATATGTAAAACAACAATTTTTAGTTCCAATTCGACCTACCTTATTTGTCTTTAAGACGAAATTATTCCTGCTTCAAATTAAATTGCTTCTCGTTTATGTCTCAGTCGGGCTTCTTGCACGCTTTATTTTACGAGGTTATGTTTCTTATGATAATTGTCAGTTTGTCGGAAGAACGAACAACACAAAACATGCATCTAAAGACTTCTCTCTCAAATTGCAGCCAAGTGACAAGGAAAGAAGAAGTCTGAATATCCCAGCTACATCATGCATCGACGATGGTGGCGCTGCGACTTTGTCCCATTGGAACTAAATCGATGTCGCCAACTTTTTCTACCTATCGGACACTCTCTTATGTTCTCTCTGGTGCAGAGATAACGCCACACTAATTTAAAATCATAAAAGTCAATGTTACACAGTAGACATTCATATATTTTCATCTGAGACAGCTTCCCAATTAAGTAAATATGTTTTAATATTTTATATGCTTATTTGAAAGTTACCTATCCAATTAAGTAATAACAGTATCTACTTATAACTTGTAACTGCCAGAAATTGAACTACTTCATGCTGTTTGCCAGGGTATGCTATTTGGTTTGGGGTAATTTAGATGGAGATGGTTATTGGTAGTTGGAGTTAGGAATCAGTTGGGTAGAAGCATATTAAAAATAACAAATACAAAATGAATAAACAATATAAGCTCTTAATACCAAACAAATTAAAAGAAGATACGAATAAACAAATTATCAATTCTATAATTGAGAACAAATAAAAATCACTCTATTTAAAACCAAATAGTAACGAATTTCGTTTCGCCATTTCTTACAGTATTTCGAGAGGCTGTCCGTGGCTTTCAGTAGCCTGAATTTGACATTTCGATCTCTCGCCGCGAATGCTGTGTCGTCTGCGTACTGCGCAGTTAGCACTCCTCTTGTTTTTGGTGAGTCAGCCGTATACACCGTGAATAAAGTTGGCGACAAAACTCTTCCCTGGAGCAGTCCAGATCTTATTTGTCTGGGCATTGATCTGCTCTCATTTACTTTAACTTGGAAACTACGCCCCCTGACGTACGAATCCACCAGTTGTACCATCGCTGTTGATATCCCAAATCTTTCCATATTGTAGATCATTCCATCATGCCATACTTTGTCGTAGGCTTTTCTATATCGAAGAGGATGATTCCTGTAACCTGCATATCTTTTTCTCCTTCCGCTGCAAACTCAACCAGCCTTAGAATCTGCAATTCCGTCGAATGCTTCCCTCGGAAACCAAATTCTTCGTCTGGAAGAGTTCCTAGGTCTTCTAACTCTTCCTCAAGTCTTGTTAGTATGACTTTCTCAACAATTTTACTGATGCATGGTAGCAGGCTGATTGGTCTGTAGCTGGCCGGCTACTTAAGACTTTTTCCCTGCTTTAATAGCATTATCACATCTGCTTTTTTCCATTTTCAGGGAAACACCTCTGCTTCATGATTGCATTTGTAATCCTACATAACGCATCTAGAGCTTCCTCTGGTGTCTTCTTCAGAACTAGGTTGTTGATGCCATCTGATCCTGGGGCTTTCTTTGCCTTCTTCGTCTTTATGATGATCCAAATCTCTTCAATAACCGTTTTCCTGATATTCTCCTCTGGTATTTCTCTTCTGACTTCATGGGGTCTCCTCCTTGCCTTATTTTTGAACCTGATAGTTCTTTTTAGCGCTTCAGATATATTTCCATAGATAGAATTCGCCACCACCTTCATTATTTTTTCACTCTTGAGTGCGTCTTGAATTTTTTTCTCCATTGTAAAAACAGCAGCCTCTATCTCCTCCTTAGCTTCGATCTTCTTGACACTTTTGATTTTCCTCCTGAGGATCCCTCTGCACTTTTTCCAGTTTTTCTTTGGTCTTGTTTCTATTACTTCTGTCTCTCCACTTTCCAGATGTATAAGCAGTGGGTTGTAATCAGATGATCCCTCATCCAGGTTTTCTGTTTTCAAATGCATGTCTAGCTCGTTTGTTATCACAATTCCAGCACACCCGATGACTGCTTTGCGTCACTGAAGTGTGTGGGTCTATCTGGGCCGACTACTATCACATCATTTCCCATGATGTATCTGTGCAGTGCTTTTCCATTTACGTTTGTATTTTTACTATTCCATGCTGGGTGATTCGCATTTAGGTCCACCCCAGTAATGACTTGCACTCCTCTAGGGAACAATTTATCGAGATCATCTTGCCTCAGCTTGTTCTTCGGTGAGTTATACGCCGAGATTATCCTCACAAGTTCTTTTCTGGTAGCTACTTCTATTATGGTGGCCTCTATCAGCATCTCTATAGAAGTCAACGCTATCCTGTGCTGGATGTTTTTCTTGACCAGAATGGCAGTTCCTCTTTTTTCTTCGTTAATCTCGTTCCTGTAGAATTCAAATCCCGGGATTCTGAATTCCTGGTTTGGGCCCAGGCGCGTCTCTTGTAGCAGGACCATATCGGCACCGTGCCGATTTATAATGTCTCCTGCTCCGTGTCTCCTTCCTGTCGTTTACCGTATGTTCCACGAAATTAATTTTAGTGAACCCGGCTTTTGGCGGTGTTCCGTGATTTCTTTTTTTTTATTTAGTTATTTACCGCTTTTGGCTCAACCCCAACTCAACGAGCTTGAATAGGGGTTGTTTCTTCGTCCACTCGCTCATGGGAAGACTCCAGTTAAATCCTCCTTGACTTGTGGCTTGCTTCTCTACTTCTTTTCTGCTCGTTGCATTCGCAAACGACAGATCCTGTGACACTGTCTTCGCTGGGGATGCTACTCTTTTAGCCACCTTCTCCGTCTTTTTCGCTTTTTTGTTCAGTTTAGAGAACGCTGAACATCCTCCGTAGCTTGCCGGATGTGGCCCATTGCAGTTGGCACATATTGCGCCTTCTCCTGCAGGTCTCTTGCAGTCTCTGGAGTAATGCTTCTTCCCATACCTCACACACTTGACCTCGGCCTTTGTGATGGATGATTTGTTAGATGATTGTTTTCCCAGATAACCATTTCTCCTTCCATTCATAAAAAGGTACGTTGACGATATAATTTGTTCTGTTCCTATTGATTCTTATGATATGGTCTTACAAAATTTCAACTCCTATGATGATAACCTCAAGTTCACAGTTGAAAGAGAACAAACCAACTCGGTACCCTGCCTCGACACCAGAAGTATCCGCTCTCCAAATCAAACAATCATACTTGATTGGTATCAAAAACCCACCAATAGTGGAAGATATTTGAACTATCTTTCCTACCAAGATGAAAGAATCAAAGTGAAGTTAGTTTTAGGAATGAAAAATAGGATCAGACAAATTTGTCATCCATCTCTATTTAACGAAAACATAAACAAACAATAGGTATAAAATTCTACTAAACAATTTTTACTCTAAAAATCTGTTAGGTAAGTTTTTATAAAGTAGTCCGTCGCTTTCCAATCATTCAGGGTCTTCTCCTAATCGTGGGTTACAACAAGGACCTGTATGTTATTTCTCCAATCCTTGGATAAAGGACTTCACTCTGAAACTATCCAACATCATCAAAGATGTCATTAGTAACTGTAAATTAGCAAAAAGAAATGTGACACATTTCGAATATTAAAGATAACTGACTTGACACTTGACCTCCGCCGTGCATTTTGCCTGAGTATGGTTAAAACCTTGGCATCTGTGATACTGTGTCACTTCCTCTTTTTTGCTCGCCTCTTCTGCTGAGACAACTAGGAACCCCAGTCTCTTCAGGCTGAGGATTTTCTTGTTATTTGCCTAACTTTACCAATACCATTAGTAGTTCCTCTTGTCCACTCTGGATGTCATCTTATGGACCTCTGTGGCATCAGTCCCTTCGCTCTACAGGTCTGCCATTACATCCTCGTTTGACACGCCCTGTGGTACTCCCTTTACCACTACATACGCCGTACTCTCGTTCTCCAGGCTGTATGTGCGGTGTTGGTTCTCATCTGCAGTTAACATTGAGACTAGCTCCTTGTGGTCCTGCTCTGACTGGAGATGCATTCTTGCCCCCTTTCTGGTATTTTGCCCTTTCGAGCCCGATTCTCTTCTCCCTGATCTTTCTTTGCACTGGCGTCCAGTCATCCTCTACTCCTTAGTACCACCGATGGCACCTTTTGCGCTTTCTCTCTCTGTTCCGTTTCAGTTCCGATTATATCCGTTTCCATCTCCTCTTTGTTGTCCTCTGGAAGCGGTACTCCGGCCGCTTCTTCCATTTCCTGGCTATTTATTTCAACATCTCTTTGGGCCTGTTTTTTCTTCATTGACTTTCTCCTCCTTTTCGGTGGAGGAAATTGTTTGCCATCACTCAAGTTGTCCTGATATTCCAACGTTGGACCAACGTTGGTAGACGCTTGGGCTGAGTATCTTACCATTGACTCATCAATGGATAATGTTTCTTCAAAAATGTCCCATTGGGAAAACTGCTGGTTTAGCTTTTCAATCATTGGACATAACTTCGAAACATTGTTCTCGCTACGAATGCTACTCCTAATTATTCATCTAAACTCCAATAATTTCGTTCCGACGTTAGCCTGTCCCAAGAGACACAACCTCGTCAATATGACGTGATTATTCCGGCCCTTGTTACGTCATTATTCACCTTCGAAATGACGTAAGTAGTATGTGAAATTCACGTCAAAATGTCACAGCCTAGAGACGTCATAAATTGACGTTAATTTGTCGTTATTATTTGACATACCAGTTACGTCAGGAAATAACGTGTATGTAACGTCTATAGAGAACGTTAATATAACGTCTTTATTTTTTGAAATTATTACTTATAAATGACGAAAGCGGTAGGTAGTTTTTAGGTAAATGGTTAAATGCGGTATTTAAACGAAATAAGGTTCAATTTCCTTTTTATTATAGACTATAATATACAAAAAATAATTACAATTCTAACAAAAATAAAAATTTCCTATAAGGTAGGTACTTAAGTAGTTATGTGTACAAATAAAATAAAACAAAAAAAACTAATGTATTGTCTACCCTCTACTGTGTATTAGTGGCAATGACACAAATGCATTACTGTTGTTTTGAGGTAACAACATACATTTTGCAGCAACACATGAAACTGGCCAGTCCCTCAATTCATCCGACAAATCATCCACAACAAAAATATTCAAATCACTGGATAGTAATGGGTATTTATAGAAATAATTGTAGGTAAGAAACAATTTCCCCACTATAATGATGGAATTATCAATTTCGTGTTCTAAAATATTATTGATTTGAACAACTTCATTATTGTCTAGCATACAATAACAATCAGCCTTTGAAACAGAATCAATGCAAAGCACAAAATTTTTCATAATTACTTTCTTATATTGAATCATGTTCACATATTTTTCATTATTAATATTATTGTGGTGAATAACATAACAACGAGGATAACTTACATTTTGATTCTGGTAAATTTTAGAATTATTTTTTTCTTTTAAACGGCGACATACTTGTTGCAAGGGAAGAGTTGGTGATTGTACTAGTCTTTTTAATTGCCCTAAAAAGTTCTCATATGGAAATGCAGAGAAGTTGTCCAATGGGCCATAATGTTTAACATCTTCAGTTAAATGTGTAAGCATATGTACATTATATATTAAAAATGTTTCACCATAGATTTCCTCTGAGTGTTTTACAAAATTATTTAAAAGTGTTTCTGCAAGTTCTAAATTTACATTTGTTATATGTCTGGGCGACATAAGAATAGACACACCAAAATGTAGAAGTAAAAAATTTTTATAAATTGGTTTTGAAACAATATTAGACATTATAACGGGACCTGTGTAGAGGAGGAATGATCTAAATTCAGTGGCTTTCCACCTGGCAATCTCTATTAAGCTACGAGGTTTGCGATTAAATTCCAAAGGTATAAACTTTTTGAGGTTCATTAAATTTTGATTAATGTCTTTCATTTGGGATTTTGAAAATTTTAATGGCGCATTACCTTCAACCCAGATATTCAGTAATTTACGCATTATACCCAGACATATCAAATGCATATAGTCAATTGGAAAATTTGTGACAAGTCCCACTGGCAATTCAACTAAAGGTGACAGGCCAGTATGGTGGTCTGGATCAGTCTGAGCTAAAAAAGAAGCATCAGTCCTTCTAGGCGCATTTCCCTTAAATACAGTTCGTCCTGCACAGCGATATCCTGAATTGGTACACTTCTCACAAGCTGAGAAACCCATGTGTCCTTTGATGCATTTCATATAGGCTCTGGCCGGCGCATCACAGATAAAACTATGAATTTCTATGCGATAAACTTTGTTATGAAATTTCAAACCTTCCCTCACCAAACTATTTAACTCGATAATAAAATCTGATAAAAATGTCTCTAAAGGCATAGGTTTTGCCTTTCCACAAAATATACCGACAACAAATGGTGTAGAACCCTCTATGTTTTTCAAAAGACCTAAAATTGGCCAAAAAGTTTTAGTGGAACTTTTGAACACTGGCAATCCATCTATGTTGAAGCTAATACTGAATGTATGTACGTTAACATACCTTGTCGTCCGAAGAAAATTGTATAAATAATCTCTTAAACCCAGATGACAGTAATCACCTGTGTCTAAATGTTTTATAGAGAGAGATCGTGGAGTTTTTAATAGAGTCCTATAATCTACTGGGAGAGTCGGATGGTATTGCTGCAAAATGTGTAACAAATCACTGATAGATGTTCGTGGTATGTTATGAATTTGAGCCCAATGAACCAACTGCGATGTTAACTTATCTTTAGTATTATCAATTTCTGAATTGTCATTGTTACTACACACTTTATCTGTAAATGATACCGAAGATTGATTATTTAGCAAATTAAGATCAGGCACATCGTTGACATTTGGCAGTGTAATATCAGGAACTTCATTAACATTTGACGTCAAATCAGGCACATCGGTAACATTTGGCAGATTACATTGGTTATTTGAATATGCTGTATCACTATTTGGCATAAAAGGAATATCATTGAAATTTGTAAACTGGACAAAACTTGAATTTTCTTCTTTACTTAAATAACTAGGAACATTCGTATTGCTAAAATTGAACTCACTTAAAGCAGTCGCCACTTTTCTATAATATTGCCTCCTGCCAACAATCTTGACCTTTTTGTGTTTATTCATTGTTTGGATTTCTTGTTCTGCTCCAAATATAACCTTTGCGGAGAATGTTTCAACCAGACCTTAATGATGTCTTCTATATCTCTTTCTTTGGATTCGGGCAAACTAATTCGAACGGCATCTGAAATCAATAACAAAAAATATAGCTTTGTAATAGCAATTTTTTCTAGTTGCAAGTATGTATTTGCATCACTTCTGAAAAAAAGTATAGATATAATATATTTGCACTTACCAATAACAGACCGCTTCAAACGTAATTCTACAAAGGCTTTTTTATAGCTTCGCTTTCCAAAAAAGTTATAATTGCAAGCTATCCTATTGGAAAGCAGTTTCTTCAAAATTATGTTGGTCACACTTGTAACGTCCTTCCCACCCAAAGAAGACAGAAAGGATACCTGTTGCAAAAAAAATAATTTCCAAAATAATAACCAGCAACTATATGAAAATTTACCAATTTTGATGAATTTTCATTGTTTGCCAAGTATTCTTCAAGTGTTTCTATATCAGAATCATCTACTATAGGCAGCTCTACAGGAAAATCAGGTGGCAAGTTGTGTGATGGAACAATGCCACTTTGCCAACGCTCCTTGAAATGGGCCAAAATTTGCTTGTTTTGCTCATGTACTTGAGTGACAATTCGAATTAATTTTTCTAAATCTAAAAGAACCGAAAATTTCCCTTAAATATTATTAAACAAAACCTCTAACTTTTATACCTTTGTTATCTTGATTAAACTGTTGCTGTGCTCCTTGTCCAATCCTATCACTTGAACTTGGTGTACTTGTATATATAGCAGGTGGTGTTTCTCTTTCAAGGGTTGCTTGAGGTTGTTTAGTTTGTGAGTATGATGGGGTTAAACGTATGTCTAAAAATACCATAGTTATACAAAAATAATTCCAAAAGTATTAAACACTGCCTTACCATTCGAATTTGTGCTTCTATCGAGGCTTCTATTTATTTTAGGAGGTGCTGGCAAATCCACATCATCAGAGTCACTTGACTCGCTATAAAGAATCCTTTTTACAGGTAATCGTTTTCTCTGTTTTGAAGACTCACTATCAGTTGTTTGCACATCAGATGTTTCTTCCAACTTTTTAAGTTTTATACGTGCTTTTTCATAATTATCTGAAAACAGGGCGTAGAAAATAAATCCAGGGATAAAAAAAACACGAACACTTGTATACTCACTACATTCAAAGAATATCCTATTAATTTTGAAAAGTTTCCATTTATCTTCTTCCGGATTCTCGCACTTTGCTACCGCTCTGTTATGGGCATTTTGAGTTTTAAAATTAGGCCAAAACACTTCCCTCTTTAACGGTGTCACCCAAACCTGAGGCACTACTGCAATTGTACCTTCTGCAGCGTCCTCCTCACACTCAGGTGCAAATTGTACTCCTACAAACATGATGATGAGACCTACAAATAGTACATATTCCTTGGAGAATATGTAAATAACTGAAGAAGACTACTTACCTACTTGTTATATATATACTTGGTTGTAGATTGCAAATGCTAAAACACGGTGACTCAATCATCAAACAAGAACACACATAAAAAATTGGCGGTTTGAAGCATAGGTTCACAGATTATACACCTACATAGGTTATAGGTTATAGGAGGAGACTATCCGGTGACCGGTGCTCGATGCACGTGGCGCAATTGACGACTGCGCAAGTGCGAAGCAGAGAATAGTGCGAAGTGCGAAACGGTCGCATGGCGTAGACATTTCTTACGACCAATAGAGATAGATATACATTTGCTACCTTTGTTTGGCTGATTTTGTTGCGGTGTTTTGCATAAATATTTACGGGTTGAAAAAGTGGTTATTATTTCCAGATTATAATAGTTATGACACCTTTGTTTTTATATATTATATTCCTGTCTATGTGCAGTTTTAAGGAAATACCATAATTGCAAAGACACATAAATACCTAGTATATACTAATAAATTTACTTGCATTGCTGATGCACTGGTCATATATATTTTAAAATTTCTATAGTTGAAGAAATTTCACACGATATAAAGACGTCATTAAGACGTTCTTTATAACACGTCATTACAAGGTGAACAAAATGACGACATTATGACGTTTTTACCAGTCCCAATGACGTACTTGACGAAACTTTGCCAAATTATGACGTCTACAGGACGTGAGTGTGCTGCTTGGGGTGCTATCCAGTGAATAGCAGTAAACAACTTTACATCCTGTATGGACACAAAAATGTCCTGCCTGTTTTTCAAGATGAATATATAACTTACACAAAATGTCTAGTCTATCGATGCTGCCAGTTGTCCTTTCCATGCTAATGTCTAAATATTCTTTAGTCCAAATAGATTTATCTGGTATTTCCTTCTTATTCTTTTTACCTTGCTCAGAGTGCAACATGTTACGCAAAATTGACAACGATAAATTGTCTTCTTCATTGTCGAAGATGACGACAGTGAAGAACTGTTGTAATGCAGTTCAATTTCTCCGGCTACATCCCGTGGCAGAAAGTAATTATTGTATTTTATGTTGTTATCATCAAAATCCTGCTCGTCGGTTAGTACGTCCGAATCTGGTGTCAGTATCACTTGGTCCACTTCATTTTGATTATTAGAGATATTCAGGTATTTATATTTACTCCAAACATGAACAATATTTATCTTCAGTAGGAATATCATCCTAGTTCAAATACGAAATCCAAAGGCGTTGTAAGATATAATTACCTAAAAAAGTAAAAGGACTTGAAAATCCCAGAGCATCAAATACGCACGCCATATCAGAGAGAATACGTCTTTTAGTACACGCTTTTTCAAACGATTTAACACAAAAACAAAAAGAATCATTAACATTAACATCATTAACTAACATCTTTTTAAGGGTTCCAGCGAGATTTAGCTGGAACCGATCTCTGGTGATGACTAAGGCTGACAATTGAGCAATTAAATGAAGGCACTTACCCCAGAGGTAGAAGTTAACAAGCAACCACTAATTCAGCAGCAGACGGGGTCTTGGAGGGATGGAAAAAGGGATGAGGACCTCCTCTGCACTGGCGTCGTGGCGGTCACTTTACCGATGGCTCTAGGCATTTCACTTCAAATTGCTCAATTTGCTTGGTGAGATGAAGAGATGATCGTGAATAACTTTTTTTATAAGAGGAAAACAGAAGATTGATTGTCCGTGACTCATTATATATATGAGAAAGCGAGCACGAGGTCGTTCAATTCTCTGGTGAACCAAGAATTTTTGTTACTCGTTTTTTTAATAGACAGCTGTAAGAGGAATCGGGACGAACGTTAGGCAACCCAACTTTCACGACTTAACATTTTTAGAAAAGTGTAATTTCGGACCCGGCAGCAAATAATCATTAAACATAACTTTTCCCATTAAAATATAACCAAATATGTATTGAGCGTGTCTAGTGTTCCCGGGATACCCGAAATACGACCGCTCAACAAAATTTGTGCAAAAACATCACTACCAAGTAATTTACATCAATCTCACCTGCCAAATGGAATGAACTATCAGCCGAAGAAACTTTTTTAATATGGGACCAAGACTCTATGTAAATTGTAGAACACGGTACACAAATTTTATTCACAATAAAGGCATCAATGCAAAATATCGGATTATCTATGCCTTCAAGACGCAATATTTATCAAACACCACCTAAAACATAGGCAGAATTCGTTCCCCCCAACCCTTAACCTCTATAGACATATCATTATAGCGTAATCCCCTTATTAACACATTGTCGAGAAATAAAGGATGACAAGTAAACATCTACAAATCTTTTAGTTGCCAAAAGTATCTAAAATTTTCACCAATGTAGTAGACAAAGGCCCTGTTGTTCGAAAATAAATGACGTCGGCTAAGTCTGTGCTAAACACACGCTAATCCTTGACGTGAGTTAAAGCGTTGTAATAAGCAGATTTTCGATGGCTTGTTAAACATACGTATTGGGTGATTTTGCGTTGTTCGCATTAGCCTGGTATTAGCCCGTGATGATTTGCTTACTTTTTAAACCAGGCAGGGAGGTTGATTTAAATAGGTATTTGAAGGCCGGCAACAATTTCGTTTAAACCTTCGATCGAAGTTATGTGTGAAATTTTTCTCTGCTGTGAATAAGTGCACCAAAATTTGTGTTTGGACGCAATTTACACTGTTCCACATAAGGTCAGTTTGTTATTACCTTTTTTATATTACAAAATTTTATAATTTTATGGTAAGTATTTACATTTACCCAAGTTCTCTGAGGCTGGTATTTGCTGTTATGATATATTATGCATACAAAAAGTTAATTGCTATGACTTACAAAGGCAGTTTCTCAATATATACCTACTTTATACAAATAAATCAAATATGTAACAAGATTTATCGTGGTGCAATATACTATACACCTGCACGTAAATAAGAAAATAATGTGGGAACTTTTATCCGCTCGGCCAGAGACAAATCTCGTTCCTCCTCCGCATATGTTCTTATCACATAATTCACATATCACAGCTGTTATATTAAATATTAGCATATTAGTTATATATCGCAGTAACAGAGAAGTGACGGATATGGGTACTTAGACTAGGAAAGAGAGGGGACTCGTAACGATGCTGCCGAAAATGAGGCAATTTGTCACCAAAAAGGGGTTCGCCAGTGGCGGAACCCACGTAGCGTCTGAAATTGGAGATAGTGTTCTCTGGTTTGAATATACCGAATATGAATATGTTAAAATTAAATTTTATGATAGAATTTCAAATGAGTAACATCTAGATATAGGTTTTTAACATGCTGAATTAAAATTTTATGAGAACGGTTAGATGCGAAATAAAACAACAAAGAATTTTATATTTCACTTTCAACCTTGGAAATTGGAATAAATGGTGTCACATAATAAAACTTCAATACTTTGTACATTTGAATTCAAATTCACATAGACAAAAACAACTACACACATATTTGTAACTCTCTAATTACATTATTTCTAGTAGCTAATGTGATAAAAATTGTGATACAATCCAAAAGTAGAATATACAGTTCAATTCTTATAAAACAGTAAATGACAATAGTATAAAATATTAAATAACAATATGAACAGAAAAGGACTTTCAACAAGTTCAATTATTCTCCAATTCAACAAACTTACTCATAATTTACATTATTGGCCCTTAAATAATATGAGTTTTGATAATTGATTCCTTACAGGATCCATTACTTCTGATTGAATCTGAAATAATAAATATTTTACATGTTTACATTACAGTTACATTTCTCAAAAACTGAAAACTGATGTATCATTTTATTACAATAAAATAGGTATGTAGGTGCAACGCCACTGGAGAAACCATGAATGATTATTCTAAGTTATGATTTCTAACTACTATTATAGAATAATGAACAAAAAAAACAACTTGAAATGAATAGGATTGGGATGTTATAGGTATGGCCTGACTAGAAGTATGGTTATTTTACAAAATAGTGTGTTAATAATGGAATAAATGTGAATTTTATAACCAAGAAAACTAACTATACATTGATTTTTACCTGTGAAATGTAATTCCTGGCAACTTTTTCTCACGGCGGCTCTTGCAACCATAAGCAGAAAATCCAACCATATAAATTCACTGAAAATATTGAATTTTTATCACAAATTTAGTCACAAAATCACAAAATTCGAACGATGTCACCTCCAATGTTAGTCACCAAAAAAATGGCGTCTTTTTCATAATTTGGTCACAAAACCCAACACGCGCGGGTAATGGATGTTACTAGTCCCCTCTCTTTCCTAGTCTAAGTGTAGGGGGGATGGCGGGGGATACGGGCGAAACGGCAGTTGCGCAGTCGCAAGCAGTAGAGTAGTGAGTCCTAACCTTACCTTTATAATCTGTAGAGTAGTTGTCGTGTTGTAAACAAATCGCGTTAGAATCATGGATGCGAACATGTTTACTGTGAAATATGTGCATTGGTTAGTAAGAAGACCACTCGGGAGACTCCATTAAAAGAAAGAAAATTTCGCGAAGCCTGGTAGCGAGATAACTGGCCGAGTGGAGCCTTGGTGTCTTTAGCGAAGAACAGGGCAACCCAACTGAATCAGGGGTCCCTCAGCAAGAATTGGCAACTCTACATTCTACCTCATCGCCCTCTAAATCTGTACGTGAATTTATTAGTATTAAATTTTACTACCAAAATGTACGTAGCCCGCACACAGAGAGCAATATAAAAAACGATTATATAATTATATTTGAAATTGTCGAAGTGCAAAATTTTAAATGTTCTTTATTTAAAGGCAATGCTGTAATAATTATCAAAATAATTTTGATCAACTGCTTTTCCAGCCTCGGTAAAACCGAAAAAGGTAGGATATTATAATTTAGTAGAGCTGATCATTATATTTATGCTTATCTATTGTATCTGATGTAAGTTCCTAGTACCTGTACAATTTTATTGCTAATGGAAAAGATGAAAATAAACAGATGTGTATTTTTGAAAATAAATTGAATTTAATAAGAAAGTTATCGTTTGAAACACCCATAAGTGACAAAAATTGTGTACTCACACTCTTTGGTAATGGCATAATACTTGTGTCATGGCTCAACAAAACTAATATAAAACGAAAAATCTCTCTTTTTAAATTAAAAGTATTTAAATTGTCATCCACTAGTTTGACTCAATTTAGTTCATTGGCACATGAAGTAATATTTTATCCTGAATTGAACATCTCATGTATTTTCGAGTGCATTTATGATATATTGGTTAATCATTTACTGCAACTTTATTCTGCTTGCAGGAAATGAATAAAATTTTGGAGTCAGAAAATTCTATATTTGATATATATTTGGGGAAAATAAAATAAAATAACAATCAATTATAACAAAAATAACAAAATATAACAACAGTAATAAAATATTTAAAAAATAATATAAAACAGCAACAATATATAAATATTACTTCCCTTTAACTACGTAAATATTCCCTTTTTAACATAACACTACAACAACAAAATAAATGCAACTTCCTAGTCACCCCCACCGGCAAACAGCAGGCGGTAGAAAGCTTCTGCAAAAACGCATAGTGTGCTTAAATATTGTGGTTAAATATTTTGGACAATATTATTTAAGTTTCTCTAACAATAGTTACCCAGGCCATTTCAAAATTTTCAAAGGCTGAAGTTCTTCAAAAACTGCCAACATCCTCGCATCAATATCGGTGCACTGTAGCATGTAGAAACCACCTCCAGATTGAGATATTTCCTTCTGGAAAAGATCAACTGATTAAAATTTGTGTTAAATTGAATTTTTGTTATTTCGATATAAAAATTGCTCATTTCTGCAGGTTCACATCATTTTCTTGCAAAATTGAAAATGATTTAGTTTTGTTTTAATAATTAAACTTTTTTATCCATCACATGACAGTTATGTCTGTCATTAATAATGTCATTTTAGACCAGTAAACTATAAAATAACACACTAGTGAGTTATAATCACACGTTCATATTTTAAGTAGTATTCTATTTATTTTACTATTACAAGCAGAATTCACATTGATAATGAAATTAAAAGAAAACTCTAACGGTTTATTTGAATTTGAAGTCATTGTAAAATTCATTGGTTCATTGGAACCAGACGCTCCTTTTTGCAAATGTAAAAAATAAGCCAATAGAACATTTTCATCGATACCTTTTATCTTTCGTCAATTCATACAAGACCCAAACAATTTGAACTTCTTGTCGTAAGCATCACGGGGTTTTTTTGGTAAAGGATATCCTCAGGAACGTAATTTTCATCAGTTACCTCCATTTTCAATACTTTTTTTTGTCAAAAAAGCTTCCCTTTTCTGAAGGGAAAACTGACTAGTTTCAAAATTTATTTAAACATTTACTAACAATGTATCATGCCCGTGGAAACCAAACAAATAACCTATTATTGAGTAATAATAAATATAGAGAGGCTACTCTATGATACAAAAATTGCAGCTGTTTATCGCAATCTGTCCCTGATTTTTTGAACTAACAATGAAATATGGTGGCGGCAAATTTGAAATATATTCCTATTTTTTTTGAAAATTAGGTATTTATATTATTCCTAAAATCATATTTTCAATCAATTTCAAGGAATTCTTAAGAAAACTTCATTTTATTGATAAGCTTTAATAAGAAATCCAGAAACTAATTGATAACATGATCTAAGAAATATTAAAGTATAATCAAATGGAAAAATCAAACAACGAATTTTCATTACCTTTTATTTATAAGATAATTATACATATAAATAATCTTAACATTCTCGTAAATACAAACATGTTATCCTTCTAAAGTACAATATAGAAAATATGAACATAATATTTTCATAGATTGTGAATGGAGAATAAAATTGAGAAACTGCCATATTCAGACGCTGTAATGATCTTTTAATTCATTTTATAGTTATTATTTATCCTTATGTTGTCTTTCTACCATGCATGTTTGACAAAATAATAAAGCTGTATAAATAACGAAAACTGTGAACCAGTGTGAATTCGTTACTATATAATTTACAAAAGTATCATTAGTCGTTAATTTGAAATCATCGTGAAGAATAAGTACAAATCGAATATGAACGGGAAGTTTAAAAGATTTTTCAGCACAATGCAGTAGTTACTTTACTTGCATATTTATGACAGGATGTCTTTGTAACATTCGTGACTATATTTGAACAATCAAACTAAATATATCCTAACCATTATAAGAAATATATCTAACTAGCAACAAATAGACAATGAAAATATTCAAAATTATCCTTTACCTTATTTAACATAAGTACAAATTTACAGCGTATTAACTAAAATCAATGTAACCGTGAGAAAATTGTTGCGGTGACACAACAATTTTCAGTCAGAAACAAATTTTTAGAATACTATAATAGACAAAAATAAATAAACAAACCTGTTCACACTTTCAAACCAAAATAGCTATTATTGTAATAGTACATACTGAAATAATCGTTGATTTATTTTCAAAATGTCTCATATTTTCCCAGTCATAGTGTGTGAAACTTCGAATATCTGATTATTATTTGACCAGATTTGAGAAACGAAATGTAAATGATGATTATATTTGTTTTCATGGAAGTAAAATCCTTAAAAAGTGTTCGGTGAGTATTTTATCAACCACAGATCAATTCATAATTTTAATTTAATAGTGCCACCGTATATTTTACGGGATTTTAAACTTGCTACCTGTATAGAAGATCAACAATTTATTATGATGCTTGGATGATGGCTTTGCTATTATTGGACGACTTGAGGGTTCTCCAGAAAATGTCTTCTTCCGTTGCCTTCGAGATCTTTTGGTGGAGATAAGTGGCTCCTCCCTTCAACCAACTGACTCAATAACTCTTTCTTCTAAAAAGAAAAATTTCAAAAAATTGGTATACTCTTATGTTATCTAAATTTTTTCTGTGTTATATAGGGGTTCTAAGCAATTTTTCAAACAGATATCTTAAGCCGTTTATATAATATTTTCTGAAAAGATATTTTCAAGCTGTGATCGGCAAGAAACTGAAAATTTTGGTGGTGGATTGCTTCGTGAAAGGAAATTTTTACAGTAATTACACTGCACATTCTAACCGTTGTCATGTTTGTGGAAAACCCAGCACTGTTAAGGAATATTCAATAATTCAATAACTATACTAATAAACAATAAGTTGAGTTATGATTAATATCAATTAATAACTAACCAAATAATTCAACAGGTTTCGTATTGGTTGATGGCACTAGTGAGCCAGCATGCTCTCGCTCAAACATGCTTTTTAATAGATTTTCTGAGGCAGGAGAGGTCTGTTGACAATTATTGGTAGGCTCACTTCTAAGCTCTCTGGTTTTGAATGAAGAGGATAGGTTCTGGAAGAAATTGAATTATATCAAAGAGATCCTCACACGATTAATCATAATCAATGTTGTCAATCAATTGTCTTCGGAAAGAGACACAACCCACCGTCCGACGCCTTACAATCGGTTATAATTGTAAAAAACTTTCCATACAAGAAGGATCGAAATTTCTTAACCGATTCTTTGATAGCAAGAGTCTCGAGTTCAAATGAGTGATAATTATTTTCTGAAATTGAAGTCTGATCGCTAAAGTAAGCTACAGGGTGTTCTCGATTATCTTTGATTTGAACTAATACTCCTGCTAAACCTAATCTACTTGCGTCGGCATATAAAATTGTTTCTGACTGTTGAACACAGATAATACTGGTTTCGAAATTAGGATTGATTTCAATAATTGAAAAGATTCCATTTGTTCCTTACCCCATTCCCATTCTTGGTTTTTATATAATAATTTCAAAAGGGGTCTAGATTTATCTGCATAATTTGGGACAAATTTTTGAAAATACTAGGTTAAGCCTAAAAATTGACAAACTTGATGAATATCCCTCGGAATCGGGATCTGTTTTACGGCCGAAATCTTTCCATCTGTTGGCGCCATGGTGGAATTCATTATCTCGTAACCCAAAAATTCTATAGTTGTTCGTAAAATAACATTTTGACAGCTTTAGTTTTAGCCCATTCTGTTGAAAATATCAGGACTTCTTTTAATGTCCCAAAAGTTTCTTCAAGTTTTTTCCTTGGGATAAGAATATCGTCGAGATATACTATTACTATTTCTAATCGCAAATTTTCCAAAACACTATTTATCATATGAGAAAATACGGATGGAGCATTACATAAACCGAAAGGTACTCTTTCAAATTCGTACAGGCCATCCTGTGTAATGAAGGCCGTAAATGGTATAGATTCTTGCGACATTTTAATCTGATAATACCCGGACGCAAGATCTAGACTACAAAAATATTTGTACCCAATAAGTCGATTTATTTGATCTTCTATTTTTGGGAGGGGGTATTTGTCTTTCTCAGTATATTTGTTACTCATTCGATAATCTATACATAGACGCTTGCCGCCATCTTTCTTATTGACTGAAAGAACTTGACCTTCATAATGAGAAGTTGATTCCCGAATAATTTTCTTTGATAACAGCTCGGTTACTATTTCCCTGATCACAAGACGTTCGCACTCTGAATACCTGCGCGGCGGATCTGGGTCGGTGTTCGGACTGGTTCTACGTGCGAGTAGGACTCTTATAACATATAATATTTTGTACTAGTTTTCATACTAACAATATAAGTATAGTCAACATCATAATAGAATAGAAGACATTATTGCTATAAACCCAAAAATCAAAAACAGTACACGACAACATCAAACAACCAAATAATTTTATGTAAAATGTAAATACAAAAATTATGTCTATTGTCTTTACTTTTACCATGTCCTTACTCAATAACAAAAAGGAGATGTAGTAAGTAAGTAAAAAAGAGACAGAAAAATTTCTGTAACCCTATTTTTATCAACTCGGTATATCATTAGGTCCCGAGTAGATTTGACAGATCAGCTCGGGATCTATCGAATGCGTAGAGATGAGAATCGCTTCAAACGCTGACTCGGGACGTGACGTCTGTAGAGCAAGTTATTAAGAAAGCAAATTTAATTTTAATCTTTAAGATAGAGCATGGCCTATTACCAGCATACTTCGATAATGTTCTTGAAAAAAGATCTACCATGCATGAACACAATATCAGGTCGGGACTAAATTATAATATTAAATCAGTTAGAACAACCTCGTTACAAAGAACATTATGGTATGATGTTATTTGCCTATTTCCTTCATTAGCTGTGTTTGCTAGGAATATTTCCCAACATTTAAAAGAATCATAGAATCCATTATAATATATATATATATATATATAAATAAATGAGGAGCTATCCGTACCAGATGACCATTTTAGAATATGAATAATAATTTCACGCCTAGCTGGTAAATTGAACCTACATTTCGTAGGGTGCCGCAATAAGAACGAGGTTTGTCGTCTACATATTGCGTTTGTGTGCATTTTTTTTTCCACTATACTGCTCAATCAGATTGATTACCAAACATAGCATCAGTCTCCCAGATATATATCATGATTTCGAGGTTGTTGCCTCTCATCAGTATATCGTAGGGTGAAGAGCCATATTTGATAATCAATCCTTATTTGGAACTCATACTTGTATCAATCTTCGGTATAGAACTGTCGGTGGAGACAAGTATGAGCGATATATTAAGCATGTATAATGGTGGATAATAACAATCGGCAAAGGTTAATAATTAATTAAATAAATGAGGAGCTATCCGTACCAGATGACCATATTAGAATATGAATAATAATTTCACGCCTAGCTGGTAAATTGAACCTACATTTCGTAGGGTGCCGCAATAAGAACGAGGTTTGTCGTCTACATATTGCGTTTGTGTGCATTTTTTCCACTATACTGCTCAATCAGATTGATTACCAAACATAGCATCAGTCTCCCAGATATATATCATGATTTCGAGGTTGTTGCCTCTCATCAGTATATCGTAGGGTGAAGAGCCATATTTGATAATCAATCCTTATTTGGAACTCATACTTGTATCAATCTTCGGTATAGAACTGTCGGTGGAGACAAGTATGAGCGATATATTAAGCATGTATAATGGTGGATAATAACAATCGGCAAAGGTTAATAATTAATTAAATAAATGAGGAGCTATCCGTACCAGATGACCATATTAGAATATGAATAATAATTTCACGCCTAGCTGGTAAATTGAACCTACATTTCGTAGGGTGCCGCAATAAGAACGAGGTTTGTCGTCTACATATTGCGTTTGTGTGCATTTTTTCCACTATACTGCTCAATCAGATTGATTACCAAACATAGCATCAGTCTCCCAGATATATATCATGATTTCGAGGTTGTTGCCTCTCATCAGTATATCGTAGGGTGAAGAGCCATATTTGATAATCAATCCTTATTTGGAACTCATACTTGTATCAATCTTCGGTATAGAACTGTCGGTGGAGACAAGTATGAGCGATATATTAAGCATGTATAATGGTGGATAATAACAATCGGCAAAGGTTAATAATTAATTAAATAAATGAGGAGCTATCCGTACCAGATGACCATATTAGAATATGAATAATAATTTCACGCCTAGCTGGTAAATTGAACCTACATTTCGTAGGGTGCCGCAATAAGAACGAGGTTTGTCGTCTACATATTGCGTTTGTGTGCATTTTTTCCACTATACTGCTCAATCAGATTGATTACCAAACATAGCATCAGTCTCCCAGATATATATCATGATTTCGAGGTTGTTGCCTCTCATCAGTATATCGTAGGGTGAAGAGCCATATTTGATAATCAATCCTTATTTGGAACTCATACTTGTATCAATCTTCGGTATAGAACTGTCGGTGGAGACAAGTATGAGCGATATATTAAGCATGTATAATGGTGGATAATAACAATCGGCAAAGGTTAATAATTAATTAAATAAATGAGGAGCTATCCGTACCAGATGACCATATTAGAATATGAATAATAATTTCACGCCTAGCTGGTAAATTGAACCTACATTTCGTAGGGTGCCGCAATAAGAACGAGGTTTGTCGTCTACATATTGCGTTTGTGTGCATTTTTTCCACTATACTGCTCAATCAGATTGATTACCAAACATAGCATCAGTCTCCCAGATATATATCATGATTTCGAGGTTGTTGCCTCTCATCAGTATATCGTAGGGTGAAGAGCCATATTTGATAATCAATCCTTATTTGGAACTCATACTTGTATCAATCTTCGGTATAGAACTGTCGGTGGAGACAAGTATGAGCGATATATTAAGCATGTATAATGGTGGATAATAACAATCGGCAAAGGTTAATAATTAATTAAATAAATGAGGAGCTATCCGTACCAGATGACCATATTAGAATATGAATAATAATTTCACGCCTAGCTGGTAAATTGAACCTACATTTCGTAGGGTGCCGCAATAAGAACGAGGTTTGTCGTCTACATATTGCGTTTGTGTGCATTTTTTCCACTATACTGCTCAATCAGATTGATTACCAAACATAGCATCAGTCTCCCAGATATATATCATGATTTCGAGGTTGTTGCCTCTCATCAGTATATCGTAGGGTGAAGAGCCATATTTGATAATCAATCCTTATTTGGAACTCATACTTGTATCAATCTTCGGTATAGAACTGTCGGTGGAGACAAGTTCCAAATAAGGATTGATTATCAAATATGGCTCTTCACCCTACGATATACTGATGAGAGGCAACAACCTCGAAATCATGATATATATCTGGGAGACTGATGCTATGTTTGGTAATCAATCTGATTGAGCAGTATAGTGGAAAAAATGCACACAAACGCAATATGTAGACGACAAACCTCGTTCTTATTGCGGCACCCTACGAAATGTAGGTTCAATTTACCAGCTAGGCGTGAAATTATTATTCATATTCTAATATGGTCATCTGGTACGGATAGCTCCTCATTTATTTAATTAATTATTAACCTTTGCCGATTGTTATTATCCACCATTATACATGCTTAATATATCGCTCATACTTGTCTCCACCGACAGTTCTATACCGAAGATTGATACAAGTATGAGTTCCAAATAAGGATTGATTATCAAATATGGCTCTTCACCCTACGATATACTGATGAGAGGCAACAACCTCGAAATCATGATATATATCTGGGAGACTGATGCTATGTTTGGTAATCAATCTGATTGAGCAGTATAGTGGAAAAAATGCACACAAACGCAATATGTAGACGACAAACCTCGTTCTTATTGCGGCACCCTACGAAATGTAGGTTCAATTTACCAGCTAGGCGTGAAATTATTATTCATATTCTAATATGGTCATCTGGTACGGATAGCTCCTCATTTATTTAATTAATTATTAACCTTTGCCGATTGTTATTATCCACCATTATACATGCTTAATATATCGCTCATACTTGTCTCCACCGACAGTTCTATACCGAAGATTGATACAAGTATGAGTTCCAAATAAGGATTGATTATCAAATATGGCTCTTCACCCTACGATATACTGATGAGAGGCAACAACCTCGAAATCATGATATATATCTGGGAGACTGATGCTATGTTTGGTAATCAATCTGATTGAGCAGTATAGTGGAAAAAATGCACACAAACGCAATATGTAGACGACAAACCTCGTTCTTATTGCGGCACCCTACGAAATGTAGGTTCAATTTACCAGCTAGGCGTGAAATTATTATTCATATTCTAATATGGTCATCTGGTACGGATAGCTCCTCATTTATTTGATTAATTATTAACCTTTGCCGATTGTTATTATCCACCATTATACATGCTTAATATATCGCTCATACTTGTCTCCACCGACAGTTCTATACCGAAGATTGATACAAGTATGAGTTCCAAATAAGGATTGATTATCAAATATGGCTCTTCACCCTACGATATACTGATGAGAGGCAACAACCTCGAAATCATGATATATATCTGGGAGACTGATGCTATGTTTGGTAATCAATCTGATTGAGCAATATAGTGGAAAAAAATGCACACAAACGCAATATGTAGACGACAAACCTCGTTCTTATTGCGGCACCCTACGAAATGTAGGTTCAATTTACCAGCTAGGCGTGAAATTATTATTCATATATATATATATATATATATATATATATATATATATATATATATATATATATGTTGTTTGATTCTGAATTCTTGACTGGTTTATTATTTGATAAAATAGATTTTTGTTGGGGATGCAGTCATTTAATAAATAAAATTCTTTGGATTATGCCAAGCTTTCGAGAATGTTTATTTTCTTCGTCGGGGCAAACTAAAAATCGTTACAAATTTTCTTAACCACATAATAGATTATTAATTAAAGTACTTACATTCGTGAATTTACATAAAATTAACCACAAACAGGAAAGATTTCATAGTCATCAATCAGAAATGTCATTAGTTATTTATAAATGTCATCGTAACGGCATATCTAGAGTTGAAAGTGTCTAGATTTAAGTTTTCTTAGAAAAGATCATATAAAGTTTTTGACTACTTCCAGTTGCTTTTGTATAGTTGGATACAGCTTCCACTTATGTGACGCTGATGAAAGCTAACAAGCTTGAAATCACGTGATCCGCTTCTAGTGGGTGGTTGTATCCGACTAAATAAAAGCATAAAGGTGTAGAGCTTCATCCTATTTATATATTTTATATCTCATTCATTAATGAATTAATAGATTTCTTTAATTATTATACATACTTACGTTAACCCTTTCGGTCCCGATTTTTTTTAACTTGGAGTAAAATTATGAGATTTGGTAAATCATATCTTTATATTTTTTGATGATTTTTAGTTCTGGTTATTAAGTCCTATCTTTACCCAATTTTGAAATTTGATATGTACACTGTAGTGTACACTGGGACTGAACAGTATCTTGACCCCCAAGTAAAAAAAATAAAAAAAGTATATCTATGATTTTTTTAATATTGAGAATAAATAAATTGTTTCTTCTTATTAAGTTTTTATTTTCTAGAATGATATATTAGAAAACAATTTTGTTTTTTTGTAATACATAAATGTACATTACATTTTGTACACATATTATGAGTTCTGCTCTTACATTCGGGGAATTTGCAACGGGATGCAAAGTCTTTATCATCAATTGTTGGTAAATGATTGTAACCATCTAATCGGACCTCATCCACAGGCTTTACTTCCGGTAGTCCATGTTTCACACTTACCGAAGGCGAAGACGTTATCGATGAAGTTGAGGGCCTTCCTCGTTGCTTTTTTTGTATACCTTTATTGGTTCCAATAAGAGCCTCAGCTATATATGCACGAAAATGCAAAAGGTCCATAATATCCTTCTTGGCCAGTCCAAGTGCTACAGCTTTAGATTTATATTCAAGCCATCCGTTTGTGCAGGCTAGATCTAAGGCATGAGTATACATTCGAAGGGTCCATTTACGTGATCGAATAGTTGTTCTGTAAATAGTTATCAGAAAGTCCATTTTATCGACGCCACCCATGTTGACGTTATAGTTTCTGATAACTTCGGGACGAGAAACATTTATGTAGTCCTTTGATTGTTTGTCCCATCTTTTGCACTGGTCAGTTGAACCGATACCCATGTAATTAGAAGCCATAATTACTGGTTTATTGTCAAACCATTTGGTTAGAATAACTTCTCCATCTCCACTTATGAGTTCTTCTGCAGTACCGCGACCCTTCTTTTTCATCTCAGCATCTTTAGAAAAGGGAGGGTTTCTAAAACGGTCTATTCGTGCGGTACCGGCCACATATATGTTTCTATTTCTCAAATATTGGAGAATATTATAATTAGAGAAATAATTATCAAAATATAATTGTACATTTTTCTCCTTGATCCGTTCACTGAGCTTCAAAACAACAGAGGCTCCTAAACCAAAAACTTCCTGTTGATCAGGACTAAGTTCTGTATTAGAACCTTGGTATATTACGAAGTCGTACATAATGCCGCTTGTGCCACATAAAGCAAATAATTTTATACCCCATGGACAAGGCTTACCTTTGACATATTGCTTTATGTTTATTTGGCCTTTGAAGGGGATCATCTGTTCGTCGATACACAAAGCAGTTTCCAAAGACAGTTCTAACATACGACTTCGAAGTATATCATAAAGTGGTCGTACTTTCCACAATCTATCCCTACATTCTGGTGGTATTTCTTGATTATTTACGAAATGTAAATATTTTCGAAGTTTGAAGAATCGATCTCTAGCCATAGCATCAGCTATCATAGGAATCCGCAATTTATTCTCCCAATAACAGCGAACTCTGGGGTAATTTAAGTTTCCCATCAGGATATGCAGGACTACAAAAGTTTCCAACTCACCCTGAAAGGTTGGAGAAAACCTTGCATGCTGCTGTACGGCGTAAAGATTTGTGTTCTCAACCATAAGGTTGAATAGATCATTGGTAAAATATTTTTGGAAAAAATGTAGGGGACTTTCCAACTCTACCGGCTGAATAATCGTTGGAGGAAACCATATTATATGTGGGGTAAGATATTGTACATTTCTGCGCCAAGAAATGTCTTTTTTTGTGTTAGTTCGTTCTTTATATAAAACAAATTTATACGTGCAGTTTTACTTGCTGTGGGCTCTTTTTGCAAAATTTCATTGGAAACTTTCTGGGGGTTCTCAGGATCAATAGATGGTTCTGCAATTTCAACGTCCACATCAGCTTGCTCCGGCACGGGAAGATGAGGAACATCCTGCACAAGTTCAAAATCAGGATTTTCTGGCTCATCCATTTCAAACTGCTCACCTAATAATAGAAATAGATTTTATTAGCCAACATGTAACTTAGAAAACATCAATTTGAAAAAATACCTTCTGATATTAGAGAATCAATCTCCCATCCGGCATCATCTTCGCTCAAAATGTCAATGTCTGATACATCATTATCCAAATAGTAAATGAGCTCATCGTATGAAAGCGGTCTTCTACTCATTTTGAAAGAAAGTGCTAAAAAATACCCTTTTTATAAACTCTTAAAAAAATTGGTTCGGTATCTTCACATACTTACCTAGGTACTTCACAGAGTCCCGATGTACACAATAGTGTACGTGACTGAAATCGACGAAAAATCGAAAATAAATCACCAAAAGCACTAACTAATAATTCGGATAGTTGATTTGAACTATTGTTTATAACGTAAAAAAATTGCAACTCTAATAATCAAGCTAATTGAAACAAAACAGATATTATTCAAATCACTTCCTGTCAATTTCACTGGGAACACGATCGCTCTAACCATAAAATATGTAATTCACTTCTGTAGTCATAGATGGCTCTACATGAATAATATCGTTACTTCAATATACAATGAAGTACAGGATGGGACGCAACGGTCATAATCGAAGTAAATTATGTACTAGAATAGATTTGAATTGCCGTACACTATAGTGTACGCCAGGACCGAAAGGGTTAAACGTAATTTTCCTCTCAATACCTAGGTGGCGCGAATTGTGTCCCACTGGTAGATAATGTCTCAAAGTTTTCGACTACTTCCAGTTGCTTTTGTATATTTGGATACAGCTTCCACTTATGTGGCGCTGATGAAAGCTAACAAGCTTGAAATCACGTGATCCGCTTCTAGTGGGTGGTTGTATCCGACTAAATAAAAGCATAAAAGTGTAGAGCTTCATCCTATTTATATATTTTATATCTCATTCATTAATGAACTAATAGATTTCTTTAATTATATATATATATATATATATATATATATATATATATATATATATATATATATATATATATATTATATCTTTTTATTTGAAATTTACTTTTTAACCCATTTGATCCCAAGGTTTTTTTTCTTCAAATTTTTAGTTTTGAGGCAAAAAATTAATTGAACATGTGTAAAAAGTACATGAAATACTAAAAATATTTTTTTTTATTTTTTAGTTTTAGAGTTAGATGCATGTACTTATACGAGTACAGTGGGCGAATAGGTATAAAACATATGTATATTACACAAGTAAACATTTTATTTTATAAATGTAATTTTTACAAGATAACTATTATTCGGTGTGAAATTTTATGAAACACTCACGTTCTAAACAAAGTGTCACTTCACATTTGATACACATCCAGCGAATTCTTTGATGACATAGGCGGCATCGAAGCTGTTTTTCCAACTTCTTTGGGAAATGGCCACCTTCATTTCTTAGAATACTTTTCGGAACTGAACCTGAAGGGCGTTTTCGAGAATACATAGACTTCGTGAAGCTTCTCAAATAATGGCGTGAAATGTCTCTCAGGAAAGCTAAAAGGTCCATTTCCTTATTTCCAGTGGTAATTTGTAGCCTCCATGCATTCACTACAGTGGCGTTCAACATATGCGTAAAAAGTGGCCACCACCATTTTTTACCCTGAATACTAATCCTGTAATTGTTCACAGCTTGGTCAAACAGATCGACGCCTCCCATTGAGTTGTTGTAAGATGAGAAAAGTTTTGGTTGTGGAACATCGACCTTTTCTTTGGCATTAGAACACCAACGTCTAACTTTTGACAAAGGTTCAACCGAATCATAGTTTGATGCCATAGTGACAACATTGTTGTCTTTCCACTTGACGAAAAGCAATTTGTTATTCTCGTCGTAACGATATTCAAAATACCCACGAATTTTTTTCTTCATATCGCTTGATTGAAGCAGTGGACACTTTTTTAGACGATTTTCTCTTACCGTTCCTGTGGCTCGAAATCCATTTTCCCTCAGAGTTTTCATCAAATCAAAGCTTGTAAAATAATTGTCAAAGAATACTTCGTGGTCTGAAGGCACCTGAACAACTTTTAAAAGATTCAAAACAACTCTTGATCCCAGTGGCAGAGAAGGTGTACTTTTGTGGTCATCGCATTTGGAAGTCGCACCGCAATATGTGTCGAAGCAGTAGCAGTAGCCAGTTGAACTACAGAGCATCCAGTCCTTATATCCAAATCTCACTGGTTTACCCCGTATGAATTGTTTGGCTGAGTGATGTCCAAAATATTTGACCATCGCTTCATCAATTGATAAATCCTTATGGAATGTGCCAAATTGTTGAAAGTTTTTATTTAGTTTGTCCATTAGAGGTCTTATTTTGTACATTTTATCTCCTTTGTCTATTTTTGAATTATCAGCCAAATGTATATATTTCTTGATCTCTTGAAAACGGTTCCTAGACATTGCCTTGGAAATAGGATCAACAAAGAGATCTTCGTCCAGACACCAATAGTGTCGTTCTCTTGGCAATTTATGGTATCCAGTCATAAGCAAAATGCCTATGAAAACTTGTATGTCTTCAAAGGATACTCGAAATAAATGATTATTATTTTGTGACGCATACAGATTTGTTTGTTCAGCAATAAATGAAATGATTTCGTCATCCATAAATTTTTCAAAGATTTCAACAGGTGTCATACCTTCTATTTGCTGCTTCACATAATTTAGGCGCTGCATATAGCCCATGGTGTCTGGCATACTGATGTCGGTGGTTTGAATTGTCCATAAAGGCTCGCAAGCTTTTTGTTTATTTATCTTGGCTAAAAAACGGCGCTTTACTTCCGCTAAAGGAAGATTATCCTCTTCGTCAATTTTGGATACGATCTCATTGTTGGTGGGTGTTCTTGTTAGAGAATTATCTTCATCATCGCTTGCATAGTAAAGCTCTATCTGACCAGGAATATCTTTAGGCAGAACTTCAGGCTGTAAATTATCTTCATCTATATCCTCATTATCTGTTTGATAGTCAACATCAGGTGGAATAATAATCACATCAATATCGTTATGAGAGGATCCTTCTATATTATCTGCCGCTGACTCAAGGGTTCTAAAACGTTTCCCATAAAAATTGATCGGAGGTATTTCTCCAAAATCGTTCGGATCCATTTTCAAATAAAAACGGTCTAAAAAAAATTTCATTAGTGTACGTCATATATACCCGCTGTACTCAAATGAGTACATGCCAACTTTTTACGATTTCTCAAGATCTCGAAAAGATCAGAGAATGCTACAATAAAGAATATCTTATTTACATACCAAAACATTACCAAAACAGCAGAAAACAGAAATAAACGGAAAAAGCAATAAAAGTAAATATTTGAAATTATGTTACACGCACAGACAAGTCAGTTATGGGAAATATCAAATAAAATTAAATCAGAGCACCACCTAGCTGGAAATCAATGCACAACTGCATCATTTTGTCATAAAGAGATCATATCTGGCTCCGAATCTGATCAAATTTCCAATAGATGTCGCTAAAACCATTATTTGAAGAGTGTACTCAAATGGGTACTATGGGATGAAATGGGTTAAAAACAATTTTAGGCACCTGAACAACTTTTAAAAGATTCAAAACAACTCTTGATCCCAGTGGCAGAGAAGGTGTACTTTTGTGGTCATCGCATTTGGAAGTCGCACCGCAATATGTGTCGAAGCAGTAGCAGTAGCCAGTTGAACTACAGAGCATCCAGTCCTTATATCCAAATCTCACTGGTTTACCCCGTATGAATTGTTTGGCTGAGTGATGTCCAAAATATTTGACCATCGCTTCATCAATTGATAAATCCTTATGGAATGTGCCAAATTGTTGAAAGTTTTTATTTAGTTTGTCCATTAGAGGTCTTATTTTGTACATTTTATCTCCTTTGTCTATTTTTGAATTATCAGCCAAATGTATATATTTCTTGATCTCTTGAAAACGGTTCCTAGACATTGCCTTGGAAATAGGATCAACAAAGAGATCTTCGTCCAGACACCAATAGTGTCGTTCTCTTGGCAATTTATGGTATCCAGTCATAAGCAAAATGCCTATGAAAACTTGTATGTCTTCAAAGGATACTCGAAATAAATGATTATTATTTTGTGACGCATACAGATTTGTTTGTTCAGCAATAAATGAAATGATTTCGTCATCCATAAATTTTTCAAAGATTTCAACAGGTGTCATACCTTCTATTTGCTGCTTCACATAATTTAGGCGCTGCATATAGCCCATGGTGTCTGGCATACTGATGTCGGTGGTTTGAATTGTCCATAAAGGCTCGCAAGCTTTTTGTTTATTTATCTTGGCTAAAAAACGGCGCTTTACTTCCGCTAAAGGAAGATTATCCTCTTCGTCAATTTTGGATACGATCTCATTGTTGGTGGGTGTTCTTGTTAGAGAATTATCTTCATCATCGCTTGCATAGTAAAGCTCTATCTGACCAGGAATATCTTTAGGCAGAACTTCAGGCTGTAAATTATCTTCATCTATATCCTCATTATCTGTTTGATAGTCAACATCAGGTGGAATAATAATCACATCAATATCGTTATGAGAGGATCCTTCTATATTATCTGCCGCTGACTCAAGGGTTCTAAAACGTTTCCCATAAAAATTGATCGGAGGTATTTCTCCAAAATCGTTCGGATCCATTTTCAAATAAAAACGGTCTAAAAAAAATTTCATTAGTGTACGTCATATATACCCGCTGTACTCAAATGAGTACATGCCAACTTTTTACGATTTCTCAAGATCTCGAAAAGATCAGAGAATGCTACAATAAAGAATATCTTATTTACATACCAAAACATTACCAAAACAGCAGAAAACAGAAATAAACGGAAAAAGCAATAAAAGTAAATATTTGAAATTATGTTACACGCACAGACAAGTCAGTTATGGGAAATATCAAATAAAATTAAATCAGAGCACCACCTAGCTGGAAATCAATGCACAACTGCATCATTTTGTCATAAAGAGATCATATCTGGCTCCGAATCTGATCAAATTTCCAATAGATGTCGCTAAAACCATTATTTGAAGAGTGTACTCAAATGGGTACTATGGGATGAAATGGGTTAAAAACAATTTTACACTTAATTTATTGAAAGTTATAAGTTACAGAAAAATATTATATTAACTAAGTTACTTATGTTCTAAGATGATTACTGGTGTGATAATAATTATATTATATATCTCGAGAGCGAAAGTTGCTCGTACTTTAAATTATAAAAATGTAGAGTTTGCAATTTGTGTGAAGCTGTTGAAATGTCTTATTACCGTACGTGTCTGGAAAGACAGTATAGGTAGTTGCAACTTTGTTGTCGGTGCTGTATCTTGCAGAGTTGAATATCAAGATTACCAAGTACCAGATGCATTGTCATCAAATTCCGTTTATACAATATAGGTCATGCAACAATGTCTGTTATAGAAGTTATGTCATCATATAATCTAATATAACATATACATATAATAATAATAATAATAATAATAAAAATAGAACAAAAAATTATAAACCTACCATCACCATCTTCCGACGTGGATTCGTTGCTGCTCGGAACATACGAGTCACCACTGTCTTCGAAATCGGAGTCTGAGTGTAGGAAAGCGTGTAATATCTCATCATCTGTTCATTTTTTGCGATTTCTGAATTTTAGTTTTGTTTTTTTAAGTGGAAGGGCCTGGTTCACTCTCTCGTCTGTCACCCATTATTACAGTTTCACAAAACTCACGAAAATGCGCAAATTCCAGAACGAGCAAGTGCACGTGTACTTTGAACCTATACCGATATGCAACAGCGCAAACGACCTCCTTTGCCCACTGCTGTGGGAAAACTGGCTAATAAAATACTTCCATGCACGTCGATCGCAGCGAACGTGTTGAAAAAAAAATCTGTTCTTGGTTCAATAAAAATACGATTTTGTATCTTAGGTAAACAGACAATAATTTCAACACCTAAATTCCTAAAAAGATAAGATATCATTTTCTTACCATAGTCCCATTCTAACTTGTCCAAGCTATCTTTGAAATTGCTAATTTTTCAACATTATTATTACCAATATAATCTCTCATCTTTTTCAAAACAACAACAAAACAAAACAAACTCTTATAGCTAGGCTTTCCATTGGAAAATTCACCAAATAGTAAATAAATCTAATTCCTTATTTATTCTGAAATTTCTAAAATGCAAGACCACCTTGTTTTTGTTTTTGATTAATTAAATTTTGTACATTTCCAAATTTTTTCTTAAATTCTTTAGCAATACCTTTTTCCATCAGCATATCTTCGGCTACGCAATGGGCTAGTGACTAATCTTTTGGCATTTAAAAAATATTTATTTTCTTTTCAACAATTGTTTTAAAATTATTTTCCAAATTTTGTTTAAATGCTTCATATTCAGTATCAAAATTATCCGTATGATCCAACATTTTTGTTGTATCATTAGCAGTAATTGTGTACATAATAATAATAATAATAAATATATATATATATATTAATACATCTTTATTTAGCACCTGGCTAGTTCATTACAAAGCAAATAATTACAATTTAGTGAAATGTACAATAGATTCTATGATTCTTTTAAATGTTGGGAAATATTCCTAACAAACACAGCTAAAGAAGGCGAGTTCTTTATTACCTCTGGAAGGGCATTCAATAGGCGAATACCATCATACCATAATGTTCATTGTAACGAGGTTGTTCTAACTGATTTAATATTATAATTTAGTCCTGACCTGATATTGTGTTCATGCATGGTAGATCTTTTTTCAAAAACATTATCGAAGTATGCTGGTAATAGGCCATGCTCTATCTCAAAGATTAAAATTAAATTTGCTTTCCTAATAACTTGCTCTACAGACGTCACTTCCCGAGTCGACGTTTGAAGCGATTCTCATCTCTACGCATTCGGTATCTCCCGAGCTGCAGTGGGACCAGAGAACACTATCTAGTTACAATCTACTGGGACTCTGATTCACGAACTCGGGACGTTACGTACCGAATGGACGTTTTAGCGATTCTCATCTGTTCTCATCCGTTCACGCATTCGATAGATCCTGAGCTGATCTGTCAAATCTACTCGGGACCTAATGATATACCGAGTTGATAAAAAGTAGGGTTACAGTAATCTTTCTGTCTCTTTTTTACATACTACATCTCTTTTTTGTTATTGAGTAAGGACATGGTAAAAAGTAAATTCAATAGACATAATTTTTGTATTTACATTTTACATAAAATTATTTGGTTGTTTGATGTCGTCGTGTACTGTTTTTGATTTTAGGGTTTATAGCAATAATGTCTTCTAAAATTAACGAGAAATATTTAAATACGGTATACTATGTACAATCTTCTCCGATCACCCTCTGATTTGAACCTGTAGCATAAAAATTTAATGCCACTAGTATTTTCATTTCAATTGAAATGTCCGAACGATACATTTTTTTGAGATATGCTGTCAAGATCAGACATAAACGTCCATACATCATGTAAAACGTACGCTAGATAAATCTGCCAAATTAGACTGATTTCTTATTCGTATTTGTATTCATTGGTATTTATGTTTGCATTTTATTTTTTATATTACATGAATAAACATTATTATTATTATTATTATTATTGATTGCCTTCTTCGAAATATTATATTTTCGCGACTTATATCTTCATGCTGGTAGCATGTTTAATATTTAAGAATATCAATATATGAAACAAAAAACAAAAATTAGAGCTTAGAAATAAGTCATATATGCGCGAAAAAAATAAATATAGATTTGTATTTGTCATTAAGCTCCAAAGATTCGTAGCAAATCGGTACTACGACTCGCGAAATGTTCAGAATCACTTCATCTCGGTACCGAGTTGGCTACCGAACGGTATATACCTAGTTGGTACGTAACGTCTCGAATAATGGGAACCCCCATGCAGATGTACAAAATCTCTAGTTCATTATTCATTATATTTGTTATTTCATAACTATTTTTTCCTGTGACACAAATGACTGTATCATCTGCGAACAAATTGATAAAAGAGTTTTGAAACACTGTGTATATATCATTAACATAAATGACAAAAAGCAGGGGACTAAGTACACTTCCTTGTGGAACTCCCCATCTGCTTTCAATTCTACTAGATATATTATTATGTACCCTAGTTTTATTATATCTAATACATAAGTAATATCTTACCCAGTATAAAGCTATACTATTCACTCCATATAACTGTAGTTTTTTAAAAGAATATCTCTATCAATCGTCTCAAACGCTCTTTATAGGTCCACAAATACACTGAGCACTACGTTTCCTTGATTTATATAATCCCTCCATCTTGCACACACATACTGTAGGGCTGACTCACACAAATATTGACACCCAAAACCCGACTGCCAACAAACAGTAGTTTATTAGATTCAAAGTAATATCGAAGCTGGTCGCACTCTATCGTCTCTAAGATTTTATCTACAACTGGTAACAGGTTAATAGGTCTAAAGTCAGCTGTAGATTTTGGTAAGGATACTTTCGGTATGGGAATCACCACACTTGTCTTAAGCTCACTTGGCACTTTTCCGGTATTTAGCGGAGTGTTTTCGAGATAAAGAAGGGGATAACCTATTACACAAAATAAGTCTTTAACAAGTTTTATATTTAATGTATCGTCACTAGTACATTTATTTTTTAAGTCCAAACATAACTTTTACAAGTTCCGAAAATTTTACCCTTTTAAAAGTTAGTAAACCAGGCCCTTGAGTTGCACCAATTTTCAAATCCCATGGCTTTTTATCTATGCTACCCCAAACTCCCAAACTATCCGCGTAAAAATTATTAAAATTTTCTTCTATGGGTCCACTATAAGTTCCAAAATTGATATTTGAGAAGTCATTAACTTTATGTCTGCTTCCCACTAAACTTTTCAACGTCCTCCACATTTTTTTACCACCCCATTTGCAATTGTCAATTTTCTTTTCGTAATATTTTGACTTTTCAGTACGCATTAACGACGTCACTCTATTACGAATATGTTGGTAGTTTTGCCAATCATCATCTTTCTTGGTTATGCAAAACTTTTTGTACGCCTGATTTCTTTTTGATTGTGCTTCCCGCACTGTCGATGTAACCCAAAAGCACTTTTTATTTTTGTATTTTTGTTAAAAAGCTGTCTTCTCTATTGCTTCTAGAATAACGTTCATATAATCTTCATATAACAAGTCTGTAACTTTAGAAGTATAGTTCCAACTCGCACCTGTCAATTCCTCGGTAATTCTTGTTATAGTTTCATCAGTGAAATTTCTAACGTCTATTTCTGTTTCTTCTCCTCTACAATTTCATGATCACTCACAATCGGAAAATCCTTCATAGATTCATTAAATCATTTGTGATTATGTGGTCCTTGTTACTCTTGTTGGTTTAGTGACAAGTTGCTTGAATCCTGCATCATGGATGATTCTACGTAATTTATTGGCATCACTGTTTTTTTATTTAATCAGTCTATATTAAAATCTCCTAAAATGTATAATTCTATTATTCAGCCTTCTGTCCAAATAATCTAGAAATATTTTACAATTTTCGTTAGGAGATCTATAAAGTGCACACACAATAAGATTTTCTTTACCAATCAGTAATTGTAATCTACTGCATCTTTGTATAAAATTGTAAAATTTATATTATTTCTTACATATATTATAGTTCCATTAGTGTGTCTACAATTTGGATAGGTAATTTCAGGATTATAACCACATATTGCCACTTCCTGCTGATTGATTTCTTGTGTAACATGCGTTTCGCTCACACAGGCACATAATGGTTCTATATCCTGCAAGAACTGAGTAATTTCTATCTTATTTGACGTAAAACCCTGGGCGTTTGAATGTACAATTAGATCACCATGTTCTGGAATTGCACTCTTTACTGTCTAATCTCGTTGCTATTTATAATGAATTCTGATTTTAATTTTTTCCATTGCCCTCTGATAACATACACATTTTTTGTCAAAAACACTATGTCTGTAATCTATATCAGAAAATTTTAAAACATCATGAGCATGTCTACAGTCACTACATTCTTTTTCCAAAGTATTGCAGTTTTCGCTCTTATGATCTTTGTTGCACATTGGACAAACTATAGATGTTTGGCGGCAATGAACGGCCTTGTGCCCGTATCTCCAACACTTAAAAGCGAAGTACACTTATATATTCGTAAACTGGTACACTTTCCCAATCCAGATTTTTTTTAAATAATTAATTAATTAAGCATTGAAATACTTTGGATGAGACTTCTAATACAACGTTATGTAGCCGTTTATTCTTTGGAATGATTTTTTTAATTACCTTGATATCCAACTTTCCAATATTTGACAGGCAACTCTGATGCTTTATCCGATATATTAACTAGTCTTCATTATTTATATGTTGTTCTTGTACACCAATTAAGATAACTTTTGGATATATTGTTTTTGGAATTTCAATGGTATATTCCTCGGATAAATCGGTTTCGACTCTCTCCTGAAGTTTTTGAAAAGATTCCTTATTATTACACTGCACAACTACACTTCCTTGACCCATAGTCTTAAGTTTATTTACTTCTAGCGATAACTCCGATGGATTGATTTTTTATGGTACTATCCTGATTTGCGTTTTTTGGCCTGATGAACAATGGAGGATGTTGGTTATATTTAAAAGCATCAGACCATTGTTTTCCACTTTTTTGTTCCACAACCGGACATTCCATATTTTTCAATATTCCTGTCATATTTACATTATTTTCATCAATCTTTCGTTCTAATATATCAACTCTTCTGGCAATATCCATTTTTTAACGTATGAAAATAGCACAATCATCACAATACCAAAACACATTGCTGTTCTCGTTTATTGCTTTTCCCACTTGGTCTTTGATTCGAACACAATGCATATGATAATAAACATTGCAATAACCACATTTCTCTAACTTTGTATTTACGATAAAATTATCAGAGCAGATCTTAAACACGTGTGTACTGTCTCACATCTTGAACTATGATTGGGTATACATGGGTATAGTTTTAACATTTGTTATCAGTTGTTTTGAATTTATTTCTACTATACAGTTATAATGTTCAAGGAAATCCATTCCTAAAACTCCATCGAAATCAATATTTAAATTATGAACAAAAACTTTAAGCGGATTGTAAGGTGCAAATGGTATAAGTGTGGATTCAGTTATTAAAATTTGTCATTAGTTATACCATGAATAATCATTTTTTCTGGAAAACTTTCAACGGTTTTTTCTATGAAAACTTAAATTGCTGCTCTTGTATCAATAATTAATCTATTTGATTAGTCATTAATGTAATACAGATTTTTTGCCTTTGCTGTCAAAAATGGATTTACAGAAATGTTTGTTCGGGAAAGTTCAAGTTCGGGTTCATATTGTCTAAAGTGAGTGTTTGCCTTTGAGCTGTTGTCTCTGCACTCAAGTCTTCTTGATTGTTCGGAAAATCTGGGGAATGGTCTTTGATTTGAGCAGTACGAAAATTTTGAGGATTAAAGTTCTCTGGGGGTTCAAAATTTTGGCTACTGTTTTCGAAATATTCTGATTCTGAAGAATTGTAACCAGTATAATTATCTTGATATTCATTTTCAAATTGATTTTCAAAATAATAATCATCATGATTATTGTCATTAAAACCAATGACATGAGGTCTATGTTGGCCTGGTATAATATTCGGATTTCGTTGTATTACTGAGGGTCTTATTTGAGATTGCCCTTGTTGATGAAAAGTTCTTTGTTGGTTGTGGAAATCATTATTGGGTCTAGTAGGTGATATATTGACATTAGATTGTGGAAATTGTGATATTAGAAAATTTTGAGAATTTTGATTAAAATTCGAGACCTAGCTTGGGCCAGCTCTTTGCTGTTGAAAGCGACATTGATTAGAAGTGTGGCCAATTTTTCCACATGAATAACATTTACGAATTTGTGGTTTTCTGGTTTGTGTAATTGTTGGGTTTCTCATTGAGTTATTAGAAGCTTGTCTACTGATTTTCTGATTTTCAAAATAAGCTGTAATTCTCTTCCAATCCGAATTTGTGCTTCTAAAAAACATAATAAGAAAATATAATAAATAAGGTAATTATCACCAATAAAAAAAAAATTAAATACACTTAATATTAAATATATATATATATATATATATATATATATATATATATATATATATATATATATATATATATATCAAAAATGAGAATGCTATTCACCTTTATGCTTTTATTTCATCAGATACAGTCATCCACTAGAAGCGGATCACGTGATTTCTAGCTTATTTGCTTTCGTCAGCGCCACACAAGTGGAAGCTGTATCCAATGAAGCAAAAGCAACTGAAAGATGTCATAGGTGCATGACAACGACCTCTCAGTGGGACGCAGTTCGCGCCACCTAGGTATTGATAGCTAGTACGTTTAAAGTAAAGTATATAATAATAAATATAAAGATAACTATAGTCAGTATTACTGATAATATCAAAAATGAGAATGCTATTCACCTTTATGCTTTTATTTCATCAGATACAGTCATCCACTAGAAGCGGATCACGTGATTTCTAGCTTATTTGCTTTCGTCAGCGCCACTCAAGTGGAAGCTGTATCCAATGAAGCAAAAGCAACTGAAAGATGTCATAGGTGCATGACAACGACCTCTCAGTGGGACGCAGTTCGCGCCACCTAGGTATTGATAGCTAGTACGTTTAAAGTAAAGTATATAATAATAAATATAAAGATAACTATAGTCAGTATTACTGATAATATCAAAAATGAGAATGCTATTCACCTTTATGCTTTTATTTCATCAGATACACTTGTGTGGCGCTGACGAAAGCAAATAAGCTAGAAATCACGTGATCCGCTTCTAGTGGATGACTGTATCTGATGAAATAAAAGCATAAAGGTGAATAGCATTCTCATTTTTGATATTATCAGTAATACTGACTATAGTTATCTTTATATTTATTATTATATACTTTACTTTAAACGTACTAGCTATCAATACCTAGGTGGCGCGAACTGCGTCCCACTGAGAGGTCGTTGTCATGCACCTATGACATCTTTCAGTTGCTTTTGCTTCATTGGATACAGCTTCCACTTGTGTGGCGCTGACGAAATCAAATAAGCTAGAAATCACGTGATCCGCTTCTAGTGGATGACTGTATCTGATGAAATAAAAGCATAAAGGTGAATAGCATTCTCATTTTTGATATTATCAGTAATACTGACTATAGTTATCTTTATATTTATTATTATATACTTTACTTTAAACGTACTAGCTATCAATACCTAGGTGGCGCGAACTGCGTCCCACTGAGAGGTCGTTGTCATGCACCTATGACATCTTTCAGTTGCTTTTGCTTCATTGGATACAGCTTCCACTTGTGTGGCGCTGACGAAAGCAAATAAGCTAGAAATCACGTGATCCGCTTCTAGTGGATGACTGTATCTGATGAAATAAAAGCATAAAGGTGAATAGCATTCTCATTTTCGATATTATCAGTAATACTGACTATAGTTATCTTATATTTATTATTATATACTTTACTTTAAACGTACTAGCTATCAATACCTAGGTGGCGCGAACTGCGTCCCACTGAGAGGTCGTTGTCATGCACCTATGACATCTTTCAGTTGCTTTTGCTTCATTGGATACAGCTTCCACTTGTGTGGCGCTGACGAAAGCAAATAAGCTAGAAATCACGTGATCCGCTTCTAGTGGATGACTGTATCTGATGAAATAAAAGCATAAAGGTGAATAGCATTCTCATTTTTGATATTATCAGTAATACTGACTATAGTTATCTTTATATTTATATATATATATATATATATATATATATATATAATTAAAGAGATCTATTAGTTCATTAATGAATGAGATATATAAAATATATAAATAAGATGAAGCTCTACACCTTTATGCTTTTGTTCAGTCGGACACAACCACCCACTAGAAGCGGATCACGTGATTTCAAGCTTGTTAGCTTTCATCAGCGCCACATAAGTGGAAGCAGTATCCAACTAAACAAAAGCAACTGGAAGTAGTCAAAAACTTTGAGACATTATCTACCAGTGGGACACAATTCGCGCCACCTAGGTATTGAGAGCACAATTACGCTTAACGTAAGTATGTATTATAATTAAAGAGATCTATTAGTTCATTAATGAATGAGATATATAAAATATATAAATAAGATGAAGCTCTACACCTTTATGCTTTTGTTTAGTCGGACACAACCACACACTAGGAGCGGATCACGTGATTTCAAGCTTATTAGCTTTCATCAGCGCCACATAAGTGGAAGCTTTCAAATGACTGTAGGCGATCAGAAAAATCTGCTCGTTCTACATATAAAGAACAAACTTACAGGTAGAGCCGCGGAATTAATTCACGCAACCCAGATTCATGGGACGAAATCAAGTCACTCTTAGATGCTCACTTTGGCGACTCAAGGGATCTTACCGCTTTGATTCAAGATCTTCAAAGAATTAGACAGTTACCTGGTGAATCGCCCTTAACTTTCGTCGCGAGATTACAGACGCACGAGGCAAAAATTCATGCTTCCATCAGAAAGCAGAATTTAACTAACAACGAAAAGACAGCTCAAATTCAAGTTACTGATTCAATGGTACTTAACACCCTACTAAGCGGCCTAGATCCGAAACTTGGACAAATAATCCGAGCTAGTGACCCAACCGATATGCTTTCAGCAATAAATCGGATCCGTCGAGAGCTGCAATTATCTTATTTTGAACAATAAAAATATCAAAATAGAAACCAATTGTCAGTCAATATTAAGAAACCAAACTTACATCCACAAATTAAACAATATTCATATTGCAAACGGAACGGTCATACTTATTATGAGTGTATTAGTAGGCAAAGTCAACATAATAGCCTGAATTTTCCAAGCATACCAAGACCGCAATTTCAACCAAATAATTCTAATACACAACCTTTTAGACCCCAATTCCAAAATCGACCCCACTTTCAAAATCGACCACAATTTCAAGTACGAGCACAACAAAACCAAATTCCCAAGAACAGACCATCGATAATTAGGCCAAACTCTAACTTTCATAGACCTTCAACAATTCAACCAAATCCCAATTTTAATAATTCCCAAGATAGAGCACATCACTTGAACCCACAAGAGTATACACAACCAGAATATTATCAATACGATTATTACGACCCGGCGTATCAATCATACGACCATAATTACCACAGTGATTATAATAATTACGACAATGACTACAATTCCGACTATTCTAACACTTACAAACCATCATACTCTTACGAAGAAATCCCCCAATCTTTACAACCTCAGGATTTTCAAACACCCCAAACACAAGACCAAACCCCAGGACACAATCTTATCCATGATCCGATATCAGAGATTTCAACGAAAACCAGAAAATTGGCTCTGACGGACGAGACACCACTAGAACACCACTTAAAACAATTGTTAACTGTAAATTCGAGAAACTTATTTTATATGAAAGATGCAACAGTTACATATAAATTTTGATAGATAGTGGAGCTGGAATTTCAATCTTTAAGCCAAACACTTGTAAAAGACGACAAACAGAAAATATCGTAATTCAAGGAATAACAACTGAAAAGGTTCCTATAACCGAATCAGTACTTATACCTTTTGGCATAAATGACCCTCATAAAATCTATATATGCAACTTAGATATCGACTTTGACGGTTTACTTGGCTCCGATTTTCTTCAAAAATATGATTGTGTATTGGACATATAAAATAAGCAACTCATTACAAACTTTAAAACCATACCTCTTTACCAAGTTAATAATGATAATTGTAGTGAAACACAGAACACAATTCCTACGAATAAAATAACAATTCCACCCCGAACAGAACAAGTCTTCATACTTAAAACAAATAAGCTAGCTAACACAGAGGCAGTGTTATTAAGGCAAGAAATCGAAAGAGTTTTCATTCCAACCTCTATATGTAAGATAGATAAGAATGGAGAATTTCTTGTGCCAATCTTGAACGCCAATGCCATTGATAAGACTATCGTATTTTCTGAACTAGAATTCGATTTATACAAAGACGAAAATAATTTCAGTATATGTAACATCAACACCAATACATACTACGAACATACCGACAGACGATACGAAATTATGAATCAGCTTAGATTAGAACATCTCAACGACGAAGAGAAAGAAAACATCTCTCAACTTTGTCTTGATTTTGAAGAAATATTCTTTTTAGAAAACGACAATTTGACATTTACTAACGAAGTTAAAAATGACATGGAGACAAATAATTCTAAACCCATTTACACCAAGTCCTACCGCTATCCACATATTCATAAGCAGGAAGTTAAATCCTAAATTTCCAAGATGCTAGAGCAAGGAATCATAAGACCATCCAATTCACCCTGGTCTTCCCCCGTATGGGTTGTGCCCAAAAAAATGGACGCCTCCGGGAAACAGAAATGGAGAGTCGTAGTGGACTATAGGAAACTGAATGACGTGACAGTAGGTGACAAATACCCCCTTCCGAACATATCAGATCTCCTAGACCAACTTGGCAAGTGCCAATATTTCACTACGCTCGATCTAGCATCGGATTTCCACCAAATAGAGATTAACCCTAAGGATATTCCAAAAACAGCCTTTAATGTCGAGAATGGACACTTGGAATTTGTTCGAATGCCATTCGGTCTTAAGAATGCCCCCTCTACATTTCAGCGCGTCATGGATAATATTCTTTTAGGGATCCAAAACGAAAGATGCCTCGTCTACATGTACGACATAATAATATATTCACCAAATATCCATGAGCACATGGCACGTCTAAAAGGAGTATTCACCCGCCTTAAGAAAGCTAACCTTAAAATCCAGCCAGACAAGTGCGAATTCTTAAGAAAAGAAGTTTCTTACTTAGGTCACTTAATTACGAAAGAAGGCGTTAAGCCAAATCCCCAGAAAATCGAATGCATTCAGAACTTCCCTCAACCCCGAAATCAAAAAGAGATTAAATCATTTCTTGGCTTAGCTGGATATTATCGCAGATTTATTCCGAACTTCTCCAAGATCTCAAAACCTCTAACTGAATTATTAAAAAAAGACAGCACCTTCAATTTCAACTCAGAATGTTTAGAATCCTTTAACGAATTGAAACAAGCCCTTACTTCAAGCCCTATCTTATCGTACCCAAACTTCGAAGAACCTTTTATATTAACGACCGACGCTAGTGCCTTCGCGATTGTTTCAGTCCTTTCACAAGGTCCCCCTTCTAAGGATCTGCCAATTGCCTATGCGTCAAGAACTCTTTGCAAGTCTGAAACAAACTTTTCAACTATCGAACGAGAGCTTCTAGCGATAGTTTGGTCTGTAAAACACATTAGACCATATCTTTATGGAAGAAAGTTCATTCTTATCACCGACCACAGACCCCTTACGTGGCTTTTCTCTATAAAAGACCCAGGTAGCCGATTAGCTCGTTGACGACTTAAATTAGAGGAATACGACTACGAAATTCGCTATAAACCTGGTCCTATTAATAAAAACGCAGATGCATTATCTAGGATTAAAGTCAATCACATAAAAGAGTGCCTCAAATTTCAAGAAAACTATCCCAATATTCTATACTTCCTACCACCGAAACAGACGACGAAGTCGACCAAACGATAGACATTTCTAACGAACGCATTTGCGAAGAATTTAAGACATTTGTAGAATTGTACAAGACGACTTCACTGATAGACTACTCTAAGATAGAATATACTAATAACCAACTTCTGAACAAAACAAATAAAAACATCATCACCTTTTTTCAACAGAACAAGCTTAAAGACACCCATTATAAAATAATAGATGACATATTCGAAGAGAATACAGAGTTTACGGATAATGAAGTAAATATACTTACTAGTAAAACCATCCAAAATAGAAAATATTTCATTATACCAATCCCTTACGATCCGAATTTTGTCAATGAACATCTTTTTACAGCCTTGTATAAAAGTCAACAAGAGCTCACCCCGTCCACAACATATTTCGTTGAGAATAACCCCGACATCCCAGCTATAGAAATGCTTTCATTTATATTTTCCGAGAAAGAAATAAATTTTAAAATTTGTCAAGATCTTGTAAGAATCCCCGATGAAGACGAAAAGCAATTATTCTTGACCAATATCATAAAGGTAAAACCCATCTCCACGAAACCATTCGTAGAATAAGAGAGAAATATAATTGGCCTGGAATCACAAAAGACGTCGAAAAATTCATCAAAACCTGCGACACCTGTCAAAAGATCAAAACTTGTAGAAAAAATGTAGATAGTCCCCTCGTCATAACAGAAATCCCAAGATCCCATTCGAAAGAATTAATATCGACATTTTAGAAATTCCATCAAGGACCTACATACTAACGATACGTGATGAATTGACAAAATTTTCGCAAGCTTACGGACTACCAGACAAATCTGCAAAAAGCGTAACCAATACACTGCTACTGTATTTCCAACACTTTGGTACCCCTATAAGAATTCACTGTGAATACGGAAGAGAATTCGACAACAGTTTATTTAGGGACTTATGCAGTTTATTTGACATTAAGCTCACACACTCCAGCGTTGGACACCCACAATCTAACGGCTCCATTGAAAGGTTCTATGCAACTATTCTCGAAATGATAAGAGCCCATGTAACAGATCACCCTAACGAACACCACCTGAATGTACTACCTTATGCGATTATATGCTATAACCGATCTGTTAACAAAACCCACGGTTTCTCACCGTATGAGCTTGGTTTCGGTCACACAGCCAGCAGACCACCTGAGAATACATACAATCATAAAGAACTAATAACTAAATACGTCCGAGATCTTAATAATAGGATTTCGTATTACTACAGTTTAGCTCGAAAACGCACAGAAGCACAAAAAGAGAAAGCTAAAGAACGTTTCGATAGACGTGTTCGAGACAATACTAACAAATATAACATCGGAGATAAAGTTTACTTTAGGGAATCCCAAATTAAAGACAAGTTACAAAACAAATTCAACGGACCTTTCACAATACAAGAGATTCACAACAATTCAGCTACTCTCATTAACGCCAATACTAACCAAAAGACAAAAGTTAACTTCGACAGAATGAAACCCTATTTAGAGCCTTAATTAATAATCAGGGTTATCCTGCTGTTCGGATCAGCATTTTGCCAATACAACATCGAACCGATCAAAAACACATTAGGTATCTGTTATCACGATGAGACAAAACTTACGATAACGAACAACCACTGGACCTTATTCGTGCACAAAAACATCACACTCCTACTTCAGGTATTTAAACACAACAAAAGAACTAATCAATTCTCAATAATGATCTCAGCAAGATCGAAAGAGCAATCCACCAGTTGTCTGATAAGTTCGCACTTATTAATGCCCATCTGAAATTCTTTGAAATCTGCGAAAAACTAATGGAAAGTTACATCTATCTAGAAGATAACCTTAATGATATCTTGAATGCCATAACATTTGCGAGATTGAATATAATACATTCTTCTATAATATCACCCGATAGTTTGATTGGTTCTCTTAAACAAATATCACAAAATTTAATAACACTTACCGCTTCCAGTTAAATACTCAAGCATTACTGAATAATTAAGAATCATAGATCTAGAAGCATTTCAAACGAAATCTGATTTGGTATTTGTTCTGAAGATCCCTCTAACTGAACAAAAAAGCTACACCTTATTCCATTTATATCCAATCCCAATTTATGATAATAGAACCAGTGTTGCCAGATGGTCTCGGCGACGTACCCCTAGACTAATTTGATTTCCCCCTAGAAATCCCCTAGGATGCCCTCACCAAGTTCAGAACCGTACGATATTTATCGTACATGTACGATAATTTTGTGCCTACGTACGATAGCACATCACTATCGTACGCAAATTGTACGATTATTTTCATTAAGATTAAAAATGTAAGAAAATAGTTATTTTTTGGCGCTATTAACAGAAATTGTAGTATTCCATAAACCATAACGAACTATCAGCACCTTAGAATATAAAATTTTATGTTCTAATATCAGCATCATGTATTTATATTGTTATGTATTGGCGCGGGATTTGATTAAGCTTAGGTCCTGTGGTCTGTTTAATACGCAAAATCGCAGAACATAAAACATATAGTAATTTAGATCAGTTTAGAGTATTTTTTTCAGTGAAAACTGTATTTTTGAAGAGATAAGCTATAAAGTGTTGACAGGCGTTTAAAACAATCTCCTTATTTATTATAAACACTGTTCTGAGAAGTACGATAATTTTAGTACGAAAAAGTCAAAATACGATAATTTTATGCTCCGAGGTACGATAGTTGCCGAGCTTTAGGTTGGGAACACTGAAAAGGCATTGGCCATGGCGCGATTATTTAAAGCGGCGGTCATGTTGGGATTTGGGATTGTTGGAAACTGAAAGGCATTGCCCAAAGTATCTGTAATAAAAAATGGATTGACAGGTTCAAGTTTTATTCGGTTTTTGGTTACAGAAGACTCTTTGGTTTTAGATTGATTTCGACATTAATTCTAAGTCACAGACACAGCTCGTAAAGTTCGGCTTTAATTGTCAGGAAAAATATCGAGTGTTCCTATGTCGCTGTCACTGATATTTTTATAAATATTCTCCGAATTGAAGAGCTTCAACATACGGACTGTCGGCTTGAAATCACAGCAATCGACGCTGAGCGTAAGTCGAACATGCATTATGGCTTCGACCATGGCAACAGACATTTTGTTACGCAGTTTGTCCTTTACTATACTCAGTATAGAAAAGGCGCGTTCAACAGACGCGTTCGAAAATGGCAAACTCAAAAGAGCGAGAACGAGCTTCGAAATTTCTCCAAACCGTTGTCCACCACTGGCATCCTTAACCTCCCACACCTCACTCCAATAGCTTTCGGTGTTTGTGCGGTTGTCCACGGTCGCGGTGTGCCTGTGCAACAGATTCCATTCCTTAATGGTAGCGTCGACGTCTTTGCACACCGTTTTTTTAAATCCCGTGACGATTTCAGTGATATCGGCTTTAATTTGAGACGACGCGGATTCTGGGCGGAACGTTGACAATTTCTCCAGTATCTTTATATTTGCAGGCAACCTCTTTTGCAACTGCAAGCACAGCCCGATCAAAAAATTTCTGCACCGTTCTTTGACGTTCACGACTGTTTGAGGATCCAGGCTCATACTCAACTGGTTAAATTCGTATCCAAAGTTCACGCACTGAAGTGCCATTAAGTGCTGTTGAAAATCGAAAGTTGCCAATTCATAGCGCGATATTTTTTGCAGCCAGGTCGGAACAACGAGCGTTTGAAGATGAATGTATATGAGATTGTTCACATCCTCGAACAGTTTGACAGGATCGACGTTTTTGGATTGGAACAGCTTGTTTATGGCCATAACACCCTTAAGACTAGTGCTGAGAAACGTGAGGAACAATTTGTTTTCCAATGTGCAGTACATTCGGAACAATTGTGAAGCTATGTAACAACGCTCTTTGTTGCTCTCGGTAATCTGAAAGTGGAGTTTCAGCGCGTCCCATTGATCCAAAATCGCGTCGATAGCCTGAAGCCGAACTAGCCATCGTGTGTTCGATAGTTTCGCGATTTTTGTTGGCATTTTACCCGACAGTGTCTTATAAATTTCAGCGTATTCGATTTGCCGTTTGGTACTATGCGAAAACCAGCTGTGTGTTTCTCGTACCATAAAATCCAAATGTCTTGGCAAGGCTTCACAGGCTTCTTCCGCAGCGAGATGTAACGAATGGCAGATGCACGTTATTACAATTAGTTCTGGATTTATCTCCCGTAATAATGTCGACACCGAGTGATGACGCCCAACGTTCACGCTGGCTCCATCGACTCCGAGACCGATCAATTTTTCTGTCGTGAGACCATCGGTTTTCAACTGAAGCAGTATCGCTTGCGTTATTGCATCTGATGTCCCAGCTTGCATTTCTATCAGTCGATAGAACGTCGTCGCGATCTTCTTTTTCTTCGTGCTGAAGTATCTTATCATCAGGCAAAGAACTTTTTTGTATCAATCGTCGTAGATTCATCGATTATCAGTGAATAATAGGACTTATCGATGTCGTGAAGCAGTTCTTCAAGAATGCAGGGCGATAAAATGTTTTTAATGAGGGCCGAACATTTTGAACGATGGAGCTTGATGTCCTGTAAGATCGAAGATTCTTCGTCAAGACCTTTTATCACGATCGAGAGGTGGTCGACCGTTCTTATGGAGCAATGCTCGGCTACGTAAGTCGCGATTTTTAGCTCGGCAATTTTTCTCCTTTCCGAGAGAGTTGTCTTGAAGAATTTATCCAGTTTTGGTAAACTGGTGATCATTGATGCATCACTGGCATTCTGCTGGTGCTTTTTTGAGGCTCCGTGCTCCTGTAGCGTCTTTCTGTGAGAGTTGAGAGTTGTTTTACAATGTAAGCAAAACGCCTTTGTTGCGTCTCCATCAGAAGATTTCAACCATCCTAAAATGCAAATTAAATTAAATTAAAAGCTAAATTGTGTGGATATATAGGGCAAGAAAGAGTGTCTCCCCTTAAAGACGTAAAATAGATTTCAAGTGTAAATTTGAAGCAGAATTTGAGTAATAACTAACCTTTGAAGATTGGATCATTTTCCCAACTTTTAACGTATTTTTGCACGTACGTTGTCTTATTATTATTCCGTTCTTTGGGAATTTTTCACGGAATTCTCACCACAAGCCTCGCACTACAGGCATCACCATCACATTTTGCATTCAGAATTTCAGACAGAATTCAGAATAGAATCATATCACATATTATATTATGATTATCATATTATCATAATCATTATGACATATTATGACATTATGTCAGACATAATGTCATATGTCATGTCATACTATAATATCGATTATCGATACATTTTATCGTTTTATCGCCAGAACATGAAGTTTCCATGTTCCATGAAGTTGTGTCTCTCTCTCTAGTAAACTTACTATTTTCACCGTCATTCTCTCGTGGCGGCAGCATCGGTCGACTGACTGCTGACCATAGAGAAATAAAAAAGAGAGTCCTCGATATACGTTAAAAAAAGAGGATAGTATTTACGGTGGCGCCCTCCTTAGCACCCGGTCTAACAAATTCGTATACCCGGGACATTCAAATTGGAAATTTCTGAAGTAAGGTTAATATTCCACCTTCATTTAGTGTGAACACAATGTTAAAAATCATGTCAATACAAGCTGATAATGATTTTCACGTTGCGAACACACTAAATGAAAATGAATAACACTTAAGATTAAAAAAAGAAAGAACATTATACACATCCAAAATATATTTCAAATGAAACAACCTAAAGTGAATAAGGAACACTTTCAATGACATAACAACTGAACTAATCTACAAATAGAAAAGATCATCTTATACAGCTAAAATAAAGTAAATGAAAATAAAACACTTTCAATGGCACAACTTTTTGAATATTTAATAATCAAATATAAATATAACTTTTAAATAAATCACGACATATATACAATAATACATTGCACACAATAAATGAAGGTAACATTTCAGTATAAAAATATGCATTGCAGCAGAACAAATAAAAAAATTAAATGTGATAAGTTTTTCTTGTTGGAAACTTGTTGCTAATTTTTTCGCGATGTTCGCGATGAAGATTATTACAATATTTTCTAATCACTAACGTTACACTAAAATCTAAGAAACTTGTGATTACAAAATTTGAGTGCTCTTCGCACGTGAACCAACCAAAGTTCATATTTCTTTTGAGGAACAATACAAGTTTTTTCCTAATATTATATACATGTCCGTAGTTTGGCAAAATATGCATGACTGCATCATGAATTTGTATTAATGTTTCAATTATATCTTTGCTTACATAATTTAACCTTTTTTTATCATCACAATTCTCTTTGAACATGGTGAACATATGATACGACTGTGTCATGTTCATTATTAAGTTTGACTCACACGCTTTGCAGTTCAAGTCTTTCAATTTTTTTACAAGAAAACTGCCACGTAACAGGCTGTTTGTTGGTCATAACTATCCACATACCTTGAGACAGGAATATTGACATTTTCAAACTCACAATGTTCTATTTCTGTCAAAGGGATAAAATCTTCATAATTATTATCTACGAATGCCTGTAGATTCTCTAAGAGACTACTATCATCTTTTTCACAATTTCGTCCTTTAGAGTGTGTATCTATTAGATTATTTATCACAGCCGTTTTAAAACTAGATATAAATTGATAACAATTAGGATTATTATTAGCGGCACCAAAACTCCGTATCAAGCCAAACAGGTTTTCGAGACAGTCTTGAGTCAAGGATCTTGTTCTCAAAAACAGAAATCCTAGTTTACGGCACTCATCAAATAGCTCCATCGTAGCTTGAATAGTTGTTATCCATCCAGTTTTGAATGGCATTTGGGATTTTTCTTCTAGTCCATTTTTCGACAAAAAAACCCAGTTTTTAATTTTGGGTAGCAATTTTCTCCATAAGGCTATATGACGAGATTTCACAGACATACAACTACGGTATACTTTTCCATACTCTGGTTTTATAGACTTGCCATTGAAGCTGTCAAAGAGAACGTCCATATCGTGTATAAATTCGGCCGTGTAAATTGCTTGGCTTGGCAGTCCACCAGCCAAATTTGAGCCAATCATACTTTCAATGGCAGAGGCCATTGTATTACTAAATATTCTTGCAGCTACACAGACTTTCATTTTCAGCTGACTTTGCTTTGAAATGTTGAAATAGGATGATCTAATTTTCGACAATCCCTGGAAACGTTTTTTTTATCTATTGCAAAGCATTTCTTTATATAATTTACTTTTGCTACACGTCCCGGTCCCAAACGAATATTATATTTAAAAAATGCATTCCTGGTGGATTTCAAAAGGTGAGGAGGATCGAAAATAGTGAACACTTTATGGGAATTAGCATAAAAATAAGGACCCGGCTTCGCAATACTTTTATCACTAACCAAGTGTTTTATAGCTGTGCGATTAGTTACCCCTTGGTCACAAATTGTGGCCATCACCTTTAAACCTATGCTTTGCAATAGACTTATAATTTCTGTCAACAAAACTTTCAAAGATTCTGTACTTATTAAGTCTTTGGTAAAGAAATAGGCTACCGGTTGCTTCCATGATCTTTTTAATCCATGTATTAAGAACACTAGCGCATGATTGGCAATTTCATTTTTTGGACCTAATGTTCCCAAGTCAACATATCCTACTAATTTATCGTGATAGTTATCATACACTAGTTTCTGAGAGAGAGCAATCTCATCAAAAACAATGGCACACGTTCTATCTAGAGGCTTCAATTTTGATATCCGTGACTTAAGTTTCTCAAAAAATAGCGTATTGAAACCAGGCTCTAAAGGAATATTTTTCAAAATAGTCTGTAATGTGCTTTCAGCTGGTAACGGAATAAATTTTTTAAGGAACCTGTACGATCTTGCACCTTTCTTATGCAGGGCTAGTGCGAAGACCTTGTCTGATGTAGTCCACGTTGGTCTTTTAGAAGTTGAATTTTTGAACGTGCTTTTAATGAAATTTATGCCCACGGGATCCAATTTTGATTTCAATCTCTCAAACATATTTGTTTTCGAAAATTCATATGCAAACTTTATTTTATTTTTTGAATTTTTCAAACGATGTTGCAGTTTAGAAATTATATGTTGCTGACGTTTACTAATAGCATATAATTTTTTCTTCTTTGGTGTTAAATTTGTGATCCGGGTCTCATTGATGCAAGATAATAATGAATGCTTTCTATTTTTAGGGGTTGAGAAATCATCTTTATTTATTAGTTCTCTTGAATAACTTTTGATAGGCAAAGATAACTGAGAATCTACAGGCATATGTTCAAAATTGTATGTCTCACATTGAGAACTTGAGGAAGGTAGAATTAATGGTGAACTGTGATGTTCTGACTGAGTAGGAGACAAACGAATGCTACTTGAAACATTAATAGATGGAACATTTTTTTTTGGTAAAGCAAACTTTGATATTCTGGAATGAAGAGTATTGCAGAAATATTTTTCTTCAAAATGATCTTCACACAAATACACCTTCTTTGTCACAAAATCTAGCTCTAATATCTCAAACCATTTACGCCTTCGGTCCTGATCTTTTTCTGTAAAACAAAAAAACTTTTTATTTTTATAATTTTCGTCAGATATATCGACGTAATACCCATTCTTGCAATTTTTTGCAACACAATAATAACTAAGTTTCCCTACGGGCATTGCAAAGCCTAGCAAATAACCACCTACTCACTTATGAATACAATCTTGAAAATAAATCACTTCAGACAGAGACAACCACTTCAGATCAATAATCCTCAACCATCCAATTAACGATTAAGAGATTGTTTTCTGAATGCTGAATATCCTGAAATAATATCCTTGTTTATTTTCAAGAACAAATTAAACAATATCCTCACCTGTAAATCAAAATTCCCAAATCCTTCTCTCCTTTTATGTTTGTTATGGGTTATGGGTCTGAGAATAAGTCAGGTCTTCTCCTATTGAGCAAGGACATGATCATTAAAGGACATTGTAATTGATAAAACTAGTGAATATCTAAAAGCTTACTAGCATAATCACTTTTTCACTTACCTACAGCAACCACGGAAGAGGAGTCGAGTAAAGAGTTCCAAAATGAGCGGTAAGAGTAAGGTTCTTCTCTACTGAAAATGTTGGAATATTTGCGAAAATTATTAATATCTAAAAGTAAACTATAATGTATTTTATTACTTACATCAAATGCCAGATCGTTATCTCTCTAATATTATTAAATTAATACTTTTGGAAAACAACACACACTGAATCGAACTTCGCACAGTTAGGTTAATGATTAAAATTTGAAAAGAATTCGCAATTCGAGCGCCGAGTTGTCAAAATCGGAAGATTATAGCGACCAGGGCGCCCTCCTGCGCACCCGGTATGCGCACAAATATGATTCCAAACATTGCCATAAGATTCGAGGGTCTTTCTTTGTTTGTCTATGCTGCTGACTTGTACTCACGAGTGATATACAATAGCAAAAATACTGTATTTGGCGTGTTTTGACATTTCCCCTAAAAAAAACCTAAATATTCTTTCCCCCTATTCTGCCCCTAACTCGGTTGAAAAACCGCTAAATCTAGGGGGAAATCCCCTGATCTGGCAACACTGAATAGAACTGGTTTTTACCATTTATTATCATTTTCAAATAAATACATTGCGCGTGACGATGATTCTCTCACTTACATAAGCATTAGAGACATTAGTGTGTGTAAACAATTAGCCCCACAACAGAAACTGTGTTCAAACATTTACGCTTATCCTATAGACAGTAACTCAGTATGTGAAGTGCAATTACTCAAAAACTATAATAATGTTCCAGATAATTGTCAAACTTCTATCATTTATAGTCAGGGATATAATGTCCAAAAACTAGAAGAAAATGTATGGCTGATAGTTTTATCAGAACCTATACATGCAACTATAAACTGTCCTAACATCAACGAAAATATTGTAATTAATCAAAATTCGATACAGACACTAAACCAAAATTGTTATGCATTCATTGGCATGACAAAAATCCAAACAAGAACGAAGAGAATCCTGGATATTTCACGAAATCCTCATTCTGTCTTGATAGACTACAAATGTTGTGAAAACATTCCAAATAACGACAAATTAGAAGATCTAACACCTCTAACCTCGATGATTTAGCAGTATCTACACAAAAACTGGAAAGGTACTCCGAAGACCTAGACGACCTCATCAATAAGCCTTTTGCAGAAAGAAATATTTCTTGGTTTTCATATCTAACCATAAATTTAATAATATGTCTCATAATCTTCTATATTTGCCTCAAATGCAAAAAAATGGATCCCATTTCCTAGAAGAAAACCTTCAGCCCACGAGGAGCAAAAATCCAGCAAGGGACTTCCACGAATTCCAAACTGTATCCTACGAAGAAGACCACCCCTGCAAACCGAAGAAGGAAAAGAAGAAGCCTAACTTTAGATTTAAGCTCTTTGTAATTTATGTTAAGCAATACTTGATCAAAAATTGCTGTATAACACCAATTTTTTATATATGGAGATAGTTGTTATATTAGATTTTATGATGACATAACTTCTATAACAGACATTGTTTTATGACCTATATTGTATAAACGGAATTTGATGACAATGCATCTGGTACTTGGTAATCTTGATATTCAACTCTGCAAGATACAGCACCGACAACAAAGTTGCAACCAGCCGTACTGTTTTTTCAGACACGTACGGTTGTAATAAGACATTTCAACAGCTTCACACAAATTGCAAACTCTACATTTTTATAATATAAAGTACGAGCAACTTTCGCGCTCGAGAGATAATATAATTATTATCACACCAGTAATCATCTTGATTCTTGATCCGAGTGGTTTTAAAATGTTGTTTCTCAGTTGTTCGCCAATATCGCTAAAATAGAGATTCATTGTATTTGAAATCTTGTGAGGTTCATGAATTTTTAGGTTAATGTTATTACTATCAAAAACATATTTGATATTTTCGACTTTCTTAGGATCCTTGCCAAGCTTCCGATTTACAATATTCCATAAATTTCGTGGGATATTTATATTATTTTGAACTTGTTCACTGTCTGACTTTTCCTAATCTTTAATTTTTCCAATGTTAAGAAAAGAGGGTAATGGTCATTGAATGGATTTGATAATTTAAAAGCCCTTGCTTTAATTGCATCTAATTTGATAAAAATATTGTCAATGCATGATCCCTCACTACAGTTTAAGTTAGATGGTCTAGTGATTGTCTGAAATCCAGGAATAAACCCATAATCTAAGAAATTATTAAGAAAATAATGGCTGTAGTTATCAAGTTTAAGGAGATCTATATTAAAGTCTCCTATTACCAAGTGATTCTTAAACTTCTTAGTAATCAAATAATTTTGAAAGTTTTCAGGAAATTCAGCCTTTGATATATCATGTGATCTATACAAAGCTGTGATTTGTAGTTTATCTTTGTTGCTCAGGTCTATACAAGTATTCAATAAACTTAATCTTCCTACATTAATGATAGAAGTGCTTTCAGACAATTTGTCTTGTATTTATATCACTTCACCATCTGTTAAGTTTATATTGCTATTGTTATAAAATATTTTGTACCCTGTTATTCCAAAAAACTTATAATACTCAAGTACACGAGTTTCAGTACATACTATAACGCATGGTTTAACTTCGAGACTCTCAATAAATGTTGTAAGTTTTGTATAGTTTGCATTCAGACTTCTTATATTCACATATAATATAATATCATTATTGCTTCTTACAAATTTATTTAGTGACTCTAGATCATGGAATACTTCTTCTTTCTTAACAAGATTCATTTGCATATCATTAATTAAATCCAAGCACGGATACATTAAAATAAAATTAAAAAGTTTTATATAAGTAATATATTATTTACGTTAGAGAAGTTTCTAAAAGTTTATTTGTATATTACCAGTTTCTGCTATATCATAATACATGTACTGTGGCACATCTGGCATGCAAGGATAATCCGTCATGTCGATCTGTTTCCTTATTTTATTCTTCAGAATTTCACACGCGTTGGTATCATATGAAAGATGATTACAGTTGAATTTAGCCCGATGGTTATTATTAGCATATAAGCAATTTACACACTTATGAGATTCACTATCACATTGGGTAGTTTTGTGGAATCCGGCACATTTTAAACATGTAGTCTTATTTTTACATTTCTTGGCATAATGGTTATGTCCTCCACAGTTGCGGCATAGATTTGCATCAATGATATCAAAAACTTTACAGCTTTGATATCCAACAAATAACACTACTGTAGCCACTCTTTGCCTAGGGTGGCATATATAAAACTTTTCAGAGCACTTATCAGGTGGCTCATTCGCGTCCGACGCCATCTTGGATTGATATATATATATATATATATACATATATATATATATATATATATATATACATATATATATATATATATATATATATATATATATATGTATATATATATATATATATATATATATATATATAAAAGGTACTTATGAAGCCCTTTGTAACGTTAATAATCCCGTGGTTGGGCTCAATAAAGTTTTGGGTGTATATTGTTACTATTGAATCCCAACTCCCTGCGGACTTAATAACGACCTGTAAATCTATACAAAATCATAAAAAAGTTCACTGAAAGTTGCTTAAGAGGGCGCTTCATGAATATGTGTCTTATGAGTTATACTGGGATATATTATTCCGCTTTTCTGAAGCCCATTTTATTTATGTAGTGTTATGTTGACGCACAGATTCGACCTTGGAGAAACGGAAATGTTTGTTTTATCTTATTAGATATTAATGACGTAATTATATTTAATTTTGCGAATATTTATGTTTCTGCTAACTGCGCTCTATAAGTTATTCGTCTTGACTCAATTTTCAGCCGTTAAAAAATACTTGGGTATATTCGCAAAACAAACATTGGAATATTTATATTATGAAAATTTTTGTTTTGCTGTTTAGTGGAAAGTTTTTGAAAGTAATGCAGATAGAAAAAAATTTAACAAAAAAATAGGACCGACTTGATTCGATGATACACTACAAAATAATATTTATTCTGTTATTACTGGTTATTTTGAAGTTTTGCTGTTATAGGTGACGGAAGATTGAAGGCACCAACTTCAAATGTATCTGTACCAATAGAATAAATATTATTTTGTAGTTTTCAGTGCACCATCGAATAAAGTCAGCACTATTTTTTCGTAATTTTTTTCACATTTTTGAATGGTTAGTCGTCCAAATCGTTAAACGTTTACCTGAATTTAGTTTTCTTTGTCCTGTAACTCGGTTTTGGCGGGGAAGGGGATGTTAGAAAAGTTCAATATGGGACCATATCTCAATGCTCTTCTTTCAAATGAAAGAGGAATCATAAAAAATGAAACATACAATCGAATTATATAGGTACCTCCACCAAAAATGAAGTCGGTCAAACATGTTTAAATTTAATTTAAATTTCAATGATAAAATATAGAGTGTAAGTTTCTAGAGTGTCCACTGTCGATAACTCTGTTATCTCAAGAATAAATGTACTTAATATTATTTTTTTGATATGATATATATTTCTTCTAAAGTGAGAATCTACATTTCTCCCGATTACAACAATGTAAACTCATACAAGGTTATCCTTGGATTTTAAATAGATCGAGTCTGTAGGTAAGACGTATGAATAAGATACATGAATGACCTACAGGGCGCCACCTATGAAAATTTCCAATTTTGTCCAGATTATAGAGAGTGACGTCATGTCAAAAGTTTAAAGGTAATAAAGTTAAGTGGTGGCAAGTTAAGGTAAACGTTAATTCAGGAAGCAATGGACAATATATTAAAGTTAGTTTGACAACTTAAAAAAAATAATTAAATCAATAAATTGAGCTAGCATTGGAACCATGTTTTGAAGTAAATGTTGTTTATGCATTTATGTTATCTAAAAAATATTCATTTTCGGATCCTACTGAATGGAAAAAATTCAAGTTGATATTTATATTGTTTGCTTAAAATCTATCTATAAAATATGTAAAGAGTGCGAGAATTGTGCGAACCTAAGCGAAAATCGTTATAGCACTGTTAGCATTATAGATAATTAAAATTTAAATACGGTAATGAAAGCGTTATTTAGTTTACTTCCAGCATGCTCAATAAATTTTAGAAAAAATAAAGTATTTAAAGAAAAATACTGCTGAAAGTACAAAAGTGCTCTTGCGCACCATTCCCCTCCGTTGCGAGTAAGTAAGCGCAAGTATTGGGAAATTATGTGCATTAAAAGTATTAAGTATTAGATAAAATCAAAACTAACTTTAAAAACATTTATTGAAGTGGTGGGACATAATAAAAAAATATTAGAATAACTCCTAATTTAAGCATATGTCGTATTTGTATTTTTTTTTTTGGGTATCTGAGCCAGTACACTCGGCATGATTTCAAGTTGAGCAAAGGACACATCTGTACCATAATTCTCGTTGTTTACCAAATTCGCCGCAAATATTATAACCTGGATTTTATTTTCGTTGCCTGCTTAACGTTTGTTTTTGGAGCCATAGCAAAGAAAAAAATATCGTTAGACGTAGATGGCTGAGGGTTTGGATCTCTCTGGTGTTGTAAATCTAGGGGATTATCTTGTAGAGTGGCTGCACCATTTTGACTGGATCATATTTCCAGTTCAGGTGTTGCTTCAACTGTAAGTTCTCCCATATGGTGGCTAGGTTCAAAATCAGCATCGGTAAATTTGTCAGGATTCAGTGGAGATATTCCAGACGTCCGAAACCCTCAAACAGCTTTATCCATTGTAGCCACTTTCATAAAACCTTTGTTTATAAGTTCGGCTTCATCGTATTCAGTTATTTTTTGATGACCGGTAAAGTAAAGGACAAGTAAAGATCATATTCCCTGAATAGTGCATTTTCAGAGGACCTAAAAATGTCAGATCCAGAGGCTGAAGGTGATCAGATGTGTGTGGAGGAAGCAAGACCATGTGGATGTTATTTTCTTTGCAGAAATTATAAGCTGCATCAGTAACAGTAGGCTTTACATGCCTCTGAAAAGTGGCCCAGCCACTGAAGAACATGTTCGGAATTGATCCAACCGTTTTTAGAGCATTTGTATAATGCCCCAATGGGTCCATTTTTTTCTAGAGTTTTCGGCATCCTTTTCCTAGGATATATCATCATGGGAGGGATGAAGTTTCCAGCCACATTCATATAAAATACAGCTGTTATTGTCCTTCCTCTTTCGCCCAAAATTGCAGCTCCTTCTTTTTTAGATCCCTTACGACCATAAACTTTAGGGCACTTGTTCTGCACCGTGGTGATGCCTGTCTCATCCATGTTGTAAACACTCTGGGTTCAAACTTAAATCTTTCCATGAGTGTTTGAAGGTTCGAAAAAAATAATTTGGTTGAGTCCTTATTAAAAGATGCAATCCTATCCAAACTAGTTCCTTCAGGCTGCCGTAGCTTTATGTCAGGTGATCTCCTTAAAAATACAGCCAGTCCTTCCCAGCTAATTCCTTTTCCTTGTCGAATTTATGGACATCATGTTGCTCAGCATATCTAAAAGCTAATCGTCTAAGACACCTGGGTGTTAGGCCATAAAATGGCTTTGCTAGCGGTAAAACATATTCTCTTAACTCAGTTTTTAATCAATACTTTTTGTTCCTCCGTCCACGACTTCTTCTTATCGGATTTGTTAGTTTTATTTTTATTGATACCTTAAAATAGGAATATATATTTTTATATCCAACTGATCGAAAGCATTCTAAAAAATATACAAAGGAAATGAACTAAAACTACTTACGAGAAGTAGAAGGTCTCTCTTCATTCAAATCTAAGGTACATGTCTCATATAAATAATCGATAATTTCTGTTGTACAGCTGTTTCTTTCCTTATCAGAACTTTTTTTCACACATTCTGTATCGGAATCTGAATCAAAGCCATCGGAGATTTCAATATCTTGTAAGGTTTTTCCCTCATACTTATGGCCTTTGCCGCTGTTAATTGCCAGTAACAACTTGGACACTTTTGCGGTCTGATAAATATCTTGAGGTAGCCTACAAAATTGAGTTCTATTTATTCTACGCAAGCAGAACACAACAGTAAACAGGAAAAATTAAAATATTATAAAAAAATGTATTGCTATACCTATTTGATTTTCTATAGATATATAATAAACGCATTATCCTCTGTAATATAAAAATTCAACTTTCTTAGATATCTTTATAATTTTTAGCATTCAAAATACCTATAGGTTAAACGGCCCAAATAAGAACAAGAGCTTAAAATTGAACTGAGATTATCATTCGTTTTATTTAATTCATCTGACTGAATCTCTTAGATTTCCAACATCTCGAAGACGATTATGTTTCGACAAAAATTATGTCAAATATAAAATGTATAAATGTTCCATTAAAAAGATCAGTAAGAAATTTACGAGGAAATGTACAACTCTTTTATCAATTATTTGATCTAAAATTCTTACTTACCGGTAGAAATCCGCATTTTTTTCCTTTGTATGGCCCATGAAACGTAATACTTGTAATATAGTGGATATTTGTTTTCGTAGACGAGTTCAAGTAAAAAGATTTTTGTCGGTAACTCCTGAATTTTCAGCCAATTTTCTTACAGCATGATAGCCACTTAGACACCTGTCAGTGGTATTAGAGTTTGCAAATAAATACTTGTTATTTTGTGAATTATAAGGATTTCTATTTGTAGACTTGGATTAATTGTTGCATTTTCATGGAAAACAAAAGCGGAACAGGTTTACTACCTTTTCCAGACGTTCTTATTCTTTTGAAGCTTTTGGTAAGGGTTTTTTCATATTCTGAAAGGGCTTGCTGAAATTCTTCATTTAAAGTTTATTGTGCAGTACAATTATATGTTTTTAATGTTAAGTACTGAACTTCACCAAATCTCTTCCTGATTAATAAAAATGTTAGAGGTACAACACATTCGGACAATATCCTATAATCTTATTTTGTATGATTTCTGCTTATTAATTTATTGCTTGCCGGGTCTACCTCCTTCAAGACATATTTTTGGAATTTCATAACATCACTTGTTTTTTTTGTTTTGTTTACGCGAGGTGGAGGAAATCCTCCTTATGGACATCGAGTGGACCCTACTCACTAGTGATGCGCAAAGCAAGACCAAGACCAAGACCGATATGGTCTTGGTATTGGTCTTGGTCTTGCACCCTTGGTATTGGTCTTGGTCTTGCATCAAATCCATAGTCTTGGTCTTGGGTCTTGGTCTTGCATATACGGTCTTGGTATTGGTCTTGGTCTTGATCTTGAAAAGTTGTTGTGATTCTAAACCGTAATTGCTTAATCCAAATGAAGAAGAACCCTGCATATGTATCGGAAGTATGTAATTCATAATCTTATAAGATTGCCTATAATTATATTATCATTCGAAATGGTTAAATATCGACCGTATGAAAAAATTGTCATTGTCCAGAAAAAACACGCCTGGTAATGTAGAATAAGTTATGAGAATAAAACTAGGTGCCTAGAATTAAGTTAGGGCCAGTGAGATGCGTAAAAGTTTATAAATTAATAATCACCATTCACATATGAGAATCGTATCTTACTAGCGCGACTTAGTCTGCTTGTGTTTTCTTGGTATCATCCGTCCCAACTGAGCACTCATTTTACTACATACTTCTACTTCTAATTTCTATTTCATAACTCATTCTCTTACTCATTCTACAATGGTTTTGTACCATTTTCTTTAATAAAATAGAAAGAATCTCTGAAAGCGATCAAAAGTATTTCTGATAAAACTAACTTCAATTTTTGTAGAAAGCTTTTTCCAAAAAATGAAAATTAAAAACAGTTAGAGATTTAATACGCACATTTATAAAACGTCTATCTATTTAAAAAGTCAGTCGTGTGAATATCTCAGTTGAGTTAGTTAATGAGCATGATCGAAAAAATAGTTTCAAAATAAGGGCAATATAAAATTTCAAATATCTCCAAAAGTGGCCACTGGATAAATGTCATCAAAAAAATCAGATTTATAGATGATTTTTAACGTTTGCCGTGTACTTGCAAAATTGCAAGACCAAGACTGCAAGACCAAGACCAGTCTCGCAGCATCACTACTACTCACTAAAACCTCCACCCCGTCTCCAGTGACACTTAGGCCAGTTGGCCCATTGTATTTAACCATCTTCTTCGCAGCGCTTATTCTGACCGAGACCAGTGCCTCAGACTGCGATATTAAAGTATCAAATCCAGAATAACAGTATCTTGTACAAGCCTGTACAATTCCTTTGCTGGGTATGACCTTAGAGATTTTGGGTCACCTTTTGGTAACCCAAATATTTGTTGTCTTTTGCGGTCTAGAGATCCGCAATCGCACAGTATGTGAGAAACTGTTTCCGGTTCTTTACCGCATAGTCTGCGTGTTAAGTCCCCGTTGTTCAGGTGAACCTTGACTGGTGCATGACCAGTCAAAGCCCCGTTACAATTTTAAGCTGGTTTCTTTTTAACATTAGCATTTCCCTTGCTTTCTTGTGACATGGGTTTGGAATGTATTCTTTCCCGTGTCTGTTACCTGGTGTGTTGCTCCAGTCTTAATAGTGGCATCACTTTTTGGTTTTTCATATCTATTTTCATTTAATTTTTTTAATGCTAGACTAGATATCTCTGAATTCCAGTGGCTTACGATTAAACTCTTCAGCCGCTTTATGCCCTTTAGACATCGCTCGTGATCATCATAGGGGATTAATGTAGTTTCTTTATAAGAAGTCTGGTAGCTACGTCACAAATTTGCTTCAAAGTAGTACCAATGTGAAGGGCTAAACTACTTGCTTCAAATGTGCGTAATTCGGCATTAATCCACTTATTATCATTTGCTGAAACAAAGTGGTCGAACATTTCTTGCTTCAGTATTTCAAAAAATACTTGCATTCCAGTTGCATTTCTCATGGTTATTGAAAGGCGTCCTAATTCCCTCATTTTATTTGAAATAAAGTTTTTAATTTGTAGTTTTTTATGTTTTCGTAATAAACTTTCAGCGTAGCTACAAATGAGAATGTCTTGCATAGCAGTCATCATTTCACATTATAGGTATAGAAGAACTTGATGATTGCTTCAGCCTCTACCGATATTATTTCAAGGTTATAGATTTTCTATTTATTATTTGTGGTTGTAGGGATATACTTGAGGCCCTTATTAAGTAGTTTAATCTCTTATTCATTAAAATTGACTTCTGAAAAATAATGAAAAGGTGTAACAAAATTATGTGTATCAGTTTCTTCTAAGGGTGGTGGTTCCATGGTTGTTTTTTTTTGTTTTTTAATGTTTATATTTTAGCATTTATTATTGTCATTTTCTTCACTCTCTTATTATCAATTATGTTAAAAGATTTATTAAAATCTAGATCAAAGGTTATTTTGTTTAATTTGCTTTTTAATGTGTCGTATATAATTTTGAGTTTAATAACGATTTTATATATTTTTGATGGGCACGTCGAATTTCATCTCTAATCAAGATCAATTTTATTTGTTTTTTTGCTGTGGCTAATTTGTGGTTGTTTACTTAATTTGATGTTGATGAATTTCGGTTGTAATTCGTATTTCAAGCAGTTATTATTGAAAAAAATGTTACATTTCAGGATCGTCCTCTTCATTGAAAGCCTTGTGTAAAGTCGGGTAACGTGGGCCGGTTCAGCCATAGTTATCTGATGATATAATCAAAAACATAAAACTAAATAACAGCGATATGCCACCCTCTCTGGACATCTCCAATCTCTACACCAACGTACCGACAAAAGAACTAAAGAAACTAATTAACGATAAATTGGACAACAGCATTTACTCCAAAATACAATCAAGAGAAATTCTTAGAATTTTAGATACCTACCAACAGCAGAATTTTTTGAAATTAAACAATGATTGTTATGTAATGGCAGAAGGACTAAACATGGGCTCACCAATTGCCCCGTTACGATCTGAAATATTTTTATATTATCTAGAAGATAACAAAATTAATAATAACAATAATTTCACACAGTTCATAAAATTATATCACAGGTACGTCGACGACATATTAATTTTATGGTCAGTTAGTGCCGACCAATTGCAAGAATTTGTCACCTATGTCAACTACTTACTCGATAAAATTAACTTCACACTAGAATTACAAAATGAAAATAGAAGTATTTAATTTCCTTGATCTTAAGCCGGGTATTCATCTGACGAACGTTACCATTCGTTCGCATGTCTAGCATTTTCGACCATTCGCGCAAGTTAAATTCAAAAGTCTGGAAAATATCTTTTTAAAAAATATTTAATGAACAAAAGAAACGTACATTAAGATGACAAGAATATATCTAATCTTACATGATGTTAAACAAGCTTTTTATAGTATAGGATACATGTATGCTAACTAAGTGTAATATGATATGATGTGTAGCTGTTGTGGAGTCGTATACATAACTCCTCCCCTTTTGGAGTATTGCACGTCCTCGTGCTTGGGTGCCAGAAGGGATGGTGGAAGTTTGTGTTCCTTTAGTGGGATTTCGATTATGGCTGTTGGTCCTGGAGTTCTTTTGATTAGGCATCTTAGTTTGTTTCTGAATAAATATAAAGTGGCACCGAGGATGAAAATTATGATTAGGGCCATGGAAATACCAAAATGTCCCTTGTGAAATTTGGCAGGTATCATGGTTGGCTCTTCGTATTGGGGTATCATCTTTGTTGGATCGCCAAGGTGTAGTGGCTTGATGTTTATCTTATATGCAGTTTTTATTGGTTCTTGAATATTGGGCCATTCTTGGGAAAATGATTTGTTGAAACCAATCCAAATATATTTTTGGAATGAATATGTACAATTGGTTTCTCCCAAAACTGTATTACATTTGGTGATTTTTGAGGATTTGAAAGATTAAGTGCAATCCTCATCGGCATCTTCTGGATTCTTGGTACAGATGATCGTCTGTCCGTTTGTGATTTGGGTGAAGATAGAGAAATTATTATTAACTGTGGCGAAGTCATCAAGGTTGCATTGGTCTTCATGTGTTGAATTTTGGCAATACCAAAACGAGATGGTCTTCTTGCAGTCTTCGTTCGTCCATTCAGTTGATCCTTTAGAATTCAGGGCAAAGGCGTGGGGTGGTATAAGGATATTATTGTGGCTACTAGGGATAGGGATAACCTGGGATAGATGATATAATTCATTGGCTAAAAGTGGTATTTTTAATGTACAAAGCATGGTTTTTGGAGTGAATATAAGATTAACTTTTGTTATTTCGAGTAATGTAGGTATATCTGGAGCAATTTCATTATGAGAGTGAATAGAATGAAGGTAGTTGAATATCTCTTGTAATTCTTGTTGTTTTATTCATTCAACATTTAAAATTCCTTGATTACTAAAAGATATAGTTCTTAAAAGGGTTTGGATATAGCTCCTTAGATTCCTAATCTGTTCTAATTGAATATGAATTAAAATTTCACTATTCAGTCTATCTTCTAAATCAGACAATTCTTTATAGACATTTTCTGCATATGATTGAATTTTTTGGAAATCTCATTGTCATCTTTGTGTTATTTGGCCTGCTAATGTGTGTAATTTAGAAATTTTAGTCAATAGTTTCTCGTCATTTAAATTGATTCTTTAGAAATTATTTTTTATTTCGTTTAAGTCGGTCTGATCGAGATTTCCAGATATATATCTTACTACTGAGCCTAAGCCATCAATTATTGTTCTTTTGCTTACTTTTTAAGGGCGAGAGTAAAAAGTTTATTTATATCTTCTGAAAAGAGATCAATATCTCTCTTATAAATGCTTGCTAAGTTTCATTGGTTATGATTAGTTTTATTGAAGATAGGAATTTAATTTAATGATAATTTAGCATATGTAGTTTCTAAGTTCTCTATACTAATCGTAATATATATTATTATATTATAATAATATATTTTATGGTAATTGGCTATATTTAGCTAATCCTAAGTTATCTAAAATCTAAAATATATCCAGGGGAGTCAATTGGTTTCAGTTTAAGTCCCTGGTTGTGGTCCGTCATTGTCAACCTGAAAAGAGTTAGTTCGTTTGATCATATGTTTCCCAATTCTCTTTCCTTTTTGTGTCGTTAGTTTTGTATAGTTCGAGTCTTTGAAGCTTAGGATGGTTCTCTTGTACTTGGGTTTTATTTTATTTCTCGGTTCTAAGTTTACGTAAACGACGTCGGTTTTGGGGAGTTCGTCTGTACGTTAGGAATTTTTTTTTTCTAACTGGTCAGTTCGTTTCTTAAATTCTTTCTGGTACAGTTCTTTATAAAATGGTATGATTTCCTTCTTTCTGTTTTCATTGTAATCTTGGAAAATTTGTTTTTCCGGATTAATTTCATAAAGGTTGAGTTTCTCGTAAGGGCCATAAAGGAGAGAAAATGGGGTGAAGTTAGTAACAGAATGAACGGATTGATTATAAATTAAAATAGCTGTAGTGGTCAATTCTATAGTACTCTCTTTAGATTTTTGTCTAAGGGTTCGTAGCTTTTCTACGAAGGTAGAGCGAGTTCGTTCGATCGGCGAATTGCCGAGAGTTTCGCTCGAAAATTCCTTAGCGTTATCACAGGTTATTTGTGATGGGTAAATGTGGTGTGTAAAGTAATGGCGTAGTTTACTCAATATTGTTATTGAATTAGTATCGGATAGTTCGTATGCTTGTAGGTATCTGGTGAACAGATCTAGAATGGTTGATAATCTTTTGTTCTCTACAAAGAATACGTCGATATGTAGTATTTCAAATGGTCTTTTTGCTATAAGAGGTCCGGCGAATGGAAATTTTCTGGGATTTCGATCATATTTAGATGTTAAGCATAACTCGCATCTAATGTTCAAGAAATATCCGAACCATGAGGAATTTGATTAAAGCTGAAGAAAAGAAGGGAACTAGACCAAATACTGCAAGAGATCGAGTTTGCTGGAACAATAGTGAGTCGGCATTTGAAGGACGCATTTGCACAGGAATCCTCTCTAACCTCCAACGTAAAGATCCCCACTTATTCCTTCAAGACTGTTTAGACCTCGTATAGTTAATGCTCTGAGGAAAGATGAAGCCATCAAAGTCAACGTCGTATTCGGAGGCGAGTATGTAATCGTGAAAGGTGATCAGGTACTAACGGAATATAAATATTTCACCACATCCAATTCCCCTATCTATCGTGACACGGACCTCAAGGATTGGTTCGATATAAATGCAATTACTCCCACCCTCATCAAGCTTAATGAGTTCGAAGAGGCTGACAGTGGATGGACCCTCAAGAAAGTCGTTAACTTGGGTGTGAATATTAATAAATCTAACCCAAAACTTGGATCATCATACATTGAGCTACCATCACACATCCAGAATAAGAAACCATGCGTTGATGTTATAAATGAGGATGATGCTTGTTTTGCATGGGCTGTTACATCTGCCTTATATCCTGTTAACAAAGATCCACATAGAAAAAAAAGTATTCCCACTACTCATCAGCATTGAAATTGAAAGGAATACAGTTTCCGATGACAATGAAACAGATTCCAAATTTCGAGAAACAGAACGATATATCCGTTAACGTTTACATTCTCCAAAAGGAAAAAAGACATTCACCACATTACCAACATACTTGAACAAGGAAAAGCGTGAGAAACATGTGAATCTGCTACTTACTCAGGACAGATATGATGATACTGAGGGTCTATACGCACTATACGCACTCTGCTTAATAGGTGACAGCTCGGTTTGTAAGCTAACAGGTTAACAGACACCCTAAGCATTCAGTACTTCTCCCACAGTGTGGTAACTGACGCGCCTTCGTGCAGGAAAAAGTCGACCACGACTAGTCTAAATAAAACATACGCCAAACTCATCTATATAACCTAAATAAATAAATTTTTAAAAACTCACCTATGACCAACCCTCGAAACGATTGTACGGTGAAAAGTGTGCTAGCTTCAGGCACCATATTCTGGATGAATCATCTCCAAACCAGTCAGAGGTTGACGGCGTTACCATAAAACGCAGTTATTTTCCTATGCCTTCATACTGATGAATTATTTGTAAAATACAGGAAAAACTTGAAAATATGTGAAAATCAAAAAATATGTTTAATCTCATAGAGATTAACATACACTTAAATACAATTAAACGGTAATGATACAAAATAGTAGGGTAATTCCGGGGTAGATGGCCATAGTTTTTCTAATAGTTGAAAACAAACACTGAATATTTTTTTTAAGTTATTATTCGTCAGGCAATGTTATAATAACTCTAGTATAATATAATTTGATAAATTCTGAGAAAAAACAAAACATGATCTTAAGAAAAATAAAATTTGCAAATATGGCCATCTCTCCCATGCCTTCAGGGAGTGATGGCCATAAAAAAAAATGATTAGGTATTGCTTATTTTCTGGAGTTTTTTTGCACTTTTTGTCAAGTTTTCCACATTTTTGACTGAAATCGCCATAAATGAGCAGGTTTCATGTAACCGTAACTGACAATGAACGCATTTGATCCAGTCAACTTTTTTTTTTAGTCTGTCTATAGTCTTCCCCACAGCCTACGCACAAGTTTTCACTACAATCCTCACTTTCAATTTCATCACTTTCCAGAATAACTTCTATATCTTCTTCGCTGCTTGAAGATTCCATTTCCCTTCTCTTTCTAGCCATGAAACCATTTTTTTTCTTTATTTTTTGCAACGTTTCTATCTCGAGCCTTCTGTTCTCTTTTTTCTGGATCTGTCTTTCTTTTTGTTTACGAATTTTCAAATGTTCTGGTGAAGTTAGAATAGTCGCTACTAGCTTAGCTCGTTTTCTAACCACATCTTTTTTTTCAGGAGCGGCCTGCGTCAAATCGGACAATATCTTTGAGGGAGTTATTTTTTCATCTTCGTTTTGAAGTTGATGGTTGTGCTTCTAGGCCATCAAACGGTTGTGTAACATACATTTGTTTGTGGGTCGATATATGTGCTATTTTGGTAGGAGAGGATTCTCCAATACAGAATGCATAATCTGGTATAATGTCGCGGTTGAATGGTAAGATTCCATTTGCTTTAAAGCCGGATGAACCAATTTGTACTGTAGCAGCTTTACCCCAGCTTGCACTTAGCAGTTCACCAAACTGGTATCTGGTGATGGGCCGTCTAGCATGTTTTCTAAGCCATGAACGACAGGATTCGTAAAAATGTGCTTATAATGACTTGAAAAAACTTCTGTCCAACAGTTGGAGATAATGCGTAGTATGGCTGGGTAAGCATAATATGATGATGTCATTCGACTCCGCAAACTCCAACATTTGGACAGAATTTACGTGAGAAGCATGTCCGTCTAGTATTAATAGGACTTTTCCTAGCGGTTTTCTAGGGACAAAATGTTCACGCATCCACTGAAGAAATATAGTGGCGTTGATGTAAGCAGATTTTTGTACTATAAATAACACAGATCCTGGTGGCAGATTGTCATCCCACTCTTGTTTTTTATTTTTACCTTTCATGATAACAGCTGGTGGTAGGAAGTTACCTTCAGCGTTGCAACAAACCACTAAAATAATTGTTTCTCCCTTTTCTGTGGACGTTACCGCCGATACAGCCTTGGACCCCTTTCTTGCTAGTACTTCGCCTGGTCTACAGTTGAGCTGGAGGCCTGTATCATCAATGTTAAAAATATTTGCTGGCTTATCGAATAAGGAGTGTTGCTCCTTAGTCGTTTCAAGCAAATTGAAATAATCTCCTATTTCTATTCGATTCATTGCCGTTGCTCTAGCTATGGAGACACCTTCCGATCTACGAATACTCATTTCCGGATGACGGCTTAAGAACAAACTAAGCCAGTCATAACCAGCTTTTTCGTTTTCATTATTAAATCTGTGTTTTATTTTTAACTGTTGAGCGAAATGATATGCAATGGTCCTGAGGTCGTCTCTGGTTAACGGAAATCCACGTTTTTGCATGGATATAATATGTCGCGATAGTCGAATTTCATTTTCTCTCCCAAAGACGCTGCTAGGGCCCATGCTTCCTTTTTGAGAGTTTTTTGTTTTAATCCTACGCTCCAAGGTTTTACGTGGTATGTTGAATTCAATCGAAGCTCGGCGAACAGAACTATTTCCATTAACAACACTCTTGATTGCCTCTGACAAATCATTTTGTGACCACGAACCCCGTGTCTGTACAGATTTTCTTCTGTATTTGTTTGGCATCTGCAAATGAAAACATATCTATGAGATCACATTGTCAAAAAGACAACCTTCATTCAAATTAAACTATGGCCATCTGTCCCTGCAAAAAGTAGGCCATCTCTCCCGATTGTCCGGTCAACTGACGCATCCACATCGTCTTCTTGTAACAGAGACAGGAAATACCTTGCTATGGCCGTCTCTCCCCTATGGCCATCTATCCCGGAATTACCTAATTTAAATAAAGTTTAAAATAATAGGCATCTCGAGTTTATTGTAGATGAAATTTAATAACAGAATTAAAAAAACATGTGTTTCAATAAAAAAAGATCTATATAATATAGAGATACCTAAAGCAAATACAGGGTGGGCCAAAAAAAATTGTGAATTTGAAAAAATAATAATAAAAAACTAAATATAGTTCACATACAAATTTTTATTTCAATTAAAATAAACATCTGGGAAATTCATTTCTTAAAAATAACAACATCCAAATATGCACCATCGCGCTGCAAACATTTCTCGAATCTGAGCCTCAAATTGGTGAAAACTCGCTGGCATATTGCGCGGGAAATAGCTGTCATTTCTTCTCAAATATTGCTATTTAACTGGTTAATATTGGCTTGGTTATTGGAGTAGACTCTACTTTTCAGGTGTCCCCCATAAAAAAGTCCGGTGGCTTTAGATCCGTACTTCTAGGCGGCCATGCAATGTCACCTCGGCGCGATATCAGTTCATCTCGTTTACGACCGCCAAAGAGGCATTAGATGTGGCATGTCGCGCTATCTTGTCGAAACCATGTCGCACGATTATAGGCTTCAAATTGTTGCAGTTGCGGAAAGAAAAAATCCTGTAGGGTAGAAGCACCATTTGTGGTCATGTTAAGGCATTTCGCTGAATTAAAAAATCATTAAAGGGAAAAACCTAAACCTTCGACTTGGTCAGTTGTCACATGTATAAAATTACATTTTCATTAATCAGTGGCTGTTTGGATTGAAATCAGAAATAAAAGGTCTCTTTCCTTGTATTTTTTTAAAATTCATGTGAATAAATGCTGATTTCGTTCTATTTATGGCCACTGTGTTCCTAATGTGGTTTTTGTAGGTCCCATTTCTGGACATATATTTTACTATACTAGACTCTGCTTGTTTTCAACAGGTTTTCATGAAATTTGAATGAGAAGTGACTAGCTGTTAATTTATGAACATGTTTATTTTTGAATATGACAAATACAAAATTATAATACATTCTAAAACAAATCAAATTGAATTTTTTACTTTTAAAATTTTGTAGGCAGTAGTTATTGAATACTACGGTATTTATTCATCTCTTCAACAGAGTAGTATCCTCTTGAATTCTTTTTAACTGGTGGTTGAATTTCTTCCATTATTTCTATCCTATCGTACCAAATTTCATCCTTTTTTTCAGGCCATTTCCAATCATTCCCATAGCATTCCATTGTACTGATGAGAACTTGGTTATTCTTTTCATCAGTAATTATTCCTGGGAAAAATTTATTTTCGTATTGTACAATTACGTATTTTAAACTGTTGTGCTCATGGATATCACGAGTAGTTTCCTTGAATATTTGTTTTTTACTTTCAGATTCTTCCTCAAAAATACTTGTTGGTACATTTGGATCTTGCTCCCCTATATCCTCAAAACTTACTTCTTTCATAATAGATTTATCCTCTACCAGTAGTTTTTCTTTTTTAGGTGGTTTTCCAGAATTTTTCAGATCCTTTTCATAATAAACTTTTGTTTTCTTAGCTGCTTCCTTTGAGTTAGTTGTTTTTGCTTTCAAAGATTTTTTTGCCTCTTTATCTTGTTTTTTTCTTATTTTATTTTCTTTGTCAAGTTCTTTCTCTTGTTCTTTTGCCTCAGCAAGTTCCAACCATGTATTAGATGTTAGTACAGAAGGTAAGATTTCACGTTTTCTTTTATTTTTTGGAATATTCTCTTCGCTAGGATAGATTAGAATGTTACTCAAAATGTCTATTGGTTTTCTCTTTGGCGTATAAAGAATGGTAGTATCCAGAGGTGAAGTCGTTAAGTTAGGGTTCAGAGTTGATGGAGAATTGATGAACTTATTGAGGAGGCTACTATCTTCCAGTATATTTAATGATTCTGTCAAGGTATCAGAGTTCCTTTCTAATTCTTGGTCTATCAATATATCTGTTCTTTGTTCCATGGAATTTTTGTTTTCTATAATGGGAGAATTATTATACTCAGGAAAGTCAAATTCTATAACGTCGGAGTAAGACTGAGCTAACTCTATCAAATTATTATTATCAATTTCAGGAGTAATTTTGGAATAATCAACGTTGTCTGCAGAAAAGGGGAAGAGGCCACATGTTCTGAAGCCATTTCGTAATGACTTACTAAAAACGGTTTCATCCATAACTTTTTTGAGGAGTTGCGGTATATCATGCTTCTTCACATCTCTCCCATTATGAAATCTGAACATTTTCACTGCAGTTTTCCACTTGCTTTTCAATGGAAAGAAAAAACTTACGTCCAGGGGCTGGAGGATATGTGTTGTATTTGGATGCAAGCAAACAGCAATGATTCTGTTTTCGATACACAATCGACTCAAAGGCAAACTTAGATGTGAGGAATGGCCATCTAAAAAAATTATGATCGGCAACTCGATATTACTTTTATGGATAAAAGGGATCAAGACGTTTGAAAAATATTCGTAAAAACATTTGGATGTCATCCAACCTTTAGGTGATTTTCCCACGCCCCAGTCTTCTGGTACATTCTTGAAAATTCTTTCTGGGAGACGATCATACTTGAAAAGTGTAAGAGGTGGTGCCATTTTTCCTAGAGCATTGGCCGTTATTAATGTAGTTATGTTTTCTTTATCGGAAGAAGAAGAAGTATTATATACTGGAAGGCCTTTTTCGGCTAAAATAAGCCCCCCTTTTGGGCATAGGTAGAACGATGTCTCATCCATATTCCAGATTCTTGAGGGATCCTCCAAAACACATTTTTCATCACCTAGTAGATTAAGGGTTTCATTGAACCAATTTCTTATTTTTTCTTCCGTGATTAATGCCCTAGCTCTATTAATGTACTCAGATTGTTTTAATGAAATTTCTGGGTGTCTACGCATAAACAACTTGAACCATTTCCTTCCGGGAGTATTTGCCTTGAAAGGAGTTTTCAATTGGCTCTCGTCTACCAATTTTTTTATTGAAAAATATAGTCCTTCCCGACATATTGGAAAGCCCATTTTCCCTATGGTTTTTATCCAATGTTCTAGTTGATCTTCTATATTTCTTCCTAGAACTGGGCTCCTTCCGACCTTGCCTGTTGTTTCTGGAGCCTTTCCACTCAATTTATTACGGATAGTTGAACGAGGTACTTCATACAATTTACATGCTGTGCTCACTTTCATTCCACTCCGAATGGCTTCCAGTGCATTCTTTATTTGTTGAGGTTCATACTGGAAAAATTTTCTTTTACTTCTTTGTCGCACATATTTTTTTTTAGTTTTGCTCATTTCTTCCCGTTTTTTATTTCTAGCCATTATCTGTGAAATAAATTTTAAAAAATTACCCTATATTTAAACTGAATAAGTGGTTACTATTTGAACATGCCAGCTCTTATAGTGGCTAGTGAATTAATTATTCCATCAGGTCAAAAATGAATCTTAGTGTTCCAAAAATAGCCATCACAAAAAAATGTTACTGGCCAAAAATGGATCTCAATTGAGCCAAAAGTAGCCAACAGGTGGTCATTAATGGTGAAGATGTAATAATTTATGATCCATTAGTGGCCACCCTATTTTATAACAGTAAAAAAGTAAAATAAGGTACTTATTATCAAAAACAACATATATACATCATATACAAAACTCATATTATACCACTATTCACAAAATATTTACACGTAATTGAAATATTGCTAAAATGCACTCACCTGTATCCTTAATTGTATTTTTAACGGTTTAGAGCAGAACGTATCTAACAAGATGTCGACTTCATAAGAAATACTTTGCAACTGAATGGTATATGTGAAAGTGTAGCAATTGGTACCGATTAAGAGGGAGGGCGTCTAGAGTCGATTTCTTTCCGTTTTATGAATAGGCGATTGACTCAAGTATTATTATGATACGTTTAGCGTTCAAGTGACCACTAATGGTGTTGTGGCTAAAAATGGTGCTCATACCCTAACATGGCTATGTATCGGTCAGAATTTACAGTGACAGATTGCCCTTTGTGATTTTCAAAGAAATAGGGTCCGATAATTCCGTGCGCTGATATAGCCGCCCAAACGGTTACTTTCGGCGAATGCAGAGGCTTTTGATGTTTTGCACGTGGGTGTTCTCTGCAGCCCAGTAACGGCAATTCTGTTTACTCACATGCAAAGTGAAAATGGGCTTCGTCGGAAACCAGAATATTGTTGAAACTCGAAAGCGTTCCAACATTGCTTCAATAAAAGTTCGTCGTGAAATTAGATCATTTGGATGTGGCGCAAAGATGTTCTGGATACCACAAGTTCGGCTGACCGCTTGCGAGTCGATAGACCAGGATTACGTTGAACTAAAGCTCTAACTTGTTCAATTATGTCTTCCATTCTTGTTGACCTTGGGCGTCCCGGAGGCTTCTGTTTGAGATCCGAACCAGTTGCTTCGAACTTTCTGACCCACGATCGAATCACACTTTCCTTCGGACATTGATTTAGGTCATGTAATCTAAATTCACGCCGAAATAAATGCCAAATAATAGCGCACGAATTGCCATTTTTGTAATAATGTTTAAAGCAGAATGCACATTGCGCTCCGGTGAAGTGATCCATCACGACTAAATTTCCGAGAACCGAGCTTCTCAACCCCGCCACCCGCGTAGCCCCCTCTCCTAAGGTTCAAACGCAAGAGTGTTTTTAAAATCGTTCACCTTTCTGGCCCAGCCAATATATTAAAAAACTACCAGAGAATTAGTTATCACTGTGAACGCAATATACAAAATGATTTCTTAACCTACAACACATTACACCCCAGATTTAACTAACCGTATTCGGTTATAAGGGAGATGCGAGGTTAATTTCCTTTAAATGAATTAAGCATAGTTAAAAAAATACAAAGAGATAGTCGGAAAGTTGAAAAAAAAATTAAATAGGAAAATACTTGAGACAAATAAAATTAAGAACCTACTATGAATTGCTAGATAAGACTGAGTTGATACCGAGATCTATTCAGCTAGCAGCAGTGAAAGTTGAACAATAGATGTATGAACGACGGACGTTACATGGCATTTTTTTGTTGAGCACTCTACATATCATCTATTTAGAAACGTTTCCGAAGTTCTATCTCTCGTATTGACGAAGTTAGCTTCCTATGCCAGTCTGACATCCAAAAATGCTTAAATGTTATCGTTGACGTAGAGACGAATCCATTGATACCCGTTTCATCAAAATCGGACGACCGGAGTGACCGACCGGAAGTGGTCATTTTATTGTAGATTTGGCATCTACGTGTCATGTACAATCCAAATATAATAATTTTACTTTTCTGCCGAAAGTTTTTGTTTTTGCTTATATTTAAGTGAAACGGGAACATTAGAGGCTATGGGCTTGAATGATGTTTTATTCAACATGACGTTTACATCACTTTAACAATATGTTAATTTCATCTCGTAACAATCAGACCGGTAATAGCGAAGATAGTCTTTAGTGCCCTTATGGCTTGAACTACAATTTTTCATTACAGTCATCGTCTATGCCAATTCTGAAATATGATAGTTTTCATCCTGCGTCAATCGGATCACTAATAGCGAAGATGGTCTTTATTGCCTTTATGGCCTGATCTACTATTTATCATTAAATACAACGTCTATGGCAGTTTTGCTTCATATCAGTTTTTATTCCGTATCGATCGACCCAGTAATAGCAAAAATAGTATTTAGTGCCCTTATGACTTGAACTAATATTCTCGTTACAATCATCGTCTACGCTTATTCTGAAATATGATAGTTTTTATTCCATCTCGATCAAACCAGTAATAGCGAAGATAATCCTTTATGCCCTTTTGGCCTAATCTACTATTCATAATTTTTCATTTATTATAACATCTACGACAATTTTGCTATATGCCAGATTTGTATTTCGTCTCGATCGAACCAGTAATAGCAAAAAAATAGTCTTTAGTGCCCATACGACTTAAACTACAATTTACTACTACATCCGGCGTTTGTGTCACTTCTACCAAATGATAGTTTTATCCCGTTTCAATAGGATTACTATAACCAAATGACGATTTCCAAAATAGAAAATATATTAAATTGTATTATTACTTTAAGAAGAATAATATTCCAATTTACAAATAACGAATATTATTGTAAAGATCCTCGATGAATGGTAGGCTCGTTTCGATAAAACGGTCGAAGGAGTCAATGTAATCGTATGGCATTACACCTTTCTTCGTTAAAAGTGAAAAATGTCTGTCATCTAAATCTGGAAACTGACTTTAAATTTGGAAATTCCGGTAAATATGATGCTAACTTGTCTAGGGTGGACTCATCTATGTGTTTGGTAAATGTGATATACGTTTCCTTTGTGATGGGAAGTAGGTCAACTTTACCTCCAATCCTCGTAGCAATTTCTGTAATAACCTGAAAGATTATGGAAGACAACTGAAATCATATGACTGTCCTTGTAATTGATGTTATAGTTGTTATGTGCTGCCCCACGAAAATTGTTTATAGGTATCAGGTGATTGTGGTCTCTCACTTTTATATCTTCGCTAGTAAATGGTTGTTAACAAATGTGGCAGTTTGTAGCTTTTTTGAACTCAACTTCCTGCTCGTGTGTAATATTAATGTCATACGAGCACCAACAGACAGTAGCCATATCTTCAGCCAAATTATTCATCTCTTCAGCAAACCACTGCATAGATTCCTGTCCGCGGTATGATCGGTAAAAATTAAGGGAATCGTCATAGGAGCACTTGACATAATAACCAATTGCAGCTGGAACATGGCGTTGTCGCTTCTTGGGATCATCAGTTTTCTCCAGGATACTCTCTAAATCTGCATAAACAACGAAAGGAGCTTTTTCCTTCTTTTTATAGTTTTTGAATTTAAGTGTGTTCTTTCCCGGTTCGGGCATCTTTTGGCTGTCTCATTAATACTTTGACAGTCTTCCAAATGTTTATCCAATTTTTCTGGAGATCTAAAATAGCGGAGGCAGCGTTCGCAAAAGAACTTTTGACGCTTTTCTTTACTAAGCTGGTTGGATAGAAGCCTGGAGAGATTTTTAGATTTTTAATCCAGACATAATGATATCATATCATATCTGTCCTGAATAAGTATCAGATTCACATGTTTCTCACGCTTTTCCTTGGTCAAGTATGTTGGTAATGTGGTGAATGTATTTTTTTCCTTTTGGAGAATGTAAACGTTAACGGATATATCGTTCTTCTTCTTCTAATGAGGAGAAATCAATCACTTTTAATAAAATCAGATAATGTTTCTTCGGTAATTGAATGTTAAATTAAATCTTAAAAATGAAAAAAACAAAATAAATTGTAATCGAAATCTAAATCAACCTTATATAAAATATTCGTTCTCTGAAGGAATGCCTACTTGTCTACAAGTGAGTTCTACAATTGAGAATTAGCCTATAAATTATGATTAAGGAAAGAATGACTTACAGGAAGGTGATTCACTGAAGGAACATCTGCAAGCTTGTTCTCTGTCTCTGTGTTCACTGAATGAAACGGAGCCTGTTCTTCTCTGATGGACGAACTGCTAGGCCGGAGATACTTGTATCTTCTTTTGCACCTTTCACTCACAGTCTCGAAAAAATGTTTTTTGTTTATATAAGTTTTGACTGATCTTCTTAATTTCTTAAGAGAAAAAGGTAAACCGTTTATCACACTGAAGGGAACGACACGACTTTACCGACGGTATCATGTTCGCAGCGCCAGTTAAAGTTAAAGTTAAATTAAATGAACAATAGCAACGTACAATAAGATGACAAGAATATATCTAATCTTACATGATGTTAAACAAGCTTTTTATAGTATAGGATACATGTATGCTAAGTGTAATATGATATGATGTGTAGCTGTTGTGGAATCGTATGCCTACATAACTCGCGAACGCTAGAAATGCGAACGAATGCACTCGCCAACCTGTCTAAACTTGAAAGATCTCCCGCGCATTCGCAACGTTCCAACAGTTGCTGCTGTGACGTCTGTTACTTTACGTCAGAGACTGAATGAAATTGTAGAGTACAAGTAAATGCCTAGATTTAATCGAATTATATCGAAATGAACCAGTGCTATGGGATCCAAAAAATGAATATTATTATTCAAGCCAAAAAAAAGGATGCTTGGTCGAGCATGGCTGAAAAACTCTACTTAACAGTACCTGATGTAATGGAGAAAATAAAAAGTCTCATGGCATGTTTTAGAACACCAAAGGCAAAAGGAAAAAAAGCATTGGAAGTGGTAAAGGTATGTACATCATAAATATGTGACCGTTATTACTTTTATTCATTTTATTTTTTATACATGTTTTAGGAAAGAAAGAAATATAAATTTCAAAATGGTTCGCCTTCAAATCCATGCTTTTTTCATAGATAGGGATACGCCTAGGACAGATTCGGTAAGTACTAATTAGTAATTTACTGTTATCAGTATTGCCCCTGCCATTCAAGTGGATTTTCAACAAAGTATTTCATGAATTCAGAACGTATTTCTTGTGCGGCCAGTTTTCGCTTTCCAGGCTATTTTCATCAATCCTTATCGCTTCGCCATTCACCCTCAACCAAGTGTCCATCGATTTCACGATCAATGCTCCCGGGTGTTAAATATACATTTCGTGATGAGCTGCTGGTTCGTAAAAAATTACGTACAGTTTGCTGTTTTTATATACTTCACCGTCCGAAATTCTGCCCTGGCAACCACAGTCGACAAACAAAAAGTTGTAGTCGGCATCAACTAGTGCGAACAGAACAATACTAAAGAATAATTTGTAATTAAAAAAACACTCCCGGTATTGATAGTGCCTGGAGAATTACATGTTTTCCATCCATAGATCCGATGCAATGTGGAAAATTCCACATGTCTTCGTAACTGTCCGCTACACGTTCCCATTCCGCCGGTGTTTTTGGAATCTAAAACAATGATCTCAACTATAAAGAAAATCTTATATGGCATAAAATAAACGGAAAAGTTCCTTATACTTTTTATGTATAGACAGGATCTGATAGTTGATACTGACTGCAGACATACTTCTGGTCCAGTAAATGCCTACCTCTTATTAAAAGACTATTCATAAGCAAAAAAAAACGACTATTTCAACGAATTATTTACAGATTGCAGATGAGCCATCCTATTTTGATGACTTGATGGATGACGACGGAGATTTAGAAACAGAAGCTGGACATGAAGAAGACGATAGCAATATTGATGAATTTGAAGACATACACGACGTGGACACACCAAGTGATCAGCTTCAATCCTCTGCAACCGTAGCACCTACCGAATTAATTTAACACGAAAACGAAGCGTCAATTTCACAAGATTAGATATACTAGGAGAGTTCTGGACCGGAAGTCGCAGTAAGCATGCCTTATTTTTCAAAGGGGTCCCGAATAATGTAATAATGGCGTGTGGGAAGTGGGCGTGCTGGATATTTTTCCAACGGGGTTTCATTATTTATTTACTTATTTTATTTAATTATTTTAAAGCTACTTAAGTCGGTCCGGGTAGAAATTCGTTTTTTAAAAATTATAAAAACTTTATTCTAACCTTAAACGACTGACTAATACACACAATACTTGAGGTACTAACTACTTGATTGCATGTAAAAGTGAGAGGCGAGGTTCCTCTCCTGTATTTATAACATTGAGATAAGTTGTGTCAGCATATTAGGCTGAACCCAGACGCTTACGAGTTACATTTTCTGATTAGTCCAGTAAAATTAGCTACATAACTCCTCCACCCTGAGAGGAAACTTTGGGGGTTACCAAAGTTGAACGATATTTAGAATTTACTATTTACTAGGATCAGGAAATGCTTCCCTTACATTTACGTCCTTATTAATTTTAAATGTAGTTAATAATTTTCCCTTGAAACAATATAATAAAATGAAAATGACAATAATAATTAAAAATATAAAAAGAGGTAAATTTGAATGAGTACAAGTATTTGTCATTATAGAAATGGGTTTGACATCGTCTTCAAATAAGGTGATTTTGTGAAGTTGATCTAGGTTGAAAGATTTTAAATTCAACTCGATTGGTTTCACTTTCACTTCACTTTCACTGTTTGGCATCTTGGGCAGGTAAACGGGTTCTTCATATGGACTGCTTTCCAGGTTGGCGTATTCGAAACTTCTGGTGACGAACTGGCAGGAATAGGGGACACTTATCAGGAAGGTGCCCTTTAGACGGTGAACTTCTTCGCCTTCACATTTCTCGTGAACGAGAGTCTCGGTGAGTGCGATTAACAGGTATTTCTCGCTATTTACGGTCTCGACCAGTGTCTCCGTGAGTTTTATCGGAACATGGACACATCGGGGGTCTTCTTTGATTTGGAGGAGGTTCTTCACGCCGGTATCTCTTTGGTAATTTCTTTCAATGGTAGAGATTTTGCAAAAGTATTGCTGTTGGACCTTCTGACATCTATCCTTGAGATAATAGGTCTCGTCTTCCATGATTACCACATACGAGGTGGGAGAGATAATAGTGGTAGACTCATTGGTAGGAATGGAATAGAGATGATAAAGAGTGTATGTTTTTGGGTTGATTAAGGGAATATGTAATAAAAATACTACATGCTCTTCTGTTATGTAATATTCAACAGAAACCGTTCTTAAAAATAATATATTATCATTTGAGTAGTAATAATCTAGACCGTGATATTTGGATATTTCACCTTTCATTGATTGCATTGAGTTTTCATCTATAATTGACAGATGCAAAGTGTTTAATGCTGCAAAACTTATAGCAGTAATAATATTTTCTACTGTGTGAGAAAACTCCAAAATAATTATCTTGAACATGGTGATCGTGTTTGTGAAATGTTGATCTTTACCTTTTACCTTGTGGATGTATTCCTCAATTCTCTGGAAGTTGCTTGATATTTTTTCTATTGTTTGTTGGTAATTTTCGATAAGTCGATGATTTAGTGAAATCTGTTTATTAAAATGCTTTATTATATTTTCCTGATTTATCTTAAGGTTGTTTAAAGCCTTATCGTATCTTTCTCCATCAGTACTGTCAAGAGTGCCCGAGACAAATTTAAAAACAGAACCTAGTGCATTTATCAATCCTCTTTTTGTTCTTTTATTAATTATACTATTATTTTTCAGAACATCGGGATGAATTGTAATCAGCTGTTCTTTTACTTTACTTTTGCTTATGAAAATTAATGATATGATCTTCTAGTTCAATATTTGGATCCAAGGGGTTTAATTGGATAGTTATGTATGAAGGTGTGATATGAGTATTGTATTCTGGTAGGGCCTAGTTTTAAAGGTAGGATACCAGGGTTATTGTTGAGGGATTTTATTTCTATTTTAAGGTTGTTCGCCAACTTGTGACTTATCAGCGTTAGGGCCAATAGTAGTTGTCGTAGATCCATCTGAAATAAATGGAAATTTGTTTCTCTGATATTGTCTTAAAGGTTTCATTTCTTGTTTATGATGCCTGATACCTTTTGTTGTTTTAATCTTATTACCTAAATCTTTCTTTACTTTTATGTGTTTATAAACGGGAGAGATTTTATTACGGGGTAATGTTGATATATAGGCATCTAGCGTATTTACTGGTGGTGGTTCCGTGCGATTAGCATTGTTTTTCTATATAACGATCTTTATTTTCTACACTTTTCTCATAAACCTGATTATAAAGAGTTTTAATTCTTGATTTTAAATCATTCATATTCAATAGCTCGGTAGGTCTATAATTTGTTGCACTATGGATGGTACGGTTATATATAATACTTGCGTTTTCTATGAGGTTTTGTGACAATGTTCTTTGATGTTGTAGTGTGAGTGTTCTCATTATCTCAATTAGACTGCTATGTGTTCTCTCGATTGGGCTATGGGCGCCGTACGATGTTGATGTGTTAATAACCGAGCTCCTCATACTAAAAAAATCTGAAATAATTGATGTTTTCCTGAAGTTTGAAATACCGGTAACTGTTAATAGTGTCAACCTGCGAAATTATGTGAAGGATTTCAAAGACGGGAAATTAAATAAGTGTACTATTTGTTTGAATCAAGATGAACTCAACGAATCAAGGATATCTTGCGGATCTGGTAATAGTGCCGATACAGTCATCGATAATTCCCGGATAAAGAAGGTGAAGTACCTGAATGAAATTATTATACAAAAAGATTGTGTTATTTCGAATCAGAAAATTGCTATTGAGGCACTCCAAAATTATAACCAATTATTAAATAAAATAAACAATAATGTCAACATCGCTAATGAACTGCAAAATGTGTCTCCATCTGTATCTGTCTCTAACAAATCAGTTAAAATACATATGGCCTCTAATTTAAAGAATTCTTCACAACCGAATGGAACGGCTAATAGGATTTCCAGTGAACAGATCTCTGACGCTCTTCAAGAGATATCTACGATTCAAAAATATAATGATATTAATTCTCTGGCTGCTTCGTTCAATGCCAGCACTAGCCATACCAAATCGAGTGAGAACTGGGAGACCCCGCGTTATCATCGAAGAAACCAAAATCAGATTGCAAAAGTGAACAAAACCATAGTGGGTACTGGTGAAACAACTATACCTAATATCCCTGCTGCAGCAGCTAATGCCAATTTAGTATATTATCACGTTTTTAATATTCATGCTTCGGTAGACGAACAAGCTATGCTTAAATTCTTAAAACCCAGATTTTCCGAAGTTACGTGTAACAGACTCCAATCGAGATGACCAGCTGAATATTCCTCCTTCAAAGTTGGCATTCTCCAACATAACGTCGATAAATTTGTTGATCCAAAATGTTGGTCTGTAGGTACAAAAATTAATAATTTTTTTTACCCTCGAAGACAACAACAACAAAATCCATAAAAACAAAAAACATTAATGACTATCCTCTATTTGAGATGAGCAATAGTTTGACAATATTTCACTTGAATGTTCAAGGAATATCTAATAAAATAGCCAACCTGCAACATTTTTTTAATTCTTTTAATTGTGATGTGTTCTGTGTCAGTGAACATTTTATTACAAAGAAAGACAATCTGCTGTCTATCGATCTTTGTCCATTGAATATTTTAAGTTATTATTGTAGACCCACAATGATGCATGGTGGTGTTTGTATTTATACGCGACCTAACCTTGAATGTAGATCTGTTGATGCGTCCAAATACACGGTAGAATGGCACGCCGAATTTGCAGCTGTTGAGGTTTTCTCATTAAAATTACTAATAATTTGTGTATATCGTTCAGGCCCCAATATAGAAATATTTTTTGAACAATTTGAAAATATGCTGCATGATTTTCATGATCAATACTCCAATATATGCATTTTGGGAGACTTTAACATTCATTTTGATGTCGAGTGTGATGATTTAAAAAATTTTACTTTACTTAAGAGTGACAATAAATGAAAAAACAAGGGTAACTTTTACTGCCGCGAGTTGCATTGACAACATCCTTACTAATATAAATAGTGAGAGTTTGTCGACGGCTGTAATTGAACCATTCATCTCAGACCATTATGGCCAAATATGTACAGTTAATTACAATGTTCCTTTGAAAACAAAAACATCGTTGAGAAGGTCAATATCTGCTTATAGAATTCAAAAGATAAATCAAGAATTAAATCACTTGGATTGGAAGAAATACTGTCTCGATGTAAATGACTTATCTAGTATGTTAACTACCAATTGCTCTAGACTTATCGAAACTCATCTTCCCTTTAAAAAAGTTACATTTAAGAAATCACCTGTTAAGTGGTTTACCGATGATCTAAAAGTAATGCGTAATCAGCTTTCCGCAATGAAAATTATTCGCGACGTTAGACGTGACGCAGTTTCTAACAGTATATACAGTATTATGTGCAAACATTACAAAGCCGCTATAAAGGCTTCGAAAAAAACATCTTACAATAATTTTATAATTAATTCAAAGAATAATAGTAAAGATATTTGGAGACTGGTTAACTATGAGAGAAACGCTGGTTCTAATAGTAATATAAAAGCTGACTGAGCATTATGAATGACATCCCTGTTTGCAATGAAATATTTTATTTAAGTCCAGTAACAGAAGATGAAGTTCTACTCACGATTTTTGCCTTGAAAAGATCATCATGTAATGACATCTACAATCTTAATAGTAACATATTGAAGGATATAGGTATGTACTTAGTCACACCCTTGACTCATTTATTTAATATGTCATTGCAAACTGGGGTGTTTCCGGAATGCTTTAAATTGTCTCGTGTGGTACCAGTTCATAAGAAAGGCGATATCAATGATTCTAACAACTATAGACCAATATCCATAGTACCCTTATTTGGAAAGCTCTTTGAAACTTTATTAAAGAAGAGATTGATTGACCATCTCGAATGTAATAGCTTAATAAATTGTAACCAATATGGGTTCCAAAGTGGCAGATCGGCAGTACAAGCTGTATGTAAGGTGGTGGGTCACATAGTTGAGGGCCTTGAGACAAGTCATATAGTAGGACTATGTGTGATCTGATTAAGGCATTTGATTGTGTCGCCCATGATATCTTAGTTTCCAAATTGTCAAGATTTGGTATAGTAGGAACTCCGCTGAAACTATTTTCTTCGTATTTAACCAATAGAAAACAATGTGTTACATACCTTCAAGACATATCTTCAATTAAAAATATGGGGTGTGGCGTACCGCAAGGGTCCGTTCTGGGCCCTCTTTTGTTTTTAATTTATATAAATGATCTTGAACGGGCTATTATGCCGTACAAGTGCGTTTTGTTTGCAGATGATACTACCTTAATTACTACTGGAAAATCACTCGGAAATTTGGAATCTCATATGAATAACGTGGAATCACTGGCTAACAAATGGTTTACTAATAATACCTTAAAACTAAATCTTGAGAAAACACAAAGACTCGCTATATCTAGCAAGGTACTAGGCTACTAGGTATTGTAATTGATGACCGACTAAATTAAGTGGATCATGTCAAAAAAGTCAAAGGGAAGCTTAGCTCCGGTCTATTTGTATTACGTCGCCTAAGGGATTGTATTGATCAGAAATCTTTACTTATTGCTTATCACGCACTTCTCCACTCACATATTAGTTATGGTGCAGTAATATGGGGTAACTCTTCATCATCATTCAGGCAGGCCGTTCGAATTATCGCAAGGGCTGGATTTCGCGACCACTGTAAACCACTGTTCAGGAAATTTCAAATAATGCCCTTGCCGTGTGTTTGGATGTACCAACAGCTCATCGGAATCCATAAAAATAGATCGATATTTCATACAAACTCCGATAACCATAACTACCCTAGTAGACATGGACAGAATATTTTAAAGCCAAAGATTAAATTGAAAGTATCTGAAGAAAACTCTCTGAATTTTGACATCTATAATTCGATTAATCCTGATATAAGAAGACTTAGCTTATTTTCTTTCAGACGTAAAATTAAACGTTTCTTACATTATCATGCCTTCTATACTTTGACTGAATTTCTAAATAATGTTAAGACTAACACAGAACTCAAAATAAACTAATGCAATCGTGTTTATTCTACAAAAGATTTTTATTGGGGAATGGGTCGGTTAATGAGTGAAATTTGTTTAATTCAAGGAATTTTATTTGTTGATTGGCTGCGTCCCTGTGAGAAGTCTGTATATATGTGTATGTATATGTATATATATATATATATATATATATATATATATATATATATATATATATATATATATATATATATATATATATATATATATATGTTATATCACTCATCGTGGAATTAACTTTTTTAAAAAAAACAATTATTTATTAAGACAAAAAATTAAAGTACAAATATAACTTAACTTTACTTGACTGTATGAATCTAAACTCACAAGTGATGCCGTTAGCTAGAGATCTAGTATTTATACAATCAAAAATGTTTAGTCATTAAAAATATAAAAAGAAACGTAAATTAATACAATGGATCTTTTCTCCTAAGGTTGAATCGAAGCTTCTAGAAATATTATAATTAGAATACATAGTAATGTCTTTTTGGAGGCCGAACAATTAACAATGGTCTTTATGGTAACTTGCTGACTACTGGTCTGCATCTCTGGCACGTAAATATCCTTATCACTTTTGTTATCTTCTTAAACTGCGTCTTGGAGATGTAATATGATATGGTGTACTGCGTCTTGCAGATGTAATACGATATGGTGAGATACTGCGTCTTGCGGATGTAATATAATATTATGAAATAATATTTAAAATAATACTTTGTTATTATTGTTATTATATGACTTTAAAAATTAATTCAATTATAACTTTATATATATATATATATATATATATATATATATATATGTTCAGTTCTGCGGAAATATCATTGTCTTGCTTATGGATGGTATCGTTGTCAACTGCTTGTTTGTCCTGATCTTGGTTGTTTATATCTGATGGTTTAATTTGTATATCCGAAATGATGGTTATTTTATCCTTCGTCTTTTCTTGGTTCTTCTCTTCAAGTATTTCGTCGCGTTCAGCTATATCTCCAGGTTGTGCAAAAAGAGATAATAAATCATCGGGTGATTCTTCGAGTTGTAGGGGGTATGCTTCGATCCTAGATAGAAAATCTGCATTCGTGTTGAGTTTGCCCTTTTTGTAGACAATTTTGTAATCATATTCCATCAGTTTTAGTCGCCATCTTACCAATTTGGAATTAGGCTCCTTGATGTTGAAAAGCCACTGTAGTGGTTTATGGTCGGTAACAATTGTAAATTTATTTCCATACAAATATGGTCGAAACTGTTTCGTTGCATAAACAATAGATAAACATTCTTTCTCAATGGTAGAATAGTTAACTTCGTGGTTGTTGAGTGTGCTAGATATATATGCAATCGGTCGGTCAGAACCAATACTTCCTTGTGACGAAACGGCACCTATTCCAGTATTTGAAGCATCACAAGTCAATATAAATTCTTTATTAAAATCCGGGTGGGCTAGAACTGGTTCGTTACACAATATTTGCTTTAAAGTTTCAAAAGCTTCTAAAAATGTTTGTGTATGTTCAACCTTCGCGTTCTTTTTGAGACAGGATGTTAAAGGTTTCGCTAAGGTGGCATAGTTTTTTACAAATTTGCGGTAATATGCGGACAGTCCCAAGAAACTTTTAATTTTTTTCTGGTTTGTAGGAACTCTAATATTTTTAATCTTTTCTACTAGCTTGGGGTTTGGTTTTATGCCCTCAGTCGTGACTATATGTCCCAGATATTCTATTTCTTTAAGGAAAAATTCCGATTTGTCGACTTGGATTTTGAGTCTGTATTTCCTAAGTCTTTCTAAAGCGAGTTCAATATTTTTGAGGTGTTCTTCTTTTGTTTTTCCTAATATCAAAACATCATCGAGATAGACTAAGCATATTTTACCTATAAGGCCTCTGAGAACTTCATTCATTACACGAGCGAAAGCCGCGGGTGCGTTCCGAAGTCCGAAAGGTAGTCGCAAGAATTCGTAATGACCATTTTCTGTTGAAAAGGCGGTCTTATAACGATCTTTTTCATCAATTAAAATTTGGTGATAACCTGATTTTAAATCTATTTTAGAAAAATATTTTGAATTGCCTAAAGTATCCATGATATTACTAATATTTCCGATTGGAAATTTATCTTCTTTTGTGACTGAATTTAGTTTTCTAAAATCAACTACCATTCTCCATTGTTTTTTGTTATCCTTGCCTTCCTTCTTAGGAACTAGAAATGCAGGGGCAGAGTATGGAGAAGTACTTTCTGTTATGATATTATTTTCTAATAATTCCGTCACTTGCCGATCTATTTCGATCTTCTGACAGTGTGGGAAACGGTATGGTTTGCAAAATATCGGTTCCTCTGATGTTACAGGGATCTTATGTTTCGTAATAGATGAAAATGTTAGTTTTTGATCGTTAGCATAAAATGTATCGCGGTGTTTAATTAATACATTGTCGATTATTATACGATCGTGAGAAGGAAGCACGTGTGCGAGTTTTTCGCCTAAAATCACGTCCAGTGTTGATGGTGTCATGTTTATTGCTGAACACATGTTCGTTTGTGAGAGATCTATATGATGTGATTTAATAGGTTTCTCAAGTCCGATTAATCTTGACCTACTTTCAGTATGGATTATGGGAACTTCTACTCGATAATTTTGAGCGGTGTTTATATTTTCAAGAATTTTATAATGTCCCATATCCTGTTCAGGAATAAAGACGGTACCCTTTTTGATTGTCGTCGGCATAGTTATAGTTTTTTGTTCTGGTAAAATTTGCGTCTGATAAAAGTTTACTACTGGTGGTTGATAACGACAGAGTTGATATTCAACGCCATTTAGTATAATTATTCCTAGATCATAAAATAATCTCATATTCATAATTTCAAGCTCTTCAGATCCTAAAAGAATATCGATATTCTGATGGAAATTTATTATGTACAGCTTTAGAAATTGTTCTGGTTGAATGAGGTCAGTTATTAAAACTTCGTTATGATTTGATTGATTAAGAATACTCTTTATAGTGTATTTCTCATGTCTTATATTATCGGGGAAGAATTTATATGCAATGTTGGGATTTATTAAAGAGTTGGTAGCACCTGAATCAATTAAGATTCTAAAACCATTAAATACTATAAAAGGTAAACTAGCTCGAATCATGTTATGGTTTGTTTCTATATTTATTCCGAGGCTGTTACGCGAAAATTTTCGTAATTTCTCGTACTTTCAGGTGACTCCTCTTCATAAATAAAATCGTTTGCTGGAAGATCGGTGTGCACTGTTGTTTCCTCGTAATCATAATAATTACTATCATTTGTTTCTTGAAAATTAGCAGAATAATTTTCTGGTTCTAATCCCGCCATATGTGCTTGTGGATTTCTCCATTGTTTAAACTGATTCTGCTGAAATCTACTATCAGTTTTCGGTGCGGAAGAATTAGCATTAGATAGCCTATTAATTTTACTGAAACTATTTTGTGGTATTCTTGGTGAAAATGGTTGATTAGAATTAGAGTGGTAATTTTGATATGGTGGGCGTTGGTAGTTAGATCGATTTGCGCTTATATCCTGTGAGCGATTCTGATAAGACGTTTGTAGAATAGGGGGTGGACGGTGATCATTAATATTAGATGTAAAATTATTCGCGCGGAAATTATTCCTATTTCTCGAAACAGTATTAGAATTTCCTTGATGAGGTTGTAAATTAACCGAAGTGGTTGTAAACGATGGGTGTCCTCTGTCTTTTGTTTGCTTACAAACAAATTTGGTGACAGTCGGTACTGCTTCTCCTAAAATCGCAAAATCTTTTACTTCAAGGATGGTTTTCAACATTGAAGGTGAATTATTATATAAAACCTCTAGCGCTGTTTGTTCGTTAATTTGTTGATGTATAAGTTTCTGAACTGCGGTGATCTTATCATCGGCATTTATTTTGAGATTTAATTTGGTCTGCAAATCTTTAATTTTCTCAATAAAATCTATTAAATTCTCTCTTTGACCTATTTTCAAGAAGTTAAATTTATGCGCTATAGTTTGTCTATCTATATGATCGCTAAATTTGTTTCTTAAACAAGTCTTTAGATCGTCCCATGATTTTATGTCCGATCTGGTGCTAGAAAATTGTTCTGCTTTATCCTTAAGCTTACTTAAAACTAGATAAAATGCATAATCGTTTAACGTTGCGTCCGCTGTGTTTCCGTATTTTTCAATAAACTTATCAACTCGACTTATAAAAACTTCCAATGAATCGGGATGTCCATCATATTTTGGTATGACATCTCCATAGTTTTTGGCGGCTGATATTAATTGTTCGGTATTCATGTTCAAAATAATTGAATTTTCTGTGTTCAGAAGTGATTCTTCAGTATGCAAGTCACTTAAGTTCAATGAATTCAATGAAAAGTTATACTCAAGTTCAAAATCTTCAATTTTCGTTACGTTATTGTTCATAAATATAAAGATTTATTTTCTTGAAACGTGTTCCGTTCGTTACTTTTTGTACAACTTATTCGTTTTCGCATGTAATATTCCTATCACAGGGAAAGAAATGAAAATGGATGGAAAGGAATGTGACACTAACCTTTGTTGAGAAGACTGGTAGCGCTGCTCCAAGGGTTGTGGCTGCTCTTGAAGACTTCCGTTGTTCGGGGCTGCTTCGAGGGGTCGCCGGTCTAGGAGACTCTGCTACTGGTTACTCTTTGGGTGTAGGTGTTTGTAGGACGTTGTTTTTTTCCACAATTCCGGAAAACACTATCCTACGTTTTGACTGCGCCACTTAAGTCGGTCCGGGTAGAAATTCGTATTTTAAAAATTATAAAAAACTTTATTTTAACCTTAAACGACTGACTAATACACACAATACTTGAGGTACTAACTACTTGATTACATGTAAAAGTGAGAGGCGAGGTTCCTCTCCTGTATTTATAACATTGAGATAAGTTGTGTCAGCATATTAGGCTGAACCCAGACGCTTACGAGTTACATTTTCTGATTAGTCCAGTAACTAGCTAAGGAAAAAAGTTCACCATCGCGCGAGATCGAACCCACAACCACACAGTCCAACATGCTAACAAGCTAGACGTTTTCCAAGCCTGCCATCTCGGTTACCCGTGTGAATGCGAGAAATCAAAGAATATATGTTTAATGGCGGCGCGTGCGCAAATTAAGCTTATTCGACACAATGTCAACAGCATCATCACAACAAGATTCCTCAAAAGAAGAACAATATTGTTGCTCATTCTAGTGCCACAGCAGCAGAAGCAGCAGCCTTCATCAGTTAACTTGTACTTTCTCTTCCCTCAACCAACCTTCAATAGTAAGTATTACAAACATATAATTTTTTTCCCTCTCTCTCTACATACACTTTTCCTCTTTACATATCAATTTAAAAAATTATGCTTCTATGTATATTGTTACAGATGGCCTTTTTTCAAACACTCAATAAAGCTACCATCATCGAATAAAAATCTTGTACCAAAATCAACGATCTCCAAATTGATACGAAGTATAGAATCATAGGTGCAAAGGCAGTCGGCAGCAAGTTTGGCGAAACTATCTTGCTAGAGCTGGAGGAAACTGTAGTGTTCCTTCCAAAACGGGTAGTTGAAAGCTATCTACCACACCTAGACGAAATCGGGAGTGGAAAATACTCCCTAGTTTTCCTGGGACAGGTGCCGACTGGGAAGGCAAACGTTGCTGCATCATTCGAAATATTGGAAAATTACGTAAGTCTTTTTGAATATTTTTATGATGGAGAAAATCAGCGTTATTAAAAAATCTGGTAATTTAGTTGTAGCTACAAGAAAAGTACGAAAAATTTTATTTGATAAATTCACTAGTGTAGACGAAAAAGTTTGGTTGAATAGTTTAAAACGATATATAGGACTGTGTAATAGGGAAATGAAAAATACAGACTTACCCATCAGAATTAGGAGAAAACTACAAACTATGGACATTTCAAACATTTTCAAAATTTAATTAAAAACCGTAAAGAAAATAGAGGTGGTAGCATCATCGGACTTAAACGTAAACAAAGGGTTCAGTGGAGGGATATAACATCGAGTTTTGTGAGTTGAATTCAGACGGGAATCATATTTAATCATGCTCATATTGACTTGGAACAATTCTTGGCCGATTGTTTCAATATCTTGAAGCTAAAACTTGCTAAAATCCTTAAAAAACATGTAATTATTAAAGTCAACACAACTTTCTGCGGCGAATTCATAAAGATTTCGAAATATGATCAGGGCGAAGTTTTAGATTTAAAATACTTTAATACAAAAAATTCAATTGTGGATAGCTCGACGGACGTGCAACGCTGGTTCATTGATAATGTTTGTAGCAAAATTCAAAATGAAATGAGTGAATTTCAAAAACGTGATAGCGGTTGGGCTTTGAAGAAAATAATTTTATTAGAAGTTAATTTTAACAAAGTTGAAATGGGGAATGGTTCATCTTTCATCAGACTACCGCAACAAATCACCAATAAGCATGCATGTTTGAATATTCAAAATAGGGATACAGCCTGTTTTTATTGGTCGGTTGTTGCAGCGTTACATCCTGCAAAAATTCACAATAACCGAACCTCATCATACCCTCACTACAAAACAGTTTTGAAAACTCAAAATCTAGATGCACCGATGTCGTTACACCATATTGCAAAATTTGAGAAAGCAAACGATATTTCTGTAAATGTTTACGCGTTAGAGTTGAATGTAGTTAAAGAAAAATCATTTTATAATGTAGTGCCAGCTAGATTAACATCCAATAAATTAGATAAACATGTAAATTCCCTTTTGATTCAAAATAAATATTTTCCAAAATTGAATGATTATGATGCTCCTCCCGTTGATGATGATGAGAATGATACTGTAGATATTAAATTTCATTATTGTCTTATTAAAGATTTATCGCGATTAATATCACATCAGATTAATAGACATAATGGGAAAAAAATCATTTGCGATCGATGCTCAATTATTTCCAACGTAAAGAAAAATTAGAGGAACATCAAACGCTTTGCTCTCAATTAAATCATTGTAAAATTTCGCTTAAAAACAAACAACTCCTTTCGTTATTTATGCAGATTTTGAGTGTCAATTAGAGAATGTAAATGATTTAGTATCTTCTAAAACAGCCAAATATCAAAGACATACACCATACAGCGCTGGTTATTATGTCAAATGCTCATATGATGATTCTTTGTCATTTTTCAATAGCTATCGAGGTTCAGATTGCATGGACTGGTTTGCAAATGAAATATCCAACATTGCGGAGATAGTTCAATCAAAAATTAAAACAATCACACTGATGATTGAAAATTCTAGCAAGTGTAATGCAATATCATGTCATATTTGCGAGAAAAAAATCATGAAAGAAGACATCATTGTACGTGATCATGATGATTTTACTGGAAAGTTCAGAGGATTTGCACACCAATCCTGCAATCTCAATTTTCGAAAATTGTTTGTGGTACCCATCATTTTCCACAATTTGTCCGGCTACGATAGTCATTTTATGATTAAACAATTGAGTAGAAAGGGATGCATGAGCATACTGCCAATTAATATGGAAAAATATATTTCATTCACTCTTTCTGATGATAAAACAAACATAAAATTTAGATTTATAGACTCTTTTCGCTTTCTCGGTATATCATTAGACAAATTAGCTTCAATAATGGATCGACAAGATTTGAAAATTATGAAACGCGAGTTCAATGAATTGAACGAAGAGGCATTCACTTTTCTCACCAAAAAAGGAGTATTTCCCTATGATTATGTTAATTGTTTGAAAAAACTTGAGGAAACTGAATTACCTGCGAAAGAACACTTTTACAATAAACTCAATGACGAAGATATATCTGATGGGCAGTATGCTAATGCTCAAAGCGTATGGGAAGTTTTCAAAATTTCTAATTTGGGGGTATACTCTGATCTCTATTTAAAGAAAGACGTATTGTTGTTGGCTGATGTGTTTGAGAATTTTCGAAAAAAATGTTTAGCAACCTACGAGTTAGATCCAGCTTGGTATTATACCATGCCTGGATACACTTGGGACGCGATGTTAAAGTCCACTCAATGTAAACTGGAATTACTGAATGATGTAGATAAAATCATGTTTATAGAAAAGTGGATTCGTGGCGGTATTTCGGTTTGTAGCGGTAGATATTCGGAAGCCAACAACAAATACATGCCGGAATATGATTTCACAAAACCATCGAATGATATAATGTATTTAGATGTTAATAATTTATATGGGTGGGCAATGTCGGAATATCTTCCTTACGGTGGGTTTTCGTGGCTGGAAGATGTGGAAAATTTTGATGTAACAGCTATCCCAGACGATGCACCTGAGGGATATATAAGTGGATCTGGAATATCCTCACAACTTACACTGTCAGCATAAAGATTTTCCATTCTCTGCCGAACACCGCATACCACCCGGTTCAAAATTACCAAAATTAATGACAACTCTTTACAATAAAAAAGAATATGTTATACACTATAGAAATTTGACACAATGTTTGACAAATGGTTTAAAAGTCACGAAAATACATAAAATTTTGAAATTTAAGCAGTCAGCGTGGCTGCGATCTTACATTGAGCTAAACACTACATTGAGGACCGCAGCCAAGAACGAATTTGAGAAGAACTTATTCAAACTTATGAACAATGCGGTGTTTGGCAAAACGATGGAAAATATCCGTCAGCATAGGGTTGTTAAACTAGTAAGATCCTGGGAGGGGCGCTACGGAGCGAGAAATTTAATTGCAAGTCCACAATTCCGGAACCGAACAATTTTCGATGAAAACTTGGTAGCTATCGAATTACAGAAAACTGAAGTTGTATTCAACAAACCGCTGTATGTTGGAATGGCTTTTTTAGATCTATCAAAACTATGCATGTATAATTTTCATTATGATTTTATGCTACCGAAATTAGGTATTGAAAAATGTAAACTTTTATACATGGATACCGATAGTTTCATTTATGAACTGTTGTGTAGTGATGCATATGAAGAAGTTATAAAGGCTAATATCTCTAAATTTGATACATCAGATTATAATGTTGCAAACATCTATAAAATACCTTTGGTCAATAAGAAAAAGTTGGGTTTAATGAAGGATGAAGCAAATGGTAAAATAATCACTCATTTTATTGGTTTGCGTTGTAAAATGTATACATTTAAAGTTCAGGGGGGTAAAGTAGTCAAAAAATCTAAGGGAGTGAAATATAATGTTGTAAAAAATCAGATTACTTTTGATGATTATTTCAATTGGTTGAAGGAATTTAATCAAAAATCGACGAGTCAGCGTTGCATCCGTTCATATGCACACAATGTTTTTAGTACAGAACAGTCAAAAATTGTCAAAAAAGTCCGTACGACGATAAACGATTTCTAATTCCAAACTCTTTCGATTCATTACCGTGGGGTCATCATGATGTTCAATATTTTTTTTTTCTGTTTTAGGTAAAAATGATGACATCACCAGCGCAACTGAAGGCTTTATGTATAAAAAGCATTTGCGAAAATGTTACTAATATTTTACGTTTTAGTAACTATTGCCTTTATACTTATGCACTACCGTGGACAGTCGTTGAAGAAATTTTTAAAAATTTCGCTTATTACCGTTGGAATAATATTTGGAAAATTGCCGAAGTTGCCAAAGTATCATTAATATGTTTAGAAAATATTTTATATGAAACAGAAATTGATAGGACTATAACGAGGAGTGCAATTTTAAATAAATATGATTGGAAAGAAAAACCGATTTCTCTTTCCTATGACATTCATAGTAGGTACTTGTGTTAATGCCATAACTAAAAGTAGTCAATCAAAATTAATCTACGGGCGAACATGGTCAAACAATTTCCAAATTTCAAAAGCTAATTTTGCATTTTGGGGGACCAGTTTCACAAAGCTGTTATTTGAAGTTTATGAAAGATAATTTGAATTGCCAAATCAAGATGAAAATTTTCAAATATAATTGTTATGAAACGTTACTATACAAAATTTATCTTGATTTAATGAATTTTATTTATTTTATTCATTAATTTATTGATTAGTTTACTGATTTTAATATTTATTTGTAGATACTGTACTGAATGAAAATATTTGAACATATATGTAAGACTTACCTTGGGTATTAAGTATGATGAAAAAATTCCTGATGTACTCAGCGTAAACCAGTTCTACTTTTTCCAATTTAATATGCAAATCGCAAATGTGTGGTCTAAACTAACATATATTTTTCCAACCAAGTAAATCCAATTTTTTTACTAGCAGAGTTGCTCCTATTTTCGAGTTGATGTTGCCTGTTGCCTACTTTTCGTTGGATATGACCAGACCAGAGACACAGACACGAATAACATATATGGCATATACTAGAGAGAAAATACAATAAAGAGAGTGTCCGATAGATAGAAAAAGTTGGCGACATCGATTTAGTTACAGAAGATTAAAATCAAAGAACAACTCGAGATATACGCTACATCTTTCAACATTATTTGAGAAAACTTTTCCAAATACGGAACCAACCTATTCCTAATCTTCTTCACGTAGATCCAAGGACATTTCTTAATACTCCCCCAAAATGTTAATAATTTGGTAACACTTACTGGGACAATGGTCTTATATCAAATTTAACATTTTTTTGGAAAACTATTCTTCTATAGAATCAATTTCTCTAAATGTAAACGTGGACGGGTTGCCAATGGAGGCTATTTTATGTAATATTCACGAGATCTCAGAAATTGAACGACTAGTTATAGGAATATATTGTGGCATTGAGAAACCTGCCAATATATACAGGGTATCTCGGAAAATTTGGGAAATTTCTCGGATTCAGAACATTAAAAATGAAGGTTACAAGTTCCCATAGATGTTTGCCCTAGCGGCCCTCCCCACGGAGATACGGCCTTCTAAAAGATGCCACTGGAAAACAATTTTTCTTGAATAGCATTTAAACTAATTAGTATAATTTAATAAAAATTTAATGTGATAAACAGTAGTAACCTCTTAAAATACTGCCCTAAAAACATGGTAAGTTTAGTTCACCAGGGGCGGTCTAGGTTATACATTTGAATGCTGACATTCGTAACACCCTGTGTGGTAAGGAGTTAAAAAATGAATTTGGATACCTTGAAAATTAAGCTAAAGAAAAAGTACTCTTGTTCATTGTCGATAAAATGTACCATTTTGGAGAAAAAATATAGTAAAAGAACCAAGATTTAAAATTTTAAGATTTTTTTGTCTGCAACTAATAAAATTTTTATCACTATTTAAAACGCGCTGTTTTTACAAACTTCACTATGGTACCTAAGAAATATTAATAAATATCTTGCATTGACGTGTGCATTTTAAATCTTGACATCTTTCATATTGTTTACACGTTGATCATTTACTTCGATGCTAATTTATTGAATTTTGAATATCTTGGTAAATTTAATTCAAAAATGGGATACACATTTAGAGAGTATGCAGATATGCATCTTATGTACGGTCTTGCATTTTGTAATGCTTTCGAAGCAAGAAGATTGTGTGACGAAAATTATTCTAATCGGAATGTTCCAAATCATAGAACATTTCAGCGACTTGACCAACGTCTAAGAGAGACTGGTGATAGATTCCCGGTTAATAAGGTAACATTATTGATTTTCTTTAATATTTTTTAGGAACTTTCGGGAAAACAAGTATTGATGTTGTTGTGATAAAATCAGTACGTACGGTACAATTGGAGGAAAATATTTTGGATACTGTAGCTGATACTCCTTCAATAAGCACGCGAACTTTAGCGTCGCAGCTTTATACGACAAAAACGATAATTCATGAGGTACTTAAAGAACAGTTGTTACACCCTTATCATCTGCAAAAGGTGCATCAACTACTTCCTGAAGAATTTCCCAGTAGAATCCAGTTCGCAAACTGGCTTTTAGATCAGCAACGAACAAACCGAAACTTCATTAACACTATTCTTTTTACCGATGAAGCAGGGTTTAACAAAAATGGGTTTGTGAATTTACATAACCCGCATGTATGGGCTGATGAAAACCCTTATGGGTTTAATGTTTGGACAGGAAAATTATCAATTTTTTGATTGGACCTTGCGTATTGCCACCACGATTGAATGGTGAACTTTATTTACAGTTCCTTCAGGACGATTTTCGGGATTCAATAGAACATTTGCCACTTGAAACCTTATGTTAGCGTTGCTGTACGGGACCATCTAAATAACGTCTATCCAAACCGTTGGATAGAAAGAGGAGGTCCCATTGCGTGGCCTCCACGGCGTCCCGACCTAACGCCACTGGATTTTTACCTGTGTGTCATCTCAAAACATTGGTGTATTTCTTTCCCGTTGATACTAGGGAGGAACTTTTACAGAGAATCATTTTTCATTGCTATGTGATAAGGAAAAATGGTGGGTTGGGCGAGTACAGCTGTCATCTCTTCGTCGTGACCGCGAATGTATCAGAGTTCACGGAGCTCATGTTGTACCCTTTTATAAAGTTTTTAGTTGATTATCTCTAATTAACGTATTTTGGTTTAATTTTTGCTTCAGTGAATTCAGGATTAAATATGATTTAGTGTTTAATATTCGTGTACATTATTTTTTAGGTTGTTTTTTGATAATTTCAAGAAAAACATGGCTTACATTGCTAAAAATAATTTTTGTTAAGGTGCCTTTCAGGGACAAAACTGCATTTTTAAGAATCTTTGTGATTTTTTCGGATTAAATAACCTAAACTGAAACTTTCCTGAATGACTTTCGTATCAAACTTTGTTGTAGACAAAAAAATTCAAAATCATGGTTCTTTTGATTAAAAATAAAACATTACTTCCTTTATTATTTTTTACAATCTAGTCCGCCCCTGGTAAACTAAACAAGGTAATTATGTTTTACGGGCAGTATTTTATGAAGTCCTTACTACTGTTTATCATATTAAATTTTCATTAAATTATAATAAGCAGTTTAAAAGTTATTCAAGAACAATTGTTTTCCAGTGGTGGCTTTTAGGAGGCCGTATCTCCGTGTGGAGAGGACCGCTAGGGCAAACATTTATGGGAACTTGTAATCTTCTTTTTTAATTTTCTATCTGAATCCGAGAGATCTCCCACATTTTCCAGGACAGCCTATATAGCTATCTGCAGAATTTTGTTTTAATGAGGCAAAGCAAATAATTAAAGACGGCATCGTATTTAACAAAAGTAAAACTAAAGTTAAAATTCGATGTTTTATTTGCGACTCTCCTGAGAGAGCATTTAGCAGGTCCATTTTAATACTGCAGAATGTATTTGATGCATCTAATTTACTGAAAAATTTCTTGCCGTTGGCTTGTCAACTCTGACTATGATACTATTATTTTCCGTGTCATCCAGAGTTTCCTCTAGTGTTTCTTTGAGAGCCGCCGGAATTTTTCTCGTATTATATTAGCCATAGCACCTGTATCACATTGAAATGTTACTTTTACCATTAACATTTGATTTGATACAGGCTCGTGCTCGGCACAATATACAACACCATGAATAATTCATTTTCTGAATCATCTGAGCTATTTCTACATATTTAACTTGCTTACTTTTACAAGCTCAGGCTTAGTGACGTGCAGTGAACAGTTGAGGAGGAATGTGAGGGGTAGAATCTACAAAATGTTCTGCAAGTTCAAGTTCAAAAATCGTTTTATTCCCTATTTGTACATTGCTCATCCTTATAAGTATGTTACAGAAAAGAGGCCTGGCTCAGAGGGATGGCCCTCTCTGCAGGCAGGAGCGGATTCCTCATCAGGTGGCAGCCTTTACATGGTGGAAATGATACGGGCTGGTGGATGTGGCGCCTAGCGGCGGGGATTTCTGGTTAGGGCTGCACGTGGGGCCCAGGGGGTGTTGAGTAGCTCCCTTAGTTGGTATCTGATCGGCTCCTCCATTGGCTTCGTGCAGTACCTCCCCTGCAGTTTTTGTAGTCAGTCTGAAATTGGAGAGATATTGTTAGTACGGTTATATATATATCATTAGATGGGTGATGAAAGTTGAGCCCCAGACATTTCCTAAGTACTTTTCTCTCGAAAGACTGAAGTCGGTCTATGAGGTGGTCAGGAAGGCAGGAGTAGGGGATGCATCTATGTTCTATAATTGGACTGATAAAAGTCTTATAAGTGTGAAGAATTGTTTTCGGATGGCATCTCCCAAAGGCACCCGACATCGCTGATAGTAGTGCGACACGACGGTTGGCAGCATCTAGTGCGTTTTGGAGGTCTGGTTGCCATCCAAGTGTCCTGCTGAATGTTATGCCGAGATATCGGCGCTGTCTGCTAGTTGGAGACGTGTTACCCAGAGGTGGAGTCGTAGGTTTTTGGGGTCGTTTTTTTCCGTCGGAAGTGTTTAGGGTGTTTGGTTTTTGTTGGGTTTGGTTTGATCCTCCAGTTCGTGCAGTAGCTAGAGAAGGAGTCAAGGAGTCCCTGTCCGCGGAGCTGAAGTCTTCGGGAGTTGGAGTAGTTGTCGAAAAAAGCCGTGTTATTATGGGTGAAAATGATGTAGAGAAAAGGGCCCAGGACTGATCCCTGGGGCACGCCAGATAGGAGTGAAAGAGGCTGAGATTACACCAGAGTGCTTAACTCTAATTGAACTTACTAAAAGGAAATATAGTATGAGACGGACGAAGTGATGTGGGATGCGGATGTTCAGGAGCTTCGCGATGAGGTCCGCGTTCCAGACCTTATCGAAATCTCGCTCAGCATCGAGAAATTTTGCGAGAGGTTGTTGTTGATGGACCTAGCGGCGTTGCTATGGAAGGAGAGAAGGGCGTCACTGGTGAAGTGGTGCTGCCGGTAGCCGTGTTGGAAAGTTGGGATGATTCCCAAGGCTTCCACCATATCTCGGAGACGTTGGGTTAGAATTTTATCTAGGATTTTTCCTATGCAGTCCAGTAGGGCGATGGGCCTATATGAATTCGGGTTTGTGCGGGGTTTGTTGGGCTTTGGAATCATTATGGTGTGAGAGGACTTCCAGGCTGAAGGAAAATACGCTTGCTATAGACATGCGTTGAACATGGTGGTGATGGTAGTGGAAAACTCATCGGGGCACTGTTTCAGCACTCTTCTGCTTATGCGGTTGGGACCTGGGGTGTTGTTCGCTGAATGAAAGAGAATATTGGTTATTTCGTCGGTGGTTATAAGTGGAGAATGGGGGGAAGGTTGTCGATAGGCAGTGGTGAGATTGGATTATTAGCGAATCTCCTGAATCGGGTTTCGATATTTTCAAAGAACTGTTGATTGAAGTTAGGGTTTGTGGGGACTTGGTATATCTCTTGGAGGTGGGCTTTGAAAGTGGCAGATTTCTCGGTTGGGCTGATATGATCGTGCCACCTTCGAGTTTCAGGTGAGATGGGTTACTACGGAATTGACCTGTGAGGACACGGAATTTGTTCCAGAACTTGGAACCGTCTCTGTAGTCAAGATTTGAGGTGGCGGTGATCCATTGGTTTTCTCTGTGGCGGGAAGTGAGAGTATGGACAATGGCATTGGGGCGGTTCCAGTAGTTTTTGTTATTCAGAACGCGTCGTTTCTGTTGGATGATGGAGAGAATTCTGTGTCGAGGTTTATTTTGGGAATGCAGTCACGGACAGCGCTCCAATTCACCTTCTCCATAATGGATATGGAGTGGTCAATATCATTGGTGGGATTGATTGGGATGTCAGGAAGATTTAAAAAATGTGGTCTTTGAATGCTTTCCAGTCGGTCTGATGGTGGTCGGAAATTTCTTTGAAACGGGATCTAGGCCATATGGGTTGTTGAAGACAAGTATTGAAAAGGACTGGGATGTGATCTGAAGTGATTCTGTCGCCTGGATAGTACTTCATTTCTACAGTATTGATAAGCCTGGAGGTGCAAATGATATGGTCAATAATGGAGGAGCCCTGGTGAGCGAGAAACGTGGGATACGTGTAGTTGGGACAGAACAGCTCTAGCTCAGTTAAGGCGTTAGATAGTAGGGTGTCGTTGTTGTTGATTGCATGGTCACCGAACTCGGCGTGGCGAGCGTTGAAGTCACCTAGCACTGTGGCACGCTTAAGGGATGCCACGTATTCGAGGAGTCGTTTGAGATGGGCAGTAATAAGAGAATATAGAGGTGGTGATGTTGTTGGAGTGGATATCGATAGCAATGCATTGGATATTATTTAGGAATGGCGGGATGGGGTGGGCTTTGACAGCAAGGTGATGGCAAGTTAGTAGGGCAACCCCCAGGCCCTGTTTATTTTGAAATGTGTTGTAGCCTGAAATGAGGAGTGGGGTTTTCATAAAGGTTTCTTGTCTGCCTAGGATCTGGATATTAGCCGATTTCAGGAGATTCTCAAGGAGCGACTTTTTAGGGCACGCTTCTCGGCGGTTCACCGTTCCTACCACAAAGACCATTAAAGGTCCAAAGTATTGAATTGACTTTATTATCTACGCTGACAAGGTGGGGCTTGACGCCAAATAATATTGTCATGGCTGATGCGAAAGATGAAACGACAATATTGCGATTGTTGGGGAGAGAGGTGAGGAGGGTGATTAGAATGAATTCAATGAGGGTTTTTTTCAGGTTTTGTAAGTTCTTCGTAGGGTATACCAGTCTCGTCATTTCGTTCAGGGGCGATAGGAGCTGTTTATTCCGGAATAAAGGTAGCTCTTTAACTTTTGGGCATTTCGGAAATTATGCCGGGTGGTCTCCTTGGCAGTTGAGACAAGTGGGAGTTTGGAAGTTGGGGCAGGGCTCGGAGATTTTGTGTGGATTTTTCACACAGTTGGGAAATGACCATTACGTTGGCACTTGTTGCAGTGCTTCTTTATGGTTGGAACAGCAGAGTTCTTTGACTGTTCTACTCTGTGGAGTTTGAAATCTATTGCTAGCCCTCATTGGATAAGGTTAAGATATGAGGATTGACAGAGAGTGACAACCCTGACAACAGTGGTAAGATGATTGTCGATTTTGGATTTGATGCGAAAGGCATCTTGGAATTGATAGTGGCCTTCGACGAGTGCGGCCTTTACACATGTCAATGTCTATTTGGACGCCGCGAATGACGCAGCAGTATGATGGAGGACGAGGCTGTTTGGCAGGAATGGCTCTGGCCCTGGGTTCAGAGCACTCAATTGATGTGACACCGGTGGAGTGTCTGAAGTTTTTTGATATCTATTTGGATATGAGTTTTCAAGATTGCCCTGAATTCATTGGGGTGGACAAGGAATATGTATACGTTTTTTGGAAAGAATGCTGGGTTAACAATAGAGTTTATTTCAAGTGTTCTAATGAGGTTTACAAACTGACGTTCGCTGATGTGACCCTCGGGAATCTTGTTGATGTATGTTGTGAATAATCTTTGGGTTTTGATGATAATGATGCTATTAGGGATAATGTTGATCCAAGAGGTGAGTTGTAACATGCTATTGAATATGTTGCATGTATGGCAGTGTTGTTCCTGAAGGGTTATTTTGGAACATGGTGATATCGTTGTATGCAATTGTGATATAGATAGGTATGATGATGGTTAGTATAAGAAGATTTTATAATACCGGGCCCCTCCAGGGACTCAACGATGTGATGGAGCTTTGCTGAGGAACTCTCCGGGGTTGCAGCGGATTCAAAATTCAGCCAGATTTCACTGGACACTTCTCACTTCACTTTGTTCTTTGCGATGTTAATTCACTATACTGGGTAACTGGAACGCAGGTACTCGTCTATCGCGGTCGCACTCGATGACTCTAGGAGGGTCAGACACGGTAGACTTCTCTTAGTCCGCAACGTTGCTAATGCGAGGTTGGGAGAAGAGTGATGGTGTCCTAAAGACATTAACATTGTATCAAAATTTTAACTTAATTGTAAAATGCCTTCAGAAATTAATTGTGCAGTCCATAGACTTGATACACTCCACACATTGGATAGGTACTGAATATCGAACGTTTCTCTTAAATATTAGCATAGTAACATTAATAAAAGTTTTGTCTAGTGATGTTTATCAATATTTTCTCTTGTTGTTTTGTGCTATCACGATATGCTTCACAAAAAAAATACACACTTTTTCTTTTGGCCGAATCAATGTTAAAGAATTATGTAGAATTGTATAGATATTTTTATGGTGAAGATTATATGACGTGTACTATACAGAACCTCTCACATTTAACACAGGAAGTAAGAAAATTTGGGGTGCTATCAACTTTTAATGCTTATGCCTTTGAAATCAGACTTTTGTATGTCAAAAAGTTACTTAGAAATGGAAATTATCCAAAAATATCTAAGAGATTGGGTGAAAGGCTAGATGTCAATAGATACCAAATCCAAAAAACAAATGTTTACAAATTTAAAAAATGATGATGTAGGCGAACTTTCAAAAATTAACTTTCAAAACTCTGCATAGAGTGCTAACTGTTTTAAAGACAAATGGTTTTTAAATTTAAAAAGCAAAATTGTATCTATGACACATGCATTATTAAAAAATAATCTTTTAACTTTTAATTATTTTAAAGCTATTCCTTCGAGACCGATCAGATTTTGAAGCACAACGCGCAAGAAGGGCTAAGAAAAAGTAGAGGAAAAGTTTAATTGAAACACTAATGACTGAAAAAGCAGTAGAAGAGATTTCAGCAGGTATATTTTATATTTTTAATGTTGTAGATTTATTTTAATTAATACCAAAAAAACACGAAGTCTTCTCCACAGTTTATTGTTAAGGATTAATTACTGAGACATGTTTCGAGATTGTACAATCTCATTTTCAATCGAAATATAGAAAGTTCTGTAACAAATTAAAGTGAAAATTTATGTAGCTATGATACAAAATGGTGGATAGAATACTCACATGGAGATGAAAAATTTAAGAGAAGAAAAATATTATGTAAACGATCCCAAATATATACTTGAAAAATAAAATAAATAAATTATCCCGTTATGAAATTAAAAAATTAAAAAATTAAAAATAGTAAAATAAAGTCACATTCTAAAAAATAAAAATAAAATACGAAATTCTACGTCAGGTCACATTGTCCGAGTATGAGTGTTCGTGTCCGGTGACTACATATTGGTCAGCTGATGGTAAAAGAGAAATATTTCTGGTTGGAGATCGTTTAAATAGTTTTTCAATTACATGTAACTAGAGCCATCTAATGTTGGATAGTGAATATTTTGAAGTTTAATAATGAGAAAGATAATTTAAATAGTAGAATACTGTAATATTTGACATAGAATTATAGACAAAAGGTTAGGAGAAGCACAACAACAAATTAAATGTTTATAAACAAGTTCAAAAGTTTAAGGAATTGAAAAACTGTATGCAGTCAAAGTTGCTTTGTTCATTAAGTGATATAGTTCGTGGGTTATTATTGTTGGAATTGATTTCGAAAATCTCAAGAATGTTCAACAACCGGCCTTTTGGAGCATGGTGTAATATTTTAACATCATTGTTGATATTGAAGGTGTGTTTATGATTGATTACATGATTTGCGAAAGAACTTTTTGAATTGATATTGTAATAAGGTGTAGTAAGAAACAAAGATTTATATTTATCTATTATTTTAGCGTGTTCATCTATTCTAATACTTATTTTTCTGCCAGTTTGACCTATGTATTTGGCTGGGCAATCAAAGCAAGAGATCTCGTAAACTCCGGATCTATCAAGAGGGTTGACCTGGTCTTTAACATGGACCAACATCCTATAAATTGTGTTATGGGTGGAGAAGCAAACTTTTAGTTCCTGGTTATGGTGTTGGAAAATATTTCGGATTTCTTGTGAAGCTATGCCGATGTAAGGTAATGAGCAGAACTTAGTTGATATAGTAGGTACAATTATGTTCCTGTTTCTGTGTTTTGTCAAGTGTCTGTGATATATTCTATCTATAAATTGAATAGGGTAGTCATTGTTGGAGCCAATTTGTTTAATGATGTTAAGTTCCTTGTTAAAATTTCTTACACTCATCGGGATGGAGAACAGTCTATGAAAAAGTGCGTTGAAGGAGCTCAGTTTATGTGATATCGGGTGACAAGAATAATAGGGAATGATATTGTCTGTATGTGTCGGTTTTCTATAAATTGAGAAACTCAAATTATTATCAGTTTTAGTTATCAGAATATCCAAGAAAGGTAGGCGATTATTATATTCTATTTCCATTGTGAAGGAGATAGCTGGGTGTAGCGAGTTCAAGAATGTTAAAAGTAAGTTTAGTTGGGTTAAGCTACCATCGAAGAGCACTAAACAATCGTCTACATATCTGTAGTAGAAAAGAATCTTATCATAGTGAATGAAATCCTGGAACTTTGTTTCCAAGTTGTTCATAAAAATTTCAGCCAACAACGGAGATAGGTTACTGCCCATAGCTAGACCCGTTGATTGAGCGAAAATTTCATTGTTGAATTTAAAGAAGTTTTGTTTCAGGACCGTGTCCAAAAGATGGTAAATATTGAGGCAATGTTGGAATTTAGTGCCTTATTCAAAGAGGAGGTTCCTAACTAGTTGAATACAATCATCTGGTGGGATACTAGGGAAGAGATTAACTACATCGAATGATACTAGAATGGAATTATCTGGTATGACAACGTTTGAAATTTTATTAATTAAATCTTTGGTGTTTTTTATGGAATAAAGGTTATGGAATTCGGTTAAGTCTCTAATTAGTTTGTTAAGCCATGAAGATAATTTCGATGTGGGTGAGTTACAATAAGAAACAACAGGTCTAATAGGAATACCTGCTTTGTGAATTTTTGGTAAGCCATATAATAAGGGTGTGGACGGGTTCATGGGGATTAGTCTATCTTTATTAGATTCGAAGTATATGATGGTAGTTAACGTAATATCTAGATCTTTTTTTACCTGTCTAATATATTTGGTTGTAGGATCAGAATCTAATTTTTGGAAGCAGTCCGAGGACAGGAAGTTGATGACTTTGCTCACATAGTCCGGCCGATCCAGGATAACAAGACAATTACCTTTATCTGCTTTTGAAATTACTAAATTGTTATGTTTGACTTTATTTGTAATATGATACATAATAAATCTAAGCTTCTTATCCTCATTATTATATGTAATGTTTGAATTAAAAGTGAAATTCCTGTTTAACACACGTGCAATATCACTTCTGATTAAATCTTTGTTGTTGAAATTTAAGGTCTCAATTATTTTTTCACTCTCTATGGCAAGTAGTTGAAAATCTTTTTTATCTTTGGGTTTATGTATGTTAAATTTTAAGCCTAAGTTAAGAACTTTCAATTCACGTTCACTAAAGGTCGTTGAGGATTTATTCATCACTCTCTGATGGAAAGTGTGATCCGAGAACTTGTTAGTTGTATGATTAGATTGAGATAAATTAGAGTTTAACATGGATAGCTTGTTTATTAACTTTTGGTGCTTCTCCTTACCTTTATGTTCAATGTAGTCCAAGAGGTTTCTATGAAGTACATCCAGTTCCAAGAAGTCCAGGGTAGATGCCAATTTCAAATAAAGCCATTTGAGATGGATGTTGAAGGTGTTGATTTTGTGGTATAATGATTTAACTTCTTGTTTGATCCACGTCGTGGTACCAATGCGGATGGCTTTTTTGGCTGCTGGAGTGGTAATCCTGGATTGTAGGGAGATGTACTTGGTGGTGAGTCCTTTCCTGAGGCATTCATTATTAAACCATATGTCCAGGGAACATGTTTTCCGTCTTAAGAACAGAACTTTGTATTGTCGGACTAGTATTGCTCGACTAGCATCTTGATAATGGTTGTAGAAGTCCATTCTCGAAGTGGAGTGAAATGGTAATACCAAAAAAACGAAGTCTTCTCCACAGTTTATTGTTAAGGATTAATTACTGAGACATGTTTCGAGATTGTACAATCTCATTTTAAATCGAAATATAGAAAGTTCTGTAACAAATTAAAGTGAAAAATTATGTAGTTATGATACAAAATGGCGGATAGAATACTCACATGGAGATGAAAAATTTAAGAGAAGAAAAACATTATCTAAACGATCCCAAATATATACTTGAAAAATAAAATAAATAAATTATCCCGTTATGAAATTAAAAAATTAAAAAATTAAAAATAGTAAAATAAAGTCACATTCTAAAAAATAAAAATAAAATACGAAATTCTACGTCAGGTCACATTGTCCGAGTATGAGTGTCCGTGCCCGGTGACTACATATTGGTCAGCTGATGGTAACAGAGAAATATTTCTGGTTGGGGGTCGTTTAAATAGTTTTTCAATTACATGTAACTAGAGCCATCTAATGTTGGATAGTGAATATTTTGAAGTTTAATAATGAGAAAGATAATTTAAATAGTAGAATACTGTAATATTTGACATAGAATTATAGACAAAAGGTTAGGAGAAGCACAACAACAAAATAAATGTTTATAAACAAGTTCAAAAGTTTAAGGAATTGAAAAACTGTATGCAGTCAAAGTTGCTTTGTTCATTAAGTGATATAGTTCGTGGGTTATTATTGTTGGAATTGATCTCGAAAATCTCAAGAATATTCAACAACCGGCCTTTTGGAGCATGGTGTAATATTTTAACATCATTGTTGATATTGAAGGTGTGTTTATTATTGATTACATGATTTGCGAAATAACTTTTTGAATTGATATTGTAATAAGGTGTAGTAAGAAACAAAGATTTATATTTATCTATTATTTTAGCGTGTTCATCTATTCTAATACTTATTTTTCTGCCAGTTTGACCTATGTATTTGGCTGGGCAATCAGAGCAAGAGATCTCGTAAACTCCGGATCTATCAAGAGGGTTGACCTGGTCTTTAACATGGACCAACATCCTATAAATTGTGTTATGGGTGGAGAAGCAAACTTTTAGTTCTTGGTTATGGTGTTGGAAAATGTTTCGGATTTCTTGTGAAGCTTTGCCGATGTATCAGAAAATCCAAGAAAGGTAGGCGATTATTATCTTCTATTTCCATTGTGAAGGAGATAGCTGGGTGTAGCGAGTTCAAGAATGTTAAAAGTAAGTTTAGTTGGTTTAAGCTACCATCGAAAAGCACTAAACAATCGTCTACATATCTGTAGTAGAAAAGAATCTTATCATAGTGAATGAAATCCTGGAACTTTGTTTCAAAGTTGTTCATAAAAATTTCAGCCAACAACGGAGATAGGTTACTGCCAATAGCTAGAACCGTTGATTGAGCGAAAATTTCATTGTTGAATTTAAAGAAGTTTTGTTTCAGGACCGTGTCCAAAAGATGGCAAATAATGAGGCAATGTTGGAAGTTAGTGCCTGATTCAAAGAGGAGGTTTCTAACTAGTTGAATACAATCATCTGGTGGGACAACAAAGATTTAATCAGAAGTGATATTGCACGTGTGTTAAACAGGAATTTCACTTTTAATTCAAACATTACATATAATAATGAGGATAAGAACCTTAGATTTATTATGTATCATATTACAAATAAAGTCAAACATAACAATTTAGTAATTTCAAAAGCAGAAAGGTAATTGTCTTGTTATCCTGGATCGGCCGGACTATGTGAGCAAAGTCATCAACTTCCTGTCCTGGGACTGCTTCCAAAAAATAGATTCTGATCCTACAACCAAATATATTAGACAGGTGAAAAAAGATCTAGATATTACGTTAACTTCCATCATATACTTCGAATCTAATAAAGATAGACTAATCCCCATGAACCCGTCCACACCCTTATTATATGGCTTACCAAAAATTCACAAAGCAGGTATTCCTATTAGGCCTGTTGTTTCTTATTGTAACTCACCCACATCGAAATTATCTTCATGGCTTAACAAACTAATTAGAGATTTAACCGAATTCCATAACCCTTATTCCATAAAAAACACCAAAGATTTAATTAATAAAATTTCAAACGTTGTCATACCAGATAATTCCATTCTAGTATCATTCGATGTAGTTAATCTCTTCCCTAGTATCCCACCAGATGATTGTATTCGACTAGTTAGGAACCTTCTCTTTGAATCAGGCACTAACTTCCAACATTGCCTCAATATTTGCCATCTTTTGGACACGGTCCTGAAACAAAACTTCTTTAAATTCAACAATGACATTTTCGCTCAATCAACGGGTCTAGCTATGGGCAGTAACCTACTGTAATGTAGTGTTTGATAATAAAAGATTATATTTCGACTTTTATTTATTTCTACATAACAATCAACTCTAATTCTGATTCCTCGTTTCTATGACATATATGACATGACATATGACATGACATTCACGCTTAAGGCGTGTATGCAGCGTGGTGTAAAGCCCACGTTACATCCCCTATACTTTATTGAAATTGTAATATATATATTATTTATAAATCAAGCCTATCTATAGGTTTTACAAATCTTCCTGATTTTGTTCTATAAACATTTTCTGGGATTACTTGTTTATCTTGAGACTTAGACGATTCTGGAATGTAGCTCTGAGGTCTTGATTCTTGGGATTGGGAAGTATTTTGTTCATGTACTTCTACTGGTGGAGGAAGTATTTTTGATTGGCTGTTGGGAGATATGACAATTTCTTTTTCGGCAGGGATCCTGGTGTTGGATTTCTGGATAATACCTGAGTTTCTTCTTATCTGTTTACCATTGTCTGTTTGTATTGTAATTGATCTTGGGTTTTAATTTTTTTTTTATTATTTCTCCTCCTTTCCAGTTTCGATGATCAACTCTGTATCTTATTCTCTCTCCCTCTTGTAACTCTTCTTTGTTCTTTCTATGTTGATCTCCATATTGTTTTTGTTTCAACCTTAGTTCTTGCAGTTCTTCTTTAACATTTTCGATTATTTTTGGTTTTAGGTTTTCTGTAGCTGTTGGTACAGTGGATCGTGTTATTCGACTAAAAAGTCTTTGACTTGGTGTTCCAAGGATTTGGTTTCTAGGTGTATTTCTGTAGTTTAGTAGTGCTAGTTTAACATCAGACTTATCCATGGAGCACTTTCGTATAATGTTTTTTGCTATCTGTACGCCTCTTTCCGCTAGTCCATTTCCTTGAGAGTGGTACGGGCTACTTGTTTGGTGTTCAAAATCCCACTCTTTTGCAAATTGTTTGAATTGTCTGCTCGAGTATTGTGGTCCATTATCTGATTCGACTACTTCGGCTATACCATGTGTGGAAAACCAGTCTTTCATAATCTCTATGATTTCATTTGATGTAGTTGTTCTTAATTGTTTAAAATCGACATACCCTGAATAGCTGTCAATGATGGATATATAACATTTTCCTTTATGTGTAAACAGATCTGTGGCTACTCTCTGCCAAGGCCTGTTAGGAATTTCTTTCATCTGTATAGGTCCTTTGGGGTTGTTTCTTTGGGTTGACTCACAAATTACACATTTTTTTACAAATTCGACAATATCGTCGTACTGTCCTTTCCAATATAACAATTGCCTTGCTCGTTTCAAGCAACTTTGTATTCCGAGATTTCCTGTGTGTATTTGAGTTAACATCTCTTTAATTTTAGATTTAGGTACTATCACTTTTTCTCCTTTGAATGCTAATCCTTCATAGGTGGAAAGTTCTTCTCTAAAATTATGGTAATGTCTCACTATTTCTGGTAAACTGAGTCTATCATTTGGGAAACCGTTATTTATGTAGGTTATGAGAATTTGAAGTTCTCTATCTTCTTCTGTAGCCTTTACGAGAGATTTCCTAGCATTTTCAGACATAGCTAAGATTATTTGTGCTACCAATTCTTCTTCATCTGTTTCTTCATGATTGTTGTCTGATTTTATGTCTCGGCTTAACAGATCAGCGATTGGTATTTCGTTTCCTTTTTTGTATATAATTTTTGGAGAATACACACACACAAACAAACAACAAACACATCTAGTAGTATTCTTTGAAGTCTAGCTGGTGCGGATTGAATTGGTTTTTTGAATATAGTTTCCAGTGGTTTGTGGTCAGTTTCAATGGTTAGTTTTTTTCCAAATACATAGTCATGGAATTTATGACAACCAAATTTGATGGCAAATGCTTCTTTTTCAATTTGTGGCCAATTTTGTTGTGAAGTTGTTAATGCTTTGGTTGCATATGCTATGGGTTGATTTTCTTGGAGTATAGTTGCTCCTAGGCTTTTTGAACTGGCGTCCACCGAGAGTGTGATGTCTTTGTTCACGTCATAATACCTGAGAACTGGTGGAGTTGTCAGTATTTTCTTTATTTTCTGAAACGCTTCTTCTCGTTCAAAATTCCACTGATATATGACGTTCTTTTGTAAAAGCTTTCTTAATGGTTCTGTAAGTTCAGACATATTTGGTATGAATTTGTTTAGATAAGTAACCATACCCAAAAGTCTTTGAATTTCTGTCACATTTCTGGGTGTATTCAGATTTTGAATTGCCTCCACTTTTGTTGGATCTAATGAAATGCCATTAGCTGTGAATATGTGACCCATGAACTTGACTGATTTTGCAGTGAAAATGCATTTTTCATAGTTTAACTTTAAGCCAGCTTCTTTTAATTTTCTTATGACTTTTTCTGTTAACTTTTCTATTTTTTTCTACACTGTCTGCATATATCAATATGTCATCCATGTAGCATTGAACATTTGGAATGTCTCCTAGTACAAAATTTATGGCTTCCTGGAACACCTCTGGCGCTGCTGATATCCCGAATGGTAATCTAGTGCAACAGTATCGACCCCATGGAGTGGAAAAAGTAAGGAATTTCTGTGTACGATCAGTTACTTTGATTTGCCAGAATCCTCGTTTACAGTCCTGACACCATGTAATGTAGTATGGAATTCTTCTTGTGGGTTGTATTCTAAACTGTGGATTTTCAACTAAATCAATATCATATTCATAGTTTTTTAGACATCCCAATCCTTTGAAGATATCCTCATCTTTATTAGTGAATTTCAGCTCATGAACTCTTACTACCAGGCCTAAGTTTTCACATGACTTTCTTCCTAGAATGGGGGGAACATCTTTTTCAACGATTTTGAAGGTTATTTTTTGTTGCAGTCCTTTCAGTTTGCAGTTTAGATTAGCCTCACCTAGCACTGTTATTTTATCATCTGTGAAACTTACTAGTCTTTTTGTTTTTGATTGTATTACTTTGCACTCGAGTTTATCACTTATCCATTTTAGTAGAACGTTACACTGTGCACCTGTGTCTAATTTAACTTTTACTTTCTTTTTACCAATCTGAATGATTTCATGCCAGTCTTCTTCTTCATTCTGGATCAACCTTCTTATGTAAAGAATTTCTTGTTCAGCTTCTGACCCGTCCATTAGATTTTCACTTTCTCCAACGGAATGCATTTTTGTACCTTTTGTTACTTTCTTTTTGTTTTTAGACCAACACTGGCTTTCAAAATGTCCAATTTTGTTACAGCTATTGCATTTGTTTTGATATGCTGGACAACTTTGTTTTTTGTGTCTTGTGCCACATCTTTTGCACATGAAAGTGTCTTTGCTGTATTCTTTATTCTTGCCTTTCACTAAGTGTACTCGACTATTTTCTGAAACATTGATTTCTTTCAGTTGTTTTGTTGCTTGTTCGCTAGCTCGGCATATAGAGATTGCTTTGTTCAGGTCTAGATTTTCTTCAGTGAGTAGTTTTTCTCTAACCGCATCAGATTGTACTCCAAAAACGATTTTGTCCTTCAACAGGCTATCTGTTAAGTTATCGAATTCGCATGTTTTTGCCTGTGTTTTGATTGTATTCAAAAATTCTTCGAAGGGCTCGTCTTCTTTCTGCACGATTTTGAAGAAGTTGTATCTTTCAAATGATACGTTAATTTTTGGTATGAAATATTCTTCAAACTTGTTCATTATCTGATCCATGTCTTTCTGCTGGGCTTCAGTTAGGTTGAAGTTGTTGAATATCTGTATTGCTTCAGATCCAATCGTGGCCATGAATGTTGCTGCCTGCACTTCAGGTGATTTTTTGCTGAGTTGTGATGCAGTAGCATACCAATTGAATTGTTGTTTCCATCCTTTCCAACTAGCTGACATGTTTTCAGTGAAAGTTAGAGGTTTTGGCGGTCTTATGCCGGCCACGCCACTTTCATCTCCCATGTTTAGGTTTTTATTTATTATAACCTTATCTGGCAGATTTCTTCACTTTTTATGAATTCGTCACACGACTTCTGACACCATGTAATGTAGTGTTTGATAATAAAAGATTATATTTCGACTTTTATTTATTTCTACATAACAATCAACTCTAATTCTGATTCCTCGTTTCTATGACATTTATGACATGACATATGACATGACATTCACGCTTAAGGCGTGTATGCAGCGTGGTGTAAAGCCCACGTTACACCTACCTCCGTTGTTGGCTGAAATTTGTATGAACAACTTGGAAACAAAGTTCCAGGAATTCATTCACTATGATAAGATCCTTTTCTACTACAGATATGTAGACGATTGTTTTGTGCTTTTCGATGGTAGCTTAACCCAACTAAACTTACTTTTAACATTCTTGAACTCGCTCCACCCAGCTATCTCCTTCACAATGGAAATAGAAGATAATAATCGCCTACCTTTCTTGGATATTCCGATAACTAAAACTGATAATAATTTGAGTTTCTCAATTTATAGAAAACCGACACATACAGACAATATCATTCCCTATTATTCTTGTCACCCGATATCACATAAACTGAGCTCCTTCAACGCACTTTTTCATAGACTGTTCTCCATCCCGATGAGTGTAAGAAATTTTAACAAGGAACTTAACATCATTAAACAAATTGGCACCAACAATGACTACCCTATTCAATTTATAGATAGAATATATCACAGACACTTGACAAAACACATAAACAGGAACATAATTGTACCTACTATATCAACTAAGTTCTGCTCATTATCTTACATCGGCAAAGCTTCACAAGAAATCCGAAACATTTTCCAACACCATAACCAGGAACTAAAAGTTTGCTTCTCCACCCATAACACAATTTATAGGATGTTGGTCCATGTTAAAGACCAGGTCAACCCTCTTGATAGATCCGGAGTTTACGAGATCTCTTGCTCTGATTGCCCAGCCAAATACATAGGTCAAACTGGCAGAAAAATAAGTATTAGAATAGATGAACACGCTAAAATAATAGATAAATATAAATCTTTGTTTCTTACTACACCTTATTACAATATCAATTCAAAAAGTTCTCTCGCCAATCATGTAATCAATAATAAACACACCTTCAATATCAACAATGATGTTAAAATATTACACCATGCTCCAAAAGGCCGGTTGTTGAACATTCTTGAGATTTTCGAGATCAATTCCAACAATAATAACCCACGAACTATATCACTTAATGAACAAAGCAACTTTGACTGCATACAGTTTTTCAATTCCTTAAACTTTTGAACTTGTTTATAAACATTTATTTTGTTGTTGTGCTTCTCCTAACCTTTTGTCTATAATTCTATGTCAAATATTACAGTATTCTACTATTTAAATTATCTTTCTCATTATTAAACTTCAAAATATTCACTATCCAACATTAGATGGCTCTAGTTACATGTAATTGAAAAACTATTTAAACGATCCCCAACCAGAAATATTTCTCTTTTACCATCAGCTGACCAATATGTAGTCACCGGGCACGAACACTCATACTCGGACAATGTGACCTGACGTAGAATTTCGTATTTTATTTTTATTTTTTAGAATGTGACATTATTTTACTATTTTTAAATTTTTAATTTTTTAATTTCATAACGGGATAATTTATTTATTTTATTTTTCAAGTATATATTTGGGATCGTTTACATAATGTTTTTCTTCTCTTAAATTTTTCATCTCCATGTGAGTATTCTATCCACCATTTTGTATCATAACTACATAATTTTTCACTTTAATTTGTTACAGAACTTTCTATATTTCGATTGAAAATGAGATTGTACAATCTCGAAACATGTCTCAGTAATTAATTCTTAACAATAAACTGTGGAGAAGACTTCGTGTTTTTTTGGTATTACCATTTCACTCCACTTCGAGAATGGACTTCTACAACCTTAATTGATTAAAAAGCAGGATTAGTTATAACTATTTTTCAAATTATCTTTTTTTAGGGACATAATAGTTGGTTATATCGAAGCTGCATGATGTTCTTGAACCACATGCAAAAGAACAAACTGTGAAACAAAAATTATAATGATCACAAGAAGAAAATGAAATTTTAAAGAAGAAAATTATTGCGGATGGAGTCAACATGAACATCTGTAAAAGTAAAATAGTTGACCTTGAAATCGAGAGCAAGATGGACCAACGAAGAGCTGTCGAGGGCATTTACACTTAGATATTTGGACAAAAGAAGTTATTTATATCTCAGACAAACTTTAAAATACCCACTTCCAGGTATTTCGACCTTACAAAAATGGGCAGCGAATATAGACGTTAGATCAGGTTTTTTTTAAAGATATCCTTAGAGTTATGGAGACCGTGGGTAAAACTAAATTACCAAAAGACGGCTGTGATTTCATTTGACTAGATGAAAGTTACTTCTATGATGAATATGATCAAAAGCAAGATGAAATTGTTGGTCCGCATTCTTTCATGCAAATTATAATGACAAGACGCCTATTCGATAAACGAAAGCAACCTATATATATATATATATATATATATATATATATATATATATATATATATATATATATATATATATATATATATATATATATCGGATTCGCAAAAAGATTACCAAGAACAGCATTGCATAAAATAAATTATAATGTAGTCGCATGGTGGCTGACTGTGGTGCCGGAAACCAAGGATATGGAAGGAACTGGGAATAAGCGTTAATGAGACATGTTATGAACATCCCGTAACTAAGGAATCTATGTATTTTTTTGCTGACGTGCCCCATTTATTGAAACTTCTGAGAAATTGGTTTATTGACACAGGTTTTCTTCTTATAAATGAATCACACCTAAACAAACAGCCCGTACAAAGTTCAATTGATGACAATAACATCGAAATAAGTTCATGCCGTACTTACCTTGTTGCATAAAACTTGCAGCAAAACAGAACGGCAGAATGTAAGACACACCACACAACAACTTTTGGATTATGGAGGTTCTGTGTAAAGATTTCACGAGGATTTTCATTTGACCAGTATCTAAAATTCTGTTGATTGACCATACCGTTCAAATAAAAATTTGTTTCGTCGGTCATTAGGAGACTGCGAATTGCTCCTTGATGTAAATCCAAAAATTTTTGACAAAATGCTAACCTTGCTTCTTTATCTTGATTGCTAAGGTGCTGTGCCATTTGGTATTTATAGGGATGAAATTTTAAATCCCTTTGAATAATTCTATCTAAGCTTCCTTCGATATTCCTAGGATAAGGGTTTGTCGATTAGCAGACCTTTTAGGACTTCTCGTAAACGCAATTTTAACTCGTTCAATATTTTCTGGTGTACAAACTGTTCTTCGACGTCCAGGCTTCTTCAAATTTTATACAGAACCATTTTCACGCCAATGACGAACCCATAACTTAACAGATTTACGATTTGGCGCGTGACCCCTATTGTTGTTATTAAACTGACGCCGGAATGCACGCCTAACTTCTTCTATCGAATTGCTTCTTATGTTAGTTTGTACATACAACACACGTTGTTGGACTGAGTAATCCATGAAAGTTCAAACGGTTGTTGAAATAATGTCTCAAAGCAAATAAATTAAATAATTATTGATGAAAATTAACAAACTTCTCGTAGAAAAATGACGTTCCACGAAATTATTAATTTAAAATTTATTTGTGACAGGCTCCTACTTGATTAATAATTTACTTAAATCCCAAAGAATACAGAAGATAATCCGACAGAGAACAACCTATTTAGATATCTCGTAGGGAATTTATTAATAATATAAAATGGGTAGTCTATTATGAGGAACTCTGTATTTAGTGTCATATTATTACGTTTGCACTATTCTGATACGCGATTAAGGTTGTTTTGTAATTTGGTACCTTCATTTATAAAGTAAATTTCGCGATATAATTTGAAGTCATCAGCATATAATTCAAAGTTCACATCGAGTTCAGAGGCTAGGTCGTACAGAAATATATTAAATATCAGAGGACCTAAGATACTGCCCTGGGGTATACCATAGGTTTTTATTCATACTGATAGACATATGACCAAGGCATTCAACATACTGTTCTCTTATCAGGTAGGAAATTAGTAACTGAACTAGTGATGTGTCAAAACCTATGTTTTGCAGTTTTAATATTAATAACCCATGATGTAACCTATCAAATGCTTTTGCCATATCAGTATATATTTCGTCAGTTTGACCCCGACGGTCAACAGAGTCAGCCAAGTTTTGGGTGACGGAGAACAAATTTGTATTTATGGACCGTTTTTCGTGAAGCCATGCTGGTGAACACCGATGATATTTTGTGCAAAGTGATACATATACTTATGTAGGACCATTTCATATATCTTTGAAAAAATTATTTAAAATACTCATGTCTATTATTATTCTGTTACGGTCATCTTTCTTATGAACTGTATGAACTCGTAATAAGTCAGGTCCTATTTTTTTGGGTTTAATTTTCTTGAGAGTATCCAGAGTTTCATCTACAGTAACACTTTTAAGAGTTAGGAAGTTTGTTGTCACATTTAGAATATTTGAATTAATTACGGTAGGAGAAGATTCAATGTACATCGAGTGAAAATAATTTGCAAAAGCATCGCAGATAGTGTGGATCCTTCAAGTTAGTGTCATTGACGTTCGTCATAGCACTGGGTAACAGGGACCTATTCTGTTTATCATTTATGTACCGCCAAAAATTGGTTGGATCTTTTGTTATATTTTTCTCCGCCTGCTGACAGTAGGTTTTTTGCGCTAAGGTGACATCTTTTTTTATAGATATTCTTAGATTCGAAGTGTAAAAGATCCAAGGGATCTCTATGTTTTTTATATTTCCTCCAATATTTAAATTTGAGTTTGTTGTTGTTATTTATTATATTATACGAATAGTAAGGTGGAAAGCTGCGATTTCTCATACATGTTTTGAGAATAAATATATAGTTCATAGACTTTTTTCTAGAATTCTTGACAGGCAATATCTACATCTGAATGTAAGTTCAAAAAGTTCCAGTCAGTATTTGCTAATTCTTGAAAGAGGCCTAAGCAAGTTATTATACTCACTTCCGGTCACGAGTTCATCCCTCTACAGTGTCGGACCCCTACCAACCACAAGGACGTGGAGCTGAGGTGCCCTGGAATAAGTCCGTAGTGCAATTTTCTTCTCAGCAGCCACAGACTGCGCACACTCACTTTGACAGTACCCCTAGATTTTATCTGCCGGAGTTGTCTAATCCTTTGGAGAGACTACAAGTGTCACCCTGGCAGAGCAAAATCTCCAGTTGCAGTGAAGGATATCGTTGGAAGGACGTCAGTAGGTGGAATATACGTTTTAACGGAAGAACTAGCGTTATGGTATAGGACGAGAACATTTATTTGTTGGGATGATCTGGTGGCACAATTGAAGCCTTTCAGCCATATGACTACGAGCATAGCCTCTGGGTATTAAGGCGTCGCACGCAGGGATCTCAGGAGAAAGTATTGACTTATATTACCGCAATGGAGAATCTTTTCAGGAAACTCAGTCAGACTCCCGATGAGGAATCGCGAGTTCGTATAATAAGACGTAACTTGCTTCCTCATATCCAGAGGCAACTCGCGCTTCAAAACGTTCTCACTATTGCAGAACTAACTCGACTTAGTCGTCTAATAGAGGAAACAGAGCTAAGGAACCGAACATTTGTCCCTCCTCCAACCGCATATAGGACTCTTCTAGAGTCCGAACTCGCTTATAAGAGACCTCATCAACAGCAGTCTCAGCCATTACCATCTACGCTAGCCATCAGCTCGGATGGAAGTAACACAATCCACCATCCAGACAATCCAGGCAATCCCACTCTACCTCAACCAACGTCCACAACTATGTGCTGGAACTGCAGCAAGACAGACCATAAGTATAGATCATGCTCACAACCCCGAAGGAAGTTTTGTTTTAAATGTGGGCAAGAAAATACTTTCGCTAGTTCATGTCCTCGTTGCCAAAAAAACGGACGGAGAAGTTCACAGTAAGCCGGCTGTCGACCGAATCTCCCCATTCGGCGGAACCACGTTGAGTCCTTCTGGACTACGTCCTGGCGCATGCCAATAATGATACAAGGCCGTATCTGAAGGTCTCCTTGTACGGTTGTCAACTCCTCGGATTACTGGATTACTCCAGTCTACGTGTCTGCTGAAGAAGACTGCACAACGTAGTTGTACGGTGGCGAACGGCCAATCATGTGCTGTATTGGGAACAGTGGCCGCAGCGTTTGAGTTACTCGGTTGAGTCAGAGTGTTGGAGGCTTTAGCAGTGCCGTCATTACCCCATACGTTGATTCTGGGAATGGACTTCTGGCGGACTATGGAAATCATCCCCGATATGTTCTCTGGCGAGTGGAGGTTTCGGGATGATCAACACCTGCCAGGACCTATGACTCCAACCCTAGCTACGATCGCCTCCTTGACAATACAGCAGAGACTAGCCTTGAAGGAAGTTATAGAAGCGACCTTCACGGCCATGAGAAACAAGTTGGGCTGTACCAGTTGGTACAGCCCACTAAGTTTAGTGGAACATGTTATCCGCACTAACCACCCACCTATTCGGAAAAGGCACTATCCCCTGTCCCCAGCACTCCAAAGTCAAGTCAACGAAGAACTAGAAAAAATGCTTCGGGATGGTGTAATAGAGCCATCGCAATCACCATGGGCATCACCGATACTACTCATTAAAAAAATGATGGGCGCTACCGATTTGCTGTAGATTTTCGCGAAGTAAACAAGGTGACCGCTCAAGATGCCTACCCCCTTCCCTTCGTGAGTGCTACTCTCGACAAGCTTAGGAACTCTCACCACCCTCGACATAAAATCCGCTTATTGGCAGATTCCATTGTCAGAGAGTTCGAAACCCCTTACCGCATTCATTGTTCCTAACCGTGGCCAGTAAATGAGCTAGGAGAGTTCTGGCGCAAAATCGATCAATTTTACATGTAATTTCCCATAAGGAATTCTAAGGTCAAAAATAGCGAAAATTGGCGCTTTTTTCCCTAGATTCTAGGGAAAAATGCTTCGGCCCCATGTGTTTGGGATAGGAATGTAGCAGATCTAGAGATGCTACACACGTGGGGTTACAGGACACTTTTCATTTGCGCGTGCGTCACATGGTTTCGCGCCAGTTGGATTTTAATGGTGAGATGGTGTGGGGGAAAGAGGTTGGTGTTGGGGAGAAGGGGGTGGTTGTGATGATGAAGGGTTGGGGGTTTGTTTAAAGGGGGAGGTTGAAGGGTTGGGAGAAGGGGTTGGTTGTGAAGGAGGGTCGGGGAATTGGATCGTTCGTGGGGTTATTCTTGAGGGGGATTGGATAGAGCGGGGCGGCTGTGGAGGTGGAGAGGAGAGGGGGGTATGGGGTTGGGATTGGGGAGGCACAGAAAGAAAAACGACTTTCCAAGCCCCATCTTTCCAAACCCACACCGGTTTGAGGGTGTTGTCTTCGTCGTCAAAGACGTCCTCCTCCTCTGCACAATTAATACCGCAGTCCCATAGCAAGTCCTCGAACATATCTGTGAAAAATTTGTAGTTTAGTAAATTTTCTCTCAAATTTTGGTTTTAACGTTACCACCCCCCCACCCCTCAGGAATAAAACACAAATGTATGATAATAGAAAATATATTACAATTGCACACAATTATAAAATTAAGAAGGTATTAATACAGAGTAATTTAACTTATATTAAACATGTATTAAAATTCCAAAAAAAAAAAAAAACATTCATCTAGTACAGTTATTTGCAGACATTTTACAAAATAGAGAAAGTAATAATATAGGGTAATTTAGCTTATATTTAACATGTATTAAAATTACAAAAAAACATTACCATTCATGAACAGTTATTTTCAGACATTTCTTACAAAATAGAGAAAGTATTATTACTGGGTAATTTTCCTCATACAACTGATAAGTATTACAAATTGAACAAAATAAAATATTAAGTCGTTCACAACAAAGGAGCCCCTCTTCATAAGTTAATAAACACCAAGTATCTGTTGAGGGTTGTTCTGAAAGCAGGCAAAGCTTGACGCAAGTTTTTGCAAAATTGAAATTAATTTTCACCTAATTTTTCTTTGATGTTTCCAGGTAGAAAAGTAATAACGGTTGTTAAAAGATGTTTTAAGCCATTGGCAACCATTTGCAGACAAAAGGTTTCAAGCTCAATTTTGTCTTCCAAGTACTGAGTGCAAAGATGATTACCCGTACTATAGCAATCAAAAAGTTGATTGCAGTTTTCTACAGCAATATCGTCATAACAAATGTTTAGATCGTAGTTAGTTGCATGTAACGCATCCATGGCGAGATCGTCTAACAAACTTTCAAGTCTAATAATGGCTGTCTGTAAATTTACAGCTTCAACATAATTTTCAGCAGAGTATAACATCCACATCTGAACAAAGAAAAATATTAATTTGTAACGGATCGTTTTAGTTGGGAGCAGAAATATTGATATGCTTATCTACGGAAATACTTTAATTGGGTACGGGATGTTGTGTGAATTATAATCATTTTATTAAAAATGAATAACAGTGAACGTTCTTCTGCTTTTGGTGAGTAAATTGTCGCCAAGACTTTTTAGTTTTTGAATAATAATGTGTTACAGATAAGGTGGTGTTAAAAAATATTCGAAACCCCTTTGCAATTTATAGGCTCATTAGCAGAGAAAGTCCAAAGGTAAATTCAAACATAAAAGAATGAGGAGGGACTCTTATGTGTTTTCTTTTACAGCTGCTCAAAAAAGTTGCGAGACAAGTACGTTTCGTAAAAACGCAAGACATCCCTCAGGGCGCTCGGCCATTAAGTATTTTGGAGTGTGCCCTAAGAACAGGCTATCGTTTTAGAGGGTGTGAATTAGCGTACGTACGAGGAAAAGCAGGTATTTTTATCTTTATTAAAAGAACCGCAGTTGAATGAGGAAGATACATTGTCTTTTTCGTAAACTAAAGCCCTATATAGCAAACATCCTTAAAGCCGAAGGAAACAATTTTTTCTTATGAAATACAAAGGTATGTTTTCGCAACAGTTCTTTACCCTTGAGAGTTTTATAATAATAACTTTTAGGACCAGTTGATAACCATTCTACAATGTGATCGTCTTTCTCTAATTCGTCAGACCAATCACCAAGCATTTCACCAGTTTGTACGGTGTTTAAGCCATCGTTTATATAGACAATACTATCTGTGTCGTAATAAACAACATTTTCGTTTAGCTTGTCGAGCATTTCGTACAATCTAAGGCGAGCATTTGAAGTGGTAAAGGCAGCAATAAATATATTTGTTGAGGTAGAGTCTTGTACAAAAATATCTTTGAAATTGTAAGTTACTTGAACCATGCTATCATTGAGGAATATGCAATTTGAAATGTTCAATTTAGAGTCTAATAATATTTCGTACCATCTTTGAGGATCAGTAACAAATTCAGTTTGATTTAAATTTTGTCTTTGCCCAAATTTTCCCCATAAAGAGTTGAGGCAAATTTTAGCTAGAGCCCTCATACCAGGATTGACTGTAATTTTTTTAATATCAAGTTCAATATTCATTTGTTCCTTAACTACTTTAGCATAAGTTTCATTGGATTCAAATGAATGGGGACTACATTCCAGCTTAATTTTCATAAAATCTTTAACATAATTTTTGAATAAATCATTTGATTTTTCCTCAAAATGCCACACTTCGTTTATTTTCAAAATTTTATAACCCTTTTCTAAGGCCTTATTCATTTCTAAAGTTGTCCGAGTACCTGTGAACGATCTTTCTTCAATAGTATGAAAACATTTTTCGGATTCCTTTTCCATACATGAACGGCATAAAGCAAAAGTCAATTTTGATGTTTTGACAGGCAATACAGGGTGATAAAGATCTCGCGGTGGTAGTACTTTACATTTAATCAAGCCAAACCAATTGTCATCGTAGGTGGAAGGTTTGTAAATTTTAATAGGGTGACCAACAGGGTAAAAATCAAAATATTGAACAGTTGGGTACAAAGACACTACATCTATGTAACGACATTGCTTACCCGTAACTTTCAATTTAGTAGCGTTCGTGCGGGCGCCATTAAATGCGTCACGAGCTTGCAGTGGCTCCTCAAATTCAAAGAGTTCACTGTTTTTATATTCTAAGGATTGCAACCAATCACATTCCCAAATTTCTTCTAGGTTATAACCAGCATCACGAATTTGTTGACTACGCCTTTGTGTTTTTTCATATAAATCTTCCATTGTTTCATTGTTAATGACATTTAATGCAGAAGGATTTTGACATTTGGAACAACCGTGCCAATAGCAACCATGATATTGGTAAACGGTATTTGAATCTTTGTTGAAACCATCAACAGGTGCTCCACATACATGGATTTCACCACCATTTAGGGCATGTTGTGTGTTGGGGTACTGTTTCAACCATGTTAAGGAAGCTTTACTAAAAGTATCCTTTTTTTCCGTTTCCACAACAGCTATGGTTTTTTTCGGAAGATATTTTGACCGATAGATAGCCATGCAAACACCGGCTATAGTGAGATACTGAAAGCACCCTGTATTTTTTTTGTTAAGCATAGTTCATTACATGTACATGGAACAGTACAAACACCCCCCTTAGCAGGTTTTTTCATCATGAAGCATTGATGTTTTGACACCTCTATGAATTCACTACAATTATTACAAATAGAAAAACCACACTTATGAAATTTGGCTCGATTGAGAATTTTGTTATAACCGTTACATTTATAGAATTCCTTACATATAGGTTCATGTTTCTGAAAACATTCATCATTGTAGCAAAATCTATTGCACTTGCTACTAAGCACTTTATTTTTAGTTGAAAAGTCATGTTTTGTTTGACTGCATAATTTACAAATTGTTGAATTTTTACATTTATGTTGGTTTCGGTTACTGTAACAAGTGTCACATTTTTGACAATAATAAGAACGGCCGTAAAAGGCTGTCATACTATTGATAACATCAAAGTGATTTTTGTTTTTATATAAATACAGCTTTGTTGGTTTTTCTGAACCAGCATAAATGACAGAGTTGAAACTTTCTGCACAAACAATTTTAATTTGAACATTCAATAATCGTTCTGCTTGTTGAATATCCGCCAATGAAAAGCCTTGTTCGTAATTACCATCCAAAAGTTCACATAATTTGAGTGCAAGAGTTTTTTGAATTTTTCGACCCTTTCTTATGTATTTGATATTATTAGATGTTAATTGCATGCCCAATATATTTTGAGTGTGAAAGCTCAAAGCAGTAACAATTGCCCTCGGTGCACATAGATTGTCTTTATTACTAATAACTGTTATGCAGCGTTTGGTCTGACGAGCATTCCTTAAATTAACAATTTTTTTACCGGTACCACCTAAACCTCGAGGTATTTTAAAAATTTGTATGTCGAAAGTTGTATCATGTATATTTATTTTTTGATCAGAACTGACAATATTTTCAATTTGCTGTAATAAATTATCAAAGTTTATATTAGTACTAGTTTCCGTTGAAATGGGGTGATGAAATGACTTATTTTCTGCGATAATTCTGTTTTTATCACCTTTCAAATAATTTGCTTCATTTTTGGCTTTGATCAAACCTTGGGTTAAAACATTTTGTAAATTACCCTTTTTCTAAATTAAAGCTCCTCCTGTTTTGAATGGCGTAAATTCAAGTCGGTGTGTAGTTAAAAATGCTTGAAACTTCTCAATGTAACATTTCCGCAATGCTTTCAAAGACCATTCAGAAGCCACTGGAATGAAATGCTTATAAGTGTGTTTCTATGTGTTTAAGAATTAAATGAAAATTCTTGTGGTTGCTTCCAAATCCCTTCTACAAATACAACATTTTCGTTGTGTCATGCCGCATTCAATGCAACATGCAGCATGGCCACATGGTAAAAAGACTGTTTGAATTTCATTGTCTAAGCAAATTTTGCAAAGTAATCGATCATCCTCTTCCTTTTGCAGCGTTTCTTGTTTAATGAAAATATCACATAATGAAAGATGGATAACTTTGTGATCCAACCCTGTATACAAAAAGCCTTCTTTGGCTGCTACTTTTTCATTTAAAATTCCAAGAGGATTTAATTGAGGTGGACGATTTTTGAATGACTCTAATCTAATTTTGTAACTTGTTACATCTTTAAAAGTAAAATATCTTAAAGTTTCGCCAAAGCCTGGATAATAAAAACCCTTTTTGGCATATTGTTGATGATTTTGTGTTTTGTTAGGATAGGTTTTGAAAGTTTCCAATCTAGCTTCGTAAGACTGCATTTTCTTTAATTCAAAGTAACCACGTAGAAAATCACATCGATGTCTATTTATCAAATGTTTACGAATAGGCATTTCAAATCGTTTCCAATTAACTACTACAAGATAACAGTTGGGGCAAACCACTTTATCGCCGTATCCGCTGTACATGAAACCGGCTGTGAATAATTCTAATTGTTTTTGAGGTAGGGTTTTTGGCCAGTTACTGTAACTCTGAAACCTAGCTTGACTTAAATCACATGTTATCGTTTTGAGATTTTCTAAGGAGAACGCCATAATACAACTTAAAACTTGATAAATTAGCGTTGATCAAATCACGCGTTATTGTTTTGAGAGAAAGAGAACACCCCAAAAAAGTTCAATCTGTAAAATCAAAAAAAAGGTGGATTATTATTTATATGATATGAAATACATTGAAAGTGTTTCTCAACACAACTATGAGAAATCGAAAGTAAGAATTATTTTCCTTGAAAGGCTGTTCTGATTGGTCTCAAAGAGAAGTAATTTTTATCTGAGAAAATACATTTAATTCTTCTTTAAAATTTGAACGTCAAAAGTTGTATTACGTATATTTACAGCTTGATTTGAAGTTACAATATTTTCAATTTGCTCTAATAAATTATCAAAGTTTATATTACTGCTAGTTTCCGTTGAAATGGGTTTCTGGAAAGCTTCATTTTGTGCAATAATTCTGATTTTATCACCAGAACTAAAATTGGCTCTAAGCTTAGCGTTAGTAATTGTATTTTCAAGTAACCTCCTTAAATTTAATTTTTCTGAAGTTAAAGACCCTCCCTCCTTGAAACACGAGTTTTCACATTGAAGCTGATAAGTTGTCAAGTTGAATTTTCTAACATGTTTTTGATTAATTTCCTTCAAAAGCCATCCATTTTCCATACTAAAACAAAAGCGTAAAGTTATCAATTTGTGAACCACTTCGTATTATTTTTTTTTCATTTCTTCGTTTTGATCTTAAAAGTGCTTTCTGGATACCCTTGACACCCTGTTGACCAACTCTACATTCTTGACAAATAAACTGGGCTATATTTCGGCTTTTGTGTTGTTTCGCCGTAACGACATTCCTACAATTTCCACATACAAGGCCGATGAATTCTTTGGTTTTTTATTCTTGAATTCATCTAAAAATAAGGTGCAATTCAAACCTGACATTTAAATTTACAAAAATGTTGTAAGTATTTAAATTCTGTTTCAAATTTTAATTGACAAAGAGGGCAACGAAAATGAGTTTTGAGATGTTTTGAATAGTTATTGACGGGCTTGCAACAATATTTGCAAATTTTTATTCGCACACTCTTCTTCAAAAGGCAAAATCTTGATAGGGTCTCATCCATGTTTTCAATTATAATAAAAATTGCTTACTTTTTCGGTTGGGCGGCTACTAAGATGCACAGAGGAAGCGATTGGGGGAGGCTGCAGAGAGACGCAGAGAGGCAGAGAGCGAGAGAGACGGGCTTCTTTTTGTTCTCCTGTAAAATTATCATAAATTAATATATTGTTATCACAAGTCCAGAACTTCCGTACGAAGATAACGAGTATTCTCACACAGTAATTTACCCTCAAAACACTGTAGTGAAACATCAAGTAATATCATTAAGTGTCATATAGTCTGTGATTTTTTGAATAATTCACAGCCTTTGTGACACTTTGTGCTGTTACATTTGGCTCTATTCATCATCGGCCGTGTAAAGTTGTAGAGTAGAATTTACAGTTTTACTATTTTTCTGCAGGAGAAAATACAACTTTAAATGCACATAAATTAAAAGTACTTACCTATTGAAATTCACGTACACAAAGTCGAACAGAAAGTCACTATGGAGCACCAAAAAAACAGAGATAAAGTTACGGAGAGTCGAAACGAAAAAGTCACTATGAAACATAAAAAACATTTACTAAGCTTTTATATTAAACATCAATCAACAAAAAAACCACTAGAAAAAACAACGTGTGTACAATGTTCCTGTTTTCAAGCCTTGGAACTATTTGGAATAACAGACTTATCAAAAGCCATATTTTCAAACCGCAAGCGCGCAACTTTTACCGTGAGAAACGCTGTTTCTATTGAAAACTATTTTTTGATTCTAATTTTGGTGAAAATTTGACCCAAAAATCTCAATTTCAACCCAGTCGCTGTGGTTAAATGTTATTTTTTTCCTGAGGTACCCACTCTAAAAAGATGGAAAATGTTGACTTTTTCCACAAACAATTCATTTATATTTATTTCGTAAAGACGGCGCTTAATTTATGTTGCATGATTTTTTACATGAGAGTAATATGTTTTTCGGTAGTAGAGCTAGGATTTTTTTGCTATAACATTTTCTCGCAAAGGCCCATGTCATATATGAACCACTTAAATTTGAACTTCGATTTTACAAAGCGACTTCGAAAAAAGTTGAGAAGCGAAAAATTTTTAGGTATATTTTTATTGATGTTTCTCATGAAGCCAATAACTAACCATAGTTTCATTAAAATTCAGAAATAACAGAGCTACGATTTACATTAAATTTGAAAGTTGAGTAATGGCGATTATTATTCTTCGTTATAAATTGAGGAAAAATACACTGTGAACTAATGTTTCATTTCTTATCTATAAATCGGATTGAGATTGTCAACAAATTTTCTGTCAACGTATGAATTTCAACTCTCCGTGATCCTCTGTATGAATAGAAATATGTGTACACAAGATATGTGTACACAAAATATAATTACTGAAATGGTTCGGATTCTATTCATACAGAGGATCACGGAGAGTTGAAATTCATACGTTGACAGAAAATTTTTTGACAATCTCAATCCGATTTATAGATAAGAAATGAAACATTAGTTCACAGTGTATTTTTCCTCAATTTATAACCAAGAATAATAAGTCGCTTTGTAAAATCGAAGTTCAAATTTAAGTGGTTCATATATGACATGGGCCTTTGCGAGAAAATGTTATAGCAAAAAAATCCTAGCTCTACTACCGAAAAACATATTACTCTCATGTAAAAAATCATGCAACATAAATTAAGCGCCGTCTTTACGAAATAAATATAAATGAATTGTTTGTGGAAAAAGTCAACATTTTCCATCTTTTTAGAGTGGGTACCTCAGGAAAAAAATAACATTTAACCACAGCGACTGGGTTGAAATTGAGATTTTTGGGGCAAATTTTCACCAAAATTAGAATGAAAAAATAGTTTCCAATAGAAACAGCGTTTCTCACGGTAAAAGTTGCGCGCTTGCGGTTTGAAAATATGGCTTTTGATAAGTCTGTTATTGCAAATAGTTCCAAGGCTTGAAAACAGGAACATTGTACACACGTTGTTTTTTCTAGTGGTTTTTTTGTTGATTGATGTTTAATATAAAAGCTTAGTAGGGGAGAGTTCCTTTGAACCGGACAATTTTTGTTTTTTTGCTACAAAATATTGTTTTAAAAGGAAAACATTGAAATCGTTCCATCATAATATGAATATAAGGTTTGTGAATTCACTTTTTTATCAAAAGCTGAAAAAAGAAATTCCAGTCATATCGAAAAATAATTAAAACTTTATTATGTAAAATGTCCATTCCATGGGTAGTTGCCGTTGTTATGGACATCTTTGCCTATGAAGTGGACAGTGGTACAAAAATATTCAAAACATGTAAAATAACATAAATAAAAATCTAAAAGCACTTCTTGCAGAAAAAATTCAAATCACCAACTATTCCACAAGACTTGTGTGCCCATTTGTCACAAAGACGGCACTGAATAAATTCTTCTTTACTCAGTCGATATTCACCACCACAAGCTACGCATGTAGAATTATCTTCTTCAGAATCTTTCTCCCCTGCTTCATTTGAAGAATCATATTCTTGTTCTAGTTGACTCAAATATTGTTTAAGGTCCTGTGGTGGTGGAGATTCATCATGAAGAGATATGTAACCATCTGTATCTGAGTCACTAGAGCAACGTTTCTTCTCAGCTTTCGTAATTTTTTTAGCCTTGACACCTTTGTTCTTATTTTTAGCACTTCTTTCTTCTTCCGCTCTCATTAGCTCATCTTTCTCAGGTGTGTCAGTGGTAATAGAACATCTACCTTTTTTTCGGCCACCAGTTCTACTTGTTTTTCTAAAAGGTGCTGTAGGATATGGTTTTAACATTTCCGGCGAGACTATTCCTATCTCTTCTCGTCCTTTTTTCGTAATATTTCTCTCTACAATACCGCTTGTCGAAGGACAGTTTGGATCGACAGAAGTAGATGGATTTTTATTTGGTGGTAGGTCGCTTTTCAATTTTTTGACGGTTAAGGCTTATTACAGATGTGGGATCAGGTCTGTCAGTTACACTCGAAGGAAGAAAATCGTCGTCAGTAAAGATGTTGGAATTAAATGGATAAATCCCGGTTTTTTAAAAACTCTTACAGATATTGCTGATTGTAAATGAGTCACTAAAAGCGGGGTTCACGAACTCAGTAACCTCGTATATTGTTACGGATTTACCGGGATTGCTTGTTAACCAATTATTCATAGCTTGTTTGTACCTGAAAATGAAAACATTATTAATATACCTAATAATGAAAAAGGTAATTTCTATTAATATTACCTCAACTTGAACGGACCATAAACGCCCACATCAAGAGGTTGCATTCGGTGACTGCAATGCGGAGGTAACGTTAAGATTATTATATTGTTTTCTCTTGCAAAGTCAACAACTTGCAGATTCACATGGGTTGCATGATTGTCCATGATAATTAATGCTTTCTTATCAGTGGTCGGTTGGACATGATTCTTGAAATGTTTCAGGGATTCAACAAATATTTCTTCGGTCATCCAACCAGATGAATTTGCCATTCCTTTGGCCCCAACAGGAGCTCCCTTGAGCATGTTATCTTTGAAATAAACTCGTGGGAATATAAATACAGGTGGAATTGTCCCCCCTGAAGCATTAATGAAAAAAAGAACGGTTGTTAGAGTTCCTCTCTCTGCGGAAGAAATTTGTCCAACTTGTTTCGTCCCTCGTACAGCTATTACCTTTGGTGGTTTCATGACTGTCATGCACCCGGTTTCGTCGAGATTCCATATCATATTTGGTTCAAGAGTTTGCTTTTGATACAACCTTTCTAAATTTGAAAAGAAAATTGTGGTATTTATTTTATTAAAACTGGAAATTCTGCTCAATGATGTGCTTTCGGGTTGACGTAGTGAGAGTTCTTTATGGCGACTCATGAATCCATGAAGCCAATGAATTCCTGCTTTATTATTTTTGTGCCATTCTGCTGGTATGTCTACTTTATTGGCAACAGCAAACTGATAGGCCAAATTTCTGGTCTGAATTGTTGTCAAACCATGGCACATTTTGGAGGTTGTTCGAAGGTAAGCAACTAATAACTTCTCTTGCTCCTCCGTGAAAGTTTTTCTATTTCCAATATTTCTTATATATCTGAAATTGCCATCGGGAGAGTTCTTACATTTTTTTACCAATTCGGCCAATAACGATTTCGATACACCTGTGTTCTTGGCTACACTTCTTATCGAAAGATTTTGATTTATAACAGCCTCCACTGCTTCTTGAATTTCTTCATCAGTCTTTCTAACTCTCTTGGCCATCATTTTATACTGGACTAAAAAAAAATTGAATTTCAAATAACATTAAAAATTATTGTATACTTTTTACTTCCCTCAATAAAGGAAGTATTGTATTCACGTAAAAAATCGACCTAGAGATTTTCTTCTTCCGCTCTCATTAGCTCATCTTTCTCAGGTGTATCAGTAATAATGTAACATCTGTCTGTCTGTATGTAGTCTGTCTGTAGTCTGTTGGCGTTGTAGCTCAATAACGGCTTGACCTAGGACAACGAATTTTGGTATGCATATTGAAGGACTACCGGCGACGCAATGTTAGGGTTTTCGTTAATCATATATACAGGGTGTCCAAATTATTAATTGTCAATATAAGAACGGTAGAAGCGACGAGGTTGTTTCCATGAGCAAAAAGATGTAAGTTATTCAGGTCGATAAAGATACATTCTCGAAGCGGGGTGGTTTGTCGAGAGAAGTCATAGGTAAAGGCTTTTACCAATTTTTTATACGTTGATTTTTAATTTTTAGTGTTGGCTGATATTTTTTGTGTCAATTTTTGAACGCAAACGTAAAATTATAAAGATTCCATGCAGGATTTTATATGTTTAATATTGAAAAATATACAATACTTTTATATTTCCCTTGAATCGGACACATTGACGCCCATGAATTGGACGTCCATTTCATGGGCGGCGAGGTGTCCAGTTCATAGGGTATGTGGTTATTCCAAATAACCTCAAAATATAATTTCTACATATCTATATATCAATGATAAAACATTCGTGCCTGAGGAAGGATAATCGCCTAATGTTTGTATAAAAATATCGGCAAGCAATTGTCACTATAAAGGTACTTACACACTTCGCAAATTCACTAAAACATTTACTTTTTCGGCGATAACTTTTTAGATCCACGCTTTGTCAACATGAAGCAGGCCATGGATTTAACCATTTTCCACGAGATGTCGCCTGATGTTAAGGATAAGGGAATTGCATAGCCAATGCTAAATTATCATCGGCTGTAGTCTAAAATTAGACCGTCCGGTTCATGGGCTGTCCAATTCAAAGGAACTCTCCCCTAAATGTTTTTTATGTTTCATAGTGACTTTTTCGTTTCGACTCTCCGTAACTTTATCTCTGTTTTTTTGGTGCTCCATAGTGACTTTCTGTTCGACTTTGTGTACGTGAATTTCAATAGGTAAGTACTTTTAATTTATGTGCATTTAAAGTTGTATTTTCTCCTGCAGAAAAATAGTAAAACTGTAAATTCTACTCTACAACTTTACACGGCTGATGATGAATAGAGCCAAATGTAACAGCACAAAGTGTCACAAAGGCTGTGAATTATTCAAAAAATCACAGACTATATGACACTTAATGATATTACTTGATGTTTCACTACAGTGTTTTGAGGGTAAATTACTGTGTGAGAATACTCGTTATCTTCGTACGGAAGTTCTCGACTTGTGATAACAATATATTAATTTATGATAATTTTACAGGAGAACAAAAAGAAGCCCGTCTCTTTCGCTCTCTGCCTCTCTGCGTCTCTCTGCAGCCTCCCCCAATCGCTTCCTCTGTGCATCTTAGTAGCCGCCCAACCGAAAAAGTAAGCAATTTTTATTATAATTGAAAACATGGATGAGACCCTATCAAGATTTTGCCTTTTGAAGAAGAGTGTGCGAATAAAAATTTGCAAATATTGTTGCAAGCCCGTCAATAACTATTCAAAACATCTCAAAACTCATTTTCGTTGCCCTCTTTGTCAATTAAAATTTGAAACAGAATTTAAATACTTACAACATTTTTGTAAATTTAAATGTCAGGTTTGAATCGCACCTTATTTTTAGATGAATTCAAGAATAAAAAACCAAAGAATTCATCGGCCTTGTATGTGGAAATTGTAGGAATGTCGTTACGGCGAAACAACACAAAAGCCGAAATATAGCCCAGTTTATTTGTCAAGAATGTAGAGTTGGTCAACAGGGTGTCAAGGGTATCCAGAAAGCACTTTTAAGATCAAAACGAAGAAATGAAAAAAAATAATACGAAGTGGTTCACAAATTGATAACTTTACGCTTTTGTTTTAGTATGGAAAATGGATGGCTTTTGAAGGAAATTAATCAAAAACATGTTAGAAAATTCAATGCCTTTTTGATAACTTATCAGCTTCAATGTGAAAACTCGTGTTTCAAGGAGGGAGGGTCTTTAACTTCAGAAAAATTAAATTTAAGGAGGTTACTTGAAAATACAATTACTAACGCTAAGCTTAGAGCCAATTTTAGTTCTGGTGATAAAATCAGAATTATTGCACAAAATGAAGCTTTCCAGAAACCCATTTCAACGGAAACTAGCAGTAATATAAACTTTGATAATTTATTAGAGCAAATTGAAAATATTGTAACTTCAAATCAAGCTGTAAATATACGTAATACAACTTTTGACGTTCAAATTTTAAAGAAGAATTAAATGTATTTTCTCAGATAAAAATTACTTCTCTTTGAGACCAATCAGAACAGCCTTTCAAGGAAAATAATTCTTACTTTCGATTTCTCATAGTTGTGTTGAGAAACACTTTCAATGTATTTCATATCATATAAATAATAATCCACCTTTTTTTTGATTTTACAGATTGAACTTTTTTGGGGTGTTCTCTTTCTCTCAAAACAATAACGCGTGATTTGATCAACGCTAATTTATCAAGTTTTAAGTTGTATTATGGCGTTCTCCTTAGAAAATCTCAAAACGATAACATGTGATTTAAGTCAAGCTAGGTTTCAGAGTTACAGTAACTGGCCAAAAACCCTACCTCAAAAACAATTAGAATTATTCACAGCCGGTTTCATGTACAGCGGATACGGCGATAAAGTGGTTTGCCCCAACTGTTATCTTGTAGTAGTTAATTGGAAACGATTTGAAATGCCTATTCGTAAACATTTGATAAATAGACATCGATGTGATTTTCTACGTGGTTACTTTGAATTAAAGAAAATGCAGTCTTACGAAGCTAGATTGGAAACTTTCAAAACCTATCCTAACAAAACACAAAATCATCAACAATATGCCAAAAAGGGTTTTTATTATCCAGGCTTTGGCGAAACTTTAAGATATTTTACTTTTAAAGATGTAACAAGTTACAAAATTAGATTAGAGTCATTCAAAAATCGTCCACCTCAATTAAATCCTCTTGGAATTTTAAATGAAAAAGTAGCAGCCAAAGAAGGCTTTTTGTATACAGGGTAGGATCACAAAGTTATCCATCTTTCATTATGTGATATTTTCATTAAACAAGAAACGCTGCAAAAGGAAGAGGATGATCGATTACTTTGCAAAATTTGCTTAGACAATGAAATTCAAACAGTCTTTTTACCATGTGGCCATGATGCATGTTGCATTGAATGCGGCATGACACAACGAAAATGTTGTATTTGTAGAAGGGATTTGGAAGCAACCACAAGAATTTTCATTTAATTCTTAAACACATAGAAACACACTTATAAGCATTTCATTCCAGTGGCTTTTGAATGGTCTTTGAAAGCATTGCGGAAATGTTACATTGAGAAGTTTCAAGCATTTTTAACTACACACCGACTTGAATTTACGCCATTCAAAACAGGAGGAGCTTTAATTTAGAAAAAGGGTAATTTACAAAATGTTTTAACCCAAGGTTTGATCAAAGCCAAAAATGAAGCAAATTATTTGAAAGGTGATAAAATCAGAATTATCGCAGAAAATAAGTCATTTCATCACCCCATTTCAACGGAAACTAGTACTAATATAAACTTTGATAATTTATTAGAGCAAATTGAAAATATTGTCAGTTCTGATCAAAAAATAAATATACATGATACAACTTTCGACATACAAATTTTTAAAATACCTCGAGGTTTAGGTGGTACCGGTAAAAAAATTGTTAATTTAAGGAATGCTCGTCAGACCAAACGCTGCATAACAGTTATTAGTAATAAAGACAATCTATGTGCACCGAGGGCAATTGTTACTGCTTTGAGCTTTCACACTCAAAATATATTGGGCATGCAATTAACATCTAATAATATCAAATACATAAGAAAGGGTCGAAAAATTCAAAAAACTCTTGCACTCAAATTATGTGAACTTTTGGATGGTAATTACGAACAAGGCTTTTCATTGGCGGATATTCAACAAGCGGAACGATTATTGAATGTTCAAATTAAAATTGTTTGTGCAGAAAGTTTCAACTCTGTCATTTATGCTGGTTCAGAAAAACCAACAAAGCTGTATTTATATAAAAACAAAAATCACTTTGATGTTATCAATAGTATGACAGCCTTTTACGGCCGTTCTTATTATTGTTAAAAATGTGACACTTGTTACAGTAACCGAAACCAACATAAATGTAAAAATTCAACAATTTGTAAATTATGCAGTCAAACAAAACATGACTTTTCAACTAAAAATAAAGTGCTTAGTAGCAAGTGCAATAGATTTTGCTACAATGATGAATGTTTTCAGAAACATGAACCTATATGTAAGGAATTCTATAAATGTAACGGTTATAACAAAATTCTCAATCGAGCCAAATTTCATAAGTGTGGTTTTTCTATTTGTAATAATTGTAGTGAATTCATAGAGGTGTCAAAACATCAATGCTTCATGATGAAAAAACCTGCTAAGGGGGGTGTTTGTACTGTTCCATGTACATGTAATGAACTATGCTTAACAAAAAAAATACAGGGTGCTTTCAGTATCTCACTATAGCCGGTGTTTGCATGGCTATCTATCGGTCAAAATACCTTCCGAAAAAAACCATAGCTGCTGTGGAAACGGAAAAAAAGGATACTTTTAGTAAAGCTTCCTTAACATGGTTGAAACAGTACCCCAACACACAACATGCCCTAAATGGTGGTGAAATCCATGTATGTGGAGCACCTGTTGATGGTTTCAACAAAGATTCAAATACCGTTTACCAATATCATGGTTGCTATTGGCACGGTTGTTCCAAATGTCAAAATCCTTCTGCATTAAATGTCATTAACAATGAAACAATGGAAGATTTATATGAAAAAACACAAAGGCGTAGTCAACAAATTCGTGATGCTGGTTATAACCTAGAAGAAATTTGGGAATGTGATTGGTTGCAATCCTTAGAATATAAAAACAGTGAACTCTTTGAATTTGAGGAGCCACTGCAAGCTCGTGACGCATTTAATGGCGCCCGCACGAACGCTACTAAATTGAAAGTTACGGGTAAGCAATGTCGTTACATAGATGTAGTGTCTTTGTACCCAACTGTTCAATATTTTGATTTTTATCCTGTTGGTCACCCTATTAAAATTTACAAACCTTCCACCTACGATGACAATTGGTTTGGCTTGATTAAATGTAAAGTACTACCACCGCGAGATCTTTATCACCCTGTATTGCCTGTCAAAACATCAAAATTGACTTTTGCTTTATGCCGTTCATGTATGGAAAAGGAATCCGGAAAATGTTTTCATACTATTGAAGAAAGATCGTTCACAGGTACTCGGACAACTTTAGAAATGAATAAGGCCTTAGAAAAGGGTTATAAAATTTTGAAAATAAACGAAGTGTGGCATTTTGAGGAAAAATCAAATGATTTATTCAAAAATTATGTTAAAGATTTTATGAAAATTAAGCTGGAATGTAGTCCCCATTCATTTGAATCCAATGAAACTTATGCTAAAGTAGTTAAGGAACAAATGAATATTGAACTTGATATTAAAAAAATTACAGTCAATCCTGGTATGAGGGCTCTAGCTAAAATTTGCCTCAACTCTTTATGGGGAAAATTTGGGCAAAGACAAAATTTAAATCAAACTGAATTTGTTACTGATCCTCAAAGATGGTACGAAATATTATTAGACTCTAAATTGAACATTTCAAATTGCATATTCCTCAATGATAGCATGGTTCAAGTAACTTACAATTTCAAAGATATTTTTGTACACGACTCTACCTCAACAAATATATTTATTGCTGCCTTTACCACTTCAAATGCTCGCCTTAGATTGTACGAAATGCTCGACAAGCTAAACGAAAATGTTGTTTATTACGACACAGATAGTATTGTCTATATAAACGATGGCTTAAACACCGTACAAACTGGTGAAATGCTTGGTGATTGGTCTGACGAATTAGAGAAAGACGATCACATTGTAGAATGGTTATCAACTGGTCCTAAAAGTTATTATTATAAAACTCTCAAGGGTAAAGAACTGTTGCGAAAACATACCTTTGTATTTCATAAGAAAAAATTGTTTCCTTCGGCTTTAAGGATGTTTGCTATATAGGGCTTTAGTTTACGAAAAAGACAATGTATCTTCCTCATTCAACTGCGGTTCTTTTAATAAAGATAAAAATACCTGCTTTTCCTCGTACGTACGCTAATTCACACCCTCTAAAACGATAGCCTGTTCTTAGGGCACACTCCAAAATACTTAATGGCCGAGCGCCCTGAGGGATGTCTTGCGTTTTTACGAAACGTACTTGTCTCGCAACTTTTTTGAGCAGCTGTAAAAGAAAACACATAAGAGTCCCTCCTCATTCTTTTATGTTTGAATTTACCTTTGGACTTTCTCTGCTAATGAGCCTATAAATTGCAAAGGGGTTTCGAATATTTTTTAACACCACCTTATCTGTAACACATTATTATTCAAAAACTAAAAAGTCTTGGCGACAATTTACTCACCAAAAGCAGAAGAACGTTCACTGTTATTCATTTTTAATAAAATGATTATAATTCACACAACATCCCGTACCCAATTAAAGTATTTCCGTAGATAAGCATATCAATATTTCTGCTCCCAACTAAAACGATCCGTTACAAATTAATATTTTTCTTTGTTCAGATGTGGATGTTATACTCTGCTGAAAATTATGTTGAAGCTGTAAATTTACAGACAGCCATTATTAGACTTGAAAGTTTGTTAGACGATCTCGCCATGGATGCGTTACATGCAACTAACTACGATCTAAACATTTGTTATGACGATATTGCTGTAGAAAACTGCAATCAACTTTTTGATTGCTATAGTACGGGTAATCATCTTTGCACTCAGTACTTGGAAGACAAAATTGAGCTTGAAACCTTTTGTCTGCAAATGGTTGCCAATGGCTTAAAACATCTTTTAACAACCGTTATTACTTTTCTACCTGGAAACATCAAAGAAAAATTAGGTGAAAATTAATTTCAATTTTGCAAAAACTTGCGTCAAGCTTTGCCTGCTTTCAGAACAACCCTCAACAGATACTTGGTGTTTATTAACTTATGAAGAGGGGCTCCTTTGTTGTGAACGACTTAATATTTTATTTTGTTCAATTTGTAATACTTATCAGTTGTATGAGGAAAATTACCCAGTAATAATACTTTCTCTATTTTGTAAGAAATGTCTGAAAATAACTGTTCATGAATGGTAATGTTTTTTTGTAATTTTAATACATGTTAAATATAAGCTAAATTACCCTATATTATTACTTTCTCTATTTTGTAAAATGTCTGCAAATAACTGTACTAAATGAATGGTATTTTTTTTTTTTGAATTTTAATACATGTTTAATATAAGTTAAATTACTCTGTATTAATACCTTCTTAATTTTATAAGAATTGTGTGCAATTGTAATATATTTTCTATATCATACATTTGTGTTTTATTCCTGAGGGGTGGGGGGGTGGTAACCTTAAAACCAAAATTTGAGAGAAAATTTACTAAACTACAAATTTTTCACAGATATGTTCGAGGACTTGCTATGGGACTGCGGTATTAATTGTGCAGAGGAGGAGGACGTCTTTGACGACGAAGACAACACCCTCAAACCGGTGTGGGTTTGGAAAGATGGGGCTTGGAAAGTCGTTTTTCTTTCTGTGCCTCCCCAATCCCAACCCCATACCCCCTTCTCCTCTCCACCTCCACAGCCGCCCCGCTCTATCCAATCCCCCTCAAGAATAACCCCACAAACGATCCAATTCCCCGACCCTCCTTCACAACCAACCCCTTCTCCCAACCCTTCAACCTCCCCCTTTAAACAAACCCCCAACCCTTCATCATCACAACCACCCCCTTCTCCCCAACACCAACCTCTTTCCCCCACACCATCTCACCATTAAAATCCAACTGGCGCGAAACCATGTGACGCACGCGCAAATGAACCTGTAACCCCACGTGTGTAGCATCCCTAGATCTGCTACATTCCTATCCCAAACACATGGGGCCGAAGCATTTTTCCCTAGAATCTAGGGAAAAAAGCGCCAATTTTCGCTATTTTTGACCTTAGAATTCCTTATGGGAAATTACATGTAAAATTGATCGATTTTGCGCCAGAACTCTCCTAGCTCATTTACTGTGGCCTCTTCCAATTTCGGAGGATGCCGATGGGCCCTCATAACGCACCAGCTACGTGGTAACGATTTATCGACCAAGTTGTGGGGTATGGCTTGGAGCAGCATGTTTTCGTGTATCTCGATGATGTAATAATCTGTACACCCTGTCGTGTTACGGGAAGTATTGTCCAGGCTCCAAAAAGCGGGCCTTACCTTAAATCGCAATAAATTCCACTTTTGCAAACCCGAACTGAAATACCTCGGCTACGTGGTAGGTGCAGGCGGACTGATGGTGGACCCAGAAAATGTAGATACCATCCTACAAATTGCTACACCAAAAACGGTGAGTGACGTGAGAAGACTGATTGGACTGGCCTCTTGGTATCGTCGGTTCGTACCAAACTTCTCTTCATTAACGGCTCCTCTTAGTAACCTCCTGAGAAAAGACAAAAAGTTTGAGTGGAGCCCATCCTGTGAAGAAGCCTTTAAGAAACTGAAAAACCGCCTCGTGACGGCTCCCATTTTGACGTGCTCGAATTTCGAACGTTTTTAGTACAAATAGACGCTTCAGACTTTGGTGTGGGAGAAAAGGTAATCTGTTACCTGAGTCGGTCATTGACTAAGACCGAGAGTTGGTTGTTCCAAAGGAGAAAAGGTTAGCTCTGATTGCTTCTCATAATGAAACTCCCACCTGCGGTCATCTAGGAGTATATAAAACCAGGGCTCGTATTGCAGAGAAGTATTATTGGCCTAAGATGAGGCAGGATATATCCAGGTACATACGACGTTGTATTGTACCCCTAAGTACGAAACCGGAGCAACGACCTCCGAACGGCCACATGCTCAGCAAAGCTCCAACTACAACTAGGCCCTGGCAAATTCTAAGCATGGACATCGTCGGACTGCTTCCAAAATCGAGTGCTTGTTACTCCTATATACTCTCGGTACTGGATGTGTTCAGTAAATTTCTCTTGCTTTTCCCCTTGCGAAAGGCGACCGGTTCCAAAATAGCGTCACTTTTGGAGGAGAATGTTGTCCTAATGTTTGGCGCAGCGCAAAACATCATTATGGACAATGGAGCTCCATTCCGGAGTAAAGAACTAGCGACCATTCTTGCGAAGTACAACATTTCTCCAGTCCACATATCAAACTATCATCCTCATGCCAACCCAGTAGAGAGATCACATAGAGTTATCAAGACTATCCTCACTTCCTACATTTCCTCCAATCACCGAAAATGGGATTCGTGTCTTCAACAAGTAGCAATCCGTACCGCTAGACATGAAATCACAAGCCAGACACCAAATTTCACCATGTTCGGTAGGGAGATATCCCTGAGCGGTAACGAAATCCATCCGCTAGCACCTATTCTCAACAATGAGGCATATGACTCGGAGATACGATCTGAGGCCTTGAAACCCCTCTTCAAGGATGTCGCAAGTAAACTCAAAAGATCCTTCCAATCTAGTAGAGAGCGATTCTAAGGCGTAGGGATAAGAGGTACGTGGTCAATTAAAAGGTTTGGAAACGAAATATCGCACTTTTGGATGCTAAGCGAGGGTTCACGGCAAAATTTGCTCCAAAGTTCGAAGGACCGTTCACTATCTCCAGGATATTATCACCATGGTCGTATGAGCTGGTGGATTCGGAGGGAAGAAGCAGAGGCATTTGGCACGCCAAAGATCTAAAGTCTCATCCTCCAGAGAGAGATGACTCATCGGAGGAAAATGATATGGAGAATGCGTTGGGAATCTAGCGAGCTTTATAGAGCGTAATTGTCGAGCGTTTTTTTTCTTAGCCTTTTAAGTTTCATTTTCGCAGTTTCTGAAGAAAATTTCAGCTGGATTATTAAAGTACGTGTTTATATGTAGGCATATTTATAAGAATATTAGCAGTGTAAGCGAAGCACGGAGTTTTTTTTTGACAAAACTTCTTCTGGGAAAGAGGGGAGTTTTTACGGGTTAAATGTCAACACTATATCTACTATTTACGATTGTACCCTCTAATGAAATAAGGGACTAAAATCTGCTAAACATGCGGTGCAAGACAGGTTCAAATATTCTTCTTTATCCTAAGACGAATTGTTTCGGCAATCTGAAATAATCAGTCTCGTCCTGGTAGGGCTCTGCTCCACTTCATCTCTGGATCAGTCAACCTTCTGTATCTATAACATAAGACATAAATTATTCAGAGGATTCGTATTTTCTATGTCCTAATTGTAATCATGTCAAAGGTCAACCGTCTTGAGTCAATCAATTATCAATCATGTCAAGGAAGTCATTTCCTGAAAGACTGTCAAGTTCAAGGTTATCCAAGGTGAATGTTGCCGCGCGATCTTCGGCTGAAAGAAAGAAGACGTTAATTGAAGTCCATGTGACTAGCTGAAATCGCTTTGGCGGATATAGTTTAGCCGAGTTAGGAATTCTATCGAAGAAATATAGATCTCGACGAGAATAACACGATTGTGGATTCGATTTCTGGTTCCATAGAATTATATCGACAACATTCACATCCTCACACAAAGGCCACATATCAACCAAGGTACGTTTCATTGTTCTCTTGGTTCTCACCTCACTAAACCCCCTAGAATATTCTTGATCACTACCAACCTGGAAAAAATCATACATGGCAGTGTTGCTATACCTCACACAACCATCTCTTCCAGGCCTTTTATTTTTTGGTTCTTCTACTCTGCTACTGCTACTTATTTGACGGGTTGTTCTTCGTCATCTACATCTCCGTGCAGATCTCATCTCATGCATGACCCACAGTCCCTGCGGGTTACTCGACGGCCTAGAGGAGCGGAGCGGAGTGGTACAGCAGGAACGGATAGCGGGAGCCCTGAGCAACGTCCTACCTGTCAGCGAACCGGTGAACCTGTACTCAAGCCAACCCCACCAGACGCCCAAGCGACGGTGAATTCAGATAAGCCATATTTTAAGTATTGTAGCCATCCTAGGCGTAAGACATCTATGATAAGTTCCATAGCCTGTATTCCGTAGCAATTGCGGTTATCGCGGCACCATTGTAGTAGTTATACTTCCCCTATTGTGAGCTTGCAGGATCCTACAAGCATGTAGGGATTCAATTAGATTATAAAATAGAACTAAGTTACTTAAGGCTGTAAATAATAGATAATTGATTGAAGCTTACCCGCATTGTACTTTGCAACCACCTTTGGTACCACCATTCATCCAGCGCTGAGCCACAATAACACTTATTCACATCACTTGGGGGCTTAAACGGACAAACCACCTCATTTAGCCGAGCTATTGACCCATCGATACTATTATCACCCCTTCCAATAACAGTGGAAGGGGGAGGGTAGCAACTGCTTGTCAAGAATAGCTGAAAGTGCGAGGTCCCAGCTACATGTGCAAAAGAGTGAGTGAGAATGCATTCGGATGGCAAAAGTTAGAAGGCCGCACGGGAAAGGCGCGGCGCTCAGCGGAGGGTCTTAGGTATGCACTAAGGATTAGGTACTCAACCAACTTACAAATTAAATAGCTGTCAATTTAGGGAGAATCCTAGTATTTATTTATTATAGAATTAACACCAATTAGTTCTAGTCAGTTAACTATTTACAGAGAAATTCATAGGTACAATATTTCTTCCCCGAAAAAGCTTTCAAAGGTTCAATATTTATCGTGATGTACTATGAGGATTATTCTCTACACTCAATAGAGCATCAAGTTTCACGTTTTCTTCTATTATAGGACGTCCAGCATTCGGAATATGTTTGACATGACCAGTTTGTCTAATTTTTTTCTCAGTCTTACTTACTGTTGAACGACAAATAGGTTTATTTGGATACTTCGCATTGAACATTTCGCATACCTCTTGCTGAGTTCTAGTACTATCTCCGCATCCAATAATAATTATTATTTTTATATGTTGGGTTTCACTTAAAGTAGCCAGAGTTTACTTTCAGAACTTTTTCACTTAAAATATGTGGTGAATATTTCACAAAACGTCTTAAGTTGACATTTCAACTGACTTTACTTGACTTTTATTAATTATTAATTTACGATTGTCTTTTTTATCCATTTTAGATTTTTTTATGGAGGGGAAAATGCGTTTACGCACACTTCCGAGGGTTCGTCGCCGGAAGTAGTGTGGGACTCGACGGAGAATCCGTAAGTAATACCCACTAAAAACCCCTCTCTTTGGCTACTCACTTGGGAGACTCTGGACTATCTTTATAGACATAAGCATCAGGGTTCCCGGCAGCCATTTGACCATTACGTAAGGTCCCTTAGCTTCTCTTCTTGCTCCTTTGTCCTGATAACCTCCACAACGTAGTCGCGGACTGAATTCCAGCTACTCTGGCTCGCGATCAACACGGTTTAAAAATAAAACATACAAAATAAAACACAATTGGTTTAAAATATCACAGAGATCTATCACAGTATATTATTGTCAATCACAGTAAATTTGTAACACGGTCGTTTATACCAGATAAGCTCAACTGGGGAGCTGCAGGATGCGGTGGCGGGGATTTGGCCGTCTTGTTTAATTGGGTCGACCGAGGAGATGATGGTGGTCGATTGGCCCGCTGTTTTGCTTGAGTCTGTCCGACATGGTTCGGAGAGGTATCCCTCGTCCTTTTCCGAGCTTTTGCCAGCGCCTCCCGAAATTTCCCACACCTGGAGGTTCCAAACAGGAGCTCATTTCTGTTGCAGAGGGCGCACACGTTCTTTTCGCACGATTTTGACGTGTGCTCCGTGCTCCCGCACTTGAAGCATTCTCCCCTTCGATCCGGTCCGTTGCATTCCGGTGTCTTGTGGTCGTACGACCAGCATCTGCCGCACCTCAGGACAGAAATCCTTTTTTCTATTCGGCAACGTGCTAGCCCGATCTGGATAGTTTCGCGTTTGAGTAACTTTTACGCCCTGTCCTGTCCCAGCGTTACTGTGATGGCCTGCGTGTTAGAGGCGTTGGGCCTGAGAGCACTTGCCTTGTCCACTTTCTCCTCCCAGCCCGCGATGGCATCTATTTCGTCCACAATAGCCTGACTCGTGGTGTTTGCGTCGATGCCCCTTATATGCACCGTCGTGATTTTCTCACTGCCTCTCCTTGTCTTGAGGTTGTTGTGCGCATCTCTATCGGTCGTGATGATGAGCTTACCATTCCTGGTGCTCTTCAAGCTGCGAATAGCTTTTTTGGCAAGGTTACTACCTACGGCTCCTTTTACGTCGCTGAGAACGTCTTTACAGGATTTTTGGGAGTCCACTATTAGGGCATAGGTAGTCTTCTGCCTGCCGCCTCCAGTCTTGTTGGCCTTAGACATGGATCTGGATACTTGTGGATGATCCGTGAAAGATCCACTCCACCAGCTTCCTAAGATTTTCGGTTTTGACGCTCCTAAGGTTGTGAATGGCGACTACCTTGTCCTCGCTAGTTTCCTCCTGAAGTTTCTATAACTTCCGGTACAAGTCCCCTGTGGTCCCACTTAGCTTGAGCTTGATGACATTTCTCGTAGAGACCTCGGCTGGGTTCTTGGATCTTATCCTGCAGGTCTGTTCAAGTACCTCGCAGTCTCCTTCCAGGTCTGCTAGCTCCGGGAATCTATCTTTATAAATTTTCTGAATACTTGATTCCATATGCAGGTCATCAGGCTCTACCAAGACAACCTTAACCACATTGTCAGGGCTCGTTGTGGGATTTCCAACAACAATGCTTGTGTTCTTGAAAACACAGTCATCCCACAGGTTTGCTGCCAGTAGTTCGAAGTCCTCGAAGCTCTTGATCCCGTTAAGTGATCGAACAACTCCGTCCTCGCACATTGTCTGTGTCCCCATCTCCCTAGTCGCTACCCTAGTTTGGGTGTCGGCATCATGGGTGAGCTTAGGGACCGGTTCATACTTGACCCTGTCTGTTCTGAGACTGCGGGCATTGCTCAGCATTTGTTGCAGTCCAGACTCTGGCAGCCTGAACTACACTGAGACCCAGAATCAGCCATTTATTCATATCTGGAAAGGATCCTCTGGTGTAGTAGAGCACTGAATCACTAGTCTGTCGGGGCAGTCTAGGGGATTAGAGCCTTGGCGTGAGCTCAAGGAAGTGAAATGTTGCTTTTCTAACACTCTTTTATTAGCTTTACTTGTAACTAACTAACAATGTAATAAAATCTTGGAAATCAATTTTTACCATCTTCCCATCGTCTGAATAATCAGAAATTTGGCACACATATCAAGGACCGACGACAATACAAGAATTTCATATTATTAATGTAATAATAATGGTAATAATTTTTTATTTCAATATTCACTCAAATCAAATGCTCCGAAGAATCTAAAATTTAGACCACATATCAAGGACCGATGAAACTAAAAATTGAATAATAAATTATAGTTTTGAAAAAACTGAAGACACACGCTTTTGTAGTAGAACTAGGAGCTAAAAAGTATAGAATAATCTTTAAAAAATAACTTTAATGTTAAAAAAGCGGATGCGGACCGATAGAGTGACCCCCAAGACCTCCACATCTTACGCCCCTGGATTTTTTCTTGTGTTGGATGGCATTTTGAACATCTCATTTAAATGTTGCATTTTGTTCGATATAATTAAAGTTATTCTCTTACTGAAATAAAGTATTAATCAATATCAATTAAAAAAAATACCGATTACGTCACCACGTCAAAACCATTGACATAACCTCTTCAGAATATACATTCAGAAATCGGTATTTAAAAACAAAAATCGACCTCTTTCAGGATTGTAGTCAAAAGTACATTGCTTGCGAAATATCGAATTTGTTCCATAATTTAACCGCTCACTGTACGTATATAAATAAATATATTATATAAAAATTATATCGAATTCTTACGATAACTACCTTAAAACGGAACTATACAAGCTATTTTGATGGGCGGAAAATGTATGAATTCCACAAAACACCCTTTCAGATATACCTAAGTTTTTTTTTCCTCATAACCCTTGCTCCTAACTGGTCACTCTTCAACTCGTGAACGGTGTGGTGCATCATACAGGAATACGGGTAAAAAAATATAGGTATTCAAATATTTTGTAGAAGACTTCAATCAATATTTCACACAAAAAAGCATATTAGTGGGAAGGATCGTATAAAAAAGTAGGTGTATTTGAAAGGGTTTTTCGAAAGGCTTGTGTTCAGATTTCAAATATTCAGAATATATTTAAATTGAAATGAAATGAGTTCAAATGAGAACTATTCCTTATTATGTTCGTATTTCCGGATCGGCGGGGTCAGGAAAAAATGAAACATGTAATATATACAACCAGAGATATTCAAAAAAAAAGAATATAACTAGAACTAAGAAAATAAACCACTATGGCAATCTACTTGTCGACTCGAACTCAAGCTACTCGATGAGTCTGACAAACAGGAAACTTATTACAGTATTTGTCGATTCGAACTAAAGCTGCCAAATGAGTCGTGCAATTGAAAACAACAGAAACAATTAATCAAAGAACCTGTTGGTTAGAAACGTGTCTATACGATCACTAATCGTCAGACAAACTCAAATTTACCTATCTGATGGTAGTGGTGAAGGTTTGTTATCGCTTCCTTGAATCAGTTGCCATCAACGAAAAAATCTCCTTTAAGAGCTCACTGGTCCAACCAGTGGTTCTAGACCTCGTTCTGAACACTTCCCTCAACAGTTAACCATGAAAGAAAAAACCATCCACTGTCTAAAAAAAACTTAAAAGCGCTGGACACCTCTTAAGTGAACGGCTGAGAGAACCCGAAGTGAGTCCTGCGCATGATGGACGCGCAACGCGGAGGGGCCCGATGCTGGAGCTGGATGACATAAGAGAGTATCAAATTCAAACGCCTGAAAGGGGCGATATTTTAAACATTCCGCCCGTCTTCCTTAACGAAAGTTAATGAATGAATAATGAAAATTAAGAGGAAATAGGAAGAGGGCAGATCTTGACAATAGGACGTTGTAGTATAGATGTTTGTGTTCGAATAGTAACAATTCGGATTTGTCCATCTTTGCCTGGATGAGATAATAATTCGACCTAGAGGCCATTTTGCAGGCGGATATCGTTCGTCGATGACAAGAACAGAACGCCTTCTTGAACCGAATTTTGGTTCCAATGTGACCAGAGGCTTTCAAGCATTTGTCGAGTTAATTGCCATCTTGAAAGGTGAGAAATCCTTTCGGTTTCGAGTGAGGGCTCGGGTACAATGGACAGTGAACAGGACAGGAGAAGAGTTTAAGACTGCTTCAACTTGGGTTAGAAAAGTCGACATCCCTTCGTATGTTAAGAGTTGATTTCGATTAACTCGTCTAATACGATGTTTTACAGATTTCACCTCGGGATTTTCCGCCAAAATGCGGTGCTCCAGGTGCGATGAACTTCCATTGAGTCCCGTCATTTGCTAACAATGAAGCGAGATTTTCCATGTCTTTAGAAGTTGCGGAGAGAAATCTTTCAACCTTCCGGAGCTCGCGCTCATTATTTTGGAAAGCACGCTCGCGCACGGGCTCACAGTCCGCAGCCTTAAAATGGGTTTTTAATGACTATTTATTACAAATTAATTGCAATAAAATTTAATTGTCATTTATTCTTTATTTCTATCTATTTAATACATTGATTTTGGCATTTCAACAGAGCTAATTGCTTCAAAAAATAAACATTCAACAACATGAAAAAACATTCTAGAAATTGAAAATAGAAATTTGACTCATTTAGAGCGGCATTCATGACATATAACCAGTGAATGCTCTGAATAGACACATTTGTGGCATTCAATTCAAAAATATCGAAAAAGTCTTTTTTTTCTATCGCAGTATGAGCAATGATAACGTTGTCCTGCTGGTATAGGCTTATGTGCAAGTGTTTCTAAGCCGAAAGTTATCTTATTCTCAACTGCATAGTCTATGAACAGTTACACTGGTATTCATAGTCGAACGCCAGCGAGTCGCCGAGGTTTCGCCAGTCAATCGCCAAGACTACCGCGCACGCGCGTTAATAATATCTGCTGGCGAAACGCTGGAGGTGGTCTGTAGTATCTCCAGCGATTTGCCGGAACGCTAATAATCTCTTTAATGCTAGTATGGATCGGGATTTAGAAGTTTTGTACAATGCAAATCGTGATAGAATGGATTTAGAAAATGGCATTCCACGTCGGTAATTAATTATCTAATGTTCTCGACATTAGAAAATAATGAGATAAACGAATGAATACCAACATATTATTTTAGTTATATACGAGAGACGGACAATCCCATGAAAATGTATAACGAAGTGGAATTTAAGAAACGATTTCGCTTTAGTAAGATGGTTATACGTCATGTCTTAATGCCGATAATAATGTATCAGGAACCAATTAATCGAAGGGAGTTGCCTGTACCACCCTTAATAGGTCTTTTAATAATACTACGTTTCTATGCCACTGGTAGTTTTCAGGTAGATCTAAAGGAGGGTACATGTTTTAGGTATGCAGGTACAAAACATTGTGGAAATGATAATATATTATTAATATCAGACGTATCGATTACCACATTGTAGTAGGTACTTACTTACTTACTTACCTATAGTACCTAACTACCTATCTCGTCTCGTATCCTATTTCTTGTGACTTATTTTCACATATGTATGTTACTTTCAGATAGTTTATGGAGATCTAAGAGGATTTAGTCAAGCATCTGTCAGTCGGGTTATCACAAAAATGACCAGAGTAATTGCGGCACAAAGTAGACATATCAAATTTCCCACATCACAACCGGCATTAAGAGAAACTCAACGGTTGTTTCGCAGAATATCTGACTTTCCCAACGTAACAGGATGCGTTGACTGCACCCATGTTCATATTATTAATCCCGGAGGACCTCACGCGGAACTGTTTAGAAACAGAAAAAGATATTTTTCCATTAATGTACAAGTGGTAGCGGTGCCAAATTTAGAAATCTATGATATTGTTACTCGTTACCCCGGCAGTTACCACGACAGTCATATCATAACAGAAGTTCACTGAAAACAAAATTTGAGAGAAGAGAATTACCGGGATATTTGCTTGGAGATGCTGGTTACCCCTATCTACCGTATCTTTTAACGCCCTTTCGAGAAGCTCGTACTCCGGGTGAGATACGTTAAAACAGAGCTCATATACAAACGAGAAATACAGTAGAGCGGTTTTTTGGTGTATTTAAAAGTCGGTTTCCCTGTTTATCTCGAGGAATCGCTAACAAGGTTTCTACAACATGCAATATTATCGTTGCCTGTGCAGTACTTCATAATATAGCAGTTGGTCGGCATGACAATGAAATTTTTGATGATAATGAAGCTCGTGATGAAGATAATGATGATAATATACCCGTGGCACCTGCCAATTTAGGTAATTATGGTTTGGGCAACATTTTTAGAGCTAATATTGTTCGAAATTATTTTGAATAAAACGGAAATAAGAATAAATTCTAGTTTTAACTATTTTTATTTATATTTAATCCTTTAACATTTGTTTTAATCTTGTTTCTTCTTGCAACATGACCAATCTGGCCGCCTCTCTTCTGTATTGGGTTTCCTCTACCCTGATCTTATGTAGTTCTTCCAACTGCTCTTTTTCCCTTGCTATCAACTGCAACCGCGCCTCAGTTATTTCATCCAGGTGACTTTGGCGCTTTCTCTTTGGGGCTGCAGAGGTTGAAACCTGGTCTACATCTACCGAAATTATCGGAATCGTTCCTAAAATTCTGAACCATTTAAAATAAATAAATTGAACCTTACCTAGGTATATATGTACATATTTTTGATCAGAAAATATTGGAGTATCAAACTAGCAAATAAAATATAGGGTAATTCATTTAAATAAAAGACGAACCTGTTACCAATATTAAAAAAACTAGCTGTTATCTAACTGATAGTGGATCAATGAATGAAATTACAGTAATTTTATTACCTGGATCCAAAGCGGATGATGGGCCTTCATTTGGTTCCGATGCTGTAACTTTTTTCAAGTCCTGGTTATTCACAAACTGAAGTAGAAAATGATTTTTCTTACCTGAATTTACGCCTGCAGTGTTTTCATGTACTGCGTGTACCACTGAAACTGTTTTATATTACTATAAATTAAGTATAGTTAGTCACTACGCAAATTTTAATTTACCTCCTGTATTTTTACATAAGTTCATGCCATCGGAATCATTGTTGTTGACGACTTCAAATTCCAAATATGGAATAAGGTTGTCTATTTCAGGATGTTCCGATGGTGATGTCTTGGTCCACCACCAGTAGCCATTATCTCTATCCTTTCTACAGCCAGGGTACTCTTCCTGCCTCGCTTTATCTTATCCCACAGCCTTTTCAATTGAAGTACTGATCTCTAAAATGTAATAAAATGAATAAGTACAGAAGTTTTATATAAAGTAAATCACGTAAACTTGAAGCATAATTATATACCTATGTACTTACCTTCTCAATTGCTGTGCTGTTGAATTCGACGGTAATTTTTTCCCAAGCCTTTCTTTTCTTTTCAATACTGTAGGAATCTGTTTTTTTTTTCTTCAAAATTGGAATGAAAAGGTCTTTGTCTGCAGCCGAATATTTCATTGCAATTTTTATAGATAAAGAATAACTAAAATGCACCATTTTCGAGATACAGGGTGATGAAATTGAAAAAACATCAATTTTGTGAATATCTCCGGAACCGTTTACGTACAGAAAACGGCTTTTGTAAGCATTTTCTACTCATAATAAGCTGTTTTGAGTCAGAAGAGAATTATTGTTATCATAATTGGTGAAGAGTAGTGGTTGTTTTTATCCCCAATTTCTACGCCAATGGAAAAAGTATGGTTTCGAGACGCCCATTTGAACCGCCAATTTCGTTTAATTAGTAAATAAAAAATTGATTTCAAAAAATTTAAACATAAAATTCAACATAAAATTGTTTTTTCTTGTAAACGGTTGACTTCAGAGCTCACGACCAACAGGACCTTTTTTGTGTACCAAACAGTGGCGGTTCAAATATGCGTCTCAAACCATACTTTTTCCATTGGCGTAGAAATTGGGGAGAACAACAACTACTACTCCTTCAAAGTCTTCACCAATTATGACTTGACAAAACTTTTTTCTGAGTCAAAACTTAGATTATTAGGAGCGGAAAATGCAAACAAAAGTTGTTTTCTTTACGATGAACGGTTCTGGAGATATTCACAAAAAACATTTCTTATAATTTCAACGCCCTGTATCTCGAAAATGGTGCATTTTAGAGGGTAAGTTAATATAAACTATCACATCCTCAAGTAATGTGTATATGAAAAACCCTATATAGTTGATATTTTAAACATTCTTAAATTTTCTTCTGAAAGCAAAATTAATCTACTTTTTTATGATAGTTTCTAAATTGTGTAGTTTTTTCTTAATCATTCGCATAGTTTGCTCCAATTTCTTCGTTTGCTTGTACGAAGCGACTGACACTGACTCATTTACGTTACGGCAACTATGATATTTAAAACCTGTGATGTTTTTCGAAGCTCTTTGCTTAATAATACAGTAAGTTTCGCAAATATCACATTTTACTCGTGTATAAACTAATACTTTTTTTTTCTTAGGGAGTGTTCATCTAAAACGAAAAAATTAACAATGTATTAATCAAGAGATAAGCATTGCCTATAAATAATGGCGCGCATGTTTGAACAGAAACTAGTGAATCAAAAATTGTCGAGTCTTGAATAATAAGTAAGCTTATTGAGCTTTTTATTATTATAATATACCAAATAAACAGCTGACCGGCATTTTCGCAAAAGACTTCGTTGTGTGATGTTTAGAAAATTTATAATGTATAAGTGAGGTTATACTACTGGATCGGAGAATAAGGTTGTAGCAATATGAAAATAATATATGTCTATATATATATGTATATATATATATAAGCCTAGATGAATCTTATATATGTCTCGACAAAATAATATTTAACATGTATATACATATATATATATATATATATATATATATATATATATATATATATATATATATATATAAATATATATATATATATATACACACATATAGTAATAACTGGAAACGAATCGGCCGATAAAAGTTCTCGAGAAGCGATCAATAATCCGAATCAGACTGCGTTACAATACACTCCTTCGATAAACATGAAATCCTACATTAAAAACAAGATGAAAAACTTTTGGAATTCTCACTGGCAGGCCTCACAATCGAAATTACAAGAAATCAAACCAAACGTAGGATCGTGGCAAAATCAATTAACAAAAAGAAGACAACAAGTGATAATGACCAGACTTCGCCTAGGACACACCAAACTCACACATGAACACTTGATATCTGGACAAAATGAACCAACTTGTGAATTTCGTGAAGTGAAACAAACTGTGAAACATATTATAGTGCAATGCCCCTTATACCAAAACCACAGAGACAAATTTAACATATCTTGTAACTTGAAATAAATGTTAGACTATAGTAATAGCAACAAAATAATTCAGTTTTTATATACATTAGATTTAATTAAGAAGCTATGAATGTTATTTATAAACTTCACCGCTAATGACCCAAAGGGTTGATGCGGTTATTTGAAATAAAAAAAAACGTTTTTTTGATTAAAGATTTTTACACGTTTATATTCGCTTTGATAAGTTAATATTAGAGAATAATAAGAAACGACTTACTTTTCTTTTGTCTGGAAAATGTGAATTGGAAAATGCTCTTAAATACTTGAGAAGAAAAGCTTCAACAAAATCTGGAAATAGAAAGAGATGATCTATTAATACAGATAGATTAAGAAAAAACTTTATTTTGATATAACAAAATACTTCTTTTCAAAAAATGAAGAATCTGAAGTTAGTTTTTTTCTTTGTGTCTCAGATTTTTTCACTATTTTTTCGAGTCTGCTTAAGTATCTCTTTGAAGTATCTTATTTTGATTTTTTCAATGTTCATTTTTTTCTCTTATATGTAACATATATAAATATTAAGAGTTTTTAAAAGTGTATTTCTATAATGTTTATTATTGTAAACTTCATATAAAGATTTTTACAAGTATATTTGTTTTGATAAGTTAATCTTAGAGAAATTAAAAAGAAATTTACTTTTTTGTCAGGAAATTATGAATTGGAAAATGCTCTCAAATACTTGAGAAAAAAAGCTTCAACGAGATCTGGAGATACAGAGAGATGATCTGTTAATACAGAGAGACAGTAAGAAAAATAAATATTTTGATGTAATAAAATACTTATTTTTCAATAAATGAAGGGTCAGAAATTATAATTTCTACTTTTGAAATGTACAGTTTTTCTTTTTTTCTTTTACAGTTATCATATATAAATTTTGAAAGTTTGAAAGGCTAGGTACATATTGTTTTATTATTGAAAAGTACCTATCAACAAACTTTTTTTTGATTAAAGATTTTTATAAGTATATTTGTTTTGATAAGTTATTCTTAGGGAATAATAAAAAAATCAAGTTACTTTTTTGTCAGGCAAATGTGAATTGGAAAATGCTCTTAAATACTTGAGAGTGAAAACTTCAACAAGATCTGGAAATAGAGAGAGATGATCTATTAATACAGAGAAACAATAAGAAAAATAAATATTTTGATATAATAAAACACTTATTTTTCAATAAATGAAGGGTCTTAGGTTATAATTTTTTACTTTTGAAATGTGCAGTTTTTCTTTTTTTCTTTTACAAGTAGCATATATAAATATTAAAAGTTTGAAAGGATATGTCCATATTGCTTTATTATTGAAAAGTACCTATCAGTAAACTTTTTTTGATTGAAGATTTTTTCAAGTATATTTGTTTTGATAAGTTAATCTTAGGGAATAATAAAAAAGCAAGTTACTTTTTTGTCAGGAAAATGTGAATTGGAAAATGCTCTTTAATACTTGAGAATGAAAATTTCAACAAAATCTAGAAAGACAAACAGATGAATTATTTATACAGAGAGTAAGTAAGAAAAAAGAGAAGTATAATATATGAACCTATTATTGAAAAAAATCTTATTTTTGATATAATAAAACACATATTTTTAAAAAAATTAAGGGCTGAACTTATGAATTATTTAAATAATAAATTCAAATTGTTAATATATTTCCCAAAGTACTTTTTTATTCAGGAAAATATGTATTAAAAAAATGTCAAAGATACTTCAGAAAGTTACTCAAGAGATTCTGGAGAGAAAAGTAATCAAAAATACATCAATAAAAAAATTTAAAAATAATACATATATATCTATCATTGAAAAAAGCTTATTTGAAATAAAAAAACTACTCAACTTTTCCAAACATTGTGGCTTGGCACAGAAAATTATTTAAATAAAAATAATCCAGCTAAATCTATATTTAATTTCAACGTATTTTAGCAGAAAAATGCATTTTAATAATTCCGGTATAGACGGACCAGCAGTATAGATGGACAAGTGGCATAATTTACTGTAACAATTATATTAATGAAACGCAGTGGGTGATAATGTTTGTGGAAGCATTTCTGTGATAACAGGTAAGATAACTCAAGAATTAGTTTTATAAGGGTCTTAAATTTTGGATGCATTGTCAAACATTTGTAATGTACTTGTGTTAAACTGAAATTCTATGTATAATCTTTGTTTGGCAAACCAAACACGCCTGATTGTCTTATTCTAACTTCAAAAAGATCTCATATCACAAGCAGGTAAGCAGTAAACAGGTGGTCCATCTTACCCAGTGTATTGGGTTAGATGGACCTTCCAGCAACGATATAGATGGTCCGCTTTCTTACACACTCTTAGTTCTGTTTCAGAGCATAATGCCTAGTTTCTATAAAAGAAAAAGCTGTAACAGAGGTTCTTGGAGCCAAGAGACTTTAAATGACGCTTTTACTGCAGTTAAAAATGGAATGGGAATAAATGAAGCAGCGAGGACATTTTCTATACCTTGCACTACATTGAAAAGAAGATTGAGAAGTGACATTACGATGAAGATAGGTATGGGACGGTCAGCTGTGTTGGGAACTCAGAACGAGTAGCATTACACATAAAAAAGTTACAACAACGTGGATATACACCCACAAGAAACTTCGTCCGTGGTATGGCCTACCGATTAGCAGAAAGCCTAAAAATCAAGAACACTTTCAATCACCGTAAACAAATGGCTGGGTATGATTGGCTCAATTCATTTTTAAGACGCAATAAAGACCTGTCCATTAGAAAGTCCAAAGGACTCTCTTTAGCTCGATCAACAGGACTGAATAAAACCATTGTTACAAGGTAATTCAGCTAGCTAGAGGAGATTCTGACAACTAATAAACTTTTTGATAAGCCCGGTAACATTTACAATGTTGACGAGAGCGGCCTTCAGCTTAACAACAGAGTTGATCAAGTTGTAGCCGCAAAAGGATCCATAAGCGTCCCAATTATTACTTCCGGCGAGAAAGGCGAAACCATCTCTGTTGTGGCTTGCTGTAATGCCGAAGGTGTATTTTTACCTCCATATTGTGTTATAAAAGGCAAATACTCGAAAGTAGAATGGAGTGATGGGATGCCACCAGGTTCAAAAGTACACATGTCGCAAAATCTGCTTATCTCACTGGAGATATTTTTTTAGACTGGTTGCAAAGTCATTTCGTGCCTAGAAAACCGAAAGACGGAGTAACTTTATTAATTCTTGATGGTCATACATCCCACTGCAATTCGATAGAAATGATTTAATATGCGGAGGAACAAGGAATTATAATTCTGTGCCTTCCAAGTCACTGTACACACTATCTACAGCCCTTGGACAAGGCATTTTCTATTTCTATAATGCTTGCCAAAACTTTATGAAAAATAACCCAACGAAAAATATTAATCGTCTTCAGTTTGGAAAATTACGTAGAGTGGGGTAGCAAAATATCAGAATGCTGTATCAGGTTTCTAGGCGACTGGTATTCTCCCGTTTAACCCTCAGGATATTCCCGATTACGCATTTCTATCAGAAGATGCAGTTTCGATCGAGGTAAATTCATCCTCTATTCAAATAGCAAGACGACCGGCCGATTCTCCTAAACCTGGCTGTTCATCGGCGACCATGCCACCATCTAATAGAATAACAATACGGACTTTAGATTTTCCTCAACCTGGTCGTTCATCGGCGAGCAGGCGACCATCTAATAAGAGAACGCCAGGAACCCTTCTTAATGAAATATCTCCAGTCCCACCACCTCCGTCCAAAGTGGAAAATATTAGAAAACGCTTCCGCCAGATAGCAGGAGTTCTTAACAATGCTGATGACATTGAAAAACTTAAAGAAAAACAATATGTTACACAGAAAAAACAAGGCGCAAAGATAAAAGTTGACAAAAAACTTGACAAGAAGGTTGCCAAAAAAGTTACCCAGAAAGTTGCCAAAAAAGTTGCGGATTCGTCTTCAGAATGTGAAGAACAGATATCTGTATATGATGATAGCAGTGAGTCAGAAGATGAGTGGAATGAAAATATCTGCTAATGGTTGTAAATATTTGCGTTGGATGTCTAGAAGACTATAGTGAAACCGCAAGGTCCGATGATTGGGTCAGGTGTATTAAATGTAACAGGTGGCTACATGAAAGTTGTAGCAATATTTTTGATTTTTACGACTTTTGTGGAAAATTTAACCAAACAAGAAATTAGTAAAATATTTCCTGACATATTTTATGATTTTATTTGATAAATTTGTCAGTTTGTTACATAATGCATTTATTTATATACCCGGTCCGTCTTACCCGTATATGCTCGGTTAGTTGGACCAAAGGTAGATTTATGTTTTTATTTAAAAACTCTGGAAAAGAGACTTATTTTTTATTTACATTTTTTATTTTTGACAATAAAGGCTTCCTCTATGTACAGTCTGGAACACAATAACATACGGTGCATAATTCCTAGATGCAGCATCAGGTGAGAATAGTAATTTCAACATTGCATTGTCAACCTTGTGCATTGAGATGCATTTGGCTCAGAATGCAGTTGAATTACTTCACCACAACCGATGGTCGCCTCCTGGCACGCTTCTGGATAAGGTCTAGGCATGAATCTTTGCAAAATAAGACTCTCAGGTGTTGCAGAGATAGGAAGATAAGCGTTGCAGAGCTAACGAACACCTTGGCGCAAAACTTTGACTTCTAGTAACATAACGTCAATCCTAAGGCTAGTGTCAACGTCAACAATCTACCATACCAGTGCCAGGCTCACCTGCTCTCAGACCTCTGATACACACATTACTTTATCTTAAAATGTTTCTGACAATTACTGAAATCATAACACGTTTTCCTTGTATGCGTGTGTGTTTTCATGTGTCGTATACGTACACAAGCTTGACGCAGGTCATAACTGAACAAGACGTGAACAGTGTGTTTGTTACGATCCGTCGTCATGCCGGCACTCAGCAATGATAGTGACGTTAAATATGCCCTTTGCTTGCGGCAGCATATATGAACGTCTATGTGTTCTCTGTATGCTGTAATATGAAGCGATGCCTGAGACACAATATTATGTGATGTTGCACAAAAATTATGAATCCTCTGTCATCTTGGTGAAAACCATATTCACTTCTCTTATTATGTGACCATAGCAATCAAACTATTCCAAATACCTTATCTCGGGATATTACAATAACTACACGGGGTAGTTGCGATGAGATTTGATAAATCCCGGTGAAATTTACCTTCCAGTCGGACGATAAGCAAAATGTAAAAATATAGTTCCATCGCGAAATGATGATAACGGTAACCGTATCTCTCGGTATCAATCTTAGTGGTCATCCACAATGATATTAACGGGAATTTCATAAATATAATATCGTTCCGATGCAATATGAGGATGACGATAACCGTATCGCTCGGTATTAACGTTAGTGGTTGTCCTCAATAATATTATTGAAAATTTCACGGAAATTCAGTGCGTGTGCGTCATGTGTGGTTAATGAAATCAAAAGAATGTCTACACGCGCGTTGCTATGTGCAATGGGCTTTTAGGCAAAGTTGAAAAATCCGTTGCGAGCTCAACTTTTTCTATGTTGCGACGTGCTCTGCAACGGGCTGAAGCCATTGTTGATACGCCTGAGAAGAAATACATGGTTTGTTCTTCAAAGATGGCACAGTCGCTGCATCTCAATCTATTGTGTGACCAGGAGCTCCATGCGCCGTTGAAGAGTCACGTGCGCGGTCTTATCGGTAGCTCGATGGTGCGACCACTCCGGTATGTATTATATGTAGAACTTGAAGAAAATACTGAGTTTAGAAAATTCACCGTATCGGAGAAACGCTGGCCAGCTGGAATGAAGATTTATCTGATCATCCGGGTTGATTTATAGCTCAATCGAGGGGGATAACTTCATTATTCCCCAGTTCCATTTTCAGATTATGAGATTACCCCTGAGCTTCGTAATTCAAGGAAATGTCTACCCCCACCGCTGAAATCTCTTTATTCAGAGATAATATACTCGAGTGAGTCTCGGGCCAGCAGACGACAGAGCCGTCAATGTACTTGGCCCGAGACTCTACCGAGTCTCTGAATAGGAAATCGTTTCAAGGGGCGCAATGCTCCTTGCATAACGCATAGCGCAATGTATAACGCAAAATGAACAACGTGACTTTAACTTGTAACAACAAGGCTTGCTACTGCTTGAGAATTGCCGCGATAACGGGCGGCTTGTGATATTATCGTCAACCCATTGCGCTTGTTGTAGACTTAGCTGACGTCTTACGTACAGAGCGAAGCATCTTGGCGCGTAGTATGCATCGGTATAAGATCCACTTGGTCTTGTGCAGGGCGTGCATTGTTATTACCTCGATAGCCTGCCTTGCATATTTTACCTGCATCACATGTTTATGGTCACGTAGTAGAGTATGATGACGACACCTCACCACAATATATTATATTATTTACAATACCTAACGTATGTTGTAATTGGATTTTTTTGGGGTATATTCAGGATAATGCACATATATGAGTATTTATGTTGATGCGTGGTGAATGACTTCATCCGCAATGTCAGCGTTTCACCTAGCATGCGTTGTCACCATGATTAGTTTCGGCGCATAGCATTTCCCATAGCTTATCGTTATCAACAGATCGAGAATACCTTCGGTGGTCAACCATGGAGGATCTTTCATGCAGTTATGGTTAAGTGCAAGTAGTAGCGCGAATGCCACATTACTATATAATGCGGTACTGAGGCAAGCACTGCGATCGATGGCACATCCAACTACATTGCAGTATTCAGTTACAGATCAGCGTAAAGCATGCAGTAGAAACTTTATGTGTAAGCACTTGTTGGGCGACTCTTGTAGGCTCTCATAGAATAAGCGGTAGGCTATCAGGCATGAGGTCAGCAGGCCCTATCAAACAATGGTGTATTGCTTTATGCAATACCTATAGTTTAACCATTATTTTTTTCGATGTATCGGTAATAACCTAAACTAGAGAAGGTATGGTCGACCGATAATACTAATTAACATATTGTTTGGAATTCATACAGTAATGAATCATTTTCTTTGCTGCTTACCATCTGAACAAGGAAAAATGTTATCGCTCACGCGCGCCAATACTCCTTACACGGCAGCTAATATGGCAATACTTCTATTCGTCGCTATGGGAGATGTTTTATGATTTAAAAAAAGTACTAAACCCATGTTACAAACTCAACAGTAGTGTGTTACAAAAGTGCATGCCGTGCAAAGCAGGTGCAGCGTATTCATCGCAAAGAAACCGACACATGCTGTAAACGGCACACGCATTTCTTGTAGAACACTTATTACTCGTTGTTATCTCAGTTAAACGGAGAGGGTTCAACGGGATTCCTGATTTTCGGTCAAGTTTGACAATAACAGGCAAGACTTTTGTACCTACCCACTATGAATATAGGCACTGCGTCTTTTCTGTGGTTATGATTTCGAAAATAAGTAATAACGGCATCTAGGAAAAAAACGCGGATTTCAGCACTTATATTCGAATCATTATTTTCCGCAGCTAATCGATGACAAGAGATGGAAGAAAACCGTCATTTCCACCACTCATCTTCATATCTGAATTTTCCGCGTCTCGTTAATGTTTATATAATGAGGTGGCCACATTAAAATGCCACAGTTCAATCAAAATATTTCACGATGTTGCACGTGTTGAACCCTTTCGGAGGTATACTGAAGATTCCGACGATGTCTCTCGACAGCACTATCGACCGGCTGCATTATAAATTGACCGTGATTGTTCTTATAGCTTTCTCGACTTTGGTTACGTCGGGACAGTTCTTGGGGGAGCCCATCAATTGCGACTTTCCGGACTACCCGAAACACCGCCTCAACACTTACTGCTATGTTGATATACATTCATTCAATGGTTTTTGAACAAACAGTCGCTTGCTGATGCGGGGAACGGAACAGTCCAGACGCATCTCAGGAACCCTGGACAAACTGAGGAAGACCAGAAGACTATGGCTACTACCAATGGATATTCATCGTGTTATTTTTACAGGCAGTATCATACTACATACCACGCTTAGTTTGAAAGTTATGGGAAAGCGGAAGAATCGAGATTCTGGTCGGTGGGCTCGCCGATCCAGTCATACTCCTAAGCGAAGATTACATACAAGAGAACACGAAACCATTGGTAGATTATTTCTCCATGCAACTTCATTCGCATAACTGTTATGCCTTCAAATATTTCTTCTGTCAACTGTTCTATTTGGCAAACACTGTGTTACAAATATTGTGCATGAATAGCTTATTCGGTGAAGATTTTACATATTACGGAATTAATGTAGCGGTCCATCAACAATTGGAAGGGAATGCGGTGAATCCCATGGAAAAAGTGTTCCCAACGATGACCAAGTGTGTTTATGAAAAATACGGACCTTCTGAGCGTCTTGGTACAGAATTCAGTCAACTCGAAGGTCTATGTTTTCTTGTGGTTCTGGTTTTACATTTTGGCTCTCATTAGTGCATTTCGGATTACCTATCATATAGTTCTTGCACTTGTTCCCTCACTCAGATTACGCAGTTTCCGAACCTCGAGTAGTCTGAATAGTGCTGAAGACGTTAACGCAGTTTTCCGCAAGCTTTGGATCGGTGATTGGTTTCTGTTGCGTATGCTGCAATGAAATTTGAATTCGCTGGCTTACAAGGAGCTCATATCTCGAATGGCACAGCATGATGAATTCAGCTCTGATAGAAAGAACAAGTTGTCTTCCATCGCTTACGTGTCTTTTGATAGCGTGTAATTTTCCGATAAGTGTATTCATTCATGTATTTTTTCTATGTATAATTTTGCTTTTGATATGTTTATGAATTATACTCCAATATTTTTTGCGCACATGTATTAGCATATAAGTTTACTTTTTTTAAGTTATTTACGTGGAAGATACATTCGAATCATGTATAACATGTAATAAAAAATTTGAAAACTACTTTTTTTTCTATTTCTGTTTATCCCTACTTCTTAATCCTAACTCTTAGCAGTTGGGAACATGGTGCACAGAGACATATTGCAGTTTGTGTTGGACATGGGATTAGTTTGCCCAGAATAAAGTTGACACCACGCTGGTAGTGCGAAGTGCATTTCTTATTTACTAGGCTAGACTTAGTGTATTGACAGAGGTTCCACCGTACCCTTGTCGAATGCGAGCAGTTGTCGAGCGTGTTGCTCAGCCAGCTCTTGTGCCAAGTCTCTCAACATTTTTATTGCATATTTTTTGCTCTTCTTTGTTGATTTCCCCCGATATTTTAAATAGCTTATTCGTTGAATTTTGAGACTATAAAGGCTTTTCGTGTCCATTGCCGTATTATTTCTTTCCTATATTTTCTCTCGTTTTTTGTTGAGAAAAAGCTATCCAAAAACTAGATTTTGCATATAAGATTTGCGTAAAATTTTTCACGAACAAACACTGCTAGACCACCCCTGGTATGGCCTCTGTCTTTAACTTTGGTTCCATCGGAAAATAAAGCCTTGTAGTTATTATGTTCTGCTGGGTAGGTTGTAGCAGAATTTAGAAGCCAAGTCTCTGACAAGCAGAATAGGTCTAGTTGTTTAATTTTATAGGAGTTCAATTACTACTCTTCAACTACAATCAATCACTGCTCTATTTTTCGTAGTTCTATATTTTTCTTACTCTGTCTTCTTCTTTGGCCTTTTCCCATTATGAGTTCGCTGTTTTTGCCCTCCACAGTTCTCTCACCTCCCAATCTCCTACTCGCAGGTCTCTATCTATCATTGCATGTCCAATATATGTTTCTCATCTTAATGCCGGTCGTCCTCTTCGTCTTCTCCCTGGAGGTTCCCACTCCAGTAATCGTTTTGGCCATCTGTGTTCAGGCATTCTTTGAACGTGACCGTACCATTGTAATGATCTATTTTCCAATGTTCTTGTTATTGAGCATTCCACTTCCATTCTTCGCCAAATTTCTTCAGTTCTTACTTTATCTTCTCTTGTTATTAGTAGACACCTTCTCATAAAGTCAAGTTCAACTATTCTTATTTTATTTCTTATTACTCTTTTTCTGTTGTTATTTTTTTATACTTTTTCTTGAAAATTTCTCTCGTACTTTTTGTTAAACTTTATGGGTTGAATGATATTTCAGAAGCTTATGTTCTTTAGTTCATGTTTTTAAATAATGAGATGAAATACCAACAAAAAAAGAAGAAATTCCTCACAAGCCGAAAAATGTGAACGATATATTTGTTTGTTTTAATACTGATGGAGACAAAAAATTAAACTTGTCGAGCAAAATAGACAAAATGGTACGAATAGCATACAGAAAACACAAGAGAACCACATTAATATCAAATTTGGACATTGCTCACATGCCGAAAAATGTGGATGTTATATTTGTTTGCTTTAATACTGATTTAGATAGAAATGAAACTTGTCCAACAAAATTTGTCTTAGATTCTATCATTATAAATAGATAATCATCATCAGCTGTTCTCCTCAACTGTTGTAATAACAGTATGTCAAGAAGCTCTTGCTTATTACATTTTATTAAATAGAATAACATACTAGTAAAATAGTGTTTTATTTAATATATAGGAAAAAAAGATCATTCATAAAAAAAAGTTACTTTGGAAAGCAAAGTTTTAAATTCTTGCAAGAGCCCACTGCTTGGACATTGTACTCCAAACATATTCCAATTAAATTCTCCTACTTGCACAAGTTTTCGTTGAAATTCGTTGTATTTGAAGTAAGTATTCTTCTTGAAGAAATATATATGTCCATCAATATAACGAAACGCTGAAGTTAAATTGCTTGGAATATCTGGAAACTCGTATCTAGTATTACCCATAAATTTTCGAGCTCCATTTTCATTATATTCTCGATAGTCACCATTTGTCAATAAAATATAGATTTTTCCACTGTTTGTCTGAAACATAGCCTCTACTTCAACTCCTCTAGGTATATCATAAGCAATGGTTCTGATGCTACCAACGATGTTTAAATTTGGATATTGACTAAAGTAAACTATCTTATTGCTTGCAACCATAAAATTACCATTCGAAATTTGAAAAGCGTGATTCACTTTGGTTATTCCAGTGTTAATTAAATAATCATGATATAGATTTTCAGATTGATGAATTTTATTGTCTTTTTTATTAGCATTTATGTCTATTTTCCACAAGCGATTTTCAGAAATTACGTATAATTTATGGTTGGGGAATCCTGGTGAATATGCCAAAAACATTACGTCAGGATATTTCACATCACACAAGTTAAATGTAGAGCTAATATCTTCTGGAGTAGGTTGCTGCTGTATTGTTTTTGGTGTTGTAGTTGGTCTCGGTTTGCCATATAACCTTTGAATTGCTAATTTATCATCTTCGTGTAGACTGTTTGCTGCATCTTGATAAAACGGGTATATTATTGCATGAGTATTTAGGCTGTGACTTATTCCTAGAGAATGTCCAATCTCATGTACCAGTACCATTAACAGATTTATCCATCATCATCAATATATTGCCAATTTTCATCAGCTTCTATATGAACTTCAACACATGAAGCATAGGATACAGGGGGAAATGCATGTCCTAAAACTAGTCCTGGACCATCTAATGGATATAGACAGATCTCTTAACACATGCTTATGGTGCGATATTCGTGTTCTCTTTTGACAAACGCTACTAAAATATCTGGAGTGATGTTATTAATATGATCTCTCTTTATCATACTAGCAGCAGTAAGCATTTTAAATGTTAGTCCAGATGCATTTTGCCACATATTGAAAGCTTGTTGAACGACGTTTCGATATTTACCGACGCCCTCGACCAAATACCAATGCAGAGTCGTTTTGTTCCATTTTGTTAAAATTACAAATTCATTATCGCTATAGTGACATCGTGGTTTTGATATTAACTCAATCGTTTCTGCATTAAGGCTGCTATCTATCGGTAAATTGTAATCTTCTTGAAACTTTGCTAGACTCTCCTTGAGAGATGTATTTGTATTATTTTGAAAATAACCATACTTTTGCAAATATTTCTGTGCATCAGGTAGAGTTAGGTTCGATGACGCGATATGTACCAGCAATAACAAGGAACCGATCACCTTCATTGTCAACTCGTTAATGATTGAATTATCAAGTTGATAATGAATATATTTTGGTGGAGATATGGAATAAAACAAAAAAAGTTTATTTCACAGTATATTAGCAGTCTATGTTAGATGTAGATTCAAATTCATTATCTAAAAAATTCTGTATAATATCTGAACTATAATAAAAGAGATATTCTCTTAAGGTATTAGTATACATACAATCGATTGAGGATGCTTCACAAAATCCATAAAGAAGGTCTAAAACACTCAAATTTACATTATCTAACCAATTTCTTACAATATTAAATAAATTTCGATAAAATTCGCTGAAATTGAGGCATTCCAATATAGCAAGTCAATTTGAAATCACATGCATCTGTAGGGGAGATCGGGTACAATTGTAACGCGGTACGATTGTAACATGACGTATATATAGTTCAGATGTCTTCGTAGAAAGCTGGCACCACAGGTACATCTGCGTGAAGTTGGCTCGCACAACCTGTGAAAAGTTGGCCAATGTGATGTGAGTCGGTTTGTGTCTATGGTAGTGTTTGTGCATTCCAGGTCTGTAAGTAAAATTATTATTTTTGATTTGTTTTCGGATTGCATTCACACACAGTTATTATAGACGATCTTTTGTTCGGCTATGTATAGCGTGAATATTGGTCTCTCATCTACCGTTTACATTTTGAGGTTAAACCATATCGTATTTTGTAGAAAAATTCAAATATGAAAAATAGAGAAGTGGGTACAAATGTAACAAATCAAACGGGGACGATTGTAACACGTTACAATTGTACCCTAGGTGGCATTCAGAGTTGTACCTAAGTATTATTTTATCTAGGAAGGTATTTCAATATGCCACGCCGCAGGATCAGAACAACCAACAGAGGACCTTCAGAGGAGGTTATAAAAAGGGCTGCTCAGTTAGTTTTAGAAGAGAAACAATCTCAAAGAGAGGTGGCAAGGGATCTCAAACTTTGTCATGTAACTTTAAGTCGCTATATAAAAAAAAATGAATCCGGAGAAACACCGACCGTTGGATACAATCCACATACCAGAGTGCTTTCCAAAGATCAAGAAAGTTCTTTCCTGGAGTACATACGGTATTCTTCCATGCTTTATTTTGGTTTGACACCAAAAGAAATTCGTAAATTGGTAATAATTTCCTACTTATCATCTCTTGGTGTACCTACTACCTAAGTATCTGTTTTGAAAATTTCAGGCTTGTCAGTTTTGTACGGAACAAGATATTAAAATACCCGTTACTTGGAAAACAGATAGACAAGCTGGAAAAGACTGGTTCACCAACTTTATGTATAGAAATCCCACACTATCTATCAGAATTCCAGAACCAACTAGCCACGCCCGTGCCGTGAATTTCAATAAACTTAATGTCAATAAGTTCTACGACAATCTTTCAAATATATTGGACAGATACAAATTTGGAGCTTCGGAAATATACAACGTCGATGAAACTGGGGTTACAACCGTTCAGAAACCCAAAAAAGTTGTTGCTGTTAAAGGTACCAAACAGGTCGGTGCTATAACTTCAGCAGAACGAGGCACACTTGTAACTCTATGCACGGCTATTAATGCAATAGGAAATTCTATACCACCCCTGTTTGTATTTCCACGGAAGAAATTTCAACCTCATTTTATTCGGGATGGGCCACCGGGGTGTATTGGAGATGCAAATGGTTCAGAATGGATAAATGAGGAAATTTTCTTTAATTTTATTAAACATTTTGTCAAGTGCGTAAAGCCTACCCCAGAAAACAAAGTGCTGTTATTATTAGATAACCACGATTCCCATTTGTATGTGCCGATGATTAACTATTGCAAAGAAAATGGCATCGTCCTTTTATCATTTCCGCCACATACTTCGCATAAATTGCAACCTCTGGACCGAAGTGTATATGGACCTTTTAAAAATTACGTCAATAGTTGTATGGATAGCTGGATGAGAAATCATCCCGGACAAACGATGACTATCTATGATGTACCTGGAATTGTTGCCGAGGCTTTTCCAAGAGCAACAACTCCAGTGAACATAATTTCGGGATTTAGAGTAAGCGGGATCTGGCCATTCAATAGGCATATTTTTAGCGATGATGAATTTGCGCCATCTACTGTGACGGACAGACCGTTTACAGAGCCTGCAGCAGAACCTCTTGGAGAACAACCTGAGGATGAACCTCCTAGGGAAGAACCTGCTGAGAAAGAACGTCCTAGGGAAGAACCTGGAGAAGAGCCTATTAACGAGCAGCACGTAATTTTAGATATTGTTAATGCAGGGACTGTAGCCAATTATGCCGCTGCAGGAATATCCGATCCTGCTGCTAAAATTAGTGTCCATGATAGAAGCTTAGAATTGTTGAAATTCATTCGGCCATTCCCAAAGTGTGCACAGACTCAGAAAAAAGTGGTAAGAAGGAGAAAAAACACAGCGCTGTGTTAACAGATACACCGGAAAAAGATTTGTTAGAAGAAGAGCAAAACGACAGAAAAAGAAGAGCTGAAAGTGTCAAGAAAAAAATATCTTCGAATGTTTCAAATGTTAAAAGGACAAGAAAGACCAAACAAAATTACTCAGATGATGATGACGAGGATGCAAACACAATCTGCATATATTGTTTGAAAAAATATTCGAAGACTATCAACACAGACTGAATTCAATGCCACGGTTGCAAACGGTGGGCTCATGAAACATGTGTCCATAATTTGGGGGACTTGTATTTCTTTTGTATAAATTGCGAGGACTCAGAATAGGCCAGTGGTGACTATTGCTCGTTATTTTATCAAAATGTTAATTATTTTTCGAAGTTTATATTATTTTTATGCGTTCAGTGAAAATAAAAGTTTATTACTTGGTTTCATTCACATACCAGATTTGTTTAAATTATTTCAGGTACTGTTACAAACGTCCCCCTTGCCCGTTACAATTGTACCTGTGACGGGTACGATTGTAACAATGATTCAGTATTCTCTTGGATTTTTTTATCTCTATTTGTACCAAATTTGTTTGCTGTTGCATAGTAAAATCTTGTTGCCAATATTGCATCTTACCGCTAGGCATTTTTCTCATGCAAATATTGGCAATAATACACTTATAAAAAAATCTCGATTGAAAATTGTTACAATTGTACCCGATCTCCCCTACATTTAAAATGGCTGCAATGTCTTCTTCATATAGATTCATGCCGACATTGAACTTGGAAATATACATGAGGTTCGTATAGGTACCATACTGATATTGAGTCACTTTCACAAAGTCTCCACATTTTGTTTCTATAGGATCAGCAGCATAATATCTTCGTTGTCTTCGACATTTTGTTGATTTTCTTGTAGCAAGGTGATGATTGAATCCCACTCGTAGGTGGAGAATGAAATTTCCCAAGATGTAGACCTTCGCTTCAGAATAACGCATGCACTAAAGTCTCTTGTAGGACTCAGACCACATCGCACTTCGTAGTTACATGTTTGAGGTAGAGGAAATGACATTAAAAGTAATGGTTTTTCGGTTTTAGCTTTAGTTTCGAACATGATTAAAGCTTTGTCATCAGCCTCATCATCATAGAGTTTGAGGAGCCTTTTAGATCGAACAAAGTTACTCAGCTGATTCAACGTAAAGACCATCTTTTATGATTGTAGATTGTTTATCACATATGTTGTAATAATGAATTAATTTTATAATATCAGTATACAAGATGTGTCGGCATTGATTTAAATTAATATGTATATTTCTCATAACTGTGAAAAAGGTACAAATATCAAGAAAAATGAGGCAAGTAACTCAACAAATGACTGAAAATGACTGAAAAATGGTACAAATATCAAGAAAAATGAGACAAGTAACTACAAAATAGCTATGTGAGATGTGAAAAATGACAGAAAGAAATGCAAAATACATGAAATGAGAAAGAAAAATGGTACAAATATCAAGAAAAAATGCTACAAGTAACTACAAAATAGCTATGTAAGATGTGAAAAATAACAGAAAAATGCAAAATACATGAAATGAGAGAGAAAAATGGTACAAATATCAAGCTGAGAAATATACAAGACCTTGTATAATCAATGCTCTGAGGAAAGATGAAGCCATCAAGGTCAACGTAGTATTCGGAGGCGAGTTTGTAATCGTGAAAGGTGACCAAGTTCAAACGGAATATAAATATTTCACTACAGCCAATTCACCCATCTTCACCCAGATGGGGTGTAAATTTGTTAATGTTCACTCCTAAATTTTCAAAGACTTAGAAGAATTTCAAGAGAGAGATAGTGGATGGGCACTGAAGCGAAATGAAATTTCAATGTCGGCATGAATCTATATGAAGAAGACATTGCAGCCATTTTAAATGTACAGATGCATGTGATTTCAAATTGACTTGCTATGTTGGAATGCCTCAATTTCAACGAATTTTATCGAAATTTATTTAATATTGTAAGAAATTGGTTAGATAATGTAAATTTGGGTGTTTTAGACCTTCTTTATGGATATTGTGAAGCATCCTCAATCGATTGTATGTATACTAATACCTTAAGAGAATATCTCTTTTATTATAGTTCAGATATTATACAGAATTTTTTAGATAATGAATTTGAATCTACATCTAACATAGACTGCTAATATACTGTGAAATAAACTTTTTTTGTTTTATTCCATATCTCCACCAAAATATATTCATTATCACCTTGATAATTCAATCATTAACAAGTTGACAATGAAGGTGATCGTTTCCTTGCTATTGCTGGTACATATCGCGTCATCGAACCTAACTCTACCTGATGCACAGAAATATTTGCAAAAGTATGGTTATATTCAAAATAATACAAATACATCTCTCGAGGAGAGTCTAGCAAAGTTTCAAGAAGATTACAATTTACCGATAGATGGCAGCCTTAATGCAGAAACGATTGAGTTAATATCAAAACCACGATGTCACTATAGCGATAATGAATTTGTAATTTCAACTAAATGGAACAAAACGACTCTGCATTGGTATTTGGTCGAGGGCGTCGGTAAATATCGAAACGTCGTTCAACAAGCTTTCAATATGTGGCAAAATGCATCTGGACTAACATTTAAAATGCTTACTGCTGCTAGTATGATAGAGATCATGTTAATAACATCACTCCAGACTCTGATATTTCTATACAAAACTCAAAATTTCATTGAACAAAACAAGTATGGATGTGTTGACTTAACCAACTTTTGTGAAAACGATGCCATTTGGTTGAATTTTTGGTGTGAAAAGGAGATGCATCATTTCACCACCAAGTTTGGAAAATATCAAATTATTTGAGATGTGAAGAGGTGATTAAAACTGATTCATCAAATGCTTTATACAATATGTTATTTGATTTAAACAATAAAGAAAATTGAATGACACACGAGTTATTTTTTTGCATGGATTCAAAGATGTATCCATCAGAAATCTTATATTACGAAAATCAATTGGGATTTTAAAAAGATATTAAAAATACGACTCAACAGATGGATCAAAAACGTTGATAAGAAGGAACAAATCACAACCACGATGCATGTCCAGCATTATTTTACAAGGTTATTAATAAATTATATTGGGTGGTGGTCTTCTTTTTCAACGTTTCTTGTCATCAATTTTTGATTTTTTCTTTGTTCTGACAAAATTAGCAATTGTCCTCGCATAGATGAAAAACGTTGAAAGTTAAACAATGCGTATAATGAGCGACACAATTTACATGTTTTCATATTGCTTTTAATTTTCATACTTCCAGACTGCTTTTTTTGTTAATACTATATTGTCATTAAATGACACTTGTTAATAAATTCTATTGGATGTCTCTCCCAGACTTGTGGTCGAAAGATTTTGCACTTCAACTGATATGTAATGTACATTATATTCTACATGTATTTGTTTTTGAAATATAAAATTTCATTGTTCAGTCTTGTCTATATACCAAAAATTTCAGTTTTTCTATGAAGTTTGAAAGTATTTCGCTCTTCTTTCACCGGTTTTCCTTGATTTGTGTAACGTTTTTTTCGTTCAAACCAATCAATATCTTTTCATTTGTTTCTTCCCAACGCATTTGTAATTATGGTAACTTGGATTTTTGATATATGTGCTTCTTTACGAGCTCTCTCATTTTTTCAATGTGACATACTTTGTTTCTTGAGAAACCTGCAATTCCACCTTCATTTTCATGTAAAGTCTGAGGGAATCATTGAAAATATTTTGAGACTCTTCCTGCTCTTCCATTCATCACGCATTTGCAGCCATGTTTAATTCTCGCTCTTATCTTTCAAACGGATCTTCCCGCTTGTAGTGCATTCTCACTTTCCTCGTTTCTTCTGTTCCTGTCTACGACGCTCGGCCACTGAATAAAATATTTTCTTTTCACGTTTTGAATTCAGTTGTGTGATTTTTTTTCTTCTAATTCTAATTTTTCAGATATACTCTTCATTATTTCCAACTATATGACTAAAAAAGTTTGATTTTCTCTACGCCATCATTTAATCAGAGCAATATTTTTTCCAATATGTTACATCGTTTTATCAACTGAACGGTCAGCTTGAGATATTTTTAATTTTTCAAAAAATTTTAAAACATTAATGATTGTCGATATTGAAAAAGGGAAGAGTATTTCGATCATAATTTTAGTTATGAATTTGATGCATCTGTTTTTTAATATGCAAAACATACCATTCGATTAGTGCGTAATCAAAATGACAATCAATGCTTTACCATCGCCAATCCTACAACAACTGAAGAACAATTGGAAATTGAAAATATTGAGCTCAAAGTGCAAAGATTGCATCCAAACGATCAAATTAAATTGCAACTTTTAAAAGCAATCAAAGCTGGCACTCCCATCTTGATACTGTTTAGAAAATGGGAAATTCACATGTTGCCTGCTCTCACTACAGGAGCCACCAACGAAATTTGGTCGGTGAAAACTTCATTTTTAGAAAGTCCTCGCTATGTCATCGTTTGTTTCCAGAGCAACCACAAAAAGAACCAAGTGAATAACGATCCTACGAAAGCAAGCAAAGCAGATCGATGTGGCGTTTGTTATTTGGAGAAGAATGTACATAACCTCAAATATTCTTCCGGCTTTATACCATACGAAGCGCTAGATGATATTCTAAAGGAAAATCTCAACGAAATTGATATCATCTATGTGCGAGGACATCAGAAGAAGCAATTTTTGGATGATAAACTTCAATCTTTCTACGGAGAGCAAGCTAGTAGAATCGTGAATTTGGAGGAATTTGATGAGTCATGGCACACTGTTCCAACATTCAAAAATAGTGGATTTACATCATGTATACACCACACATATAGCAACAGTCAATTCTATAATTGTAGTCTTAGAAATGTTGATGAATTGTATAAATGTTTTTTATTGGGGGAGAAGGGAGGTAGACAGAACCGACAAGTTTTTTTTGTCTAACATCAGTTTCAATCTGAGAGTCATAGAGTTACGATGATGTTGAAAGAAAGGTTAAAGCAACACATTCGACGTTTGGAAGAATTAAAAATATTATAAACTTTTTTTAGGAAAAACAAAAGTTACTTACATTGTTCCATGATATGACTATCTATCCAACCACCCAATTCAGTGAAAACGATTGGAATGAGAAGGTCTTCAAAAATCCTACACGTTTTCGTCAACGTAATGAGATGCCATCAAGAAGAATCACTCCGTACTATATTTAAAAATTTTGTTTGATGAAATCATTTATTAAATAAAGCAAATTTTAAGTATAATGTTGTTTTATTCAGAAAATATCTTTTGATAAATACAATATTAAACATAACACATTTTCTTTCACTCCTGATTTCTTGTTTAAGCACGTTTAATGATGCTGTTGTGTCGAATAAGCATTATTTGCAATTCAACTCGTATATATTCAATACGAAAATCAAATCTTCGCTATTTCTTGGCCGATTTAAACGAATCAAAAACTGAATCGCCATCAAATTTTCGGCAGAAGACGATTTTGTGAGTCGTTTGCTTGAAACGATGAGGGCTGTCCGAGCGCACAGACCCAAACGGCTTATCGCTCTTGCTTACGTCGAAGCGGTGCCGACATCGATGTTAACACATCGACAACATTTCAATTTATGAGCTCCCGTCTTATCTGATGTAAGTACGCACGCGCCGCCATCAAACATATATTCTTTGATTTCTCACATTCACACAGGTATAAAGCAAATTTTAAGTATAATGTTGTTTTTTCAGAAAATCTTTTTTGATAAATACAATATTAAACATAATACATTTTCTTTCACTCCTGATTACTTGTTTAAGCACTTTAATGATGCTGTTGTGTCGAATAAACATAATTTGCAATTTAACTCGTATTTTCTTTACGAAAATCAAATCTTCGCTATTTCTTGGCCGATTTAAACGAATTAAAAACTGAATCGCCATCAAATTTTCGGCAAAAGACGATTTTGGGAGTCGTTTGCTTGAAACGATGAGGGCTGTCCGAGCGCACAGACCCAAACGGCTTATCGCCCTTGCTTACGTCGAAGCGGTGCCGACATCGATGTTAACACATCGACAACATTTCAAATTATGAGCTCTCGTCTTATCTGATGTAAGTGCGCACGCGCCGCCGCTAATCTTATATTGTTTGATTTCTCGCATTCACATGGGTAACCGAGATGGCAGGCTTGGAAAACGTCTAGCTTGTTAGCGTGTTGGAGTGTGTGGTTGTGGGTTCGATCTCGCGCAATCGTGAACTTTTTTCCTCAGCTTTAAAATAATTAAATTAAAAAATTAAATAATGCAGTTACTTATCCCCTCTCCGCTAAATGGCGCTCATGAAAAGTAGAATCTAAATGCAGTTACTTATCCCCTCTCCGCTAGATGGCGGTCATGAAAAGTAGGAATCTAAGATTTGAAACCCGGTTGGAAAAATATCCAGCACGCCCACACGCCATTATTACATTATTCGGGACCCCTTTGAAAAATAAAGCATGCTTACTGTGACTTCCGTTCCAGAACTCTCTTAGTATATCTACTCACACATAATAACTTCTAGTCAACTAATATTTTGGGTTTTAACAAAAATACTTTTTGGTTCATCAATAACGTTATTCTAAACAATAATGATTTACCTTCTTTTAGGATCTAAATTTGAGAGATATATTTCATTCAAAACATTTTCACATAATTTTATCATCAGTATTTCTAGGAAATTGGAATTGGAATGAAAATTTTGCATCAAAAGTTGTACCATTCATGTGTACAGGTTGATAAGATGTTATTACATCTTCAATTTTATCCAAAATATAATCAAAATTAACATTAGAAGATGTTTCCGGTAGAATCGGATTATTGATTTTTCTTATTTTGGGCAATAATTCTGATTTTATCACCAGGTTTATAATTCGCTTGAACTTTTGCAGACGTTAATCCATCATTCTATTGTTCTTCTGATAATTTCTTTCTATCTTCCCCTACTTTTTGATCTATATTTTCTAAATTAAGTTGATAGGTGGTCTGAAACGCTTAACATGCTTCAAATTTTATTTCATCAATAATGTCATTTTTAATCAATAATCTTTTATATTATCCATACAGTCATTACAATGTAATCTCTGATGTGCTAATTTTTTTAAAAATTTGCGAGAATGCTTGGTACGTCTAAATAATGTCTTAAACGTTGTTTCACATAAGGGACAAAATAAATGATTTCTCTTGCTATGTGCTGAATAATGATATATGAAATAGGTGATTCGCAGAAACAGCAAATCTTTTAAAATTATCTAAGTTGAAGTGAATTCATAGAAGAATATGAATTTCATTTAATTATAATATTTAATATTTTAGTGTAGTTTTCCTTGTTTTTTTTTCTCAGTTTCTTCGAATTTCATCATTTGTTTGTAAGAGGTATGTGAAAACTAATACATTAACGTTTCGGCAATTATCACTTTTGAAATCTGTGATTTCTTAAAACTTTCAAATTAGTATGATTGTGAGTACCATGAATGTTACATTTACCACCAAGTAAATATGTTTATTTTATAATGAGTTATTATAATGTTTTATTAATGTTCTTCTTAATATGTGTCAAAAACAATAATTATATTTATGTATATATTTGAAATTTATGTTATATTAATTATTATATTTTAATTAAATTTCTTAAAAAAAACAAATCAATTTGCTTGCTGATGATATCTACTATATTGTGAAGTTTTTTCTTGATCTTTCTCATAGTTTTCTCAAATTTCTTAGTTTGCTTATATGAAGCGGCTGGTGCTGACACATTGGCGTTACGGCAATTATCACATTTAAAACTTGTGATATTTTTCGAATCTCTATGTTTAATAAAACAGTAAGTAAAGGAAATAACACATTTTAACCATGTATGTACTGATTTTTTTTCTACGGAAATATTAATCTTAAATGAGATTTTATATTTTTGAGTGGTCTCTCTGCAGGGCCGGATTTATACTTAATGCCGCCCTTGGGCACCGGAAAAAATCCGCCCCAATACTGGAATTTTACTTAAACTTATATATTTTATTTTTCAAAATTAAAATAACTAATTTATTGCAGAAACTTTATTATATGTTATATATTCCAAAAACATAAGTAAATATTTGCTTTTCTTCTTCTAACAATTATAAATTTGACCATTAGTCTAAGGGTGACTCATAGTTATATTTCATCAAGTTTTTCACAGGCAAACACGTCTGACTTTTTCAATTGCGAGTTGGTCGATTGAATCTTCGTAATCTAAACGTTGAACAGAATAGCTAAGCTATTGAGTCTATTAGCAGTCATTGTAGAACGTAAGATTTTAACTCTCTTCAAACATGAAAACGATCGTTCTGCGCTACAGTTCGTTACAGCTAATGTCATAAATATTCGATAGGCGATTTCCACGTTTGGAAACGGAAGAATAAGCATTTCTTAAAGGTTCAGCTCGTTTACGAATTTCTCTATTATCCAAGTTGCCAAATTCAGTGATAACTGAGAACTTTTCCTGATTTTTTTCAGATGCTGCACATCTCTTGCGCAATTCAGAATCCAGATTGTCAAGAATGACATTAAAAGTATTAACTCTAAAATGGTACCGACCTGAAAGTTGTACATCTCCATCCCGTGATTCATCAGCATGTAATTTCCTCTTTCTTTTTCTAGAAACTGTTGTTCTATATTCTGGAATTTCCGAAATTTTCATTTCGGGTATCAGCAACAACTTTGATCAAACCATGATAATCATCGATTACTTCAGCAATGTTGCAATCAAGTTTTTCTGAATGTAAATAACACGTTGAGAATTTTTGACACCCACCACCACACCAAATACGAACAGAATCGATACGACTTGAGACTTGAGACTCGATGCGATATGTGGTGGTAGGTATATTTCATACGAATCATACATTCGTACTAGAGTACGATTGTACAGAAAGTAACGATCAACGGTAACGATTAATGGAATTAATTGATTATATTGAGCAATTTTGAAAAGACTAAAGAATCTATATTTTCGCTTTCAAAATGTTTTAGATACATTATCATAATTAGAACAACAAGAACAAATAATGTAAGAGTGTGTATACTAAATATTGTCATTATTCATAGAAAGAAACAACTGTTGATAAACAGTTTTCAATTGGTCTAAAAGTGCCATGGTTCGACATTGAACATCAAACATATTCCAATTGAACTCTCCAAGTTCAATAAGTTTTCTTTGGAATTCGTTGTATGTATATATTTCCTTTGAAAAGTACATGTGACCATCAATATAGCGAAATGCTAATGTTACATCTGGTAGACTATTTGGAATCATATTCTTGGTAGAGCATCTAGTATTTAACCTGTATGTACCATCTTCGGTGTATACTAAAAACTCAGAATTTCCTAATTAAGTGTAAATTTTTCCCGTATATGTAAAGATAGCATTCACTTGAGAAGAAGGGAGACCATCGAAGGCAATTCGTTTCTCAATATGTAAGCTTGGAAAGTCACTAGAAACAAAGCTGGTGTTATGTTAAGAGGTATGTGAAAACTAATACATTAACGTTTCGGCAATTATCACATTTGAAATCTGTGATTTCTTAAAACTTTCAAATTAGTATGATTGTGAGTACCATGAATGTTACATTTACCACCAAGTAAATATGTTAATTTTATAATGAGTTATTATAATGTTTTATTAATGTTCTTCTTAATATGTGTTAAAAACAATAATTATATTTATGTATATATTTGAAATTTATGTTATATTAATTATTATATTTTAATTAAATTTCTTAAAAAAAACAAATCAATTTGATTGCTGATGATATCTACTATATTGTGAAGTTTTTTCTTGATCTTTCTCATAGTTTTCTCAAATTTCTTAGTTTGCTTATACGACGCGGCTGGTGCTGACACATTGGCGTTACGGCAATAATCACATTTAAAACTTGTGATATTTTTCGAATCTCTATGTTTAACTCTATATTTAACATATTCTTGGTAGAGCATCTAGTATTTAACCTGTATGTACCATCTTCGGTGTATACTAAAAACTCAGAATTTCCCAATTAAGTGTAAATTTTTCCCGTATATGTAAAGATAGCATTCACTTGAGAAGAAGGGAGACCATCGAAGGCAATTCGTTTCTCAATATGTAAGCTTGGAAAGTCACTAGAAACAAAGCTGGTGTTATGTTTGTATATTGCTACAATAATTTACTAAAACTAGTTACTAGAACGATTTCTTTCAACTTTTTCACTACTATCGTTGATGTCAATTTTACATAATAAATTCTTGGAAGCTACATACAATTTATGATTGGGGCATCCAGGAGCTGATGCGCTAAAAACATCAAGTCGGGTACTTTACTTCACACAGGTTATGACTGATTTTTTCAGATATGATTGATGACATAGCGGTTGTGGTGGTGGTTGGTGGTTGCGTAGTAAGGGTAGTGCATGTTACTGTTGTGATAGTATCATCATGTAGGGACCGTGTTTCATCATCATACCAAGAAGACATAATTGCTGACTCATAATTACTATGACCAAGTCTAAAGAATGTCCTATTTCATACACTAGAACCATAAACAGATTTCTACCACCACCTTTCCTCCCTGAACTTCATTTTTCATTAGCATACATGTGAACTTCAGCGCATTTGTGGCCTACTTCAAAATAAAAGGTATGACCTAAGACCACACCAGGACCATCAAAATTGTACGGACATCCAGATTTGCCCATACAATTAATATTGAATTTATGTTGCTTTCTACCAAATGTGATTGCAATTTCTGGCTTGTTTTCTCTAGTAAAATTCTTGCCTGTCAACGCTTCAAATCTAAGTGCGGATGCGTTTTGCAAAAATCGAAAGCTCTTTTTTCGATAATTGTCAAACTTTGGAGGTAAATACCATCGAAAATTTGTTTTGCTCCATTTACCTAAAACTCTATATTCATTATCACTGTGCCGGCAAAGGGGCTTATCTATCAATTGCATGGTTTCATTATTGAGGGAACCAACTATCGGTCAATTGTATCATTCTTGAAAAAGTCTACCTGCTACCAGCAGAAGCAGCACTTTCATTGCTCGTTTGTTAATGACTAGAAACTTGAACTTTTTGGGTTTATATTAGAATATTTTTAATCGGTATGAAATCTGCCTCCCATCAAAATAAATGACAACGCTACATCTAAATATTAATTCGAAGAATTGATCTTCAATCGTAATGCCTACGCAGATAGTTGCAGCTCTCTCTCTCCAACTCATTTTGACGATAAAACTTAATCGCTTAACCGCAAGATGCCTTGTGATGTGTTTTATTCGATTTATTTATATATCAATAAGAATTGAAATTACTAACAATATTCCGACTTTTTTGCATCAGCTGTTGATAAATGTTTAAACTCAATGTTGCTGCTGACATTTCAGATTATATAGAGAAGGGTGGTCTTATAGAAATTAAAAATGAACATTCAATTTTATTTTTATTATATACAACTAATATAAAAGTTAGAAAAACTATATTAGTTCGTATCCATAGCTTCTCATATTCGAAAATGTACCCATAGAAGCGTCTCGTCTGTACAAGGAATAAGGTAGCGCTTATCATCATCAGGACTGAGAGCTTTTTTTTTGTTTTTGAATGGACCTCATGCTTGTCAGATCTGATGAGGTTTTGAGTGACCGGCTTCTTTTTAAAACTTTCGATGCAGTCAACATATCGTTCGAAAGTTATCATTGTCTTGACGACGGAAGATTTTACCCCTTTGGCCTTCTTAGTCACACCAAAATTTCTAATATTCTCAGCAATTTAATTCTCCTCATACTTGTTATCCAGCATATTTTTTCTCTTCTCCTCTAAATCATTATCGGTCGTATGCACTTTTGCAGTATATAATTTGGATCTGTGTCCTATATAAGCCATTAATGGAATACCTTTATTCTCATCTTTCATCATTCCAGGTACCTTCTTATTATTTACTAAAGGTATTTCATATTGATTATCTGGAGGATAGATAAAATTCTGGAATCAGGCATCTTTACAAATCCTGAAAGATTTAAGAAAAAGCTCATGAAAATGGAAATGGAATAAAAGGCAATGTAACAATGGGAGAGCTGATTCGATCGATGTGGCTTGAACGAGTGACATCGAGTTAATGTAGCTCCTGTGCATATTGTGTGAATAAGTGATTACAACACAGTAGAAACTATATGTATGTATAAACATACGTGTACTAACACAAACAGCTGACTTTATCATCTATATAACTCAAATATTATATCAAAAATCGAGTAATAAGATATAAACAATAATACATCCAACTATCCAGTGGCACAGCAGGTACAGAGGCAACACCTACAACAGCATACCTGCCTGCTCGCCACATAGAATGTCCCACGATACTCGTGGAATGTCCAATACAACGAAAGCATCTGCTTCTGACTACAGGGGCAGCAATGTTTCATTAACAAATAAAAACATAACAACAGCACCAGTTATGGAACAATCAGCATCCAACACCGTCTCACAACCATCGTACGTTTCTAAAGTCAAAACCGCTCCCAAATATACTTTCCCGAAAAAGGACCAAGCAATTACAATGCACGCAGATGACAATCTCAAGTTGTACGATTATGTATAGGCGGTAGGCGGCGTCATAGATCCCAAAAATATCTATTTCGCATCCCGAATATCCAATAACAGAATATATATTTTTCTAGCCAGTTCCAAAATTGTTGATGACTTCCTGAAATCAAACCCCACTATTAAAATTGAAAATATAATGCTCCACGTCCGCCGACTAATTTCCCCTACTAAGAGACTTGTAATATCAAATGTATACCCCTGTATTCCTCACGATATTGTTGAAAATGTTATTAAAAATCTAGGACTGCGATTAGCATTGCCAGTCTCATTCCTGAGAGCCGGCATCCCTGGAGATGAATTCTCACACATACTGAGCTTCCGAAGGCAAATATATGTCTTTCCGCCCGATGATACCTTCGAACTTCAAACATCCCTGACCGTAAATTATGAAGGTAACGAAAACAGAATTTTCATATCGACTGAAGAATGGAATGTTTTATCTGTAAAACATCTGGGCCTATTGCATCAAAATGCCAAACAGTAAACGATACGATAGTTGTAAGCTCACCACCTCTATTAACTGAAACAACTCCGGATCAAAATTTACACAATGTGCCAATTCACATGTAATAATTGACGAAGACTTCCTAAATACTAACACAGGACAAAAGCGGGGACTATCAGATATCCTAACCCATAGTGATCAAACCAGCCTACCTCAATCAGACCCATTTAACGCAGAGACAGTTAAAGAACAAATGCCCCCACCAAAAAAGCACATCACCGATCGTAAAAAAATAAAATTAACCTCCTCCAAAGATAGTAGCCTATCAGAAAACTCAAGAGAGATTATCAGAGCTGTTTATCATAGTAATCCCAAAAAAATCACTATACCATCAGAAAACCTAATTTCTTTTCTTGAGAATTCGGAAGCTGCAACCCACTCGCTATCGCACTAAAATATACTCAGGATATTCGCTACTACAAGACGTATATATAATATATCTAGAATTAAAAGATAGAACGATTAAAAATATAATTACAAGACTAACTAAAAAAGTCAAGGAACAGACAAAAAAGAGTGGATATACATCGAACCATCTCTCAGACATTGAAACATTATCGGAACATACGGAGGACGACTACAATTCAGATTCCTCAGAAAAGTCTCAGCTCGAAAGCTCACTGAACGCTTAGACAACATTATCTATATAAATCTCTCCTCCTACCAATAGACAATCCTACCCAAACATATAAATCATTTTCATACAATACAATGGAATTGTAACGGGTTCTACCCACAATTGCATCAACTTATTAGCGATCTCTCCCCCGATTTTATATGTTTACAAGAAACAAAATTCTCAAAGATACTCACAACCCATATCTGAAAATTTTCGTGAGCTATCACCATATCCGCACCACGCATCAACGTGCCAGTGGCGGGGCCTCGATATTTGTCTCAACAGATACCAAGAACACCCACTCAATACCAACCTAGAACCAATTCAATAACTGCCTTCTGTCCCACGAAACTAACAATATGTAGTATTTATATTCCTCCAAACTACTCTGTTGCAAATTGTGATATTGAAGACCTAATAAATCAACTAACTCCCCATATATTTTACTTGGTGATTTCAATGCACACAACACAATGTGGGGATCAAACCACAATTCCATTAGAGGAAAACAAATAGAAAATATTATACTGAATTCTAACGTCAATATTCTAAATTCAGGAAGCTACACATATCTACACACTGCTTCTGGCAACTTTACTTCCATAGATCTAAGCTTTAGTGATCCGAGAATAATACATGATCTAAGCTGGAACACGGCAGATAGCCTGTACGGTAGTGACCACTTTCCCATCCTCATATCGGACAATCAAACAAAACCTACAACTTTCCTTGGTGGAATGAGTCATGTGACAAAGCCGTTAAGGACTGCATAAAGGCCCTAAATAGATATCGCAGAACACACAATGAACAAGACTTCATATACTTTGAAAAAATGAAGTCAAAATCAAAATATATCATTAAAGCTAGCAAAAAAGAATCCTGGTACCATTACACCTACACGATAACTGTTAATACGCCCCTAACCCAAGTATGGAGCAAGATGAAACAAATGAAAGGAAGAAACACGTCACGTCAAGTCCCTGATCTCCTACACCAAGGGAGTATCGTCACAGATAATCAGCATATAGCTAACATCTTCGCAAAATATTTTTACGAAAAAACAAAGACGAACTTCAGAACGCCAAACCACATACAAAACACAATGCCCATTTTGTCCAAAAACAATAAGGAACTCAATCTACCTTTAACGCTTACAGAACTCCAATTAGCCCTCTCAACTATGAAAAACTCTGCTGCCGGACCAGACAATATACCTACAATATATAATATAAAAAACCTACGCACAAACTCAATTGCAAAAATCCTTGAACTCTACAACATTATCTGGACCACGCAACAATTCCCATCTTCCTGGCGATAATCAATCATAATCTCATTTAAGAAGTCCGAATTACCAACATCCGATCCTAACTCGTGTACACCAATATCCTTGACGTCCGTACTATGTAAATTACTTAAAAAAATATAAATAAACGACTCATCTAGTATATGGAAACAAACAACTGTCTAGATAACGCCCAATCATGTTTCAGACCAAATCGCAATTCTATAGATAACCTATTTCTCCTTCATACAGAAATAGCAGAGGCTGTCGAGAATAAGCAGGAGGATGTAACTCTAACTCTTGCTATTGCTAGCGCTCTCAATACCACCAAAAATTACAAAACTTAAACATAATGGGAAACATGCTACTATTTATAAAAAACTTCCTATTTGAACGCTCCTTTTCTGGAAAAATAAATGGAAAGACATCTTTATCTCAAACATTAGAGAATGGAGTTCCGCAAGGATCGGTAATGAGCTCAACTCTTTTTCTTTTAGCCATAAATGATATTTGCACCTCAGTAAATCAACCTATAAAATACGCAATATATTCTGATGATCTGTCAAGGGAAAAATACAAGCACATGCTCTTTATTACAAACAGCGTTAGATAATATTCTAGTTTGGTTCCAAAACTCAGGCTTTAAATTTTCATCACCCAAGTCAAACGTTATTCAGTTCAGCAGAAAAAAAACATTTTACTCCAATCCTCTATCTTGACGGGATATCGTTGGAAGTGGTTAATGAAATTAAACTACTTGGAATGACGTTCGACAAAAGATTAACTTGGCGACGACACATACAGGAAATAAAAGAAAACTGCATGAAAAGATTAAAGATAATTAAATCACTTGCTCACCATACATGGGGTGCCGATGAAGAGGCCTTGCTGAGAAAGTACAGGATGCTAATCAGATCTAAAATAGATTATGGTTGCATACTGTACATGTCCTCTTGCAACTCAAATCTAAAACTCCTTGACACTGCGCAAAATACTTCACTGCGCTTATATGCCTTGGAGCCTTAAGATCCAGTCCGGCTTCCTCTTTACAAGTAGAATCCTTAGAAATACCACTTGCTCTCAGGAGAAAACACCTGCTCATGTCTTATTCAAGCAGTGGGTCAGCACAGCCAAATAATCCTGTCTATGAACTTATCACACGTCCCTTTGTAAACTATACCAATAGTCCGAGATCCCTTCAATCAATACCCCAAATACTAAATTCAATAGAACATGAATTCAATCTAGCCAATACTATCCGAGCATACCCTTCAAAAAACCCTCCCTGGATCAGGGACGCCTATCGTTAACAACATATTATGCAACAACAGCAAGAAGGACACACCAAGAGTTGTACTCAAAAACTTATTCAATGAAATCATCCTTCCTCTTCACATAAGATGCCTCAAAAGACGACAACAACGTTGGATGTGCTGTCACAACAACGAACGAAATAATTGACTCATTTCGCATATCCAATATCTGTGGCGTATACACAGACGAACTCTATAGCATATATAAGGCTCTGACTATTCAAGGGAGCGAAAACAAATTCATACCAATATGTACTGACTCACTATCCTCATTGACTTCGATAGAAAACATTTACTCATCACATCCGCTGGTGCAAGATATCCTCGAATTATGTCATAAACTTGCAACACAATCTGTAAGCATAACCTTCATATGGGTCCCCTCCCATGTCGGCATAATAGGCAACGAACTAGCAGATCAAACTGCAAAGGAGGCCAGCTCCTTAAGCACTCCAAGAGACCACATCCAGCTCTCAACAGATATTGGACATTTCAAAAATTTTTATACGTAATTACGAATCGAAACAAAATTGGCGGTGGACTAAAACTTAAACATCGGGTTCAGTGGAGGAGTGTTAATTCAAGTTTTAAAAGTAGGATTAAAACCAGTATAATTTTTAATTTATATCATATTGACTTGGAGCATTTTTTGTCTGATTGTTTAATTATTCTTAAGAAAAAACTTACAAAAATATTAACCGAATTTCCAATGATGATTTCCAAAATTAATACATGTTTCTGTGGAGAATTTGTCAGAAAAAGTAAAGATGGGAAGATTTTAGATTTCAGGTATTTTAATACAAAAAATGCCGTTGTGGATATAACGACAGACCTACAGCAGTGGTTTGGTGAGTACATTCGCGATCAGATTGCTAACAAACTGTCTGAATTTTCGGAGAAAGAAAGCGGTTGGGCTTTATCTAAAATTATTTCATTAGAGGTAAATATTAATAAAGTTGTAGTTGGAAACGGTTCATCTTTGATCAGACTAACGCAACAAATCGCGAATAAGCATGCATGTTTGAATATTCAAAATGACGATACAGCCTGTTTTTATTGGTCGGTTGTTGCAGCGTTACATCCTGCAAAAGGAACGGTAACGAGAACCTCATCATATCCTCATTACAAAACAGTTTTGAAAACTGAAAATTTAGGTACATCAATGTCATTACACCATATTTCAAAATTTGGAAAAGCAAACGATATTTCTATAAATGTTTATGCGTTAGAGTTGAATATAGTTAGAGAGAAACAATTTTATTCAGTTATACCCATAAGATTAACCAAAAATAAATTAGATAAGCATATAAATTTATAGTTAATACAAAATAAATATTTTCCAATATTAAACGACTATGATGCGCCTCCCATTGACAATGAAACTATCGAAATCCAATACCACTATTGTAAAGATTTATCTCGATTGATTGGAATGCAGGTAAACAAAAAGAAGAATAAAAAATTTATTTGTGACAGATGTCTAAATTACTTTTCATCTCAAAAAAATTTGGAAGAACATAAATATCTATGTTCTAAAGCTAATCATAGTATAATTTCCTTCCCCAATTAGAAACATGTTGAATTTAAAAATCATTTATACAAACAAATGGCTCCGTTTATTCTTTATGCGGATTTTGAGTTTGCATTAAAGAATTTCAATAATGCAATTTCATCTAAAACCGTTAAATACCAAAAACATTCTCCGTACAGTGCAGGTTTATATTTGAAATGTAACTACGATGATACTTTGTCGTTTTACAAGAGCTACCGAGGGGAGGATAGTATGCAGTGGTTCGCTAACCAAATGAAAACTATTGCCGAAATGGTGCAATCAAAGCCGAAAAATGTTCTTCCGATGGATGAAAGTAATATACCTACAAACATTATGTTATATTTGTGAAAAAGCTTTTGTATCGACAGACATGAGCGTTCGTGATCATGATCATTTCAAAAAAATTTCGAGGCTTCGCTCGCCAAGCATGTAATTTAAATTTCAAAAAACAGTATGTTATACCTATCGTGTTTCACAACCTCTCAGGCTATGACAGTCATTTCATGATTCGAGAACTAAGTAAGAATGGTCGTTTAAGCGTTATTCCCGTTAATAAGGAAAAATACATATCCTTCACTCTCTATGACCATAATACCGACAATAAATTTAAATTTATTGACTCTCTACGTTTTTGGGAATTTTGTTGAACAAATTAGCTTCCATAATGGAAGGACATGATCTCAAAATTATTTCACGTGAATTTAGCGATGTTTCAAAGTTCACCATTCTCACAAGGAAAGGGATATTTCCCTACGACTATATTGATAGTTTGGATAAATTAAATGATAAGAAATTGCCGACAAAAGACAAGTTTTACAATAAACTGAACGATGAACAGATTACCGATCAACAATATCAACATGCACTAGACGTATGGACAGCATTTGAAATTTCTGATTTGGGTGCATACTCTGACTTGTATTTAAAGATAGATGTTTTGTTGTTGGCTGACGTGTTTGAAAATTTTCGTAAAAAGTGTCACAACACATATGGCTTGGATCCCGCTTGGTATTACACTTTACCTGGTTACACGTGGGATGCAATGTTAAAGTATACGAAATGTCGTCTGGAACTTTTGAAGGACATTGACCAACTTTTGTTCATCGAACAGGGCATACGTGATGGAATTTCTGTGTGTAGTAAAAGATATTTCGAGGCAAACAAATACATACATGAGTGAAGGATATGATCCGACGAAACCATCGAAATATATCATGTATTTCGGTGTAAATAATTTGTGTGGTTGAGCAATGTCTCAATTTTTACCTTTCAGTGAGTTTGAATGGGTCGAAAATGTTGAAAATTTCGATGTAATGACTTCACAGACGATGCAACTCACGAATATATGCTTCAAGTTGATTTAACATATCTTCGCAAACTACATGATACTCACAAAGATTTTCCATTCGCTGCTGAACACCGTATCCCTCCCGGCTCAAAATTACCAAAGTTAATGACTACACTGTACAACAAAACAAATTACATCATAAACTATCGAAATTTGAAGCTATGTTTGGAATATGGGCTAGAAATCACGAAAATTCATAAAATTTTAAAATTTAAACAGTCTGCTTGGCTGCAACCCTACATTGAGTTAAACACTCGGTTGAGGATGGCAGCCACAACGGAATTTGAGAAAAACCTCTATAAATTAATGAATAATGCGGTGTTTGGAAAAACAATGGAGACTATTCAGAAGCATCGAGTTGTAAAACTCGTTAGATCCTGTGAAGGACGCTACGGAGCGAAAGACTTGATTGCAAGTCCTCAATTTCGAGATCGAACAATTTTTGATGAAAATCTTGTAGCAATCAAATTAGTAAAGACCAATATATGTTTCAATAAACCGCTTTACATTGGAATGACTATTTTGGATCTATCTAAAATGTGTATGTATGATTTTCATTACCGTCACATGCTACCGAAAATGGGTGAGGAAAATTGTGACTTACTATACATGGATACCGATAGTTTCATGTACGGACTCTGGTGCAGAGATGCTTATCAGGAGGCGATAAAATCCGACCTTAACAAATTTGATACGTCAGATTATAGTCTCGACAATCCTTATAAAATACCTCGTGTCGGAAAGAAGGTTCTCGGTAGACTGAAAGATGAGGCGAATGGTGAAGTTATCACACACTTTGTTGGCTTGAGATCGAAAATGTACTCATTTAAAGTTCAGGGGGGTAAAATTACTAAGAAATCAAAGGGAGTTAAATTTAACATTGAAAAAAATTAAATAACTTTTGATGATTATGTGAATTGTTTAAAAAATTCTAATGAAAAATTGGTTACCCAACGCTGTATACGTTCATATAATCAAAACGTGTTTAGTATAAAACAGACAGAAGTATGATGATGAAAGATTCCTATTACCTAACGATTCCTACGAGACATTACGTTGGGGACATCAATCCATCACTTAGATTTTTATTACTATAACCAAAAATGAAAACCCATGTATTTCATATATAAATAAACATATTAGTAAAATAGTGTTTTTAATTTAATTGTTTCTTATATGTAATGATGTTTATTATGTATATATTTTTAATCGAAAATAAAAAAAAATATGTATTATTTTGTTTTTCAATTTTCCCAAACCGCAAAACCAAAAACAAATATTGTTGGCAGAAAAACAAGTTGGAAAAAAAATTTATGCCTTATTTTGTTTTTCAATTTTCCCAAACCAAAAACAAATATTGTTAGCAGAAAAACAAGTTCGTTATCATTAAACAACAAGAAACGACGAGATTGTAAATGAAACTTGTTGCAACAAAACAATTCATGTGTGGTTTCCCATTGTTAGCAGAAAAACATGTTGGTTATCATTAATATCCGACTGTAAGAAATATAAATAGTAAAGCTCGAGAAACTCATTCTATTGTCACAACCAGCAGCCTACATCATCGGTTAAACAGTACTCTTGTCAACTAATCTTCAGTAGTAAGTATTACCTACATATACTTTCTCTCTGATCAATTTTCAACAATACTTTTTTTGTTACAGATGGCTTTTCTTCTAACTTTAAACCAAGCTTCGATGGCTAGCAATGAAATCATACAGAACGATGAATGAGATTTTTCGGCATTATATTTATTACATTTTATATAAATAAAATAACATATTAGTAAAATAGTGTTTTATTTAATATATAGGAAAAAAAGATCATTCATAAAAAGAAGTAACTTTAGAAAGCAAAGTTTTCAATTCTTGCAAGAGCCCACTGCTTGGACATTGTACTCCAAACATATTCCATTTAATTCTCCTACTTGCACAAGTTTTCGTTGAAATTCGTTGTATTTGAAGTAAGTATTATTCGTGAAGAAATATATATGTCCATCGATATAACGAAACGCTGAAGTTAAATTGCTTGGAATATCTGGAAACTCGTATCTAGTATTACCCATAAATTTTCGAGCTCCATTTTCATTATATTCTCGATAGTCACCATTTGTCAATAAAATATAGATTTTTCCACTGTTTGTCTGAAACAAGCTTCTACTTCAACTCCTCTAGATATATCATAAGCAATGGTTCTGATGCTACCAACGATGTTTAAATTTGGAAATTGACTAAAATAAACTTTCTTATTGCTTGCAACCATAAGACTATCATTTGAAATTTGAAAAGCGTGATTCACTTTGGTTATTCCAGTGTTATTATATAATCATGATATAGATTTTCAGATTGATGAATTTTATCGTCTTTTTATTAGCATTTATGTCTATTTTCCACAAGCGATTTTCAGAAATTTCATATAATTTATGGTTGGTATGGGTGGTATGGGAATCCTGGTGAATATGCCAAAAACATTACGTCAGGATATTTCACATCACACAAGATAAATGAAGAGCTAATATCTTCTGGAGAAGGTTGCTGCTGTGTTGTTTTTGGTGTTGTAGTAGAAGTCTGCCTCGGTTTACCATATACCTTTTGAATTGCTAATTTATCATCTTCGTGTAGACTGTTTGTTGCATCTTGATAAAACGGGTACATGACTGCATGAGTATTTAGGCTGTGACTTATTCCTAGAGAATGTCCAATCTCATGTACCACTACCATTAGTAGATTTATCCCTCCATCACCAATCATGTTTCCATCATCATCAATATATTGCTTCTATATGAACTTCAACACATGAAGCATAGGATGCAGGGGGAAACGCATGTCCTATGACTACTCCTGGACCATCTAATGGATATAGACAGATCTCTTTACCCATGCATATGGTGCGGTATTCGTGTTCTCTTTTGACAAATGCTACTAAAATATCTGGAGTGATGTTATTAACATGATCTCTCTTTATCATACTAGCAGCAGTAAGCATTTTAAATGTTAGTCCAGATGCATTTTGCCACATATTGAAAGCTTGTTGAACGACGTCAATCGGTAAATTATAATCTTGAAACTTTGCTAGACTCTCCTCGAGAGATGTATTTGTATTATTTTGAATATAACCATACTTTTGCAAATATTTCTGAGAATCAGGTAGAGTTAGGTTAGATGACGCGATATGTACCAGCAATAGCAAGGAAAGATCACCTTCATTGTCGACTCGTTAATGATTGAATTATCAAGGTGATAATGAATATATTTTGGTGGAGATATGAAATAAAACAAAAAAAGTTTATTTCACAGTATATTAACAGTCTATGTTAGATGTAGATTCAAATTCATTATCTAAAAAATTCTGTACAATATCTGAACTATAATAAAAGAGATATTCCCTTAAGGTATTAGTATTCATACAATCGATTGAGGATGCTTCACAAAATCCATAAAAAAGGTTTAAAACACTCAAATTTACATTACCTAACCAATTTCTTACAATATTAAATAAATTTCGATAAAATTCGTTGAAATTGAGGGATTCCAACATAGCAAGTCGATTTGAAATCACATGTATCTATACAAATCTTCATACAGATTCATGCCGACATTGAACTTGGAAATATACACGAGGTTCGTATAGGTACCATACTGATATTGAGTCACTTTCACAAAGTTTTCCACATTTTGTTTTGTTTCTACATTTTGTTTCTACAGGATCAGCAGCAGAATGAAGAATTAGCTAAAATTACTCCTGTTAAACCACCTACTGTGAATAAAAATACAAATCCTAAACTTCATAGAGTTGCAGGTCTGTATAAAATTTGTGTTCCATGTAATGTTGCCATTCATCTAAAAATTTTAATTCCGGTTGGAACTGCAATAATTATAGTGGCTGATGTAAAATAAGCTCGGGTATCAACATCCATACCAACTGTGAATATATGATGAGCTCAAACAACAAATCCTAATAATCCAATCGCTATCATAGCGTAAATTATTCCTAAAGTTCCGAAAGCTTCTTTTTTACCTCTTTCTTGTCTAATAATATGGGAAATTAATCCAAATCCTGGTAAAATTAAAATGTAAACTTCTGGGTGTCCAAAAAATCAAAATAAATGTTGGTAGAGGATAGGATCACCTCCTCTTGCAGGGTCAAAAAATGATGTATTTAGATTTCGATCAGTAAGTAGTATTGTAATTGCTCCAGCTAATACAGGTAAACTAAGGAGTAATAAAATTGCAGTAATTATAACAGCTCAAACAAATAAAGGTGTTCGGTCTAATCTTATACCTTCAGGCCGCATATTTATGATTGTGGTAATAAAATTCACAGCTCCTAAAATGGATGAAATTCCTGCTAAGTGAAGTCTGAAAATAGCTAAATCGACTGAAGCTCCGCTATGAGCGATATTCGCAGATAGTGGTGGATAAACAGTTCATCCTGTCCCAGCCCCATTTTCAACAATTCTACTTATTAAAAGTAGTGAAAGTGACGGTGGTAAAAGTCAAAATCTTATATTGTTTATTCGAGGGAAAGCTATATCTGGAGCACCTAATATTAAAGGCACTAGTCAATTTCCAAACCCACCAATTATAATAGGTATAACTATAAAAAAAATTATGACAAAAGCATGGGCTGTAACAATCACATTATAAATTTGGTCATTCCCAATTAAAGATCCAGGGTTTCCTAATTCTGTACGAATTAAAATTCTGAGCGAGGTTCCTACAGTTCCTGCTCATGCACCGAAAATAAAGTATAAAGTTCCAATATCCTTATGATTTGTGGAAAACAGCCATTTGTTCGGTGAAATGGCTGATAAAAGTAATAAACTGTAAATTTATGCATGAATTAAAATTCTTTCACCAATTTTAAGCCTTATAGTCAAAAATGATTTTAAATTGCAAATTTAAAGGTAAGGTAAATCTTTAAGGCTTAGACTTTCAACCTATTTTTAACTTTGAAGGTTAATAGTTTTCTTAACTTAAATCCTTAATAGAAATAAGTTAACCTAATAATTGGGAGTCTTGCTAGCACAATGAAATTCCTGGTTAGCAGCAAAAAATTACTTTGAGTTTTAGTGATTGATTCACTTTTAGTTAGAAGGAACGCTGTGAGGGTTAATCGCAAGTAAAAAAATAAAACAATGAGAGCAAAGAAAATTAGTAGGATTCTAATTAGGAATAACCCTATTTTCGATAACCCCATAATTGTAAACCACTTAGGCAAAAATCCTAAAAAAGGGGGTATTCCTCCTAAGGAGAGAAAATTTAAAGCAACTAATCAGTTGAAATACTTGTTTTGGCCATAAATTTTGAGGAGCTGGTTGAGAAAGTAAATATTGAAATTTTTGAAAATCAACACAATATTGATGGTCGTAACTCTGTAAACTAAGAAATATGGTAATCAAATAGTTTTAACTGATACCATAGTTCTAATTATCCATGCTATATGATTAATTGAGGAATAAGCTAAAATTTTTCGAAGGCTAATTTGGTTTAATCCAAGGATTCTCCCTACTACAGCTGATGAAACAATAACTCTTAGGAGGAAAAGTCTGTTTTTACAGTAAAATAGTATAACAATTATGGGAGCAATTTTTTGTCAAGTTAACATAATCAAAGCGTTAATTCAATTTAGCCCTTCCAAAATTTCTGGGAATCAGATATGAAAGGGGGCTGCCCCTATTTTAATCAACAGGGCAGAAAAAAAGGTTAAATTTACAATATGATGAGGGAGATCATCTTGTCCTGTAAAGTTAAATTCTATAAGATTAAGGTTAAAAACTATGGAAAATAGAAGTAAGGCTGAGGCTACTACTTGTGTAATGAAGTATTTTAAAGCTGCCTCTGATGGGTAGGAGTTTTTCCTATCTACTATCAACGGGAGAATTGACAATAGATTGATTTCTAATCCTATCCAAATTCTTAATCACGAGTAAGAGGAAATCGCAATTAAGGTGCCTAAAATCAGTGTAGAGTAAAATAAAAGCTTAAAAAAGTTCAAAATTAAAAAGAAAAGGGTTAAAACCTTTATATCTGGGGTATGAACCCAATAGCTTAATTAGCTTATCTTATTACATTTTAGTATAAGAAGTACGGAGGTTTTTGAAGCCTTAAGCGGGGGTTTAACTCCCTCAGATGTATTGTGATGGTGGTGGGGGGCACATGTTCTATTCTATCAAAATAGTCCTTTAGTCAGGCACATCACATTAAACTTTATTAATACAAAAAAATGATAAACTTATTTTTTTTAAAAAATTAATAAAATAGATAGTTAAATAATTGTTGTACTTTTAAGGTATGATAAAATAAGGTATAAAAAATTCAAGTAAATTAGGTTATTAGAGAATTTCAAGTAAAATCATATTTTAAGTAAAAAAATTAAAATTTTCGATTTTTTGGCGGTTTTTTTACTTTACTATTTTTTTGTAACTAACTTATATTTCCATGAGGATTAAAAAAAAAAATTTATTTTTTTGCAAAAATGCACGATTTTTTGCGATTTTTTAAAAATTTTGAAATTTCGAAAAATGTACTAAAAATTTTAGTTTATTAGTAAATCTTAAGAAAAGCTTATTTTTGACCTAAAAAATTATGGTATGTTTTTTTTCTATATTAAAGTTTAATAAATATATATTAATAGAAATTCAATAATCATATTAAATATTTATAAATATATAAATAGCGTAATTTAGGTAATCTAATATATATTAATAATTTAATAAAACAAAAAATTTATAACACCATTATTTCTAACCTATTAAAGTGTTATCCTTTAGATATGATTAATAATCGGTCTTATAATGATTAGAGAAGTATATCTCCGAAAGTAAATATAAGTAATCATTATTTCTAAATGGAAATATTAAATCCTGTATACATATATATATAATTTAATATATGTTATTCTATAAATATTTTATATATAGATAAAAAAAGAACGAAAAAAAAAAAATTTCTAGCTTAACATATTCATATAAAATTATACAAAAAATTAATTATAAATTCAAAATTTTTTATTTAATATTAATCTAATTAAATTTTTTTACTTAAAATTTTTATACTTAAATAATTATATGTTTACGTTAATATTTAACAATTATAAAATAATAAAAAGTTGAAAATATTTATAGATAAGAGGCATAAATATTTTTATGATGTGAAAGTGATAAATTTAGTATAATAAAGTAAGGGAGAGACTTATATACTGGATTTGGATCTTAAAGGGTTAATTCGGGAGAAATTTAACTTAACGTACTTAAACGGGGATTCTCATTAGGTGGCTGTTTTTGGTACAATTTTTTCGGGAGGGAGCCCATTTCAGGTTTACGGTGTTAATTTCTATAAAAAAAAGTTTTATTTTAGCTTAAAAAATTAGGTTTTATTTTTAATTATATGAAAATTTTAGTGTGATTTTAAATTAAGTTTTGAAAATTTAATTTTTTATTAATTCTCAGTAATTAGTATTATATTATCAAGTAAATTTGGATATAGAAATGATTTTAAATATTAACTATATTTGTGCCAGCAGTTGCGGTTAGACAAATAATATAATTTAATTTTTTTAGTTACAATTAATTGTTATTATTAATTTTACAATAATTTTTATTAAGTGAAATTTTAAAAATTTAAAATATTAATTTTTGTTAATGAATTTGGTAAATTTTGTTTAGAGACTAGGATTAGATACCCTATTATTCAAAAAGTAATTTTTATGCTAAATTAGTATTAGTTAAGATCTTGAAAATTAAAAAAATTGGCGGTATTTTAGTCTATTCAGAGGAACTTGTCCTGTAATTGATAGTCCACGATTTATGCTACTTTTTTTTTTAATTTATATATCGTCGTAATTAGAAAATTTTATAAAGATTATTAATTTTCAAGATTTTAAATTAAAAATTAAATCAGATCAAGATGTAGTTGATAAAAAAGAAGAGATGAGTTACATTTAATTTATTTAAGGATAGTTATTAGAATAATAATTTGAATTTGGATTTGAAAGTAATTTTAACTAATTAGTTAATTTGATTTAAGCTCTAAAATATGTACATATCGCCCGTCGCTTTCATTATAAAATGAAATAAGTCGTAACAAAGTAGGCTTATTGGAAAATGAGCCTAGAAATCAAATTATAGCTTAAATTAAGCATTTTATTTACATTAAAAAGTTAATTGTGGAATTCAATTTAATTTGAAATAATTAGATTATTATATATTTTTTTTCTTATTTTTTTTATATTAAATAAATTATTGTTTTATTTTATCTTTAGAAAAAATTTTTATTATTATAGTTTATTAGTATTGTGAAAGAATTTTTTATTTATTAAAAAGAAAAATTAATTTTTTGTACCTTGTGTATCAGGGTTGATTAAAATATTTTAATTATTTAATTATCTCGAATTTAAAAGGGCTAATAAGTTATTTTTTTAATTGTTTCATAAATTTTATAAATTATTTATTAGTAATGAAATGTTATTCGTTTTTAAATATATCTAGTTTTTTAAGAAAAAAATTTAATATTTTTAATAAAATTATTATTAATCTATTTTGTTAGTTTAATATTTTTATTATTAAATATTATTAGGAATAAGCTTAGTAATATATTTTTAAAAATTTATTTGAATAAATAAATATATAGGATTGTAAATTTTCATTGGTATTAGTTTGTTATAATTATTTTATTATAAATTTTATTTATATAAATTTTAAATTATTTATTAAAATGTTAATATAAATTATTATAATTAATTAATAATGATTAAATTAGTATAATTTTATTTATTAATAAATTTATTATTAAGATTAATTTAAGGAATTCGGCAAAAATTTTTCCGCCTGTTTATTAAAAACATGTCTTTTTGATTTTAATTTAAAGTCTTACCTGCCCCCTGAGTAATTAAATGGCCGCGGTATCTTGACCGTGCTAAGGTAGCATAATCATTAGTTTTTTAATTGAAAGCTGGAATGAAGGGTTTGACGAGAAAAAAGCTGTCTCAATTTAATAATTTGAATTTTATTTTTAAGTTAAAAAGCTTAAATTTATTTAAAAGACGAGAAGACCCTATAGAGTTTGATAAATAAAGTATTTGCATTAATATAGAATTAATTAATTAAATACTAAAATTTATTTGATTGGGGTGATTTAAAAATTAAGTTAACTTTTTATATTTTTTTTCATTGATTTATGTTCAATTGATCCATTATTAACGATTAAAAGATGAAATTACCTTAGGGATAACAGCGTAATTTTTTTTGAGAGTTCTTATTGAAAAAAAAGATTGCGACCTCGATGTTGGATTAAAATTAATTTTTGGTGCAGAAGCTAAAAATATTAGGTCTGTTCGACCTTTAAAATTTTACATGATCTGAGTTTAAACCGGTGTGAGCCAGGTTGGTTTCTATCTTTAAATATCATTAATAGTTTAGTACGAAAGGATCAATTATTAGATTAATAATTTAAAATTTTGAATATTATTGTTATTTTGGCAGAATATTGTGTTAAATTTAGAATTTAATTATGTAATTTATATTACAGATAATACTTGGTTTTAAATGATTTATTATTAATTTTTATTTCTAATTTGATTTTAGTAGTTTGTGTTTTAATTAGAGTTGCATTTATTACTTTATTAGAACGAAAAGTTTTAGGTTATATTCAATTTCGTAAAGGTCCTAATAAGGTCGGTTTTATAGGTATTTTACAGCCTTTTAGTGATGCTATTAAATTATTTACTAAAGAACAAGTTTTTCCTTATATATCAAATTTTAATTTGTATTATATTTGTCCTTTAATGAATTTAGGATTGGCTTTATTTATTTGAATGTCTTTACCTTTTTTAAGAATAAATATTAATTTTAATTTTTCAATTTTATTTATTTTATGTATTTCTAGTGTTAGGGTTTATACTGTAATATTAGCTGGTTGATCTTCTAATTCAATTTATTCTTTATTAGGTAGATTACGAGTAGTTGCTCAAGTTATTTCATATGAAGTTTCTTTATTTTTAATTTTATTATCTTTTTTAATTATAATTTTAAGATTAAATTTATTAGATATAATTAAGTACCAAGAGAATATTTGATTTTTATTTTTGATACCTATATTATGTTATATATGGTTAGTTTCTTCTTTAGCTGAAACTAATCGGACACCTTTTGATTTTGCTGAAGGAGAAACTGAGTTAGTTTCAGGATTTAATGTAGAATACGCTAGAGGAACTTTTGCTATAATTTTTTTAGCTGAGTATAGTAATATTCTTTTTATGAGAGTATTAACTAGTCTTTTATTTTTAGGGGGTAATTTATTAAGATTAACATTTTTTTTAAAAATTTTAATATTAGTTTTTTTTTGAATTTGAGTACGAGGAACTTTACCTCGATTTCGTTATGATAAATTAATATATTTAGCTTGAAAGTGTTATTTACCTGTTTCTTTAAATTTATTGATTTTTTTTTAGGATAAAAAAATTTATTTTTATCCTGTTTATTTAGTTAATAAAATTTAGTACAAACTAATAGAAGATTTTCTTCTTTTTTATGCTTTCAAGGCATACACTTATATCAAGTTCATTAGTTAGAAAATTAATTTATCTCAGTATTTGGCTAATATTGGGTTAATAATATAGTATAAAAAGTAAAGAATTGTTAGAATTTGCCCAGTAATAATATATGGCTCTTCTACAGGCCGTGCTCCAATTCATGTTAATAAAACAATAATTCTAAATAATCTTCAAAATATAATTTTATTTAAAGGATAAAATTGGGTTCTAGAAAATTTTTTTTTATTGATAAAAGGTATAATATATAAAATTGCAATTGATATAACTAAAGCAATTACTCCTCCTAGTTTATTAGGAATTGACCGTAAAATAGCATAAGCGAATAAAAAATATCATTCGGGCTTAATATGAACAGGAGTAACAAGAGGGTTAGCAGGTGTAAAATTATCAGGGTCTCCTAAATAATATGGTTCATGTAAAGTTAAATAAGTTAGCATAAAAATTATAATAATTATTCCTGCTAAATCTTTAATAGAATAAAATGGATGGAAAGGGATTTTATCTGTATCTCTTTTTACTCCTAATGGGTTACTTGAGCCGGTTTGATGTAAAAATAGTAAGTGAATAATTACTAGTCCTAATACAATAAAGGGGAGCAGAAAGTGGAAAGTAAAAAATCGAGTTAATGTAGCATTTCTAACTGCGAATCCCCCTCAAATTCATTGAACAATTATTGTTCCTAAATAAGGGATTGTGGAAATTAAGTTAGTAATAACTGTAGCTCCTCAAAAGGATATTTGACCTCATGGTAGTACATACCCTAAGAAAGCAGTAGCTATTACTAAAAAAAATAAGGTTGTTCCTGTTATTCAAGTTTCTTTTAAATTATAAGATCTATAGTAAATTCCTCGTCCAATATGTGTATATAAACAAATAAAAAAAAAAGATGCTCCATTTGCATGTAATGTACGGATTAATCAACCGTAGTTAACATCTCGTGTGATATGTGAAACTCTTTCAAAAGCTCTTGATGTATCAGGGCAATAATGTATAGCTAAAAATAAGCCTGTTAAAATTTGAATTATTAAACAAGTACCTAATAAAGATCCAAAATTTCATATAGTAGTAATATTAGAAGGTCTTGGCAGGTCGATTAAAGATGCATTAAAAATTTTAAATAATCTATGATTTTTACGAATTATATTTTTCATTAGTTTTTTTTGTCGTAAAGGGCCTGATTCAATTTTAGTAATTTTTGTTACTATGATTATTGTAATAAATAAATAAAAAAATATAGTGTATATAATTAAATTATTTGGGTAATTTATATATTTGTTTAAGGCGTGATTAAAATTATTAGAAATTGTAGCTTGATAGGATTCTTCTATATTTATTAATTGATAGATTTGTTGAAAATCTTTTATTCAAAGTATTAATGATAAAATTATGATGATAATACTTATAATTAAAATTTTATTAGAAAATTTGAATTTTTCATTTGAAGCAACTCTAGTCATATATATAAATAGAATCAATATTCCACCAATTATAATAATAAAAATAATATATGAAAATCAAAAGGTTATATTTATTATTCCTGTTATTAAAGCAATTATAATAGTTTGTATAAGTAGTATTATACCTATAGATAGGGGGTGTTTTATTGTTATAAATATGGCTGAAATTAAGATTATTCTAGTAATTATTAGATAAATGTCAGAGGATAGTTTATAAAAAATTTTAATTTTGGAGATTAAAGATAAAGAGTTTCTTTTCCTTTGATGTTTTAAAAGTTTCCTTATTTTTGGTTTACAAGACCAATATTTTAATTAAATTATTAAAACTATTAATGTTAATATATTTAAATATTTTTATTTTTACTTCAGCTTTAACTGTTTTTTTTTATAAACGAGAACATTTATTATTAATATTGTTAAGATTAGAAATATTAGTTATTTCTTTATATTTATTTATGTATATTTATTTTAGGTTGTTAGGTTTTGAGTGATTTTTTTCTATAATTTTTTTGACAATAAGAGTTTGTGAGGGTGCTTTAGGACTTTCTATTTTAGTTTCTATAGTACGAGTTCATGGTAATGATTATATTATAACTTTTTCTTTATTATGATAAAATTTATTGTAAGATTAATTTTTTTGACTCCTTTATGTTTTAATAAAAATTATTGATTAATACAGTGGATATTTTTAATTTTCAGTTTTTTGTTTATTTTTGAGTATACAATAAATTTAGGTGTATTAAATTTATCTTATATTTTTGGATGTGATTATTTATCTTATTATTTAGTTTTATTGAGATTTTGAATTTGTGCTTTAATACTAATAGCAAGGGAAAAGTTATTTAAAGAGTCAAATTATTATAAGATATTTTTATTTATAATTATTTTTTTAATAATTAGTTTGTTTTTTACTTTTGTTTCCTTGAATTTTTTTGTTTTTTATTTGTTTTTTGAGGTTAGACTTATCCCAGTATTATTCTTAATTATTGGTTGGGGATACCAACCAGAACGATTAGAAGCTGGCTTATATTTATTATTTTATACATTATTGATGTCATTACCTATAATAATTGCCATTTTTTATTATTATAATAGAAATTATAATTTAATTTTTTATTTAATAACAGGAGACATAAATTTATATATATATTTATGTATTAATATGGTTTTTTTTTGTAAAATTCCTATATTTTTTATTCATTTATGACTTCCTAAAGCACATGTTGAGGCTCCGGTGGCCGGTTCTATGATTTTAGCTGGTGTTATGTTGAAACTAGGCGGCTATGGTTTAATACGATTATTGCCTTTATTTATGTCTTTAACTTTAAATATTGGATTTATTTTTATTGTTATTAGATTAGTAGGTGGAATATTTGTTTCCTTAATTTGTTTACGTCAAAGAGATATTAAATCTTTAATTGCTTATTCTTCAGTGGCACATATAGGATTAGTAGTTGCAGGTCTTATAACAATAAGACTATGGGGATACTATGGGTCTTTAATAATGATAATTGCTCATGGTTTATGTTCTTCAGGATTGTTTTGTTTAGCTAATATTGTTTATGAACGGTTATTAACCCGAAGGCTTTATTTAAGAAAAGGATTATTAAATATTTTTCCGTCTTTATCTTTTTGGTGATTTATATTATTAATTGGTAATATAGCAGCTCCTGTTACTTTAAATTTATTTAGTGAAATTATATTAATTAATAGATTAGTTTTTTTTAATTCTTTAACAATTATTTTTTTATCTTTATTATCTTTTTTTAGGGCGGTTTATTCTTTATATTTATATTCTTTTTCTCAACACGGTACTTTTAATAAGGGTATTTATTCAATTTATCAAGGATTTTATCGAGAATATTTATTATTATTTATGCATTGATTACCTCTAAATTTATTATTTTTAAAAAGTGCTTTTATTATATTAATTTATCTAAATAGTTTATAAAAAATACTGATTTGTGATATCAGAGAAATAATGTTTATTTTAGATAATTAAAATTTGTACTAAAATTTCCGTTCTTTTTATATTTTTTTCATTGTTAACTTACTTTTTATCTTTAAATTTTTTAATTAAGGAATATAGACTATTACTAGAATTAGAAGTTTTTAGATTCAATTCAACTATAATTATAATAGTTGTATTATTAGATTGGATATCTTTAATATTCATAAGATTTGTCTTGTTAATTTCTTCTTTAGTAATTTATTATAGAGAAGAATATATACATGGTGATTTGACATTAACTCGTTTTATTTTATTAGTAGCTATATTTGTTTTATCTATAATATTACTTATTATTAGTCCTAATTTAATTTCTATTTTGTTGGGTTGAGATGGATTAGGATTAGTTTCTTATTGTTTAGTTATTTACTATCAAAATATTCGTTCTTTTAATGCAGGGATGTTAACAGCTTTATCTAATCGAATTGGTGATGTAGCTTTATTAATTGCTATTGCTTGGATAATAAATTTTGGTAGTTGAAATTATATTTTTTATTTAGAATTAATAAAAACAGATTTATTAATAGAATTATTATCTTATTTAGTTGTTTTAGCTGCTATAACTAAATCTGCTCAAATTCCATTCAGATCTTGACTTCCTGCTGCTATAGCAGCTCCAACCCCAGTATCTTCTTTAGTTCATTCTTCTACTTTAGTGACTGCGGGTGTATATTTATTGATTCGTTTCAATTTTTGTTTATCTGAAAATTTAATAATATTATTGTTATTTATTTCAATATTTACTATATTTATATCAGGATTAGGGGCAAATTTTGAATTTGATTTAAAAAAAATTATTGCTCTATCAACTTTAAGCCAGTTAGGGTTTATACTTGCAATTTTATCTTTAGGTGGCTATATTTTAGCTTTTATACATCTATTAACTCATGCATTGTTTAAGGCTTTATTATTTATATGTGCTGGAGCTATTATTCATAATTTAAATAATTGTCAAGATATTCGTTTTATAGGAAGTTTAATTAATCATATGCCTTTAACATGTTCATATTTTAATATTTGTAATTTTGCTTTATGTGGACTTCCTTTTATATCTGGGTTTTACTCCAAAGATTTAATTGTAGAATTTATGTCAATAAATTATTTAAATATATTTGTTTATGTTATTTTTTATTTATCAATTGGATTAACTGTTTCTTATAGGGCACGCTTATTATATTATTCATTAGTAGGTAATCAGAATTTTCTTTCATTAAATATAATTAATGACCAAAGATCTGTTATATTACGAGGAATGGGGGGTTTAATTTTTTTTGTCATTTTTATAGGTTCTGTGTTAAATTGATTAATTTTTGTTGATCCTATTTTAATTTGTTTAGATGGTCTTATAAAAATAATAACTTTATTAATGATTTCATTAGGGTTTATCTTAGGGTATGAATTAGCAAAATTTAAATTAAATTATAAGATTAAATCTTCAATAGTATTATCATTGAGTTTATTTTTATCTTCTATATGAAATATACCTATTTTATCAACTTTAGGGGTAAATTTTTACCCTATTTATTTAGGTAATTTATATTATCAAATTATTGATCAAGGTTGATTAGAGTACTATGGTGCTAAAAACTTGTCATTTTCTCTTAGATTAATTTCTAAAATTTTACAATTATTGTCTAAAAATCATTTAAAGATTTATTTAATATTAATAATTTTATTAGTATTTTTATTTAATATTTTTTATTCAAATAGCTTAAGTTAAGAGCATAGCTTTGAAGCAGCTAAGGTAATTTTTAATTTTTGAATATAATTTATAAGAATTTTTCTAATTTTACAGTGAAAATGTAATGTTTTTTTTAAACTATATAAATAGAAGTATAAACGAAATTTCATCGCTAAAAAATTAAGTTAGAAGCTTATTTTTGACTACCATACTTCCTTAATTTGAAATTTTTTCAATTTTATCATTAACAGTGATATACCTCTATTTTGGTTTCAATTAAAAATAAGGCTTAAAAAGCAATTTTTTAGGTCGAAACTAAATGTAAAATTTTACTTCTTATTTTTATTAAGATAAATTGAATATTCAATATTTTTTAAGTGCAAATTAAATGTTAATTTAACTATTATCCTAATTAAATAGCTCAGTTTAAAGCCCCTTGCCTTCATTCATGGTAAAGTCCGATTAGTAAGATAATAATAAATCTTATTAATAAAATTGAATAACTAATTATATTACTAATTTTAAGTGTAGAGATTATTGGAATTAACAAAGTAATTTCTACATCGAAAATTAAAAAAATAATAGCGATTAAAAAAAAGTGTAAAGAAAAAGGAAGTCGGGCAGAAGATTTAGGGTCAAATCCACATTCAAAAGGTCTGTTTTTTTCTCGGTCAGAAAAAGTTTTTTTAGAAATTAAATTTAATAAGAGGATTATAATTACTGTGATTGAACATATAATGATGAAAAGCCTAGTTAATAGTTGAATTATTTATACTAAATTTTAGATTTTTTGATTGGAAGTCAAATATAATATTTTATATTATATAAATATCTACCTCATCAGTAAATAGAAATATACAAGAATAATCAAACTACATCAACAAAATGTCAATATCAGGCAGCAGCTTCAAATCCAAAATGATGTTTAGAAGAGAAATGTCCTAAAAAGTGTCGAATTAAACAAACTAATAAAAAAGTTGTACCGATTATTACATGGAGTCCGTGAAACCCTGTAGCCATAAAAAATGATGCTCCGTAAATAGAATCAGCAATAGTGAAAGGTGCTTCTATATATTCATATCCTTGAAGAATTGTGAAATAAATTCCTAGTAGAACAGTTATAGCTAATCCTTGGATAGTTTGTGAATAGTTATTTTCTATAAGCCTATGATGGGCTCATGTGACTGTTAATCCAGACGTTAGAAGAATTAATGTATTTAAAAGAGGAATCTCTATAGGATTAAAAGTTATAATTTCATTTGGGGGTCAAGTTACACCTAACTCAATTCTAGGGGCTAATGAACTATGAAAAAATCCTCAGAAAAATCTGATAAAAAAAAAGATTTCTGATACAATAAATAAAATTATTCCTCATCGCAATCCCAAAGTTACTTTAAAAGTGTGAAATCCTAAAAATGTTCCTTCTCGAGTAATATCCCGTCATCATAAATATATAATTAATATTATAGAAAAAATTCTAATTAAAAATAGATTAATTTCATATAAATGAAATCATTTAATTAATCCTATTATAATAGCTAAAGCATTAAAAGACCTTAATAAAGGTCAAGGTCTTTGGTCGACTAAGTGAAAGGGGTGGTTTTGGTGTATTGACATTAATTTACTTCTCTAGAATATAATGTTCTTAAAATAGTAAAAACATATGATTGAATAATAGCTACAGCTCTTTCTAAAATTAATAATAAAATTTGTCTAAAAATTAATATTGAGATTAATGTTGATGTTATTATAGGGCCAGTATTTCCTATCAAAGTTATTAATAAATGTCCAGCAATTATATTTGCGGACAATCGTACAGATAAAGTTAAAGGACGAATAATATTTCTGATTGTTTCAATACATACTATAAAAGGTATAAGAACGTTAGGAGTTCCTTGAGGAACTAAGTGGGCGAATATATGAGTAGTATTATTAATTCATCCATATATAGTTTGGCCTTCTAGTAAAAATCGATGTTGGAATTTGTTAAAAAAAATTGTTATTAATAATTGTCCAACTAAAATAGTAATAATAGTTAAAATTAATAGGGCATGATCATGGAAGAATATTAATTGTTCTATTCTAGGAGAAGCCCTGTCTTGTAATAATAGAGTTTTTCATGTTGCAATTTCTAAAAAAAGGGTAATCTTTATATTTGGGGCTTAAATCCAGTGCACTATTCTGCCATATTAGAAGTTAGATAAAATAGGTAACTCAGAGTAACCATGTTCAGCAGGGGGAAGACATTGTATTCATTCAATAGATGATCTTAAGTTAAAGGCTGAAAGTCTTTTTCGTTGTGAAGAAAGTCTTTCTCAAACGATAAAGATAAAAAAAATGATTGCTATTAAAGAAATTAAAGAACCTACGGAAGAAACAACATTTCATATTGTAAAAGCATCTGGGTAATCCGAATATCGACGAGGTATTCCTCTTAACCCTAAAAAATGTTGTGGGAAAAAGGTTAAATTTACTCCGATAAATATAATAACAAATTGAATTTTTAAATAGTAATTATTTAAAGTTACTCCAGTAAAAAGAGGGAATCATTGAACTACTCCTGCTATAATTGCAAACACTGCTCCTATTGAAAGAACATAGTGAAAATGGGCAACTACATAATAGGTATCATGTAAAATATAGATTTTTCCACTGTTTGTCTGAAACAAGCTTCTACTTCAACTCCTCTAGATATATCATAAGCAATGGTTCTGATGCTACCAACGATGTTTAAATTTGGAAATTGACTAAAATAAACTTTCTTATTGCTTGCAACCATAAGACTATCATTTGAAATTTGAAAAGCGTGATTCACTTTGGTTATTCCAGTGTTATTATATAATCATGATATAGATTTTCAGATTGATGAATTTTATCGTCTTTTTATTAGCATTTATGTCTATTTTCCACAAGCGATTTTCAGAACTTTCATATAATTTATGGTTGGTATGGGTGGTATGGGAATCCTGGTGAATATGCCAAAAACATTACGTCAGGATATTTCACATCACACAAGATAAATGAAGAGCTAATATCTTCTGGAGAAGGTTGCTGCTGTGTTGTTTTTGGTGTTGTAGTAGGAGTCTGCCTCGGTTTACCATATACCTTTTGAATTGCTAATTTATCATCTTCGTGTAGACTGTTTGTTGCATCTTGATAAAACGGGTACATGACTGCATGAGTATTTAGGCTGTGACTTATTCCTAGAGAATGTCCAATCTCATGTACCACTACCATTAGTAGATTTATCCCTCCATCACCAATCATGTTTCCATCATCATCAATATATTGCTTCTATATGAACTTCAACACATGAAGCATAGGATGCAGGGGGAAACGCATGTCCTATGACTACTCCTGGACCATCTAATGGATATAGACAGATCTCTTTACCCATGCATATGGTGCGGTATTCGTGTTCTCTTTTGACAAATGCTACTAAAATATCTGGAGTGATGTTATTAACATGATCTCTCTTTATCATACTAGCAGCAGTAAGCATTTTAAATGTTAGTCCAGATGCATTTTGCCACATATTGAAAGCTTGTTGAACGACGTCTATCGGTAAATTATAATCTTGAAACTTTGCTAGACTCTCCTCGAGAGATGTATTTGTATTATTTTGAATATAACCATACTTTTGCAAATATTTCTGAGAATCAGGTAGAGTTAGGTTAGATGACGCGATATGTACCAGCAATAGCAAGGAAAGATCACCTTCATTGTCGACTCGTTAATGATTGAATTATCAAGGTGATAATGAATATATTTTGGTGGAGATATGAAATAAAACAAAAAAAGTTTATTTCACAGTATATTAACAGTCTATGTTAGATGTAGATTCAAATTCATTATCTAAAAAATTCTGTACAATATCTGAACTATAATAAAAGAGATATTCCCTTAAGGTATTAGTATTCATACAATCGATTGAGGATGCTTCACAAAATCCATAAAAAAGGTTTAAAACACTCAAATTTACATTACCTAACCAATTTCTTACAATATTAAATAAATTTCGATAAAATTCGTTGAAATTGAGGGATTCCAACATAGCAAGTCGATTTGAAATCACATGTATCTATACAAATCTTCATACAGATTCATGCCGACATTGAACTTGGAAATATACACGAGGTTCGTATAGGTACCATACTGATATTGAGTCACTTTCACAAAGTTTTCCACATTTTGTTTCTACAGGATCAGCAGCAGCATAATCTTAGTTGTCTTCGACATTTTGATGTATTTCTTGTAGCAAGGTGATGATTGAAGCCCACTCGTAGGTGGAGAATGAAATTTCCCAAGGTGTAGACCTTCGCTTCAGAATAACGCATGCACTAAAGTCTCTTGTAGGACTCAGACCACATCGCACCTCGTAGTTACATGTTTGAGGTAGAGGAAATGATGGTTTTTCGGTTTGAGCTTTAGTTTCGAACATGATTAAAGCTTTGTCATCAACCTCATCATCATACTCTCGTTGGGCGGTATCTTCATATTGATTTAAGATACGATCAACGGTTTGGAAGATTTCTTCATCACTATAATCATCTCCTCGCATACTGTCGTCAGACATACTTTCACATCAACTAATGAACATTTTCCAAATCACACGTTATTTATATTCGAAAATCACATGTGACATCATTTTTGTTTGTTTGTATTTTTACATGTATATAAATGGAAAAACGGAGCACATCTGCAGAAATTGGTGAAAATACATTGTTTCTTATGTAAAACACGCACAAATCATTGAGTTTGAGGAGTCTTTTAGATCGAATCACACAATTGCGTCTTTTCCGATCCAGCAGTTGTGTTTCTTATCTAATCCGAGCCATTTCACATACAATTTATTCTCTTTCTTCCTGAGTACCTTTTCAACGAGATAAATGTTGGGATTTGAGGTTTTCTGTAATTCTTCTTCGTAGAAAGCTCCACTGATTTTACTCCATGCATATCTTCCAACAAATATGTAACGGGATTGGTTATCTTGACAGCAACAATTTTAAATAGTTCTGTTGTCCAATTGGGAGTGTATCCTTTTTCGAAAAATTGTTTAGTCTTACTCAAGCGAACAATGTCGCCGACTTTTAATTTTCGCGGACCGACAATCTTCAAGTGCGTGTACGCTTTATCGAGAATAAGCTTTTCGTTGGATTTATTAACTTGCGATGGTTTGTAACCAGTCTTGCTGTAATGCTAAGTACTATGTCTATCCATTTGTAGGTCCCATTCAAACTAAAGTATTTGAAAAGTTTTTCTTTTAGCGTTCTGATTACACGTTCTGCTATTGCAGCTTTCTTGACGCTGTACGTATTATAGTGGTTGATGTTATGTTTTTTCATAAGTTCTTGGAATTTACTATTATAAAATTCCTTACCCTGGTCTGTCTGTAAATTTTTTGGGCAACGTTTCGTGTGCATCAAAATGTCTGTAAATACTTTAGTTATTTCCTCACCGGTTTTCGTTTTCAATGGACAAGTCCATATGTACTTGGAGAAGCAATCAATTATGATCATAAACAATTTAAAATTTCGATTTTGTCCAGCATACTGACGCATTTCCGCCAGATCCATTTGCCATAAATCATCCAAAACTTTGATGATTGTACGTCGTCGGGGGTATGTTTAACGAGCAGGTTTATGCAACTCGTTGACAACTTGAACCTTTTCTTTCGAAGTCGAATGATTGTGTAAAAATCTTATTTTTTCTTTTTGATGAGTTGCTCTAAATTTGTTATGGATGCTTGGATTTTTTTATGCTTATATTCAAATTTGTAATATCCAGTCCTAATTCAGACATTTGGTAAACGGCATTCGTTCGAAACTGATTCAACTCTCTTTCCACATTTTTGGTTAAGGTGTGTGCTTCAGTCACATTTTCAATTTTTTTGTTGATGGCATGACTGAGTTGTTTCAAATTGTTTCGGACACAATACTCGTTTTCTTGAACAAAGAACTACGTCCGAACTTATCGATGGTCATCTTGGAAATGATGTCTATTGAATGATGTTAGCCTCTTTCAATTCTTCGAAGGTGTTTGTACACAATGAGATCATCTTTGGTGTAATTTTCTGGTTCATCGTAGAATATCAGTTCATATAGCCCAGGTGTTCCTATCACTTGCTGTCCAGCAATTTTGATGTAGTCATTATCAAAATCGATTTCCTTTGAACCAAGCCACCATTTTGAAGCATAAACATGGTATACAGGTCCGTATACTTTGTCTATCTTATTATCATCGTTCAAATATTGTGTTAAGTATTCTCGAATATTTGGTGGATACTGATCTATATATGATTGAAAGGCTCGTGGATTAATTGTATTTTCATCAAATGTTTTTTCATTATCATCATAATTATCAGACACTTTATCATCATCATCACCTCCATCATAACTGACAATAGGTTCAAGTTTCTGAAATAGCGGTAAAATTTCAGCATCATTCTCTTTTTCTTCTTCTCTTTTTGGTATGGTGGTATGTTCTTGAGTGATTTTTTAGCTACTGCCAACTGCTTTTTCAGCGGAACTGATATGGGTTTGAAAAACTTTTGTAATGCCCCATCCTCTTCTGATTTACCCAATTTCAAAGATAAGTATTTTTTTATGATCCTAGCGATTTCATTGATTTTCGTTTTGCGAACTATGTCAACCTCTTTGCTGGGTGGCTTCATGTTGACGAATATACTTTATCATGATAAGTTCATGGTTTTATAAACTTATCGAAGCCATATCGATAGCGACCTGCATTCAGATCACACTCCCATACGATCACCATTGTACCGAATTTTTCATTCCAACAATCAGCACACATATGCTTGAAATCGTTGAATGACACATCAGGTGAAACGTGTTCATCATACACATGCTTTAAATTTATTTCATGTTGCTTGAACAACACAATTAGATTACTATACGTTTGCCCACTGTACATAATATCTATACCTCGATGTCGACACATGGAATAACATTCTTGGATTTTCTGCTGTCATATGTCATCAAAAATGAATATGGAATTGGGTTTAGCCTCGTTGGGACTTATAATTTCCTCCTTCTCTTTGAATTGAAAATATCCGATTCCTTTGACTTTTTTCAACACCTCTTCTTGATTGTACGAAATGAATGTGGTAGCAATGTACCATGCTTACTGCTGGTAGATTGACTTTCATTTATGTAATCTAAATTTTCGATCGGTAAGGTATGCTTCTGTTGAACGATCCTCATGATGTGCACAGCCTCATGAAACGTTTAAGATTATATATAAATGTTCATGTCTTTCAATATAAATATCATTTTCAATGTTGATCTATCATGGTAAGGGTGTGGTTAATACGCTCATCAATAAACTACCATTCGAACTACATCTGTCAGGCTATTCATATTTTGGACCGGGTACTAAATTGAAAGAACGCTTAGAACGAGGAGATAAAGATATAAATCCGTTGGACGAAGCTTGCAGGGAACACGATATTACATACTCTCAAAACAAATCATTGGAAGAACGTCATAAATCTGATCAAGTGTTGGACCATAGAGCTTGGGAAGAGTCAAATCGAAAGACTCAAAATTTGGTGAAAAATCTGCTGCTTGGTTCGTCACCAACGATATGAAGGTAAAACGCAAACTCGGCATCGGTATGGATAAACGATTCTCCCCAATTGCAAAGAAGATTCATCAAGCTATGAAAAAGTCTCCTCATCACGAAGGTGGTACTTTGAAAAAGTCATCTGCAGCTGCTGCTTTGAAAGCAGCTCGATTAGCTGTCAAAAAATTTGGAGGTCGAAAACGTATTCGAGTACCTAGAATTATACCATTACCAAAAAGTGGTGGATTTCTACCGCTAATTCCATTGTTTGCCGGTCTCTCAGCTCTAGGATCGCTGGCTGGAGGAGCGAGCGCCATCGCGAAGACCATCGTCGATACGCAAAATGCAAAGAAAAAGATGGAAGAAGATACACGACATAATAAAGCTATGGAATATTTGGGGTCCGGCTTGTATCTACAAAAATCGCGTAACGGATTCGGCCTGTTCTTGAAAAAACAGCATAAAGAAGGAGGATTGTACTTGAAGAAACAAAAAAAACTACTAGCTCAGCTACCCAGCAGAGCTCTGTACGATGGGGAGATTATGGAATGTGCGAAAAAGCTGAAAATTCCACATTTTCGCGGTGTTTTTATGCGAGACACTCTTCCTCATCATCCTAGATATCGTGAATGTGCCGTAGTGAATTTAGATTCCTCCATCAATCCAGGCACACATTGGGTAGCTTACAAAAAGGATGATAACACTGTTCAACATTTCGATAGTTTTGGAAATTTGAAGCCACCAAAGGAATTGGTTGATTATTTTGGAAAGCAGCAGTGCGTCAAGATATTTTATAATTATGATGTATATCAAACATATGATCAAAACAATTGTGGACACTTGTGTTTAGCATTTCTATGGCAATAAAAGATACTACCACAACTACTTGTGTATCAGTCATGTCGACGAAACGAAGCGATACGATACTAACTTTGAAGAGTCATTCAAAGCAATCGTACCAAAGACAATGAAGAAAGTAAAACCTGAAGATTACTTCTACCTCAAATCGAATAATAATACATTGGAATGTGAAATTTTTTGTAATGATTTTGATATTGATTTCATTCCGAACGATAGTTTGACTCACACATTGGGATACTCTCCTAAGATTCTACCAAAAAATGTTACTCACACGTCCGATCAGCCTGTCAACATTATAAAAGTACGAACCATACACATCGATTCCAACATTACTTGGGGGCCTTCTACAACGATAGAACTTCGCACACAATCTACGAATTTTCTATCAGAGAAGGTCCTGGTTACGCTATCGACGAAAGTCCAAATCCTCTCATTTATGTACCCATCACTACAGACGAGATTCATAATATAACACTTAAAATTTTAGATCAAAACTTTCAGCTGGTGAATTTCCAAGAAAGAAAGAAATCATAATTCGATTACATCTCAAAGAATTATGGTACTAAGTTCTTATAAAATACACCTACCTATGAATAAGCCATCAGTCTTCTTCGAGACAAAGACCATCCAACACCATCGTTGTGGTAGTCATCGTAAACTCAGTGTGAAAAATATCCGATTTCTCAAATCCTTAGGCTACAATGTTATCTCCGCAAGTGCTCAACATCTTCCAAAAACCTCAAATGGACACATTAATTCAAAAAGATGAATGGCGTACCTACTATCCATACGTTAAATCTTTCCGCACAATAATGTTATAGAAATTAACATTAATCAATCAGATGCTTTCGATGCTCTTTACGCAAGTCTGTTACATATTAGTGGAAAAATCAAGCGCACAACGGGTACTGGAGATGTATCTTTTGTCAATAATGCTGGCGCTTTCATGTTTCAATCCATTAGCTAAGAGCAAAATGGTAAAGAGTTGGAATCAGTTCGTGATGTTGGAATTGTGAGTACTTACTGTTCCATGATATTTGTGCTATAGCGTAGAAGAGTCTAAACCCTTGACTATAGCGACTTGGAGTTCAGATAACAATGCTGGTATCATCAAGGCATATACTTTGTCATTTAGTATGCTCGTTTCGTTAAAACATTTGTTGAATATTTTCAATGACTATGAACATGTCGTATATGGAAAACATACCATTCGATTAGTGCGTGCTCAAAATTATAATCAATGCTTTACCATCACCGATGCTGCAACTGAAGTACAATTGGAAATTGAAAATATCGAGCTTAAAGTGCAAAGATTGCATCCAAACGATGAAATTAAATTGCAACTTTTAAAGGCAATCAAAGCTGACACTCCCATCTTGATACCATTTAGAAAATGGGAAATTCACATGTTGCCTGCTCTCACTGAAGGAGCCACGAACGAAATTTGGTCGGTGAAAACTTCATCATTTTTAGAAAGTCCCCGCTATGTCATCGTGTGTTTCCAGACTGATCATAAAAAGAATGAAGTGAATAACGATCCTACGAAATTTTCAAATGCAAACATTATGAATATCACCTTGACGCTGAACGGTGAAAACTATCCGAAAGAAAAAATGCATTTGGACTTCGATAAGGGAAATTTCGTTGAAGCTTACTTCAACTACACTCAATTTGGAAAAAGCTACAAACACTCTTATCTACATACACCGCTCCTAAGTTACACTGAATTTGAAAAAAAATTCTATTTACCATCGATTGTTCTCACCGAGATGAAAGTGTGAAAAGTTCAAGTGTTGATGTCAAGCTTGAAATAGAAGCATTGTCTAAAGGTTTTCCCGCAAATACTTGTGTCTATTGTATCATCATTCACGATTACATAATTGAACAACACCCTCTCAGTGAAATTATAAAGACATAGAACTAAGAACATAAGACCTCTATCCTCAGTTTAAGTTCTACCATCGTCGAGGAAAGATGAGGATATCATTTGTAGACATTCAAGGCTTCAATGTGGAGCACCAATTCCATCCCAAAGAAATTGCCTTAAGGATTGGACATCGATATGGTAATTATCTGTTATTACCACCAACACCGTTCTCATCGCTTAGTAAAGCAGACCGATGTAACATTTGTTATCTTGAGAAGAATGTACATAACCTCAAATATTCTTCTGGCTTTGTTGTGTTTTCTATACTTTTGTTGTAATTATTCGTTAGTTTGTTTAAATAAAATCTTACTTGCTGTGTCATATCTTTATTCATATGTTTCTATCTCTGACATGACATTCATTGACAAGTGACTATTGACAACTGACAACCTGTTAAGGTACGTTTATGTAAAGCCTGGTTTACCTACTACAGTCTTACCCTGGTAATTAGATTTACATATTATAAATTTAGTCTTTCGACAGGTCGCCGTGTTCGTTCTGATCGTCTTACGGGTTGCTCTTGCACGTCTCGTCCTGTTTGTTGAGATTTTGCGTCTTTTTGAGGGGTCTGATGCGGTGTTCCTTCTGAAGTAGATTGTCTTTCCTGTTAGTGGTTTGTCAATGGTTCGTGTGGAGTTAGGTTTTCACCCCGTAAAATTCCTCTTGGTTTTGTATCGGGCTGAATGACTGGTAAAGCTTTATGAGTGACATCTCTTCCTCTTTGACTGGGAGAGAGCTGTTGCATTTCAATGTTACATGGTCTTAATTGATCATAGTGACGTTTAATTATGTTGCCCCCGTCCAATTCAATCAATTAGTGAACTCTGCCTAAACGTTCCACAACTGTACCGAATTTCCATCGGATCGAACTTGTATAATTTCTGGACTGAACTCTCTCTTCTAGTTTATAAAATTTGGAGAAATTTGGTTGGGAAGCTTTACTTATCGTCTCATTGCGTGGTCTGATTAAATCCAATTTGGTTCTCAAATTCTTCCCAAATAAATTTTCTGCTGGTGTTTTCCCTGAGGCCAATGGTGTTGCCCTATAGCGGAAAAGTATTTCATCTAATTTTTCTGATAGTGTTCTTTTAGTTGTTGTGACACATTTCAGCTTGTTCTTGATCGTTGATCGTGTACATAACGCTCAGCTTGACCGTTTGTAGCTGGGTGTCCTGGTGCTCAAAATTTCTGCTGAATGCCGTTCCGTTTACAAAACGCTATAAATTCTGTGGATTTGAAAATTGTCGCGTTGTCGCTGACTATAACTTCTGGTAGACCGTATCGGCTGAAGATGCTTCTGAGATGTTCAATGGTTGATTCAGTAGTTGGTGCGGTTCTCTAAATTAATACTTCAGGCCATTTCGATTTCCACCACAATGAAAAAGTAATGCTGAAGGAATGGACCTGCATAGTCCATGTGAACTCGTTGCCAGTTCTCTGTTGGTGTGTCCCAGTTATGAACAGGTGCTTTTATTTGATTATTTTTGGTCTGACAGCATTCTTTATAACTTTTTACAGTTGTTTCAATATCTTTGTCGATTCCATTCCAAAAACAATGTCTTCTGGCTAGGAGTTTTATCTTTTCCATTCCGACATGTGTGGAATGTAGCTCTTTCAAAATTTGTGTTCGCAACTTTCCTGGGATGTACACACGTGATCCACGAAAAATTATTCCTGAATGTAATGATATTTGTGGATCGTAAGTTTTTCCATTAAAAATCGCTTCTTTCAATCTAGATAAATCGTAATCTTGATCGGTTTTATTTCGTATGATTTCATCCGTGATTGTTTCTGTTGTCAAATTGTTTATTATATTTTCATTGTAAGAATAATCAGTATCTATTATATTAATATTTCTTTCGTCATTTATTGGTTGTCTCGACAAATAATCAGCGTTAATGTGATCCTCAGATTTCTTGTGAATGATGTTGTAGTCGAATCCTGATAAGAATTGTGCGTATCTCAATAATCGTGTTGCTGTCAAAATCGGTAACTTCTTGTTTGGTTGTAGAATTTGCATCATCGGTTTGTTATCTACAACAAGCTTAAACTTTCTTCCATAAATATAATCAAAGAATTTCTTACAAGCCCAGTATACAGTAGTTGCTTCTTTATCCAAATGGCTGTAGTATTTTTCTGCATTGGTTAGTGTTCGTGAAGCAAAAGCAATTGGCCGTTCGTCGCCGTTGTCTAATTTGTCAGATAAAACTGACCCTAGTCCAACTGGACTAGCGTTTGTAGCTAAATAAATCTGTTTTTTTGGGTCGTATGGTTGTAGAACATTGTGGCTTGCTATAGCATTCTTTGCAGTCGTAAAGATTTCTTCACATGCGGGCGTCCATATAAATTTGTGGTCTTTCCAGAGCAACTGATTCAATGGGTGTAGAATTGTTGATGCATTGCGTATAAATTTTCCATAATATAGAATCAGTCCGAAAAACTGTCTGACTTCCTCGACATTTCGTGGACGCGGTGCTGCTAGGACGGTTTCTACTTTTGAACTTGTCTTTTCTAATCCATTTCCTGTAATGGTATGTCCCAGATATTCAACAGATGTAGAAAGAAACTTGCATTTCTGCTTATTGACGTGTAGGTCATCATCTCGTAATTTTTCTAAAACTCTGATTAACCGTTGTTTGCATTGGATTTTTGTTTCTCCTTGAATAATGATGTCATCAAAATATGCAGCTGTTCCATCTAAATTTTGTACTAGTTGATCGATAAATTTGTGGAATTCGTTTGGTGCAGATTTGATACCGAAAAAGAGTCTTGGTGCTATGTAGGTTCCTCGATGTCTTGATATCGCTTGAACTGCAGCACTTTTTTCGTCAACTGGCAAATGTAGGTATGCTTTATGAAGATCTAGTATGCAGAAATATTTTCCCCTTCCGATTTTGTTAAAAATGTCCTCAATGGTGGGAATTGGGTAGCGGCTTTCGTGTAAATGAGGATTTACTGTTACTTTGTAGTCGGCACATATCCTAACTGAGCCATTATTTTTAGGTACAACTACGATAGGAGTACCCCATTCTGAGTAATCAACTTTCTTAATGATATTCTCAGCTTCGAGTCTGTTCAGTTCTTTTTCTACTTTTTCCTTGAGTGCATATGGAATTTGGCGTGGTTTGATATATACAGGTTGTGTACCTTCTTTTAAGCGTTCAAGTCCAAGTATACGGTGCTTTACCAATTTTCTCCTGAAAAACATCCTTGAATTTTTCTAGTATTTCGTCGATTAACATATTTTCGGGTAAATGTTGATTTGTTGTATTTGTGATTGTATTAATATTGCTTAAGTTGATGCTAAGATGTCGAATCCAGTCACTTCCATGTAAAGGATCACGCTTTTGTTTGACAATATATAGTTTCTCTTGTGATAATATACCATCGTGAGAGACTTCTAATTGTAGTACTCCGATTGGCTTGAAAATTTCATCCGTATATGTCTGGAAAATTAATGTTGTCTGTTCTATTGGTTCTTCAATTTTTAGATTTTTATAATCGTCCAATCCCATAAGACTTACTCAAGATCCTGAGTCGCATTCAAATTTAATGATTTTCCCGTTGATGTTGATATCTGCTAACATTCGGTCGTTAGAATGCATATGTATTCTATTTGAATGAATATCGATGATTGTGTTAATGGAAAACCCTTCTTCGTCGTCGTCTATGTGTTGGATTCTTCGTGATGGCTCTTGTTTTCCCTGTTTCAAGGTTTGGATACAAACTTTTTCAATGTGTCCATTTCGTTTGCATTTTTGACATCATAGCATTCGTGGGTTTTGTGGTTGTTGTTCCCACAATGTAGATATAGATCTCTTAGTCCTAACTGTGTCAATATAACTGAATTTGTTCTGATGTCCTTACTCTTGAATTGTTTTTGTTGAGGTGATTTCACTTTGTTCCGGAATGTTGACTGTGAATGCAATTTGTAAACGCCGCTGGTCGACTGTGATGTTGTATAATGTTCTTTATTTTCAGATTTTGATGCTTCAATTGTCAAAGCCAGGTTGGTAGTCACTTTAAAAGGTATTTCACCTCACTCAAGAATCTTCTCTCTAATATCAGTACCAGTGAGACCTCGAATGAATTGTGCACGTAATATCATATGTAAAACGTTTGTAGAGCATGTTGTATTATTGCACGTTGTTTTAAATTGCGCTCGTTCTGATAATTCCTTTAGTGCTGTAGTACACTGTGAAAGACTTTCTTCAGGTCTTTGTACTTTGGAGAAAAAAATGTGCTGTTCCGTCAAAGGATTGATCTTGATTACTAATGCGTTCTTTAGAATTTCTACTAATTCGTTGTACGTTTTGTTATTTGGTTCATCCGGTGTTAGCAAGTTTGTCAATAATTTGTAGTGTTTAGGGCCCAGACAATTTATAAAAACCGTGTGTTTTGCTTCCAGAATTGCTGTGTCCTCTCCTATTAGCCCTTTCATTTTGAAATAGTTGTTTAATCGTTGGATGTAATTAGAAAAAGGCTCTTGAGTTTCATCATATTGTTCGAACTGTAGGTTTTGATTCTTCAAAATATCTGTAGGCGTTGGAACATGGCGTTGTTGTTGAGCAGGTGGTGTTGAAGTTTGTTGTAACTGTTGCATTTGTTGCATGAATAAGCTTAATGTTTCTGTCAGTTTATCCACCATTCTGAATTTCTTTTATCTCGTCGCCAAAATCTGTTGTGTTTTCTATAATTTTGTTGTAATTATTCGTTAGTTTGTTTAAATAAAATCTTACTTGATGCGTCGTATCTTTATTCATACGTTTCTATCTCCGACATGACATTCATTGACAAGTGACTATTGACAATTGACAACCTGTTAAGATACGTTTATGTAAAGCCTGGTTTACCTACTATAGGCTTTATACCATACGAAGCGCTAGATGATATTCTGAAGGAAAATCTCAACGAAATTGATCTCATCTATGTGCGAGTAAATCAGAAGAAGCAATTTTTGGATGATAAACTTCACTACTACTATGGAGAGCAAGCTAGTAGAGTTGTGAATTTGGGGGAATTTGATAACTCATGGCACACTGTTCCAACATTCAAAAATAGTGGATTTACATCATGTATGCACCACAAATATAGCAACAGTCAATTCTATAATTGTAGTCTTAGAAATGTTGATGAATTGTATAAATGGTTTATTAATACTTTACCTTTATGTGAGCAATAGAGAGATTTAAAAAAAAGGTTTTTTTTGGAGGGGGGAGGGGTGCAGACAAGAAACAACAAGTTTTTTTGTCTGACAGCAGTTTCAGTCTGAGAGTCATAGAGTTACGACGATGATCATGTTGAAAGAAAGGTTGGAGCAACACATTCGACGTTTGGAAGAATTAAACAATATTCTAAACTTTTTTGAGGAAAAACGGAAGGTATTCACATTGTTCAATGATATGACTATCAAAAATCCTACACGTTTTCGTCAACGTAATGAGTTCCCATCAAGAAGAATCACTCCCCATTTAAAAATTTTGTAATTTTGTTTGTAATATACAGATATTGAAAATTTTGATTTTTATTTTTTCCTTCATACAGTAGTTAAATATACGAATAAGTCTGTCCCTATGATGGATGCTATCATGTTCCATGTCTCATGCCCCCATGCTGACATGGCTCCATGCTACAGCTGTCACTCTGCGATGCCTCATGTTTCATGTCTCATGTCCCCATGCTGACATGGCGCCATGCTGACTGTCATCTGTCACTGTGTTCGGTGTCACTGTCATCTGTCACTGTCCCATGCTGTTCCGTGTCACTGTCACTACGCTGTTCTCAGTTTGTGTTCTGTGGTTGACAGGTCACTTCCGCTCCAGCCTTGTCTATCTACTGATTTAGATTAATATGTATATTTCTCATAACTAAAACTGTGAAAATGGTACAAATATCAAGAAAAATGATATAAGTAACTCAATAAAATAGCTATGTGAGATGTGAAAAATGACAAAAAGGAATGCAAAATACATGAAATGAGAGAGAAAAATGGTATAAAAATCAGGTAAATGAGGCAAGTAACTCAACAAATGGCTATAAAAGGTACAAATATCAAGAAAAATGAGACAAGTAACTCAACAAAATAGCTATGTGAGATGTGAAAAATGACAGGAAGAAATGCAAAATACATGAAATGAGAGAGAAAAATGGTATAAAAAGCAGGTAAATGAGGCAAGTAACTCAACAAATGGCTGAAAAAAGTACAAATATCAAGAAAAATAAGACAAGTAACTACAAAATAGTACAACAACAATCACGAAAACTGTGATATTGTAGAACGTTCAAAGGAAAATTATCAAAACTAACAACAAAATAATGAAACACGACTGAAATTCCGTGATATGCATTCCACATCTGAGAAAAATACAAGGAATGAAATAGCAAATAGGTAAAAAGTGTACTTACATAGTCTCACTTAGTTTCACAGACATAATTTTTCACTCGCTGACACATCACTCTCACGTTTTTTTTCCCGAGAACACTACAGTCTGAAATTGAGGAACTCCTTCACTTGTTAACTTAAATACAAAACAGTTCAACAATGCTATATATTTGTATAAATATAATTTTTACAAATTGCTCGAAAATTCGAGTCAAAGTATTGACGGATTTCTAATCGTAATTTTGTGTTTAATTTTATTTCACGTTAGAAACTCTGCTAAGTATCTTTATCAGTTCTGATTGATCCATGAAAATCGACCATGAAAATGTTAGTTTGAAAGTATCTACTAGCAAAAAATATTCTCTATTGATCAATATATTAACAAACAAAACTTAAGTGTGAGCCTGTACATCTAGGATTTTCTTCTCTATTGCTTCTTCTTTATGAGGGTGAATAATGGTAGGGTTTATTATTATCAATCTGAAACTGGAGTGTGTGTGAGAGAAAAAAATTCTCAATATGGGTATATACTCCAGATAAATCGTTACATATAATAAACTTTATTACTCTTATATGATATCTGTTTGCCAAAGAGGTTGATTATTTAATCTTGAAACAGATACCGAGTAATTGCCTACCTAGCTACCAGGATTGGTTACCTGATCTTGAAAATAGACGCAAGAGCATATTATAATTAATAACGAATTATATTGGTTAAAAAATACAAATATATATTTATATATTTTTACATAAAATAAATTGATGGAAGATATTTGTTAGAGTAGAAATACGATGAATAAGATTAAATGTCATTCGACGACAACGAATTCTATCCGAATATATAATTCGTTATAATTAATTTATAAAATTCGTAATTTGTATCACTTTAAGGTGATCAGAGTAGATATACAACACCGGTTCTGGGGCGGAAGAGAGCCTGCACTGGTGCCAAGGGGGGCGAAATAATAGCATGAGGCGTACGTGGTAAATTTCCAAGGGGGAGCTGGTAAATTCATACCCCCCGCCATCAAATTTGACAGCTGACAGTTGACAGCGCCATTTTGGCAGCGCGGGAAATTCAAATTATACAACCGACATCTGACACGGAACACTGAAAGTTGATAAGCTGGCTCGGAACACCTATCATGAAACCATCTGTCATTCATGGTGCTCAGTCATTCACGGTGCACAGTCATCCACCATGGAACTGATATTCCAATATTTGATGCGTGACGTCATTCTTAAATTAAATAAATATTTCTGAAAAGGAAGCTTGCTGGCAACGGGAATCGAACCTACGATCTTTCGCATATAAAGCAAACACCTTATCCAATCTGCTATAGACATTCCTTATGAAGGTAGAATTTGAATTGTATATTTTATTCCAAATGATGTCACACAGGATGCCGACTAAGGAAATTGATGAGTGATAAGCATTTTACAGGGCCAAGTATGTTGTTGGTTATATACTGGGTGATATAATAAAAAATATTGATAATTTCTTATTACATTTTGGCATGAGGGCATGAAGCATGGGGATGTCCTTATAATAATATATCGAAACTGAATCTGCTCAGTTTGCATTGACATATCTGTATTTAATTATTCATCGGCCGAGCATCGTAAAAAAAGACGGAGCTATGGAGAAAAGTGAGCTGCCACTACGATCGAGAGATTCATTGTAAAGATAAGCAGTTAGCGTATTAAAAATAAGAGAATATTTTATTATCTATAATAGATAATGCAGTAGTTGTAATTATTTTTACCACAAGAAATTGATAAGCGATAAGCATGTTACAGGAACAAACAAAAAGAAATAAGAATAATTTTATTGTAAATGGCGGATCTCTCAGTGGGGGTAGCCGAAGATAGCTGAAGATTTCTGAAGGTGGTTGAAGATTTCCGAAGATAGCCGGATATAACTGAAGATACAAAACAGATATAAAACGGATACAAAGCGGATACAAAAACGGATACTAATCAGTTACACTTTACTCGCCCCAAGAAACAAGATGTATACTTGTCAAATCTGTAAAAAAAATTTCACTCTGCCTAATAATTTGAGCAGGCATCTAAATAAACATAAGCAAATTGACTTCGCTGTACTGAGTGTGGAAAGAAATTCACGCGAAGTGATACATTGAAAAACCACATCTTCATGAGACATGTTGAAAAAGCTGATCACAATGGTACGAAAAATAGAAAGTGTCGGCTCAGATATAAAAGATTACAGGACACCGAAAGAGATGATGCTACAAAGCAGCTTGATGAAGATTTTGCTACACTTGATATTAATGATGTAGTTGGTGAGCTGCGTCTATTATATAGAAAAAAATTTACTGAATATCCGTCAGAAAGAATACAATATTTGGAGGATCATCTTCGCCGAGCTGGAGTTATTTATTAGATAAAATATGATGAGCATATGGATTTTTCACCTAACTAACCATCGAGATGTATCACACCCATTTTCAGTTAATAAATAAAAATGAAATCTATCGTTTTTTTTCTCACAACATAAGACTCTTAAAGAATATATATTCAAACTGATGATATAGCATAACCCCTTTTTCGAAGAAGAGTATTGATGAGCAGCGTAGACCAGCTAAATTGAGGCAGGAATGAAAATGTTCGTCACACAATTGTTGATTCTTATATGCGACCTCGAAATTTTTTCTATAATAGCTCATTTTTCTTGATATTTGTACCTTTTTCATAGTTATGAGAAATATACATATTATGCCGACACATCTTGTATTGTGATATAAAATTAAATCATTATTACATGTGTGATAAACAAATGATATGAAATATATGAAACTTATGTACCATATAAATAAAGTATAATGTTGATTTTGTAGAAATAATTATTGTGCTGTATAATTTTTTCACATCTCACATAAATATTTTGTAGTTACTTGGATCATTTTTCTTGATATTTGTACCATTTTCTCTCATTTTCCCTCATTGATACTTGCTTCATTTTCCTTGATATTTATACCTTTTTCATAGTTATGAGAAATATACATATTATGCCGACACATCTTGTATAGTGATAATTAATTCATTATTACATGTGTGATAAACAAATGATAAGAAATATATGAACCTTATGTATCATATAAATAAAGTATAATGTTGATTTTGTAGAAATAATTATTGTGCTGTATAAAGTTTATGATTTTAAAAGACAGAAGCTTCTTATACCATTGGCTACAATCATGAAAGATCGTCTTTACGTTGAATCAGCTGAGTATTGGCTGGATGCGGTCTAGCATTCATTCAACCTCTTATCACAACAGCTGACTGTTATCACCGAAGCATGTCGTTGTAATATTTGGAGAAGTTGGATTGAGGATGACGTCATGCTGACAGGAATGAAATGTTCGTTACACAATTGTCGATTCTTATGTGCAACCTCTACATTTTTTCTATTATGCTTCATTTTTCGTGATATTTATATCCTTTTCATAGTTATGAGAAATATACATATTATGCCGACACATATGTATAGTGATATAAAATTAAATCATTATTACATGTGTGATAAACAAATGATATGAAATATATGAACCTTATGTACCTACCATATAAATAAAGTATAATGTTGATTTTGTAGAAATAAATATTGTGCTGTATAAATTTTATGATTTTAAAAGACAGAATAGCTTCTTATATCATTGGCTACAATCATGAAAGATGGTCTTTACGTTGTATCAGCGGAGTATTGACAACAATTCGTGCTGGATGCGGTCTAGCATTCATTCAATCTCTTATCACAACAGCTGACTGTTATCACCGAAGCATGTCGTTGTAATATTTGACAACAATTCGCGCTGGATGCGGTCTATCAACCTCTTTTCACAATAGCTGACTGATATCATCGAAGCATGTTGTTATATTTGGGTTGATTATTCAGTGAGATTGGTGAGAACATTTCATTCCTGCCAGCATGACATACAACTGAATTATAGAATAAGCAATGATAAACGAATCATCAAAATCGATGGATGTTTACTAGATGAAACGAGGGCACAATAAAAAACACACATAAACTCGAATGTGTATACCTCCTTCTTTGGGAAGTCGGTCAAAAATGGCCAAAAACAATTTTTATGAGCAGGCCATGGCCACACCACCACGGGCATAAAGTAATATGTTGTATTAAAGTTTGTAAATAAGCAATAAAAAAGCCTACTTTATAAATATATAAAGGCGCCTCCTCACTACTATAAAATAATCATTTATTATCAGTAACTAATATTCAAACTTCAGTTTGGTGTTGATAAGCATCATCTTCTTCCTGATGCGAAAAAGGTAGATTTTCTTCCAAAATACTCCAAGTTTATCGATAAAAACTGTTTCAAGGTCTTCAGCTCACGCAAAACAAGTATTATTAGCATTTCTCACGGTAATATAAACCTTATCACAAATTCATAAAGCGAATTAGTAGATAATAATGGTGTATGGAACAAAAGTTACTAGATTTTCTCAAAAAGTTACTAGAATAGTTACTAGATTCCCCAAAAAGTTACTAGATTTCCCCTACGCCCCTCATGACGTCAGTCTCGAACCATGAGAGATCTAGATTTTTTCAAACCCCCTCCCCTACTCTCTGGCCACGCCCCTCATGGCGTCAGTTGCTCTCGAACCATGAGAGATGCAACATCGAAGGTCAAGGATGTGAAATTTTGTAGAATAACTGACTCTCTATTCCCACGAAACATTCCTTCGACAAAATCAACCTTTCCACTTTATGTATATGGTGCATAAGGCTCATGTATTTCTTTTAATGAATCATTCAACCGCCTCCTGTTGTGATAAGTTTACTGCATGTAATTAAGAATTATTTCATATCAATTTTTTTACAATTCCAATGTTTGTGGTTTCCGGATGCATCTACTGCAGAAAATGAACAAATTTGCAAGGTTGAATATAATTTAATATTTCTACTTTTTATGTCAAAGGATCAGTCTTTAGAAATGGATCAAAAAATCTTATAATATTTTCAGAATTTTGATTTTACTAATTCAATACACATAATACAAAAACTTAAAAAATTGTATAAATACATGTTATAGATAAAGTTCAGATCGTCTACACAAAGATTGATATGGCGGAGGAAATAATTAAATCCTTATAGGAAAACGTACAAGACAAAATATAATTTGTAATATCTGATCTTAAAAGTAATAAAAATTAAAGTAAAAATTTGTATTGTCAAGAAGTTCCAGATCCACTTGTAGCATAAATCCCTCAGGTGCATCGTCTGGAATAGCTGTTACATCAAATTTTTTCACAACAGCAGCCACTAGGTTTGCAAATTCTGGCGTCCTGCTGCAGCATTGTTTGCAGATGCTTCTCCGACGATTTTGGCGTTATGCAATGATTGTCTCATCTTCAATTTATTGAAACAACGATGCTTGAAATCCGCCATCTATACATCACTAAAACTACCATCAGGTTCTTTAAAATGAGCGTAAAGACGCTTCACACGATCCACTCTCTCTCTCATGGTTCCGCACTTCGATCCATGACACCATTTCCATTTTTCTATTGCTGGATGGCGAACAATTTTCGCTGACAGTGAAGTTGAAGCCACAGACGCCCTTATCTTCAGATCGGATTTATCGATCGTACAGTTGATTCGTTGACATTGAATGAGAGTGATATGTCTGCAAATGACGATCAAGCATTTCTATTTTCACTGTAAGAGGTAACACAGATTTTTCGTGTCGAAACTCGTTTCTCACTTTTTGTTGCCATTATAGAATAGGAAGAGTGTAGTATAGAAGTGTTACTCGATCACAATTTTTGTAACACATGAGCAAGACAAAACAATAAAACATGCATTTTTTTACAATAAAAGGAACAACATTTAAAAAAAATACACTTTATTTATAGCATTATAAGTTTGCTTTCATTCATTTCCGTTTTATGGCATCCTCCCTAGACAAGTTGGCATCATATATTTTTCGCTCGATTCTCCAATCAATGTTTGTGGTTTCGGGATGCATCCACTTCATAAAATTCATAAATTGGTCTTCGTCACGGTTAACCTAAAAAAATTATTACAAAAAAGCTTTTATTATGTTAGGAAACACAACGGCTGTCGGAAATGTTGTAGCATAAGGACATGTATGCTAAGAAATCAGACGCCCCAGACACCGTAAGCAGTATTATCTAATAAGTTTTCGATATTTTTAATAACAATTGTGTGATGAAGATCATGCGTTTTGGGCCTTCTTCGTTATCATTGGTTCAATTTGAACGCAAAAAAGACCAATATGTAGGAAATTCAAGGCAGATGTTGGAGAAAAATCATGTGCAGTAGCTACAGCCGAAGGGGTTCCAAGCACTATCTTCGATCCTATTGGTTCAATTTGAACGCTAAAAAAGACGACGAAATGTGACGTAGATGACAAACGCAAAGAAAAATCATGCGCATTAGCTAAAATCACAAAGACACTAGGGCAAATTTTGAGCCCGTTGGTCAGATATTACATATAAATCACCATAAGACTGTCTCAATTTTTAGTGTCATCTTCACCACGAAAAAACACCGAAACAAAAAAATAATACCGTAGAGCCGTGCATATCGGAAGCATATGAAAACATTTAAACGCTATACACATACAAAAAACAGAAACCCAGAATCCAAAAAATGCCTGTAGCTGTTGTTGAATATGCAATCTGTATTACCGGCACGCCTACGTAGCTCAAAAGCGACAGCAAAGTTTCAAACCCTTCCTCTTATTAAATGTCACTGTTTTTATTGGTGAGTACGAGCCATTTCCAAACTATCAAGATTCATTATTAGCGTCTTTATTATGTAAAGTGAGCCCGTTGTAATTTTGGGAACGAGTAATCATCGATGTTATCTGTTAAGTTTATGAGTTGTATAACAAAATATAATTAGTAGCGCCATCTATGATCGTCCTATGTACAACTTTATTACCTGTGATGTGAAAAAAGTCAGTCTGTTTTTGCCAAGCCACACTGCGTATCATTTATAGGTTATGGGCTTTTAACAATTTTTGGTGAAAATATAGTGCAAAATGTCGTCAAATATTATTGCAAGCATTGATAAGCTTAGAGGCAGAGAAAATTATGAAGATTGGGCGTTTGCGGTGGAGAACTACCTCATATTGGAAGGGCTGCAACAGTGCATCAATACTGGCGGAGATGCAAACGACGCGAAAGCAAAGGCCAAGATAGTTTTAACTATAGATCCCAGTTTATTCGTGCATATTAAGAGTGAATCAACTGCAATGGGGCTATGGCAGAAGCTGAAGAAGCTGTTTGATGATAATGGCTACACGCGGCGCATCGGATTGCTTCGTAACCTCATATCTATTCGTCGAGAAAACTGTGAAACAATGTCTCAATATGTGACTTCGCTGCTAGAAACAAGTCAACGATTAAATAACACAGGTTTTAAAATCAGTGACGAGTTATTGCTAGCCGGATTGCCTGAAAAGTTGGAACCGATGATCATGGCGGTCGAACATTCAGGGATTGAGTTGACGGCTGACGCCATTAAATCGAAATTACTCGATATGGATGACGGAAGTGAGGTTGGTACAAGTTCTACACAGAATGCGTTTGCGTCGAAAGGTTGGCAGTACAGAAATAAAAACCAAACGCACGCGCATAGACAAACGTCATCACAAAACGTCAAATCAAATGTCAGATGTTTCAAATGTAAACAATACGGTCATTTTATGAACAAGTGTAAAAATACTCCAAAAGGAAACGAATCTAATGCATTCAGTGTTGTATTTCTCAGCGGGAACTTCAATCAAACGGATTGGTATGTTGATAGCGGTGCCAGCTGTCATCTAACATCGAAAAAAGACTGGTTGTTGAACACAACAAATCAACACCAAGTGCAAGAGATTATCATCGCTGATAAAACGAGGATTTCTGTTGAAGGCTGTGGAGATGTTCAAATATCTACAGTTGTTGGAGATACCGAGCACGAGAACACAGTGATGGGAGTATTATATGTACCAAATTTAGCTACGAACTTGTTATCTGTCAGCAAGTTAATTAGCAACGGAAACAAAGTGACATTTGATGAGTAGCACTGTTATATTTATAACCCAAAGAGTGAGCTAGTGGCTACTGCAGATTTGGTTGGAGGAGTGTATAAGTTGAGAATCAAGCAAGTGGATTGTTTGTTGACTTCAGTGTCCGGAAGCGTGTGGCATAGAAGATTTGGTCACTTGAACAGCAAAGATCTTAATGTGATGAAAGATGGTGCTGTTAAAGGAATGTCATTCTTGGACAAGGCTCAGGTCAGTAAAACAAACTGCGTAGTGTGCTGCGAGGGAAAGCAGGCCAGGTAACCATTCAATCATGTTGGTAACAGAGGCAAGAAACATCTTGAGATCGTACACGCAGATGTTTGTGGACCTATGGAAGCTAGATCTATTGGAGGTAAGAAATATTTCCTGTTATTTGTAGATGACTTCAGTCGGATGGCTTTTGTATATTTCTTGAAGACAAAAGATGAAGTATTCTCACAGTTTAAGGCATTCAAGACACTAGTGGAAAATCAGACAGGTAGAAAGCTCAAAGTGTTCAGGACAGACAACGGTAAGGAATTCTGCAATAAAGGATTCGATAAATTCTTGGAACTTGCAGGAATTGTACACCAGAAGACTTGCCCATACACACCAGAACAAAATGGTCTGTGCGAGCGGTTTAACCGTACAGTGGTTGAGAAAGCAAGGTGTTTGTTATTTGATGCAGGATTGCCTAAGCGTTTCTGGGCAGAAGCAGTGAACACTGCAGTTTATCTGCGAAACAGATCAATCGCATCAGGATTAAATTACAAAACGCCCATGGAAATTTGGACCGGAGCTAAACCAGATGTCAGTAATCTACGTATCTTTGGAAGTAAGGCTATGATACACATACCGAAGGAAAAACGGTTAAAACTGGACAGAAAAGCAATTCAGTGTATTCTTGTCGGGTACTCAGACAATGTAAAGGGTTACCGAGTTTACAATCCCAACAATGACAAAATAATAATTGCGAGAGATATTGTTGTGATTGAGGAGGGGATTGAACAGAAGCAAGATAAAATACACGTTGACATTAATGAGAGCACTGATGATATCTTTCCAATGAAAATGGAAAGAGAAGAATGTACCCAAGAAGTGGGGGACATGGAACACACAATAAAATTGGAGGATCAGGAGCAGAAAAGAAGTGAAAGTTCTGATAGTGATAACGAGGACTTTGTGGACTCCAAGGCAGAGATGACGGGGCCAGAACCAGCAGGGTCTGGGAGAGATCACATGTCTCAGCCAAGGCTACCCAGCGAGTCTCCAGTGGAGGTGCCAACTAAGCGTATTCGCAGACAACCTGATTGGTATAGTGCTAATTATGTGTGCAATGGTCAAAGCAGTAATTTAAATGCCTGTGAAATAACAATAGATGAAGCGTTGAATGGACCAGAATGTGAGCAGTGGAAATTAGCCATGCAAAGTGAGTTTAACTCTTTTCAGGAAAATGATGCCTGGGAATTAGTTGATATTCCGGCCAATAACCCAATTGTTCAATGTAAATGGGTTTTTAAACGCAAATTAGATGTTGATAATAAAGTCAGGTACAGAGCCAGATTAGTTGCTAAGGGCTTCACCCAAAGGTTAGGCATTGATTTTGATGAATGTTTTTCACCTGTTGTCAGACACTCAACATTGAGATTGTTATTCGCATTGGCAGTTCAGCTTAACTTAGATATTTGTCATTTAGATGTTAGTACTGCATTTTTAAATGGTTTTTTAAGTGAAAAAGTTTACATGATGAAACCACCAGGTTTTCAGGATAGTAATGATAATGTAAACAAAGTTTTGAGATTGAAACGTGCCATTTATGGCTTGAAACAATCAAGCAGGGCATGGTATCAAAGAGTTGATGAATTGTTACAATCTTTAGGTTATAGAAAATCTAAACTTGAACCATGTTTGTTTACAAAAATAGATAAAAATGTAAAAACAATTATAGCGTTGTACGTTGACGATTTTTTTGTATTCTCAAATAGTGAACAGGAAACTAGTTTTTTAAGAGAAAGTTTGTCATTTAAATTTAAAATCAAAAACTTAGGATGTGTTCAGAATTGTTTGGGAATGAGAGTGGTTGTAGGTAAAAAGAATAGTACTATAACTTTAGACCAAGAAAATTATATTGAAGAGTTATTGTTAAAGTTCAATATTTCGGATTGTAAGTCTGCAGATACACCGATAGAACCTAAACTGAATTTGACTAAAAGTGAGAAATGTGATAAAAAGTTACCTTATCAGCAATTGATTGGTTCACTTATGTATATAGCTGTACTCACACGTCCTGATATTGTATTTTCTGTTAACTTTTTAAGCCAATTCAATAACTGTTATGATGAGGAACATTGGGCCTATGCTAATAGAGTGCTAAAGTACTTAAAGAAAACTAAATCTTTCTGTTTAAAGTTTTCAGCTAATGGTAATAGTAAATTAGAAGCTTTTGTAGATGCAGACTGGGCCAGTAATATAATTGATAGAAGATCATATACTGGATATTTTTTTAGGCTGTCAAATTGTGCAATATCTTGGGAAACGAAAAAACAACATACCGTAGCATTGTCTAGTACGGAAGCTGAGTATATGGGTATTTCAGAGGCTTGCAAAGAAGCAGTGTATTTGCAAAATTTATTATTTGAATTAACTAATGAAACTTATCCTAAACCAATATTTAATGACAATCAGTCAGCCCATAAGTTGTCAGCCAATCCTATTCATCATAAGAGATCCAAACATATAGATGTGCGGTATCATTTTTGTAGAGAGAAAATTGCTAGTAAAATTGTAAACATTAAATACTTATCTACATCAGAAATGCCCGCAGATTTGCTTACTAAGAGTTTATGTAAAACGAAACATTATAATTTTTTGGAAATGTTTGATTTATTTGATAAATTAAAATAATGTAGATTGTTACAAGATATATTGCAAAGATGTATACTGATATTTGATAAGTATAGTGTGGTAAATCTATGCATCTAGTATTTTGTTAAGTGGGGGTGTTAAGTTTATGAGTTGTACAACAAAATATAATTAGTAGCGCCATCTATGATCGTCCTATGTACAACTTTATTACCTGTGATGTGAAAAAAGTCAGTCTGTTGTTGCCAAGCCACACTGCGTATCATTTATATTATCTTTGCTTTGTAAATATTGTATTAAAATCTTATCACCACAAATCGCAAGAAAGCTTCTATGAATTTTCAGAAAAAAGTCGTTGTTTACTGCTAATAATAGTTTTGATAACAAAATATATGAAAATTTGCAGATTTCACATTATATAACCTCGCGGTTGCTGAGCTGCCTTGATTTTCACAAAGAGAAATGAACAACATTTAAAAAAATACACTTTAATTATTGTGTTATAAGGTTGCTTTCATTCTGGTTGTTCACATTCCCGCTCGCAGTAGTCTTCGATTACTGACCACATGTACAAACAAGTACAAACAAAACACCTTCCGAATTTATCGAATTATACATACATATCGCGAAATATCTACCTCAAGATTGAAGGAAATGCATTTTTTATGGTTATTATAAAAAGACTTACTCAATTTTCCAGTATTTCGAATGATGCATCAAGGTTTGATTTTATTTCGGAATTAGTAGCTGGTATATTGCCTCATTTTATGAGTGAATTTATTAGTGCAAAGATGCCACGAACAATCAGAAGTGAGTATATAATTTTTAAACTTTGTGAATTAAGTTGTTGTGTGGGCCGTTCGGAACGTCTTGTTTCCTTGCAAGGAAATTAATTTAAATATTTGTTTTCAGGCCAAAGGTATCACCCATACGGACGACCCTCGAATAGGGCAGTGCGGACCGCCATCGCATCTGGGGGTCCCCATTACAATTTATGTCACTCATGTGATAATCATTTATATCATTATTAGTTATTAAATTAACTTGTAATACTTTTGGTAATTTTTTTACATGGAATGAATACGCGTTAAGCAACAACTCGAGCAGAAAGTTACTGCACTCTGCACGAGTCGCCCAGGTCAAGCAGTGTTGTCGATTTTGCAGAAGACCAAGCAGGATAAGTTGTCGCTTTATCAGCCCGAGTGATATCAATCGCGACCGTCTTGACGTCGATAACTTTAAAGAAAGAATGTACCAGAAGAGCATCATCGACACGAAAAATGCAAAGAAAAAGTCGGCAGGGTGCAGTAGCCGAAGGGGCCGTTCGGAATGTAGAAGGATCTTTCTAAAGAAAATGCTCACCAATAGCTACGGCTTGTTTCAATTTGAACGCGACGACGGTGGAGAAGAATCATGCTAAAATCAGAAATTGAACCCATGTAACCATGAGAGATTCTGCCTAACTAGTGGTACCATGAAAAAGCAAAAGATTAAATAGTTAAAGTTAAAAACAACCGTAGAGACATATGAATTAAGACGATACAGACAAAACCCCAGACACGCCAACGCCTGTTAAGTATTCAGACACACCTACGTATTAAAAAAAGAGGCCGCAAAGTTTCAAACCCTTCCTCTTATATTAATTAACATGTATTGGAGAGACCAAACGATCAAGATTCGGCCCACGTTTTAAACGATTTTTACACTTCAAATTCCTACATTCGCCAGATCGCTTAATTAAAATTGACAGTTCAATCTATATTTTATTCTACTGTAACCGCTTATCTATTTTCATAATTCTCTCAATCATTTCACGGGCAAAAAATAATAATTTCAATTGTTATTGATATAGTCATATTATTTTTTCCACTCAATTTTATACACAAAACAAGTGTGTGGTTCTTATCGCTTCCTGTTGCACGATAAAAATTATTTCATTCGCGCTTCTGAAACTTTTGGTTGTATATCTGAATATCCTTTTCGCGGCAAGTGTGCTACGTAGTTTGTGTGGCGGCGTGGAAAAAATTAGTGATGTTTTTTGTGCCCCAATTTTCACATGAGAAGCTGCTACAAACATTTTGGGCTCGTTGGTAGAGTCGGCGAGGACATGGTTTATTATCCAGCTTATTGTAAAAATCATCTATGGATGGTAGATTCGTTTCTTTTCGTAGAGATCTTCCATTGTGTCGTGATTTACTTTATTAACGGTTAACGAGTTGTAACATTTGGAGCAACCGTGCCAGTAGCAACCGTGGTATTGATACACGGTATTCGACTCTTTGTCAAAACGATCAACCTTAGCACCAGCGATATGCACCTCACCACCATTTAAAGCGTGTCTCACATTAGGAAACTGTTGTAACCATTTAATAGAGGCCTGACTAAATTGATCTTTTTTCTCGTTTTCCACAACAGCTATTGTTTTATCCTTTAAATATTTTGAGCGAAAAATACTCATACAAACGCTGGCTATTGTCAGATATTTAAAAGGATCGATATTAGCTATATTTAAAAACTCTTTTCTAAATGCCAAGCAACCTCTTCTCAGTATGCTCTTATATCTTTCTGCATATCAAAGCAGTCATTTTTATGTTGCTCAAACCATTCTAGAAACTCTTTTCTTTGTTTATCCTTCATGGTATTTGGGCTGTAATATTGGCGATAGGGATCCTACGTAATTCTGATTTTCCGGTGTATTAACCCTTTGATGCGCGATTTTCTCTATAACTACGAAAAAATTATTTCTGCATATGTATGGGTCCCTATTAAGAGAGAAAAATAATAAAAAAAGTCCTACTTTTTATTATTTTTATGAAAAACATGTTGTATCATATAAGATACATAGCGCTCAAGCGTAACAAAAACTAACATGTGTGAAATTTGTAGAAACAATTGTTATTCTTGTTAAGGCACAAATGAAGTCCACATTTCGAGCACTTTATATACGATAAAAGGGAACATTTGGGGAGCTTGCATCTTTGCCTTTCTTGGGTATGCATCGGCCAATGTGACCGACCATCTAGCCTTACATCTTTTGGAGGAACGAATGCTGTTGTTGCTGACCTCTTTTTTTTCTCCGCAATTTCTTTCTCAATGTCCGATGGTCTACCTCGTTTTGCTGAACGCTCACTACTAATCTGACATAAACAGTAAGCCACTTCAGCTCTGAACTCTGCAAGTTTCATATGTTTTTTTTGCTGTTTATCTTTACCTGCACGTCGATAAAGAAGCCAAGCATTGACCAGTGTCATGTCAAGAAGGTGATAGAATAGCCTCATATACCATTTTTTTGATTTTATTTTTATGTTGTAGCGCCCTATGAGACTATCCATTAGGTCTACTCCTCCCATATGCTTATTGTATTCATGGACCAAATTGGGACAATCAATGCTTATTCTCTGCCTAGCTTTTCTGTCGTACCTTTCAATTCTTTCTTTTGGAAGTTCTCCACTATACGTTGACAATAAACATATAACATGAAATTTCAGGAGGCAATGAACTATTTCCCGTGAACGTTTTAGCAGTTTCGTCGATCTTTAGATGTTTTTTCTTCCAAGAAAGATTTCTTGAACGTATAGTAAGCGGCTCGCTAACGAATTCTCCTACACCTGATGGTCCAAGCTGAAGACTGGCTGCCGTTTTATTTTGCTCATCATCGATACTGATATTAGTAGGCAATCCTGTCTGCGAATTGATTTCTACATCTTCATCTTACATGACGACTACTCCGTCTTCGAATTCAACCGGCAAGTTATCTATGTCCAGGTCGAGAGGTGTCTTAATCAAAGCCTCATTTTCATCTTTGTCTTCTTCAGACTCGCTTAGGTCGAGTTCATCATCACTTCTCCATAAATTAGCAGCAATCTCCTCTAATTCACGTTCAGTCAATCGTTTGTTCATATTTATTCTTCTGGCGTCCATTTTGCAGCTGCAAAACGCTATGTATCAAAATTGAAACAACAATATTCACTGCGTGATTATCGGATAAAAAAACAGTTCCACACATCCGATATGGTTATATATTGAAATAACTCACCTTATATTTTCCACTTATGCTTTCACAACGCTATAAACCAATAATTACTTATATAAAACACCAAATTTATCAGACCTAACATGCACGTGCTCACGACCATTGAACATATCTGCAAAGAAAACGAAATTACGAGGCAAGCGACAAGGCTGCTGGATTTTGTACCTTACAGTCATGTACTTTAGAGGCGTATCAAAAATGAGACTACGTGCAGTATGTTGAGTTGTTTGGAAAAATACGTAGTAATGGCTATTTTATATAGTTGTATCTTATATGTAACAATGCGCATCAAAGGGTTAAACTAGTGTGGAAAAAACTCTTTTTTCAATTCTGACAAGCCGAATGTTTTTGGAAATTCAGAGAGAGGACCACCCACAAAGTTTGAACTATCTATAATTTTTAATTTAATTTGTGGTACTTCCAGAAGCATTAACTACGATCCATTGTAAATCGTATAGGGTTTAATAGTGTTTTCGACACAATATTTTAAAATGAAGTAAGAGTCATATCCCTTAGAATTGTGTGCAATATAGCTGTATATCCTCGATGTTTATCTGATATTAACCACGCACAAAAATCTTCGTTATTATCGAATGTGTATTTGTTACCTTTAAAGTCATGAACTATTACTAGATTAGGTATATGCATACCGGTATCTTGCATCGCCCCATAATCGAAGAATAAATATTGTTCATTGTATGTACATTTCGGTATTTTTTCTTCTGACAACCCGTTGCAAGTACAAGGCTCTGTACAAATAGGTGAATCTTTTTTGAATTTATTGTAAAGACATCCACGATTCATTTCACTGCTACGTCCATTGCATTCACAAGATACATTACAAATACCTCCTTTAGCAGATTTCTTAGTCATGTAGCACGGATGGTTTGTCTCAACAAAATCTTCACAATTTCCACAGTACGAAAAACCACATTTGTGAAATTTTTGTCGACTAAGTAGTTTGTTACATTCTGGGCATTTAAACAAATTGCTACAAACATCATTGTGATTATCCAAGCACTCTTTGTTATAGCAATATCTGTTGCATTTTTCACACATAATTTTCTTTTTAGTGCTTGAATCGTGCTGAGCCTTATTACACAATGGGCGCTTTTTTAAACTTGTGTATGTTTTTACTGTCATACCCTGTATCGCATTCATGGCAGTAATAATTACGCCCATAAAAACCTGCTAGTTTGCTAATCACATCAAAGTGATTCTGATTTTTGTATAAGTATAGTATTACAGGTTTTTCAGTACCTTCGTAAATAATCGTATTGAACGATTCAGCACATATTATTTTAATTTGTACATCTAGCAGGTCCTCCGCGTATCTAATATCCTCTAAAGAGAACCCATGTACGTAATCACCACCCAGTTTTCGGCATAATAATTGGGCTAAGGTAGTTTGTATAGGTCTACCCGCTCTAACCTGTTTTATATCGCTGGGTGACAATTTTTTACCCAAGATTTCCTTATGATAAGTAAGTGCAACTATTATGGCACGAGCACCACAAAGAGTATCTGTATTATGTATACGCGTGATACTACGTTTAGTTAAGCGGTTTTCAGCCAAATTAACGATTTTATGACCACCACGAGTACCACGCGGTATTTTAAAAATTTTTACGTCGAACGATGTACCTCGTATATCCACATTCTGCCCGGATGTTACGATATTTTCGACAAGTTCCAGTATATCATCAATATCAATTGTAGTGGCCGTTTCCGTCGATATAGGATTATTAAAACCGTCGTTTTGAATAATGACTCTGATTTTATCACCCTTAACATATTGGGCCTCTTTTTTAGAATGTTCTAGAGCCTCTTGTAAATTTTTACGTAAAAGCTGTTTTTCGGCTCCTAAACCACCTCCAGATGTAAACTGTTTATTTAATTGATATTGGAATGTAGATAAATATGTGTTAAATTTTTTAATATATTTCTTAGAAATATTTTTTAAAGACCAAGCAGTAGCAGTGTTGTTTTCCATTGTTAAAAAATTCAAAAATTCTCAAAATGTAGCAAAATGCAAAATTTTTAAAATCTAAAAAGCTTACCGTAAGAGCACACGTCTGTTTGTGACGAAAGCAAGAACAGAAATGACACACGCACTGTTTTAGGGCTATCTATAACATCGATAAATTCCCAAAATTTAGCAAAATGCAAAATTTTTAAAATCAAAAAGCTTACCGTAAGAGCACACGTCTGTTTGTGACGAAAGCAAGAACAGAAATGTACGTACTGTTTTAGGGGCTATCTATAACATCGATATGATGTACACACCTGACAGTTATGATCATTTAATGTGATTGGTCGATTATACACCGTCGAAATAATTTGGGGCGTGGCTTAGTTACATCGCTCTGCTCAGATAAACCTTAACAGACTTGATAGACCGCATCCAGCACGAATTGTTGTCAATACTCAGATAGAAAGAAATGAGAAATAATGTGATATGTTTTATTTTTAATTGAAGAATGGTGAAAAATACTGATAAGAGATTAAATTTTAAGATTTCGGCGAGAATCTTTGGATTGGGTTGACATAAGTAAAAGACGATATTATTTTTTCAATTTTATTATTACTCAAAAAAAATACATACAATACAATGTTTATCTATAGTTTTACAATAATATACTATCTCACATTACATTATTTACAAGAAGCTGTGAAAATGCCCTTGCGATCATAGCGATAATCTTCGTCCACATGGTAGACTTCTTTGCGATAAAAAAAAGAACAAAAGTATCTTTTATTCAATTATGCCAGCACGTCTGAGCTCTTCAATTATTTCCCAAAATTCTTCATCTTTTTTTGTCAAGTTTTTTATTCTTTCTACAAGCACGTTTGGATCTGTCCAGTTCTGGACAATATTACTCACAGGAAGGGCGGTTCTAACATTACTTGGTGACATGTATTCTGGATTAAGCTCTGTTCTAACAAAGGTCTTGGCACTAGGCATCCTTTCCAATTTTTTAGATCTTGATATAAGAGTACTTTTTAATTGTCTACGGGCACTGTTACTATTTCTAAATAGTGGTTTGATTATTTTATTGAATTTAGTTGGGCATGATTGATATTTTAAATGTGATGTTCTCCTGTTAATTCCAATATCAGCTTATAATTTTGATGATCTTCAGGTGTAAACTCCTTTGGGTTTTTAGCAAACAAAAGCGAATAAAGACCCGATGTTCCTTTAAACTTCGCATCAGCTAGCCAAATGTCTTGACCATCAAACTTAAGTACTTTATTGCCTAAGATCCATTGTGAGCCATTATAAACAGGTCCAAAAGCGTTATCATAATCATCACACGTCTTCCAATATGTATCAAAATAAGAATTATTCTTGTTGATTATCGGAGGCTCTCTATTTATTGGATGGTGTGAAAGATGCTCACTATTTTATTTTGTAGTGTCAATTTCGTGTGAAGACGGTTCAACCTGAGTTGAGGCATCAATTACGTTTTTTATTTGTTTTAGTGGTTCTGATATAGGTTTAAATACCTCTTCGAGATGCTCTTGATGATCGCGCTCAGCTCTTTTGAGTGATCTATATTAATCGCGAATAGCTTGCGCAAGTTGTGAGACGTGTTGCTCGCGCGATGTCATGATAGTAAATGACAACATGTGGGTGTTTTCATCATATTACAGAAGATTAGTTGATTACAACCGTTCATACGTGGCCATAACCGTTCATAGACATTCATACGTGACCATAAGCGTTCATAGACGTTCAAATATTACCATAGGCGTCCATACGTGAACATTTTTACGTAACAACGTGACCATAAGCGTTCATCGACGTTCATACATTACCATAGGCGTTCATACGTGAACATTTTTACGTAAAACGTGACACTTTGACGTCAAAACGTGGCGCTTCCACGTAAAAATAACTGACCCCTGCAAACACCTGTCTCTGACAAAAAAGTGTGTCTTCCACAAAAGTGACCGTCTCCTGTCGGGGGGCTCTGTGGATACGTTAACCGATTTAATAAACCTTTCGAAATAGCGTCTCAATTTGGTTTGAGTTTGTTATGACCTACATTTTTTGCTAAAGTCGTTCACAAGGTACGTAGGGGGCCTTTAGCAGGCTTCTTGGTTATGTGGTTTGCTTTTTTTACAATTTCATCGTAATTTCATCTTAATTTGGCTTGTACTGAGCATGTCTTTCGAGACAAGCATATTACTACTCAGGAATCTGATTTTAGAATCATTCTTTTATAACAGGCCTTGTCGTCATCTCGTAATTGCTTTCAATACTCACTCTTTTTGACTGGTGAATCAGACGACTACATAATGTACACAATGTTTAATATATAATAAAATTTTTTTCAATTTTTCGATCTCGTAATTGCTTTCAATACTCACTCTTTTTGGCTAATGAATCAGACGATCACATAATGTACACAATGTTTAATGTATAATAACAATTTTTTAAATTTTTTGATGTATTTTGTGTTTTTGGTCTTGTCAATTTTTATTTTAATTATTACTAGGCCCTAAATAGCTGTTTAGTATTTTTTACCAATTGAAAATGGGAGTTAGAGAGGCAATTCTTTTTTTTTTATTTTTATCTTTCGAAAATTTTTACTGCGACGATCACGAATATTTGTTTTTCCTTTTACTATGCGTAAATTTTTCTCACTTGACACTGACAACCCCTTTGGAGCACGTGATGCGAGAGAATTTTTGTTAAAATTTTATCTGAAACGAAGACACATGAGACATATGTTCTCTCAGTTTTAGAAAGAACGGTGAACTTTTTTAGTGATAATTTTACAATACCTGAACATACAAAACCCATAACGCACATAAGCAAACCTTTAGTAACTTTTTACAACGTAGGAGATCTGAACACCGAGAAACCAACGGAAAATAGTTTTCATGTACTGTAAGTTTTTTTTTGTGTATTTAGACCTACGAAATTTTTTATTTTTGGAGAGGGTATGGAACGATTATTATAAAATAATCGCCACTATTAATACGATTAAAATTGATTTACATATTTTATCAACTAAAATTAATCAGCATAAGTTTATCACCTTCTTATGACCAAGGCCTTAGAAAACCGCAAAAAGTTGAAGCATGCATTTTATGCAACGATAAACTAAATGAAATCAGTCGATATTAAGGTCTGAAACTATTTTAACATGTCTGAGTGTGAGTACCTACTTAAAATTGATTTAGTAAGTACCCCGGGAGAGGTCAAATTGTGGCGGTGTTACCGGCCTTTACAGCGAGGTAACAAAGTGTGGGTGGGTTTTAAATTCAGTGGTGTTTTTTTCCGTGAGGAAGTGCCCCTGAGCGGGAATTTTGGGGTAGGGGATGTACTGCAAATACAGTTTTGTGAAAACGGTGTTTTTGTTAGGGCTTTGAATTATTATATAGACGAATATTTCTCCGAAGTCGTTGAAAATATTTTACAGCGGGTTTCCATACGACCTATATTGCATGTATGTCTGTGGGTCTTCTATTAAATTTTTTTGGTAGTCACACTTTGTCGAATAAACAACCTTTATTAACTAAGATAATAGAAAATAAAAGCTATTTATCCTTAACAACAGAAAGCGCCGGAAGGTGGTGACGTATATGTCAGGAATGAAGGGATAATGAAAACGGTTGAAATAGGTTATTTGAAAAAAAAAATCCTTTATAATTTTCTCTTAAATCTTTATTTACATACTTTTAATTTCTATTTTTTTTAAAAAAAAGACCCCCTGCTTGGTTGTTACTCTGAAATTTTATATTTTTAGCGACTCCTATATATTTAATTTATTTACTTACATATCCACCCGCAGACTGAATTTTTTTTTAATTTTTGTGGATATTCAATAATACTTACATACGTTTCTTGACGAACCAAACACCCTAAAATTTAAATCGTTTTTTTTTCAATTCTTTCTGATATATGATGATATATTTTAGACTTACATCTATTTTTAATAACAATAGTTGGCCCTTTAGCCAAGTTGAAAACCCAGCGGGTTCCCACAGGAGCCCTTCAGCATTCCTAAAAAAACAAGTAATTATTTTCGTATATATAATTAGTACTCACATCTTACATGATTTCAGAAAATATGTAATTTTTTGTGGTCTATGTATTTTATATTTGCTACTATTGAGATAAATGATCATGCGCGGTTGTTTATGCGCAATGGTTGTACAATTAAGTGTAAACATCTGCAAATTTTAATATTTTTTGTTATCAAAACTATTGTTAGCAGTAAACAACGACTTTTTTCTGAAAATTCATAGAAGCTTTCTTGCGATTTGTGGTGATAAGATTTCAATACAATATTTACAAACCAAAGATAACATCGATAATTACTCGTTTCCAAAATTACAACGGGCTCACTTTTCATAATAAAGACGCTAATAATGAATCTTGATAGTTTGGAAATGGCTCGTACTCACCAATAAAAACAGTGACATTTAATAAGCGGAAGGGTTTGAAACTTTGCTGTCTCTTTTGAGCTACGTAGGCGTGTCGGTAATACAGATTGCATATTCAACAACAGCTACAGGCATTTTTTGGATTCTGGGTTTCTGTTTTTTGTATGTGTATGGCGTTTAAATGTTTTCATATGCTTCCGATATGCACGGCTCTACGGTATTATTTTTGGTTTCGGTGTTTTTTCGTGGTGAAGATGACACTAAAAATTGAGACAGTCTTATGGTGATTTATATGTAATATCTGACCAACGGGCTCAAAATTCGCCCTAGTGTCTTTGTGATTTTAGCTAATGCGCATGATTTTTCTTTGCGTTTGTCATCTACGTCACATTTTGTCGTGTTTTTTAGCGTTCAAATTGAACCAATAGGATCGAAGATAGTGCTTGGAGCCCCTTCGGCTGTAGCTACTGCGCATGATTTTTCTCCAACATCTGCCTTAAATTTCCTACATATTGGTCTTTTTGCGTTCAAATTGAACCAATGATAACGAAGAAGGCCTAAAACGCATGATCTTCATCACACAATTGTTATTAAAAATATCGACAACTTATTAGATAATACTGCTTACGGTGTCTGGGGCGTCTGATTTTTTAGCATACATGTCCTTATGCTACAACATTTCCGACAGCCGTTGTGTTTCTTAACATAATAAAAGCTTTTTTGTGATAATTTTTTTAGGTTAACCATGACGAAGACCAATTTATGAAATTTATGAAGTAGATGCATCCGGAAACCACAATCATTGATTGGAGAATCGAGCGAAAAATATATGATGCCAACTTGTCTAGGGAGGATGCCATAAAACGGAAATGAATGAAAGCAAACTATGCTAATGCTATAAATAAAGTGTGTTTTTTAAATGTTTTTCCTTTTATTGTTAAAAAAATGCGTTTTTTATTGTTTTGTCTTTCTCATGTGTTACAAAAATTGTGATCGAGTAACACTTCTATACTACACTCTTCCTATTCTATAATGGCAACAAAAAGTGAGAAACGAGTTTCGACATGAAAAATCTGTGTTACCTCTTACAGTGAAAATAGAAATGCTTGATCGTTTACGCCATGGAGAGTCATTTGCAGACATATCACTTTCATTCAATGTCAACGAATGAACTGTACGATCGATAAATCCGATCCGAAGATAAGGGCGTCTGTAGCTTCAACTTCACTGTCAGCGAAAATTGTTCGCCATCCCGCAATAGAAAAATGGAAATGGTATCATGGATCGAAGTGCGGAACCATGAGAGAGAGTGGATCGTGTGAAGCGTCTTTACGCTCATTTTAAAGAACCTGATGGTAGTTTTAGTGATGTATAGATGGCGGATTTCAAGCATCGTTGGTTCAATAAATTGAAGATGAAACAATCATTGCATAACGCCAAAATCGTCGGAGAAGCATCTGCAAACAATTCTGCAGCAGGACGCCAGAATTTGCAAACCTAGTAGCTGCTGTTGTGAAAAATTTTGATGTAACAGCTATTCCAGACGATGCACCTGAGAGATTTATGCTACAAGTGGATCTGGAACTTCTTGACAATACAAATTTTCACTTTAATTTTTATTACTTTTAAGATCAGATATTAAAAATTATATTTTGTCTTGTACGTTTTCCTATAAGGATTTAATTATTTCCTCCGCCATATCAATCTTTGTGTAGACGATCTGAACTTTATCTATAACATGTATTTAGGGTAAGGTCGGGTAAATCGTACCTAGTTCAGAAAACACTGAATAAAATATTAACGAATAAGACAATTTGAAGGAAAGCTACGTTTTTCAGTTTTTCTGATAGAGGTGCATCGATATACATACATTACGTATTGAAGGGGCAGTGAATTCGTCGACAAACTGGAAAACAAAAATGTTTGCAAAAGGTACGATTTATCCAACCGGTTGTGAAAATCGTACTGCTAGGTGGGTACATCGTACCAGCCATAAAAGTGAATGTCGATTAATTCGGACCACTCGTTTACCTGAAAAATAACACCAGAAAAACAAAACTAATCATTCAAGGAACGGTATATATTACTAAATATACAAAATGTCTATGTACTAGAACAAAAAACGCAGTAAAATGTGAGTTTTGATGTCAGAGTTACACATTTTTCATGAAACCACTTTTTGCAATTTTTATTCGAACACTGGATCATATCATCCAAGGCGACCTCCTCGCAAATTTCACAGTACCACTCTTGTTCGTTGATTTCTATTTGTATAGGCAGGGTTGGTGTAACTATTGCAGAAGTACCTGGGATTGGATCAGGACATTTCTTTGTTTTCTTAATGGTTTCTGTTTCCGACACTAGTTGTCGCTTAACAGTTTTTATTGTTTGAGGCTTTGGCCTATGCTTTTCTTTTAGCTGTTCTAAATATTCTTTATGAGGAGTACTTGTTAATATTACAGCAGGTTGAGAACCTTTCTTCTTTCTTTTAGTGATGTGGGGCGTCATCTTGGGTATTGGATAAATATCTTCAACAGACAATTCCATTTCTATCTCGTTTTGTGCAGTGATATTTGAATTATTTTTAGATTCTTCTAATTGCTCAGATTTGGATATCCCAGTAACTCCCGATGCAATTTTTAAAAGAATTTTTGGTTCATTATTTTCCTCAGTAGGGGACATTCCAGATTCTCCTAATTTCTGTTCATTATTTTCCTCAGCTCGTGGGTTGTCTGGTTCCTCTGATTGCTTGTCGTTATTTTCTTCAACTGATGAGCTTCCAGGTTCTAAATCATCATTGACATTCAAAGTTTCAGATGGAGCAAAGTGATGTTCTTTAAAAATGTGGCGATCGACAGGCCAAAATCCACTACCTCGAAACCCGCCTACAGCATTTTCAATTGTAGCTGCTTTTCCGTAAGCTTCGGCTATTAGCTGAGACATTTGAAATTGTGTGACAGCCAGCCCTGGATTCGTACGTAGCCATTTGACCACCGCTTGATCGTAATAAGTCTGTAAAGGTTTGAAAAATGCCACATCTAAAGGCTGAAGTCTATGGGTTGTGTGACCGGGTAATTGCAGAAGGATAACTCCGTGAGACCTCGCAAGTTCCAAGGCTTGTAAGTTTCGGGTGTGGGTGGTATGACCATCCAATAAAAGAAGAACCTTCTTTTCTGTGCTTGGCTTAACAAAATCAATGAAGTGATTTAACCAATCGACAAATAATTCGCTATTAATATATCCAGTATCTGAAATTTTTACAACGCTACCAGGTGGAGCTCCAACTTTTAATTCATCACATTGCCTTTTTCTTTTAAAGATTATCATTGGAGGAACGAAAACTCCTGCGGCGCTAACACAGCATACCACCGTTGTATTGGTTCCTCGCTCTCCGCTAGCTAGAATACCTATCTGATTTTTTCCTTTTTGAGCCAATATTTTTCTATTTTTCTTTTGGACGGTGGAGTAGCCAGATTCATCCACATTGAAAATTTGTGTAGCATTTAATTTGTGCTCATCGCATATTTTTTCCAGCATATCAAAAAATGCATAAACACGTTCTTTATTAAAACCTTTAGCTCTGGCGATTGATGTAGATTCAGGCTGGCGCAAGCTGATGTTAGGGTGTCGCTTTAAGAAGGCATAGTACCAATCCTTTCCTGCCATTTGCTTCTTCCGGTTGAAGTTATGAAGAATACCATTTTTCTCTGCTACTTGAAAAGCCAACTTTCGAACATCTGTTATATTTATTCCAAAGAGACACTCTTCTAATTTCAATATGTGGGTAACCAACTGATCTTCTAAATGCTTTGGTAGAATGGTAAGGCGGCCAACTGATTTTATGGATTCATTTGCTTTAACATTCTTAGAGTCTAAGTGCCTTTTGAGCGTTGGTTTTGGAATATTGAAGTTTCGTGAAGCTTCGTTCAATCCACATTGTCCGCTCCTATAAGCTTTGATGGCATTTTCCATATCTTGGGATGTCCATAATCCATATTTTCTCTTGGCACTCATTCTGTAAAGGATATCGATGTTAATCGAATTGTTTGATTTTGATATCACATAGTAGCAGGGTAAATCGTACCAGTACGATTTACCAGACAAACAGATAGTACGATATACCCGACCGGTACATTTGTGTTTATTTCATTACTAATGTATTCATAACCGAACTGTAACCAATTGTAAACACATAAAAAATATCCTCATGCACAATATTTCCTGATAGTTAGACTTAAATAATTCATAACTTACCTCAGATGGCAAAAATTCGTTAAAAAACGGGTCTGAAATCTACAGTTCGTTGGGTCTAAACAAATAAATCACTTTTGAAACGTCTGCGCTACTGATGGACAGCCGAGAAATGGAATGGAGATATTTTATCGTTGCCGGAACGCCCTCTACACTTCAAATGGCAAATATTTCTCGCCAGTTTATAAATATCCCAGTGGTACGATTTAGCCTACGGTACGATATACCCTACTTTACCCTATACAATTTTCTAAGTTTTTGTATTATGTGTATTGAATTAGTAAAATCAAAATTCTGAGAATATTATAAGATTTTTTGATCCATTTCTAAAGACTGATCTTTTGACATAAGAAGTAGAAATATTAAATTAGATTCAACCTTGCAAATTTGTTCATTTTCTGCAGTAGATGCATCCGGAAACCACAAACATTGGAATTGTGAAAAAAATTGATATGAAATAATTCTTAATTACATGCAGTAAACTTATCACAACAGGAAGCGGTTGAATGATTCAATAAAAGAAATACTTGAGCCTTATGCACCATATACATAAAGTGGAAAGGTTGATTTTGTCGAAGGAGTGTTTCGTGGGAATAGAGAGTTAGTTATTCTACATAATTTCACATCCTTGACCTTCGATGTAGCATCTCTCATGGTTCGAGAGCAACTGACGCCATGAGGGGCGTGGCCAGAGAGTGGGGGGTGATTTGGAAAAATATAGATCTCTCATGGTTCGAGACTGACGTCATGAGGGGCGTGGGGGAAATCTAGTAACTTTTTTGGGAATCTAGTAACTTTTCTAGTAACTTTTTGGGAAAATCTAGTAACTTTTGTTCCATACACCATTATTATCTACTAAATCAGTCGATATTAATGTCTGAAACTATTTTAACATGTCTGAGTGTGAGTACCTACTTAAAATTGATTTAGTAAGTACCCCGGGAGAGGTGAAATTGTGGCGGTGTTACCGGCCTTTACAGCGAGGTAACAAAGTGTGGGTGGGTTTTGAATTCAGTGGTGTTTTTTCCGTGAGGAAGTTTCCCTGCGTGGGAATTTTGTGGTAGGGGATGTACTGCAAATACAGTTTTTTTGTGGTCTATGTTTTTTATATGTGCTACTATTGAGATAAATGATCATGCGCGGTTATTTATGCGCAATGGTTGTACGATTAAGTGTAAACATCCTGTGTGAAATTGTCTGCAACTCACACATAATTCATAGACCAAACAAGCGGTGTCCATATACATTAACATACAGCAAACCACCCCCATATATTTTTTGGTAATATGCAATGGGTGTTGTACACGTATATTTTAACGACACTGGTCTTAGACATAATTGTTTTGCAGCGTCTCGTATTCTAATAAATTATCACTTCCCTCCCCCCGTCAACCCATGTGTTCTATATAAAATTTTAGTTACAGTTTTTCTTTATTAGGTCATATACTTGAAGGCCCAGAAAGTTATAACTAGTAGGACATCCATCCCCCCATCAGACCAAGACCCATCATGTGAAAAATTGATTACCCCCATCTGTGAATCAAAAACGTAAAACGGTGAGTTTTGATTATAGGTCTCTCTAATATATTTTTTTTGGCAATTTACACTCATGTTTTTACTTATGTGGTTGCCAAATAATATCCTTAACGCTAAGGAATTTCTTATTTTGCTGCCTATCGTTAGATCACTGGGTATGTGTGTGTGTAACATACCTAAGCTATCCATATTCTAATTTTTAAGCGTCTTTTAGATTAAACCTTGAGAATAAGCTCCTGCAATTTTGTGCATTTTCTACAGAAAAGTACTACGGATATAAAGCCACAAAACCCGATAGAACTCGTTGATAACTCGGAAGTGGCAACGCAACCTCTTTGTGAAAATCAACGGCAACTCAGCAGATTATATAATGTGAAATCTGCAAATTTTAATATTTTTTGTTATCAAAACTATTATTAGCAGTAAACAACGACTTTTTTCTGAAAATTCATAGAAGCTTTCTTGCGATTTGTGGTGATAAGATTTTAATACAATATTTACAAAGCAAAGATAACATCGATGATTACTCGTTCCCAAAATTACAACGGGCTCACTTTTCATAATAAAGACGCTAATAATGAATCTTGATAGTTTGGAAATAGCTCGTACTCACCAATAAAAACAGGAAGCGGTTGAATGATTCAATAAAAGAAATACATGAGCCTTGTGCACCATATACATAAAGTGGAAAGGTTGATTTTGTCGAAGGAATGTTTCGTGGGAATAGAGAGTCAGTTATTCTACATAATTTCACATCCTTGACCTTCGATGTAGCATCTCTCATGGTTCGAGAGCAACTGACGCCATGAGGGGCGTGGCCAGAGAGTGGGGGGGTGATTTGGAAAAAAATAGATCTCTCAAGGTTCGTGACTGACGTCATGAGGGGCGTGGGGGAAATCTAGTAACTTTTTGGGGAATCTAGTAACTTTTCTAGTAACTTTTTGGGAAAATCTAGTAACTTTTGTTCTATACACCATTATTATCTACTCGAATTTTTCGAGATTATAGAATAAGCAATGATAAACTAACCTTAAGCTTGAATGTGTAGAGTTATCACCGGGGTGCATATCAGGTAATTGAGAAAATACATTCTGATAGCCGACCACAAGAAGAAAAATAAACGGACTTTGTGGAGAATAACGGAAAACGAAACTGCATATATAGAGTTGTAAAACGTGAAGGATTCAGTTGTTTTTTTAAATCAAATAAAGATGGGTAAGTTGGTACTTTCTATAAAATCCTTTCATCCATCATCATTATAATTACCGGATTAAACAAAAATTCTTTTTCATGCAACTTTGAAATATTTCTGTGTTTTCATAAAGTACTTTTTCCCATTCATAAATTGAAAAATTAACTCTTTGGTAATAGAACTTATTACGTATTCTTTCAGAAGCATATATGGAGCTGATAATGCAGCGGGTGAGGGCTCACCTTACGCCCCATGAAAGAGTAAGTCTATTCAACAATTTTTCAATATTTTTCAAAACTACCTTTCAATTAATTAAATTTTCTCATAAAAACTGTTCTTTATTTAAAAAACGAAATCAATTATGTCAGTCCTATGTGAAATAATCAAACTCATTTCAGAGAACGTATACGATCTTCCTGCAGGGGCAGGAGTATGGAGGGACCACACACTCCGATTACACTTTCGTGGGGTCGGTGGGCCCCTACCGAATCCTGATCAAAAAGTCGCCAGACCTAATTGAGGTCTGGTGCCTAAAAATGGTATATTGAAAAAATGTTACTGTTAGTGTTTACTTATATATTTTTCTTCTTATAAACAATACATTTTTCTTATTGTGTTTCAATTCATAACACTTCCATCATCCTTATCAATTTCCTCTGATATGTAAAAAAAAGAAAAAAAATCAATGATTTTTAAATTCAACATGATCGTAATTGGGGAAGGAAATTATACTATGATTAGCTTTAGAACATAGATATTCATGTTCTTCCAAATTTTTTGAGATGAAAAGTAATTAAGACATCTGTCACAAATAAATTTTTTAATCTTCTTTTTGTTTACCTGCATTCCAATCAATCGATATAAATCTTTAATTATACAATTTTAATGTGACATACTTTTTTTTCAATAAATTTGCAAACATTAATGATTGTTGATATTGAAAAAGGGAAGTGTATTTCGATCATAATTTTAGTTATGAATTTGATGTATTAGTTTTTTAATATGGAAAACATACCATTCGATTAGTGCGTGCTCAAAATGACAATCAATGGTTTACCATCGCCAATCCTGCAACAACTGAAGTACAATTGGAAATAGAAAATATTGAGCTCAAAGTGCAAAGATTGCATCCAAACGATCAAATTAAATTGCAACTTTTAAAAGCAATCAAAGGTGACAATCCCATCTTGATGCCGTTTAGAAAATGGGAAATTCACATGTTGCCCGCTCTCACTACAGGAGCCTCCAACGAAATTTGGTCGGTGAAAACTTCATCATTTTTAGAAAGTCCTCGCTATGTCATCGTTTGTTTCCAGATCAACCACAAAAGAGAACCAAGTGAATAACGATCCTACGAAATTTAATTATGCAAACATTATGAATATCATCTTGACCTGAACGGAGACAGCTTTCCAAAGAAGAAGATGCATTTGGACTTTGAAAAGGGGGATTTTACCGGCTTACATCAACTACACTCAATTTGGAAAAAGCTACAAACACTTATCTACACACGCCGCTCCTAAGTTACTCTGAATTTGCAAATAAACCTCTATTTGTCATCGATTGTTCTCACTAAGATGAAAGCGTGAAAAGTTCAAGTGTTGATGTCAAGCTTGAAATAGAAGCGCCGAAAGGTTTTCCAGCAAATACTTGTGTCTAAAGCATCATCATTCACGATAACATAATTGAACAACATCCTCTCAGTGAAATTATAAAGAGATGGAACTAGGATGACAAGACCTCTGTCTATCACTTCTCAGTTTAAGTTCAACCATCGTCGAGGAGAGATGAGAATAGCTTATCATTGTAAATATCTAAAGTTTAGTGAATTCTCAAAATAGACAGCGCACATATGAAACATGTAAGAGGGTACCAGAAGTATTTTTTATCACATTCAAATGTTACTACAATTTTAATAATTTTGTTATCTTATATCAAATAAATGTGAGATGTGTGGTAAATGTACAATGAGTATTAGTAAATGAGCTATAAGAGTTCGGGACCAAAATCGGCAATTTTACATGTAATTTCCCATAAGGAATTCTAAGGTCAAAAATAGCGAAAATTGGCGCTTTTTTCCCTAGATTCTAGGGAAAAATACTTCGGCCCCATGTGTTTGGGATAGGAAAGTAGCAGATCTAGGGATGCTACCCATGGGGTCCATTTGTAGGTATTTGTATGATCAAGTTACTATTTCACTAGATTTTCAACCCTAAAATCCCCAGATGAAGAAAATTCCCTAGATTTTGAAACCTAAAATCCCTAGATGAAGATTTCGAAATCTAGGGAATTTTCTTCATCTGGGGAAAAGATGAGAATAATGGCGTTCCAATGATAGCTTATGTAGGGCTCAGATCCAAGTTATATACTACAAAAGTGCATACGACCGATAATGATTTAGAAAAGATGATAAAACATCTGATGGAAGATGAGTATGAAGAGGATGAAATTGCTGAAAAAATTAGAAATTTTGGAGTGACCAAGAAGGCCAAAGGGGTAAAATCTTCAATCGTCAAGACCGAGATAACTTTCGAAGACTATATTGAATGCTTAGAAGGGTTTCAAAAGAAGACGGTTACTCAAAACCTTATCAGATCTGACAAGCACGAGGTCCATTCAATAACACAAGAAAAAATAGCTCTCAGTCCTGATGATGATAAGCGTTTCCTTGTTTATGGAACAGATGACTCACTTCCATGGGGACATTATCAAATATGTGAAGTTATGGATATAAACTAATTATGTTTTTTATATCTTTTATATTTTTGACAATAAAAATAAAATAAAAATCTCGTTTCTTATTTCTTTAACTCCCTTCAAAATTCTCTATATAAATTCTACAAACGACAAATTCTCTTACAGTGTGGTACCTGGCGTGCCTTTGTGCAGGAAAAAGTCGACAACCTCGGTAATTTAGGTAATATTTGAGATTAACTGAGATATTGATATAGCCGGAGGCCGATAGGTGATTCTTTGATAGCCATCAGGCGACAATTTCCTCAAATCAAAGACACTATACGCACTCTGCTTAATAGGTGACAGCCCGGTTTGTAAGCGGGTCTAACAGACACCCTAAGCAAGTACTTCTCCCACAGTGTGGTACCTGGCGTGCCTTCGTGTAGGAAAAAGTCGATCGCCCCTTGATACCCGAAGGAGCCTCAACAGCTTCATATCATATAGATTAGGAATTTAATTGGTCAATTTTAAATTAAGTACAGAAATAAATAAGTATATAAAAACTCACCTGTAAACTCCTAAACGGCAGTATGCTGGAATGATGAAATATCTCCATCTGCCATCATTTTGGTGAATTATCTATAAAATAGAAAAAGCATGAAAGTATATGAAAACTGAAAAAGTATGACATAATCCTTATAACACATGGACCGACATTGGGGTGATAATAAAATATTATTTGATTAAAGTTTAAAATAATGATTATCGAAATTACTTAGAGATGATATATAATTATAGCAATTCCTTCAGTCTACAACAATAATCTACATTATTACTGATACTAACCGCAAAAGAGCGGTCTATTAAAAACTTGAAAATTGCAATAATCGGAACGAAAAACAAGCCTACTATGAATCACGAAAAAAAGTGGGTTGATAATATCTGTTCGACTAGATAGATGAATAAAAGGTGAATGAAGGATCGACGAAAGCTACGTAGTATTTCTAGCAAGTACTCAACATATCATTTATTTTGAAACCTTTCCTGAGGCCCTATCTCTTATATCAAGGAAACTAGCTTCCTATGCTATTATAACAATTAAAAATGCTTAAATGTTGTTGTTGACGTCGATACGAATCTATTGATACCTGATTTATCAAAATCGGACGACCAGAAATGGCCGACCGGAAGTAGCCATTTTAATGCAGATTTGGAATCTACGCATCGCATTCAACCAATATTTGACATTTTTATTGTATTTCATAAAGTTTTACAAACCGGAAGTGCATAATTTTTTATGAAACGTAAACATTTGAGGTAAGGATTTTATCTCAATTTCATAGTCTAGTATATTCTCAGGCAATATTTATTATTAAATTTATCACTATAACCGACATCGCCCTTTTAGTAGGAGCTACTAAGCATGATTTCTTATTAAAAATATAGCTTACACTACTTCTGTAATAGACAGTTTTGAACCCTTTAAGATCGAGCCAGTAACAGCGAACAGTCAACCGTTGAAATGAATAAGGCCCTTTTGGTATGTTATCAAAGTTATATGTGAAGAATACCGATTAAAGACATCACCCATATTTATCAAAAATGATGCAACAAAAAAATCTCACCTGTTATATAAAACTAACATCACAATCAACGTTCACATAACAACTCACCACACATTACTGATAAATGATCTATTCTGCAAGCTATTTATATTCGTATGGATTATATGACGTAAGCATAAACGAAGGATTTGTTAAAAAAGGCCCCTCAAATTTTGTATTTTGTGCTAGTTTTCCATAAGAAACAATGCATTTTACTACTTTCGAGCCAACCGGATTCATTTTCCCACACTTCGAGTAATCGCGATAATGAAACCGCAGAAAAATATCGATAGATGTTTCTAAAAGGCCTCCTAATACAACTAATTTGTGCGTATTTTCCATAAGAAACAATGCAATTTTATCACATTCAGCTAAAATGATCCATTTTCCCATTTAAATACATGTATTATCGAAAACGCTTGTAGCTGTTGTTGAAATAGACGATTGCTTCGACGGTTGGAGAGGGGGCTGGCGCTGCTCGACGTGTGCGGACGGGAAGCGTACGATGAGTGGCAGCAACGGAGGGGTATGACGCTCGGACAACCCTTATCGTTTCAAGCAAACGACTCCCAAAATCGTCTTCTGCCGAAAATTTGATGTCGATTCAGTTTTTGATTCGTTTAAATCGGCCAAGATTTGATTTTCGTATAGAATATACGAGTTGAATTGCAAATTATGCTTATTCGACACAACAGCATTATTAAAAGTGCTTAAACAAGAAATCAGGAGTGAAAGAAAATGTGTTATGTTTAATATTGTATCAAAAAAGATTTTCTGAATAAAACATTATATTTAAAATTTGCTTTTTACCCATGTGAATGTGAGAAATCAAAGAATATATGTTGGATGGCGGCGCGTGCGCACTTACATCAGATAACACGACAGCTCATAAATTGAAATGTTGTCGATGTGTTAACATCGATGTCGACACCGCTTCGACGTAAGCAAGGGCGATAAGCCGTTTGGGTCTGTGCGCTCGGACAGCCCTCATCGTTTCAAGCAAACGACTCCCAAAATCGTCTTCTGCCGAAAATTTGATGGCGATTCAGTTTTTGAGCCATTTAAATCGAGCAAAGGAGAGACTTATTCGTATATTTAACTACTGTATGAAGGAAAAATAAAAATCAATTGGAAAATTCGGACTGCTGGTGGGATATTTTCGAATATATATCAGTAAAATTAAGCTTATTCAACACAATGTCAACAGCAGCAGCAGCATCACAGCAAAATTCCTCAGAAGAACAAAATTTTTGTATTAAGAAATGTTTTCGAATACCAGAAAGCCAAGTTGACGGTCGAGCATGCAAACAATGTAACTCTTTCGGATACTGCATGTTCATCAAGCTGCTTTGTAGCATCATCTCTTTCGGTGTCCTGTAATCTTTTATATCTGAGCCGACACTTTCTATTATTCAGACCATTGTGATCAGCTTTTCAACATGTCTCATGAAGAAGTGGTTTTTCAATGTATCACTTCGCGTGAATTTCTTTCCACACTCAGTACAAGCGAAGTCAATTTGCTTATGTTTATTTAGATGTCTGCTCAAATTATTAGGAAGAGTGAAATTTTTTCTACAGATTTGACAAGTATACATCTTGTTTCTTGGGGCGAGTAAAGTGGAACTGTTAGTAGATATACTAGGAGAGTTCTGGAACGGAAGTCAGAGTAAACATGCTATATTTTCCAAAGGGGTCCCGAATAATGGTGTGTGGGCGTGCTGGATATTTTTCCAACGGGGTTTCATTATTAAATGTTAGATTCCTACATTTCATGAGCGCCATCTAGCGGAGAGGGGGTAAGTTACTGCATTTAGATTCCTACAATTCATGAGCGCCATCTAGCGGAGAGGGGATAAGTTACTGCATTTAGATTCCTACAATTCATGAGCGCCATCTAGCGGAGAGGGGATAAGTTACTGCATTTAGATTCCTACTTTTCATGACCGCCATTAGGGATTAATTATTTTATTGTTGAGGAAAAAAAGTTCTCAATTGCGCGGGATCGAACCCACAACCACACACACCAACACGTTAACAGTCTAAGCGTTTTCCAAGCCTGCTATCTCGGTTACCCATGTGAATGTGAGAAAGCAATGTATATATTTTGCATTGCGGCGATAGGAGATAAGCCGCGAGCTCATTGGAATGTCGATGTGTTAACACCGCTTCGACGTGAGGGCGATAAGCCGTTTGGGTCTGCGCGCTCGGACAGCCCTCATCGTTTCAAGCAAACGACTCCCAAAATCGTCTTCTGCCGAAAATTTGATGGCGATTCAGTTTTTGATTCGTTTAAATCGGCCAAGATTTGATTTTCGTAAAGAATATACGAGTTGAATTGCAAATTATACTTTTTCGACACAACAGCATCATTAAAAGTGCTTAAGAAATTAGGAGTGAAAGAAAATGTGTTATGTTTAATATTGTATTTATAAAATTTGCTTTATACCTGTGTAAATGTGAGAAATCAAAGAATGTATGTTGGATGACGGTGCGTGCGCACTTACATCAGATAAGCCGCAAGCTCATAAATTGAAATGTCGATGTGTTAACATCGCTTCGACGTGAGCAAGGGCGATAAGCCGTTTGGGTGTGTGCGCTCGGACAGCCCTCATCGTTTCAAGCAAACAACTCCCAAAATCGTCTTCTGCCGAAAATTTGATGGCGATTCAGTTTTTGATTCATTTAAATCGGCCAAGATTTGATTTTCGTATAGAATATACGAGTTAAATTGCAAATTATGCTTATTTGACACAACAGCATCATTAAAAGTGCTTAAGAAATTTGGAGTGAAAGAAAATGTGTTATGTTTAATATTGTATTTATAAAATTTGCTTTATACCTGTGTAAATGTGAGAAATCAAAGAATGTATGTTGGATGACGGCGCGTGTGCACTTACATCAGATAAGCCGCGAGCTCATAAATTGGAATGTCGATGTGTTAACACCGCTTCGACGTGAGCATGGGCGATAAGCCGTTTGGGTCTGCGCGCTCGGAAAACCCTTCTCGTTTCAAGCAAACGACTCCCAAAATCGTCTTCTGCCGAAAATTTGATGGCGATTCAGTTTTTGATTCGTTTAAATCGGCCAAGATTTGATTTTCGTATAGAATATACGAGTTAAATTGCAAATTATACTTTTTCGACACAACAGCATCATTAAAAGTGCTTAAACAAGAAATTAGGAGTGAAAGAAAATGTGTTATGTTTAATATTGTATTTATAAAATTTGCTTTATACCTGTGTAAATGTGAGAAATCAAAGAATGTATGTTGGATGACGGCGCGTGCGCACTTACATCAGATAAGCCGCGAGCTCGTAAATTGGAATGTCGATGTGTTAACACCGCTTCGACGTGAGCATGGGCGATAAGCCGTTTGGGTCTGCGCGCTCGGAAAACCCTTCTCGTTTCAAGCAAACGACTCCCAAAATCGTCTTCTGCCGAAAATTTGATGGCGATTCAGTTTTTGATTCGTTTAAATCGGCCAAGTTTTGATTTTCGTATAGAATATACGAGTTAAATTGCAAATTATACTTTTTCGACACAACAGCATCATTAAAAGTGCTTAAGAAATTAGGAGTGAAAGAAAATGTGTTATGTTTAATATTGTATTTATAAAATTTGCTTTATACCTGTGTAAATGTGAGAAATCAAAGAATGTATGTTGGATGACGGCGCGTGCGCACTTACATCAGATAAGACGCAAGCTCATAAATTGAAATGTCGATGTGTTAACACCGCTTCGACGTGAGCAAGGGCGATAAGCCGTTTGGGTGTGTGCGCTCGGACAACCCTCATCGTTTCAAGCAAACGACTCCCAAAATCGTCTTTTGCCGAAAATTTGATGGCGATTCAGTTTTTGATTCGTTTAAATCGGTCAAGATTTGATTTTCGTATAGAGTATACGAGTTAAATTGCAAATTATGCTTATTCGACACAACAGCATCATTAAAAGTGTTTAAATAAGAAACCAGGAGTGAAAGAAAATGTGTTATTGTATCTATCAAAAATGATTTTCTGAATAAAACAACATTTTACTTAAAATTTGCTTTATTTAATAAATGATTTTATCAAACAAAATTTTTAGATAGAGTACGGAGTGATTCTTCTTGATGGCATCTCATTGCGTTGACGAAAACGTGTAGGATTTTTGAAGACCTTCTCATTCCAATCGTTTTCACTGAATTGGGTGGTAGGATTGATAGTCATATCATTGAACAATGTAAACACCTTTTGTTTTTCCTCAAAAAAGTTTAGAATATTTTTTAATTCCTCCAAACGTCGAATGTGTTGCTCCAACCTTTCTTTCAACATCATCGTAACTCTATGACTCTCATACTGAAACTGTTGTCAGACAAAAAAACTTGTTTCTAGTCTCCCTTCCTTCTCCCCCCAAAAAAAAATCTCTCTATTGCTCATAAAGGTAAAGTATTACAAAACCATTTATACAATTCATCAACATTTCTAAGACTACAATAATAGAATTGACTGTTGCTATATTTGTGGTGCATACATGATGTAAATTCGCTGTTGTTGAACGCTGGAACAGAATGAAGAGTATATCTGAAAAATTAGAACTTAGAAAAAAAACACACAACTGAATTCAAAACGTGAAAAGAAAATATTTTATTCAGTGGCCGAGCGTCGTAGACAGGGACAGAAGAAACGAGGAAAGTGAGAACGCACTACAAGCGGGGAGATCCGTTTGAAAGATAAGAGCGAGAATTAAACATGGCTGCAAATGCGTGATGAATGGAAGAGCAGGAAGTGTCTCAAAATATTTTCAATGATTCCCTCAGACTTTACATGAAAATTAAGGTGGAATTGCAGGTTTCTCAAGAAACAAAGTAGGTCACATTAAAAAAATGAGAGCTCGTAAAGAAGCACTTATATCAAAAATCCAAGTTACCATAATTACAAATGCGTTGGGAAGAAACAAATGAAAAGATATTGAAAAAAAACGTTACACAAATCAGGGAAAACCGGTGAAAGAAGAGCGAAATACTTTCAAACTTCATAAAAAAATTTTTGGTATATAGACAAGACTGAACAATGAAATTTTATATTTCAAAAACAAATACATGTAGAATATAAAGTACATCACATATCAGTTGAAGTGCAAAATCTTTCAAACACAAGTCTGGGAGAGACATCCAATAGAATTTATTAAGAAGTAAGTCATTTAATGACAACATAGTATTAACAAAAAAGCAGTCTGGAAGTATGAAAATGAAAAGCAATATGAAAACATGTAAATTGTGTCGCTCATTATACACATTGTTTAACTTTCAACGTTTTTCATCTATGCGAGGACAATTGCTAATTTTGTTAGAACAAAGAAAAAATTAAAAATTGATGACAAGAAACGTTGAAAAAGAAGACCACCACCCAATATAATTTATTAATAACCTTGTAAAATAATGCTGGCACATGCATCGTGGTTGTGATTTGTTCCTTCTTATCAACGTTTTTGATCCATCTGTTGAGTCGTATTTTTAATGTCTTTTTAAAATTCCAATTGCTTTTCGTAATATAAGATTGAATGCTATTTGTTGTCTCGAAACATATTTCTGATGGATACATCTTTGAATCCATACAAAAAAAAAAAAAAAAATAACTCGTGTTTCATTCAATTTTCTTTATTGTTTAAATCAAATAACATATTGTATAAAGCATTAGAATCAGTTTTAATCACCTCTTCACATCTCAAATAATTTGATATTTTTCAAACTTGGTGGTGAAATGATGCATCTCCTTTTCACACCAGAAATTCAACCAAATGGCATCGTTTTCACAAAAGTTGGTTAATTCAACACATACATACTTGTTTTGTTCAATGAAATTTTGAGTTTTGTATCAGAAATTCTTCAAATCCGTCTGGAGAAAAGATGATTTTCTTGTAAAACAACATCATAGACGTCAGAAGCATGCGCATTATTCACCTCAACTCAGCTGTTGTGTTTGCTATTCAATGTCAGTCGTTTGACATAAATTTTTCTTCTTGTTTCCTCAGTACTTTTTGAACCAGACAGATCTGATGTAATTTAGATACAATTCTTAGAAAGCTCTTCCAATTGATGAACCCAACATATATTGAGGAGACATACATGAAAATTCAATGAAAGTTTGTAAATAATTTTCTTCCAAAAGCTTTTGTTCAATCGTTGGGAAAAAAAACAACATCATAATGATGGAATTATCTTATTGTTCAAAGGCGAACACAATGAAAAACCATTTGGGTCATCTCTCTGTATCACATATAAAATTACGTATAAGTATCGAAACAAATGAAGAAAATATAGTTCAAAATATAATTTCAGAGTCAACCCAATGCAAATTGTTATGGTAGCAGTTGCACAGAGAAAATGGTAAACTCAAGGAGTGGTAGATGAAATACCAATAAAAAAAGAAGAAATTCCTCACAAGCCGAAAAATGTGACCGATATATTTGTTTGTTTTAACATAGACATAGGCAAAAAATGAAACTTGTCGAGCAAATTAGACAAAATGGCACGAATAGCATACAGAAAACACAAGAGACCACATTAATATCAAATTTGAACATTGCTCACATGCCGAAAAATGTGGATGTTATAATTGTTTGCTTTAATACTGATTTAGATAGAAATGAAACTTGTCCAACAAAATAGACAAAATATCGTTTGTAGGGTGCAGAAAGCACGAGAGAATCACTTTAATATGAAATTTGTCTTAGATTCTATCATTATAAATAGATAATCATCATCAGCTGTTCTCCTCGACTGTTGTAATAACAGTATGTCAAGAAGCTCTTGCTTATTACATTTTATATAAATAAAATAAGATATTAGTAAAATAGTGTTTTATTTAATATATAGGAAAAAAAAAGATCATTCATAAAAAGAAGTTACTTTGGAAAGCAAAGTTTTCAATTCTTGCAAGAGCCCACTGCTTGGACATTGTACTCCAAACATATTCCAATTAAATTCTCCTACTTGCACAAGTTTTCGTTGAAATTCGTTGTATTTGAAGTAAGTATTCTTCTTGAAGAAATATATATGTCCATCAATATAACGAAACGCTGAAGTTAAATTGCTTGGAATATCTGGAAACTCGTATCTAGTATTACCCATAAATTTTCGAGCTCCATTTTCATTATATTCTCGGTAGTCACCATTTGTTAATAAAATATAGATTTTTCCACTGTTTGTCTGAAACATAGCTTCTACTTTAACTCCTCTAGGTATATCATAAGCAATGGTTCTGATGCTACCAACGATGTTTAAATTTGGAAATTGACTAAAATAAACTTTCTTATTGCTTGCAACCATAAGATTACCATTCGAAATTTGAAAAGCGTGATTCACTTTGGTTATTCCAGTGTTAATTAAATAATCATGATATAGATTTTCAGATTGATGAATTTTATTGTCTTTTTTATTAGCATTTATGTCTATTTTCCACAAGCGATTTTCAGAAATTACGTATAATTTATGGTTGGGGAATCCTGGTGAATATGCCAAAAACATTACGTCAGGATATTTCACATCACACAAGTTAAATGTAGAGCTAATATCTTCTGGAGAAGGTTGCTGCTGTGTTGTTTTGGGTGTTGTAGTAGGCCTCGGTTTGCCATATAACCTTTGAATTGCTAATTTATCATCTTCGTGTAGACTGTTTGCTGCATCTTGATAAAACGGGTACATTATTGCATGAGTATTTAGGCTGTGACTTATTCCTAGAGAATGTCCAATCTCATGTACCAGTACCATTAACAGATTTATCCCTCCATCACCAATCATGTTTCCATCATCATCAATATATTGCCAATTTTCATCAGCTTCTATATGAACTTCAACACATGAAGCATAGGATGCAGGGGGAAACGCGTGTCCTAAGAGTACTCCTGGACCATCTAATGGATATGGACAGATCTCTTTACCCATGCATATGGTGCGATATTCGTGTTCTCTTTTGACAAATGCTACTAAAATATCTGGAGTGATGTTATTAACATGATCTCTCTTTATCATACTAGCAGTAGTAAGCATTTTAAATGTTAGTCCAGATGCATTTTGCCACATATTGAAAGCTTGTTGAACGACGTTTCGATATTTACCGACACCCTCGACCAAATACCAATGCAGAGTCGTTTTGTTCCATTTAGTTGAAACTACAAATTCATTATCGCTATAGTGACATCGTGGTTTTGATATTAACTCAATCGTTTCTGCATTAAGGCTGCCATCTATCGGTAAATTGTAATCTTCTTGAAACTTTGCTAGACTCTCCTCGAGAGATGTATTTGTATTATTTTGAATATAACCATACTTTTGCAAATGTTTCTGTGCATCAGGTAGAGTTAGGTTCGATGACGCGATATGTACCAGCAATAGCAAGGAAACGATCACCTTCATTGTCAACTCGTTAATGATTGAATTATCAAGGTGATAATGAATATATTTTGGTGGAGATATGAAATAAAACAAAAAAAAGTTTATTTCACAGTATATTAGCAGTCTATGTTAGATGTAGATTCAAATTCATTATCTAAAAAATTCTGTATAATATCTGTACTATAATAAAAGAGATATTCCCTTAAGGTATTAGTATACATACAATCGATTGAGGATGCTTCACAAAATCCATAAAGAAGGTCTAAAACACTCAAATTTACATTATCTAACCAATTTCTTACAATATTAAATAAATTTCGATAAAATTCGTTGAAATTGAGGCATTCCAACATAGCAAGTCAATTTGAAATCACATGCATCTGTACATTTAAAATGGCTGCAATGTCTTCTTCATATAGATTCATGCCGACATTGAACTTGGAAATATACAAGAGGTTCGTATAGGTACCATACTGATATTGAGTCACTTTCACAAGGTCTCCACATTTTGTTTCTATAGGATCAGCAGCATAATCTTCGTTGTCTTCGACATTTTGTTGTATTTCTTATAGCAAGGTGATGATTGAATCCCACTCGTAGGTGGAGAATGAAATTTCCCAAGGTGTAGACCTTCGCTTCAGAATAACGCATGCACTAAAGTCTCTTGTAGGACTCAGACCACATCGCACCTCGTAGTTACATGTTTGAGGTAGAGGAAATGACATTAAAAATAATGGTTTTTCGGTTTGAGCTTTAGTTTCGAACATGATTAAAGCTTTGTCATCAGCCTCATCATCATAGAGTTTGAGGAGCCTTTTAGATCGAACAAAGTTACTCAGCTGATTCAACGTAAAGGCCATCTTTTATGATTGTAGATTGTTTATCACGCATGTTATAATAATGAATTAATTTTATAATATCAGTATACAAGATGTGTCGGCATTGATTTAAATTAATATGTATATTTCTCATAACTGTGAAAAAGGTACAACTATCAAGAAAAATGAGGAAAGTAACTCAACAAATGACTGAAAATGACAAAAAAATGGCACAAATATCAAGAAAAATGAGACAAGTAACTACAAAATAGCTATGTGAGATCAGAAAAATTACAGAAAGAAATGCAAAATACATGAAATGAGAAAGAAAAATGGTACAAATATCAAGAAAAAATTATACAAGTAACTACAAAATAGCTATGTGGGATGTGAAAAATGGCAGAAAAATGCAAAATACATGAAATGAGAGAGAAAAATGGTACAAATATCAAGCTGAGAAAAATACAAGACCTTGTATAATCAATGCTCTGAGGAAAGATGAAGCCATCAAGGTCAACGCAGTATTCGGAGGCGAGTTTGTAATCGTGAAAGGTGACCAAGTTCAAACGGAATATAAATATTTCACTACAGCCAATTCACCCATCTTCACCCACCTGGGGTGTAAATTTGTTAATGTTCACTCCTAAATTCATTTTCAAAAATTCCCATCCACTATCTCTCTCTTGAAATTCTTCTAAGTCTTTGAAAATGAATTTAGGAGTGAACATTAACAAATTTACACCCCAGGTGGGTGAAGATGGGTGAATTGGCTGTAGTGAAATATTTATATTCCGTTTGAACTTGGTCACCTTTCACGATTACAAACTCGCCTCCGAATACTGCGTTGACCTTGATGGCTTCATCTTTCCTCAGAGCATTGATTATACAAGGTCTTGTATTTTTCTCAGCTTGATATTTGTACCATTTTTCTCTCTCATTTCATGTATTTTGCATTTTTCTGCCATTTTTCACATCCCACATAGCTATTTTGTAGTTACTTGTATAATTTTTTCTTGATATTTGTATCATTTTTCTTTCTCATTTCATGTATTTTGCATTTCTTTCTGTAATTTTTCTGATCTCACATAGCTATTTTGTAGTTACTTGTCTCATTTTTCTTGATATTTGTGCCATTTTTTTGTCATTTTCAGTCATTTGTTGAGTTACTTGCCTCATTTTTCTTGATAGTTGTACCTTTTTCACAGTTATGAGAAATATACATATTAATTTAAATCAATGCCGACACATCTTGTATACTGATATTATAAAATTAATTCATTATTATAACATGCGTGATAAACAATCTACAATCATAAAAGATGGCCTTTACGTTGAATCAGCTGAGTAACTTTGTTCGATCTAAAAGGCTCCTCAAACTCTATGATGATGAGGCTGATGACAAAGCTTTAATCATGTTCGAAACTAAAGCTCAAACCGAAAAACCATTATTTTTAATGTCATTTCCTCTACCTCAAACATGTAACTACGAGGTGCGATGTGGTCTGAGTCCTACAAGAGACTTTAGTGCATGCGTTATTCTGAAGCGAAGGTCTACACCTTGGGAAATTTCATTCTCCACCTACGAGTGGGATTCAATCATCACCTTGCTATAAGAAATACAACAAAATGTCGAAGACAACGAAGATTATGCTGCTGATCCTATAGAAACAAAATGTGGAGACCTTGTGAAAGTGACTCAATATCAGTATGGTACCTATACGAACCTCTTGTATATTTCCAAGTTCAATGTCGGCATGAATCTATATGAAGAAGACATTGCAGCCATTTTAAATGTACAGATGCATGTGATTTCAAATTGACTTGCTATGTTGGAATGCCTCAATTTCAACGAATTTTATCGAAATTTATTTAATATTGTAAGAAATTGGTTAGATAATGTAAATTTGAGTGTTTTAGACCTTCTTTATGGATTTTGTGAAGCATCCTCAATCGATTGTATGTATACTAATACCTTAAGGGAATATCTCTTTTATTATAGTACAGATATTATACAGAATTTTTTAGATAATGAATTTGAATCTACATCTAACATAGACTGCTAATATACTGTGAAATAAACTTTTTTTTGTTTTATTTCATATCTCCACCAAAATATATTCATTATCACCTTGATAATTCAATCATTAACGAGTTGACAATGAAGGTGATCGTTTCCTTGCTATTGCTGGTACATATCGCGTCATCGAACCTAACTCTACCTGATGCACAGAAATATTTGCAAAAGTTTGGTTATATTCAAAATAATACAAATACATCTCTCGAGGAGAGTCTAGCAAAGTTTCAAGAAGATTACAATTTACCGATAGATGGCAGCCTTAATGCAGAAACGATTGAGTTAATATCAAAACCACGATGTCACTATAGCGATAATGAATTTGTAGTTTCAACTAAATGGAACAAAACGACTCTGCATTGGTATTTGGTCGAGGGTGTCGGTAAATATCGAAACGTCGTTCAACAAGCTTTCAATATGTGGCAAAATGCATCTGGACTAACATTTAAAATGCTTACTACTGCTAGTATGATAAAGAGAGATCATGTTAATAACATCACTCCAGATATTTTAGTAGCATTTGTCAAAAGAGAACACGAATATCGCACCATATGCATGGGTAAAGAGATCTGTCCATATCCATTAGATGGTCCAGGAGTACTCTTAGGACACGCGTTTCCCCCTGCATCCTATGCTTCATGTGTTGAAGTTCATATAGAAGCTGATGAAAATTGGCAATATATTGATGATGATGGAAACATGATTGGTGATGGAGGGATAAATCTGTTAATGGTACTGGTACATGAGATTGGACATTCTCTAGGAATAAGTCACAGCCTAAATACTCATGCAATAATGTACCCGTTTTATCAAGATGCAGCAAACAGTCTACACGAAGATGATAAATTAGCAATTCAAAGGTTATATGGCAAACCGAGGCCTACTACAACACCCAAAACAACACAGCAGCAACCTTCTCCAGAAGATATTAGCTCTACATTTAACTTGTGTGATGTGAAATATCCTGACGTAATGTTTTTGGCATATTCACCAGGATTCCCCAACCATAAATTATACGTAATTTCTGAAAATCGCTTGTGGAAAATAGACATAAATGCTAATAAAAAAGACAATAAAATTCATCAATCTGAAAATCTATATCATGATTATTTAATTAACACTGGAATAACCAAAGTGAATCACGCTTTTCAAATTTCGAATGGTAATCTTATGGTTGCAAGCAATAAGAAAGTTTATTTTAGTCAATTTCCAAATTTAAACATCGTTGGTAGCATCAGAACCATTGCTTATGATATACCTAGAGGAGTTAAAGTAGAAGCTATGTTTCAGACAAACAGTGGAAAAATCTATATTTTATTAACAAATGGTGACTACCGAGAATATAATGAAAATGGAGCTCGAAAATTTATGGGTAATACTAGATACGAGTTTCCAGATATTCCAAGCAATTTAACTTCAGCGTTTCGTTATATTGATGGACATATATATTTCTTCAAGAAGAATACTTACTTCAAATACAACGAATTTCAACGAAAACTTGTGCAAGTAGGAGAATTTAATTGGAATATGTTTGGAGTACAATGTCCAAGCAGTGGGCTCTTGCAAGAATTGAAAACTTTGCTTTCCAAAGTAACTTCTTTTTATGAATGATCTTTTTTTTTCCTATATATTAAATAAAACACTATTTTACTAATATCTTATTTTATTTATATAAAATGTAATAAGCAAGAGCTTCTTGACATACTGTTATTACAACAGTCGAGGAGAACAGCTGATGATGATTATCTATTTATAATGATAGAATCTAAGACAAATTTCATATTAAAGTGATTCTCTCGTGCTTTCTGCACCCTACAAACGATATTTTGTCTATTTTGTTGGACAAGTTTCATTTCTATCTAAATCAGTATTAAAGCAAACAATTATAACATCCACATTTTTCGGCATGTGAGCAATGTTCAAATTTGATATTAATGTGGTCTCTTGTGTTTTCTGTATGCTATTCGTGCCATTTTGTCTAATTTGCTCGACAAGTTTCATTTTTTGCCTATGTCTATGTTAAAACAAACAAATATATCGGTCACATTTTTCGGCTTGTGAGGAATTTCTTCTTTTTTTATTGGTATTTCATCTACCACTCCTTGAGTTTACCATTTTCTCTGTGCAACTGCTACCATAACAATTTGCATTGGGTTGACTCTGAAATTATATTTTGAACTATATTTTCTTCATTTGTTTCGATACTTATACGTAATTTTATATGTGATACAGAGAGATGACCCAAATGGTTTTTCATTGTGTTCGCCTTTGAACAATAAGATAATTCCATCATTATGATGTTGTTTTTTTTCCCAACGATTGAACAAAAGCTTTTGGAAGAAAATTATTTACAAACTTTCATTGAATTTTCATGTATGTCTCCTCAATATATGTTGGGTTCATCAATTGGAAGAGCTTTCTAAGAATTGTATCTAAATTACATCAGATCTGTCTGGTTCAAAAAGTACTGAGGAAACAAGAAGAAAAATTTATGTCAAACGACTGACATTGAATAGCAAACACAACAGCTGAGTTGAGGTGAATAATGCGCATGCTTCTGACGTCTATGATGTTGTTTTACAAGAAAATCATCTTTTCTCCAGACGGATTTGAAGAATTTCTGATACAAAACTCAAAATTTCATTGAACAAAACAAGTATGTATGTGTTGAATTAACCAACTTTTGTGAAAACGATGCCATTTGGTTGAATTTCTGGTGTGAAAAGGAGATGCATCATTTCACCACCAAGTTTGAAAAATATCAAATTATTTGAGATGTGAAGAGGTGATTAAAACTGATTCTAATGCTTTATACAATATGTTATTTGATTTAAACAATAAAGAAAATTGAATGAAACACGAGTTATTTTTTTTTTTTTTTTTGTATGGATTCAAAGATGTATCCATCAGAAATATGTTTCGAGACAACAAATAGCATTCAATCTTATATTACGAAAAGCAATTGGAATTTTAAAAAGACATTAAAAATACGACTCAACAGATGGATCAAAAACGTTGATAAGAAGGAACAAATCACAACCACGATGCATGTGCCAGCATTATTTTACAAGGTTATTAATAAATTATATTGGGTGGTGGTCTTCTTTTTCAACGTTTCTTGTCATCAATTTTTAATTTTTTCTTTGTTCTAACAAAATTAGCAATTGTCCTCGCATAGATGAAAAACGTTGAAAGTTAAACAATGTGTATAATGAGCGACACAATTTACATGTTTTCATATTGCTTTTCATTTTCATACTTCCAGACTGCTTTTTTGTTAATACTATGTTGTCATTAAATGACTTACTTCTTAATAAATTCTATTGGATGTCTCTCCCAGACTTGTGTTTGAAAGATTTTGCACTTCAACTGATATGTGATGTACTTTATATTCTACATGTATTTGTTTTTGAAATATAAAATTTCATTGTTCAGTCTTGTCTATATACCAAAAATTTTTTTATGAAGTTTGAAAGTATTTCGCTCTTCTTTCACCGGTTTTCCCTGATTTGTGTAACGTTTTTTTTCAATATCTTTTCATTTGTTTCTTCCCAACGCATTTGTAATTATGGTAACTTGGATTTTTGATATAAGTGCTTCTTTACGAGCTCTCATTTTTTTAATGTGACCTACTTTGTTTCTTGAGAAACCTGCAATTCCACCTTAATTTTCATGTAAAGTCTGAGGGAATCATTGAAAATATTTTGAGACACTTCCTGCTCTTCCATTCATCACGCATTTGCAGCCATGTTTAATTCTCGCTCTTATCTTTCAAACGGATCTCCCCGCTTGTAGTGCGTTCTCACTTTCCTCGTTTCTTCTGTCCCTGTCTACGACGCTCGGCCACTGAATAAAATATTTTCTTTTCACGTTTTGAATTCAGTTGTGTGTTTTTTTTCTAAGTTCTAATTTTTCAGATATACTCTTCATTCTGTTCCAGCGTTCAACAACAGCGAATTTACATCATGTATGCACCACAAATATAGCAACAGTCAATTCTATTATTGTAGTCTTAGAAATGTTGATGAATTGTATAAATGGTTTTGTAATACTTTACCTTTATGAGCAATAGAGAGATTTTTTTTTTGGGGGGAGAAGGAAGGGAGACTAGAAACAAGTTTTTTTGTCTGACAACAGTTTCAGTATGAGAGTCATAGAGTTACGATGATGTTGAAAGAAAGGTTGGAGCAACACATTCGACGTTTGGAGGAATTAAAAAATATTCTAAACTTTTTTGAGGAAAAACAAAAGGTGTTTACATTGTTCAATGATATGACTATCAATCCTACCACCCAATTCAGTGAAAACGATTGGAATGAGAAGGTCTTCAAAAATCCTACACGTTTTCGTCAACGCAATGAGATGCCATCAAGAAGAATCACTCCGTACTCTATCTAAAAATTTTGTTTGATAAAATCATTTATTAAATAAAGCAAATTTTAAGTAAAATGTTGTTTTATTCAGAAAATCATTTTTGATAGATACAATAACACATTTTCTTTCACTCCTGGTTTCTTATTTAAACACTTTTAATGATGCTGTTGTGTCGAATAAGCATAATTTGCAATTTAACTCGTATACTCTATACGAAAATCAAATCTTGACCGATTTAAACGAATCAAAAACTGAATCGCCATCAAATTTTCGGCAAAAGACGATTTTGGGAGTCGTTTGCTTGAAACGATGAGGGTTGTCCGAGCGCACACACCCAAACGGCTTATCGCCCTTGCTCACGTCGAAGCGGTGTTAACACATCGACATTTCAATTTATGAGCTTGCGTCTTATCTGATGTAAGTGCGCACGCGCCGTCATCCAACATACATTCTTTGATTTCTCACATTTACACAGGTATAAAGCAAATTTTATAAATACAATATTAAACATAACACATTTTCTTTCACTCCTAATTTCTTAAGCACTTTTAATGATGCTGTTGTGTCGAAAAAGTATAATTTGCAATTTAACTCGTATATTCTATACGAAAATCAAAACTTGGCCGATTTAAACGAATCAAAAACTGAATCGCCATCAAATTTTCGGCAGAAGACGATTTTGGGAGTCGTTTGCTTGAAACGAGAAGGGTTTTCCGAGCGCGCAGACCCAAACGGCTTATCGCCCATGCTCACGTCGAAGCGGTGTTAACACATCGACATTCCAATTTACGAGCTCGCGGCTTATCTGATGTAAGTGCGCACGCGCCGTCATCCAACATACATTCTTTGATTTCTCACATTTACACAGGTATAAAGCAAATTTTATAAATACAATATTAAACATAACACATTTTCTTTCACTCCTAATTTCTTGTTTAAGCACTTTTAATGATGCTGTTGTGTCGAAAAAGTATAATTTGCAATTTAACTCGTATATTCTATACGAAAATCAAATCTTGGCCGATTTAAACGAATCAAAAACTGAATCGCCATCAAATTTTCGGCAGAAGACGATTTTGGGAGTCGTTTGCTTGAAACGAGAAGGGTTTTCCGAGCGCGCAGACCCAAACGGCTTATCGCCCATGCTCACGTCGAAGCGGTGTTAACACATCGACATTCCAATTTATGAGCTCGCGGCTTATCTGATGTAAGTGCACACGTGCCGTCATCCAACATACATTCTTTGATTTCTCACATTTACACAGGTATAAAGCAAATTTTATAAATACAATATTAAACATAACACATTTTCTTTCACTCCAAATTTCTTAAGCACTTTTAATGATGCTGTTGTGTCAAATAAGCATAATTTGCAATTTAACTCGTATATTCTATACGAAAATCAAATCTTGGCCGATTTAAATGAATCAAAAACTGAATCGCCATCAAATTTTCGGCAGAAGACGATTTTGGGAGTTGTTTGCTTGAAACGATGAGGGCTGTCCGAGCGCACACACCCAAACGGCTTATCGCCCTTGCTCACGTCGAAGCGATGTTAACAAATCGACATTTCAATTTATGAGCTTGCGGCTTATCTGATGTAAGTGCGCACGCACCGTCATCCAACATACATTCTTTGATTTCTCACATTTACACAGGTATAAAGCAAATTTTATAAATACAATATTAAACATAACACATTTTCTTTCACTCCTAATTTCTTAAGCACTTTTAATGATGCTGTTGTGTCGAAAAAGTATAATTTGCAATTCAACTCGTATATTCTTTACGAAAATCAAATCTTGGCCGATTTAAACGAATCAAAAACTGAATCGCCATCAAATTTTCGGCAGAAGACGATTTTGGGAGTCGTTTGCTTGAAACGATGAGGGCTGTCCGAGCGCGCAGACCCAAACGGCTTATCGCCCTCACGTCGAAGCGGTGTTAACACATCGACATTCCAATGAGCTCGCGGCTTATCTCCTATCGCCGCAATGCAAAATATATACATTGCTTTCTCACATTCACATGGGTAACCGAGATAGCAGGCTTGGAAAACGCTTAGACTGTTAACGTGTTGGTGTGTGTGGTTGTGGGTTCGATCCCGCGCAATTGAGAACTTTTTTTCCTCAACAATAAAATAATTAATCCCTAATGGCGGTCATGAAAAGTAGGAATCTAAATGCAGTAACTTATCCCCTCTCCGCTAGATGGCGCTCATGAATTGTAGGAATCTAAATGCAGTAACTTATCCCCTCTCCGCTAGATGGCGCTCATGAATTGTAGGAATCTAAATGCAGTAACTTACCCCCTCTCCGCTAGATGGCGCTCATGAAATGTAGGAATCTAACATTTAATAATGAAACCCCGTTGGAAAAATATCCAGCACGCCCACACACCATTATTCGGGACCCCTTTGGAAAATATAGCATGTTTACTCTGACTTCCGTTCCAGAACTCTCCTAGTATATCTACTACTGTTTAGTATCCGTTTTTGTATCCGTTTTATATCCGTTTTGTATCTTCAGTTATCTCCGGCTACCATCGGAAATCTTCAAACCACCTTCAGAAATCTTCAGCTATCTTCGGCTATTCGGCTATTTTCGGCTATCTTCGGCTATAAGAGTCTTGAATAGATGTCCACGTAATAGAGAAGAAACACGTAGAAGATGGTTGAATTGAAGGCATCGTTTATACTTTTATACAATATAATTGGAAACATGTTGTACGTAGATATACCACCAAATGTAATCGAAGCAGGCATTTGTTTCAACGATCAACAATGTATAGCAATGAGAAAAATAACCGTGAACGATGGACAGATGCATGTATTCTCTACCGAAATTCCAGAGCGAGAAAACAAGTTTAAAATTCGACTCGTGTTCTACCCAAATAGAACATGGAGAGATACTGGAATATTTCATCTACCATCAGAAGAAACTACCGAACGAAATATATCCTATGACGATGGTGACGAAGAGGAATCCTCAACTTCGTTTGAGAGCAGCAGCAGGAGCGAAGAGAATTCCAAAATTAAATCAACACCAAAATTAGATACTACCAATTCATCTATGATATCATATATAAATTTTTCCATATATTTAATGATGCTTATTATGTATATATTTTAAATCGAAAATAAAAATGAATGTAATTGATATGGATTTGTTGCAAGCACACACCTTAACCAAAAATGTGGAAAGAGAGTTGTTTCAAATTGTTTCTGTAAGCACGCTCCACATCTGATATGAGCAAGTCAGGCGCAAAATCGATCAATTTTACATGTAATTTCCCATAAGGAATTCTAAGGTCAAAAATAGCGAAATTGGCTCAATCTGACATGCGGAGTAACACCCGCGCTCTCGGGTCTGCTCCCTCAGCGGGAAATTTAAATTTGACAGCTGCGCTACCTGTGACTTCTGGATGACTATGTTCCTTGGATGCCCCGCTTCCCAGATTGCGCAGCTGTCAAATTTAAATTTCCCGCTGAGGGAGCAGACCCGAGAGCGCGGGTGTTACTGCGCATGTCAGATTGAGCCAATTTCGCTATTTTTGACCTTAGAATTCCTTATGGGAAATTACATGTAAAATTGATCGATTTTGCGCCTGACTTGCTCATATCAGATGTGGAGCGTGCTTACAGAAACAATTTGAAACAACTCTCTTTCCACATTTTTGGTTAAGGTGTGTGCTTGCAACAAATCCATATCAATTACATTCATTTTTATTTTCGATTTAAAATATATACATAATAAGCATCATTAAATATATGGAAAAATTTATATATGATATCATAGATGAATTGGTAGTATCTAATTTTGGTGTTGATTTAATTTTGGAATTCTCTTCGCTCCTGCTGCTGCTCTCAAACGAAGTTGAGGATTCCTCTTCGTCACCATCGTCATAGGATATATTTCGTTCGGTAGTTTCTTCTGATGGTAGATGAAATATTCCAGTATCTCTCCATGTTCTATTTGGGTAGAACACGAGTCGAATTTTAAACTTGTTTTCTCGCTCTGGAATTTCGGTAGAGAATACATGCATCTGTCCATCGTTCACGGTTATTTTTCTCATTGCTATACATTGTTGATCGTTGAAACAAATGCCTGCTTCGATTACATTTGGTGGTATATCTACGTACAACATGTTTCCAATTATATTGTATAAAAGTATAAACGATGCCTTCAATTCAACCATCTTCTACGTGTTTCTTCTCTATTACGTGGACATCAAATGAAAGCCATTAGACATCGCATCATCTTATATTTTTCTCTCGATTGGCAATACCACGTGCTATCATTGTGTTATATTAATTTTTCTTTTGATGAGTTGCTCTAAATTTGTTATGGATGCTTGGATTTTTTTATGCTTATATTTAAATTTGTAATATCCAGTCCTAATTCAGATATTTGGTAAACGACATTCGTTCGAAACTGATTCAACTATCTTTCCACATTTTTGGTTAAAGTGTGTGCTTCAGTCACATTTTCAAATTTTTTGTTGATGGCATGAGTGAGTTGTTTCAAATTGTTTGTGTAAGCACGCTCCACATCTGATATGAGCAAGTTCACTTTAAAGATTTGTGCTTTAACATCTTCTTGCAACTGGTTAAGATCTTTGGTTAGAGTGTCGAAAGTCTCCGCGTCTTTTGCAGATAGCTCGCTAAATCGGTTGCGAAAGTCAGCGAATGTTTCGGTAACAATTTCAAATCTTTTTTCGTTGCCATGAATGAATTGTTTCACAATCTCTGTGCGATCCTCAATAGTTTTCGTAAACACGTCAGCCCAATGTTTCATCTGATTGTCTACATACTGCTTGTTGGTAGCATCCATAGGATTAGTTGGCATTTTTACGTTACACAGCTTCAATTTTTTTAAATCAATATTACCGTCAGGAGTATGTGCTAAACCATCACCAAATTCAATCATCGGTCGCCGCAATCGTTTTCTTGAAGAACTACGTCCGAACTTATCGATGGTCATCTTGGAAATGTTGTCTATTGAATGATGTTGGCCTCTTTCAATTCTTCGATTATGGATATAATTTCATTGTCAAATGAAGTGTTTCCAGCATTTTTGGACGCTAACAACAATCGTAAACGCTCACACAATTCATTCGGATCATCCCAATAAATGTATTCCATAGGTTTAGAATTGTAAGACATTAAGCCCCGTACCTCCGCCATTCGCGACGACTTTCGAATAAACATTGGTTTGATGATTTCCATATATTTGCGTCTATTAGTTCCTTTCAATGCATTATTTGCTTTTTTATGTACATTCGACAGTTCTAAAATGTGTTTGTACGCAACGAGATCGTCCTTGTTGAAATTTTCTGGATCATCGTAGAATATCAGTTCATATAGTCCAGGTGTTCCTATCACTTGCTGCCCACCAACTTTGATGTGCTGCTTATCAAAATCGATTTCTTTTGAACCAAGCCGCCATTTTGAAGTTGTAAAATCATATATGGGTCCGTATACTTTGTCTATCTTCTCATCATTGCTCCAATATTGTGTTAAGAATTTATGACTCATTGGTGGATACTGATCGATATATGCTTGAATGACTTGAGGAGCAATTGTACCTTCGTCAAATGTTCCTTCTTCTTCATCATAATCGAACACTTCTTCATCATCATCATCTCCATCAGTACTGGCAATAGGTTCAAGTTTCTGGAATGGTGGTAGAATTTCAGCATTGCCGACCGATGCATCCTCCGCCTTCACTTCTTTTTTTGGTACAGTGGTGGTATGTTCATTCCTAAGCTTTTCAGTTACTGCCAGCTGCTTTTTCAGTGGAGCCGATATGGGTTTGAAAAATTTTTGTAATGCCTCATCCTCTTCTGATTTACCCAATTTCAATGATAAGTATTTCTTTTTTATGATCCTAGCGATTTCATTGATTTTCGTTTTGCGAACTATGTCAGTCTCTTTGCTGGGTGGTTTCATGTTGACGAATATACTTTATCGTGATAAGTTCATGGTTTTATAAACTTATCGAAGCCATATCGATAGCGACCTGCATTCAGATCGCACTCCTTTACGATCACCATTGCACCGAATTTTTCATTCCAACAATCAGCACACATTCGCTTGAAATCGTTGAATGAGACATCAGGTGAAACGTGTTCATCATACACATGCTTTAAATTTATTTCATCTTGCTTGAACAACACAATTAGATTGCAATTGTCTCGCAACATTTGCTTTGGAGCCTTACTATACGTTTGCCCAATGTACATAACATCTATACCTCGATGTCGACACATGGAATAATATTCTTGGATTTTCTGCTGTTTATCACAAGATATGTCATCAAAAATGAATATGGAATTTGGTTTAGCCTCGTTGGGACTTATAATTTCCTCGTTCTCTTTGAATTGAAAATATTCGATTCCTTTGACTTTTTTCAACACCTCTTCGAGTAACTGATACTTGGGTTGATACAATGACTTTGAATACACGTAAACGTTTTCAAATTTAGCACCATTTGGGTGGAAGAGCAGTGAAAGTGCTGCATTTGTTTTCCCACATCCACTCGGTCCACATATGATTGCACGAAATGAATGTGGTAGCAATGTGCCATGCTTACTGCTGGTAGATTGACTTTCATTTAAGTAATCTAAATTTTCGATCGGTAAGGTATGCTTCTGTTGAACAACCCTCATGTTGTGCACGATACCATGAAATGTTTAGGATTTTGTATAAATGTTCATGTCTTTCAATATTGACATCATTTTCAATGTTGATTCATCACGGTAAGGGTGTGGTTAATACGCTTATCAATAACCTACCATTCGAACTACATCTGCCAGGCTATTCTTATTGTGGACCGGGAACTAAATTGAAAGAACGCTTAGAACGTGGAGATAGAGGTATAAATCCGTTGGACGAAGCTTGCAGGGAACACGACATTGCATACTCTCAAAACAAATCATTGGAAGAACGTCATAAAGCCGATCAAGTGTTGGAACATAGAGCTTGGGAACGAGTCAAATCGAAAGACGCAAAATTTGGTGAAAAATCTGCTGCTTGGTTCGTCACCAACGCTATGAAGGCAAAACGCAAACTCGGCATGGGTATGGATAAACGATTCTCCCAAATTGCAAAGAAGATTCATCAAGCTATGAAAAAGTCTCATCACGAAGGTGGCAGTTTGAAAAAGTCATCTGCTGCTGCTTTGAAAGCCGCTCGATTAGCTGTCAAAAAATGTGGAGGCCGAAAACGTATTCGAGTACCTAGAATTATACCATTGCCAAAAAGTGGCGGATTTCTACCGCTAATTCCCTTGTTTGCCGGTCTCTCGGCTCTAGGGTCGCTGGCTGGAGGAGCGAGCGCCATCGCAAAGACCATCATCGACACGAAAAATGCAAAGAAAAAGATGGAAGAAGACGCACGACATAATAAAGCTATGGAACATTTGGGATCCGGCTTGTATCTACGAAAAACGCGTAACGGATTCGGTCTGTTCTTGAAGAAACAGCATAAAGGAGGAGAAGGATTGTACTTGAAACAAAAAAACTACTAGCTCAGCTACCCAACAGAGCTCTGTACGATGGGGAGATTATGGAATGTGCGAAAAAGCTGAAAATTCCACATTTTCGCGGTGTTTTTATGCGAGACACTCTTCCTCATCATACAAGACGTCGCGAATGTGCCGTAGTGAATTTAGATTCCTCCATCAATCCAGGTACACATTGGGTAGCTTACAAAAAGAATGATAACACTATACAATATTTCGATAGTTTTGGAAATTTGAAGCCGCCAAAGGAATTGGTCGATTATTTTGGAAAGCAGCGTGTTAAGATATTTTATAATTACGATGTATATCAAACATATGATCAAAACAATTGTGGACACTTGTGTTTAGCATTTCTATGTCAATAAAAGATACTGTCACAACTACTTGTGTATCAGTCATGTCGATGAAACGAAGTGATACAATACTGACTTTGAAGAGTCATTCTTCGATTCTCTCAATTGATCTATCACCACCGCTTCACTTGCAGCGTGACAGTGAATATGGTTTAGCTCTTCTAAGTTTTCATTCGTACAACAGTATACCCAACATCGATGAAGGTACAAAGTTCCACTATGTAGATGGAAAGGGTAAGAAAAGCATCGACATTCCAACGGGAGCATACGAAATTGAGGATATTGAAAAGTTTATTCAGAAAGCAATCGTACCAAAGACGACGAAGGTAAAGCCTGAAGATTACTTCTACCTCAAACCGAATAATAATACATTGAAATGTGAAATTTTTTGTAAAGATTTTGATATTGATTTCACTCCGAACGATAGTTTGACACACATATTGGGATACTCTCCTAAGATTCTACCAAAAAATGTTACTCACATGTCCGATCAGCCTGTCAACATTATAAAAGTACGAACCATACACATCGATTCCAACATTACTTCGGGAGCCTTCTACAACGATAGACCTTCGCACACAATCTACGAATTTGCTATAAGAGAAGATCCTGGTTACGCTATCGACGAAAGTCCAAATCCTCTCATTTATCTACCCATCACTACAGACGAGATTCATAATATAACACTTAAAATTTTAGACCAAAACTTTCAGCTGGTGAATTTCCAAGGTGAAGAAATCATAATTCGATTACATCTCAAAGAATTATGGTACTAGGTATTTATAAAATACATCTACCTACGAATAGGCCATCAGTCTTCTTCGAGACAAAGAACATCCAACACCGCCGTGAACTCAGTGTGAAAAATATCCGATTTCTCAAATCCTTAGGCTACAATGTTATCTCCGCAAGTGTTCAACATTTTCCAAAAACCTCAAATGGACACATCAATTCAAAAAGATGAATGGCGTACCTACTATCCATACGTTAAATCTTTCCGCAACAATGATGTCATAGAAATTAGCATTAATCAATCAGATGCTTTCGATGCTCTTTACGCAAGCCTGTTACATATCAGTGGAAAAATTAAGCGCACCAAGGGTAATGGAGAAGTATCTTTTGTCAATAATGCTGGCGCTTTCATGTTCCAATCCATTAGCTACGAACAAAATGGTAAAGAGTTGGAATCAGTGCGTGACGTTGGAATTGTGAGTACCGTTCGAGGGTTTTTATGTTATAGTGAAGAAGAGTCTAAACCCTTGAGTATAGCGACTTGGAGTCCAGATAAAGATGTTGGTATCATCAATGCGGATACTTTGTCATTTAGTATGCTCATTCCGTTGAAACATTTTTTGAATATTTTCAATGACTACGAATATGTCGTATATGGAAAACATACCATCCGATTAGTGCGTGCTCAAAATGACAATCAATGCTTTACCATCGCCAATTCTACAACAACTGAAGTACAATTGGAAATTGAAAATATCGAGCTCAAAGTGCAAAGATTGCATCCAAACGATCAAATTAAATTGCAACTTTTAAAAGCAATCAAAGCTGACACTCCCATCTTGATACCGTTTAGAAAATGGGAAATTCACATGTTGCCTGCTCTCACTACAGGAGCCACCAACGAAATTTGGTCGGTGAAAACTTCATCATTTTTAGAAAGTCCTCGCTATGTCATCGTTTGTTTCCAGAGCAACCACAAAAAGAACCAAGTGAATAACGATCCTACGAAATTTAATTATGCAAACATCATGAATATCACCTTGACGCTGAACGGAGACAGCTATCCAAAGGAGAAGATGCATTTGGACTTTGAAAAGGGGGATTTTACCGAAGCTTACTTCAACTACACTCAATTTGGAAAAAGCTACAAACACTCCTATCTACATACGCCGCTCCTAAGTTACTCTGAATTTGCAGATAAACCTCTATTTGTCATCGATTGTTCTCATCGAGATGAAAGCGTGAAAAGTTCAAGTGTTGATGTCAAGCTTGAAATAGAAGCGTCCAAAGGTTTTCCAGCAAATACTTGTGTCTATTGCATCATCATTCACGATAACATAATTGAACAACATCCTCTCAGTGAAATTATAAAGAGATGGAACTAGGATGACCTCTGTCATCAGTTTAAGTTCAACCATCGTCGAGGAGAGATGAGAATAGCGTTCGTAGACATTCAAGGCTTCAATGTGAAGTGCCAATTCCACCCCAAAGAAATTGCCTTAAGGATTGGCCGTCGATGTAGTAATTATTTGCTATCACCACCAATACCGTTCTCATCGCTAAGCAAAGCAGACCGATATGGCGTTTGTTATTTGGAGAAGCATGTACATAACCTCAAATATTCTTCCGGCTTTATACCATACGAATCGTTGGATGATATTCTGAAGGAAAAACTCAACGAAATTGATATCATCTATGTGCGAGGACATCAGAAGAAGCAATTTTTGGATGATAAACTTCAATCTTTCTACGGCGAGCAAGCTAGTAGAGTCGTGAATTTGGAGGAATTTGATGACTCATGGCACACTGTTCCAGCGTTCAACAACAGCGAATTTACATCATGTATGCACCACACACGTAGCAGTCAATTCTATAATTGTAGTCTTAGAAATGTTGATGAATTGTATAAATGGTTTTGTAATACTTTACCTTTATGAGCAATAGAGAGATTTTAAAAAAATGTTTTTTATTGGAGAAGGGGTGTAGACAAGAAACAAGTTTTTTTGACAGCAGTTTCAGTCTGAGAGTCATAGAGTTACGATGATGTTGAAAGAAAGGTTGGAGCAACACATTCGACGTTTGGAAGAATTAAAAAATATTCTAAACTTTTTTGAGGAAAAACGGAAGGTATTTACATTGTTCCATGATATGACTATCAATCCTACCAACCAATTCAGTGAAAAAGATTGGAATGAGAAGGTTTTCAAAAATCCTACACGTTTTCGTCAACGCAATGAGATGCCATCAAGAAGAATCACTCCGTACTCTATTTAAAAATTTAGTTTGATAAAATCATTTATTAAATAAAGCAAATTTTAAGTATGTTGTTTTATTCAGAAAATCATTTTTGATAGATACAATAACACATTTTCTTTCACTCCTGATTTCTTTTTTAAACACTATTAATGATGCTGTTGTGTCGAAAAAGTATAATTTGCAATTTAACTCGTATATTCTATACGAAAATCAAATCTTGGCCGATTTAAACGAATCAAAAACTGAATCGCCATCAAATTTTCGGCAGAAGACGATTTTGGGAGTCGTTTGCTTGAAACGATGAGGGCTGTCCGAGCGCACACACCCAAACGGCTTATCGCCCTTGCTCACGTCGAAGCGATGTTAACACATCGACATTTCAATTTATGAGCTTGCGGCTTATCTGATGTAAGTGCGCACGCGCCGCCATCCAACATACATTCTTTGATTTCTCACATTTACACAGGTATAAAGCAAATTTTATAAATACAATATTAAACATAACACATTTTCTTTCACTCCTAATTTCTTAAGCACTTTTAATGATGCTGTTGTGTCGAAATAGTATAATTTGCAATTCAACTCGTATATTCTTTACGAAAATCAAATCTTGACCGATTTAAACGAATCAAAAACTGAATCGTCATCAAATTTTCGGCAGAAGACGATTTTGGGAGTCGTTTGCTTGAAACGATGAGGGCTGTCCGAGCGCGCAGACCCAAACGGCTTATCGCCCATGCTTACGTCGAAGCGGTGTTAACACATCGACATTCCAATTTATGAGCTCGCGGCTTATCTCCTATCACCGCAATGCAAAATATATACATCGCTTTCTCACATTCACATGGGTAACCGAGATGGCAGGCTTGGAAAACGCTTAGACTGTTAACGTGTTGGTGTGTGTGGTTGTGGGTTCGATCCCGCGCAATTGAGAACTTTTTTTCCTCAACAATAAAATAAATAATCCCTAATGGCGGTCATGAAAAGTAGGAATCTAAATGCAGTAACTTATCCCCTCTCCGCTAGATGGCGCTCATGAATTGTAGGAATCTAAATGCAGTAACTTACCCCCTCTCCGCTAGATGGCGCTCATGAAATGTAGGAATCTAACATTTAATAAATAATGAAACCCCGTTGGAAAAATATCCAGCACGCCCACACACCATTATTACATTATTCGGGACCCCTTTGGAAAATATAGCATGTTTACTGTGACTTCCGCCCCAGAACTCTCCTAGTATATCTACTAGTATTGTTCAATTTCTGAGGAAGTATGAATAGTTTACGTTTAAACTCAATTTTGTAAGTTTTTAATATACATTCATAATTTATAACAATAATAAAAATTTTATATTTGATGAAGACCTTTAAATTATGTCGAACACCCCAAAAACCAATTTTATGTGACACGTAGTACGAAAGCTACTTCTTGTGAAAATTATATACGAGATATTACGAAAATTTGTTAACACGATAGGATTACATTTAATATTCGGTAGAGTTCGTTATTAACTATGATTCGACAAATATTTTCAAAATGGTAACCATTCAAACTTTGAAAAAATTCAAACTATAAATATCATAATTGTATCTACAACTTTTTATTTGATGTATTTCATTCTAAATTGATAGAGAAGAAAATAAAAATTAATAATCAAAAACAAACAAAATATTTTAATATTGTTAACAAAATGGATGATTAAATTAGTAATAATTGTATATACTACAGTTGATAATTCAGATCTTAGTTTTAGCTTACCATTCTTTCCTAAGCCTACGCGTGATATTTTGAACTTGTATAGTACTGGTGAAAATATCATCTCTCTCCAACAATATCCTCATTAATATGAAAGTTTATGACTACTGACAATACACCACTCCTATAGTATTGAATCTGTAATACATCTCCCTCCCTATAGTTTTCACTTAGCTCAACTTTTTTCCATAAAATAGTCATTACCAATTTTGTATGACACTCTCACACACCGCCCCCACTGTTTTGGTTTAAAATAAGTAAATACAGCGTTATCGGAGTAAGATATTAAATTAATATTCAACATTTACTCACACACGGTCATTGTTATTAGCACTGAAAATTGCTTCATGATAATTATTAACCACAATTATAAAATCAGAACTAATCTATCACATGATATATCTTCCCCCCACTCTTTTTAATGGAATTTTTAATTTTAAAAGATCAAATGAAAAATATTCGCCGTTTTGGGGTTCAGGGTAGAAACATAGAATTTAAAATTAAGGATATACCTCACGGTACAGAACCTATAAAATGGGTTCGAAAAACTATCGAACAAATTGTATTAAAATTTACAGAAGGGTTGGAGTCAACTGATATGGTAGGATTCAGCTTTTGTTCTAAGAATTTTACACGTGGTGATGGTTGGATGAGATTTAAATCTTTATCTAAAGGTCTATGGGATACAATCGCTTCCATCTATCAGTTCAACTCGTTGGGTCTTAATACGGAGGCTTTCTGTTTGGAGGTTACGTCTGTTAAACTTCCCTCAGAAAGAGGTCGTGGTAAATTTTACAATACTTTTGCAGATGAATGTTTCAAACGAAAAGGCATTATTACTATTAATAATAAAGATAATTTGTGCTTGTCTCGGGCTCTTGTTGTTGCCAGAGCTTACGTAGAAAAAGCTAAAGAACTAAAACAAATTCGCTTGGATTGAGGCAAAATGCAGGAACAAAAAGCGCGAGAATTGTTGAAAGAGGCTTGTATCGCTATACCTGACGAAGGAGCGGGTATACCTGAATTGAAACAGTTTCAAATTCACTTACTTGGTTTAAAAATAATTGCAAAAGATCTTTCCGAGGTCAAACATGTTTCGATAATCACCTTAAAAACAAAATTTGTGAAATAATTAGCCGTTGTGGAATGTTTTAAAATTTTCGAATCAAAACGGAAACATACTTGTGGAGAAATTTTCTGCAAAATTTGTGTTAGTCATCAGCCCTCTAATCATCTCTGCTACATTCAACCCGACACTCGAACTCCACCAATAAAAGATTTCCGCTTTGTATTCTACGATTTAGAAACTAGACAAGAGAGGGTTACAGTTGATGGTTCTCTTCTACACGAGCCTAATCTTTGCGTTTTCAGTCAGATAGTTTCAACTATTTTCCGATGCCATTATCTGGTCTTCCTAAAGCTTTTGGGGTTTCTGAAATGAAGAAAGGTTACTTGTCTCATCTTTTCAATACTGTGGAAAACTAAAATGATGTGGGCCCTATTCCTTCTCTTAATTTTTATGATCCTGACACCTAAACAATGATGTTCGCAATGCTTTAATAAATTGGCACAGTTATAGAGTTGTCGAAAATTACATTTTTGATTTTCAAAAGGAAATCATTGAGTATTGCATATCCGATGTGACTATTTTAATGAAGGTTTGTCTCAAAGTATGTCCTTTCATGGAAGCAACCACAATAGCTTCTGCCTGCAACAAGGTCTTCCGCAGGAATTTTTTGGAACCCAACACAATTGGAATTAATCCTAAAAATGTTTATCGAGGTAAAGATAATCAGTTAAAAATTGCCATTCAGTGGCTGATTTGGGAAGAGAAAGTAACAGGAATAAATATACATGCTGTAAAGGGTCCTGAAGCAATTATTGGTGGTTTAAAAGTTGATGGTTTCTGTACCGACACAAATCAAGTCTTTGAGTTCCAGGGGTGCTATTTTCATGGTTGTCCCGACTGTTTTACTTATCAGAGAAACTCTTCACTCAAAGATGATACCTCTGAAACTTTAAACATTCGATACGAGTCTACTCGAGCCAAAATTGAGAGATTGGAGTCTCTAGGGTATGAGGTTATTGAAATGTGGGAGTGTGCTTTTCGTAAAGCATTCACCACCGAAATTCAGCAATACACAGAGTCACATCCACTTCTGACTCAACTTCCTCTCAACCCTCGTGATGCATTTTATGGGGGCCGAACAGGAAATATTTATCAATATTACAGACTTCAGGAAAATGAAAAAATTAAACATGTCGATGTATGTTCCTTGGACTCGTCAAATGCTCTGTATTACCACCCAGAGATCTGTTCCATCCAGTGTTGCCTATGAAAATGAACAACAAATTAATGTTTGTTCTTTGTCGTGAATGTGGGCAAACATTTAATAAAGAAGAATGTTCACTCTCCGATGAAGAACGATAATTATCGGGAACTTGGGTTGCTGAAGAAGTAGTGAAGGCAATTCAAATGAGGTACAAACTTTTAGAAATACATGAGGTGTGGGCGTATGAATCTATAGAATTTGGAGTGAATGTGCAGGGATTGTTCACAGAGATGATGAATAAGTTTATAAACTCAAGCAGGAGTCATCGGACTGCCCAAAAAATGCCAGACTCAGGCAGAGAAAGAGGCTTAAATAGAAAGATTTTTGCAGAGGGTGGAAGTCATATTGGAATTTTCCAAAATTGTTAACAATCCTGGTTTGAGATCACTGGCCAAACAGGAATGAAATGTTCGTCACACAATTGTCGATTCTTATATGCAACCTCGACATTTTTTCTATAATGGTTCATTTTTCTTGATATTTATACCCTTTTCATAGTTATGAGAAATATACATATTATGCCGACACATCTTGTATTGTGATATAAAATTAAATCATTATTACATGTGTGATAAACAAATGATATGAAATATATGAAACTTATGTACCATATAAATAAAGTATAATGTTGATTTTGTAGAAATAATTATTGTGCTGTATAAATTTTATGATTTTAAAAGACAGAATAGCTTCTTATACCATTGGCTACAAACATGAAAGATGGTCTTTACGTTGTATCAGCTGAGTATTGACAACAATTCGTGCTGGATGCGGTCTAGCATTCATTCAACCTCTTTTCACAACAGCTGACTGATATCACCGAAGCATGTTGTTATATTTGGGTTGATTATTCAGTGAGATTGGTGAGAACATTTCATTCCTGCCAGTATGACATACAACTGAATCGAGATTATAGAATAAGCAATGATAAACGAATCATCAAAATCGATGGACGTTTATTAGATGAAACGAGGGCACAATAACAAAATAAATAAAGAAACACATAAACTCGAATTGTATACCTCCTTCTTTGGGAAGTCGGTCAAAAAGGGCCAAAAACAATTTTTATGAGCAGGCTATGGCCACACCACCACGGGCATAAAGTAATATGTTGTATTAAAGTTGGTAAATAATCAATAAAAACGTCTACTTTATAGATATATAAAGTCACCTGAAACTGCTTCAGGACTGGTTGTAAAATGGGGAATTCAAATGAATCGTTAAATATTTTGCAAACAATCTTGGCCAATTTACGTCGAAAGAACATAGTAGACTACTATAAAATAATCATTTATTATCAGTAACTAATATTCAAACTTCAGTTTGGTGTTGATAAGCATCATCTTCTTCCTGATGCGGAAAAGGTAGATTTTCTTCCAAAATACTCCAAGTTTATCGATAAAAACTGTTTCAACGTCTTCAGCTCACGCAAAACATGTATTATTAGCATTTCTCACGTTAATATAAACCTTATCACAAATTCATAAAGCGATTTTTTCGAGATTATAGAATAAGCAATGATTAGCTAACCTTAAGCTTGAATGTGTAGAGTTATCACCGGGGTGCATATCAGGTAATTGAGAAAATACATTCTGATAGCTGACCACAGGATGAAAAATAAACGGATTTTGAGGAGAATAACGGAAAACGAAAATTCATATATAGTGCTGTAAAACTTGAAGGATTCAGTTGTTTTATTAAATCAAATAAAGATGGGTAAGTTAGTACTTTCTATAAAATCATTTCATCCATCATCATTATAATTACCGGATTAAACAAAAATTCTTTTTCATGTAACTTTGAAAAATTTCTGTTTTTTCATAAAGCACTTTCTCCCATTCATAAATTGAAAAATTAACTGCTTGGTAAATAGAACTTATTACGTATTCTTTCAGAAGCATATATGGAGCTGATAATGCAGCGGGTGAGGGCTCACCTTACGCCCCATGAAAGAGTAAGTCTATTCAACAATTTTTCAATATTTTTCAAAACTACCTTTCTATTAATTAAATTTTTTCTTAAAAAGTGTTCTTTATTTGAAAAAATAAATCAATTATGTCAGTCCTATGTGAAATAATCATACTCATTTCAGAGAAATGAAATATTTGTTAAAAAAGGCCTCCTAATACCATTTTCCCATTTAAATACATGTATTATCGAAAACACTTGTAGGTATTGTTGAAATAGACGAGAAATAGAGCTTATCACACATCCGGTGTTTTCGATAATACATGTATTTAAATGGGAAAATGGATCATTTCAGCTGAATGTGATAAAATTGCATTGTTTCTTATGGAAAATACGCACAAATTGGTTGTATTAGGAGGCCTTTTTTAACAAATCTTTCATTTATTCTTTCGTCATATAATCTATACGAATATAAATAGCTTGCAGAATAGATCATTTATCAGTAATATGTGGGAGTTGTTATGTGAACGTTGATTGTGATGTTAGTTTTATATAACAGGTGAGATTTTTATATTCGTTATTTGTAAATTGTAAAATTATTCTTCTTTAAGTAAATATCAAAATTAGTTTTTCTATTTTGGAAATTATCACTTGGGTTTATTGATGCTATTGAAAACTATTTTAAGCCGTATGGGAACTAAAGAGTATCTTACTGATTCGATCGAGGCATAATAAACGGATATATAGCAGTGTACGTTATATTTAATGAAAATTATCAGATCAGGTCATATGGGCACTAAGAATATATCCGCTATTAATGATTCGATGGAGACGTAACAAAAACTGACATAGCAAAACTGCCGTAGACGTTATATTAAATGAAAAATCATGGATAGTAGATCTGGCCAAAGGGCACTAAAGGCTATCTTCGTTATTATTGGTTCGATCGAGACGGAATAAAAAAAATCATATTGCGTAGATGATAATTATAATTCAAAAAATAGTTCAAGCCATAAGGGCATTAACGACTATCTTTGCTATTACTGGTTCGATCGATACGGAATAAAAAGTGGCATATAGCAGTGTACGTTATATTTAATGAAAAATCATGGATAGTAGATCTGGCCAAAAAGGCACTAAAAGCTATCTTCGCTATTATTGGTTCGATCGAGACGGAATAAAAACTATCATATTTCAGATTTGACGTAGACGATGATTATAAGTAAAAATAGTAGTTCAAGCCATAAGGACATTAAGGACTATCTTTGCTATTAGTGGTTCGATCAACACGGAATAAAAAGTGATATATAGCAGTGTACGTTATATTCAATGAACAATTATGCATAGTAGATTAGGCCAAAAGGGCTCTAAAGGCTATCTTCGCTATTACTGGCTCGATCGAAACGAGATAAAAACTATCATATTTCAGAATTGGCGTAGACGATGATTATAATTAAAAATAGTGGTTCAAGCCATAAGGGGACTAAAGAATATCTTTGCTATTACTGGTTCGCCATTACTGGTTCGATCTTAAAGGGTTCAAAACTGTCATATTACAGAAGTAGTGTAAGCGATATTTTTAATAAGAAATCATGTTTAGTAGCTCCAACTAAAAGGGCGATGTCGGTTATAGTGATAAACTTAATAATAAATATTGCCTGAGAATATACTAGAATATGAATTTGAGATAAAAATAGTCGATAATCCTTACCTCAAATGTTTACGTTTCATTGAAAATTATGGACTTCCGGTTTTTTAAACTTTATGAAATACAATAAAAATGTCATATATTGGTTGAATGAGATGCATAGATTCCAAATCTGCAATCAAATGGCTACTTCCGGTCGGCCACTTCCGGTCGTCCGATTTTGAATTGAATTGAATCGGGTATCAATAGATTCGTATCAACGTCAACAACAACATTTAAGCATTTTTAATTGTTAGAATAGACTAGGAAGCTAGTTTCCTTGATATAAGAGATAGGACCTCAGGAAAGGTTTCAAAATAAATGATATGTTGAGTACTTGCTAGAAATACTACGTAGCTTTCATCGATCCTTCATTCACCTCTTATTCATCTATCTAGTTGAACAGATATTATCAACCCACTTTTTATTTCGTGATTCATAGTAGGCTCATGGTTTTGTTAGCCTCATGTATATTTCAATTTTTTGTTCCGATTATTGCAATTTTCAAGTTTTCAATAGACCGCTCTTTTGCGGTTAGTAGCAGTAATAATGTAGATTATTGTTGGAGACTGAAGGAATTGCTATAATTATATATCATCTCTAAGTAATTTCGATAATCATTATTCTAAACTTTAAAAAAATAATATTTTATTATCACCCTTTGGTCGGTCTATGCATGTGTTATTAGGATTATGTCATACATTTTCAGTTTTCATATATTTTCATGATTTTTCTACTTTATAGATAATTCACCAAAATGATGGCAGATGGAGATATTTCATCAATCCAGCATACTGCCGTTTAGGAGTTTAGAGGTGAGTTTTTATATACTTATTTATTTATGTACTTAATTTAAAATTGATTAATTCAATTCCTAATCTATATGTCATGAAGCCGTTGAGGCTCCTTCGGGTATCAAGGGGTGATCAACTTTTTCCTACACAAAGGCACGCCAGGTACCATACTGTGTGAGAAGTACTTGCTTAGGGTGTCTGTTAGACCCGCTTACAAACCGGGCTGTCGCCTATTAAGCAGAGTGCGTATAGTGTCTTTGATTTGAGGAAATTGTTGCCTGATGGCTATCAAAGAATCACCTATCGGCCTCCGGCTATATATAATATCAATATTTCAGTTAATCTCAAATATTACCTAAATTACCGAGGTTGTCGACTTTTTCCTGCACAAAGGCACGCCAGGTACCACACTGTGGGAGAAGTATTGAATGCTTAGGGTGTCTGTTAGACCCGCTTACAAACCGGGCTGTCACCCTTGGAGTACGTATAGTGCCTTTGATTTGAGGAAATTGTTGCCTGATGGCTATCAAAGAACTAACAAAACACCTCTGGTTAAACTTAAATTATCTACAACAAGCTAATTTCATTTTAAATAAAACAATTGTTGAATAAATATATTTTTTTATTTGAAGTATTTAAACATTACATTCTATATATAATGATGATAAAATAGCATTTTTATACCGCTGCAACTCATCAATACATCTCATGAGTATAATGGACTCAAACCAATCTATAAGGTCTACATCGCTGCTTAATATTTCAGGTATTAGACTGGTTGCATACCTAATAATATTACTGTATAGCGTCATTCGCAATGTTACAACCAAATCGTTGGTAGTAATCTGTCGAAAATCCTCGATAGTTGGAAGTTGTAGTATAAAATGCTTCATTAATATAGCGAATAATGTGTCGGTTTCATCAATTTCTGGTAATCCTAACGCCTGGTTTTGCATATGCCTAAATCTTGCTGCTTCCTGTATACCAAAATGCAATTCATAGCAATCGTAGCAGTAGGATGTGAAGCTATAGTAGCCTATACCGTGTCTATCGCGTTTGTATTTAGATACTACTGTAAATGCAGCTTTCTCACATATTTCACATTTATCTTTGAGATCAGGTGTGTAATCTGAACTGCAGTCTCTTCTGCAATCTCACTTTATAGGCATGTTTACTGTTAGACGTCTCGATTATGAATGAAGAGAATTTGTCGTTTTTAGGATTTATATAGAGAATTTTGAAGGGTACAGTTAAAGAAATAAGAAACGAGATTTTTATTTTATTTTTATTGTCAACACAAAAAAATATAAAAGATATAAAAAACATAATTAGTTTATATCCATAGCTTCACATATTTGATAATGTCCCCATGGAAGTGTGTCATCTGTTCCATAAACAAGAAAACGCTTATCATCATCAGGACTGAGAGCTATTTTTTCTTATGTTATTGAATGGACCTCGTGCTTGTCAGATCTGATAAGGTTTTGAGTAACCGTCTTATTTTGAAACCCTTCTAAGCATTCAATATAGTCTTCGAAAGTTATCTCGGTCTTGACGATTGAAGATTTTACCCCTTTGGCCTTCTTGGTCACTCCAAAATTTCTTATATTCTCAGCAATTTCATCCTCTTCATACTCATCTTCCATCAGATGTTTTATCATCTTTTCTAAATCATTATCGATCGTATGCACTTTTGTAGTATATAATTTGGATCTGAGCCCTACATAAGCTGTCATTGGAACGCCATTATTCTCATCTTTCATCATTCCAAGTACCTTCTTATTTACTAAAGGTATTTCATAGTGATTATCTTGAGGGAATTCGCTAGTATCAAAATATCTATGACAATCTTCCCTCATTAATATATATGGATCCTGATGGAGTTCATATATCAGGGAATCAGTGTCTGTGTAGAGTACAGAGCATTCATCACCATAACGTTGTCGCATGTAACCATAATGAAAATCGTAGATGGTAGTTTTAGCTAGATCAAGGATGGATTGTCCAACATAAATTTGTTTATTTAACCATGCCTGAAGTTTCTTTAATTCCACTGCAACTAGGTTCTCATTAAAAACTGTAGCAGTCTTGAACTCAGGTTTAGAGATGTATGACTCAGCACCATATCTTCCAGTCCACTCAGTAAGAAGCTTGATGTTCACACGCTTCCTAACGTTCTCCATCGTCTTCCCAAAACAGCATTGTTCATCAATTTAAACAGATTTTTTTCAAACTCATTTTTAGCCTTCTTTCTAAGTTCGGTGTTGAGATCAATGTAACTTTTAAGCCAAGGACTCTGCTTGAATTTTAATGCTCGATGCATTTTTTTAAGCACAAGCCCGTGTTCAAATGCCTGCTTGAGTGCTACATAATGTAGAACATACTTATGTTTATCATACAATGTAGCCATTAATTTTGTTGGCTCGTTAACATTCCTAGAAGGCTTCAGCGTCTTAGGATTAATATGTTGTGGGCAGAAGGGTATGTCTTTATGTTTATCATGAAGATTTTTAGGATAGTCTAGGTCTAATTACAAAAAATATCCTTCATCTGCATCATTAGGTATTGATGCAACATCAATGTTAGTATCAGCCTATTCAAAACCTCCATATGGTAGATATTGCGACATTGCCCATCCATATTGATTGTTTACATCATAATACATCAAATATGAATGAGGCTTTTTGGGATCGTAGTTATTAAGATACATGTTGTTAGCTTTAGCCTGTCTTTTACTACATACTTGGCTCAAACCTCCTCGAATGCCTCGTTCAACAAACAGAAACATATCAGCATCGGTTAACAGCTCCAGCTCGATTCCTGTATGCTTCAGCATGGCATCCCAAGTGAAGCCTGGTAATGTAAAATAGTGAGCTGGATCTAAATTATACGTGTTCAGACAGCTTGTGCGGAACATCTCAAATACATCAGCCAAGAGTAGAATATCAGTCTTCATATATAAATCAACGTATTCTCCCAAATTTTCACATGAGAAGCTGCTCCAAACATCTTGGGCTCGTCGGTAGAGTCGGCGAGGACATGGTTTATTCTCTAATTTATTATAGAAAGCATCAATTGGTGGTAGAGAAGTTTCAGAAAAACAGTCGGAGTCGATGTAATCATATGGCATTACTCCTTTCTTCGTTAAAAGTGAAAAATGCATTTCATCTACTTCAGGAAACTGTGTCTTCAGATTTGAAAATTCCGGTAAATATGATGCCAACTTGTCTAGGGAGGAAGCCATGAATCGAAAACTGTCTATGAAACGGAACTGAATAGGGTAATCATCTATATGTTTGGTGAAACTGATATACTTCTCCTTGGTTATTGGCAGTAAATCAACTTTTCCCCCAATCTTCGTAGCAATGTCTGTAACTATGAAATGAGCATCATAGCCTGATAGATTGTTTAAGACAACTGGAACCATATGGCTGTCCTTGTAATTGATGTTGCATCCCTCGTGCGCTGCTCCTCTATAATTGTTTTCAGGTAACAAGTGGTTGTGATCTCGCACTTTCTTATCTTCAGGGCTAAATGATTTCACGCAGATGTGACAGTGAGCAGCTTTTTGATACTATTTCCTGTTCATATGTCATATGGATGTTATATGAGCACCAGAAGACTGTAACAAACCACTGCATACAGTCTTGTCCGCGGTAAGATCGGATCTTTACTAAGTTGGTTGATAGAAGGCTGGAGAGATTTTTAATCCAGACATAATGATATTTGACAGAGATCTGTTCCATCCAGTGTTGCCTATGAAAATGAACAACAAATTAATGTTTGTTCTTTGTCGTGAATGTGGGCAAACATTTAATAAAGAAGAATGTTCACACTCCGATGAAGAACGATCATTATGGGGAACTTGGGTTGCTGAAGAAGAAGTGAAGGCAATTCAAATGGGGTACAAACTTTTAGAAATACATGAGGTGTGGGCGTACGAATCTATAGAATTTGGAGTGAATGTGCAGGGATTGTTCACAGAGATGATGAATAAGTTTATAAACTCAAGCAGAAGTCATCGGACTGCCCAGAAAATGCCAGACTCAGGCAGAGAAAGAGGCTTAAAAAGAAAGATTTTTGCAAAGGGTGAGAGTCATATTGGAATTTTCCAAAATTGTTAACAATCCTGGTTTGAGATCACTGGCCAAACAGGAATGAAATGTTCGTCACACAATTGTCGATTCTTATGTGCAACCTCGACATTTTTTCTATAATGGTTCATTTTTCTTGATATTCATACCCTTTTCATAGTTATGAGAAATATACATATTATACCGACACATCTTGTATAGTGATATAAAATTAAATCATTATTACATGTGTGATAAACAAATGATATGAAATATATGAACCTTATGTACAAACATGAAAGATGGTCTTTACGTTGTATCAGCTGAGTATTGACAACAATTTGTGCTGGATGCGGTCTAGCATTCATTCAACCTCTTATCACAACAGCTGACTGTTGTCACCGAAGCATGTCGTTGTTATATTTGACAGTAATTCGCGCTAGATGCGGTCTATCGACCTCTTTTCACAACAGCTGACTGATATCACCGAAGCATGTTGTTATATTTGGGTTGATTATTCAGTGAGATTGGTGAGAACATTCCATTCCTGCCAGCATGATATAGAACTGAATCGAGATTATAGAATAAGCAATGATAAACGAATAATCAAAATCGATGGACGTTTACTAGACGAAACGAGTGCACAATAACAAAATAAATAAAAAAACACATAAACTCGAATTGTATACGTCCTTCTTTTGGGAAGTCGGTCAAAAATGGCCAAAATCAATTTTTATGAGTAGGCTATGGTCACACCACCACGAGCATAAAGTAATATGTTGTATTAAAGTTTGTAAACAAGCAATAAAAAAGCCTACTTTGTAAATATATAAAGGCGCCTGAAACTGCTTCAGGACTGGTTGTAAAATGGAGAATTCAAATCAATCGTTAAATATTTTGCAAAAAATGTTGACCAATTTACGCCAAAAGAACATAGTAGATAAAAATGTTTCACAAAATCTAGGACCAACGCTGTTCTACTGCCATCTGAAATGCTTTCAAAGAGATTATGCATGATCTCCACAGTTTGATTCCTCACTACTATAAAATAATCATTTTATTATCAGTAACTAATATTCAAACTTTTGGTGTTGATAAGCATCATCTTCTTCCTGATGCGAAAAAGGTAGATTTTCTTCCAAAATACTCCAACTTTATCGATAAAAACTGTTTCAACGTCTTCAGCCCACGCAAAACATATATTATTAACATTTCTCACGTTAATATAAACCTTATCACAAATTCATAAAAGCGAATTTTTCGAGATTATAGAATAAGCAATGATAAACTAACCTCAAGCTTGAATGTGTAGAGTTATCACCGGGGTGCATATCAGGTAATTGAGAAAATACTTTCTGATAGCCGACCACAAGAAGAAAAATAAACGGATTTTGTGGAGAATAACGTAAAACGAAACTGCATATATAGAGTTGTAAAACGTGAAGGATTCAGTTGTTTTTTTTTAATTCAAATAAAGATGGGTAAGTTGGTACTTTCTATAAAATCATTTCATCCATCTTCATTATAATTACCGGATGAAACAAAAATTCTTTTTCATGCAACTTTGAAAAATTTCTATTTTTTCATAAAGTACTTTTTCCCATTCATAAATTGAAAAATTAACTGTTTAGTAAATATAACTTAATAAGTATTCTTTCAGAAGCATATATGGAGCAGATCATGGGCCGGGTGAGGGCTCACCTTACACCCCAAGAAAGAGTAAGTCTATTCAACAATTTTTCAATAGTTTCCAAAACTAGCTTTCAATTAAATTTTCTCTTAAAAACCGCTCAAAAACTGTAAATCAATTATGTCAGTCCTATGTGAAATAATCATTCTCATTTCAGAGAACGTTCACGATTTTCCTGCAGGGGCAGGAGTTTGGAGGGAACACACCCTCCGGTTACACTTCCCTGGGGTCGGTGGGCCCCTACAGAATTATGATGAAGAAGTCACCAGACTTAATTGAGGTCTGGTGCCTAAAAATGGTGTGTTGAAAAATGTTACGGTTGGTGTTTACTTATATATTTTTCTTCTTTTTTCCTAGGTTCCATAATTCTAGGAGATGCATCATTTCACCACCAAGATTGGAAAATATCAAATTATTTGAGATGTGAAGAGGTGATTAAAACTGATTCTAATGCTTTATACAATATGTTATTTGATTTAAACAATAAATAAAATTGAATGAAACACGAGTTATTTTTTTGCATGGATTCAAAGATGTATCCATCAGAAATATTTTTCGAAACAACAAATAACATTCAATCTTATATTACGAAAATCCATTGGAATTTTAAAAAGATATTAAAAATACGACTCAACAGATGGATCAAAAACGTTGATAAGAAGGAACAAATCACAACCACGATGCATGTGCCAGCATTATTTTACAAGGTTATTAATAAATTATATTGGGTGATGGTCTTCTTTTTCAACGTTTCTTGTCATCAATTTTTGATTTTTTCTTTGTTCTGACAAAATTAGCAATTGTCTTCGCAAAAACGTTGAAAGTTAAACAATGTGAATAATGAGCGACACAATTTACATGTTTTCATATTGCTTTTCATTTTCATACTTCCAGACTCCTTTTTTTTGTTAATACTATGTTGACATTAAATGACTTACTTCTTAATAAATTCTATTGGATGTCTCTCCCAGACTTGTGGTTGAAAGATTTTGCACTTCAACTGATATGTAATGTACATTATATTCTACATGTTTTTGTTTTTGAAATATAAAATTTCATTTTTCAGTCTTGTCTATATACCAAAAATTTCAGAGTTTTTCTATGAAGTTTGAAAGTATTTCGCTCTTCTTTCACCGGTTTTCCTTGATTTGTGTAACGTTTTTTTCAATATCTTTTTATTTGTTTCTTCCCAACGCATTTGTAATTATGGTAACTTGGATTTTTGATATATGTGCTTCTTTACGAGCTCTCTCATTTTTTTAATGTGACATAATTTGTTTCTTGAGAAACCTGCAATTCCACCTTCATTTTCATGTCTGAGGGAATCTTTGAAAATATTTTGAGACTCTTCCAGCTCTTACATTCATCACACATTTGCAGCCATGTTTAATTCTCGCTCCTATCTTTGAAACGGATCTCCCCGCTTGTAGTGCGTTCTCACTTTCCTCGTTTCTTCTGTTCCTGTCTACGACGCTCGGTCACTGAATACAAATATTTTCTTTTCACGTTTTGAATTCAGTTCTAATTTTTCAGATATACTCTTCATTATTTCCAACTACATGACTAAAAAAGTTTGATTTTCTCTACGCCATCATTTAATCAGAGCAACATTTTTCCAATATGTTACATCGTTTTATCAACTGAACGGTCAGCTTGAGAGATTTTTGCAGATCTCACATAGCTATTTTGCATTACTTTCTATCATTTTTTCTTGATATTTGTACCATAACAACAATTCGCCCTGGGTGCGGCCTATCAACCTCTTATCACAGTTATGATATCACCGAAGCATGTCGTTATATTTGGGTTGATGATTTAGTGCGATTGGTGAGAAAATTTCATTCCTACCAGCATGACGTCATCCTCAATCCAACTCGAGCTTAGTGCTAGTGTCCCTTCAGCTTTAGCTACTTGATTTTTATCCGGCCACATTTCAAAGAGTCATGGACACAATCCTTCGCCCTTATCTTTATAAATTTTGTTTTGTTTACATGGATGATATAGTTATCTTCTCCAGATCTCTTCAAGATCATATTTTACATCTTCGACAAATATTCACACAACTTCAAAAATATAACCTCAAAATTCAAAAATAAATATTATCAGCGATATCGTTGTAGTCCCACCAAGACATACTAAAACCAAAAATTTAGATCTACTAAAAAACGATTCAAATAAAGACATCGATTTATTATCTGTTTTACCAACATTCGGCTCCGAATCAAATCTATCTATTACTCCCAGCGAAGCCGACGATATTTTGAATAGTAACCCATTCTCACAACAATCTACCGTTCAACCCGATAACGACAATGAAAGCAACGACTCAGGCGAGACCAGACATACGGCACATGAAAATCCATCTTTTAATTTTCCGATCAGATCAGACCCGTCATTAAATTCAGCCCATTATCAAATAGTATTAAAATATGGTGATAAAAATGACATAGAATTTTTCAAACCATTTGGCAAAAATAGATACATACATTCATAAACGGAACTGACGAGAACCTATTGAGAAATATGTTCCATGAAATAATAGACCCCTCAAAAACATATTATATATTCTCTAAACAAGAAGATTTGATGCTTTTAGCTTACAAAAAATGTTTAGAAATTTTCGAAATAAACGATAAAATTATTAAAGTTAATATCTTTTTAAAAGATGTTATTTCCAAAGAAGAACAAATCATTTCTGACTATCATTCGCAGACTCACAACGGAATCACAGAAACTGTGAAACATGTCCAATCTCTATATTACTTTCTTAAAATACAAGAACAAGTCACTAATCACATCAACAAGTGCGAACTATGTTTAACATCAAAATACGATCGTAATCCAAGACGATTCCCATTTTCCGGACCACTAATTGCAAAAAGGCCATTTGAAATAAAAATAAATATTGACGTATTTTTTATAGAAAACAAAAAATTTTTAACCATTCTAGATTTGTTCAGTAGATATTTACAAGCATATGAACTTTCCGACACCAATTCAATAACAATTTTGAACAAACTACGTCACTATTTCGCCCACCACAACTATCCATCCAAAATAACTTGTGATAATGCAAGAGAACTTTCTAGTGAAACATTTAAAGAATTTATGTGGATGTTCCAAATTAACATCCACTATACTACACCTCAGTCACATACCGGTAATTCACCTATCGAACGAGCTCACTCTACGCTCGTTGAAAAGTTACGAATTCTAAAATCTAAAAAATAAAAGAAATAGCGAAGATTTGATTTTCGTATAGAATATCGAGTTAAATTGTAAATTATGCTTATTCGACATAATGTCAACAGCATCATCACAACAAGATTCCTTAGAAGAAATGTTTTTGAAAATCAGAAAGCCAAGTTGACGATACTGCATGTGTAATTGCCAATCGAGAGAAAAATATAAGATGATGCGATGTCTAATGGCTTTCATTTTGTGTCTACGTAATTGAGAAGAAACACGTGTAGAAAATGGCTAAATTGAAGGCATCGTTTATACTTTTATATAATATAATTGGAAACATGTTGTACGTAGATACACCACCAAATGTAATCGAAGCAGGCATTTGTTTCAACGATCAGCAATGTATAGCAATGAGAAAAATAACTGTGAACGATGGACAGATGCATGTATTCTCTACCGAAATTCCAGAGCGAGAAAATAAGTTTAAAATTCGACTTGTGTTAGTAGATAATAAGAGTGTATGGAACAAAAGTTACTAGATTTTTCAAAAAGTTACTAGAAAAGTAACTAGATTCACCAAAAAGTTACTAGATTTTCCCCACGCCCCCTCATGACGGCATCCTCGAACCATGGACCTAAATCCCCCCCTCTGGCCACGCCCCATCAGTCAGTTGCTCTCGAACCATGAGAGATGCAACATCGAAGGATGTGAATCTAGAAAAACTATTTCCACGAAACATTCCTTTCCACTTTATGTATATGGTGCATAAGGCTCATTTGAATCAACCGCTTCCTGCTGTGATAAGTTTGCATGTAATTAAGAATTATTTCTCACAATTCCAATGTTCATGGTTTCCTACGCATTAAAATTAATTGGCTGAAATACACAAAATATCCCGAGATAAAAGCTTATCATTTTTGCGCACCAATGTTTACGGTTTCCGTATGCATCTACTACAAAAAATATAAAATAGATTAAGTTCTGATCGCCTACACAAAGATTGATATGGCGGAGGAAATAATCAAATCCTTATAGTGTACAAGACAAAATTTGTAATATCTGAAAAGTAATAAAAATTAAAGAATTTGTATTGTCAAAATTTATCACAGCAGCCACTAGGTTTGCAAATTCCGGCCTGCTGCAGCATTGTTTGCAGATGCTTCTCCAACGATTTTGGTGTTATGCATAGTCTCATCTTCAATTTATTGAACCACCACTTGAAATCCGCCATTCACCAATAAAACCACCATCAGGTTCTTTAAAATGAGCGTTGACCTATCCATTGGCCCACTCTCTTGGTTCCGCACTTCGATTTCCATTTTTCTGCTGGATGGCGAACACTGACAGTTGAAGCGACGTCCTTATCTTCGGATCGGATTTATCGATCGTACAGTTGATTCGTTGACATTGAATGAGAGCAAATGACTGTCCAACGATCAATCATTTCAATTTTCACTGTAAGAGGTAAGATTTTTCATGTCGAAACTCGTATCTCACTGTTGCCATTATAGAATAGGCAAGAGTATAGAAGTTCGATCACGATTTTTGTAACACATGAGACAAAACAATTAAAACACATTCTTTTTAACAATAAAAGGAACATTTAAAAATGCAGTATCTAAAAAGTTTTTTAATAACAATTGTGTGATGATCATGCGTTTTGGGCCTTCTTCGTCATCATTGGTTCAATTTGAACGCAAAAAAGGCCAATATGTAGGAAATTTGATGGATAAAAATCAAGTAGCTACACCCGAAGGGGCACTAATCACTATCTTCGATTGGTTCAATTGTGTGATGATCATGCGTTTTGGGCCTTCTTCGTTATCATTGGTTCAATTTGAACACACAAAAGGCCAATATGTAGGAAATTTGATGGATAAAAATCAAGTAGCTACACCCGAAGGGGCACTAATCACTATCTTCGATTGGTTCAATTGTGTGATGATCATGCGTTTTGGGCCTTCTTCGTTATCATTGGTTCAATTTGAACGCAAAAAAGGCCAATATGTAGGAAATTTGATGGATAAAAATCAAGTAGCTACACCCGAAGGGGCCCTAATCACTATCTTCGATTGGTTCAATTTGAACGCGAAAAAAAGACGAAATGTGACAGCTAAAATCACTAGGGCGAATTTTGAGCCAGATATTACATATAAATCACCATATCTGTCTCAATTTTTAGTGTCATGTCACGAAAAACCGAAACAAAAAATACCGTCGAGCATATCGGAAGCATATAAAAACATTTAAACGCTATACGCATACAAAAAAACAGAAACCCAGACTCCAAAAAATGGCATCTTCACACCAGTTGCTGAATCTGTATTATCGCTTACGTAGATCAAAAGAGGCAAAGTTTCAAACTCTTCCTCTTATTGAATGTTACTGTTTTTGGTGAGTACGAGCCATCTCCAAACCATCAAGATTCATCTTTATTATGAAAAGTGAACCCGTTGTAATTTCGGGAACGAGTAATTATCGATGCTTTGTAAATATTGTATTAAAATCGTAAGAAAGCTTCTATGATTTATCAGAAAAAAGGCGTTGTTTACTGCTAAAGTTTTGATAACAAAAAAATATTAAAATTTGCAGATTTCACATTATCAAAGCGTTCTATCGGTTTTGTGGCTTTATATCCGTATTTCTTTGTAGAAAATGCACAAAATTGCAGGAGCTTATTCTCAACCCTTAGACTTTACATGAAAATGAAAGTGGAATTGCAGGTTTCTCAAGAAACAAATTATGTCACATTAAAAAAATGAGAGAGCTCGTAAAGAAGCACATATATCAAAAATCCAAGTTACCATAATTACAAAGGCGTTGGGAAGAAAAAAATGAAAATATATTGATTGGTTTCAATTCTCTTTTAATTTAAATCAAAAAATTTGGTTTTTTACAAACTTGGTAAATCTCCTAGAATTATGGAACCTAGAAAAAAAAGAAGAAAAATATATAAGTAAACACTAACAGTAACATTTTTCAACATACCCTTTTTAGGCACCAGATCTCAATTAAGTCTGGCGTCTTCTTTAAAAAGATCCTGTAGGGGCCCACCGACCCCAGGGAAGTGTAACATGTGGGCGTATCCCCTCCAACCTCCTGCCCCTGCAGGAAAACCGTGAAGGTTCTCTGAAATGAGTATGATTATTTCACATAGGATTGACATAATTTACAGTTTTTGAACAGAATTTAAGAGAAAATTTAATTGAAAGCTAGTTTTGAAAACAATTGAAAAATTGTTGAATAGACTTACTCTTTCTTGGGTTGTAAGATGAGCCCTCACCCGGCGCATGATCTGGTCCATATATGCTTCTGAAAGAATACGTAATAAGTCATATTTACCAAACAGTTAATTTTTCAATTTATGAATGGGAAAAAGTACTTTATGAAAAAAGTTGCATGAAAAAGAATTTTTGTTTAATCCGGTAATTATAATGATGATGGATGAAATGATTTTATAGAAAGTACCAACTTACCCATCTTTATTCAATTTAAAAAAACAACTGAATCCTTCACGTTTTACAACTCTATATATGCAGTTTCGTTTTCCGTTATTCTCCACAAAATCCGTTTATTTTTCTTCTTGTGGGCGGCTATCAGAATGTATTTTCTCAATTGCCTGATATGCACCCCGGTGATAACTCTACACATTCAAGCTTTAATGAAGTGATACGGTTTATATTAACGTGAGAAATGTTAATAATACATGTTTTGCGTGGGCTGAAGACGTTGAAACAGTTTTTTATCGATAAACTTGGAGTATTTTGGAAGAAAATCTACCTTTTTTCGCATCAGGAAGAAGATGATGCTTATCAACACCAAAAGTTTGAAAATAAGTTACAGATAATAAAATTATTTTATAGTAGTGAGGAATCAAACTGTGGAGATCATGCATAATCTCTTTGAAAACATTTCAGATGGTAGTAGAACAGCGTTGGTTCTAGATTTTGTGAAACATTTTTAACTGCTATGTTCTTTCGACGTAAATTGGTCAACATTGGAAAATATTTAACGATTGATTTGAATTCTCCGTTTTACAACCAGTCCTGAAGCAGTTTCAGGTGACTTTATATATCTATAAAGTTGGCTTTTTTATTGCTTATTTACCAACTTTAATACAACATATTACTTTATGATCATGGTGGTGTGACCATAGCCCACTCATATTGGCTATTTTTGACCACCTCCCCAAAAGAAGGAGGTATACAATTCGAGCTTATGTGTTTTTTATTTTGTTATTGTGCCCTCGTTTCGTCTAGTAAACGTCCATCGATGTTGATGATTCGTTTATCATTGCTTATTCTATAATCTCGATTCAGTTGTATATCATGCTGGTAGGAATGAAATGTTCTCAATAATCTCACTGAATAATCAACCCAAATATAACATGCTTTAGTGATATCATAGTTGTGAAAAGAGATTGATAGACCGCATCCAGTGCGAATTGTTGCCAAATACAACGACATGCTTCGGTGATAACAGCTGTGATAAGAGTTTGATAGACAAAATCCAGCACGAACTGTTGTCAATACTCAGCTGATTCAACGTAAAGACCATCTTTCATGATTGTAGCCAATGGTATAAGAAGCTGTTCTGTCTTTTAAAATCATAAAATTTATACAGCACAATAATTATTTCTACAAAATCAGCATTATACTTTTTTTATATGGTACATAAGGTTCATAAATTTCATATCATTTGTCATGTAATAATGATTTTATTTTATATCACTATACAAGATGTGTCAGCATAACATGTATATTTCTCATAACTATGAAAAAGGTATAAATATCAATAAAAATGAAGCAAGTATCAATGAGTGAAAATGTGAGAAAATGGTACAAATACCAAGAAAAATTAATCATTATAGAAAAAATGTTGAGGTTGCACATAAGAATCGACAATTGTGTGACGAACATTTCATTCCTAACAGCTGACTGTTAAATATGCATTAAAAGGGCTACTTCCGGTCGTTCGATTTTGATAAATCGGGTATCAATAGATTCGTATCGACGTCAATAACATTTAAGCATTTTTGATTGGCATAATAGCATAGGAAGCTAACTTCATCAATATGAAAGACAGAACTTCGAGAAAAGTTTCAAAAAAGACTGTGTAAAGAGTACTCAACAAAAATGATGAAAACAAAAAAGAAAATATTTCAAAAACTAACCATTCACTTGAAAAAACGATATAACATATTGCATAAAATGTCACTCTGTCAAGGTCAGTCAAAAATCTGTTCCAAAGAAAAGAGCGAGAGTTAAACAAGGTTGCAATTGTCAGTGTGAAGGAGTCATGCTTGACGCAAGAGTCTTAAAAACTATTTTTCAATATACCAGCAAATGAGCCTTTACAAGAACGACAAAATATGCACGTAAAACAGAACAAGGAAATAGATTGATGTGTAATGTTAAGAATTCAGGCACACCTACGTATTAAAAAAGAGGCCGCAAAGTTTCAAACCCTTCCTCTTATGGTAATTAACATGTATTGGAGAGATCAAACGATCAAGATTCGAACCACCTTTTAAACGGTTCTTTACATTTCAAATTCCTACATTCGCCAGATCGCTTAATAAAAATTGACAAAATAGTAGATAGTATGGGGGTGTGGGACACTTTTCTGTATACGTGGGGTTACAGGACACTTTTCATTTGCGCCTGCGTCACATGGTTTCGCGCCAGTTGGATTTTAATGGTGAGAAGGGGGTGGTTGTGATGATGAAGGGTTGGGGGTTTGTTTAAAGGGGGAGGTTGAAAGGTTGGGAGAAGGGGTTGGTTGTGAAGGAGGGTCGGGGAATTGGATCGTTCGTGGGGTTATTCTTGAGGGGGATTGGATAGAGCGGGGCGGCTGTGGAGTTGGAGAGGAGAGGAGGGTATGGGGTTGGGATTGGGGAGGCACAGAAAGAAAAACGACTTTCCAAGCCCCATCTTTCCAAACCCACACCGGTTTGAGGGTGTTGTCTTCGTCGTCAAAGACGTCCTCCTCCTCTGCACAATGAATACCGCAGTCCCATAGCAAGTCCTCGAACATATCTGTGAAAAATTTGTAGTTTAGTAAATTTTATCTCAAATTTTGGTTTTAAGGTTACCACCCCCCACCCCTCAGGAATAAAACACAAATGTATGATATAGAAAATATATTACAATTGCACACAATTCTTATAAAATTAAGAAGGTATTAATACAGAGTAATTTAACTTATATTAAACATGTATTAAAATTACAAAAAAAAATACCATTCATTTAGTACAGTTATTTGCAGACATTTTACAAAATAGAGAAAGTAATAATATAGGGTAATTTAGCTTATATTTAACATGTATTAAAATTACAAAAAAACATTACCATTCATGAACAGTTATTTTCAGACATTTCTTACAAAATAGAGGGTAATTTTCCTCATACAACTGATAAGTATTACAAATTGGACAAAATAAAATATTAAGTCGTTCACAACAAAGGAGCCCCTCTTCATAAGTTGATAAACACCAAGTATCTGTTGAGGGTTGTTCTGAAAGCAGGCAAAGCTTGACGCAAGTTCTTGCAAAATTGAAATTAATTTTCAGCTAATTTTTCTTTGATGTTTCCAGGTAGAAAAGTAATAACGGTTGTTAAAAGATGTTTTAAGCCATTGGCAATCATTTGTAGACAAAAGGTTTCAAGCTCAATTTTGTCTTCCAAGTACTGAGTGCAAAGATGATTACCCGTACTATAGCGATCAAAAAGTTGATTGCAGTTTTCTACAGCAATATCGTCATAACAAATGTTTAGATCGTAGTTAGTTGCATGTAACGCATCCATGGCGAGATCGTCTAACTAACTTTCAAGTCTAATAATGGCTGTCTGTAAATTTACAGCTTCAACATAATTTTCAGCAGAGTATAACATCCACATCTGAACAAAGAAAAATATTAATTTGTAACGGATCGTTTTAGTTGGGAGCAGAAATATTGATATGCTTATCTACGGAAATACTTTAATTGGGTACGGGATGTTGTGTGAATTATAATCATTTTATTAAAAATGAATAACAGTGAACGTTCTTCTGCTTTTGGTGAGTAATTTGTCGCCAAGACTTTTTAGTTTTTGAATAATAATGTGTTACAGATAAGGTGGTGTTAAAAAATATTCGAAACCCCTTTGCAATTTATAGGCTCATTAGCAGAGAAAGTCCAAAGGTAAATTCAAACATAAAAGAATGAGGAGGGACTCTTATGTGTTTTCTTTTACAGCTGCTCAAAAAAGTTGCGAGACAAGTACGTTTCGTAAAAACGCAAGACATCCCTCAGGGCGCTCGGCCATTAGGTATTTTGGAGTGTGCCCTAAGAACAGGCTATCGTTTTAGAGGGTGTGAATTAGCGTACGTACGAGGAAAAGCAGGTATTTTTATCTTTATTAAAAGAACCGCAGTTGAATGAGGAAGATACATTGTCTTTTTCGTAAACTAAAGCCCTATATAGCAAACATCCTTAAAGCCGAAGGAAACAATTTTTTCTTATGAAATACAAAGGTATGTTTTCGCAACAGTATTGATGAAAATCAGAATTATTCACAGTTGAAACCCCAAGGAACAGTATCAATAATATTTGAATCATCATCCATGATACGGCGTTTTTTATAATCCATTTTGAATGTTTTTGAAACGCGTTTTCGAGTTACAATATTTTTGGTTTTCGTATCACGAGTAATTTGATCATAATTCAATTTTATAGCTGGAGTAATACCTTCAATGATTTCGTTCATGGCTTCGTTGTGAAGTGTTTGACTATTTTCGTGGTTTAAGGTGAAGCCCTTTATTTTTGTAAGTTCTTTACCCTTGAGAGTTTTATAATAATAACTTTTAGGACCAGTTGATAACCATTCTACAATGTGATCGTCTTTCTCTAATTCGTCAGACCAATCACCAAGCATTTCACCAGTTTGTACGGTGTTTAAGCCATCGTTTATATAGACAATACTATCTGTGTCGTAATAAACAACATTTTCGTTTAGCTTGTCGAGCATTTCGTACAATCTAAGGCGAGCATTTGAAGTGGTAAAGGCAGCAATAAATATATTTGTTGAGGTAGAGTCTTGTACAAAAATATCTTTGAAATTGTAAGTTACTTGAACCATGCTATCATTGAGGAATATGCAATTTGAAATGTTCAATTTAGAGTCTAATAATATTTCGTACCATCTTTGAGGATCAGTAACAAATTCAGTTTGATTTAAATTTTGTCTTTGCCCAAATTTTCCCCATAAAGAGTTGAGGCAAATTTTAGCTAGAGCCCTCATACCAGGATTGACTGTAATTTTTTTAATATCAAGTTCAATATTCATTTGTTCCTTAACTACTTTAGCATAAGTTTCATTGGATTCAAATGAATGGGGACTACATTCCAGCTTAATTTTCATAAAATCTTTAACATAATTTTTGAATAAATCATTTGATTTTTCCTCAAAATGCCACACTTCGTTTATTTTCAAAATTTTATAACCCTTTTCTAAGGCCTTATTAATTTCTAAAGTTGTCCAAGTACCTGTGAACGATCTTTCTTCAATAGTATGAAAACATTTTTCGGATTCCTTTTCCATACATGAACGGCATAAAGCAAAAGTCAAGTTTGATGTTTTGACAGGCAATACAGGGTGATAAAGATCTCGCGGTGGTAGTACTTTACATTTAATCAAGCCAAACCAATTGTCATCGTAGGTGGAAGGTTTGTAAATTTTAATAGGGTGACCAACAGGATAAAAATCAAAATATTGAACAGTTGGGTACAAAGACACTACATCTATGTAACGACATTGCTTACCCGTAACTTTCAATTTAGTAGCGTTCGTGCGGGCGCCATTAAATGCGTCACGAGCTTGCAGTGGCTCCTCAAATTCAAAGAGTTCACTGTTTTTATATTCTAAGGATTGCAACCAATCACATTCCCAAATTTCTTCTAGGTTATAACCAGCATCACGAATTTGTTGACTACGCCTTTGTGTTTTTTCATATAAATCTTCCATTGTTTCATTGCTAATGACATTTAATGCAGAAGGATTTTGACATTTGGAACAACCGTGCCAATAGCAACCATGATATTGGTAAACGGTATTTGAATCTTTGTTGAAACCATCAACAGGTGCTCCACATACATGGATTTCACCACCATTTAGGGCATGTTGTGTGTTGGGGTACTGTTTCAACCATGTTAAGGAAGCTTTACTAAAAGTATCCTTTTTTTCCGTTTCCACAACAGCTATGGTTTTTTTCGGAAGGTATTTTGACCGATAGATAGCTATGCAAACACCGGCTATAGTGAGATACTGAAAGGGGTCATTGTTGGCTATTTCCATAAAATCTTTACGAAATATCAAACAACCCCTTCTCAAAATATCTACATCGGAAACACAATAGGCATGTAGTTGGTGTTGAAAATCAAAAATGTCTTCTTTGTGAGTTTTATCCCATTCTAAGAAGGCCTTTCTTTGAGGAGGCTTCATAGTATCAGGCCCATAATATTTAACAGCTGGTAAAGGACCCACATAATTTTGATTCTCGGTTGTATTAAAGTAATGCGGGAAATAACCTTTTTTCAATTCAGTCAAACCAAATGTTTTTGGAAACGCTGCTAACGGACCAGCCACGAAATTTGAACTATCAATAATTTTAATTTTGAGATGAGGAATTTCCAAAAGCATAAGTTTTGAGCCACTGTAAATGGTGTAGGGCTTAATAAGTAGATATACTAGGAGAGTTCTGGGACGGAAGTGACCTGTCAACCACAGAACACAAACTGAGAACAGCATATTGACAGTGACACGGAACACAGTGACAGATGTGACACGGAACACAGAGTATTTTTCCAACGGGGTTTCAAATGTTAGATTCCTACATTTCATGAGCGCCATCTAGCGGAGAGGGGATAAGTTACTGCATTTAGATTCCTACAATTCATGAGCGCCATCTAGCGGAGAGGGGGTAAGTTACTGCATTTAGATTCCTACTTTTCATGACCGCCATTAGGGATTATTTATTTTATTGTTGAGGAAAAAAAGTTCTCTATTGCGCGGGATCGAACCCACAACCACACACACAAACACGTTATCAGTCTAAGCGTTTTCCAAGCCTGCCATCTCGGTTACCCATGTGAATGTGAGAAAGCAATGTATGTATTTTGCATAGCGGCGCGTGCACACTTACATCAGATAAGCCGCGAGCTCATTGGAATGTCGATGTGTTAACACCGCTTCGACGTGAGGGCGATAAGCCGTTTGGGTGTGTGCGCTCGGACAACCCTCATCGTTTCAAGCAAACGACTCCCAAAGTCGTCTTCTGCCGAAAATTTGATGGTGATTCAGTTTTTGATTCATTTAAATCGGTCAAGATTTGACGTATAGAATATACGAGTTGAATTGCAAATTATGCTTATTCAACACAACAGCATCATTAAACGTGCTTAAGAAATCAGGATTGGAAAAAATGTATTATGTTTAATATTGTATTTATTATATATTTGCTTTATACCTAAATGTGAGAAATCAAAGAATGTATGTTGGATGACGGCGATAGGAGATAAGCCGCAAGCTCATTGAAATGTCGATGTGTTAACACCGCTTCGACGTGAGGGCGATAAGCCGTTTGGGTGTGTGCGCTCGGACAACCCTCATCGTTTCAAGCAAACGACTCCCAAAGTCGTCTTCTGCCGAAAATTTGATGGTGATTCAGTTTTTGATTCATTTAAATCGGTCAAGATTTGACGTATAGAATATACGAGTTGAATTGCAAATTATGCTTATTCAACACAACAGCATCATTAAACGTGCTTAAGAAATCAGGATTGGAAAAAATGTATTATGTTTAATATTGTATTTATTATATATTTGCTTTATACCTAAATGTGAGAAATCAAAGAATGTATGTTGGATGACGGCGATAGGAGATAAGCCGCGAGCTCATTGAAATGTCGATGTGTTAACACCGCTTCGACGTGAGGGCGATAAGCCGTTTGGGTGTGTGCGCTCGGAAAACCCTCATCGTTTCAAGCAAACAACTCCCAAAGTCGTCTTCTGCCAAAAATTTGATGGCGATTCAGTTTTTGATTCGTTTAAATAGGTCAAGATTTGACGTATAGAATATACGAGTTGAATTGCAAATAATGCTTATTCGACACAACAGCATCATTAAACGTGCTTAAGAAATCAGGATTGGAAAAAATGTATTATGTTTAATATTGTATTTATTATATATTTGCTTTATACCTAAATGTGAGAAATCAAAGAATGTATGTTGGATGACGGCGATAGGAGATAAGCCGCGAGCTCATTGAAATGTCGATGTGTTAACACCGCTTCGACGTGAGGGCGATAAGCCGTTTGGGTGTGTGCGCTCGGAAAACCCTCATCGTTTCAAGCAAACAACTCCCAAAGTCGTCTTCTGCCAAAAATTTGATGGCGATTCAGTTTTTGATTCGTTTAAATCGGTCAAGATTTGACGTATAGAATATACGAGTTGAATTGCAAATAATGCTTATTCGACACAACAGCATCATTAAACGTGCTTAAGAAATCAGGATTGAAATAAAATGTGTTATTGTATCAAAAGAGATTTTCTGAATAAAACATTATACTTAAAATTTGCTTTATTTAATAAATGATTTTATCAAACAAAATTTTTAGATAGAGTACGGAGTGATTCTTCTTGATGGTATCTCATTGCGTTGACGAAAACGTGTAGGATTTTTGAAAACCTTCTCATTCCAATCTTTTTCACTGAATTGGGTGGTTGGATTGATAGTCATATCATTGAACAATGTAAACACCTTTTGTTTTTCCTCAAAAAAGTTTAGAATATTTTTTAATTCCTCCAAACGTCGAATGTGTTGCTCCAACCTTTCTTTCAACATCATCGTAACTCTATGACTCTCAGACTGAAACTGCTGTCATACAAACTTGTTTCTTGCCTCCCCCCTCCAATAAAAAACATTTTTTTAAATCTCTCTATTGCTCATAAAGGTAAAGTAAGAAAACACAAGAGACCACATTAATATCAAATTTGGACATTGCTCACATGTCGAAAAATGTAGATGTTATATTTGTTTGCTTTAATACTGATTTAGATAGAAATGAAACTTGTTCAACAAAATAGACAAAATGTCGTTTGTAGGATGCAGAAAACACGAGAGAATCACATTAATATGAAATTTGTCTTAGATTCTATCATTATAAATAGATAAGCTGTTCTCCTCAACTGTTGTATTAACAGTATGTCAAGAAGCTCTTGCTTATTACATTTTATATAAATAAAATAAGATATTAGTAAAATAGTGTTTTATTTAATATATAGGAAAAAAAAAGATTATTCATAAAAAGAAGTTACTTTGGAAAGCAAAGTTTTCAATTCTTGCAAGAGCCCACTGCTTGGACATTGTACTCCAAACATATTCCAATTAAATTCTCCTACTTGCACAAGTTTTCGTTGAAATTCGTTGTATTTGAAGTAAGTATTCTTCTTGAAGAAATATATATGTCCATCAATATAACGAAACGCTGAAGTTAAATTGCTTGGAATATCTGGAAACTCGTATCTAGTATTACCCATAAATTTTCGAGCTCCATTTTCATTATATTCTCGATAGTCACCATTTGTCAATAAAATATAGATTTTTCCACTGTTTGTCTGAAACATAGCTTCTACTTCAACTCCTCTAGGTATATCATAAGCAATGGTTCTGATGCTACCAACGATGTTTAAATTTGGAAATTGACTAAAATAAACTTTCTTATTGCTTGCAACCATAAGATTACCATTCGAAATTTGAAAAGCGTGATTCACTTTGGTTATTCCAGTGTTAATTAAATAATCATGATATAGATTTTCAGATTGATGAATTTTATTGTCTTTTTTATTAGCATTTATATCTATTTTCCACAAGCGATTTTCAGAAATTACGTATAATTTATGGTTGGGGAATCCTGGTGAATATGCCAAAAACATTACGTCAGGATATTTCACATCACACAAGTTAAATGTAGAGCTAATATCTTCTGGAGAAGGTTGCTGCTGTGTTGTTTTGGGTGTTGTAGTAGGCCTCGGTTTGCCATATAACCTTTGAATTGCTAATTTATCATCTTCGTGTAGACTGTTTGCTGCATCTTGATAAAACGGGTACATTATTGCATGAGTATTTAGGCTGTGACTTATTCCTAGAGAATGTCCAATCTCATGTACCAGTACCATTAACAGATTTATCCCTCCATCACCAATCATGTTTCCATCATCATCAATATATTGCCAATTTTCATCAGCTTCTATATGAACTTCAACACATGAAGCATAGGATGCAGGGGGAAACGCATGTCCTAAGACTACTCCTGGACCATCTAATGGATGTGGACAGATCTCTTTACCCATGCATATGGTGCGATATTCGTGTTCTCTTTTGACAAATGCTACTAAAATATCTGGAGTGATGTTATTAACATGATCTCTCTTTATCATACTAGCAGTAGTAAGCATTTTAAATGTTAGTCCAGATGCATTTTGCCACATATTGAAAGCTTGTTGAACGACGTTTCGATATTTACCGACACCCTCGACCAAATACCAATGCAGAGTCGTTTTGTTCCATTTAGTTGAAACTACAAATTCATTATCGCTATAGTGACATCGTGGTTTTGATATTAACTCAATCGTTTCTGCATTAAGGCTGCCATCTATCGGTAAATTGTAATCTTCTTGAAACTTTGCTAGACTCTCCTCGAGAGATGTATTTGTATTATTTTGAATATAACCATACTTTTGCAAATATTTCTGTGCATCAGGTAGAGTTAGGTTCGATGACGCGATATGTACCAGCAATAGCAAGGAAACGATCACCTTCATTGTCAACTCGTTAATGATTGAATTATCAAGGTGATAATGAATATATTTTGGTGGACATATGAAAAAAAAAAAAAAAAAGTTTATTTCACAGTATATTAGCAGTCTATGTTAGATGTAGATTCAAATTCAGTATCTAAAAACTTCTGTATAATATCTGAACTATAATAAAAGAGATATACCCTTAAGGTATTAGTATACATACAATCGATTGAGGATGCTTCACAAAATCCATAAAGAAGGTCTAAAACACTCAAATTTACATTATCTAACCAATTTCTTACAATATTAAATAAATTTCGATAAATTTCGTTGAAATTGAGGCATTCCAACATAGCAAGTCAATTTGAAATCACATGCATCTGTACATTTAAAATGGCTGCAATGTCTTCTTCATATAGATTCATGTCGACATTGAACTTGGAAATATACAAGAGGTTCGTATAGGTACCATACTGATATTGAGTCACTTTCACAAAGTCTCCACATTTTGTTTCTATAGAATCAGCAGCATAATCTTCGTTGTCTTCGACATTTTGTTGTATTTCTTGTAGCAAGGTGATGATTGAATCCCACTCGTAGGTGGTGGTGATGGTGATGATGGTGGTGGTGGTGGTGATGGTGATGGTGATGGTGATGGTGATGGTGATGGCGATGGTGATGGTGGTGGTGATGGTGATGGTTTTCCATTGTGTTGTTATTAGTTGAATAAATAAAGTTTTTTAGTTTTAAACTTTTTTAAACTTTATTTATTCTTAACGATAAGCACGACGAGAACGTTACAACACTACGCTTATCGGGGGTAGGATAGGAAAAAAGGATGAAAAGGATAGGTTAAAAGTGGTTGGTGTTTGGGTTAAAGGTGAACTTTACCCCAAACGCCTTTTTTTGGATGCTGGTGATAAACTGAAAAATAAAATATATTAATAAAATACCGTGCGATTTTAATTATCAACCCACTTATATAGCTCTGGAGAGTCTTGTTGAGGAGGGGGTAGAGGTGGCGTATATGTCGCATCAGGGGTCAGGGGCTGTTCAGGGGTAATTGAAGGGGATGATTCACTAAAATAAATATTATTATTTTTCGTTTTTACCTATAAAAATACCTTACAAAGCATCATCACTCCCTTCCAATCTGTAACAAGTTATTTAATTATGAAAGTATACCTTTCATTTTGTGAAAACTTACAAATATAGACTCGGAGACCCCTCCAGATCTAGAATATCACTGAAAATCATATGCTATATTGAAATTTTTGACACTTTTCACAAATCACTTACTCTTCCCCATTATTTGAAGAGGACCTCGGCAGCGGTGTAGTCAAAACTCCGAAACGTCTAGGATAAAAATAAAATTATTAGTGGTTTTTTGGGCCATGGCCATGCCTGCCCTTGACATATTGGAGGCGTGAGGCATTTATGATAAATGAAGAGGGTCTGCGGAATTGTTATTACTTACTCCAAAGTTTCGACGCAGAAACAAAATATAAGTTTGCACTTGTTGCAAATCATTTTGGCTAATGATTATAAACAGTCACATAATCTATATTTATAGTAGCCTTAATATCATAGTTTCCCTGCTTATTCTTATTTTCAATATCTTTCACCACAAAAATGCATTTTATATGCATTTATCTTCTTCGAAAAGGAAAAATTGCCACAAGAATTATCATGTCAATATCTTTTATATTGCGATTCTAGTTTCCTGTTTGTTCTTTTATAAAATCACCAAGAAACTTGAAAATTACTCGCAGATAATTTTATATCACATTTCTAGTTTCCTTTCTTTGGTTTTCAAAATACCACAAATTGTTATCAGAATGCATTTTAACTATCAATATTTTCCGATAGAAATTATTATTAGAATTATTAGAATTATCATTGAATCACACAAAATGCTAGAGCTCACGTACACAAAAGTTGTCAAAATGTATCACATTTGTGATTCGCCCATCTCTGGGGCATTTAAAAAGCATCTTTTGATGCATTTTAAATGTCCATTTTGCAAGCGGCGTTTTCGCAAAAATGCTACATTTTCTCATCATAAATGTAAATTTAAACAGTCTTGTTATGTGGTGTGAGTTTTTCGTAAAGTTTTGTTTTTTTTTGAAATATTCAACCATTTTTTTTTCAGTGTGAAAAAACTGCTAGTGTGAATTTGTTTCTTTTCCATTGACTGGTCGCTAAACTCTTACAAACGACATCAGAAGTCTGTGGGAGCCAAGGATTAACGAAATCTTACCTTTTAACGTGTGCAACCCTAGGAAAAAGAACCTCATTGATCGCTCATCTGATGTATAACCTCACATAGTATCAATTTTTTCCTATATATTAAATAAAACACTATTTTACTAATATCTTATTTTATTTATATAAAATGTAATAAGCAAGAGCTTCTTGACATACTGTTAATACAACAGTTGAGGAGAACAGCTTATCTATTTATAATGATAGAATCTAAGACAAATTTCATATTAATGTGATTCTCTCGTGTTTTCTGCATCCTACAAACGACATTTTGTCTATTTTGTTGAACAAGTTTCATTTCTATCTAAATCAGTATTAAAGCAAACAAATATAACACCTACATTTTTCGGTATGTGAGCAATGTCCAAATTTGATATTAATGTGGTCTCTTGTGTTTTCTGTATGCTATTCGTGCCATTTTGTCTATTTTGCTCGACAAGTTCCATTTTTTGTCTATGTCTATGTTAAAACAAACAAATATATCGTTCACATTTTTCGGCTTGTGAGGAATTTCTTCTTTTTTTATTGGTATTTCATCTACCACTCCTTGAGTTTACCATTTTCTCTGTGCAACTGCTACCATAACAATTTGCATTGGATTGACTCTGAAATTATATTTTGAACTATATTTTCTTCATTTGTTTCGATACTTATACGTAATTTTATATGTGATACAGAGAGATGACCCAAATGGTTTTTCATTGTGTTCGCCTTTGAACAATAAGATAATTCCATCATTATGGTCTTGTTTTTTTTCTCCAACGATTGAACAAAAGCTTTTGGAAGAAAATTATTTACAACCTTTCATTGAATTTTCATATATGTCTACTCAATATATGCTGGGTTCATCAATTGGAAGAGCTTTCTAAGAATTGTATCTAAATTACATCAGATTTGTCTGGTTCAAAAAGTACTGAGGAAACAAGAAGAAAAATTTATGTCAAACGACAGACATTGAAAAGCAAGCACAACAGCTGAGTTGAGGTGAATAATGCACATCCTTCTGACGTATATGATGTTGTTTTACAAGAAAATCATCTTTTCTCCAGACGGATTTGAAGAATTTCTGATACAAAACTCAAAATTTCATTGAACAAAACAAGTATGTATGATTTGAGATGTGAAGAGGTGATTAAAACTGATTCTAATGCTTTATACAATATGTTATTTGATTTAAACAATAAAGAAAATTGAATGAAACACGAGTTATTTTTTGACAGTGACACGGAACACAGTGACAGATGTGACACGGAACACAGAGTATTTTTCCAACGGGGTTTCAAATGTTAGATTTCTACATTTCATGAGCGCCATCTAGCGGAGAGGGGATAAGTTACTGCATTTAGATTCCTACAATTCATGAGCGCCATCTAGCGGAGAGGGGATAAGTTACTGCATTTAGATTCCTACAATTCATGAGCGCCATCTAGCGGAGAGGGGATAAGTTACTGCATTTAGATTCCTACTTTTCATGACCGCCATTAGGGATTATTTATTTTATTGTTGAGGAAAAAAAGTTCTCAATTGCGCGAGATCGAACCCACAACCACACACACCAACACGTTAACAGTCTAAGCGTTTTCCAAGCCTGCTATCTCGGTTACCCATGTGAATGTGAGAAAGCAATGTATATATTTTGCATTGCGGCGATAGGAGATAAGCCGCGAGCTCATTGGAATGTCGATGTGTTAACACCGCTTCGACGTGAGGGCGATAAGCCGTTTGGGTGTGTGCGCTCGGACAACCCTCATCGTTTCAAGCAAACGACTCCCAAAGTCGTCTTCTGCCGAAAATTTGATGGTGATTCAGTTTTTGATTCATTTAAATCGGTCAAGATTTGACGTATAGAATATACGAGTTGAATTGCAAATTATGCTTATTCAACACAACAGCATCATTAAACGTGCTTAAGAAATCAGGATTGGAAAAAATGTATTATGTTTAATATTGTATTTATTATATATTTGCTTTATACCTAAATGTGAGAAATCAAAGAATGTATGTTGGATGACGGCGATAGGAGATAAGCCGCAAGCTCATTGAAATGTCGATGTGTTAACACCGCTTCGACGTGAGGGCGATAAGCCGTTTGGGTGTGTGCGCTCGGACAACCCTCATCGTTTCAAGCAAACGACTCCCAAAGTCGTCTTCTGCCGAAAATTTGATGGTGATTCAGTTTTTGATTCATTTAAATCGGTCAAGATTTGACGTATAGAATATACGAGTTGAATTGCAAATTATGCTTATTCAACACAACAGCATCATTAAACGTGCTTAAGAAATCAGGATTGGAAAAAATGTATTATGTTTAATATTGTATTTATTATATATTTGCTTTATACCTAAATGTGAGAAATCAAAGAATGTATGTTGGATGACGGCGATAGGAGATAAGCCGCGAGCTCATTGAAATGTCGATGTGTTAACACCGCTTCGACGTGAGGGCGATAAGCCGTTTGGGTGTGTGCGCTCGGAAAACCCTCATCGTTTCAAGCAAACAACTCCCAAAGTCGTCTTCTGCCAAAAATTTGATGGCGATTCAGTTTTTGATTCGTTTAAATCGGTCAAGATTTGACGTATAGAATATACGAGTTGAATTGCAAATAATGCTTATTCGACACAACAGCATCATTAAACGTGCTTAAGAAATCAGGATTGAAATAAAATGTGTTATTGTATCAAAAGAGATTTTCTGAATAAAACATTATACTTAAAATTTGCTTTATTTAATAAATGATTTTATCAAACAAAATTTTTAGATAGAGTACGGAGTGATTCTTCTTGATGGTATCTCATTGCGTTGACGAAAACGTGTAGGATTTTTGAAAACCTTCTCATTCCAATCTTTTTCACTGAATTGGGTGGTTGGATTGATAGTCATATCATTGAACAATGTAAACACCTTTTGTTTTTCCTCAAAAAAGTTTAGAATATTTTTTAATTCCTCCAAACGTTGAATGTGTTGCTCCAACCTTTCTTTCAACATCATCGTAACTCTATGACTCTCAGACTGAAACTGCTGTCAGACAAACTTGTTTCTTGCCTCCCCCCTCCAATAAAAAACATTTTTTTAAATCTCTCTATTGCTCATAAAGGTAAAGTAAGAAAACACAAGAGACCACATTAATATCAAATTTGGAAATTGCTCACATGTCGAAAAATGTAGATGTTATATTTGTTTGCTTTAATACTGATTTAGATAGAAATGAAACTTGTCCAACAAAATAGACAAAATGTCGTTTGTAGGATGCAGAAAACACGAGAGAATCACATTAATATGAAATTTGTCTTAGATTCTATCATTATAAATAGATAAGCTGTTCTCCTCAACTGTTGTATTAACAGTATGTCAAGAAGCTCTTGCTTATTACATTTTATATAAATAAAATAAGATATTAGTAAAATAGTGTTTTATTTAATATATAGGAAAAAATTGATACTATGTGAGGTTATACATCAGATGAGCGATCAATGAGGTTCTTTTTCCTAGGGTTGCACACGTTAAAAGGTAAGATTTCGTTAATCCTTGGCTCCCACAGACTTCTGATGTCGTTTGTAAGAGTTTAGCGACCAGTCAATGGAAAAGAAACAAATTCACACTAGCAGTATTTTCACACTGAAAAAAAAATGGTTGAATATTTCAAAAAAAACAAAACTTTACGAAAAACTCACACCACATAACAAGACTGTTTAAATTTACATTTATGATGAGAAAATGTAGCATTTTTGCGAAAACGCCGCTTGCAAAATGGACATTTAAAATGCATCAAAAGATGCTTTTTAAATGCCCCAGAGATGGGCGAATCACAAATGTGACACATTTTGACAACTTTTGTGTACGTGAGCTCTAGCATTTTGTGTGATTCAATGATAATTCTAATAATTCTAATAATAATTTCTATCGGAAAATATTGATAGTTAAAATGCATTCTGATAACAATTTGTGGTATTTTGAAAACCAAAGAAAGGAAACTAGAAATGTGATATAAAATTATCTGCGAGTAATTTTCAAGTTTCTTGGTGATTTTATAAAAGAACAAACAGGAAACTAGAATCGCAATATAAAAGATATTGACATGATAATTCTTGTGGCAATTTTTCCTTTTCGAAGAAGATAAATGCATATAAAATGCATTTTTGTGGTGAAAGATATTGAAAATAAGAATAAGCAGGGAAACTATGATATTAAGGCTACTATAAATATAGATTATGTGACTGTTTATAATCATTAGCCAAAATGATTTGCAACAAGTGCAAACTTATATTTTGTTTCTGCGTCGAAACTTTGGAGTAAGTAATAACAATTCCGCAGACCCTCTTCATTTATCATAAATGCCTCACGCCTCCAATATGTCAAGGGCAGGCATGGCCATGGCCCAAAAAACCACTAATAATTTTATTTTTATCCTAGACGTTTCGGAGTTTTGACTACACCGCTGCCGAGGTCCTCTTCAAATAATGGGGAAGAGTAAGTGATTTGTGAAAAGTGTCAAAAATTTCAATATAGCATATGATTTTCAGTGATATTCTAGATCTGGAGGGGTCTCCGAGTCTATATTTGTAAGTTTTCACAAAATGAAAGGTATACTTTCATAATTAAATAACTTGTTACAGATTGGAAGGGAGTGATGATGCTTTGTAAGGTATTTTTATAGGTAAAAACGAAAAATAATAATATTTATTTTAGTGAATCATCCCCTTCAATTACCCCTGAACAGCCCCTGACCCCTGATGCGACATATACGCCACCTCTACCCCCTCCTCAACAAGACTCTCCAGAGCTATATAAGTGGGTTGATAATTAAAATCGCACGGTATTTTATTAATATATTTTATTTTTCAGTTTATCACCAGCATCCAAAAAAAGGCGTTTGGGGTAAAGTTCACCTTTAACCCAAACACCAACCACTTTTAACCTATCCTTTTCATCCTTTTTTCCTATCCTACCCCCGATAAGCGTAGTGTTGTAACGTTCTCGTCGTGCTTATCGTTAAGAATAAATAAAGTTTAAAAAAGTTTAAAACTAAAAAACTTTATTTATTCAACTAATAACAACACAATGGAAAACCATCACCATCACCACCACCATCACCATCGCCATCACCATCACCATCACCATCACCATCACCATCACCATCACCATCACCACCACCATCATCACCATCACCACCACCTACGAGTGGGATTCAATCATCACCTTGCTACAAGAAATACAACAAAATGTCGAAGACAACGAAGATTATGCTGCTGATTCTATAGAAACAAAATGTGGAGACTTTGTGAAAGTGACTCAATATCAGTATGGTACCTATACGAACCTCTTGTATATTTCCAAGTTCAATGTCGACATGAATCTATATGAAGAAGACATTGCAGCCATTTTAAATGTACAGATGCATGTGATTTCAAATTGACTTGCTATGTTGGAATGCCTCAATTTCAACGAAATTTATCGAAATTTATTTAATATTGTAAGAAATTGGTTAGATAATGTAAATTTGAGTGTTTTAGACCTTCTTTATGGATTTTGTGAAGCATCCTCAATCGATTGTATGTATACTAATACCTTAAGGGTATATCTCTTTTATTATAGTTCAGATATTATACAGAAGTTTTTAGATACTGAATTTGAATCTACATCTAACATAGACTGCTAATATACTGTGAAATAAACTTTTTTTTTTTTTTTTTTCATATGTCCACCAAAATATATTCATTATCACCTTGATAATTCAATCATTAACGAGTTGACAATGAAGGTGATCGTTTCCTTGCTATTGCTGGTACATATCGCGTCATCGAACCTAACTCTACCTGATGCACAGAAATATTTGCAAAAGTATGGTTATATTCAAAATAATACAAATACATCTCTCGAGGAGAGTCTAGCAAAGTTTCAAGAAGATTACAATTTACCGATAGATGGCAGCCTTAATGCAGAAACGATTGAGTTAATATCAAAACCACGATGTCACTATAGCGATAATGAATTTGTAGTTTCAACTAAATGGAACAAAACGACTCTGCATTGGTATTTGGTCGAGGGTGTCGGTAAATATCGAAACGTCGTTCAACAAGCTTTCAATATGTGGCAAAATGCATCTGGACTCACATTTAAAATGCTTACTACTGCTAGTATGATAAAGAGAGATCATGTTAATAACATCACTCCAGATATTTTAGTAGCATTTGTCAAAAGAGAACACGAATATCGCACCATATGCATGGGTAAAGAGATCTGTCCATATCCATTAGATGGTCCAGGAGTAGTCTTAGGACATGCGTTTCCCCCTGCATCCTATGCTTCATGTGTTGAAGTTCATATAGAAGCTGATGAAAATTGGCAATATATTGATGATGATGGAAACATGATTGGTGATGGAGGGATAAATCTGTTAATGGTACTGGTACATGAGATTGGACATTCTCTAGGAATAAGTCACAGCCTAAATACTCATGCAATAATGTACCCGTTTTATCAAGATGCAGCAAACAGTCTACACGAAGATGATAAATTAGCAATTCAAAGGTTATATGGCAAACCGAGGCCTACTACAACACCCAAAACAACACAGCAGCAACCTTCTCCAGAAGATATTAGCTCTACATTTAACTTGTGTGATGTGAAATATCCTGACGTAATGTTTTTGGCATATTCACCAGGATTCCCCAACCATAAATTATACGTAATTTCTGAAAATCGCTTGTGGAAAATAGATATAAATGCTAATAAAAAAGACAATAAAATTCATCAATCTGAAAATCTATATCATGATTATTTAATTAACACTGGAATAACCAAAGTGAATCACGCTTTTCAAATTTCGAATGGTAATCTTATGGTTGCAAGCAATAAGAAAGTTTATTTTAGTCAATTTCCAAATTTAAACATCGTTGGTAGCATCAGAACCATGGCTTATGATATACCTAGAGGAGTTGAAGTAGAAGCTATGTTTCAGACAAACAGTGGAAAAATCTATATTTTATTGACAAATAGCGACTATCGAGAATATAATGAAAATGGAGCTCGAAAATTTATGGGTAATACTAGATACGAGTTTCCAGATATTCCAAGCAATTTAACTTCAGCGTTTCGTTATATTGATGGACATATATATTTCTTCAAGAAGAATACTTACTTCAAATACAACGAATTTCAACGAAAACTTGTGCAAGTAGGAGAATTTAATTGGAATATGTTTGGAGTACAATGTCCAAGCAGTGGGCTCTTGCAAGAATTGAAAACTTTGCATTCCAAAGTAACTTCTTTTTATGAATGATCTTTTTTTCCTATATATTAAATAAAACACTATTTTACTAATATCTTATTTTATTTATATAAAATGTAATAAGCAAGAGCTTCTTGACATACTGTTATTACAACAGTTGAGGAGAACAGCTTATCTATTTATAATGATAGAATCTAAGACAAATTTCATATTAATGTGATTCTCTCGTGTTTTCTGCATCCTACAAACGACATTTTGTCTATTTTGTTGGACAAGTTTCATTTCTATCTAAATCAGTATTAAAGCAAACAAATATAACATCCACATTTTTCGACATGTGAGCAATGTCCAAATTTGATATTAATGTGGTCTCTTGTGTTTTCTGTATGCTATTCGTGCCATTTTGTCTATTTTGCTCGACAAGTTTCATTTTTTGTCTATGTCTATGTTAAAACAAACAAATATATCGTTCACATTTTTCGGCTTGTGAGGAATTTCTTCTTTTTTTATTGGTATTTCATCTACCACTCCTTGAGTTTACCATTTTCTCTGTGCAACTGCTACCATAACAATTTGCATTGGATTGACTCTGAAATTATATTTTGAACTATATTTTCTTCATTTGTTTCGATACTTATACGTAATTTTATATGTGATACAGAGAGATGACCCAAATGGTTTTTCATTGTGTTCGCCTTTGAACAATAAGATAATTCCATCATTATGGTCTTGTTTTTTTCTCCAACGATTGAACAAAAGCTTTTGGAAGAAAATTATTTACAAACTTTCATTGAATTTTCATATATGTCTCCTCAATATATGTTGGGTTCATCAATTGGAAGAGCTTTCTAAGAATTGTATCTAAATTACATCAGATCTGTCTGGTTCAAAAAGTACTGAGGAAACAAGAAGAAAAATTTATGTCAAACGACAGACATTGAAAAGCAAACACAACAGCTGAGTTGAGGTGAATAATGCACATCCTTCTGACGTATATGATGTTGTTTTACAAGAAAATCATCTTTTCTCCAGACGGATTTGAAGAATTTCTGATACAAAACTCAAAATTTCATTGAACAAAACAAGTATGTATGTGTTGAATTAACCAACTTTTGTGAAAACGATGCCATTTGGTTGAATTTTTGGTGTGAAAAGGAGATGCATCATTTCACCACCAAGTTTGAAAAATATCAAATTATTTGAGATGTGAAGAGGTGATTAAAACTGATTCTAATGCTTTATACAATATGTTATTTGATTTAAACAATAAAGAAAATTGAATGAAACACGAGTTATTTTTTTTTTGTATGGATTCAAAGATGTATCCGTCAGAAATATTTTTCGAGACAACAAATAACATTCAATCTTATATTACGAAAATCAATTGGAATTTTTAAAAGATATTAAAAATACGACTCAACAGATGGATCAAAAACGTTGATAAGAAGGAACAAATCACAACCACGATGCATGTGCCAGCATTATTTTACAAGGTTATTAATAAATTATATTGGGTGGTGGTCTTCTTTTTCAACGTTTCTTGTCATCAATTTTTGATTTTTTCTTTGTTCTGACAAAATTAGCAATTGTCCTCGCATAGATGAAAAACGTTGAAAGTTAAACAATGTGTATAATGAGCGACACAATTTACATGTTTTCATATTGCTTTTCATTTTCATACTTCCAGACTGCTTTTTTGTTAATACTATGTTGTCATTAAATGACTTACTTCTTAATAAATTCTATTGGATGTCTCTCCCAGACTTGTGTTTGAAAGATTTTGCACTTCAACTGATATGTAATGTACTTTATTTTTGATATAAGTGCTTCTTTACGAGCTCTCTTTTTTTTTAATGTGACATACTTTGTTTCTTGAGAAACCTGCAATTCCACCTTCATTTTCATGTAAAGTCTGAGGGAATCATTGAAAATATTTTGAGACACTTCCTGCTCTTCCATTCATCACGCATTTGCAGCCATGTTTAATTCTCGCTCTTATCTTTCAAACGGATCTCCCCGCTTGTAGTGCGTTCTCACTTTCCTCGTTTCTTCTGTTCCTGGTTACGACGCTCGGCCACTGAATAAAATATTTTCTTTTCACGTTTTGAATTCAGTTGTGTGGTTTTTTTCTAAGTTCTAATTTTTCAGATATACTCTTCATTATTTCCAACTATATGACTAAAAAAGTTTGATTTTCTCTACACCATCATTTAATCAGAACAACATTTTTTCCAATATGTTACATCGTTTTATCAACTGAACGGTCAGCTTGAGATATTTTTAATTTTTCAATAAATTTGCAAACATTAATGATTGTTGAATGATTGTTGATGAAGCTGACACTCCCATCTTGATACCGTTTAGAAAATGGGAAATTCACATGTTGCCTGCTCTCACTACAGGAGCCACCAACGAAATTTGGTCGGTGAAAACTTCATCATTTTTAGAAAGTCCTCGCTATGTCATCGTTTGTTTCCAGAGCAACCACGAAAAGAACCAAGTGAATAACGATCCTACGAAATTTAATTATGCAAACATTATGAATATCACCTTGACGCTGAACGGAGACAGCTATCCAAAGGAGAAGATGCATTTGGACTTTGAAAAGGGGGATTTTACCGAAGCTTACTTCAACTACACTCAATTTGGAAAAAGCTACAAACACTCTTATCTACATACGCCGCTCCTAAGTTACTCTGAATTTGCAAATAAACCTCTATTTGTCATCGATTGTTCTCACCGAGATGAAAGCGTGAAAAGTTCAAGTGTTGATGTCAAGCTTGAAATAGAAGCGTCTAAAGGTTTTCCAGCAAATACTTGTGTCTATTGCATCATCATTCACGATAACATAATTGAACAACATCCTCTCAGTGAAATTATAAAGAGATGGAACTAGGATGACCACTGTCCTCAGTTTAAGTTCAACCATCGTCGAGGAGAGATGAGAATGTAAATATCTAAAGTTTAGTGAATTCTCAAAATAGACAGCGCACATATGAAACATGTCAGAGGGTACCAGAAGTATTTTTTATCACATTCAAATGTAACTACAATTTTAATAATTTTGTTATCTTATATCAAATAAATGTGAGATGTGTGGTAAATGTACAATGAGTATTGTTCAATTTCTGAAGAAGTATGAATAGTTCACGTTTAAACACAATTTTGTAAGTTTTTAATATACATTCATAATTTATAACAATAATAAAAATTTAATATTTGATGAAGACCTTTAAATTATGTCGAACACCCCAAAAACCAATTTTATGTGACACGTAGTACGAAAGCTACTTCTTGTGAAAATTATATACAAGATATTACGAAAATATGTTAACACGATAGGATTACATTTAATATTCGGTAGAATTCGTTATCGGCTATGATTCGACGAATATTTTCAAAATGGTAACCATTCAATTTTTGAAAAAATTCAAACTATAAATATCATAATTGTATCTACAACTTTTTATTTGATGTATTTCATTCTAAATTTATAGAGAAGAAAATAAAAATTAATAATCAAAAACAAACAAAATATTTTAATATTGTTAACAAAATGGATGATTAAATTAGTTATAATTGTATATACTACAGTTGATAATTCAGATCTTAGTTTTAGCTTACCATTCTTTCCTAAGCATCCGCGTGATATTTTGAACTTGTATAGTACTGGTGAAAATATCATCTCTCTCCAACAATATCCTCATTAATATGAAAGTTTATGACTACTGACAATACACCACTCCTATAGTATTGAATCTGTAATACATCTCCCTCCCCATAGTTTTCACTTAGCTCAACTTTTTCCATAAAATAGTCATTACCAATTTTGTATGACACTCTCACACACCGCCCCCACTGTTTTGGTTTAAAATAAGTAAATACAGCGTCATCGGAGTAAGATATTAAATTAATATTCAACATTTACTCACACACGGTCATTGTTATTAGCACTGAAAATTGCTTCATGATAATTATTAACCACAATTATAAAATCAGAACTAATCTATCACATGATATATCTTCCCCCCACTCTTTTTAATGGAATTTTTGATTTGGGGTTCAGGGTAGAAACATAGAATTTAAAATTAAGGATATACCTCACGGTACAGAACCTATAAAATGGGTTCGAGAAACTATCGAACAAATTGTATTAAAATTTACAGAAGGGTTGGAGTCATCTGATATGGTAGGATTCAGCTTTTCTTCTAAGAATTTTACACGTGGTGATGGTTGGATGAGATTTAAATCTTTATCTAAAGTTCTATGGGATACAATCGCTTCCATCTATCAGTTCAACTCGTTGGGTCTTAATACGGAGGCTTTCTGTTTGGGGGTTACGTCTGTTAAACTCCCCTCAGAAAGAGGTCGTGGTAAATTTTACAATACTTTTGCAGATGAATGTTTCAAACGAAAAGGCATTATTACTATTAATAATAAAGATAATTTGTGCTTGTCTCGGGCTCTTGTTGTTGCCAGAGCTTACGTAGAAAAAGCTAAAGAACTCAAACAAATTCGCTTGGATTGAGGCAAAATGCAGGAACAAAAAGCGCGAGAATTGTTGAAAGAGGCTTGTATCGCTATACCTGACGAAGGAGCGGGTATACCTGAATTGAAACATTTTCAAAATCACTTACTTGGTTTAGATCTTTCCGAGGTCAAACATGTTTCGATAATCACCTTAAAAACAAAATTTGTGAAATAATTAGCCCTTGTGAAGAATGTTTTAAAATTTTCTAATCAAAACGGAAACATACTTGTGGAGAAATTTTCTGCAAAATTTGTGTTAGTCATCAGCCCTCTAATCATCTCTGCTACATTCAACCCGATACTCGAACTCCACCAATAAAAGATTTCCGCTTTGTATTCTACGATTTAACAACTAGACAAGAGAGGGTTACAGTTGATGGTTCTCTTCTACACGAGCCTAATCTTTGCGTTTTCAGTCAGATAGTATCAACTATTTTCCGATGCCATTATCTGGTCTTCCTAAAGCTTTTGGGGTTTCTGTAATGAAGAAAGGTTACTTTTCTCATCTTTTCAATACTGTGGAAAACCAAAATTATGTGCGCCCTACTCCTTCTCTTAATTTTTATGATCCTCAAAGTCTGTCCTTTCATGGAAGCAACCACAATAGCTTCTGCCTGCAACAAGGTCTTCCGCAGGAATTTTTTGGAACCCAACACAATTGGAATTAATCCTAAAAATGGTTATCGAGGTAAAGATAATAAGTTAAAAATTGCCATTCAGTGGCTGATTTGGGAAGAGAAAGTAAGAGGAATAAATATACATGCTGTAAAGGGTCCTGAAGCAATTATTGGTGGTTTAAAAGTTGATGGTTTCTGTACGGACACAAATCAAGTCTTTGAGTTCCAGGGGTGCTATTTTCATGGTTGTCCCGACTGTTTTACTTATCAGAGAAACTCTTCACTCAAAGATGATACCTCTGAAACTTTAAACATTCGATACGAGTCTACTCGAGCCAAAATTGAGAGATTGGAGTCTCTAGGGTATGAGGTTATTGAAATGTGGGAGTGTGCTTTTCGTAAAGCATTCACCACCGAAATTCAGCAATACACAGAGTCACATCCACTTCTGACTCAACTTCCTCTCAACCCTCGTGATGCATTTTATGGGGGCCGAACATGAAATATTTATCAATATTACAGAGTTCAGGAAAATTAAAAAATTAAATATGTCGATGTATGTTCCCTGGATCCTTGGATACGAAAATATGGAAAGTTTCCTGTTGGTCACCCAAAGGTCTACGTAGGCTCAGAGTGTCTGGATCTATCAAAAGTTTCTGGACTCGTCAAATGCTCTGTATTACCACCCAGAGATCTGTTCCATCCAGTGTTGCCTATGAAAATAAACAACAAATTAATGTTTGTTCTTTGTCGTGAATGTGGACAAACATTTAATAAAGAAGAATGTTCACACTCCGATGAAGAACGATCATTATCGGGAACTTGGGTTGCTGAAGAAGTAGTGAAGGCAATTCAAATGAGGTACAAACTTTTAGAAATACATGAGGTGTGGGCGTACGAATCTATAGAATTTGGAGTGAATGTGCAGGGATTGTTCACAGAGATGATGAATAAGTTTATAAACTCAAGCAGGAGTCATCGGACTGCCCAAAAAATGCCAGACTCAGGCAGAGAAAGAGGCTTAAATAGAAAGATTTTTGCAGAGAGTGGAAGTCATATTGGAATTTTCCAAAATTGTTAACAATCCTGGTTTGAGATCACTGGCCAAACAGGAATGAAATGTTCGTCACACAATTGTCGATTCTTATGTGCAACCTCGACATTTTTTCTATAATGGTTCATTTTTCTTGATATTTATACCCTTTTTATAGTTATGAGAAATATACATATTATGCCGACACATCTTGTATTGTGATATAAAATTAAATCATTATTACATGTGTGATAAACAAATGATATGAAATATATGAACCTTATGTACCATATAATAAAGTATAATGTTGATTTTGTAGAAATAATTATTATGCTGTATAAATTTTATGATTTTAAAAGACAGAATAGCTTCTTATACCATTGGCTACAAACATGAAAGATGGTCTTTACGTTGTATCAGCTGAGTATAGACAACAATTCGTGCTGGATGCGGTCTAGCATTCATTCAACCTCTTTTCACAACAGCTGACTGATATCACCGAAGCATGTTGTTATATTTGGGTTGATTATTCAGTGAGATTGGTGAGAACATTTCATTCCTGCCAGCATGACATACAACTGAATCGAGATTATAGAATAAGCAATGATAAACGAATCATCAAAATCGATGGACGTTTACTAGATGAAACGAGGGCACAATAACAAAATAAATAAAGAAACACATAAACTCGAATTGTATACCTCCTTCTTTGGAAAATCGGTCAAAAAGGGCCAAAAACAATTTTTATGAGCAGGCTATGGCCACACCACCAAGGGCATAAAGTAATATGTTGTATAAAAGTTGGTAAATAAGCAATAAAAACGTCTACTTTATAGATATATAAAGTCACCTGAAACTGCTTCAGGACTGGTTGTAAAATGGAGAATTCAAATCAATCGTTAAATATTTTGCAAACAATGTTGGCCAATTTACGTCGAAAGAACATAGTAGATAAAAATGTTTCACAAAATCTAGGACCAACGCTGTTCTACTGCCATCTGAAATGCTTTCAAAGAGATTATGCATGATCTCCACAGTTTGACTCCTCACTACTATAAAATAATCATTTATTATCAGTAACTAATATTCAAACTTCAGTTTGGTGTTGATAAGCATCATCTTCTTCCTGATGCGAAAAAGGTAGATTTTCTTCCAAAATACTCCAAGTTTATCGATAAAAACTGTTTCAACGTCTTCAGCCCACGCAAAACATATATTATTAACATTTCTCACGTTAATATAAACCTTATCACAAATTCATAGAGCGATTTTTTTGAGATTATAGAATAAGCAATGATAAACTAACCTTAAGCTTGAATGTGTAGAGTTATCACCGAGGTGCATATCAGGTAATTGAGAAAATACATTCTGATAACTGACCACAGGATGAAAAATAAACGGATTTTGTGGAGAATAACGGAAAACGAAAATTCATATATAGAGCTGTAAAACGTGAAGGATTCAGTTGTTTTATTAAATCAAATAAAGATGGATAAGTTAGTACTTTCTATAAAATCATTTCATCCATCATCATTATAATTACCGGATTAAACAAAAATTCTTTTTCATGTAACTTTGAAAAATTTCTGTTTTTTCATAAAGTACTTTCTCCCTTTCATAAATTGAAAAATTAACTGCTTGGTAAAAAGAACTTATTACGTATTCTTTCAGAAGCATATATGGAGCTGATAATGCAGCGGGTGAGCGCTCACCTTACGCCCCATGAAAGAGTAAGTCTATTCATCAATTTTTCAATATTTTTCAAATCTACCTTTCAATTAATTAAATTTTCTCTTAAAAACTGTTCTTTATTTAAAAAAAGAAATCAATTATGTCAGTCCTATGTGAAATAATCATAATCATTTCAGAGAAATGAAATATTTGTTAAAAATGGCCTCCTAATACCATTTTCCCATTTAAATACATGTATTATCGAAAACACTTGTAGGTATTGTTGAAATAGAGCTTATCACACATCCGGTGTTTTCGATAATACATGTATTTAAATGGGAAAATGGATCATTTTAGCTGAATGTGATAAAATTGCATTGTTTCTTATAGAAAATACGCACAAATTAGTTGTATTAGGAGGCCTTTTTTAACAAATCTTTCATTTATTCTTTCGTCATATAATCTATACGAATATAAATAGCTTGCAGAAATAGATCATTTATCAGTAATATGTGGGAAGTTGTTATGTGAACGTTGATTGTGATGTTAGTTTTATATAACAGGTGAGATTTTTATATTTGTTATTTGTAAATTGTAAAATTATTCTTCTTTAAGTAAATATCAAAATTAGTTTTTCTATTTTGGAAATTATCACAGTAGATAATAAGAGTGTATGGAACAAAAGTTACTAGATTTTTCAAAAAAGTTACTATAAAAGTAACTAGATTCTACAAAAAGTTACTAGATTTTCCCCACGCCCCCTCATGACGGCATCCTCGAACCATGGACCTAAATACCCCCCTCCCCCCCTCTGGCCACGCCCCATCAGTCAGTTGCTCTCGAACCATGAGAGATGCAACATCGAAGGATGTGAATCTAGAAAAACTATTTCCACGAAACATTCCTTTCCACTTTATGTATATGGTGCATAAGGCTCATTTTATTGAATCAACCGCTTCCTGCTGTGATAAGTTTGCATGTAATTAAGAATTATTTCATATCAATTATTTTTCACAATTCCAATGTTTATGGTTTCCTACGCATTTAAATTAATTGGCTGAAATACACAAAATATCCCGAGATAAAAGCTTATCATTTTTGCGCTCCAATGTTTACGGTTTGCGTATGCATCTACTACAAAAAATATAATATAGATTAAGTTCTGATCGCCTACACAAAGATTGATATGGCGGAGGAAATAATTAAATCCTTATAGTGTTCAAGACAAAATATAATTTGTAATATCTGAAAAGTAATAAAAATTAAAGAATTTGTATTGTCAAAATTTTTCACAGCAGCCACTAGGTTTGCAAATTCCGGCGGCCTGCTGCAGCATTGTTTGCAGATGCTTCTCCAACGATTTTGGTGTTATGCATAGTCTCATCTTCAATTTATTGAACCACCGATGCTTGAAATCCGCCATTCACCAATAAAAACACCATCAGGTTCTTTAAAATGAGCGTTGACCTATCCATTGACCCACTCACTCTCTTGGTTCCGCACTTCGATTTCCATTTTTCTATTGCTGGATGGCGAACACTGACAGTTGAAGCGACGTCCTTGTCTTCGGATCGGATTTATCGATCGTACAGTTGATTCGTTGATATTGAATGAGAGCAAATGACTGTCCAACGATCAATCATTTCAATTTTCACTGTAAGAGGTAAGATTTTTCGTGTCGAAACTCGTTTCTCACTTTTTGTTGCCATTATAGAATAGGCAAGAGTGTATTGAAGTGTTACTCGATCACAATTTTTGTAACACATGAGACAAAACAATTAAAACGCATTATTTTTAACAATAAAAGGAACATTTAAAAATGCAGTATTATCTAAAAAGTTTTATTTTTAATAACAATTGTGTGATGATCATGCGTTTTGGGCCTTCTTCGTTATCATTGGTTCAATTTGAACGCAAAAAAGGCCAATATGTAGGAAATTTGATGGATAAAAATCAAGTAGCTACACCCGAAGGGGCACTAATCACTATCTTCGATTGGTTCAATTGTGTGATGATCATGCGTTTTGGGCCTTCTTCGTTATCATTGGTTCAATTTGAACGCAAAAAAGGCCAATATGTAGGAAATTTGATGGATAAAAATCAAGTAGCTACACCCGAAGGGGCCCTAATCACTATCTTCGATTGGTTCAATTTGAACGCGAAAAAAAGACGAAATGTGACAGCTAAAATCACTAGGGCGAATTTTGAGCCAGATATTACATATAAATCACCATATCTGTCTCAATTTTTAGTGTCATGTCACGAAAAACCGAAACAAAAAATACCGTCGAGCATATCGGAAGCATATAAAAACATTTAAACGCTATACGCATACAAAAAACAGAAACCCAGACTCCAAAAAATGCCATCTTCACACCAGTTGCTGAATCTGTATTATCGCTTACGTAGATCAAAAGAGGCAAAGTTTCAAACTCTTCCTCTTATTAAATGTTACTGTTTTTGGTGAGTACGAGCCATCTCCAAACTATCAAGATTCATTAGCATCTTTATTATGAAAAGTGAACCCGTTGTAATTTCGGGAACGAGTAATTATCGATGCTTTGTAAATATTGTATTAAAATCGTAAGAAAGCTTCTATGATTTTTCAGAAAAAAGGCGTTGTTTACTGCTAATGTTTTGATAACAAAAAAATATTAAAATTTGCAGATTTCACATTATCAAAGCGTTCTATCGGTTTTGTGGCTTTATATCCGTACTTCTCTATAGAAAATGCACAAAATTGCAGGAGCTTATTCTCAAGGTTGAATCCAAAAGACGATTAAAAATTAGAATATGGAGCTTAAGGCACACACACACCCAGTGATCTAACGATAGGTAGCAAAATAAGAAATTCCTTAGCGTTAAAGATATTATTTGGCAACCACATAAGTAAAAAACATAAGTGTAAATTGCCAAAAAATATATTAGAGAGACAATCAAAAAACTAGTTATAACTTTCTGGGCCTTCAAGTATATAACCTAATAAAGAAAAACTGTAACTAAAATTGCATATTACAAAAAAAAATGCGGGTGGTTTGCTAATGTATATGGACAGTCTATGAATTATGTGTGGGTTGCAGGATGTTTAATTGTACAACCATTGCGCATAAACAACTGCTCATGATCATTTATCTCAATAGTAGTACATATATAAAACATAGACCACAAAAAAATTACATATTTTCTGAAATCATGTAAGAGGTGAGTACTAATTATATATACGAAAATAATTACTTGCTTTTTAGGAGTGTTGAAGATTTTATTACCATTTTCAAGCAAACGCTTGAATATCAGCGGGCTCCTGTGGGAACCCGCTGGATTTACAACTTGGCCAAAGGGCCAACTATTGTAATACAAAAAATCGATGTAAGTATAAAATATATTTTCAGAAAGAATTAAAAAAACTATTTAAATTTTAGGGTGTTTGGTTCGTCAAGAAGCGTATGTAAGTAAATATTGAATCTCAACAAAAATTAAAAAAAAAATTTTCAGTCTGCAGTTGGATGTGTAAGTAAAAAAATTAAATATATAGGAGGCGCTAAAAATATAAAATTTTAGAATAACAAACGAGAAGGGGGTCTTTTTTTAAAAAAAAATAGAAAACTATGTAAATAAAGAAATAAGAGAAAATTAGAAAGGATTTTTTTTCAAATAGCCTATTTTGACCGTTTTCCTTATCCCTTCTTTCCTGACAGATACGTCACCACCTTCCGGCGGTTTCTGTTGTTAAGGATAAACAGCTTTTATTTTCTATTATCTTAGTTAATAAAGGTTGTTTATTCGACAAAGTGTGACTACCCAAAAAAATTCTGTACTCACCAAAAAAAATTTATAGAAGACCCTCAGAAATACATGCAATATAGGTCGAATGGAAACCCACTGTAAAAATATTTTCAACGACTTCGGAGAAATATTCGTTTATATAATAATTCAAAGCCATAAAAAGAACACCTTTTTCACAATACTGTATTTGCAGTACATCCCCTACCCCAAAATTCCCGCGCAGGGGCACTTCCACACGGAAAAAAACACCATTGAGTTTAAAATCCACCCACACTTTGTTACCTCGCTGTAAAGGTCGGTAACACCGTAAAAATATCACCTCTTCCGGGGTACTTACTAAATCAATTATAAGTAGGTACTCACACTCAGACATGTTAAAATAGTTTCAGACCTTAATATCGACTGATTTAGTTTATCGTTGCATAAAATGCATGCTTCAACTTTTTGCGGTTTCCTAAGGCATTGGTCATAGGAAGGTGATAAACTTATGCTAATACATTTGATAAAATATATCAATCTTAAGACCACTGCAGACGGAGTATGTTTTGCTTGTTTTGCTGCACTGTCCGATAAATGCTGCCGCGCATGGTGTGTTGATGGCTCCCTTGCTTGTGTTGGCTTCACACGATGCAGGCCATCATGTACGTAAAATGACAGTACAGAGAAATATGACTGTGACAAATGATACAAAATATTGAACATTCTAATCAAGCTCTATTTTTAATCATTGTTACAACAGAGAAAAGGTCCCAACAGTCAACATGTTATTTTGTGCAAAATAACTTTTGAGTTCGACTCGACTAGTTCCGAGTGCTCCGACAAGGAAGATGCGTGAAAACAATCACCAAAAATAGCACCGGTTCTATCATCAAATCATGCACGGTTTTAAGCAACCAACCGTTCACGCGATGTCATTTTCTTACACGGAAGCATGCGCACCATGCCTAGCACCCATCAAGGAAACAAGCAAAACTTACTCCGTCTGCAGTGGGCTTTAATCGTATTAATAGTGGCGGTTATTTTATAATACTCTTTCCATACCCTACTCAAAAAACACAAAATTTTGTAGGCGTAAATACGTAAAAATAAAACTTACAGCACATGAAAACTATTTTCCGTTGGTTTCTCGGTGTTCAGATCTCCTACGTTGTAAAAAGTTACTAAAGGTTTGCTTATGTGCGTTATGGGTTTTGTATGTTCAGGTATTGTAAAATTATCACTAAAAAAGTTCACTGTTCTTTCTAAAACTGAGAGAACATATGTCTCATGTGTCTTCGTTTCAGATAAAATTTTAAAATTCTCTCGCATCACGCGCTCCAAAGGGGTTGTCAGTGTCGAGTGAGAAAAATTTACGCATAGTAAAAGGAAAAAACAAATATTCGTGATCGTCGTTGTAAAAAATTTCTAAAGAAAAAATGCCTCTCTAACCCCCATTTTCAATTGGTAAAAAATACTAAACAGCTATTTAGGGCATAAAATAAAAATTGGCAAGACCGAAAACACAAAAAATATCAAAAAATTGAATTGTTATTATACATTAAACATTGTGTACATTTGTGATCGTCTGATTCATTAGCCAAAAAAGAGTGAGTATTGAAAGCAATTACGAGACCGAAAAATTGATTGTTATATATTAAACATTATGTAGTCGTCTGATTCATTAGTCAAAAAGAGTGAGTATTGAAAGCAATTACGAGATGACAAGGCCTGTTATAAAAGAATGATTCTAAAAACAGATTCCTGAGTAGTCATATGCTTGTCTCGAAAGACATGCTCAGTACAAGCCAAATTAAGATGAAATTACGATGACATTGTAAAAAAAGCAAACCACATAACCAAGAAGCCTGCTAAAGCCCCCCTACGTACCTTGTGAACGACTTTAGCAAAAAATGTAGGTCATAACAGACACAAACCAAATTGAGACGATATTTCGAAAGGTTCATTAAATCAGTTAACGTATCCACAGAGCCCCCCCGACAGGAGACGGTCACTTATGTGGAAGACTTCTTTGTCAGAGGTTTTGGCCGGGGTCAGTTATTTTTACGTGGAAGCGCCACGTTTTACGTAAAAATATCCACGTATGAACGCCTATGGTAATGTATGAACGTCTATGAACGCTTATGGTCACGTATGAACGTCTATGAACGGTTGTAATCAACGAATCTTCTGTAATATGATGAAAACACCCACATGTCATTTACTATCATGACATCGCGCGAGCAACACGTCTCACAACTTGCGCAAGCTATTCGCGATAAATATAGATCACTCAAAAGAGCTGAGCGTGATCATCAAGAGCATCTCGAAGAGGTATTTAAAACTATATCAGAACCACTAAGACAAATAAAAAACGTAATTGATGCCTCAACTCATGTTGAACCGTCTTCACGCGAAATTGACACTACAAAACAAAATAGTGAGCATCTTTCACACGATCCAATAAATAGAGAGCCTCCGATAATCAACAAGAATAATTCTTATTTTGATACATATTGGAAGACGTGTGATGATTATGATAATGCTTTTGGACCTGTTTATAATGGCTCACAATGGAACATAGGCAATAAATTACTTAAGTTTGATGGTCAAGACATTTGGCTAGCTGATACGAAGTTTAAAGGAACATCGGGCCTTTATTCGCTTTTGTTTGCCAAAAACCCAAAGGAGTTTACACCTGAAGATCATCAAAATTATAAGCTGATATTGGAATTAACAGGAGTACATCGCAATCGTCGCGGCTATTTAAAATATCAATCATGCCCAACTAAATTCAATTAAATAATCAAACCACTATATAGAAATAGTAACAGTGCCCGTAGAAAATTAAAAAGTACTCTTAAATCAAGATCTATAAATTTGGAAAGGATGCCTAGTGCCAAGACCTTTGTTAGAACAGAGCTTAATCCGGAATAAATGTCACCAAGTAATGTTAGAACCACCCTTCCTGTGAGTAATATTCTCCAGAACTGGACAGATCCAAACGTACTTGTAGAGAGAATAAAAAACTTGAAAGAAAATGAAGAATTTTGGGAAATAATTGAAGTACTCAGACGTGCTGGCATAATTGAATAAAAGATACTTTTGTTTTTTATCGCAAAGAAGTTGACGAAGAATATCGCTATGATCGCAAGGGCATTTTCGCAGCTTATAAAGAATGTAATGTGAGATAGTATATTATTGTAAAACTATAGATATGTATGGTATGTATTTTTTGAGTAATAAAATTGAATAAAATAATATCGTCTTTTACTTATGTCAACTCAATCCAAAGATTCTCGCCGAAATCTTAAAATTTAATCTCTTATCAGTATTTTTCGCCATTCTTCAATTATAAATAAAACATCACATTTCTCATTTCTTTCTATCTGAGTATTGACAACAATTCGTGCTGGATGCGGTCTATCAACCTCTTATCACAGCTGTTATCACCGAAGCATTGTTCCTTAGAACATATGTTATTAAGGTTTATCTGAGCGATGTAAGCCACGCCCCAAATTATTTTGACGGTGTTCGACCAATCACATTAAATGGTCATAACTGTCAGGTGTGTACATCATATCGATGTTATAGATAGACCCTAAGACAGTGCGTGTGTCATTTCTGTTCTTGCTTTCGTCACAAACAGACGCGTGCTCTCACGGTAAGCTTTTTGATTTTGAAAAATTTTGCATTTTGGGAATTTTATCGATATTATAGATAGACCCTAAGAGAGTGCGTGTGTCATTTCTGTTCTTGCTTTCGTCACAAACAGACGCGTGCTCTCACGGTAAGCTTTTTGATTTTGAAAAATTTTGCATTTTGGGAATTTTATCGATATTATAGATAGCCCCCTAAAACAGTGCGTGTGTCATTTCTGTTCTTGCTTTCGTCACAAACAGACGTGTGCTCTTACGGTAAGCTTTTCGATTTTGAAAAATTTTGCATTTTGGGAATTTTATCGATATTATAGATAGCCCCCTAAAACAGTGCGTGTGTCATTTCTGTTCTTGCTTTCGTCACAAACAGACGTGTGCTCTTACGGTAAGCTTTTCGATTTTGAAAAATTTTGCATTTTGGGAATTTTATCGATATTATAGATAGCCCCCTAAAACAGTGCGTGTGTCATTTCTGTTCTTGCTTTCGTCACAAACAGACGTGTGCTCTTACGGTAAGCTTTTCGATTTTAAAAATTTTGCATTTTGCTACATTTTGAGAATTTTTGAAAGTTTTTAACAATGGAAAACAACACTGCTACTGCTTGGTCTTTAAAAAATACTTCTAAGAAATATATTAAAAAATTTAACACATATTTATCTACATTCCAATATCAATTAAATAAAGAGTTTAAATCTGGAGGTGGTTTAGGAGCCGAAAAACAGCTTTTACGTAAAAATTTACAAGAGGCTCTAGAACATTCTAAAAAAGAGGCCCAATATGTTAAGGGTGATAAAATCAGAGTCATTATTCAAAACGACGGTTTTAATAATCCTATATCGACGGAAACGGCCACTACAATTGATATTGATGATATACTGGAACTTGTCGAAAATATCGTAACATCCGGGCAGAATGTGGATATACAAGGTACATCGTTCGACGTACAAATTTTTAAAATACCGCGTGGTACTCGTGGTGGTCATAAAATCGTTAATTTGGCTGAAAACCGCTTAACTAAACGTAGTATCACGCGTATACATAATACAGATACTCTTTGTGGTGCGCGTGCCATAATAGTTGCACTTACTTATCATACTAAGGAAATCTTGGGTAAAAAATTGTCACCCAGCGATATCAAACAGGTTAGAGCGGGTAGACCTATACAGACTACCTTAGCCCAATTATTATGTCGAAGACTGGGTGGTGATTACGTACATGGGTTCTCTTTAGAGGACATTAGATACGCGGAGGACCTGCTGGATGTACAAATTAAAATAATATGTGATGAATCGTTCAATACGATTATTTACGAAGGTACTGAAAAACCTGTAAAACTATACTTATACAAAAATCAGAATCACTTTGATGTGATTAGTAAACTAGCAGGTTTTTATGGGCGTCATTGTTACTGCTATGAATGCGATACAGGTTATGACAATAAAAACATACACAAGTGTAAAAAAGCGCCCAAATGTACATTGTGTAATAAGGCTCAGCACGATTCAAGCACTAAAAAGAAAATTATGTGTGAAAAATGCAACAGATATTGCTATAACAAAGAGTGCTTGGATAATCACAATGATGTTTGTAGCAATTTGTTTAAATGCCCAGAATGTAACAAACTACTTAGTCGACAAAAATTTCACAAATGTGGTTTTTCGTACTGTGGAAATTGTGAAGATTTTGTTGAGACAAACCATCCGTGCTACATGACTAAGAAATCTGCTAAAGGAGGTATTTGTAATGTATCTTGTGAATGCAATGGGCGTAGCAGTTGAATGAATCGTGGATGTCTTTACAATTAATTCAAAAAAGATTCACCTATTTGTACAGAGCCTTGTACTTGCAACGGGTTGTCAGAAGAAAAAATACCGAAATGTACATACAATGAACAATATTTATTCTTTGATTATGAGGCGATGCAAGATACCGGTATACATATACCTAATCTAGTAATAGTTCATGACTTTAAAGGTAACAAATACACATTCGATAATAACGAAGATTTTTGTGCGTGGTTAATATCAGATAAACATCGAGGATTTACAGCTATTGCACACAATTCTAAAGGATATGACTCTTACTTCATTTTAAAATATTGTGTGGAAAACACTATTAAGCCCTATACGATTTACAATGGATCGAAGTTAATGCTTCTGGAAGTACCACAAATCAAATTAAAAATTATAGATAGTTCAAACTTTGTGGGTGGTCCTCTCTCTGAATTTCCAAAAACATTCGGCTTGTCGGAATTGAAAAAAGGGTTTTTTCCACACTACTTTAATACACCAGAAAATCAGAATTACGTAGGATCCCTACCGCCAATAGAATATTACAGCCCAAATACCATGAAGGATAAACAAAGAAAAGAGTTTCTAGAATGGTTTGAGCAACATAAAAATGACCGCTTTGATATGCAGAAAGATATAAGAGCCTACTGCGACTCTGATGTTGACATTTTGAGAAGAGGTTGCTTGACATTTAGAAAAGAGTTTTTAAATATAGCTAATATCGATCCTTTTAAATATCTTAAAATAGCCAGCGTTTGTATGAGTATTTTTCGCGCAAAATATTTAAACGATAAAACAATAGCTGTTGTGGAAAACGAGAAAAAAGATCAATTTAGTCAGGCCTCTATTGCATGGCTACAACAGTTTCCTAATGTGAGACACGCTTTAAATGGCGGTGAGGTGCATATCGCAGGTGCTAAGGTTGATGGTTTTGACAAAGAGTCGAATACCGTGTATCAATACCACGGTTGCTACTGGCACGGTTGTCCCAAATGTTACAACTCGTTAACCGTTAATAAAGTAAATCACGATACAATGGAAGATCTCTACGAAAAAGCCCAGCGTCGAAGTCAACAAATTAGAGAGGGTGCATATACTTTAATAGAAATCTGGGAATGTGAATGGTTAAAATCTAATGAATTTAAAAATTCCACACCGATTGAATTTGAAGAGTCTTTAAAACCAAGAGATTCGTTCTTTGGGGGTCGTACAAATGCTGCGAAATTAAAGGTGACAGGTAAAAAAATAAGATATATTGACATTGTAAGTTTATACCCGACAGTAAATTATTACGATCCTTATCCTGTAGATCATCCTGTTAAAATATTTAAACCTGAATCATACGATCCTACCTGGTTTGGGTTAGTAAAATGTACTGTTTTACCACCGAGAAAATTGTACCATCCTGTACTACCCGTTAAAACAACGAAATTGACTTTTGCTCTTTGCCGTACTTGTATGGGAAATGACACAGAGGAATGTACACATAATGACTCGGAACGTATGATTTCGGGTACCTGGACAACCTTGGAGATTAATAAAGCTCTGGAAAAAGGGTACAAAATTATTAAAATATCTGAAGTGTGGCACTTTAAAGAACAGTCAACAAATTTATTTAAAGAATATGTTAACGACTTTATGAAAATTAAGCTAGAAACAAGCTCACATAGTTACGAGAGCAACGAGGCCTATATCTCGGCTATTAAAGAACAAATGGGTATTGATTTGGATGTGGGAAAAATAGCCCCCAATCCTGGGTAACGTGCTATAGCCAAAATATGCTTAAATAGTCTGTGGGGAAAATTCGGCCAGAGATCTAACATGGGTGAAACTAAATATATTACAGACACTAAGGATTGGAATGATATACTTTTAAATGATAAAATAAATATATCAAATTGCGTTTTTATCAGCGACGACATCATTCAAGTTACATATAAATATAAAGATCAATTTTACGAAGACTCAACGTCAACAAATATTTTTATAGCCTCCTTTACAACATCGAATGCCCGTCTCCGTCTATACGAAATGCTGGATAAATTAGGTGAGGCTGTTGTGTACTACGATACTGATAGCATTGTATATATAGATAACGGTGAAAACACCGTACCTACTGGTGAAATGTTAGGTGATTGGAGTGATGAATTACCTGGTGATCACATTACCGAATGGTTGTCTACAGGCCCAAAGTCTTATTATTACAAAACCTTTAATGGTAAAGAAGTAACTAAAATTAAAGGTTTCACCTTAAATTATGAAAATAGTCAATTACTTAATAATAAAAGCATGTCTGAAACAATAGACAAACCGTCCTTAAAAACTACTTTATTCTACGACCAAATAACGCGTAATACAAAAACTAAGGTTTTAGAAACCCGAAAACGAGTTAGTAAAACCTTTAGAATGGATTATAAAAAAAGACGTATTGTTAACGACGACTCTGATATTATCGATACCTTACTATGGGGCTTCTAAGCTATTTTTCTAATCGTTTATTGAACCATTTTACCATTTAAAATAATGTTACAAAAATGTTTTTTAAGCAAGTGTTGTTTTACCGTTTTTTCGAATAGAAAAAATCAGCCTTTTTCAAGGCTATCTCCCCCTTTTTTAACCCTTTTTAATTTAGTGACTTGCGTTCGTGTTTGTTAACAATTATATAAAAGAGCCATTATTCAATGAAAAGAGACAAAAAACAAACCAAATAATGAACCGTTTCTATTAACTTAGAGACTTGCGTTCGTGCTGTTTATTAAAAAATATATAAAAGAGTCAAAATTGTAATCAAAAGAGCCATTAATCAATGAAAAGAGCTAAAAAACAAATGAAATAATGAACCGTTTCTATTAACTTAGGTTGTTTTTAACTTTAACTATTTAATCTTTTGCTTTTTCATGGTACCACTAGTGAGGCAGAATCTCTTATGGTTACATGGGTTCAATTTATGATTTTAGCATGATTTTTCTCCACCGTCGTCGCGTTCAAATTGAAACAAGCCGTAGCTATTGGTGAGCATTTTCTTTAGAAAGATCCTTCTACATTCCGAACCGCCCCTTCGGCTACTGCACCCTGCCGACTTTTTCTTTGCATTTTTCGTGTCGATGATGGTCTTCTGGTACATTTTTTCTTTAAAGTTATCGACGTCAAGACGGTCGCGATTGATATCACTCGGGCTGATAAAGCGACAACTTATCCTGCTTGGTCTTCTGCAAAATCGACAACACTGCTTGACCTGTGCGACTCGTGCAGAGTGCAGTAACTTTCTGACCGAGTTGTTGCTTAACGCGTATATGTTCACTGTACATGCATTCATTCCATGTAAAAAAAGTATTACAAGTTAATTTAATAACTAATAATGATATAAATGATTATCACATGAGTGACATAAATTGTAATGGGGACCCCCAGATGCGATGGCGGTCCGCACTGCCCTATTCGAGGGTCGTCGGTATGGGTGATACCTTTGGCCTGAAAACAAATATTTAAATTAATTTCCTTGCAAGGAAACAAGACGTTCCGAACGGCCCACACAACAACTTAATTCACGAACTTTAAAAATTATATACTCACTTCTGATTGTTCGTTGCATCTTTGCACTAATAAATTCACTCGTAAAATGAGGCAATATACCAGTTACTAATTCCGAAATAAAATCAAACCTTGATGCATCATTCGAAATACTGGAAAATTGAGTAAGTCTTTTTATAATAACCATAAAAAATGCATTTCCTTCAATCTTGAGGTAGATATTTCGCGATATGTATGCATAATTCGATAAATTCGGAAGGTGTTTTGTTTGTACTTGTTTGTACATGTGGTCAGTAATCGAAGACTATCAGGGGCGTTGCCGCGAGCGGGAATGTGAACAACCAGAATGAAAGCAACCTTATAACGCAATAATTAAAGTGTATTTTTTTAAATGTTGTTCATTTCTCTTTGTGAAAATCAACGGCAGCTCAGCAACCGCCAGGTTATATAATGTGAAATCTGCAAATTTTAATATTTTTTGTTATCAAAACTATTATTAGCAGTAAACAACGACTTTTTTCTGAAAATTCATAGAAGCTTTCTTGCGATTTGTGGTGATAAGATTTTAATACAATATTTACAAAGCAAAGATAACATCGATGATTACTCGTTCCCAAAATTACAACGGGCTCATTTTTCATAATAAAGACGCTAATAATGAAACTTGATAGTTTGGAGATGGCTCGTACTCACCAATAAAAACAGTGACATTTAATAAGAGGAAGGGTTTGAAACTTTGCTGTCTCTTTTGAGCTACGTAGGCGTGCCGGCAATACAGATTGCATATTCAACAACAGCTACAGGCATTTTTTGGAGTCTGGGTTTCTGTTTTTTGTATGTGTATAGCGTTTAAATGTTTTCATATGCTTCCGATATGCACGGCTCTACGGTATTATTTTTTGTTTCAGTGTTTTTTCGTGGTGAAGATGACACTAAAAATTGAGACAGTCTTATGGTGATTTATATGTAATATCTGACCAACGGGCTCAAAATTCGCCCTAGTGTCTTTGTGATTTTAGCTAATGCGCATGATTTTTCTTTGCGTTTGTCATCTACGTCACATTTCGTCGTCTTTTTTAGCGTTCAAATTGAACCAATAGGATCGAAGATAGTGCTTGGAGCCCCTTCGGCTGTAGCTAATTCGCATGATTTTTCTCCAACATCTGCCTTAAATTTCCTACATATTGGTCTTTCTTGCGTTCAAATTGAACCAATGATAACGAAGAAGGCCCAAAACGCATGATCTTCATCACACAATTGTTATTAAAAATATCGACAACTTATTAGATAATACTGCTTACGGTGTCTGGGGCGTCTGATTTTTTAGCATATGCTTATGCTACAACATTTCCGACAGCCGTTGTGTTTCTTAACATAACAAAAGCTTTTTTGTGATAATTTTTTTAGGTTAACCGTGACGAAGACCAATTTATGAATTTTATGATGTGGATGCATCCGGAAACCACAAACATTGATTGGAGAATCGAGCGAAAAATATATGAAGCCAACTTGTCTAGGGAGGATGCCATAAAACGGAAATGAATGAAAGCAAACTTATCATGCTATAAATAAAGTGTATTTTTTAAATGTTGTTCCTTTTATTGTTAAAAAAATGCGTGTTTTATTGTTTTGTCTTTCTCATGTGTTACAAAAATTTTGATCGAGTAACAATTCTATACTACACTCTTCCTATTCTATAATGGCATCAAAAAGTGAGAAACGAGTTTTGACACGAAAAATCTGTGTTACCTCTTACAGTGAAAATAGAAATGGTTGATCGTTTACGCCTTGGAGAGTCATTTGCAGACATATCACTCTCATTCAATGTCAAAGAATCAACTGTACGATCGATAAATCCGATCCGAAGATAAGGGCGTCTGTAGCTTCAACTTCACTGTCAGCGAAAATTGAAAAATGGAAATGGTGTCATGGATCGAAGTGCGGAACCATGAGAGTGAGTGGATCGTGTGAAGCGTCTTTACGCTCATTTTAAAGAACCTGATGGTAGTTTTAGTGGTGAATGTATAGATGGCGGATTTCAAGCATCGTTGGTTCAATAAATTCAAGATGAGACAATCATTGCATAACGCCAAAATCGTCGGAGAAGCATCTGCAAACAATGCTGCAGCAGGACGCCAGAATTTGCAAACCTAGTAGCTGCTGTGAAAAATTTTGATGTAACAGCTATTCCAGACGATGCACCTGAGGGATTTATGCTACAAGTGGATCTGGAACTTCTTGACAATACAAATTTTTACTTTAATTTTTATTACTTTTAAGATCAGATATAACAAATTATATTTTGTATTGGACGTTTTCCTATAAGGATTTAATTATTTCCTCCGCCATATCAATCTTTGTGTAGACGATCTGAACTTTATCTATAACATGTATTTATACATTTTTTTAAGTTTTTGTATTATGTGTATTGAATTAGTAAAATCAAAATTCTGAGAATATTATACGATTTTTTGATCCATTTCTAAAGACTGATCGTTTGACATAAAAAGTAGAAATATTAAATTAGATTCAACCTTGAAAATTTGTTCATTTTCTGCAGTAGATGCATCCGGAAACCATTGGAATTGTGAAAAAAATTGATATGAAATAATTCTTAATTACATGCAGTAAACTTATCACAACAGGAAGCGGTTGAATGATTCAATAAAAGAAATACATGAGCCTTATGCACCATATACATAAAGTGGAAAGGTTGATTTTGTCGAAGGAATGTTTCGTGGGAATAGAGAGTCAGTTATTCTACATAATTTCACATCCTTGACCTTCGATGTTGCATCTCTCATGGTTCGAGAGCAACTGACGCCATGAAGGTCGTGGCCAGAGAGTGGGGGGGTGGTTTGGAAAAATCTAGATCTCTCATGGTTCGTGACTGACGTCATGAAATCTAGTAACTTTTAGGGGAATCTAGTAACTTTTCTAGTAACTTTTTGGGAAAATCTAGTAACTTATGTTCCATACACCATTATTATCTACTCGAATTTTTCAAGATTATAGAATAAGCAATGATAAACTAACCTTAAGCTTGAATGTGTAGAGTTATCACCGGGGTGCATATCAGGTAATTGAGAAAATACATTCTGATAGCTGACCACAGGATGAAAAATAAACGGATTTTGTGGAGAATAACGGAAAACGAAAATGCATTTATAGAGCTGTAAAACGTGAAGGATTCAGTTGTTTTATTAAATCAAATAAAGATGGGTAAGTTAGTACTTTCTATAAAATCATTTCATCCATCATCATTATAATTACCGGATTAAACAAAAATTCTTTTTCATGTAACTTTGAAAAATTTCTGTTTTTTCATAAAGTACTTTCTCCCATTCATAAATTGAAAAATTAACTGCTTGGTAAATAGAACTTATTACGTATTCTTTCAGAAGTATATATGGAGCTGATAATGCAGCGGGTGAGGGCTCACCTTACGCCCCATGAAAGAGTAAGTCTATTCAACAATTTTTCAATATTTTTCAAAACTACCTTTCAATTAATTAAATTTTCTCTTAAAAACTGTTCTTTATTTAAAAAACGAAATCAATTATGTCAGTCCTATGTGAAATAATCAAACTCATTTCAGAGAACGTATACGATCTTCCTGCAGGGGCAGGAGTATGGAGGGACCACACACTCCGATTACACTTTCCTGGGGTCGGTGGGCCCCTACCGAATCCTGATCAAAAAGTCGCCAGACCTAATTGAGGTCTGGTGCCTAAAAATGGTATGTTGAAAAAATGTTACTGTCAGTGTTTACTTATATATTTTTCTTCTTTTTTCATAGGTTACATAATTCTACATCGAAAAAAGAATTATATATATATTGTTGAATATATTCAATAAACAATAATTTTTTTCTTATAGTGTTTCAATTCATAACACTTCCATCATCCTTATCAATTTCCTTTGATATGTAAAAAAAAGAAAAAAATCAATGATTTTTAAATTCAACATGATCGTAATTGGGAAAGGAAATTATACTATGATTAGCTTTAGAACATAGATATTCATGTTCTTCCAAATTTTTTGAGATGAAATGTAATTAACACATCTGTCACAAATAATTTTTTTAATCTTTAATTAGACAATTTTAATGTGACATACTTTGTTTCTTGAGAAACCTGCAGTTCCACCTTCATTTTCATGTAAAGTCTGAGGGAATCATTGAAAATATTTTGAGACTCTTCCATTCATCACGCATTTGCAACCATGTTTAATTCTCGATCTTATCTTTCAAACGGATTTCCCCGCTTGTAGTGCGTTCTCACTTTCCTCGTTTCTTCTGTTCCTGTCTACGACGCTCGGCCACTGAATAAAATATTTTTTATGACTACTGACAATACACCACTCCTATAGTATTGAATCTGTAATACATCTCCCTCCACATAGTTTTCACTTAGCTCAACTTTTTCCATAAAATAGTCATTACCAATTTTGTATGACACTCACACACCGCCCCCACTGTTTTGGTTTAAAATAAGTAAATACAGCATCATCGGAGTAAGATATTAAATTAATATTCAACATTTACTCACACTCGGTCATTGTTATTAGCACTGAAAATTGCTTCATGATAATTATTAACCACAATTATAAAATCAGAACTAATCTATCACATGATATATCTTCCCCCCACTCTTTTTAATGGAATTTTTGATTGTAAAAGATCAAATGAAAAATATTCGCCGTTTTGGGGTTCAGGGTAGAAACATAGAATTTAAAATTAAGGATATACCTCACGGTACAGAACCTATAAAACGGGTTCGAGAAACTATCGAACAAATTGTATTAAAATGTACAGAAGGGTTGGAGTCAACTGATATGGTAGGATTCAGCTTTTGTTCTAAGAATTTTACACGTGGTGATGGTTGGATGAGATTTAAATCTTTATCTAAAGTTACAACAGATGATTTATGGGATACAATCGCTTCCATCTATCAGTTCAAGTCGTTGGGTCTTAATAAGGAGGCTTTCTGTTTGGGGGTTACGTCTGTTAAACTCTCCTCAGAAAGAGGTCGTGGTAAATTTTACAATACTTTTGCAGATGAATGTTTCAAACGAAAAGACATTATTACTATTAATAATAAAGATAATTTGTGCTTGTCTCGGGCTCTTGTTGTTGCCAGAGCTTACGTAGAAAAAGCTAAAGAACTAAAACAAATTCGCTTGGATTAAGGCAAAATGCAGGAACAAAAAGCGCGAGAATTGTTGAAAGAGGCTTGTATCGCTATACCTGACAAAGGAGCGGGTATACCTGAATTGAAACAGTTTCAAAATCACTTACTTGGTTTAAAAATAATTGCAAAAGATCTTTCCGAGGTCAAACATGTTTCGATAATCACCTTAAAAACAAAATTTGTGAAATAATTAACCCTTGTGAAGAATGTTTTAAAATTTTCGAATCAAAACGGAAACATACTTGTGGAGAAATTTTCTACAAAATTTGTGTTAGTCATCAGCCCTCTAATCATCTCTGCTACATTCAACCCGATACTCGAACTCCACCAATAAAAGATTTCCGCTTTGTATTCTACGATTTAGAAACTAGACAAGAGAGGGTTACAGTTGATGGTTCTCTTCTACACGAGCCTAATCTTTGCGTTTTCAGTCAGTTAGTCTCAACTATTTTCCGATGCCATTATCTTGTCTTTCTAAAGCTTTTGAGGTTTCTGAAATGAAGAAAGGTTACTTTTCTCATCTTTTCAATACTGTGGAAACCCAAAATTATGTGGGCCCTATTCCTTCTCTTAATTTTTATGATCCTGACACCTAAACAATGATGTTTGCAATGCTTTAATAAATTGGCACAGTGATAGAGTTGTCGAAAATTACATTTTTCATTTTCAAAAGGAAATCACTGAGTATTGCATATCCGATGTGACTATTTTAATGAAGGCTTGTCTCAAAGTCTGTCCTTTCATGGAAGCAACCACAATAGCTTCTGCCTGCAACAAGGTCTTCCGCAGGAATTTTTTGGAACCCAACACAATTGGAATTAATCCTAAAAATGGTTATCGAGGTAAAGATAATCAGTTAAAAATTGGGAAGAGAAAGTAAGAGGAACAAATATACAACATGCTGTAAAAGGTCCTGAAGCAATTATTGGTGGTTTAAAAGTTGATGGTTTCTGTACCGACACAAATCAAGTCTTTGAGTTCCAGGGGTGCTATTTTCATGGTTGTCCCGACTGTTTTACTTATCAAAGAAACTCTTCACTCAAAGATGATACCTCTGAAACTTTAAACATTCGATACGAGTCTACTCGAGCCAAAATTGAGAGATTGGAGTCTCTAGGGTTATTGAAATGTGGGAGTGTGCTTTTCGTAAAGCATTCACCACCGAAATTCAACAATACACAGAGTCACATCCATTCAAATCAAAAGAGGAATAAAAAATAGTAAACTGTCGAAGTTAATTTGAAATCTGATATTGTCGCGTCCCACATGCCCCAACAACCAAGGAATAAAAATAGCACGTTTAAAAATGTAATTTTAAATTCATTACGTATTGCCTAATTAGGAATTCCATTAGAAAAATTGTTAAAACACTGGGTATTATATAGTTTACATTAGAAAGGGCAAGTAAGGATTGATACAAACTCCTGATTATCCTAATCCAACCCTGAGGAAAGTATGACCTAAGCATCACCCAACCCAATACTCACATCCTTACCCAACCTCTACCAGATACTGAGACACCCGGTAGACGTGGTGGTTTAATGCATAAATCTCTTCGTTGAAAACTTATGATTCGTGAAACAATTGTAATATCCCAGTTGAATATAACTATTAAACTAAGATACAACCGAGTACTCGGTAAGTTTCATGGATTTTATTGGGCGAGTGGGGTAGCAACAAGTTGACTGTACCACAAGTAAAAGCTTATTCCGTTTTGTTGTCATTAGAATTCTTCTCATTCAAGTAGGCCTGTAACATTATTGTGAGATTCTATTTTACATTCAGATTTTTTAAAACAAGCTTTTGTTTGAAAGCTCCGCCCCATTTAACTTTCATCTCCCAGATTCGTTTTGTTAATTTAACTGACACAATTAGATGCAAAACATATATTATTACGTCCTAGCGTTTTATATACATAAGACTTCGAAATATTACTATAATAGATGAATGAATGAACAATACTGTCAAAATGATAGCATTTAGTTAAAATTAACAGAGAAAAAAAAAACATTAAATTATGTATCGTCGAATTCTATTCCAATTTTGAATAGGCTAGAGCCAGAGCAATGTTGTTTAAGGAAAGGCGGGCAGATAACAACGTGAGTAGTGACTTTTATCGGGCAACAACCTATTTATAATCCACCCAATTCTATCCAGAGTACAATTATATTACATATATAATCATTCTTGAAGATCCCAAGGAATATATTTTCTACTAAATATACATTATCCAAAACAACAATAACAGAATCATCACTAAAAAATTCATCAAAATCATCCTGCTACATAAAAGTTAAAAAATAACACATTTTCCCCATATTCCACATATATGTGGTTAAAATAGCTGGTACCTTGTACAAAGTACCAAAGTTCATCAATTAGTCTAGTAAACAAAAGAATAGGTGTAACAGCAATTAAAACAACCAAAGCCACATTTAGATAGCTCTGATATGACTCTTGTTGCTAAGCAATCATTCAGTAAAAGTTATTTATTAAATAAAAACTTCACTTCATCTTCTGATCGGTACTGATCAGTGACAACACATATTTATTATATGAAACTTCATTAATCTTTTAGATACAATTTTATATATTTCTGAAATTCCAAGGAGTAACGTAGTAGCTAACTTCTTATGACTACATCAATTGTGCAGACCATTTTCCTCTATTTCTCCCATTACAGTTGCAATAATCTGGAGCATCCTGAAAAAGAGAAAAAATGTAGAAAGTCGATAAGTATTCATAAATAAATTGTTAAATATATATATATATATATATATATATATATATATATATATATATATATATATAAAATATGTCAGAATTGTCAAAAGTTCATCCTTTAAATTAACAAAGTTTATTTGAAAATTGTGAGAATCAATTATAAAATAGCGACTGGTTCATTGAGGAGACAGCTAATTAACCTGAAACAATTGTCGGATAATAGATACTCGCAGTATCAACCAAAGAAGTATATATAGTATTGAAGGATCGGTTCAAAGTAACCAGCTCAAAAATTTTCAAGGTAATGAAAACCGTGTGTAATATGAAGAGCTAGAATATTATACTGATGGCGGGTGATGCAAATGATAATGAATATAATAAGGAGAAAATTATTTATTTAAAATGTCATTCTACCATCAAAGCAAGTTGTTTGCTTAATTTGTGAATAAGTATTTCATAAAAGTGACTTTCTGGCGAAACAGAAAATGTTTCTTATAGATGAATTTATTGGAGTCTGCTGTATTTCCGAATTCACAACATTCAAACCAGAAAAAGAAGATGATAAAATTGAAGATGTGGTGATTCTAAAGAAAGTTATTGCTTGGTTACTGAATTGGATATTCAAAAGAAAAATTTGATTGAAAAAATGAAAGAAATTGAAGATGGAAAAAATTGAATTATGAGATGGTTTCTCAAATTGGAATACTGAAATACAATTCTAAATTATATAGTGAATCAGATGGTATTACAAGAAAAGAAATAGAGTTGGTTGAAAAAATGGATAAATTACAAAAAATTGCTGAGTCACTGAAGGAAAGTGTCAAAAATATTGTTGATACCAATATAGTATTTAATAAAGATGAAACATACGCTAATGTATTAAGATCAGATCAATATAAGAAGATAAAACTAAGCAGCTTTCCAGAAATAGTAATAAAACCAAAAAAATGCAGACGGCTGATCAAACTAGAAAACATATGGTATCGAAATTTTCAAATATAAAAGCATGTGATACGATAGTAAATGTAAAATTGAAAGCAAGAGGATGTGTTGCGATCAAGTGTAGCGATTTGAAAAGAGCAAATACAATGTTTCATTACTAAATGAGAAAATTGGAGAGGACTATGCAGCAGTGATTACTAAAAAGCAAAACCCGAGGATAAAAATTGTTAATATGATTGAGAAATATTCAAAGGAAGAGATTGAGCTAATGGTTAAAGATCAAATTTCTATTCATGGAAGTGACTTTTTGAAAGTAGTCCATATTGCTGAAAGAATCGATAGTTAGAGGTTAGAAAAAAGATATCTTACGAAGCTATACTTGAAGTCTCAGCTGGTGTATTTAATAAAATTATGACACGAGGTAAAATTTTTATAGGTTGGTTATCATACAGAGTATTTGAAGATATGAACATACGTAGATGTTATAAATACTGTAGATATAATCACTCAAGTACGAAGTGTTTGAATGATATCATTTGCCCATGTTGTGCTGGTAATCATTCTAGTACTAATTGCAAAAAAGACAATCCTATAAAATGTGCTAATTGTGATTTTGCAAATAAGCAATTTGGATTACGTCTTCCAATGGATCATATGGCTTTTGAAGTGAAGAAGTGTCCAAGTTACAATCACATAGTAAAAAAGATGAGAGAAAATATAGACTAAGTTGAATATCCGCAACCATAGCAAGCCTGATCAGGATTTAGAAATATTTTTATGTTTAGTTTCAAAAATTATTCAGCTAAAAATAAAATACGTTGCCACAATGTTGATTGCCTAAATAGAAATCTCAATGAGGTAGGTGGACTGCTTATTCTATACTTGAATATTCAAAGTCTTAATAGACATTATGAAGAGCTACTTAAAGAATTGAAAGGTCTTACAACTAAACCTCAAGTTATTGTGTGTTCAGAGGCTTGGTGTTTGACAGAAATAGGGTTATTCAATATAGATGAATACAAAATGTATTATGCTAATGCTGAACTGACCAAAGCTGATGGTATTGTTGTTTATGTAAGAGATACGCTCAAATCTAGTGGTAGAACGGTGGAGATTGGGTCGATGAAAGTCATGCAAGTTAAGGTGTTTGATGATAGAAGTACGGCTACAATTATTACGGCAATGTACAGAAATCACAGTGTAGATATTGGATGTTTTTTGAATAACATCCAGACTTATTTGAGTAACTGCACCAATATTAAAGAAAATGTCTTAGTTGGAGATATTATAATAGATATTTTGTCTGATAATCAAATTACCCAAGAATATTGTGAGCTGCTGATGCAATATGGTTTCGTGTCCTACATCAATGGTACTACTAGACCACCTAACAGAAATGATCAGCAGAAGGGATCGTGTATAGACCATATATTTGTGAAATCAGATCAATCAGAAGTTGTTTCATTTGTATTAGAAGATCCTATCACTGATTATTTCCCTATTCTAGTGAACATTAATAGACATTTCAAATGCAAGAAAGAAAAAGAGAGTAAGTATAAGTTAATTAATTACAAGAAATTAAGTAGACTGAGTAAAAATGTTGTATATATAGAGAACGTAATGATCAATAATGTAAATGAGATGACTGATCAATTAGTTGATAAAATTAAGTCACTTATTAAGATTTCGACATTTGTAAATAGACCAAAAAAGCGCTTGAAAAGTAGATCTGACTGCATAACACCCGAATTAATAATTGCTTGTAATAAAAAAAAAGAAATTGAGTAGTTTAAAAAAGAGATTCCCAAATAGGTTGGATATTAAAGAAGAATATAATGCTTTTGTAAAATCTCTTAATAAAAAATTAAAAATAGCAAAGTGTAAATATGATAAAACTAATTTAAAAAAATTCTGTAATGATGCAAAGAGTATGTGGAATTTTGTAAATAGTAAATTAAATGCAAAAATTAAAAAAGATAGGGTAAATATAAATGAAATATTTGATACTAAGAAAGAAGTATTAAAGGACGGATTTGAGATAGGTCAGGAGTTCAATAATTATTTTACCACGGTTGCTAAGTGTCTTTCGGATAAAATAGTATCTGATTCTATGTATGTTCCACTTAGAGTTTGGAATAATAAGTCATTGTATTTAGAGGAGACAAATGCAGGGGAAATAGTAGATATTATTATGTCAATGAAAAATAAGAAGGTAGGTGGGATTGATGGAATTACCATCGCTGTTATAAAATGTATTGCTTTGGATATAGCTGAACCCTTGGCAAACATAATTAATAAATGTATGCTATCTGGTATTTGGCCTAATCATTTTAAGAGAGCAGAGGTTGTACCAATATATAAAGCTGGTGATCATAAATCAACAAGTAATTATAGACCAATATCCTTATTATCAAATTTGGCTAAAATATCTGAAAAAGTGTTACACAAAAGACTTAATGATTTTCTAGAGGGAGAGGGAATGATAAATGGGAGACAATTCGGATTCAGAAAGAATAAATCGACTAATGATGCCTTAAATTATGTCAATAACTTCATATGTAACCAACTTAACAATAGCAGATCGGTAATAGCAATATTTCTCGATCTAGCGAAGGCTTTTGACACGGTAGTACATGAACTTTTATTGATTATATTGGATGATATAGGTATAAGAGGGATTGTTAATGATTTGATGCGTAACTATCTATCAAATAGATTTCAGTGTGTTCTCATTAATGGTGTTATAAGTTCTTACAGCTTAGTTACTTGTGGAGTCCCCCAAGGTTAAATTTTGGGTCCATTATTATTTAATGCCTATATTATTGGGTTATTGAATCTTAATTTACCGGGTGTTATTGTATCTTTTGCGGATGACACAGTCATTATGTGTAGTGGTGAGAGTTGGGATGAAGTTACAGCCAATGCCAAACATTCCTTAAAAATTATAAGGAAATGGTTTAATTATCACAAAGTGTCTTTAAATATGTCAAAATCCAGTGTTTTATATGTGTCTCTACATGCGGATAAGCTCCCTGTTACAGACAGACTCACAAAATATGATGATGTTTGTTATAATAACTTATAATAACTGTGGATGTGATAAAATAAAAAGGGTAAATGAAGTTAAATACCTTGGTGTTATACTAGATGAAAATTGGAATTGGAAGAAAAATATTTTTAGTATTGTTAAAAAAGTAAGATACCTTCTTTTTGTTTTCTATAAAATGAGATCTATTCTTGAAAAAAATGATTTATTAAAATTATACCATGCTTTGTTCTGTAGCATCCTATTTTATGGAATTATTTGTTGGGGTTCAGCTTATTCAAATACATTAGGGCCGATAGTAAGAATACAAAAGCGTGCTATCAAAATTTTAACTTTTGGTAAACAACACAACCTTTTTAATGAGACACAAAAATATATTTTGGAAGCACTAATAAATAATTATTGTAATCTACGGGAAGAGTATACTATTGCTGGAGCATGTTTATTTTCTAGACATAAAAGTAAGTAAAACTAAATTAAATATTGGTCAAAAAACTAGTTTATATCGATCCAAACTTGTCTACAATATATTAGATAACAATCTAAAAAAATTAAACTTCTCTAGAGGGCGTATTAAATTTCATATTAAGAGTTGGATTTTAAATAATTTGAAGTTATAATATACATAGATATTGTTATATTACTTAAAAAATCTGTTTTAATATTTAATACTTCTTATATTATGTGTCTTTCTTTACATTTGTAGTTGTATTTATAGTTTTGTTGCATTTTAATTTTATTATTTGTTTATTTATTGTATATTAATATGTATATTTTGATTATGTTAAGCTTGTAGATTTTAATACATTATTAAGTTCAGGTCTACACACAGATGCTATTTGCATCTCGGTAGGGGATTGTTGGACTTTATATGTCAGACAATCTATTAGCATACTATTTTTTTAATCAAGATTTGTATGTTAACCTGAACAAAGATTATTATTATTATTATTAATAATAATTAAAAAAAATACAGAGCACGAGGCAAATAACTCAAGTAATTTTGATTCAAACCAAACTTTTGTATTTGACGATAATCAGGCTTAGGTCAAGTGGAAGCTGCAGTTAGTCATTCTAATATGATGCTAAAATTAAGTCTATGAATTGAAATTTCGGAATCTAGTACTATTTTATTTGGTTAGTCAATTAGTTTTACTACCGTTTATCGTTTATCAAAAACCTACAGAAATATAGTATCTACTTAGAATTCCTTAAATTAACATTGATTTATTATAAAAAAAATTTTTTGAACAAGCTTTTGTGCTCTTAAAAAAATATGGATCGTCTTCAGATTTTTTTTAATCATTGAGATGCACAGAAAATCTTTATGAGGCCGCCGAAATTTCTGCTCAATCGTGTGAGGATAACTCTTTTTAAATTATGTTGCAATATATGACCCAAACAAACATACATTGTAAGTCGAATAATATATTTTAAAATAACATTGTCATTGTGAAAATATATAACTAGATATCTTTGGTTTCTCTTGGTGAATCAGTTTTATTGCAGTTATAGGAAGTGTACCTGACCGACCCGTTATTATACAAAGTGGGAGATTAGTGCTTATTCGGACCATTACGGGGTTATTGTAAGCAAAGAAGATAGATACTACATAGAAGTGTACATCGTATAGTAAATTTGAGGCGAAAACCGAGTGAGCTTCGTTAACCATGTGACGAGGGCGCTACCGTCGAAAATGAGTATTTTGTATAATATTTCAGCATTCGGCTATCATGCGACCAGAAACGGCTATAGATACTTATGTGTTCTAGCGGGCAGCGGGCTAGTTATTACCGTTGCGAGACGCTAGGTACACATAAGTACCTATAGCCATTTCTGGTCGCCTGATAGCCGAACGTTGAATTGTTCTACAAAATACTCATTTTCGACGGTAGCGCCCTCGTCACATGGTTAACGAAGCTCACTCGGTTATTGCCTCAAATTTACTATACGATGTACACTTCTATATAGTATCTATCTTCTTTGTTGTAAGGATTAAACATTCTACAATATAAAAATATTTTCAATTATACCGGGTGTTTTTAAATAGTTAGAACTGTTGACGGCTTTCTTTTTTCTTACGGAATATATATAATTTTAGTTTATTTTTCAGATCAAAATGGAAAAATAAAGTCAGTTTATTAATATGATTTTATGTTTATACCTAATAGTTTATGAAATAATAATTATTTTCTGAAAATTTTGACAGATAAATAGGATAATTTGAAAACTCACATCACTGAGAATAATTAAGATTAGGAGTTAAAATTTTCATGGACACTACTCACTATCAAGTAATAGGTTACGGTTATTTATACATATTTGTATAAAGTTTTGATAAAATCAGCTATATCGAAGATCGTATAATTTTATATGAGAATAACTGAACATTTAACTAGGCCTCATTTAATAAGCAATGGTAAACTAATAAATAATTCAATAAATTTAACAATCTTAAATTAGCCTTATAAATGTTCAAAGTCATTACCATTTACGTTGATATAGTTTGAATACCCATCGAATGGGGTTTCGTGATACCTTGTCTATTTCTTTTTTTTGTTTGTAAATTAGATGAAATAAAATTGTTACAATCAAATTTGAGATGCAGCCGAGCTGTGGCGACATCTTTGGCGATGGCGATCAAGTCGGCTCTCTGGTAGCTAGCCGGTTGAGTAGGCGTAAGTGGGCCTCTTCGTTACCGGTGAATGTGACGTAGAGAAGGGGTGGTTGATGAGGACCCACACAATAATGGCGGCGTTCGGAAAGCGATCGTGTTTGTGCTGTTTTATTTTCAGAAATAAAGGAGAAAACTATTTACGACATGCGTAAAATGATAGATGACGTCAGGAATAGTGACGAAACCCCATTCGATGGGTATTCAAACTTTACATAAGTTGACACTTCTAATAAATTATGTTTACGTATTTTGCAGCATCTCAGGTTGTTGAATCACTTGAACAGGAACATCTCGTGTAATTTTATTTTCTTTATTAATTGTTAATAAGAATCAAAAGTAGGATTTTAGTTTGCATATCTATAAAAATTTAGTTAATCAAGAAATTTATCGAAAGTAGTTCAATCTCGCTATTATACAAATATTGTGTTACTTATGATATAAATTATATAACTGCAGCTCAGCAGAAATAGTAATATGTATGCATGTCTTAGCTAGGTCAAGTTTTCTTTGTTATGAGATCTCAGCATTTTACAATGTATAAATAGATAGGAAATTATCACTTACGACGATTCATAATCTAATCAGTTTATAATCCGGTCGGTATTTTCCAAGCCTAAGTTTTGACAGTGAGGCTGCTGTCAGATGCCGACCCAAAAATACCTTTAACAATAAACACAGGTATAATTAAAATGCATTGGTAATAAGAATTTTCATATTGTATCTGTCAGTGGGGGGCTGCTGATATACAATATCTTTGACGTAGCTCGACAAGACCAAATCACAAGGTGTAAGATCAGGTGATCTAGAAGGAAATGGAACTGGTCCTCCTAAACAAATCCAACGTGCTCCATAGACTCTTGTCGGTGTCTTTCAATTCTTCTTGAGTAAAATTCATGTTCTAACATTCTTTTATGCTGCTGTAGTATTTGCCTATAAGAAATGTAAAAATTGTTGTTGACAATCAAACTGACAAATTAATTTCTATTGTCATTCACTTCAAGACATATGTGATTTATAAAAATTCTATTAAAAATTACAAAATCGTGAATATTTCTGAAAAATCATTATGAGGCCTAGTTAAATGTTCAGTTATTGCCATGTGAAATTATCTGATCTTCCGTCCTATTTTTAAAAAAAATGAGTTAAAGCTGATTTTATAAAACTTTAAATAAATATGTGTACAACCCGGTATATTATCAAGGGACATATAAATTTACCGTAACATATAACTCGATAATGAGTAGAGTCCATAAAAATTATACAATCTTAATTAGTCTCAGAGGTATGAATTTTTAAATTATGCTATTTATCTGTAAAAAATTTCAGGAAATAATTAATATCTCATAAAATATTAGATGTAAACATAAATTGATATTATTTTTCCATTTTGATCTGAAAAATAAACTAAAATTATTCAAATTCCATAAGAAAAAGAATGTTGTGTGCTGCAGTTCCAACTATCTAGAAACACCTGGTATAATTGAAAATATGTTTATATTGTAGAATAGTTAAAAGATGGAGTTAGTTATGAACATTTTTTCCTAATCCTCCTACATCTACAAATATTGCGTTGAATTTAGTTCTCATTTATTTATTTATTGACAATTTGATGTTAATACAATATATATATATATATATATATATATATATACAGGGTGATTTTTTTAACTTGTCCATTAGAAGATTTTCACTTAAAAATCGAGATACAAATATGAAAATTTGAACCTGGCTTCAATTAACGTTGTCCAATTTTGTGAAAATATTTACAAAATTGTGGCACTTCCGGTTACACCGGAAATTGTACTAACTTTGTTATTCAAATAGAAACACCTGTTTTTATTGGATATTTGAATTCCGCACATTTAATTTACTATGAAAAGCCCTAGTTGTTATAACTTATCTGTCATAGTTTTTGACGTAGGTCATTTTTAATGCAACAAATTCTCATGACAGACGTATTAAAAATTCATATTTCTTTTATTGTAAACCGGAAAAGCAAAAAGTTGTGTTTTATCGGTATCCTTAAAATTGTCTTGTTTAACACTCCAAAAAATATAAGAGACGTCAATAACACAAGCTAAAAACTCAACTGTTCTTAATAGTACATACCCATTTTTCTATCGTCATCTGGTATAAAATTGAATTTTAGTTGAATGTGTATTACACTCTCTGATGTTTTTCTCAAATAATAAAAAATATATTCGAGATTTTTGAAAATTTTCTATTGCGAATGTCTTTTTTACAAAGTGACCTTGGGCGTAAAACAATCGCTGTTACTGATACCACGTTTTAGCTGTCAAATTGATAGTTTTGAAAGTCAAAGTACAAAAGGTCTGTTACAAAAATCAAATGTGTCAGTATCGAGTTCTTACACTAAGTTAGTTTCATGAATAAATAAACGATTTGTAGGTATTTATCGAACCTTGCTCATTTTTCCTCAATAATTAGAGGTAATTCAGGATATTTGGCATTAAATTCACGACAGGTTTTTCCACTTTTCTTTCACAACTTCCGTGAATAGAAAACTGATCGAAAATGACATCGTTTGGATACTGATTCAGTTGCATTTTTGTAACAGACGTTTTGTACTTTTATTTTCAGAATTATCAATTAGACAGATAAAACGTGGTATCAATAACAGCGATTGTTTTAGTCCAAGGTCACTTAGTCATTCGTAAAAAAGACATTCGCCATAGAAAATTTTCAAAAATCTCGAATATCTTTTCTATTGTTTGAAAAATATATATAAGAGAGTGTAATAAACAGTCCCTTAAATTTTATTAAGAAAAGCTCTTCAAACTTTGTCACTGACGTCTTTAATATATTTTTTTAGTGTTAAGCAAGACAATTTTGAGAATGATGGGCATACTTAAAGAAAATCCAACTTCGGGCTACCCATCAAAAACAACATTTTGCTATTCCGGTTTACAATAAGAAAAATATAAATTTTTAAATAGACATCTGTCATGAGAATTTTTTGCAGTAAGAATAACGTACGTCAATAACTATGACAGATAAGTTATGACAACTAGGGCTCTAAATACTAAATTGAATGTACGGAATTCAAATATCTAATAAAAAACCGGGGTTTCCATTTGAAAAACAAAGTTTACATAACAGAATGAATGATGGCAATAGTAGAACATCCTCAGTGTTGCAATAGAAACACATCTATATAGATCTCGTAGGTCAAATACGCTTCCACGTAGTTTGCTCACTACTCCTTCAGTATGCCGGTCCCATATTAGTTTCCAATCAAGTGGTACATCTATGAAGCTTACTTCCTGTAAGTAATTAGTGCGATGTTTGTATCTCTTAGTATAAAAAATAGTCTATTTTTTCAATTTTGAGAGGAAGTCCATTAGCACTAAACCATTTAAAGGCCTCTAGCATTTTCTAAATTTGTACCGGTAAATGGAAGAGTAGTATCATCATCAAAAATAATGAATTTAGCACTTAGTAAGCCTGTTGGTAGATCGTTGATAAAAATGAGGTACACCAGCAATTATCTCCTTTGCATGTGACAGCTTCCCATTTACTTTCACCATTTGCTTACGATCAGTAAGATATGACCTTAAAAGTTGAATACTACTACTAGTTTTACTAAATTTGTATTATTCAAGTTTTTCCAGTAAGAGATCATGCGGAACACAGTTAAACGCCTTACTGAGGTCGCAGAATAGTACAGCAGTGTACCGTTAATTTTCAAATGAGTCTCTAGACATATAGATATGTTCGAAATACAAATTACGCAATTGCAATATTTGCAGCATTCAAAATATCCTTGTTTTACTTAACAAGAGGTATCTATAGTATAAAAACTAATGCACCTATTGTAGTTTTGAAACTGTTGTCTCATTAAATATCGAAATTTTGATCTGACTGTCCACATTAAATAACTTGACCAAAAAAGAAAATATTAAAACAATTATTTCATTGTTGCCAAACAATTATTATTTTAGTGTTAACAAATTTGTGAATAGACCTAGAAACAATATCATTATTCAACAGATCTGAAACTTAAAAAAAATAAGTATACTATTTTTATTCGATTATTTATTATACATATAAAACTTTGAAGTTAACTCCTTACTAATATTATAAAAGTGAGTAATTTGTTTTTTAAGTTAAACGGTTTTATTAAAAAACCGATAGTTATGATGTAGTTAATGCACTAAAAGCTAAAGAATAATTTGGTAGGTCTTATGCACCAGTCATCACACTACTCTTCTCATCAACCTAGGGCATGGGTCAAACAAAAAAATTAAATTGTTGGGCGTATGTAGCGTAACATGAAAATACAAAATATGTAAATAGCATTTATAATGTTATAACGGTTGACTTGACTTCACGCGCCCAACGATTTTATTTTTTTTCTGATGAATGCCATAGATTTAGTGCTTTGAGTCCATCATTACTAACATTATTTTTTTTAAAGACCGTTTAATTTAAAATAATTTTATACTAACTTTATTTTCAAGTTTTTAATTTTGTAATTTAATACTTCTCATTCTATTTAATTAATTTTGTGCCTCATTACTACAAGGTTTGTTTCCTGACAGTTTGTCATAATAATCCTTCCAAAGACTTTACTCGACTCAGGGCCACGTATGCTTGTAGTTCCTCAAACAATTTTGAGCCTAAATATACAACCGCGTGGTCTACAGTGCTGCCTTGCATTTTGTGGACAGTGGAAGCCCATTACAAAATTAAAGGCAACATCCTTCTTTCAGCTGTCCCATACTTGAACTTTGCGAAACATGAATAAGGTGTACGCCGTCTCTTCCAAAGTTGATACGAACTGACGGTACATCTGTTTGATAAATTTGGGTTCGACGAAACTGAGGCCATACAGATTTAGTATTCACATAGTCAAGCCCTTTGATTTGATACTTATATTGAAGGAGTTGTGCAACAAAATATGATCCGCCATGTTGTAGCGGCGGCCATATTGGATTTACAATGATACAGAATGTAGTAAATGGTATTGTCATCAGAACTAAACGTGTGGACTAAATTTCAAATCAATCGGAGTTCAAATATAAATTAATTGATTTGACCCAAATAAATAGATAAGAAGCAAGGCAAGCTAAATAAAATCGTTTAATAAAAATTAGGAGACGCTCGGAATATACTTAAATATTTAGTTTGGTATTTGCATCTTTGAAATTCTTTTAGCAAATAAGTGTTGTTCTCAGGTACTGCAATTTTATAAAAGCTGTTAATTTTTGTATGTAGACCACGTGAATTTTGGTGATAGAATTTAATGTTTGGTAGTTCTGTTGTTGATTTGGTTCTGAGTAGCTTCTTCTTGGTCAAAAAACGAGAGACTAAGGCTCCATTAGGCAATATATAGCGCTTCCGAGCTTCCCTGAAATGTTCATTTTTAGAACTGGATGTTTTAAGATGTGCTCTTCACATTCCACTTCGGTGACTTTATTAATAAGCACACTTTTAAGAGCATTTGGTTTTGCGGTTGGATCAAGTCTTATGACATATATAGTCTTGTGAAATATATTTTGCAACACATTCCAATGTGGTATTCTCAACAATATTTCGACCGACCATAAATTTTGATCTAGGCTCAGTTGTTTTAGGTTGCGCATAATTGTAACAGATTCCGCCTCACTTAAAGCTTTTTAACAGTGTTGGAATCGAGTATACTTCCAGCGGATGCCGATGTCAATCTCAAGTCCCCTGGGCGGTACTTCCCACGCAGCTGCTTAGCGACACCGAAATCGTACTACTGCTTGAGACCGGAGGAGGTATCTATACAGTTCGACTGCTTCTCTGAATGTTTTTTTATAGATGTTCGATCCCTATAAATAGTAAAAGTGCCCCTATTTTCATGATTCTTTTTTCATTTAAAAGAGGACTATTGAGAAAAAATTGAGATGAAAAAAATAAAGAAGACATTATATCCGGCCATGTTTAAAATTGATTTGTTTTTAAAAAGCATATGCTTCCGACTTACAAATTTGGTAATGTCTGAAATATGTGTGTTTCCGCCATGTCGAGGGGGCAATTGTTTTCGAAAATTGAAAATATGAAGAGAGATTTAAAGAAGAGATTATACGTAGCAACTTTCAAATTGGACATTTCTAAAATAGGCTACGGTTTCCGAGTTACAGTATTTGTAAAGTATTAAATATGTGTATTTTCACCGCGATATTTTCAGATCTCTGGATAGTAACATGTACAAGCAAAGAATATACATGGGTAATAGGACCAGTACTATTGTCGCGATGTTTTGAAATTTCTTAATAATAAGTATAAGCATCGTATTATCCTTCTTTGGTGAACGTTGAATGATTTTGACAACTAATGCTACACTCAAATGTGTAAAATAATCAAGCTTTTTTTAAATAGGACCGACTTTATTAGTAAGTACACTGAAAAATACAAAATAATATTATTTCTATTGGTGCTGGTACTTTTGGAGTTGGTGTCTACAACAAACTGCACAATTTAAAATTACCAGTACCAATAAAATTAATATTATTTTGTATTTTTCAGTGCACTTGCTAATAAAGTCAGTCCCGTTTTTGTAAAAAAAATATCTAGGGTAGGATCCCGCTGCGACCGGCGATCTGACCGATGACTATTGGTACCTTCAGTGACGGATCCCCGATTCGAATAATGAACTGAATTGTTTTGATTTATTATTTCTTATAAGTTATTAATCAGGACTATTTGCAAACTGCGTCAATAACGCAATTCGTTGACTTATCAGTCAGCTCCTCTTGTTCAAGGCATTATATATTACCTTATCTTGTTTATGCCAGATGACGACACGGACCACATTGCCGGTTGCGAAGCATTCATCACAAATCCATTTTTGACCGATGAAACCCGAAAGGAGGAGGTATACAATTCGACTATCTGCTTTTTTTTTGGTTCGTTCTACTGTTTTATTTAGTGATCGTACTCTGATTTTGATGATTTTTGATTCATTTGAAAGAAGAAACTTGAGAAATGGTCCCATATTCATAAAAACGCAAATCCGAAATCTCCTTCCCTCCGAAAACCGCAAATTTTCTCGAAAATCTGAGTTGGTATAATTGGTATAATTAAAGATAGGACAATATTCGGAAACGTTTAAATTGAACATTTTTTCAAAAGAGTTACGGTATTCGAGTAAGAGGCATGTGAAGAGGGCGATTTCTTTCGAAAATTGAAAATCTGTGGGCACTACATGAAAGACATTATTATTTGTAACAACATTTATAATGAAAATTTTTTTCTTAGGGTTACGGTTTTCGAGATGAGAGAGCGGTGGTAAAATGGTTAAATCTAAAATACTTATACGTATTTGCGCAGCGATGTTCTGAGATCTCTCCAAGGACAAGCAAAGAATATACATGGGTAATAGAATATTAGTGGTATAAGCGAACGTTCGACGATTTTCGTGACTAATGTGTCACTCAAAAGTGTGAAATAAATATTTTTTACAAAAAATTGGACCGACGTTATTAGTTGGTGCACTGAAAAATACAAAATAATAATAATTCTATTGGTGCTGGTACTTGTGAAGATAATGCCAAAAGTTCTCAATCTAACTACAACTGCACAACTTCAAAAGTAACAGCACCAATAGAATTAATATTATTTTGTATTTTTCAGTGCACCAACTAATAACGTCGGTCCAATTTTTTGTAAAAAATATTTATACAGTGTGTCCACATTTCGATGCTCCCCATTGGCATTTCAGTTATTATAAGAGATAGAGCAACGGTTAAATGGGCAATGTTTTTCAGAATTAAATGCTCACAACGAATATCATTTCATATCCATTCTAACGTTTTTCGTTTTTGAGATATTCTGAAAAAACTTATTTTTGACAATATCAGTTTTGCTTTATAACTCGTTAAGGTATAATGTTACAGTTTTTAATTCTTATGGTGCAAACATAACCGAAAAATCTTCATTTGTTTTCAAGTTACTAGCGCCATCTTTTGTTTTTCTTATGGCAGCCATATTGGGTTTTTGTTCTATTAGATTAGTTATAGAAAGAGCTTTCCAAAAATGTACAACTTACCTTAATCAAGTTTATTTTTAAAGGAGATATCAGCCAAATTCATAAACAAAGTTAGCGGCTACTAAGACCCCACTAGCCTATCTTACACGGTTTCTGGTAGAGTCTTGGTCTGGTCTGGTAGGCAGTAATTTGTTTATGAATACTGCTGTCATTTTTTAACAATTATGTACCAACACGAAATTAACAAGATTTTATTCGCTTGTGGTTTTCCTTTGTTTGTGGTGTGTTTGAACACAAAATGAGTAGGATATAGAATTAATCGTCGTTGTGAAACAAGAGAATTTTTTTCACATTTTGACATTCTGAATACCTATCACTTTTGACAATTATAAGTAGAATTGTTCCGAGAGTTTTAACTAGTTTTAATAAGATTTGAAGTGGTGAAAATGGCCAACACATTTTCAAAATAAGAAAAGGTTGATATGTTGGAAGTGTACTTCAAAGCCAACAAAAACTCCGAAAATTCTTTGTTCGGGATAAGCACAACGTTTTCCGGAAAGACCCCAACCGCACCGCACAATTGTCAGCAGAATTATCATAAATCTCTTGAATTTTGGAAGCTTTGAACAAAAATGTGAGCAATATCAAGCAAACAATGTCGTTCGTGAAAATAACATTTTACAAAATTTTTCAAACAATCCAAGTTCGTCGGTTTGTCCAGTTGCCCAAGAAACAAGAACTGCAGAATACAATGTTCATAAATTTTTTAAAAAAATCACCTCACCCTTACAAGCCAACTATTGTGCAAGACTTGAGAGTAAATGACTAAAATAGAATATTTTAGTTTAGAAGGTGGTATCTCCAAAAATGTGATAATGAAGGTGATTTTCCAAGGAAAATACTTTGGACGGATGAACCACGGTTAATCAATTGTGGGGTATTTAATAGGCACAACTACCACCATTGGTCGAGAACGAAAATCCACATTTGGTCATACAAATCAAATTTCAGAACTATTATCATTATCATTTTCTTACTTTGTGTCTTTTAATTTCAGATAATCACTTAATAGGTCCTTTCATCTTCGACAATTTACATGGTGATAGATATTTAGATTTATTGACGAAGGAAATAATGCCCTCCCTGAGACAAATTTTCGTCGTAACGTGCATAATTTCTTTAAGAAATTTTCGGTAAAAATATCAAGTAATGGGGTGCGGTCAAAAATTAAGTATTTATTTTGGAACCGGGAGAGAACCGAGAATCGGGAAATTTTGGAACAACGAGTTAGGGATGTTCTAAGAGCATTTAACAGAAACACACTGAAACACAAGATGCCAAAAGTGTGTGGAAGAAAATGGTCGCCAGATTGAACAGTTAATTTGAGTATTTTTCGTTCTTATCTCCTTTAAAAATAAACTTTAGTGAGGCATGTTGTACATTTTTCAAAAGCTCTTTGTATAACTTATCTAACAAACCGAAAATCCAATATGGCCGCCATAAGAAAAACAAAAGATGGCGCTAGTAACTTAAAAACAAATGAAGTTTTTTTGATTATGTTAGCACCATAAGAATTAACGAAAAAAAGTGTCTTAAAAACGATAAAGTTTAAAAACTGTAACATTATTCCTTAACGAGTTATTAAGCAAAACTGAAAAAACGTTAGAATGGATATGAAATGACATTCGTTGCGAGCATTTAATTCTGAAAAACATTGCTCATTTAACCGTTGCTATAGCTCTTATAATAACAGATATACCAATGGTGAGCATCGAAATGTGATATTACGATTTTTATTAATAACTTTAAACAAAGCGTCGTTGATTGACACACACATATGAAGAAATATTTTTTCACAATAAAAACACAATGTTTCTGTTAACAATAAAATTGTCGCTTCACTTTTCAAATACGATACATAACGTAATAAATTAATAAAGTAAAATAAATAAACTGATGCTCTCTGATAAATTACCTTTCTTAATCTTGAATGGATGCGGTCGCTGGCATCAGAGAAATTCTACTATTCGAACCAGTATCCAAGATATCATTAGGGACATCATAAAACATCACAGCAAGGTTTGTTCTATTATTTGCAGCATGCATTTTAAAGCTAGAACAAAAAGGAGAAACTTTTATATCTTCCTTTTCTTTTAAAGGAAAAACTAAAGCTGGCCATGATAATAAATTTTAAGTAATAGAATAACCACGTCTTAAATATGAAATGAAATATACTCATCTAGATAGGCGCATTCAGCTGAAGTAGAATCTCTGATATTGATTAAAATTTGTTAATACAACGAAAAAAGAAATTACATGCATTAAATTACGCATAAGCACGCGCTTTCTTTGTTATTTGACCGAAGAATGAAATCTTCTGATCTAGAACAACATTCTATAAATAAGTTAGAATACAAATTTTTGGATTCTCAAAATGAGAGAAGAGATGCCTCCAACTTGTCCACCAAATATACCTACTTAATATAGAGCTACTAAATATACTAAATATACAGCGCTCTACTAAATATCGGCACCGGCAGGCAACTAAAAATACTTATCCTAGGTTATTCATGTTAAGTTACAGATGATAAACTTTCTTACACGTTATAAAAAAGTTGTTAGCTAAATAGAAGCTCGGTCAAATGCATTGGGTGTTCAAAAAAATTGGGCAAACTAGAGCTCTTTCAACATGAAAAAAATCGATTCTATCAAATGGAACACACAGAATTTATTTTATTTTGGTACTGCAATCAGTTTTTTTCATTCTATCGAAGCATTTTTGAGTTAAGTGAGAAATTATGATAACTGTATAAAAATTTAATTATTTATACCAAAACAGATGATGAGCTGAGTTTGAGTACGAATTGGCACCATTGAATATGATGAGATTAAGGAAGATAGAACTAATATTTATATCATTATGGAAACACTTACGCAAGAACGCGTAATCCCAATACCGTCAATGATAATAAGCCAAGAGAAACAAATGTTCTAGCATATTTCCAAGCTTATTTGCAATCCTGAATTTACAACACATTGAACGATATAGATTAATTGTACATTAGCTTAATAAACTTTTTAAAAGCATTAAAATTATAACTTATATTCACTGCAGTCAGAAGATAATAGTTATCGCACTCACCTTTTTGTTAATAGCACTGTTTTCTGTTTTAAGTAATTGTATAAAGTGCATGATATAAATTGAATATAAATATGTACTACATTTAACATACAACAACAAAATGATTTTATTCTCATGTCACACAATTTCAAGTATAACTCAAAAATCTTAAGATAGGGAATGCTAATATGGATCGATATAGTGAAAAAAATTGAATACGACCCTGCCATAAAATACAGTGTTTTTTTTTGTTGAGAGTGTTCTAATTTTATCAATTTTTTACTATTTTTTAACGATTTTTGTGATAGGGAATTCCGATGAAAGTAACCTTAAGAAGGTGCAGATTCATAATTTTGATAAAAATATAGAACGTTTTTCATTTGAAATAAGGAAGTTGATACCGGATCCGGAAGTGACTGTGAGTTGCCTTCATATTAATGATAGAGATACAGATACAGCCTTCTCATAAAGCTCCTACTTCAAATTTTCATACCGAAAGTATGAGTATTTTTCTGAATAATTCTAATAGGCCACCCACCTAGAATAACCCTGTATAACCATTGAATAATCACAATCAGTGAGGCTTATATAAGGAGTAAAGATATCTTTTTTTCATTTTATGCGAAACAAAACAGGATGTTGATAAGGTAGTGAAAAAATAGTGCAAAATACATCTATGGAACGCTTTTATTTTATTGCAACAGTAACAGTAAACTTCCGCATACACTGCAGTGAAAAAACTGTCTGTGGATAAAAAAATGTATCACAAATAATATTATTAACCCATACCTAAACATGCTGATAGTTATATGTTGTGGTGCTTTTCTAGGTAAATAGAGGACTTGTGACACTAACTTCAAAAGTATCAGCACCAACAGAATTAACATTTGAATGTTTCAGTGAACTAACTAATAAAATCGGTATGATTTTTCGTAAAAAATATAGATTTCGAATTTTCGAGTGTTACATTACATATGGAAATTGTTGAAAGATCACTTTTATATTCCGAGATTTTGAAATATGGACGTCACAATCTCGCATTTTCTTAGAGCTGTAACTCGGGAACAGGGTTATTGATTATGGTGTGAACCGCTTGTCCTAGGACTTGCGGAGAAAATTCTTATGATAAAACCACCGAGAGGAAAGCCCTTCAACAAATAAATATATGTATAGGTTGTCTCACGGTCGATGGAACATTTTGTGAGAACGGCAAGTAGTAATTTGGTAAAAATCTGGTCACACTAGTTTTTGATACTGTTCTATGGATTTATAATATTTTCAGCGTTGCTTAAAACGAAAAGTAGCAGCAACTCTGATTTTTAAAGGAGACTACCTATATATTCCTACACTTTCCACTCCGATATTAGTTTTTGAATATATTTGTAGAATATTGTCCTATCTTTAGCGGTTTTCAAAATATTAATTTTTTGGCCAAAATAGATACCTATTTAAAGTCTTATTGATGCGGTATTTGGTTGTATAGAAAGCTGTATGATGCTGTTTACCATCCTGGAAACTATTACTGTGTAGAGAAATTTCTTCTATAATTTACAGGTGGTTTCAAAAGTCTCAATATTACCGCCTTATGCATAAATGGTGAAAAGTGCATTTTTTCAAATGAAACAACCTGTATATTATCAAATATTATTAGATAAGTCCCTTTTAAAAAATATATAATATTCCTACAGTTAAATGGTGAGTTTCTTTTAGCTAAACAAAACACAGTTAAAATTAATGGAAATTACTTTTTAAATATTTTTTTTCAATATTGTATATTATTCATGGACAATATTTCCAGTAAGTACTACAAGAACATATCAAAAGTTCAATGAATATTACTCTAATTTACAAACAATGAACCTGAAAAAGTTTGTTCAATTACATCATACATCAACATTCCAAACATATTGAAAAAGATTCCTTAGCTCTTCTGAATCAAACCCGCCTATGCTGGTGATCCCACGTTACCGCAGTTCATTCTTGGTGATGACCAGTGTCATATTGTAGACTCTCTGTTTTAAAGTGCTCCATAAGTGAAAGTCTAGTGACTTTAGATCAGATGATCTCACTGGCCAATACTAGGGACACAACGGTCGTTGAATATTTGAAACACTCCCCGTGCAGTGAGCTGGTATTCCATCCAGCTGATACCACGAGCTCCGGTATTCTTCCAGTGACAGATTGTCCAAAAAAATCGTTGACAGTCGTCTTTAGAATTTCTAAATATTTTGTAGAATATAAAGTTTTATCGTAAATTACGAAGCGTATTTTAATGAGACAAAAAACGTTGAGACTGATTTTTTCTTGATGTCTCATCTTCTTTACAACTTGGGTATTCTGGTCAGCCCGAAGATTTTCATTTCTCGACTGAAAATGCCTTCCCTTGAAAACTTCATCCGTCCAAATTATTTTTTGAAGAAAGTTAGGAGCATTCTGGGTGGTGAACGGGATGATTTTACTAAAGTTGATGCTTTTTTGATAATCTTCTTGTTTCAGTGAATTTATATGGATGCATGCCATGATCGTGATGGATTCTTTGAATAGACGTACGACTTAACCCAAATTTTGTTCTGCACATCGGATGGAAGTTTGGGGATGAGCGTAAAAGCCTTGACCCATAATTAATTAAGTTATTCTGTATTCTCACAAACTTTTTTCACGTTCATTGGAGGTTAATCAGGATACTCCTCGCTGAACCTTCTGCATGTTCTTGTTTTTATTCGTCTACACTTATAATAAACAGATTCATCAGAACTTCATTCGATAACTATTTCCATCCATTTCATGGTTTTCGGTCCTTTTTTTGTAGCAGTCTCAAAAACTTTTTTATTTAAATGTATTGTCAAATTTTCATAACAATATCTTCCACGACATTTCATAACTAGCTCATACAAATATTTCAGAAAATACGATTTTTCTAAGAAATTGTTTTTGATTCTAAAACGTTACAATTTAGTTATGGGAACATGATATATCATTTGGAAGGAACTTGATTTATCTAACTGAATATTTGCCAATATACAGGGTGTTCCATTTGAACAGATACACTTTTTACCATTTTTATTTAAGACGGTATTATCAAGATTTTTGAAAACCCTATAAATTGTAGAATTATTTTCTCTACACAGTACGAGTACTCAGGACAATGGTTAATAGCAGAAAGAATTTCAGCTCTTTCTACACCCAAATACCGCAGCAATAAGAATTTAAATAGGTTTCTATTTTGGTCGAAGACTAAGGAATATAATTGTTATTTCGAGATCCGCTATAGAACATTTTATAAATATGTTCAAAAGTTAAAAATATAAGAATATTTAAGGTGTTTCATTTACAAAATCAAAGTTGCTGCGACTTTTCGATATAAGCGGCAACACCGTTAAACTGAAAATATTTCAAATCGATAGAACATTATCGATAACTTGTGTGACTAGATTTTTAGTAAATTCCTACTGACCGTTTTCCAAAATGTCTAATATTCTATCGACCGTGAGACACCCTGTATAAAGATTGTAATTTATTAATTACATAATGCTGCTTTATCAAGGTTAGTAAAAAGGATTTATATTAGAAAGAAGTAACCATGATCCCCAAGTTTCGTTTAAGTAATGGCTCCTCCGAAGGGACAGGAGGGGGCAATTTTTTTTTCGAAAATTGATATTATATGTAGCAACATTTTAATTCAAATTTTATTCAAGAGATACGGTTTTCGAGTTAGAGCAGTCGTAAGGTTTGTGAATAATAACAAGTATAAGCAAAGAATATACATGTGTAATAGGATAAGTACTATCTTCTTTGGTGTAAGTGATCGTTCATCAATTTTCACTAATGTTTCTCTCAAAACTGTGAAATAAATATTTTTCAGGAAAAATAGGTCTTTATCAGTTGCTGCACTGAATAAATATTTTTTACAAAAAAATGGACCGACGTTATCAGTTGCACTGAAAAGTACAAAATAATATTAATTCTATTGGTGCTGGTACTTTTGAAGTTGTGCAGTTGCTGTTAGATTGAAAAGTTTTGGCACCAACTTGACGAGTACCAGCACCAATAGAATTAATATTATTTTGTACTTTTCAGTACACCATCTGATAATGTCGATCCAATTTTTTATAAAAAATGTTTATTTCACACTTTTGAGTGTAATATTAGTCACGAAAATCGTTGAACGTTCATTAATAACTATGAAGATAGTACTTATCCTATTACGCACGTATATTTTTTGCTTGTAATTGTTACTATTGACATCGCTGCGGAAATACGCTCAAGTATTTTAGATGATACCATTTTAACACCGATTTAACTCGAAAACCATAACTCGAAGGAAAAAATGTTCAGTATAAATGTTGCTACAAATAATTATGTGTTTCATGTAGTACCCACAGATTTTCAATTTTCGAAAGAAATCGCCCTCTCCATATAGCAAAAATACATATATTTGAGAATTTAACATGCCTCTATCTCAAAAACCGTTAACTCTTTTGAAAAAATGTTCAATTTAAACGTTTCTGGATATTCTTCTATCTTTAATTATATATAATATATATTAAATTTGCCCCCTCCACCCCTTTGGGGACGGTTTCTCAAGCCTCCTCTTTCAAATGAATCAAAAATCATCAAAATCGGAGCTCGTTCACTAATAAACGAACCAAAAAAAATAATAAAAAAAGCAGACAGTCGTATTGTATACCTCCTCCGTTCGGGGTTCGTAGGTCAAAAATAGAAAATATTATTAATTCTATTGGTGCTGGTAATTTTGAATTTGCGCAATTGTAGTTAGATGAGAGACTTTTGGCACCAACCTCAAAAGTATCAGCACCAATAGAATCAATATTATTTTGTATTTTTCAGTGCACTAACTGATAAAGTCGGTCCTATTTTTTGTAAAAAATATTTATCTAGTTTTGCTTGTTAGAGATATATCATGTCATTTCATTTTTTATTCAGAAAAACGTACATAATAATATTTTGCTCCTTTTTCACTCAACCTTTGCATGGTCAAATTGGTTCAGGTATTTAAAATATTATTTTATCGTTGTTATCCATAATGATAAATACTAGTATCAGTTTTCCACAATATTTATTAATAACGACAATTGTTTCGCTAACACAGTACCTTTTTCAAGTTATATAAAGAATTTCATAATATCATATAACTTGAAAAAGCTACTGTGTTAGCGAAACAATTGTCGTTATTAATAAATATTGTGGAAAACTGATACTAGTATTTATCATTATGGATAACAACGATAAAATAATAAATTTCCATCAAGTACAGACCAACTCAATCCAGAAAATAAAATATTATTTTTGTAAATGAAAAAATGTTTCCTTATCACTCAAGCCCTGATGATATAAAAGGATTACATGAACAAAAGTTGCAGATCATGATCTGTACTTTCTGATTTAAATACTTTGTACTGTAATTAATATTTCTAAAATGCATGCAATTATATTTGGTAATTAATAAATAAGGTTATCTAGCGGCAAACTACAATCTTAAATAATATATTTTTTAGGGTTATCTTGTGGCCGGTTTATTTTGTTTTCTCCATGTTCGAGGATAAACCGTTTCTGAAATATATCCGGTTACCACCCTGTAAATTGAGGACAAGCAGGTTGGAACAAATACATCTAAAATAAAATTTTGTTTTTTCGAAAAAATGTGCCGACTCGTCGATTTGAACTTTTATATGGGAAGTTTTAAAAATAATTTGCAGTTACAGTTACAGGATGAATCAAAAAATCTAATTTCATGTATCATAACTTAATTCTGGGAGGAGGATGGTGGTAGATGGTGCCCAGTGGAAGGGCCTGCCAGATCCCACAATTAGACTAATATAACCGTATTGTATATAATTGAGCAAAAATGTTTTGCGAAAGTTTGATCGCATAGCACATTTCGGACGCTGAATGACAATTTATTCAATAAATACATTTTTCACCCTGTGGACAACCTTTTGCCAAAGAAATTTGCAAAACAATATTTTCCTCTTTACTTTGATTTGAATATTGTGAATTATACTAGACTATAATTTTGAAATGAAAAGATTCTTTAAATGAATTGAAATATCAGAAATATATCAAAATCAGTAGCCTAACGGGACATTATTTGTCTAAGCAGCTTTAGCGAATCTCTGATTTGGTAAAGAAGGTACAATAAATAAATAAAAAGTTGTCTGATAAACTCACCCTGTCTTATTGTTGGATGGGTAGGGTCGCTATTTTGATCCAGAATGCAGGATATGATGCCATTATCTAAACTCTTTTGTATTTGGTCTCTAGAAGAAAATGAAAAATTAATTTAACATCAATTTCAAAATGAGAAAATTCATGACAACATTGAAAAAAAATCTCAATCGATTTAAATGTTATATATTTTAATTATATTAAAGATACCCAACTTGTTACATATAAAATGAAGTAAGAAAACGAAATGTATAAATGCCCGTTGATTTATCTACCAAGTCGTGGCAAACAACTAGCTATGATACACTTTGAATGAAAGGAAATAGTGGTTTCCGCACGACTTTATACATATTACCATTAAAGATAACAACTGAATTTTACAAGTAACACTACAGGAAATAGATAACGTCGATTATTGTTCACGATAATCCACTGGATCGTGTTCAGTATGCCCACGTAAAATTTAAATAATTCCATAAAAACTATTTTTGTATAGGTTTTGAAAACTTCAAATAAGTAGGTATCACAAACCTGCTCATTGAAAATATATCACATTATCAATAAATCTGTAGATACAGCGTGAGTTTTTAGTCTCTTCTGTAATTATAGGAGATGTAGAAAAGCTATAATACATATATATTTTTTACAAAAAAATAGACCGACTTTATTAGTTGGTGCATTGAAAAATACAAAATAATATTAATTCTATTGGTACTGGTAATTTTGAAGTTGTGTAATTATAGTTAAATAGAAAACTCTTGGCACCAACTTCACAAGTACCAGCACCAATAGATCTTATTTTTTTTGTTTTCCAGTGCACCAACTAATACAGTCGATCAATTTTTTTGTAAAAAAATTATTTCCCACGAAAATCGTTGAATGTTCACTTATACCAATGAAGATAGTACCTACTTATGTTCTTTGCTTGTACTTTTTATTATTCAGAGATCTAAAAACATCGCCGCGGGTATACGCATATTTTAAACTACCACTGCTGTAAATGATAGACGAATAATAATCTGGTCTTTAATTTGGCCGTCTCAGATTTTCAATATTCAAAAGAAATTGCCCACTCCACATAGCGGAAATACACATATTTCAGATTTTTACATTGCTGTTACTCAAAAACTCTTTTGAAAAAATGTAAAACTTAAACGTTTCCGGATATTGTCTTATCAATAATTATGCCGTCTCAGATTGTCTATTTTCGAAAAAAATGCTTCCTTGAGAAATGGTCCCATATTTAGAATAACTCAAATCCAAAATCTTGTTCCCTCCAAAAACCATCCTCGGACGGTGTGGAGGGGCAATTTTTCTCGAAAATCGAAAATCTGATACGGCAGAATTAAAGATAAGAACTTACCTGGAAACTTTTGTATTGAATGTTTTTTCAAAAAAGTTATGGTTTTCAAGTTACAGCAATGGCAAAGTCTAAAATATGTGTATTTCCGCTATATGGAATGGGCATTTTTTTGAAAATTGAAAATATGAGATAGCCGAATTAAAGAAGAGATTATATGTAGCACCATTTAAATTGAACATTTGTTCAAAAGACATACGTTTTGAGTTACAGCAGTAAAATCTGAAATATGTATATCTGAACCGTGATGTTTTGAAATCTCTGAATAATAACAAGTACAAGCTAAGCCTATACATGGGTAATAGGATAGTGCTAAAAAGTGCAAAAAAAAATTCGAGTGACGAAGTAAATAATCATCTTAAGACTCTAAGTGATGAAAACACGGAACACAGAGTGCATGTTGAGAAACTGGAAAGTGATATGAACATCTAGACAATGAACCATGAATTGTGGAACGACAGAAATGATCATCAAATGTGATTATATTCAATCTAAATGAGGTAAATGAAATCAACAGTAAAAGAAGAATGGAGATTGAGAAAAATACCATATTTTAAGCCATGTGGCGTCCAATTAAATTTTTTTTACAAAATCAAGAGATTGCATCAAAACTTATGAAAGGAAAAAACTAAATTATTGAAAAAATACCGAGCATTCGCATATTCGTTGACGGAACAGAAAAGCAGAAAGAGTGCTTTATTAATATCAAAAGCAAATTGGAGGATCTGGTACGGACAATGTAAAATATCCTAATTTTCACTGTTATGGTGATATAATATACATTAATTCGCCATGTTTTATGGCACATATAGATCAAATAGTTGAAGAGCTAACCTGCTATAACCCCAAAATATTACTTCTAAGTGAAACTCGAACAACAAAGGATTTTGAAGAAGTTGAGCTGAATATAAGAAGTTATAATCTAATCAAGTGTCAAAATACATGATATTAGCAAAACAAACACGAAAATAATAATTAAGGAGAATAATTATTGGTACATCTTTACAAAAGTGAAGTTTGGTGACATCAAAGCAACCTCAAGTCTTGTGTATCATTCTCCAAAAGGTGATGGAAAATTTATAAATGATTTTTAAGAGCTATGCGATAAGTTAACCACATATAAATATTTTTACAAAAAAATTAGACCGGCGTTATTAGTTGATGCACTGAAAAATACAAAATAATATTAATTCTATTTGTGCTGGTACTTTGAAGCTGTGCAGTTGCAGTTAGATTGTAAACTTCTGGCACCAACTTCACAAGTACTAGCACCAATGGAATTGGTATTATTTTGTATTTTTCAGTGCACCAACTAATAACGTGGGTTTTTTGTAAAAAATATTTATACGTTCACTTATACCATAACCTAAGTATAAGTATTCTTTGCTTCTAGTTGTTACGTGTATTATTTGGAGATCTCGAAACATCGCGGCGGAAATACTTACATACAGGGTCTTTGATTATATTTACGTGTCTATCTGGAGCCTTTATTTTTGATGATATATATATATATATATATATATATATATATATATATATATATATATATATATATATATATATATATATTGATTCTAAAATATATTTTTGTTGGGGATGCATTCATTTAATAAATAAAATTCTTTGGATTATGATGACTATGAAATCTTTCCTGTTTGTGGTTAATTTTATGTAAATTCACGAATTTTGCCCCGACAACATTCTCGAAAGCTTGGCATAATCCAAAGAATTTTATTTATTAAATGACTGCATCCCCAACAAAAATATATATTTTATCAAATATATATATATATATATATATATTGATGATATTTGGGAAAAGCAAGAAAGCCATGGAAACAATAAAAATAATAAATAAATAAATTATATAAAATAAATAAATACAATTTCATTGTTTCCATGACTTTCTTGATACAAAATGTGATTTTTTGCAATTTATTTATAATTTAAGCTAAAATATCTCACTGTGGGCAAAATTAAGTTGGAACACATTTTAACCTATCACATTTTTGTTTTGTTTTCAATCCGATTTCAATAAAATTTGGACACGGTACGAATTCGTCAATTCTTGAACGGCTGCTGTTATTTCGTATAAGGATGACACTACAGGGACGGATCTAGGGATTAATTTATATTGCAGTGCTCTTTTTGTCGTTGAAATAATAAGCGGCTGTGATTAGGTCAGTGGCGGCGAAGGTTGCAAGAAGTCATCAATAGTGGAGGGAGTCATATTCTCAATGATTTTTTGTAAAATAAGTTTATTTTTTGAATAAATAATGTTTGAAAATGATTTCTTTTTTATATTTATGATTATTATTATTTCACAAAATTTAAGACTATTTCAAAAACATGACATTGACAGGGTATTCCATGGCTAACTTGAATAAAATAATACGGACATCATGACGCCCTGCAGTTAACAGTCCGTTATGCAGCCTTCAAACAAAAATGGAAAAAAAGAAATATTTTTGATTTCATTTGTATTATTTTATTCTTATTTGGTGTTTCGATGTTTAATGGTCAGATTGAACTCAAAACATGTTTACTAATAACAGCTGATTATTATTGCAACGACAAAAATAACACTGCAATATAAATTAAGGCCCAGATCCGGCCCTGCAGTGTCATCCTTATACGAAATAACAGCAGTCGTTCAAGAATTGACTAATTCGTAGTGTCCAAATTTTATTGAAATCGGCTGGAAAACAAAAGAGATATAATAGGTTAAAATGTGTTCCAACTTAATTTTGCCCACAGTGTATATTTACTATTCGTATACGGATAAAAAAAAAAGATATTTGATCGTTGCATTTTAAGTTTTGGATTATGCAAAACCTTTTATCAAGAATAACTTTTTTTCATGAAACCAATAATAAAAAAGGAAATCAGAAAAAAGAAGATTTTTCGTTGTAGCACATAATATACATGGTGTTCTAAAATGAAGTTGCCTACATTTTTCCATTTCTTAAATGCGATTTTTTTACTGATAATTTCAAAACGTAATATGAAAAACAAACTACAATTTTTTATATCAAGCATTTTTTTCTATCTTCAACAATAAAGGCTCCAGATAGCCACGTAAATACAAAGACCCTGTATAATATATATAATTTAATATAATTTAAATAGCATGCACTTGGCCATGGAATTGTATATATTTTTGATGTCATAATTTCAAAAAAATTTGGTTAATCAAGTGTGTCCAATGAAAACCTTCGAGAACAAGAGAAATAGCTACCTTGGTATGAAAAAAGAAATTCGTATTAAATTAAATCGAGATAAGGCCTATACAAACTTTAGAAAATGTAATAACCTAGAAGAAAATCAAGATCTTTGGAATATTTTTAAATCACATAGAAATGAAACTAATAACAGACTTAAATTGAAGAGAAAACTCTATTATGGAAATGCTATTGATTATAACTGCAGAAATTCAAAACAAATGAGGAAAACACTGAAACATTTGATTAGAAATAATGATTCTAAATTTACAAATACATCTACCAAATTCAAATTTAATTACAGAAAGATTATTGCTGGTTCTGAGATTGACATTGCCAACTGTTTCAACGAATTTTTCATTTCGATTGTAGGAGACATAATAGAATCAATAGATAATAATGAAGATAGGTCATGTAGTACCATGTATTCATAAAAAAATCCCTCGAACATTTTCAATTAGTACGTCTTACTATTATTTCTAATCTAGATAATGAGAGTAAGGTGCATGATTGTTATGACTGGTGACATTTGAAAAATACCACTGATACTTGTTGTATCAAATGCATCTTTTCAAACTGGAATATTTCCCATTGAGATGAAAACATCCGTTTTAACATCTATATCGAAAGTTAAAAATTCAAATAATGCAATAAATTTTAGACCAATAAATACCCTACCTGATATTGTTTGATGAGTGATTGAAAGAGAAGCATATAATCAATAGTTAAGCATATAGATTTAAACAATATAATTGTAGGTAATCAATCAGGTTTCCGTTGTAAACATTCCTGCGAAACATTGCTATAACTTACCATTTCTAATTGGAAACAACTGATTGAAAAGAGGAAGTACATTGTGGCGGTTTTTATAGACTTGAAATGAGTATTCGAAACAATTGATAGATGTATATTATTGCAAAAATTAAAATTTTATAGTATTAAATCCACTGTTTTAAAATGGTTTGACAGCTACCTTAGTGAACAAAAACAGGATGTCAAAATAAATAATGAGTTTTCGTGTGTTAAAGAAGTAAATATTGGTTTGCTAAAAGGAAGCGTCATTGGTCAATTACTTTTTATATTATATATGAATGAATATCACCTGCGACATTAATTTTATTGTGAAGATCCCCCAATTGACCCCGTTAGACTATTATTTTTGACATAACCTAAAATCCAAGTACATATAAATTAAAAGGCCAAACAATATTGATGAACCTGAAGCCCGAATAAGACATGTTATGTGTCAAATAGACCGTAAATTGAGCAAAAAGGTTTGGCGAGAATTTGAAGATAGCCTAGAATACTTTCATGATGTTGCTAGTGGTCAGCTCCTAAGATGATTGATTAAATATCACATATTTTGCGACATTTTTTGATTGTTTTTTCTTCTAAAAGGATACATCAAATGTGATCAAAATTTTCCGGATAATCCAAAAATAAAGAACAATATTTGTTTGTTTTGTCACCCTGTTTATGTTTATTAACATTATTCTCAAAATTGTGCATTTAAAAATTAAAATCGACGGGTTGAATTTTAAATAGATTTTTTCCAATCATTATTATCAAACCGTATATTATTTATTCAACTGGTACCTAGAAAATTTAGAAGAAATACATTTGCCTTCACACTGTTTTATTTGTCTGTCCGTTTGTCAAAGAAATTTGCTAAAAAAAATGTTCAATTTTTCTTTTGGTTTGAATATTATGCGTTAAACTAGACTTAAAATTTTAAAATGAAAGCGAATGAAATGATTCTTAGAATGTATTTAAATATCATAAATATATCAAAATCAGTAGCTTAACGAGATTTTATTTGTCTAAACAGCCAGCATACTTCAGTGAATCGATGATTTGGTAAAGTAGGTGCAATGAATAAATAAAAAGTTGTCTTACAAACTCACCCTGTCTTATTGTTGAATGGGTAGGGACGTAATGAATTTGTTCATTTTGAATCCAAGATATGATGCCATAATAAAAATTTGTTTGTATTTGGCCTTTATGGTCTCTAGAAGAAAATGAAAAATAAATTTAAGTAACACAAATTTCAAAACGAGAAAATTCAATACAGCCTTGAAAAAAAATTCTCAATCAATTTAAATATTTTATTCGTATATCCAAGATACCCACCTCCTCACATATAAAATGAAGTAAGAAAACGAAATTTGTATATGCCCGTGATTTGTCTAACAAGTCGTGGCAAACAACAAGCTTTGGATGATTGAAATTAGTGGGTTCCGTACGACTTTATATTACCATTAAAGATAACAACTGAATGTTTTAAGTAACACAACAGGAAATTGATAACGTCGATGATTGTTCACGATAATTCACTGGCTTGCGTTCAGTGTGCCCACTTAAAATTTAATGTATGGATACAGAGTGAGTTTTTAGTATCCTCGGTCGATAATTTCGTTATTATAGGAAATGTAGAAAAGCTTAATAGGTACATAGATATTTGTTTACAAAAAATTGCACCAACTTTATTAGCTGGTACTAGTGCATTGAAAAATACAAAATAATATTATATTAGTACTGGCAATTTTGAAGTTGAGCAATTGAAGTTAAATAGAAAACTCTTGTTACCAACTTTACAAGTACCAGCACCAATGGAATTAATATTATTTTGTACTAATAAAATGGGTCCAATTTTTGGAAAAAAAACTATTTTACACTTCTGAGTGTAGGTAACATTAATCACGAACATCGTTGAATGTTCACGTATACCAATGAAGAAAGTACTTATCCTATTACCCAGGTATATTATTTGCTTATACTTGTTATTATTCTGAGATCTCAAAACATCGCCGCAAAAATCCGCATATTTTAGACTTTACTTTGCTGAAAATGTTGCTACAAATAATCTGATCTTTAATTTGGCCGTTTCAGATTTTCAATATTCGAAAGAAATTGCCCCCTCCAAATAGCGGAAATACACATATTTCAGATTTTAACATTACGGTTACACGAAAACCGTAACTCTTTTGGGAAAAAAATTCAATTCAAACGTTTCCGAATATTGTCTTATCATTAATTCTGCCATCTCAGATTTTCTATTTTTGAATAAAATGCCCCCTCCACCCCCTTCAGGAGAGTTTTTTGGAGGGAAGGTGATTTCGGATTTGAGTTTCTATGAATATGGGACCATTTCTCAAGTTATCTTTTAAATTTATCAAAATCGAAGTACCTTTACTATATAAGATGGCGCACAAACCAAAAACACAGTCGAATTTTGTACCTCTTCCGTTTGGGTTCGTCGGTCGAAAAATTGTAAACACCTAGCTTTCGTGTTCAAGTCAATATTATGTTTTTTAACTTCTATAGGATTCCAACAATTTAAACGTACATTAGGTTATACGGGGTTTTTCAAATTATATGAAAGATTATGATAAGAACACTCTTCTGGAAACTAGTTGTGAGCCAATTACTAAAAAATAAATATTAGAAGCTGGTTAAAAGTTAAATAACAAATTTACTTCTGGACCTGATCAAATTACATCTTTTCTTATTAGATTGTTTGGTGAGAAATGGAAAGCCGCTAAAGTCTGTCCCATTCATAAGAACTCGGATCGTACTTTTCTTAAGAATTACAGGCCGATTTCCGTCATAAACAATGTAGCGAAACTATTAGAGACAGTCTTGTATAACCGCATTTGTTTAGCCATAAAAAATATATCTAATTGTCAACATGGATTCATGAATTCAAGATCTCCTATTAGTAATTTGGCAATATTTAGTCAATATCTGTTTGAAACAATAGACAACAGGGGTCAAGATGATACAGTTTACACAGGCTTCTCTAAAGCTTTTGATGAAATTAACCATGAAATTCTTCAAAAACTTTTCATCAAGGGATTCAATCATACATATTGTCAGCTTATAAAATCATACCTGTCTCAAAGAAAACAATATGTTTATTATAATGGTTTTTAATCCGAGATTGACTTTTCGTCTAGTGGAGTTCCTCAACGGTCTAATCTAGGCTCACTACTATTTTTAATATTTAGTAATGATCTGTGTGACTATTAAATGTAATATGTTAATGGTCGCTGATGACCTCAAATTATATACCTCTGTCAATAACCTGGATGATTGTGTATCACTGCAGAAACAGATTAACGCTCTTACAAGCTGGTGTCAGATAAACAAATTGTCTTTAAATATATCAAAATGCAAAATTTTAACATTTCGTCGCAAATCTCACACTCATATATTTCCTTACAGCATTAATGTTCTTTAAGACAAGACCGATACAATCAAAGAGTTCATTTTGACAGTAAACTTTCGTTTAATTATCATATCAGTTTTATTATTATCCCTAAAATGGTCAATTCTCGCCCATTGGAAGAAAAAATCGAAGCAATTTTTATTTACGGTGCGACGCATAACTTAGACGAAACTGAAATAATTTTTAATGATCGTTTCCCGAATCGTCCTATCTGTAGAAAGTATTTAAAGGAACTTGTAACCAAATTTACAACTACCGGTAGTGTACAGAATAAAAAGCCCCTAGGTCATCCTTCCCTTCCGGAAGAACAGCATGTTCAAATAATTGGTGAGATGATAGTGAATCCTCAACAGTCGAAGAACAGAATTCTGCGAAATTATGACGGAAACCATTGCAAACCTATCTCCACAATATTTGTTTCAGTGAAAAATGTACATTTTATCTCGACGGCAAGGTTTACAGACAAAATTGCCGTTATTGGAGTGACGTTTTTCGGGAAACCCATACTGCATATCCAGAAAAAATTACCGTCTTGGCAGGAATATTGGGAAACCACATTGTAGGACCTGTATTCTTTATTATTAATTATGTAAATTTTACAATAGATGTTTATGTTTTAGTTAATATTATGTATTAATTTTTTTTTGCTCTATAAAGGGGCAATTATTATTATTATTATTATTATTATATAGTATAAGTCAATTGGCTGGCACTCCTGATGGCCAGTGTTCCATCTGAAGAAACCTTCGTTGCTGGAAGTAGTTCTTTTAGGACACCCCTCGTGTTTGGTATCGTTGGAAAGGCCACTACAAGAGCCACTGAATGGGTGAGGAGAACACCATGGCGAAGAGGGATGAAAAATAGTACCTAATACAGGCAATCAAGGAAGAGACGTCATAGCAAATTTCTAATAGAGTAAGGGGCCGTGTGCAGACAGCATAAAATTATAAGAGTATAAGAGTATTCATCCGTAATTTCATGGAACATCAAGATTCGTGATGAAACATCACAGAACACAAAGTTTGTTGTTAAGTTCCTAGAGGTCAATCCATGCAGTGGATGGGGCAATTTTGGATTGAAGGACTTTTCACAATTTATATTTAAATAATTTATTAAGATACGTTTCGCTCAAATTTGAACACTTCTTGTTTATAAAACAACTGCTAGAACAATAAAAAATGTCATGTTTAGGTTTTACGTGATGCGTAGATGCCAAATCTGCAATAAAATGGCCACTCCTAGAAATGATGAAAACTAGAAAAATCTCACCAGCTGACCGTTCTCTTGATAAGATGACGTAACATATTGTATAAAATGTCGCTCTGATTAAATGATGACGTAGGAATTTAATTAATTTTCAAATAGGTCCCTCATAAAGATTTGCGAATTACATAGGTACATAAATTTTGTAATGCCGAGTGAAATAGCAGGATGGAGTGAAGTTACGGCGTAAACAGAGAAGGTATTCGAATCGAAGCTATCCGTTTTAAGTTAAGCCACCGAAGAGCCCTCGCGTCCTATATACTAATGCTCCAAAGTTAGAAATATTGAAGTACCGATCAAATTTTACACTTATGAGTGGGTGATTTTTATTTTCATCATTTCATATGAAATTAAGCTTTTTTTTAAAGAAATAAAAATATATTTTTCTTAATGTTTTATTTAGTTATAATATTGCTATAAAATATCAGCACTATTAAGACTGCAACTAAGTACTTTCAATGAAACATTTATACTTTGGATATAAAGAAAATGGAGACCGAATCATTTTCATTGCAAACTTCATATAAAAACATGGTTATTTACGGCATATACACAAGTCTGAATAAATAAATATAGAATAATCTGTAGATTACATATCAGCCGAAGTGTGTAATCTTTCAACCACAGGACTGGAAAAAACAATCCAGAATTATCATATATCATATACATTTCTGGAAAAGGTAGGTAGGTACCATAGACGTAGATACCCATGAACATAATTACCTTGTCATTCTGTCATTGTGAGTTGCAAGTTTGAATTTTAATAAAGATAAGAACTTTATGTTTGATATGGCGCAAAACAAAAAAAAATATATGTCAGCAAATGAGAAATGCTACTCAAAGGAGCTATGTATCCGCTATTCAGCAGTTATAGATTGTAGAAAAACTGATGTCATGAGACAATCTATCAAAAAAATAAGTTGGAAGAAAATTGCGTTAGAATCTAACACTAACGGTGATAACAGCTCAGTAAGTGAATTATAAATATATTGATAACATGATTACTAATAAAAAATCTAATTGATATTTACGCAGAACTATTGCCCAGCTACAAAAAGCCTGGGAAAATATGAAATGTAAATGAAATGAAAAGACGGAACCGAGCCAAGAAAAAAGCTCGAATGGCTACTGGTGTTGGAGTGTTTATTTCACCGAAAGAAAATAATCCCATTGATGACATATTCAATAATGTCCTTGATAGAGTTTGAGGATACTATAGATTCTGACATAAATGGTTTGGCAGTGGCGGGTTCTTTAAATACAGAATGTATGATATATCCAATGATACGTATATGTCGGAAATCATTAAAATCTTTATTTTGAATTAGAATAATAAATAGAAACGATCTTGGATGTCAACCATATTATTGATGCCAATAACAGGGACCCGGTATATAAAGGTGATATAATCTAATTATAAAATCAGAAGTAAATATTATTTTTATAATTATTTTATTTTAGATATAATCTGCTCACGTCCAAAGAAAGCACCAACTATATCGCCAATTAACTGCTCTGGAATGAAAGATATGATATTAATACATACATATTTTAATATATGAATACGAGTAATTTTTTAATTCATTCAAGAAGTCAAACATTCAACATTATCAAAGTTTCTTTCGAGGGAATCAGCAATTGAGAAGGAACTTGCAATGAAGTTGGATCGACCGAAAGACCAAAAGAGGCAAGATGCTGAACTCCATGCGAAGAGGATGATCAAGCAGGGGTATCAACATAAAAACAGCAAAAAAAACTTGAAAAAAATGGAAATCGATCTGAAGACTTCAAAAATCAATTTAGGATTAGCAGAAGCTCAGCTCAAATTATTTGAATCTGACCTAGGTACCAGAAAAAACAAAAAATTAATGAATTATTCGGTTGTCTTTATTTCATCCCATACATGATGATGACCAATACAAAAATCGAATCATGTATTATTTAAAACTAATCATTCCAAATATCATTAAAAATGTTTAATAAAAGCAGCCCGAATTGAAAGTCCCGCACCGTTCTCTTGAATTATTTCAACTTCTGGATTTTCTCTGTAGAACTCTTCAAACTTCTGCTCTCCACCAACATTACGTAATCTAATTGAAATATTTTGGAGAAAAGCTGTAGCGGACATTATAATTGTCGTTGTTCTTATCTGATAATTTAATGATATAGCAAGACATATGAATCGTCCTATCCAGATTCCGCTCGACAATATTCCTCGTTAATATCGGGGCATTATTATACCTTCGTTCTCCAGGTCTTTGTGGATCTCGGATAGGAACATATACATGTTATGACTGCGCATATGTACTATCCCCTAGAAATACTCCTGGAATCCGCTTGCTCTAACGCCGTGGAAATGTGTGGGTCAGTTCTCTGGTGGGACCGGGACCTCACCAACCACCCCTTCTCTTCGTTACATCCGCCGACCCACTTACGCCTACTCAGCCGATTAGCTACCAGAGAGCCGACTTAATCGCCTCCGCCCAAGATGTCGCCACATCTCGACTGCATCTCCAATTTACAATCGTAGCAATCTAATATTCTATATGTTAGACCTGCCACAACTTGAATATTAAAAGACATCCATCCTTTTCTATATATTTGTGCTTGTGGTCCGCCTGGATTTTGTATACCAATGTGAGACCATCAGTACATCCACTCACTCCTGGAAGCTGTGCAATGAGGTAAAACTTCTGCCCATTTCTCAAACCATCTCTGTTATTAGGCCATTTGACAATCCTATGGAAATGAACACAAATATGCAAGCTCTTTAATGATTCGATGAACCGTTAATTGGCTCATGTTGTACAAATCATAGTCTAAGAGCCCGTGAAAAGCAGACTATATGTATTTTACCAAAGGTGATATTCTGGTCAGAGACCCTCCTATAGATGCCCAACATGAATTGGGGAATCACTAAGCTCAACGAAGGTAGCTATGACGTCACTCAGGTAAGACAGGTATGTAAATTATACTAAATTCAAAAGTATTTTACCAAAGCTGCCATTTGGTCACAATAACAAATATAATAAATAGAGCGAGGAAAATTAATGGCAGACGATTTTTTTGGTTTTAAGCTCGCGGCAGACGCTTTTGAAAATTTGAAAAAAAATATTTTTGAAAAGTATTTTAACAAATCTGATTTTTAGATATGTTATTTGGGATAGTGTTACAAGTTTAATTTTGAAATGGCAGACGTTTACTCCGGTTATAATACTGCGGCAGACGACAATATATACTGACTGTGCGCGAACACACTCGAGAATTAGTTGTGTATGAGAGCTATAGTAGTATATGGAGTATCGTGATTCCCACTCTCTCTTTATTCCTTATGATGTTCTATTGCTGTTGCATTTGCTCTCGTGCTCGGTATTCTTTTATTCAAGGTCGCCCTATGGTCATTGTAAGAACTAGAGTTTCTACCCAAACGTCGCATTACCCCAGACAATGGGACACCCGGCGTAACGGTTATGTTGTCACATGTTTTTAGTTTATTTCAGAACGTTAGTCGAGAAACATCTTATTGAGCGTGATAAAATATTTAATATTGTGAAGTTTAATTTGATTTTTAGATCTAATTATTGTTTTCGTGAATCACAAGTATGTCATCAAATTTGAACTGTGTTTTTTGTGCCAAAGAAAAAGATGATAAAATACGTTTGTTTTCTGAGGATACTATTAAAAAATGTCGTTTCATTTTGCGGCAACGAAAACTTTATAAATTGAAATATCAAAATATTGTTTTACCTAATGACATTTATGAATCAGGTTATCATTGTTCTTGTTACAGTTCATTTACAGCTTTGAAAAAAAAATATTTTGAAACCAATAAAAATTTAGTTTCATGCCCAAATCAATCAAGTGTTCGACTGGAATGCTCATCAAATGAGCAACAATCAACATCTACAAGTAACTCAATAATTACTGACATTTTAGGACAAGATTCGAGTACAGATAATATTTTTAATGCAAGTGACCATGTAGTTGCATCAGCAACTCAGTCTAGTGTTTTATCTGAATGTTTATTAAACGAGCAGCCATCATCATCTACGAGCAACTGTACAATTGCTGATACTCCAAAGCAAGATTCGACTATTGAGAGCGTAACAGATGTATGCAAAAACCTAGAAGACCAAAATCCTGGACAAGCTGCAGCTTCACAAGAAATTGATGTTCCGTTAGAATCACCAACTGATACTCCACCTTCTGAAACTTTTAGCTCAATAAATTCGGGTAAGATATGCTTTTTTTGCAACAAAAAAAATAAAAAACTTCGATCGAAAATATTAAGTTTGCACACATCTAATAAAGACACATTTGAAACCAGCCTTTTGGAAGATCTCAGTGCTGATACAGAATTATATGTTGAAACAATAGAAAAGCTAACAAATATAACAACACAAGAAGTTTTTTACCATAACAGCTGTCGAAGTGAATTTCGAAACAAAAAAACTTTAACACTAAAAAAACCTGTGCATACATCCTGGCATGATTTTCGAGATTATCATCCAATTGTCTTTGAAGAAATATGTGGTCTTATAGAAGAAAATGTAGTTAAACGTGGGCGCTGTTACACCATTTCCTATTTATATAAAAGATATAACGACTCATTCAAGGAGCTTAATAACGAAGAAACATCAAACGTTAGGTTTACACCCCATTATTTAGAGGAAAAAATTCGCAAAAAATTCAAAGATAAAATACATATATTGGTATCAAATCACAAAAAAATTATTGCACCTGTAGGAGTAACTGAAATCGATGAATCAATGTTAAGTAATTTAAAAGATGATGATATTTTACAAAGTGCAGCATCAATTTTGCGTAATGAAATAATGAACATGAACAAAAGTAGATTACCAGATAAAATTAATAGTAAACAATTGTTAGAAGGTGAAGGCTCGGTACCATCAATCATTTCTAATTTTGTAGCTTCTGTGATAGGAGGTTATGGCCGTAAACGTCGGAGCTCCGATAATTTTAAACGGTACGTCAATTCTATGTCTGAAGACATGGTATATATGGCTCAGAATGGTAATATTAAAACTTCTAAACATATTTGCTTAGGAATAGCACTGAAAAGTTTAACAAGTAGCCGTAAAGTTATAGATATAATAAATCGGTATGGTCATTGCATCAGCTATAGTGCTGTTGAAGAATTAATCACAGAAGCCACTTTCACTTCAACTTCACGAGCAAGAGAGTGTCCTGAAATTATAAACAAAACTGAAAATCTGTCAGCAGGTATTGCATTTGACAATTATGACAGGTTTGTTGAAACAAAAACAGGCAAAGACACTCTTCACGATACTGTCGATATAATCTATCAGAATATACAACCTAATGATATGGAGAATATACAACCTAATGACCTGGAGGGTGATGAGGGACTACCAGATACTTTTACAAGAAGACGCCGAAGAAGATCGTATGAATAAGCCAAAGTGTTCCCTTTATAAAAGACAAAATAGAGGGGGAGGAGGAGCTCATTTACGAGGTCAATCAAATTTCCCTTCTACTAGTCGTCCTTTAAACTCCCAGAGACTGGTTCATCGTTCGAGGGACTCGGGACCGGTCAAGAACCAAACCTCGAGAAACAACTGGGAAGCCATGAAAGATTCCCAGCTGAGGAAACGGAGAGATTAAATGTAAGTTCTTAAGCTGGCCGCTTAGAGATTTTTTACAAACAACTGTCCTAGGCTGGGTAAAACGGTTTCCAATACCTTTTTTTAGAAAACCTTTTCAGGCACAACCTCTTACGTCAAACAATTTTGATGTTAATGATTGTTCAATCATCAAGTCTGAAATTTCTCACTTATTGAACATAGGTGTCATACTAAAATGCTATCCTTTACAAAATCAATTTGTCACTAGAATTGTTTTGGTAGATAAACCAAATGGCCAAAAGAGATTTATTCTCAGTTTGAAACATTTAATAAATTTGTTTAAGGCGTACGGGACTACTATTGACTTAAAAGACGCTTATTATTTTTTGCCAATTAAAAAGGAGCATCGGAAATAATCAAGATTTTGCTATAAATCTATTCTATATGAATTTCTCTGCTAACCATTCGTTTTGGCATCAGCGCCTCATGCTTTTAATAATCTCTTAAAACCAGTAGTCCAGTTTATAGGAGCCAGCGGAGTACTCTGGGTTAATTATCTTGACGATTTTTTGAGTCTAGGATTATCTCGGGAAGAGTGCGCTAGAACCATTCGTTTAACACTTTCGCTTTTAGAATTTCTTGGATTTTTAATCAACACGAAGAAAGCTATCCTTTCTCCCAGTACAAGATACAAATATCTCGGTTTTATTTTTGATTCAAGCGCTTTGACGATTGAACTACCTTCCGATAAAAGACAAAAAATCCAAAATTGTGTTTTAAAAATTACTAATTGCAAAAACTGCAAAATTATAACATTTGCAAGTCTTTTTGATTTATTAACTTCTGCATGTCCGGCACTAAATACGGCTGGGTATATACAAAGCTTTTAGAAAGAGCAAAATATCTCGCGCTGCTTCCAAATCACCAAGATTATAATGCGAAAATTTTGATGAAATAAAAAAATAATTGGACTGGTGGCCTTCAAGTATTCCAATCGCAAATAGTGATCTTAAGAGGAATTTTTAAAAATTAGAAATATTTACCGATGCGAGTTTATCTGGCTAGGGAGCCTTTTGTGGTGGCAAGACTGCTGTTGGCAGGTGGACTTTTCTGGACATAGACCATCATATAAATTTTTTGGCCAGGCAATTTTCTTACGGATTGAAATGATTTATCAGTAAATTATCTAGCTGCATCATTCTAATCCGTACAGATAACACTACGGCTTTATCTTACGTTAATAGACTGGGGAGCGTTAAATTTCCCAAGTTAAATTCTTCAACAGAGGAAATCTGGCAATGGTGTGAGGCCAAAAATATTTGGGTTTTCGCATCGTTTATCCCTTCGAGAGATAACTGGCAAGCTAACTAGGCGTCTCGTACTTCACACACCGAAACAGAATGGACCCTTCATTGTGTTTTTTACAAAAATTCTAGATCATTACGGCAGACCTGAAATTGACTTATTTTTTCTGGGACCTTCAGATAACATGTTGTTTTGTCCTTTCAGCAAGAAGAAACATCCTCTCTCCAACGATCTTATCCTGGTTGCCGCGAGGCTATCAGGGAGGCTTTTCGACGCAATAGCATCCCTGAGAGTTCAATAATCACTATGGAACATTCCCTGAGTGATAACACAATAAAACAATACAATATAACCTTCAAAGCCTGGTGGGAATATTGTAATACCACTGGAATTTCACCATTTGATGGAGAAACAGTTAATATAATTTCTTTCCTACAAGGGATATTTGAAAAAACAAAGAATTTTTACGGGTCTTTTAACTCTCATAGATCGGCCCTTTCGTTAATAACTTCACGAAATTTGGGGAGGATTTACGATTAAAAGGTTTTTAAAAGGCATTTTTAAACTTCGACCTTCTAGACCCAAGCAAGATTGTACATGCGATCCCCAACTAGTTCTCAAATATTTAAAACTTTCAGATGAAAACAACCTTAAAATGTTGCCCATAAGTTAGTAACGCTCTTGGCTCTAGCTACAGGACAAAGATTGCAAACAATATCGTTGATAAGAATTTCAAATATTCACTTTAATAATTTAGGTGCAAGAATTTTCGTTCCAGACTCTAATCCTAGGTCATTACAGCCTTGTGTAGACCTTCCCTTCTTTTCTGAAGATGGTCGGCTCTGTTTGGCCGCAATTTTGAAAAAATACAGCAGGCAGCCCCAATCAACAAATTTATTTTTAGCCTAGAAAAAAACTCACTCTACAGTTGGCAAACAAACGCTTAGTCGCTGGACAAAAGAAACTTTGGAAGCAGTGGGCGTAAACTCTGATATTTTTAAACCTCATTCGATTAGACATGCGTATACCTCTGCCGCCGTAAGAAAAGACCTTTCCATGGATATCATAAGAAAAAAAAAACGGTATTAAATACTTAATATTAGTTAAAAATTTAAATTCGCTCAAGAACCTACACCTGTGTTATTAGTCAATTTGTTTTACGGCTCTCTTTAAACATCTACAATGTAAACAATTACGTAATATTGAGAAGTGGGCCTGAAATAAAATTATTCGATCAAATGAACTTACCTGAGAAGTTCGATCGTAATTATATGAAGGTCCAGTCCGAAAATATTACATCCCACCCTCCGAGGACCCTATTCTGCCGTAAAAAATTGTGTATGTCCTTTAATAATAATAATAATAATAACGTTTATTAACAACAATATAAGAATAACAAATAATAGTTTGTCAATAAACAACAAATAACCTACGAGACTCTTAAGTCTCTTTAAACACAATGACGACGCACCAAATCCCAGGGACCAATGAAGCAGCGGTACAGGACCGGCTTTATTATTTTCTTTGAACCTTTTGCTCAATAGTAGATGAAATATGTACTACAATGTAAACTATTATTTAATATTTTCGGACTGGACCTTCATATAATTATGATCGAAATTCACAGGTAAGTTCATTTGATCGAATAATTATAGAGGATATTTTAGAAGAAAATTCTGACTTTAATATGCATTCAGTAAATGTTTATTCTAGCAAGACGGTAAAAGATCATAAATATTTTATAATATCTCTTACTTATGATGCAGAATTAGTGGTCCAACAATTGTTTTTCTCTCTATGTAAAAATCCGAGTAAATTTGACCATTTCAAAAATTATTTTGTTGAAAATAATCTTGAATAACCAATTTTGGAAACAATTTCTTTTATTTTTTATTTAGAGTGTGTCAAATCACCAGATTTAGATGAAATACCTGTCATTCTAGATCAGTATCACAGAGGTAAATGTAACATACATCGAGGAATTAATGAGACCATCAGACGAATTAAATCAAAATATAATTGGACAGGACTAACAAAAGACGTAGAAAAGTTGATGAAGAATTGTGAGATTTGTAAAAAAAAATAAGTACACCTTTGGTTATAACAGAAACACAGAAAACACCTTTCGAAAGAATTAATATTGATATTTTTGAATGTTTGACAACAAATTACGTTCTTACAATTAGGGACGAATTAACTAAATTCACGCAATTATATCCGATATCAAATAAAAAATCATCAACAGTAGGTAATACCTTTTTTTTTCAACACTTTGGAACACCATTGAGAATTCACTGTGATTGAGGCAGAGAATTCGATAATTCATTAATTGAGGATTTATGTTCACTCTATGACATAGAACTAACTGTTTCAAGTGTTGGTCATGATCAGTCAAATGGTTCATTAGAACGATTTCACGGAACACTTTTAGAAATGATTCGTTCACATAAAGCAGAGAATCCCGATGAACATCCATTCAATATTATGCCGTATGCTATATATATGTTACAATAACACGAAAAGTAAAACAACAGGATTCACTCCATATGAGTTAATTTTTGGAGACACATCTAGTAGACCACCCGAAATTCTATACAACGAAAAGGTTCTTATTAGAAAATACGTACGTGACTTGAGTAAACGAATGGAATATTATTATAAACTTGCTCGAATGAAAACAGATCAGAAAGAAAAAGCTAAAATTAGATTCGACAAAAACATATCAGACAGAAAACAACATTTTAAAGTAGGAGATAAAGTCTATGTGAAAGAATCACAAATTAAGGACAAAGGACAAAATCTTTGCAATGGACCTTTTGAAATTACTCAATTATTTGACACTTCTGCTATAGTTCTAAATTCTGTAACTAATCAAAAAACAAAAGTAAATTTTGATAGACTGAAACCGTACTATGAATAGTCTCTTTTGGTTTCAGATTACTGTAGTTGATATCTGTCACATCAGCCCAATTCACTTTCATTCCTATCAATAACTCCGCGGGAATCTTTTTCCATGAAGAAACCACTGTAAAAATTACTAATGACAAATGGACTCTTTTGGTATATAAAGACTTAAGCCTCATTAAAAAAGCAATGGACAATAATGACAGAATATTGATAGATATATTGGATACTTTGGAGGATGATTCTACAAGATACTTAGCTTTTAAATTTCAGACACATATTAGTTTATTAACACAAATTTTAAACCCTATAAGTCAGAAATATAAAGAGATACTTGGAGAAACTAAATTCTATAACTCTAGAGGAAAATGTGGAATTTTTATTGACACTGGTACAGTTTGGAAAACGATTACTGGAAATCTTGATGCTTCAGATCGCGAATATTTTGATATTTGTATTAATAAATTGCCCCAAGATGAACAGGAATTAGAAAATTTACTCAAAAAGAAAATTTCAGTCACAATATCTGTAATCGAAAATTTCAGATAATACCATTCAAAAACTTCAAGTTGATGAGAAAACTTTCAACGATGATATTAGGCAATAGAAACCTCATTGTCTAATATTTCTGCTTTCTGCTACTTTTGCTAGAATCAGATTGTTAAATAGTTCCATAATAGCACCTTCAGATTTAATTAACTCATTGCAGGATATCTCAGTCTCTAATAAAGAATAATTTACCTCTACCACCATACACAGCTAACATAGCCGATTATTTGAATATCATAGAATTAGAAGCATATCAGCCAAAAACTAAAGTAATATTTTTGTTTTAAAAATTCCCCTTATTGATCCAGCAGTTTAAACATTGTATCGACTATATCGAATTCCAATATTGGACAATCGAACAGGTTTATATCATATTCTATCAACTACTCTAAAATACATTGCGCGAGACGATGATTTATTACTGTATCTTACAATGCGAAATTCGGACAAATGCAAGAGTCTCCAGACCACGATGCAAATAGGTTCCGATCTTCTACCATATCCCATTGATAACGATGCAATTTGTGAAGTACAATTGCTTTGAAGATTGGCCAAGCGACTCAAAACCTGTCAAACATCCCTTGTCTTTGTTAAAGATTATTATGTTAATCAAATTAGACAAAACCTTTGGTTATTAACAGTCTCTGATCCTCTACCAGTTACCGCTAAATGTGGAAACAGAGAAGTTAAATCAGAAATTATCAAAACCAATAGCCTTTTAAAACTAGAACCTGAATGCAGCGCTTTTATTGGAAGTACAAGAGTTCATGGCCAATTTCCAATTGATACCTACAAATAAATTATCTACAGAAGTCATCAAGTGTCGATACCTTTCGACTGTTGTAAAGATATTTCTGAGATGATTCAAATTCCAGAACTAAAACCTCTTCGGCTTAACAAAATTGACATTGAAGAATTAAATATACTCACTGGTTTAATATTCTAACTATTGTCCTGATCGTTTTATTGGTTATACTTTATGTTACTTGCAAATATAAGAGAAGACATTCCCGTATTGGAACAGCTTTAACCACTGGTCATCCAGCACCTCCACCAAGACCGGGTACTGATGTTTCATTCCATCAAAAAATCAAGCGAATCCTACCAAGAAGACCAAGTGTTCACGTGGGAGAACCCATTGAAGAAACAATTGAGTTAAATTCAAACAAATTAGTCATTTAAAAGTTGTAGTAAAATCCATCAACAATTTATCTAAAAAGGGGGAGCTGTTATATAAAATTATATTTGGGTATATTATTAACCCTTAAACGTCTTCGTGCGGTCATCGTGGCCGCAGCTGATTCTGGATTGGTGCTTATTTGCCCCTCCTTAAAAATAACGTTCACAGCGCTCTGATACCTTCAATCCACATCTTAGTCAGAACTTCTATAGAGTTGCAGCATGCGATCATTGTCTATTTTAGTTTTTATAACCAATTGAAATTTACGAGCGGTCACTGTGACCGTACGATGGCGTGTTACTTTTCTGATACGCATAAACTTTGATTTGCGGCAATGGCTGGTATACCTGGACCATCCAAAAAGTACTAGACAATTTCAGTGTCATATACCAGTCAGGCACAAAATTAAAACAATTTCTTGGCAACCCAAAAGACATCATTGAGGCAACTGAAAAGTCGGGGATCTATGAGATTTTATGTAATGATTGTGGACATGGTTATGTAGGTCAAACCCGACGGTCGATCCTAACCCGTTTCAAAGAGCATAGGGCTCATTTCAGATTCGGTCGTCATGATAAATCATCGGTAGCTAAGCATATCCATGAAAGCAAACATAATATAGGCTTAGAAAATTTGAGGCTTCTCAGACAAGTTTCAAGACCACAACTATTAGATATATACAAAAGTATTGAAATTGCAAAAAGGAAAAATGTCCTCAATAGCTATAATGGTCCCATTGAAAGGAGCCTTCTTTTTTCCTTTTTGCAAAGAGATTAGTTTAATTAGTTCTCAGAAAGTATGTGTTTACTATTTCTTAATTACTTTTCAACATGGGTAGGCAGTATGTTTTTCTTAGAAAACATTGTATATAAAATTATTTATTGACAAATAATTATCGGTATGTTTAGTTTAAATAAGATCATCTAGAGTTTAGATTAGATTAGATTTAGATTTAAGAGAGGGTTACATTGCACTGCGACCATAAGGTCTATTGTACCCCTACCTGAGTTGGACTCGCCTATACGCGGTCTACAACTCGCCTTCCAGTTCCAGAGTTCTAATGAACTCCAGTATCTGGGTTGGCTTCAAGGAGGATACTTCCTCACTACTGCAGGTTGCTATTCCAAGGCACTGTTTGCGTTGGCTAGCAATGGCGAGGCATTCCGTCACCAGGTGATCCGGAGTTTCCTCCTCTTCCCCGCAGAATCTGCACTCGTCATCCTCTGCTAGACCTAATCTCATTAGATGCTTCTTGAGGCGACAGTGTCCTGTAAGAAATCCAGTGAGTAGGTGTAGCTTGTTCTTGCTGAGATCCAAATACCTTTTGGATCTTGCAGTATCAAAGTTTTTTAGAAACTTTTTGGAATGATCCAATCCAGGGGTATCCTGCAAGAGTGTTTCTCTTACGATTTTTTCCCTCTCCAGAAACTCCTTCTTGTAGGAGCTTTTATCTGTGCCACAGAAGGGTTCTGGGCCAGTAACTGGAGTTTGTGCTCCTTTCCTGGCAAGTGTGTTGGCCTCCTCGTTGCCTTTGATTCCCGAGTGGCCGGAACCCAGACTAAGTAGACCCTGTTGTTCTTGCCTAGCTCATTGAGCTTCCTTCGGCACTCCCATACCATTTTAGATTCAATGGTATGAGAGTTCAGTGCTTTAATTGCAGCTTGACTATCAGAATGTATTGCAATGTCACATTTCTGATAGTTTCTTTCAAGGTTCACCTCCACGCATCTCTCAATTGCAATTCTGCTTGAAAGACGCTTGGGCAGCGGCCTAGCGTAAGTGAGCGTTTGGTGCGATTCCCAAACACTCCAGCGCCTGTCCCCGTCGTGGTATTAGAACCATCAGTGTACCATTTAATGGTATTCTTTTTGAGAGCTTGGGTTGTGAGCCCCCTGTCCCAATCTTCTCTGCTACTTAGCACCGTGGTGAAAGTTCTCTCGATGCTAATTTTCTTTGGCATTACATCACTGGGAAGGTTTGCTGATGGGATGTGTTTGGACAGAGAACCTTCTGAACCTTCCCTAGATAGTCTTAGAATGGCCTCATGGACCAATCTATCTATCACTAGATGGAGAGGTGTGAGATCTGTGATGATCTCTAGTGCACTGGTCGGGCAAGTTCTCATGGCTCCAGTGATACAGACACAGGCTAGTCTTTGTATTCTATCGAGGGTTTTCCTCGTATTGCTCTGACTTGCCTTGCCATGCCAGGCTATTGACCCATATGATATTATCGGTCTTACAATCATGACGTACATCCATCGCAGTATTTTAGGTTTACATCCCCAAGTCTTACCAGTCAGATTTCTGCACGCCATTACGGCCTTTATTGCTTTGCTAGCAGTAGCCTCAATATGCTTGTTCCACAGAAGCTTGCTATCTAGTGTTAATCGCAGATATTTGACTTCAGCCTTCCAGCTTATTATGTCTCCACTCAAAGTGAGAGGTTTCATAGCTGGAAGTTTCCTTTTCCTAGTAAATGGAATAATTGTGGTCTTGGATGGGTTTATGCTAAGCCCCACTGACAAGCACCATTGCTCAATAGTTCTGAGGCCCTCCTGCAATAATTCGCATAGGGTGGTCGCACGAATTTTCCTCGGACTATTAGGACTATGTCGTCGGCATAGCCTATACATGTGAAGCCAAGCTTCGTGAGTTTGTGGAGTAACTCGTCTACTACTAAGCTCCATAGGAGGGGAGATATTACTCCTCCTTGAGGTGTTCCACGAGTAGCTTTAACAGAGGTGGTATGATCACCTACTTGGGCCTCAGCTATTCTCGTCTTCAACATCTCATACATCCATTTGATAACGGTCTTGTTCACTCCTCGTCGTGTGAGTGCCTCCCTGATTGACACATGTGTGGTGTTGTCAAACGCCCCAGATATGTCCAGGAAGGCACACATTGCGATTTCTTTATTGCTCAGAGAACTCTGAATAACCTCAGTTAGCTGATACAGCGCGGTTTCTGTTGAACGCCCCGCCCTGTATGCATACTGACATTTATGAAGTGGTTTGTCCTTCAGAATCTCTGTTCTTATGTAGTTATCCACTACTTTCTCCATCGTTTTCAGTAGAAACGATGTTAAACAGATAGGTCGGAAAGATCGGGGATCAGTCCCATTTTTCTTCCCTATTTTCGGTATGAAGATTACTTTGGCTCTTTGCCCTATGCTAGGTATAAAGCCCCATGCTAGGCAGCTTCTTGTAATCTTCAGGAGATGGGGAAGGATCTCCTCCATTCCTTTCTGTAGGAGTATTGGGAATATGCCATCTACTGCCGGCGATTTATAAGGTTGAAAGGTGTTGACTGCCCATTCCAACCTTTGTCTTGTAAATATCTTCTTAGCAATACTCCAATCTTCCTTGCGAGGATTCTTAGTTTGGATTGCTACGTCAATACTACTGAGGGGTTCACTTCCAGGGAAGTGTGTTTTGAGAAGTAGAGCAGATCGCTCCTCTTCTCCCTCAGTGTATGACCCGACTGGCTTCATTAGCGACATTAAGGGGCTGATTGCCCCTTTTGCCATGACTTTTTGCAATCTGGCTGCAGTACCTAGGAGTCGAAGTGATCTTTTCACAAAAAGCTTGAAAGTGAAGCCTCTTGGCCTTCCTGATCTCCTTATTGTATTGTGTGAGCTTCTCGGTGTAGCCCTGCCAATTATCGTCTCTTTTGGCCCTGTTGAAGAGCCGACGGACCTCTAATCTGAGGTTTGACAGGTTTTTGTTCTACCAAGGTGCTTCCTTGCTTGGTCGAGCTTTTGAGAGTGGGCAACTTGATTGGAATGCATCCGTTATCGCCACGCTGACCAGTTCGACCTCTTGATCCAGATCGCAGTGTGGGTGTTTGACCCCATTACTTTCGATCTGTTCCAAGTTTTGCTTCAGAAGAAGAAAGTGGGGGTTGTTCCCACATTAAGGGTTTCTAGATTATTAGCTAAGAGATATTCAAGTAAGCACTCACCTCTAGGGTTGTTGTTCGTGCTTCCCCAAATAACATTGTGCGCATTGGCATCACAGCCTATGATGACTGGCAGTTGTCTGCTATTGCAGTCTTGCACTAGCTCTTGAGCTTCGACTGGAGGTATTGCAGGATTGTCTCCAGCAAAATAAGCAGATACAATAACTATGTCTCGGTTGATGCCCCCAGTGTTGAGGTGTACTAGAATTGGAACTAGGTCCCGAGTCATGAATTCTGGTCATAGATCAATTCTGAGTCTTTAGATGCCAAACCTTTAATTTGGCCTGCTTTGCCTGTCCAGGGTTCCTGGATCAGTACAAAATCCAGTTGGGATTTCGCAAATAGCCTTGCAATCACTGCTGAAGCTCCCTTCGCGTGATGCAAGTTCACTTGCGCCACCTTGGAGAAAGGGATGAATGTGCTGCTGTCTGGGGTGTAGGGGCTGGGTAGTCCAGCCTCTAGTTCCCCCCCTCCTCTCTTTCCTCCTGTCCCTCATCAAGATCCATCGGGAGGTTAGTCTCCTTGGAGCTCGAGCGGGTATCTGGGTCTCGGGTTATGGCCTCGACCCCCGCATGGGTTCGCCCTTCCCCCAGGACTGCAGAGAATTTCTCTTCCGCCCCGGTTTCTTTGGCAGAGCCAGCAGAGGCCTCGACCAGACCTGAGCTAGCAGTTTTATCCTGCACACCGGAGTCCGTAGATGTGGAGGGCATCTCCGCATCTTTTGGACCTCCCGCAGGTTTATTTTTCTGTCCTAGCCCCGAGACAGACACACGTCCAAACCTAAAGTTTAAGACGCATCCTTCTGCCTTCAGGGCCTCTCCTGATTGGTGATCGATCCCAATCGTGAGGACATTACCGGTTCCCTCCGTTTGGAGTTGAGAACTTTCCAGGCTCCGGTATTGAGCCAGGTGTTCTGTACTTCGACGAGTCGGAGGATTTTCTCCGTCTCCATTTCGAAGCTTCTTGGGAAGTACACCGTTATAGTGACGGGTTTGGGGATGTTTTTCTCCTCCACCGCCACTAACTTGGGTCCTTCCCAAGACCTCAAGGCTGGCACTACGCCAGTCCGCCGAATCCTGAGAACCGCAGTCCACCAGCATCATTCCACAGCGGAAATGTATACCGGTGAAGTGCATTCCCTTCACCTCTCCACTGCACATCTCTTCCACTAGAGTATCCTCCAGTGTTGAGAGCCGCTGTGGTTCAAAGATTACTCTAGGGTAATCCTTGGGTATGATACCCACACGAATAGCCTTTACGGCCTTGGCAGCTGCAGCGTATCCAGTGGCATGCCCGGTTTTTACTGCAGCTGTTTTCGGCTTTTTAGGCTGAGGCCTTTCCGGAGGAGTGATATGCTCCGCGCCTCTCTTTCCTGTCCCTTTTCCCGTCGGTGTTACCTTCGGGGTCGGGACAGTAGGTGGTATGGAGTGTTGAAGAGCCTGTTTTCTGGCCTCCTCAGGTGCAAGTCCCTGATGGAAGAGTCGCAGGTACTTTCGCACTCCTGCTCCACTGAGACCCTTTCTCAGTGGATCGTCTCTGCCGCCCGGCTGTCCGAGTTTCGGCAGGTCGAACGGAAGACGATTCCTTTGCCGTTTGGCATTTCCCTTTTTTACAGGGAGCCCGGATGAAGAAGTGGAGGCTTTCTCCATTTCTCCTCCGGTGAGTTTGGGATTATCATCTAGAGTAAGTTACAGGTTAACCCCCTAAAGATGCCAACCTTGTTGGTGAAACAATTGTCGGGTTTGACAATATAAAGTGTTGTTTAAAGTGGTAATTCTGTATTTATTATTTTGTTAAAAATTATCTCAACCATATAATAAATTAATAATTAAAGTGCTTAAATTCGTGAATTTGGATAGAATTAACTACAAACAGGAACGATATCATAACCATCAATCAGAAATGTCATTAGTTATTTATAAATGTCATGGTAACGACATATCTAGAGTTGAAAGTGTCTAGATTCAAGTTTTATAAATAAGATCTTATAGGAATGATATTTGTGTTTGAATCTATTTGAACAAGTCACACATTAAACTTGAAAATATTAAGGCAGATATAGGTTCAGTAAAAAATATATTATTCAATCAATAAAAAAAAACAGACATAAGAACACATAATACAGTTAAATATATACCCGTACACAAACTATACTATCTGGAATCGTAGGCTAGCAGTTCAAATTAAAGTTTAATTATGTCAATAATATTATTTACTATTTTTCAGGCATTCAGACAATACTACACACTTAACTAAAAAATGGAATATTCTGGAAAGCATCAATTACTTTAGAAGCAAGTCAATTTCTCTCACAAATTAACCTGACAAGGTAGGTCTGAAGACAGAAAACATCCATTTCCTGGTTTGTGAGCCAATGCTCAGTTAGGCACAACACATCAATTTTCAATTCCTGCAAAAATACTTCAAGCACATGAGTTTTATTCCTAACCGACTTTATGTTAAGATGAAGAATGTTCAGAGTGCAGTCACGTTCTATTTCAGAACCGCTTGCCTGCGGCGTTGAATGTTGAGAAAATGGTTTCTGGTAATACCCTTTGTCCATAGTTCAGATGACCAGATTTCTTCTCTTTTTTGTTCAGGGACCATAATTTTAAAAGAGCTTATATATTTGTCTCTTTTATTTTTTCAGTTAACTCCACCGTAAAGATTCTCAGAATCTTAGAAATGAGACTATGTCTGTAGTTCTTGTTTCTATTGCTAATCCCGTCAAAAATAGCCATGAGACTCTTCCTGCAGGTCAGATAATTTGAAGATCTTCGCTAATACCCTGGATTGGTGGTAGCCTTATTATATATTTCTTCCGCCGGTTTATCACTTGCCAGCCACCATCAGCCTATCCGTCATCAACTGTGTTACTTACATTACAGTCAGGGGTTATGTTTACATCTGCTCGAGTGAAGTTAGGTGGCACAAGTTGGCAGAAATATTTTTCTTAACCATCCGCATGAGTTCCATTAGCCTGCCGAGTCCTAGCTATTTGCGATTGCGCAGTTGCTTGGCAAATCTGCCATTAAGAGAGAGCTGACTTTCCTAAAGCCTCGATGACAATGGGCTAGTTTACAAGCTGCTAGTCGGCGAGTTTAAAAGCCAGCGAGTAAGCGAGTGTCGATGACACGAAAACCTTCCTACTCGCTCAGTAGCGAACTAGCCAGCGAGTTGAAACCACGTGTTGTTTTGTGTGACCGTGTGGCGTGCTGTCTGCATTTTTCGTTTAAATTTTAAGCTGAAAAATGAAGTGGAACCCTCGTGATATAATAGAGTTTCTCAACATCTACGAGCAGTACCCAATTTTATGGAATATAAAAAACAAAGACTATTGTAACATAAAAGTAAAGGATGAAAGTTTCAAAAATCTCTTAGTTAAACTTAACGAAAAACAATTAATTCAGGGTATTGATGTAAAGCAATTAAAGGCAAAGATAAAATCAATTGAAGACATATACAGGCAAGAAATAAATAAAATTGAAAAATCGAAGAAAAGTGGATGTGGTACTGAGGAAGTATACACGCCAAAGTTGGTATGGTTCAATGAAGCGAAATTTTTGGCAGAGGTTGTGGCCACACGAAGGAGTAAATCAAACCACGTGAGTATTTTAGTTGTTATATTAAAAAAATATATATTAGACCGTTATTCCAGCTTTCTCCCACTGCCGCGGCAAGGGATTTTCATGAACCAGAACACGGCGGCCTCTTGACGATAACGTGTTTTCCGTCGATTACACCAAAACATCTAGGAAAATTCCAATGCTGAAGAAATTTATTTTCGATTTCTTCCCATTCATCAGCTTGTTTTGGGTCCTGATAACAAATAAAAGTTAAATTTTAATGTATTTTCTAGGAACTGCATAAAGTAGTCCCGACACAGCACGAGATGAAGTCAATAAAAGTGTCGATTCTGAAAACGACAACGATGTCTTCTCAGAAGAAGAAGAAGAAGTCGCCTGAAAAAATGGGAGCATCCTCGACGCCAAAGAATAGGTCTAAAAAACGACCAGCATCCGAAACACCTACTGAAATATCGCAAGCTATTAAAAAATTGGATGAAATTGCCAAGGAGTCATCAGATGAGAAGCCTTATGACCAGTTCGGGAAATTTGTTGCATCTGAGCTTCGTCTTCTACCACAGCGACAAGCCATCTTGCTACAACAGGAAATTCAAAACTGCATCATTCGTTTTAAGCTGTCATCTTTAGATCAGCAGGCCCCATATTCTGAAAGTGGACACTCGCAATTTCCTTATACTTCGACTAGTGCCTCATCGTTGAACGATGAAAATGGCGATGGAGATGCAGCAGGCCATTATTAATGCATTTTGAGGAAACGTATAAATTGTCGTCAAATACATTGTCTAATAAAACTGGTGTAATTTTATTTTCACTCACTTGAATAAACGGTCGAAGGGCATGAGAAATTGCTGTTAGCACTTCGGTTAAAAACTTCGAAATAGTTGATTCTGGAACTCTGAACAGGTATTCTAAAGACTTCAAAGAATCGCCCGTGGCTAGACAACGTAATGTTATTTCCAATTTCGTGGTAACTGGTATTGCCGGTCTCATTCTCGTATCATTTTTTTTCAGCATTCCCTTTACCATCAGCAGTAAGTCATCAAATTTAAAACTGTTCATTCTCAAAATATTCCTATAGGTCAAAGGATCTTGGTCTTTCAACTCTCTTAATAAACCACTGGAAGCACCATATTCATCGCGTTTTATCCACGATCTTATCCATTTTCTTTTCTGTTTACATTTTTTCTTCAGTTTTCGTTGTAAATCCTTCTTCATAAGTTGAGCTAAAATAATTACTCATGTGCGAACTACTTCCTTCGACATACCTACCTTGAACTGCCAAAAGTCCAAATCACAAAGATACTCGCAACTAGTTCACTAGCAGCGATGATAACACACAGCTAGTTTACTAGCTTACAGGCCAACACGCCAGCAAATGGCTAGTAAATTAGTCCGCCTTTCTATTTTTTCAAGCAGCTTTTTTATAATCGGATACTTAAAAGCAGTTGTAAAAAGCTCAATGACACGGAGCAAGTTTACAAGCTACTCGCGAACTCGCCGACTAACAGCTTGTAAACTAGCCCCGTGTCATCGAGGCTTAACTCCTAACCTCAAAAAATGTTTGTTTTGTTTTCATGACTTTAGTTTTTATTTACTCTGTTTACTCATTATGTTTCACTCATAGTAGGTACATATTCTCTGACTCACAATTAATCATAATAATCACAGGGTTTCTTTTACACACAAATAAATCGTCGCGTTTATCTCCAAGCAGTACAAGATTGATTATAAAATGGAATCAAAGAGAAAAATTAGTTATTCTCTCTACTTTTCTGAATTTTCATTAGTAGGTATCAAAAGTTAATAATTCTAGGGAGAAAATTTTAAATATCTTTTGTACTTTAGAAAGCAGAAAACAAGACTCTAAGTTTTTGTGAAAAATCTGTAGAAGCAGGTAAAACCTGGCAGGCCTTATATGAAAAAGAAAAAAATGTGTGTGTTTATTTACAAAGTTTAGTTTTGTACGTATGTACTCACCTATAATAAAACTATTTTGTTTTTAGAAATACAGGGCTCAGTGTGGAAGTCAAGTGTGCTTCTATGAAAACTAATGGAGATGATGCTAAGGATGAAACTCAAGTAAGGTTTTTAAGAATAGTTAAAAATAACATACAAATTCAAATTACCACAAAATATTTTGTTCTAAGTTCAGAGATAATCAGTTTTATATTTTCTAGTTAAAATATTGACAATTCAGAAAAGGTAATTGAATGTTTTTGTTTTGATGTATTTTTTTGCTCTAAAGGTGTTGAATATAAGAGTATAGTTTTAAATTGCATTGCTTTGCTGTAAAAAAATATGAATATTTTCTGGTGTAAGGCGTTTGTTTTCCTTCTAATTTAAATAGTTATTTTTAATTTTATTTTCCATATACATATTCCTTCAAGTGTGTTTATTTTGAAATATACATAACAAGTAAGTAGATTTTATTTCCATAGGTAGGTATACCTAAGTGGTGTGTATTTTTATAATGAAGTCACTGAACATATAGTATGTTCACTAGAAGCTGCTCTGTATTTATATGTTTTATCATTAAAGTGATGGGTAGAGATATTATTTGTAAATAGAGTAGGGGCTCGTATCTAGAGAAAAAAACACTACGATAAAATAATCAAATTATGAAGTTGAAACGGAAATGGTTTTGCGCCATAAAAATTAAACTTTAGTCAGTGTAGATCTATTGCTTGTAGGTACAGATTCATGGTATACATACTACAGGACTATTCTAATTGTTAACGATCTTATATTTATACTATATACAAAAGTGTTTATATCAGCAGAAATAAGATTCCAATGGGAGACCTGATGGAGATATAATTCCTCCCCTGTAGATCCAACCTTGGAGAGTTCAGCGAGGAAGTTGGACTTAAGGAGCTCGATTGGTTGGGCTGGACCATTTTGTTTCCCATTTAGTTTGGCTTTCTTATAGGTGAACTAGATAATCAAGAATATTACAATGCAGTATATAATGATCGTCCAGGCATCGGGAATATATAGGTGGGCCATGCTGTCTTCTTTGATCGATGATATTTTCAACGAACCTGGTTTTCAGATCTTGAAGTTTATCGAGCTGAAGTTGATCTAAATGTATGTTGATGTTGGGTATTTTTGATTCGTATTGATTAGTATTGAGATCTGCAAATAGTATTGGTTTATTTGCAGTTGGCTCTTCTTTTTCGTTTTGGATTATTTTGGGATTTGTTGATAGTCTGCATCCTTGTGGAATTTGGAATAGATAGGTACCATTTAATTTTAATATTTCTTCTTGGCTGGTACATCGAAGAGTCACTGGTTCTTCGGATGGAAACAACCCTATACAAGTTGATTCATCTAGGTTTCTAAATGTAGTTTGTGTGATGGTTATATGTGCATAGTTACAACTAGAAGTTTTCTTCATCCGTAGTAAATGAACTTCGCAGGGGCTGAGATCGTCTATTTCGTAGATTTCAGTATTTTTACAGATGTATTGCCTATCTGCTATTTGTTCACAAGAGTTCCTCAATAGAGCGTAATGTAACTCACTTTTGATCAAAAATTTATCCTTCGGAAGAATAGTTCTGAATTGACCTTTCAAGAAGACTGGTATAGAAAATCAATGATAAAGGTTCGAATGTAACGTATCCATATGCACTATTTTAAATGGTTTAGAAGCTGTCGGTTTGATGTTCATCATCATTTTTACGGGTTTCCTCTCGTACTTAGCTTGCTAGCATATTTCACAATCGTTTATATAAGTTGTAATTGAATTTTCAATTAACGGCCAATAATACTTTTCCTTGATTCTACTTAATGTTTCGTCTATTCCTCGATGGTTGGTTTTACCATCGTGGTATCCCTGTATTTTTGATAAGATTTCTTCTTTATCGATAACGTCAATTAGTTTTTTGGTACATCTTCTAAATTTAATAGAGGGCCATTTGAAATTTTGTTGGACTAATGCAGAAAACGATTCATAAATTTGTGGATCTTCAAAATATAGGTGATAATTTACATTGGGTGATAAATACTCTTTTATAAAGTTTACTATATCTTTTTCAAAATTTTGTTCGGATATTTGGAGATGAATTCTTAATTTTTTTTCAAATAGATGAGATAGCTTCGGTTTTGTTGGTGAATGATGTACTAATTTTATGAAGATTTGGTTTTGTCCGTAATTGATAGCATGGTCTGTGACTGGTATATCTGCTATTGGATGTTGGTCAGCGTTTGAATGTATCGTTTGTTCATCGCTATCATCGTTGACATTGTTCGTGATTGGCTTATCTTCTTTCGAAGACGACTGCGCCTGCACTTCTGCAATTGATTGATCATGATGTACAATCATTGAAATGTTGTCGTCATCGTCCAGAGTTCTTTCCATAGTATCTAAATCTAGATAAACTCGAGGTGATTTTGGAGATTGTGTACGAAGTTCGATCTCTCTATTATCCGAGGTATTCAATTCATTGTGATCTTGGTTTAATGGTTTTCGCTGGTAATCGAATGTTACTGATGGGTTTTGATAATTTGGATATTCTTTCAGTGTATCATCTAGTTGTTCCCAGAATTCTTTCGTATGTATTTCGACTCTTGAAAGCGCGTCTGCGTTTGTGTTTAATTTTCCTTTCTTGTATATAATGTTATAATCGAATTCTTCTAGTCGAATTCTCCAACGCATAAGTTTTGAGTTTGGAACTTTAAGTGAGAATAACCATTGCAAATGTTTGTGATCTGTTATTATATTGAATTTACGACCATACAAATATGGGCGGAAGTACTTGGTTGCCCAAACGATGGCGAGGAGTTCTTTCTCTATCACAGAATAGTTAATTTCTGAATCGTTGAGAGTACGAGACCAATCGGGCCGCACCACCTGTTGTTAGATTAAAATGTTTCGAAAAATCTGGATATTGTAATATTGGCTGGTTTGTTAGAATAGTTTTACAATTTTCAAAACAAATAATAAATTGTTTTCGATTATAGCACCTTTCTTTAAACATTTTCTTAGCGGCTTTGTTAAATTAGCAAAATTTTTGATGAAACGTCTAAAGTATCCTAAGAGTCCCAAAAATCCTTTGATTTGTTTGGTGGTCTTCGGAATTGGAAACTTTTGAATAGCCTTAATTTTGTCCGGATTCGGCTTGACCCCGGTGTTACAACATAGAGATATGCAACTTCTTTCCTGAGAAATTCGGATTTGTCAAGCTGTATTTTGAAGTTTGAATCCCTGAGTCTCTTGAAAACACTTTCTAGGCTCTCTAGATGTTCTTGCAGAGACGTCGAGAAAACGATGATGTCATCCGGGTAGACTAGACATTTTTCGTTTTGTATTCCTCGCAGTATATTATCCATTACACGTTGAAACGTGGCAGGGGCGTTCTTCAACCCAAATGGCATGCGGAGGTACTCATAATGTCCATTTTCTGTACTGAATGCTGTTTTCTCGATATCCTTTTCTTCCATCTCGATTTGGTGGAATCCTTGCTAGGTCCAAAGTCGTGAAGTATTGGCACTTTCCGAGTTTATCCTACAAATCATTAATATTCGGAAGGGGATATTTGTCATTGATAGTCTTTTCATTTAGTTTTCTATAGTCTACTACAACGCCCCATTTTTTTGCCAGAGGCGTCCATTTTTTTTGGAACTACCCAAATTGGGGAAGACCAAGGCGAATTGCTGGGCCGGATGATATTGGTTTTCAGCATTTTTCTTATTTGGCTATCTACTTCGTTCTTGTGAATAAATGAATATCTATATGATTTCGTATAAACGGGGCTTTCGTCGGATGTTTTGATTTGATATTTAATACGGTTTGTAAAAGTTAAGGGCATCTCTTCATTGTAGAATATGTCAGAGTATTTTCGACAAAGTGATAGTATTTTTGAAGATTCCTCAGAATTTAAATGGTCTAATCTAATTTTATTTAAATCTAATGTGTTATTTTCTTAGCTCGAAATATAATTTAAGTTCGAATCTAGAGTGTAGTTTTCCTGGAATTTCTCTACAACGAATGGTACACTAAGGTCAAGTTTAATGGTATAGTAGTATTCAGGATTGTGGTTAACGCTTCTCCGTTTTTTGCAACGCTCAGGCTTTCTGGAATCTCGCAATTATTGTAACGGTGCAATTCTCGCTAAGACAAGAATGCGAAAAATTAAATATTATATGTTGAAAACTATATCTTTTAATTATAAAATAGTATACCTCACGCCATCTATCGGAGAGTTACCCAACCCTATCATATCTGTACTGTAGGCGGTCAGGATTCTATTTCATGACTTTTGATAAGCTAATTGCGCGACTGTCGGATGGTCATGCGTACCACCAGCAGGAATTTTTTGGAACGGGTAGAAATATTTGAAATTTTATCGAATTTCCGGGGCGTTCGAGATTGGAAGACAAAATGAAGGTCTAGTGGACTCACATGTTCTCTTGTGAAATTCTGATTAAACTTTTGGGAATTGTGTGTCTTATCCAGACATTTCTTTCGAGGATTATTTCCCAAAAATTATTATTGAGAGTGAAATTGTGTCAGTGCGATTTTATGGTATTTTTATGTGGTAATCCGCTGGAAGAGGCATTTCACTCACGCTCTTACGAGGATTATTTGAATTTCAACATATGCATGAGACGCTAGAACGGAATTGATGAACTCCTGGTGATTTTGTCATCATTTGGAAATACATTTTTTTCCAACACCCACGTTCCTGTTTCTTGAGAAACCCTTCGAGTTCGAAGGCAAGTGGTCAATGACCGTGACTTTTAATTTTTTTTCGAGAATACTTAATTTCGGGTCAAACGGATATCTTATTTTATGGAGTCAAGGTGGCACATACAGGTGGCCTCATCTTATTAGTTCTTTTATTTTTTTGGGACTTCATTTCTTAAGTTTTAATTATGGGTATGAGATTAATGGTGAGCTGAAACAATATGTGATAGGATATTATTTTTCCTAGGGTTTTCTTTTGTACTGAAGTAAATAACCACCAATCTATTGTGGAGCTCCTGAGGGTAATCCTGATCGTGGACTGGAGTAACCTGAGCGACGACACGAATCAAAGTACGGGGTGATCCACAATCGTCTGGGATGTATGCAAGTTTTTATATGGATGTAGTTATAGTTTAATTTGTTTTTTGTAACTCAGCTGAGACTAATAGTCTCTCAGTAGTTTTAGAATAATTTTGCTTATTTTACTCCTGTGAAGCGGAAATTAAGACCATTACAACTTTTCCACAGTGTTTTGTTTACGCTTCGCCTGAGCTCACGCGACGTTTTGTTTTACAGATTTTAAACATTGAGTTTGTATTTAATTTCTGAGGGTTTCTTTCTTACTGTAGGTAACTAAATGCGTGGTATTGATAATATTTATTTATACTTAATCTCCGTGATATCCATTGTTCGCCTATAAGAGTTATTTTGCGCGGTTACCGGTTTGCTCATTGCCTTATTTCATTTTGCCATATTATTGTTCGTTCTTCTTTAGAACCACTGTTACTTCGTGACATAGTATATAAGTTATATATCATTCATCAAATAGAGTTGTTCCTGAATAAAAAATTGACTTGGGTATTCGACCTGTTTTTTTTATTTCCAACATCGTTTTGTAAGTCAGTGATGTTGTAAGGTACTTTGGGTATTTGGCGTTTTTTTTTTATTGATTTACCTGACGCCCTTTCATCCAACATTAAATTTAGCTAAAGATGAACCCCACCCATCTCCACTGATAAGCGTAGCCGCAAATACCCACCTGAGAAGTTAATTGATAGGCAGGTGGACAAGTGACACCGAGTGATTTCGTAAGGTCACATTTGGCGCCCAACGTGGGGCCCGAAATAATATTGTATATATTTAGTTACTTGTTATTAATTATTATACTGTGTGATTTCGGTGGTTCGGAAAATGATAGTTAATCGACTCGGGAAGGGAGAACTCGCATACGAGCTTAAAGTTCGAGGAATTGGTGTAGGAACTTGCGATGAGATGAGACATCGGTTGGTTTTGGCCTTACAGTTGGAGCGAAGTGCAGATAGCTTACATTATCCTGAGCACCCTTACTCTTTTGAAGAAGATGAAACGGCAGTTCGGACAAAGCTTGAAGAAATCTCAGGGCTGCTAGGTTCTTTTGGTGGACTAAGGATGTCTAGCGACGTTGAGAGGTTGCAGACCAAAACAGCGCATGTCTTGGGACGAATTGATAGAATGGATCCAAAGGAGGACATGGATAAGCAGGCCAAGAAGGCGGACCTTGTAGCGGTGGCGTTTTCGTTGTTGGACAAGTTCAACCAGAAAAGTGATAGCAATGGTGTAGACCCACTTCCTACATCTGGACGTGTTCCTGCCGCACTCAGCCACTTGGAGACGCGACTGGGTGCACAATCCTTCAGTGCAAACATTGGCGGAGCTGCCAGGTCTTCAGTATCAGCGGAACCGGATATGACTCAGAACTCGTTTAGCAAGATGATCCCACCCCATAAGTGGAACATAATGAAATTTACTGGAGATAGTAAAGGGACCTCTGTTACGGCTTTCTTCGAAGTAGTCGATGAGCTTCGTCTAGCCAGAAATGTACCGAAGGCTGTCTTGTTTGACTCCGGTGAAGATCTATTTGCCAACAGAGCATATCAATTTTATAAAGTTTGTCGTTCTCGAGTTAATAACTGGGAAGAGTTAGTGGATGAGTTCAAGACGGAATATTTGCCGGCCAATCATAATGACGCACTTTTTGAAGAACTACAAAAAAGGACTCAACACCCTTCGGAGAGTGTCGGTGTTTACCTGGCCGTAATGACCAGTTATTTCAATCGTTTGGGATGTCCTATAACGGAGGACGCCAAGCTTAACATCATCATGAGAAATCTACATCCTTTCTATCAGGATCGTTTGCAAGATCCGTTACCACAAGATCTTTTGGAGCTGAGAACAGTTTGTCGGCGAATGGAATCGAGGAGGGACCTGATAAATAGTTATGTGGAACCACCTTCGCGTAGGGCTAATGTCCTGGAAAAGGATCTGGCTTTTGTGGAATTGGCGGAAGAGATAAATGCCTTGGAGGTAGAGACCACGCAGGCAACAAAGACCATGAGTAAACCCAGGCAAATAGTCTGCTATCGTTGTAATAGTCTGGGCCACAAAGCGATTGGATGTGCGCGGCCTCGAAGATTACAGTGTTTTGGCTGCAAGAAAGAAGGCTATACCAAAAACAACTGCCCAGATTGCTCGACTAAGGGAAACGGGCAGGGTTATTCTTAAGGAGTCGAGGTAAGAATGGCCCTGGTATTGACTCGACTACTCCTCTTGGACCAATCTTGGACTTCATCTTGGATCACGCTGAAAATGACGAACGGCCTTATCTTAAAGTGGAAGTTATGGGTTATAAAATACTAGGATTATTGGATTCCGGTGCGTCAGCCACCATTTTAGGAAATCGTGGTTGGAATACTAAGCGAAACTTGGGCATGGAGTTGGACACCATGAAGAGGACTCGATGCACAGTGGCAAATAGTCAAGTTTGCGAGAGTATCGGAGAGTGCCAAGTACCTTTCAAGGTTAAGGACAGAGTAAAGCTGGTTAATGTCTTAGTAGTACCAAGCTTAAACCACAACCTCATTCTAGGAACTAATTTCTGGAAAGCTATGGGTATAGTTCCCGACTTGAGGCATAATGAGTGGTATTTTTCGAAGGAGTTTTACCATTTGGATGCTGTGGATCACCTGAGAAGCCAAACTGTTTTGACAGCTATGGAAGAAGTGAGATTGAAGGCCCTGATAGATCGGAATGTGGTTGCTATGGGAGATAAGTTGGGGTGTACCCATATAGCAGAACATGTTATTGTGACAAATTCAGAGCCCATTAAACAAAGATACTACCCAGTGTCGCCAGTAATTCAGCAACAGGTTGACAAGGAATTGGACGCTATGCTTCGGGATGATATTATTGAGAGATCGAATAGTGCCTGGTCCTCGCCCATCCTGCTGGTGAAAAAGAAAGATGGTTGTTACCGTTTCTGCGTGGATTACCGCAAGTTGAATGCTGTCACCGTCCGAGATAGTTACCCTTTGCCATATGTATCGCACACGTTAGATAAGCTCAGAGATGCTCATTACTTGTCGTCCCTCGATATTAAATCCGCCTACTGACAGGTGCCAGTAGCAAAGGGCTCACGACCCTACACTGCTTTCACTGTCCCAGGACGAGGACTTTTCCAGTTCAAGAGGATGCCTTTTGGTCTTCACAATAGTCCTGCCACGTGGCAACGCCTTATTGATAGAGTACTAGGCCTTGAGCTTGAACCCCATGTCTTCGTCTACCTGGACGACGTTGTGGTAGTTACACAAACTTTTGAAAAGCATTTGTCAGTTCTTGATGAGGTATTTCGGCGATTGCGTGAAGCTAATCTAACTGTAAGCATGGAGAAGTGTTATTTTTGCCGACCGGAGATGAAGTATTTAGGTCATGTGGTCGATAGAAATGGGCTGCATGTGGACCCAGATAAAGTGAAATCGATGCTTCAACTCCCTACCCCGACTACGGTGAAAGACGTACGAAGGTTGATAGGAACGTTTTTGTGGTATCGACGGTTTATTCCCGATTTCGCGGCCTTGTTGTCACCGATTACGTCTTTGATGAAGAAAGGTCGTAAATTTGAGTGGTCACAACTCTGTGAGGAATCTTTTCAAAAAATAAAGGAGTATCTTATTGCCGCTCCAATTTTGACGTGTCCTGATTATAGTTTGCCTTTTGTGTTGCACACTGATGCCTCTGCTTTTGGGCTCGGATCTGTATTGACCCAGACTCATGAAGATGGGGAAAGGGTTATATGTTATCTCAGTAGGTCCTTGTCGAAACAGGAGAGAAATTATTCTACCACGGAGAGGGAGTGTCTCGCTGTTCTTTGGACAGTAGAGAAATGGAGACCATATCTGGAGGGCATACCCTTTACTGTGTACACTGACCATTATTCTTTAGTGTGGCTACAGAATTTAAAAGATCCAACAGGTAGATTGGCGAGATGGGCAGTTCGTCTGCAACAAAACGACTTTAAGATAATTCATCGTAAAGGAAAAGATCATGTGGTTCCGGACGCCTTGTCACGCGCAGTTCCAGCAGTCGACTCTGTGTCTGTTGCTCCTGATACTACTCTGGATAAATGGTACCTGAATTTGAAGAAGAGAGTGTCGGACAGTCCACTTAAATTCCCCCAATGGAGAGTTTGCGGTGATCAACTTTACAAATACGTGAAGCAAAGTATTCCCGAATTAGGAGACCCCTCTGACCCTTGGAAGTGTGTTATTCCGAAGGAAAATCGACGTGAAATTATGAAAGAAGCCCATGATGTCCCTACATCTGGTCATTTGGGAACGTTTAAGACATTTCATAGAGTAGCAGAAAGATATTATTGGCCGAATCTTAGGTATGATGTAACCCGTTTCGTAAGAGAATGTGCAGTTTGTGCTGCTCATAAGCCGGATTTGAAAGGCCCAAGAGGGCTAATGACTGCCCAACCTAAGGCAACGAGACCTTGGGAGATGGTGTCAACAGATCTGATGGGGCCACTTCCTAGATCTCTGAAAGGTAATAAATTTATACTAGTCGTAACCGATTACTTTAGTAAATATTCGCTAGCATTCCCCTTGAGAACGTCAAGGGCAGAAAAAGTTACCAGAAAAATAGAGGAAGAAGTAATTTTAGTGTACGGTGCACCTCGCCTACTGATGTGCGATAACGGACCTCAGTATCGTTCCCACCAATTTCGCAAGCTGGCTAGAGATTATTGCTGCGACATCAGATACAATGCAAATTATCACCCCCAGGCCAATCCTACGGAAAGGGTGAACCGAACATTGAAATCAATGCTGGCAAGTTACGTGTCGGATAATCATCGCACCTGGGATGTCAATCTGCCGAAGATAGGCTGTGCGTTGAGAACTGCCAGGCATGAAACCACTAACTATTCCCCGTATTTCATCAATTTGGGGCGATCCATGGTTCTTTGTGGCGAAGATTTCAAGAAGGAGGAGTTATTCGACACCAATGGTTGCATTACTGAAAAGACTCGTCCCGAAGGATTCAAGAAATTATACCTCGAAGTTCGTCAGAGACTGGAGGCTGCGACAAGGAAGAGTCAGAAGATTTACAATCTCAGAAGGCGTTCGGAGCAATTTTGGCCAAACCAACCAGTGTGGCGTAAAAATTTCGTTCATTCGGACGCGGCAAGGTTTTACACAGCGAAACTGGCACCAAAGTATGTGGGACCATTTTATATAAAGAAAAGAGTTTCGCCATGGACTTACGAACTACGCGACGAGGATGGAATTTATAAAGGTACATGGAACGCGAAAGTCTTAAGTCAGGGAGTACCGCTAGCGCTGATGAAAATTTACCCCGGTAAATTTTCTTCAGGTAAGGGGGGTATCTGTAACGGTGCAATTCTCGCTAAGACAAGAATGCGAAAAATTAAATATTATATGTTGAAAACTATATCTTTTAATTATAAAATAGTATACCTCACGCCATCTATCGGAGAGTTACCCAACCCTATCATATTTGTACTGTAGGCGGTCAGGATTCTATTTCGTGACTTTTGATAAGTTAATTGCGCGACTGTCGGATGGTCATGCGTACCACCAGCAGGAATTTTTTGGAATGGGTAGAAATATTTGAAATTTTATCGAATTTCCGGGGCGTTCGAGATTGGAAGACAAAATGAAGGTCTAGTGGACTCACATGTTCTCTTGTGAAATACTGATTAAACTTTTGGGAATTGTGTGTCTTATCCAGACATCTCTTTCGAGGATTATTTCCCAAAAATTATTATTAAGAGTGAAATTGTGTCAGTACGATTTTATGGTATTTTTATGTGGTAATCCGCTGGAAGAGGCATTTCACTCACGCTCTTACGAGGATTATTTGAATTTCAACATATGCATGAGACGCTAGAACGGAATTGATGAACTCCTGGTGATTTTGTCATCATTTGGAAATAATTTTTTTTCCAACACCCACGTTCCTGTTTCTTGAGAAACCCTTCGAGTTCGAAGGTAAGTGGTCAATGACCGTGACTTTTAATTTTTTTTCGATTATACTTAATTTCGGGTCAAACGGATATCTTATTTTATGGAGTCAAGGTGGCACATACAGGTGGCCTCATCTTATTAGTTCTTTTATTTTTTTGGGACTTCATTTCTTACGTTTTAATTATGGGTATGAGATTAATGGTGAGCTGAAACAATATGTGATAGGATATTATTTTTCCTAGGGTTTTCTTTTGTACTGAAGTAAATAACCACCAATCTATTGTGGAGCTCCTGAGGGTAATCCGGATCGTGGACTGGAGTAACCTGAGCGAAGACACGAATCAAAGTACGGGGTGATCCACAATCGTTTGGGATGCACGCAAGTTTTTATATGGATATAGTTATAGTTTAATTTGTTTTTTTGCAACTAAGCTGAGACTAATAGTCTCTCAGTAGTTTTAGAATAATTTTGCTTATTTTACTCCTGTGAAGCGGAAATTAAGAACTTTACAACTTTTCCACAGTGTTTTGTTTACGCTTCGCCTGAGCTCACGCGACGTTTTGTTTTACAGATTTTAAACATTGAGTTTGTATTTAATTTCTGCGGGTTTCTTTCTTACTGTAGGTAACTAAATGCGTGGTATTGATAATATTTATTTATACTTAATCTCCGTGATATCCATTGTTCGCCTATAAGAGTTATTTTGCGCGGTTACCGGTTTGCTCATTGCCTTATTTCATTTTGCCATATTATTGGAAGCAAGTATTGTTTGTTCTTCTTTAGAACCACTGTTACTTCGTCACATAGTATAGTAAGTTATATATCATTCATCAAATAGAGTTGTTCCTGAATAAAAAATTGACTTGGGTATTCCACCTATTTTTTTTATTTCCAACATCGTTTGGTAAGTCAGTGATGTTGTAAGGTACTTTGGCTATTTGGCGTTTTTGTTATTGATTTACCTGGCGCCCTTTCATCCAACATTAAATTTAGCTAAAGATGAACCCCACCCATCTCCACTGATAAGCGTAGCCGCAAATACCCACCTGAGAAGTTAATTGATAGGCAGGTGGACAAGTGACACCGAGTGATTTCGTAAGGTCACATTATGAATTTTAATATGTGGGATAATGATATCGCCATGTTTTACAGATGTTCTTATCTTGATAACTTGTTCAACACGTGGTGATACGGATATTAAATGAGTATTGTTTGCGCTATTCACTTTATGGTAATGTAATTTAATCCTTGAACTCGGGGTAATAAGAATATCTCTACTAAAATCAACACTAGCATGTAGATTTTTCATATTGTCTAGACCGATGAAGCCATTGAATGTTTCGTGGAAAATGAAAAGGTAAAATTTCATGTTGCCAGGGACGTTAAAAACTTGAGGAGTCGGAATTTCTGTGCTATATTTATGAGATGATTTTTGATACACTGTGGAAACTATAAAAGGTCTTTTTTAATTCTATCTGGAAATAATTTAAAAGCTACATCTATCTCAAGAAAAGATTTTGTGGAGCCAGAATCAATTAATAGTTTCAAATTATATTGTGGAATCATTATATAGGGAAGTTCATTGGATTCTGAAAAATTGAATGAAAAAACTTTAGGAGTTATCTTTCCTCGGAATTGGGAGGATCCGTATAAAAATTTTCAGTCTCAATGTTGTTTTCATTGGAAAAATCTTCTTGATTGTCACATTCTGCTTCACGATAGTAATTTTGATATTCGTTAAAATTGTTTGGATCATAGTCAGATTCGCAAGTATTTACTTAGTAGTATTATACAGTTCTTCGACTTTATTCGAAAGAGGTTTGAATGTTTTTTGAGATGAAATACTCATTGGAGTTAGTTTTGTTAATTGGCTAGGATTTTCTTGTTTAGAAGTACCTTGATAATTTTCTGAAAATCTGGAGTTCTGGGTAGGAGCTCTGAAATTTTGTGGAGCTCTAGGATATTGTGGATGATGAGCAAATTGTTGCAGAAGTTGATTGAATCTTTGTTGTGTTGAAACTTGCCAAAACGGGGGTCTAAAAGAATTGTTCTGATGAGATTGCATTGAATTTGGGTTTCTGGGGAATATTTGATTTTGATTATTTCTAAATTGAAATTGAGGTCGTGAATTAACCTATGGTTTCATTGGAATCTGTGGCTTGAAAATTTCTGATTTTTGGTTTGTTTTGTTAGGGTAACTCTGGAAATAGTGTACATTTTCCTCTTCAGTTAAATACTGTAAGGCTTCGCTCAAACTTTTCGGTTTCATACATCGAATTGTTGTTCCTAACGGTTCGCGTATGTCTGCTAAGAATGTTTCAAGTGCTAAATCTTGGTATAAATCTATCTTAGCCGCTTGTGCTTCCTTGGTTAAAACTTAACCAAGAGAATTAACATAGCTGCACAATACATAATAATAATAATAATGTCTTTATTTTCTAAAGAAAAGGGGCGAAGTCTAGCCAATGACTACTCAACTGAACCCTACAATTCAATTAAATGTAATTACAAATAACTATAACTATAAATTAGAAATAAAGTAAAGAACAATAAATTAAAACTAATATTGCAGGAGACAGTAAATTAAGGAGCTAATAAAACAGAAAACAATAAACAATAAAATATTAGTGAGTGTTCCCGCTCCGAATTATATTCAAATGGAGTTCGCGCCTCCTGATATTACTGGTCAGCCACATCGATCAGTTATTGATGCCGAGGATCTACGAAGAAGCGACGATTGACGGCTTCCAGCCCAACCACGGAAGGCAGCAGCTCAGTTCCTTATCATCACGAGGCAGAGGAACATCGGAATTCTATTCAGCTTACGAGAAATCAATCCGAGGCTATATTTCACATCAGTTAATTATAATTTATAATAACTACGGAGAATAAAATCCAGTTTAATTTACAGTCCACTTCTTATTATTCGGAGGAGCTCATAAATACACGTACATATTTTGGTCCATTCAAGCGGATACCACGAGGCGAAGAAATATCTACCATTTCCGGATCAAACCAGATTGCGAGACGGCGACTGCAGTGGAGCAGTGCAAGACAGGAAAAGCAGCACGAGGCGATAACGGTCCATGAACGTATTGGACGACTACAAGACGAGGCAAAAAGCTATATTTTTGGAACGAATGATTTTGGCGTTCTGGGGTGAGTGTGAGAACTGAATCCTTTGCATTCCACAAATAAATACATTATATCCTTTATTACTCATTGTTTTTCGATTCTGTGTAAGCATTTGTTTGTTATTTCGTAATGGATATTTCAAAAGACAATCTAGAGCAATTAACGAGGCGTCGAGGCTCTTGTAAAGCGCGTTTAACAAACTTCAACAACTTTTTACAAAAATTTGATGATTTGAATGTGTCAGAGCAGGATACCCTTGAGATCGAAGAGAGGTTAAGTAGACTTGACAAGGTATTTAGCGAATTCGAGGAAATTCAAATTCATATTGAGCTTCTAACTACTACAGATGTGGAAGCACAATACGCGGAATGAGAGGCATTCGAGGCGAGCTATTTCAAGGCCGTTGGGGAGGCTAAAAGAATAGTTTCACGCGAACGCTCACAATCAGATGATAGCGGTCCATCACATCAATCAAATGTTAATATAGCACCAGAGTCCACGGAATTACGGTCAAACGAGGCAGACATTAAATATTCTACGATTCATATGGAATCTTTTGACGGGCGCATTACCGAATGGTTGGAGTTTCGGGATACCTTCAACTCTATGGTACATACCAATACTAAACTTAGCAAAATAAATAAATTTCATTATTTACGTGGTCAGTTGCAAGGCCTAGCTCGAGAAGTGATTAGGTCAATTGAATTTTCGGCAGATAATTATGATTTGGCGTGGCAAGTTCTATGCGATAACTATAATAATAATCGCCAGCTCTTAAAAACACATACAAAGGCATTGTTTGATATTAAACATGTCTCTAAGAATTCAGGGTCAGATTTACGTGAATTATTAATCACAGTTAACAAACATTTGCGCGCTCTAAAGCAATTAAATCAACCATCAGACTATTGGGATCAGCTATTAATTTATTTAATCACGGAAAAGCTTGATGATCCTTCCATTTGTGAATGGGAGCGGTACAAGTCAGTATTAACTGTAGATGCTCCAACTTTAGATCAAATGAAAGAATTTCTAAAATCACGAGCCGATTTATTGGACAATATTGCGTCACGACATGCTGAAAAATCCAAGCCTGTTCAAAACAAAACAGCATAATACCCGGGCTTACTTAACTCACAATAGGCCAGTTCAGTGCAAGTTATGCAATGGTAATCACTACATAAGATTATGCGATGATTTCTTAGCTATGTCAGTTGCAGATAGAATAAAAACGGTACAGAAACTAAAAATTTGTGTTAATTGTTTAAATGATGGTCATTTTGTTGACACTTGTAGATACGGTCCGTGTAAAAAATGTAAATCAAAGCACAACACTGTACTTCATGACTCACAGGAAGTCAGAGTTGTTAATTTAGCGTCAGAAAGCACGTTAAGCTTTAATGTAACGAGCAATCAAATATTGTTATCTTCAGCGTTAGTTCAGATTCGTACAGAAAACGGGCAGCATTACAATGCTCGTGTATTACTCGATTGCGGAGCTCAATCTAGCTTTATTACTGAAAATTTGAGCGATCAATTGCGTTTAAGTTTAAATCCAGTTAGCATTTCTGTTGTTGGTATAAGTCAAAACTCTCTTAGTATTACATCGAGTTGCTTTGTCACAGTATCTAGTTTAAATAATTCATATTCAGCAAAACTGAAATGTTTGGTGGTGAAAAACATTGCAGAATACTTACCTAATACAGTTGTTGATCTCTCAAAATTTGCTGTACCTAGTAATATTAAGCTAGCAGATCCGGAGTTTCACAATCCAGGTAAAATTGAAATGTTAATAGGCGCAGACTTGTTCTGGAATCTACTTTGCGTTGGGTAAATCAAATTGTTCAAAAATGGTCCCATATTACAGAAAACGAGGCTGGGATGGATCATTTCAGGTCCTATTAATACTAATAATACAACTTCAGATAAAATTTCGTGTAATTTCGTTGAATTAGAGCGACGAGTAGCTCGGTTTTGGGAAATCGAGGATTGCTATTCTGAAAGCAAAGACTTGAGCGAAATTATATTCAAACTACTAGGAGACAGGATGACGGTAGATTTATAGTAACTATGCCACTAAAGAAATCTCCTAACGTTTTAGGTGAATCAAAATCAAAGGCGCGAAAACGAGTTATGCAGTTAGAACGTAAACTCAGTACAGATCCTAATTTTAAAAAATTGTATACAGATTTCATGGCAGAATACGAAAACTTAGGTCATATGAGTAAGGTGAATGAGGACTTGTTTGCTGACAATGAATTTTCATATTTCATGCCACATCACGGTGTAATGAAAGAGGACAGTACGACTACTAAACTCAGAGTCGTATTTGATGCTTCGGCTCCAACATCAAGCGGCGTTTCATTAAACGATATACAAAGAATCGGTCCCACCTTGCAGCAGGATATCATTTCCATTATTTTGCGTTTCAGAAAGCATCAGTATGTTTTTACGGCCGACATCGCGAAGATGTATAGGCAAGTGTTGATAGATCCCTCGCAGAGATCTCTTCAAAAAATTTTGTGGCGTCCAGAACCAGAATTGGAGCTGCAAGAGTACAAGCTAAATACGGTAACATACGGGCAAGCGGCGGCTTCATATTTATCTATTCGCAGCATTATACAATTGGCTAATGATTATCAAGATAATAACCCTGAGTTGGCAGAAATTATTAGAAGGGAATTTTATGTTGACGATTTGATTTCGGGAACATCTAGTTTGCAACAGGCACACTATGTTATTCAAAATTTATCGGATATTCTGAGATCCGGATGTTTTGAGTTACGAAAGTGGCGATCAAACGATCCTAGAGTTTTCGAAAATATACGTGGCGAGTCAACAATATCAAATATTCACGATTTCGGTTCAAATGAAAATACAAAAACTTTAGGCATTAAATGGATATGCGATGAGGACGTTTTTGTCTTTAATATACCCGAGTATCATAAAATAAGGGTTACTAAACGGTTAGTATTATCAAACGTGGCTCAAATCTTTGACCCGCTAGGGCTTCTAGCACCTTGCATTGTTATAGCAAAAATACTGCTTCAGAAATTATGGCAGTTGAAACTTACATGGGACGAACCCTTACCCTCGGAGTTGCATCTTTCTTGGTTAAACTTTAGGGAGGAACTCTCGGCTCTTAACGACTTAAAAATTTCGCGACTTGTTACGTGTACAGACTATAAATACCTTGAGTTGCATGCATTTTCAGACGCGTCCATGGGAGCATACGGAGCCTGTCTATACCTACGTTCAATCGGTTTAGATAATCGCGCGGAAGTGCATTTATTGTGCGCTAAAACCAAAGTATCACCTTTAAAACAATTAACTATTCCGAGGTTAGAGCTATGTGGTGCCCTAGTACTCGCAAGACTAGTTCAGAAGGTGCGAGATTCTTACGAAAATTGTTTCGATAATTACGTCTTTTGGACTGACTCAACAGTAGTTCTTGGGTGGCTAAATGCCAATCCTAATCAAGTCACGAAAGTTTTTGTGCGAAATAGAGTCACAGAGATTCAAGAATTGACTTCATGCGGTACTCGGCGACATGTGCCGTCAACAGATAATCCAGCTGATTTATTATCGCGAGGCTTAAAACCTAACGAGCTCTTAAAATCAGAGTTATGGTTTAAGGATCCAGGGTGGTTGGCTAAGGATTCGGCCTCCTGGCCTTCGATTATTTGCATTGAAACTAATTTACCCGAGCTAAGGGAAGTAATGGTAGCACACTTAGTGTCAAGAACAATTATTGATTATCCGTTTAAGAATTTTTCGAAATTAAAGAAGCTCATACGTGTGCATGCTTACGTTTTGCGGTTTATTTCAAAATGTAAGAACAAATTAAAGGTTGAAGATCACAATATATCAACTACCGAATACCAGAACTCATTGAATTCTTTAATAAAAATTGCTCAAATGCAAACATTTTCTGATGAAATACGTCAGTTAAAATTAAACTTGAGTGTAAGTAATTCCAGATTACAAAGTCTAAATCCGTTTTTAGATGATTTGGGTGTGTTACGAGTGGGTGGACGCCTTAAAAATTCAAGTTTTCCGTATGATAAGAGGCACCCGCAGATTCTACCTTCTAAACACATTCTAACACGACTTATATTTCTAAACGAACACGAACGACTTCTCCACGCAGGCCCGCAACAAGTGTTATTCTCATTGCGTGAGCGCTTTTGGCCAATATCCGGGCGCAACGATGCCAAAAGTGTCACTCGAATTTGTCAAATTTGCAGAAGGTACAAGGCTAAACCAATTTCTCCAATTATGGGAAATTTACCCGAAGCACGATTACAAGGCGATTTTCCCTTTAATAACTGCGGCGTGGATTACGCAGGACCCTTTCACATAAAGGATAAAAGGGGTCGCGGCGCAAAACTATCCAAGGCTTGGATATGTTTATTTATATGTTTTTCGACCCGTGCAATACATCTTGAACTCGTATCAGACTTATCCACACAATGTTTTCTACTTGCACTAAAGCGGTTTATCAGTCGCAGAGGTAAACCTGCTCGGATACATTCTGATAATGGTTTGAATTTCGTGGGGGCTAATTCAGAATTAAGAGAACTTGGGAAATTTCTTCTTCAAAACTCAAGGAAATTGAGTGATGCGTTTTTCGACCAATCTATCGAATGGCGCTTTATTCCCGCTTATTCTCCACATATGGGGGGTTTTTGGGAAGCTGGGGTACGTAGTACCAAACACCATTTAAAAAGAGTATTAAAGGACGTCTCGTTAACCTTTGAAGATTTTTATAGCTTGCTTACACAGATAGAAGCAGTGGTTAATTCCCGCCCTTTAAGCCCACTCTCTTCTGATCCCGAAGACTTTTACTCCTCTTACTCCCTCACACTTTCTCTTGGGGCGATCAGCTACATTCGTTTCCGATCCAGATGTAACGAATTTACCAGACAACCGCCTCTCACATTACCAGAGATTATGTAGCTTACGTCAGCATTTTTGGTCTCGCTGGCATAAGGAAGTCATATCCGAAATGCAGCAGCGTTCAAAATGGAAGAAATCTTCAGGCGAATTGCACATAGACGATCTTGTGTTATTGAAAGAAGACCATTCCGACCCAATGCATTGGAAACTGGGTCGTATTGTAAAACTTCATCCCGGTAGTGACAACATTTCAAGAGTTGCCACGATTCGGACCTCAAAGGGTTTGGTGAAGCGATGTTTCTCCAAAATCTGTCTTCTTCCTAATGTTGATGGCTTTGAAGGCAAGTTCCTTCAACCTGGGGGGCATGTTCCCGCTCCGAATTATATTCAAATGGAGTTTGCGCCTCCTGATATTACTGGTCAGCCACATCGATCAGTTATTGATGCCGAGGATCTACGAAGAAGCGACGATTGACGGCTTCCAGCCCAACCACGGAAGGCAGCAGCTCAGTTCCTTATCATAACGAGGCAGAGGAACATCGGAATTCTACTCAGCTTACGAGAAATCAATCCTAGGCTATATTTCACATCAGTTAATTATAATTTATAATAACTACGGAGAATAAAATCCAGTTTAATTTACAGTCCACTTCTTATTATTCGGAGGAGCTCATAAATACACGTACAGTGAGTTAAAAGCATACAAAATCCTTACTAATTAATAAATAATATTAATATAATTCTTTTTTAAATTTAGTAACCAGTTTTATATCTCTTATCCAATGAGGTATCTTGTTATATATAAGTACAGAATTATAATTGAAATTGCGCTGAAAGAGGGTAGTCCGAAATTTCCTATAAGACAAATCACATATATTTCGTAACGGGACCATATGAAGAATTTTTCTGAGTACGAGTTTATCACTTAGATATGGAGGAGTAGATGTGGTGATTGTCTTATCAAATTCGCTAAGGTGAATTTATACAATAAGTCAAGTTTCAACCATCGCAATTCATAGATTTTTCTAGAGACGTGGTCATGCTTACGCAAGTTAAAGATGAGCCGACAGCAATAGTTTTGTATTCCTTGAACACGATTTTTATTGTGTAGGTCTAAGTAGGGGTAGTAGACGACCAAACTGTACTTGATAATAGACATCATAAGTGTTTCGCATAATGTTTTGATAGATTATTTTAAGCGGGATATAACATTTCTGAATCATAGCAGTGACATGATTACTGTATCTTAAATGTTTGTCTATCGTAAAACCCAAAAATTTTAATATAATCACATTGTTTAAAATTAACTTCATTTACAGTAACGTTTATATGTGATGTCATGGTTTCTTTCAAATTTTTCCCACCAAATACTATAAAATTGCATTTATCCAAGTTCAAATTTAGATTATGCCTTAAAGAATAACGATATATTGAAAATAAGTCAGTGTTTAATCTATAGTTAAGGTTTTAAATATCATTTGGTTTTGATGATATATATATAGTTGAGTGTCATCAGCATAATTTTGAATTTGAGAGTGTGAAATTTGCAGACAGATATCAAAGATGTAAATGATAAACAAAAGCGGTCCAATAATGCTACCTTGAGGTACTCCTAATGTGATTTCTCCTACCTTGATACCTGTTGCTCAAGTATGATTGGAAGAATTGAAGTGATATGTCGTTAAAACCGATGTAAGATAATTTGGCCAATTGTAGTTTGTGATCAATTTTATCGAATGCTTTGGAATAATCCAAAGACACCAGAACGGTGAGCAACCCTTCATCTCGGTCTTTTATAATGTTGTCTATTAAATTTAGCATCGCTGTGGTGGTGCTGTAGCCAGATCGAAAACCAGATTGAGTAGGTGCAATAATCTTATTTGTTATCACATAATTATAAATCTGCTTGTATACAGCTTTTTCCAAAATTTTTGAAAGTGAAGGCAAAATACTTATCGGTCGCAAATCATTGCATCCTTTGGGATCTTGTACTTTGGCTAGTGAAGTGATGATAGCAGTTTTCCATTGATCAGGAAAATAACCAAGCTCGAGACAACAGTTCACAATGCGAGTAATATGAGGACAGATTACATGCTTGCATACCTTTATCATTTTAGCGTTAATCGCATCATATCCCAAAGCATTAGATTTGAAAGTCTCTATAATACCAATAATTTCATCTATAGTTACTAGATTAAAAATAAAATTAGCCTCTGCATTTAATTTATTTAATTAATTAATTTAACTTTCAGCTTGTCTATCGCCTGAACTATAAACAGAAAGAAATTCTTTGTTGATATTATTTGGACAGCATAACTTACGTGGAATAGGAATGTTTTTTCTTTGTACTATATTCAAATCTTTAAAGGATTTCCATAAACTTTTATTTTGATTTTTGACTATTAAATCATTTATAAAACACTTTTTTTCAGATCTGATTGAGGATACTGTTAGGTTACGCAAGGTTCGGTAATACTCCCAATCAGCCAGTTCACGAGTTCGTTTAAATTTCTGCAGATCTTTATTTTTAAGTTTAATTTGATATTTTACGACCAATGTCAACCACGGGGCATAATGTTTCGAAATTTTTGATGTACGCAACGGAGCATGATTATCAAATAAATTAATTATGTTTTCCGATAAAAAAATAATTTTTGCTTCAATATTATTAATCTGAAATATGATATTCCATTGTGTATTTTCTAGATCAGTCAAAAATAGGTAGTTGTCAAAATAACTGTAATTTTTAAAAAAAATTTTTAAATTTAGGCTTAGGTCTCGGATATCTTAAATCAAGTGTACAGAAAATTGGTTCAGTGATTATTTGTGAAAAATTGTAGGCTGAGAAGACTTCAACCACTGAATTTGTCGCACTGAGGTGGTCAATGTTGAAATCACCAAGAAAAATTATGTGATCATAAGAAACTGTTACATTCAAAAGAGTATAATCTATGTTTTCGCGGAAATCTAAAATACTACCTTCTGGTCGATAAATTAGGCATAGTATGATTTTCACCGAGGCAAATTTTAATTCAACAAACATATGTTCATGAGAGGTATTATTAGGGATATCGCGAAACACAGTCTTAACTGTAATATCTTCTTTGACGTAGATTATCAAACCTCCGCCCCTGGAGCCTCTATCTTTCCGAATATCTGTATGACAGAGAATGGAATATGTTTAGACAACCAAGATTCAGATACGCACATAATGTCAAAATATCCTTGAAACAAAATATTGGTGAAAAGATCTAAAACTGGAACTAATGAGCGATTAATTATGTGACCAATTTTGATCCCTAAATTGTTAATAATCATATACAATTTTTGTACGCAATTGATCTATTTTTTGCTTATAATAATTACATTCCACACTGCCTGATGAATGATTAGTTTCCCAGTGAAGATTATATCTCCCATTTGTAAATTTACAATTTGCACAAAGGCTGGTTTCTGTAACACAATATCTCGTTTCATGGATGCCACTACATTTGCGACATACAAATTCAGAATTATTGCAATTCTTCATCATGTGTCCATATTTACAGCATTTGAAACATTGCAATAAATTTAAGTATTCTTTTACACCACATTTATTCCATCCTATAAAAACATGACCACGTTCCATGATTTGCTTATAATTTCTGGCTTCGGTTTCTAATATAAGACATAAAGTATTGCTTCGCTTAGACTTCCATTTCGTAATCAATTTGGTATTTTCACTGGAAAGATCATTATATTCTGTGAATTTAGAAATGAAATCAAACCCATCCACATTTTCTTCGACATTTACACCGCTCACTAGAACACGTGGGTTTAAGTTTTTTGATTTTTCAATTTTATATTTAGAACCGATGTTTCTAGATAACACATTTTCCAACTTTAACATGGAATCCTCGCCAGAACAGTTTATAACGAGACCATGCTTTAATTTCTTGATACTATTTACATTAGTATTTATTTCGGAGAGATCACATGACTCCTTGACCACTTTTTCAATTGATTCTCCTGCAACTTTATTGTCTGTCGATTTAACAAAAAGCACCGCAGAAGAGCGTTAACTTGAAAACTTTGATGATTTCGCCACTTCACTATAACTTATCGTATGAGATGATTTAGATTCAATATCGCTTATTTTCTTTTTCAACATAATTGATGTATATTCTAACTCCACTAATAGTTTCTCAAGCAATTTCTTCTCTCGCAGCAAATGTTCGTTTTGGATTCTATAAATTCTCAAGTCGCATTCCAGCTCATTTTCTTCTTTGTTTACACTACAATCATTACATTTCCAGGTTTCAGTATCGGTTGCCACTACTTTTGATAAATTATCAAAACATTTGGCATGTAATACCGTTTGGCAATTTATTATATTGCACTTCACTATACTTTTCCAATTTTATTGCTGCAGAAACTACAAATTTTACAATTTTTATCTGGAGGATCCGAATCGCCGTCCGACTCGCCCGCCATATTAGATTGGATCATTTAGAATATGTAAGATTATTTTCTTTTCACCAACAGTTTGTCGTAACATGACAAGATCCCTATTTAGACAACTTTCGTCACGTTGATCAGCAAAATTCCTAATTAATAATTCTCTTAATTCTGTCCATGTGCTAATACCTTGTATATTGAATAGAGTTTCTGCATTTCCACTGAGCTTTGATATAATGGAATTCATTAATTCGCTTCATAGAATTGATTTATTAGCGATTGACTAAGCAAAAGAAATCTCTGAAAATCATTAGCGTCGCCACTAAATTCAGGGAGACAATTAAGATATTCAGGCTTGAATTGGTTCATTTTAAATTTTTCTTTTAAAGACAATTTTAGAATAGCTGACTTAATAACTGGGCTTACTACAATTGATCTAGGTAATTCTGAATCTTCTAAGGGTTTATTAGGTGATGAAAGCGCTTCTTCCAAACTTTCGTAAAGGTCAATCAAATTTCCGAAAGACATGAAATGAACAAAAATGAGTTAGACTTACATTAATATTAAGGCAACTCTGAGCATCCTCTCTATAAGGGCTTCTGCTGGATCGGCGATGGTTGTCCTTTACCAGGTCGATAGCTCTTGCGAATTTAGACGATTTGGGTTGTAAATTCCGATGATCTGCCAGTGGGTTGTGGTTTCCAGGTCTTCGATAGACTGGGATGAGCCAAGATTGGTTTGCCTCTCTGGATTTTCACTATCACTCACAGTTCAACAATTTCGAAAGTCCGATTAATCGTTGACATGAAAAATAATCAAACGATATGATTATTCTCAGACAATCCTACTGACTGCGCCAAAAATAATTTCGATCCTCGAGATTGCCTTTTTAAAAACTAATTTATTAACTAAAGTTCCAATGGGAGACCTGATGGAGATATAATTCATGTCAGAAACGCTTTGAAACTGTAGAGGGACTGCAGAAGCACAAACGTTTTGTCCTCAACAAGGAGCGCTTGCATTCTTGCCCGAAATGTCAGAAACGCTTTGAAACTGTAGAGGGACTGCAGAAGCACAAACGTTTTGTCCTCAACAAGGAGCGCCTGCATTCTTGCCCGAAATGTCGGAAACAGTTTATATGTCGTGCAGACCTACAGGTACATTTCAACATTCATGAAGGTGTGCGGTTCAGATGTGACTATTGTGAATCAACATTTTCAAATATGTCTAACAAAACAAAACATATTAAAAAATATCATTAAAAAATATCCTTGTTATTACTCTCCTTCTAATTCTCTTCTGTGTTTTGGTATTATGAGATAATAACAAATGTTACGAAATACAAATATTTGGAAGTAAATATAAATAATATTGAGATTTAAAAATCGTTATTTACAATTTACAATACTTCCATAATCTAATTTTTGTTCATCAGAGTTACTTATACTTGTTTAATAAGAATAAAATAAATAGGCTCCAAAACAGAAGTATGTAAATAATTCTATAATGTTGCATTCTCAACTATGACTTTCATGTATAAAACTAACGCTGATCAGACATCCAAGTTAAGTTAGTCTACAATATCGAAAAATATGAGTATAACACTTTGGACATAGGCAAAATTTCCATGTTCATCAATTTTCAAGAACATTCACACGAAGGACTGTGTTTTTTGAGGGACAATGATTTACATACATAAAAATCTACTAGTTTGGGCACCTTTAAAGACAAATTAAAAAGATTATTGGGACAGCCCAGTCTTTTTTTCTATTAGTAGTTCAACTTAAAACTGTATGCTGAGTAATTTTTAAGTATTTTTTTTTATGTAAAAGTAAGTGTAATACTTGTAATTGTATCAAAAAATTATTCTTCTTCCTGATTTTTACTTATGTATACATAATAATTATCTCCCTCGTAAACAAGTTTGTCCCCAGAAACTTAATTGTCCGTTACATCCATGGCCGACTATTGTTAAGGTTGTGGAACTTGCGCAGCATTCGCTCTAATCTTGGTGTAATTTGTTGGACACCATGTATATAGTTGGACCTACCATAGATAAGTGATCCATCACCTATACATGTTTCATGCGCTCCGTCTTTTTACATATATATATATATATATATATACCTTTTTTTAACGACCAATACTGACATCATTGGCAACACAAGCAGCTAAACTGTGAGGTGCTTTGGTGTTGCTGCTTCTGTTCCTTTTTTAGTATTCTGTGGTCTGCCTTTCTCGACTATATTCATGTGTGTTATGTTAGTGCACTGCACTGCACTGACAAAGGAATAGGGAATATGATAGGGGTTAGGAAATGTAATTTAATATATTTGATCCCTGATATCGCCACAAAGAAGTATCTATAATTTAATTGCATTATGTTTAGCGAATTTTACTAATATTTCAATTATACTGAAATCCAAATATCTAAGAGCTTCTTTAATATTGAAAGGCGCTCTTAAACCCTTGTTAATTAAGTCTATGTATGTATCGTAATTTGGAATAACGTTGATCGGACATTCCAAAAGAATGCGATTTAGTGTTTCTTCATTGCCGCATTCACATAATGGGCTATCTTTGATACCTATTCTATATAAATGCTCTCCAGTCATGCAATTCTCTGTTTTCATTCTAGTTATCATTGTAATGTGACGTCTGTCTAAAAAAGGATATTTATGGTGCCATACTTTTACTGGGTATTACAGATGATAATGAGCGTAATTTTTCCCTTTTTCCTGGATGTCATGTCTCCATTACTGATAAAATCTTCTTCTGATGACTGTTCAGAGTAGATAGTAATATTAAGTGATCTAAATGTACATTCATTGGAATATTTAAAGCTGTACCAATTTTAGCAAGTTTGTCAGCTTTCTCGTTTCCACTTATATTTGAGTGACCTGGTATCCACGCAAATTGAAAGTTAATCCCATTCAACGATGATAGATATGCCATCTGTTTGATTTTGAGAGTTATGTAATCTACGTCTGAGCTAGTACTTCTTAAAGAGATTCTTTCTAATGCGCTTCTGGAATCCGTAAGTATGACGTTATTTAAGGTGTTATGCTGTAGACACATGGTCATGCCTTTATGTATTGATATCAGTTCCGCATCACATATATTGGTGATATCGTGTAATCTTTATGAAAACGAAACTTCTAACTGTGGAATACTTATCCCTATTCCTACCTTGTTGTTCATCTTTGAAGCATCTGTGTATACTAGTGTTGTCTTCTTCATCTTTACCATCTCTGACTCGAACTTTAACTTATTTCCTAGATCATTTTTCCTTAGCTTAAGATCTAACACGCCAGGGGCGAATATATAAACTTTGTAATCGAAGCTATAGCATGTCGGTGTATCACTACTGTAAATGTATTGTTTGTACGGTTCTATTAATTGTAAACCCTGAACCAAATATGGGGTACTCTTGTTCTTATAATATAAATTTTGTTGGCTCCATATTCTGCTCGGTTCCAATAATCTATCTGTTATAGGGTTACTATGATCCATTTTTTTTATCGAAAAATTTGTGGCCAACCATTGTCTTCTGTGATCTAAGTTCATCTCTCCTGATTCGGCCAATAATACATTGATGGGTGTAGACTTCATCGTACCCGTTATTATTCTCATCCCCTGGTTGTTGATTTTATTTTGTCTGTCCATAATCTTCTTATTTGCAAGCTTAATAAGAATGGCCCCATAATCCAAGTGAGATTTAATTAACCCATTGAATGCTAACATCATACTCTTTGGATCGGCACCCCACCATACTCGACAGAAAAATTTCAATACATTTATTCCTTTATTAGCTCTATGTACCATCTGTTCCACTTGCCTATGCCAACTCAAGTTATGTGCCATGTACACTTCTAGATACTTAACTTCCTTTTTTAAGCTGATTGCTTCTGGCCCTATTCTTATGTTTGTTAGTACTTGCTCCTTCCTACTGTGGATAAATAGAATGGCTTCGCTTTTAGTTGAGATTTCGAGATTATGCTGTTTCATCCATAAGTTGATGTGTTCCAGAGTTTGGTTCATTTTATGTTGTAGATCTGCCGTACTTTTGATTTTAACCATAAGTTCACTGTACCTTGGTATTGTCTGAAAGCGTGAACGGATGTACATATTGAATAAGGTGGGACTTAGAGGTGACCCTTGAGCTAACCCTTTTGTTGAAAATCCAGGACCATGATACTCTACACTTTCATCAATAACGTAATTAAGTCTATTGTCCAGTAATTTAAATATTAAGTTTGCTATATCCGTTTTTATACCGTAATGAATGAGATATTGGTACAATTTCCATATATTTACATTGTCGTACGCTCCTTTTATGTCTAGGAAGACTGCCAAAACTGATTGTTCTGTTCCGAAAGCCATTTGTATGGAAGCAGTAAGATAGGCTAGATTTTCCATAATACCCTTGCCTTTCCTGAATCCTGTTTGTTGGTCGGCTAAAATATGATTATGCTGGATGAACCACTCCAGTCTTGATTTGACCATTTTTTTTTTAAATTTTTAGACCACATTGGGCTAATGCAATCGGTCTGTAGCTATTTATGTCATTTTTATCTTTGTTAAGTTTAAGTATCCCTAATACTGTAAACTCTTTCCATGTCGCTGGTATTATTCCTCCATTTAGTATCTTGTTGTATATTCCCAAGAGTTTGATTTGGAACTCTTCTGGTGTATGCATGAACATACTATATGGTATACCATCTCTTCATGGAGTTGTGAATTTTTTAGTTGACATGCAAATACTTAGCTCTTCCATTGTAAATTCCTCAGATTTCTCTTCAATACGCTTTAATTGGAATTCCGGGCCAATATCACTTACACTGAGCTTACGAAGCAGTTCCATAGCCATCTCTTTACCCGGCAGTTTGCAATTAAATGCTCTCACATGGTTAGAGAACGACTTAACCATTCTCCAGACGTAAGAGATGTTGAAATCTCTATTTAAAGTTGAACAAAAAATTTTGAATCCAAGTTTTTTTTTTCTTCAATGCTCTTTTGATTTTGGCAATGACTCTCTTTGTTTCTATATAACTTTCTAATGAAGGATTGTTTTTGAATATTTTGATACTCTCTTTTCTCTCCTGGACTAGATCGTCACACTCGCGGTCCCACAATGGATTCCTTGTATCCACAGTCCTCAATTACTTTCCATGTACATTTACTGACTATATCTTCTGATACCAAGGTTAGGTCAACTGGATTCGGAATTTCTTAGGATCTTAACCTCGTTTCCTTGCCGTCGTTTAATGTCACCAATCCGGAGGTCTCCAGAAGTCCTATTATTATATTTCCATTTTTATTTGTTGTCTTATTGCCCAAGAGGGTGATGAGCATTCAAATACCCCATCCATATTATACTTCCGGCTAGGTTTGTAATCATCTTATTTAGGTCACTGATTGATGGTAATTTATTGTTGATACTATACATGTTGATGATGTTGACATCATTGCATTTAATAATTGATAATTGGCATTTCTCTTTATCTATTGGTATGTTAATTTTGATTTCTTCAAACCGGAAATTGATTCTTATTAGTGTAGCAATCCTCCATACCCATCATCTCTATCTTGCCTTATTATATGATATCCGCGTATTCTTAATTCTTGATTTTCCTTGAGCCATGTTTCATTCAACAATATGACGTCCGGTTTTTCTTCTTCTAATAATTTAGTTAGGTTTTCTTTGTTTGCTGACACACTTCTAATATTCCACTGTAAGATTTTTAAGTTTTTTCCCATTGTTGATAGTACTTTTCGGTGTTAGAATTCCTGCGAAGAATCTTCCTCTTCATCTCTCCCCTCATTTGTTAATTTGTATTTTTGTAGTAATTCCATGACTTTAGTTTTATAATCAATCGATTTTCCTTTTATTATTTCATGGACCGTATCTATAATTTTTTGCTCATCTTGGTTTAGGCTTTTATTGCTGGTTACTTAAAGGCCAGTTTCGTCTATTTACATATTTGATGCCACTATTAATTTTGCTTCTATCAGTGTTCGATCTTCCTTCATCTAAGCTGATGTATGTTGATTGGTTTGCCTCATGGTCCGGTGTATAACCAAGTCCTTTATCCTTCTCTAGAGAGCTGTGTCCATTTGGGTAGATTAACTGTTGCATATGTGCTGTTCTATCATATCCTTTGTTTGACATGGGTAATTTTTTGTTTGTAGTTCTGCTGTAGGTTCTCTTGTAATTAGAGATATTATCATTATGTACTTCTCTTTGTCCAAGATTTCGTTGTTTGTTCCCTTATCTTGTACTGACCTTAGAGCGGGAAATTCATTACGATTGTAGATCCCCGCTTGATTATCCCTAGGGAATAGCTGTACTGCTTCATAATATGAAATATTTTCGTATGCAATTTTTTCCTTAAAATTTTTTTGTCTTATATATTCTCTATAGGATTTGCTGTTCGATTTATGCTGTTCACTCATACAATGTAGACATTTTACCTTGGCGCAATTGTTATATTTTCCTTCGTCGTCGTGTTGATTCGTACATGAGAAACACTTCCTTTTCCCTCGACAATTTTTTTTTGTATGTCTATATAGTAGACAGGAATAGCATTGTACGACTGGAGGCACATACGGAGTTACCATGTAGGACATGTAGCATAATTCTATATGTTTGGGTAGGATTGCCACTTCAAATGATACTAATATAGTCGACGTGGGTTTGAACTCTGAGACTCCATCTACTATCACTCTTCTCTTCATGCGCCTGATATCGATATTTTTTTGTACTTTTTATCATATTTCTAATCTCTATCTCCGAAAAATCGGTACTTATTCTACGAACTATTCCTTTACTGGTTACCAAATTAAATGGTATATAAATATTATATCCTTTGTCCTTCAATGTTTGATTATTTGAAAATGAGTTTGCTGATTCCTTATTTTTAAATTCCACTCCTACTTTATTTCTTCCTTTGGTCCTAATTCTAATTATGTCTTTCAATTCGAGATCAAATACGCGTTTTGCTAATTTAAGTTCGTTATATCTTCCTATATTATCTCCAGAAACATCTGTACTTTCTATTATGACCGTGAATGGTCCCATATTATTGTTTTGGTATAAAATCTGTTCGCATTTTTTAGTCTCTGACAAATTCTTAGCTTTATCCGATTCGCTAACTATATTAATATTATTGCAAGTTGAGGGTTTTTCAAAACCTCTGAAACTATTATTTTGTAAATCATCTCCTATCCGATCATCGCCATCCCATATATCCGATTCCTTAATATTAGGTTAGTAGACTTACACTGGTATTCATAGTCGAACGCCAGCGAGTCGCCGAGGTTTCGCCAGTCGCCAGACTTCATTTGCTTTGCATAGTCAATCGCCAAGACTGCCGCGCACGCGCGTTACTAATATCTGTTGGCGAAACGCTGGAGGTGTCCTGTAGTATCTCCAGCGATTTGCCGGAGAGCTAATAATCTCTCTAATGCTAATATGGATCGGGATTTAGAAGTTTTGCACAATGCAAATCGTGATAGAATGGATTTAGAAAATGGCATTCCACGTCGGTAATTGATTATCTAATGTTATCGACATTAGAAAATAATGAGATAAACGAATGAATACCAACATATTATTTTAGTTATATACGAGAGACGGACAATCCCATGGAAATGTATAACGAAGTGGAATTTAAGAAACGATTTCGCTTTAGTAAGATGGTTATACGTCATGTCTTAATGCCGATAATAATGTATTAAAAACCAATTAATCGAAGGGGTTTGCCTGTACCACCCTTAATAGCTCTTTTGATAAAACTACGTTTCTATGCCACTGACAGTTTTCAGGTAGATCTAAAGGAGGGTACATGTTTTATGTATGCAGGTACAACACATTGTGGAAATGATAATATTTTATTAATATCAGACGTATCGATTACCACACTGTAGTAGACACTTACTTACTTACTTACCTATAGTACCTAACTACCTACTCTCGTATCCTATTTCTTGTGACTTATTTTCACATATGTACGTTACTTCCAGATAGTTTATGGAGATCTAAGAGGATTTAGTCAAGCAACTGTCAGCCGGGTTATCACAAAAATGACCAGAGTAATTGCGGCACAAAGTAGACATTATATCAAATTTCCCACATCACAACCGGCATTAAGAGAAACTCAACGGTTGTTTCGCAGAATATCTGACTTTCCCAACGTAACAGGATGCGTTGACTGCACCCATGTTCATATTATTAATCCCGGAGGACCTCACGCGGAACTGTTTAGAAACAGAAAAATATATTTTTCCATTAATGTACAAGTGGTAGCGGGGCCAAATTTAGAAATCTATGATATTGTTGCTCGTTACCCCGACAGTTACCACGACAGTCATATCTTCAACAGAAGTTCACTGAAAACAAAATTTGAGAGAAGAGAATTACCGGGATATTTGCTTGGAGATGCTGGTTACCCCTGTCTACCGTATCTTTTAACGCCCTTTCGAGAAGCTCGTACTCCGGGTGAGATACGTTATAACAGAGCTCATATACAAACGAGAAATACAGTAGAGCGGCTTTTTGGTGTATTTAAACGTCGGTTTCCCTGTTTATCTCGAGGACTCGCTAACAAGGTTTCTACAACATGCAATATTATCGTTGCCTCTGCAGTACTTCATAATATAGCAGTTGGTCGGCATGACAATGAAATTTTTGATGATAATGAAGCTCGTAATGAAGATAATGATGATAATATACCCGTTGCACTTGCCAATTTCGGTAATTATATTGTTCGAAATTATTTTGAATAAAACGAAAATAAGAATAAATTCTAGTTTTAACTGTTTTTATTTATATTTAATCCTTTAACATTTGTTTTAATCTAACTTCTTCTTGCAACATGACCAATCTGGCAGCCTCTCTTCTGTATTGGGCTTCCTCTACCCTGATCTTATGTAGTTCTTCCAACTGCTCTTTTTCCCTTGCTATCAACTGCAACCGCGCCTGAGTTATTTCATCTAGGTGACTTTGGCGCTTTCTCTTGGGGGCTGCAGAGGTTGAAGCCTGGTCTACATCTACCGAAATTATCGGAATCGTTCCTAGAATTGTAGCTGAAGTTATTTCGCCTTATGTACAGGGGGATCCACTATAAGTTGGCAAGTTGGACAAAAGTTATTTTTTCAATATTGGTAGTATTTTTTTTCTAATTCGATAGACCAAAATTTTCTTATAACAAATATACCTATAGGTTTTAATACATTTATTTTGTACGATTCAGAGATTATAACCATTTGAATATATAGTTTATAGGAAAATAAAAGTAGCGCGAAGAAATAGATTTTTGGAGTTATTACATAATAATTACTATAAAGAATGATTTATTTGTTTAACTTGAACAGAATAAAAGAAAATAAGTAGTTTTTATTTGGCTAGATTTCTTTAAGGTAGAACCAGCCAAAATGACGTCCTGATAGATTTTCATAAAAATTTGATATGTTCTAGCTGCGATAGTATCCACTTCTCCTCAAAATAAATACGTCGAACTACTATGAGTTTTTTTTACTTTTCTAACTGACAGAAAGCACATATTTCTATTGTATAACCTTTAGATCAGTTTCTCAATTTGAATCGTCAAAAAACCGACTTACATTATAGTTCGGTGCATTTACCGTCAAATGTCTCACCATTCGTTAGGGTTCCCAACGTAACCTATCCTTTTTTAATCTTATCTATTATGGCTTTGCAGTTTGTTTTAAGTTTTGTTTTTCAGAATAAAATGTCTACTTTACACTAAGCTTGTTTTGTTTATTCAAAGAAGATATGGTTCAAACTTTAAAAAATCCAAGTTTAGAATAGAGTGTAGCGGAATTTTTGAAGTTACGTGGCGGTTTTGGCAATTTTTCGGTTGGCAACACTGCCGCTACAGGCTCATTCCTTATTTCTTATTCATTTAGTCATGTATACACTTTGGTAGAGTGTGGACGGCGCTTCGCGTTAGAACTATGGATGCATATGTTGACCGTGAAATATTTAAAGGCAGTTTTATTTTGTTATTAGTTACGAGTTCGTGTAGTGTAGTTTAAAAAATAGTTTGTTTTGCTTCCCCTGCTTGTTATTTAGTCGCGGCCTTAGCAATTTCGTCTATCGAGAAGCAATGTATATGTTACAGACCGTTTGTGAAATAAGGCCATTTAAACACGACCTATTGTATAGATATAGACATCAACTGCACAAACTCAAATGGGTTTCCCTTCCCTACAAGATGCAACAATGTAAACATTATTCATATATCGTCTCATTTATTTTATTATTTTTATTGTTAAGGGAAGGGAAATTGATAAAATTCCTAGACATACGGACTAGCCCCTTTTCAAACGGTGTTATTATACAATGCTACATATTCAAGATTTGCCTGACTTTAACGAATTTGTTATGAATAAGTTTGCTGAGAAGAGGAATAAAATAATGAGGGTTCAAGTAGTGTAATTCAGTTTAGACCACCTATTTATATTTAATCTCAAAAATACATTATATAGTTAAGTGTTTTATATTATGTAGTTACAAGTATTGTTATATATTATTATCTGCATGTTCTTGATTTTGTGAACCCCCTACTTTCCCCACCACAAGCCACACTGTCAGTCTGAACCGTTTAAAATAAATAAATTGAACCTAACCTAGGTATATGTATATGTACATATTTTTGATCAGAAAATATTGGACTATCAAACTAGCAAATAAAATATAGGGTAATTCATTTAAATAAAAGACGAACTTGTTACCAATATTAAAAAAACTAGCTGTTATCTAACTGAAAGTGGATCAATGAATGAAATTACTGTAATTTTATTACCTGGATCCAAAGCGGATGATGGGCCTTCATTTGGTTCCGATGCTGTAACTTTTTTTAAGTGCAGGTTATTCACAAACTGAAGTAGAAAATTAATTTTCTTACCTGAACTTACACCTGCAGTGTTTTCATATACGGCGTGTACCACTGAAACTGTTTTATATTAATATAAATAAGTATAGTTAGTCACTACGCAAATTTTAATTTACCGCCTGTATTTTTAAATAAGTTCATGCCATCGGAATCATTGTTGTTGACGACTTCAAATTCCAAATATGGAATAAGGTTGTCTATTTCAGGATGTTCCGATGGTGATGTCTTGGAAGGTCCACCACCAGTAGCCATTATCTCTCTCCTTTCTACAGCCAGGGTACTCTTCCTGCCTCGCTTTATCTTATCCCACAGCCTTTTCAATTGAAGTACTGATCTCTAAAATGTAATAAAATGAATAAGTCTGTTTGACGATGCGCCGGGACGAGTATATGACCATGCAAAACAAAAGACGCGCCGTCAGAGTCAAATTTTAGCGATTTGCTAGCGAATCGCCAGAGATCGATTATGAATACCGCTGTTAATTGATTAGATATAAATTATATAAATATATATGCAGTAATCAGAAATCAAATTATTAGAAAGGAATGTTAGTAAAGAGAGTAAAACACACCTGCTGCTCTTGGATAATTTCAAATCTCCCACAATATGACCGTACTGCTCAACGAATTAGCACTGAATCCATTGACATATTAACCCACAATCCAAACACTAATCTGATTATCTGTAACTTGAGGCTAGCAAGCTACTGCGCAAACGCAAATAGCTACGACTCGACAGGCGATGGGATTGGATGGGATGGGATTTCTGCTACCTGTTGTGGCTTTCTTCGGTTGAATGTTGATTTCTGGTTGATGGCCATTATTTAATGTCATACATTTTGGCTGTCATTCCCTGACGATGTTGCCGCACTTGTACTTTTTTATTTAAGCACAAACTAAATATTTGCAAGAAACCTAAACAAATAGAGAAACAGATTTAAATCTCTGCCTAAAATTCTGTTCTTCTCTATCAGCATTCAAAACTTGATTTTTGGGTTCCTATCCTATTTCTTGGAAGAAATACGAGCTAAATCGTGCAAATTGACCCCGGAAGGATTGAAACTCGGGTCTGTAATTCTAAATACGTCTCCTGTTCTATGAATATACCTTGGACACTACCGCTTTATCTAGATCTAGGATTTTGTCCATGAAATATCAGAAATTGCAGATGGTTGTCTATGGATATAACAAGATCTTGCAGCACCGACAGAGCACCATCGTGAGCCTTAAGGACAAGAAAGACATTTTGGCGAGCCTTCATCGCATACTGGTAGAGAAGGAATTTGAAAATCATTCGAATAATCAGATTTTTCTCCTGAAAATGTATTCGATATTTTTATTTGTGTTTAAAGTAGAAATTAAATTGATTCTAAAAAGTTGTACCCAATTAAATAAGATACAAACGATATCGATTAGTAAACGCAAGGTTGGTTCGTGGCTTACGATGTTTAATATTTGGCAACCTGGGGTGAGACTACTCGCATGTCGCTTATGTGGTTGCGAAAGCTACTGACTCCCATGCTTAATATTAACAATTGTTCACACATGCTGTTTAAAAGCCTGCTCCAAATCAAAATGGAAGAAAATAACTAATATATCACTACAGATGACCCCAAAGCTGTGAACTCACCCTACAATTGATAGTATCTGCCATAAAAATAAACTGATTTATTCTTATAATTCATTACTTTCTGAATATTTCAAACAAAGTATATAAATGACTTAAAATAATATATCTCAAATGATTATTTAGTACATAATTGAATTATCATGAATTCCCAAAGACAATAAAAAAGAACTATTCCAATATTACAAAATTCAAAGGACTTAATTAAATTGCTATTTTACCTTCAGTTATTATAACTTATAGTTGATTATTATTCTTATGCACTTAATATATTAAGTAGAGTTATGGTATGTAGGTATGTATGTATGTAAATGTTTTCTCAATCCTTTTTTAAGCAATCGACTTTGTTTAGTTTTATTCGGTACCCCAGATATGGACTATTTCAATTAATCAATATATTAATTTCACAGAGGCCACCGATAACAATCAGAAGAAAGAGGATACATCAAAACAAAGAAAGTGTTTATTTGTGGCATGATAGCCTCCCAAACGACTAAACTAGTTCTGATATAGTTTGTTTGATTGAAAAGCACATTTGCGTAGTAAATGGGCTCAGATTTTGATGATTCTTTTTAACACGAAAGAAGGCGTCAGGATATGATATCTTAACATGTATTTCTCTTCCAAAATAATGGAGGACTTTTTTGAGAAGGAAAAATTAGATATCATATCCGGAAATCTTTGGACATTTTTCGGAAACGAGCGATTTCCGAGAAACGGAGGCTTATGAAAAATGTATAAATCAGATACATATTTATTGAAAGTTTTAGCTGGATTTGTTTTCAATCAAAAATGCCAGTTAATTGGCTTTTATTTGAGCAAGGACATAAGTTTACTAATATCAGTAGAATAAATATTACTTTGTATTGTTCAGTACCGGTTTCTGATCTTCAATAACTCTAATCTTAGTATTTGTTAGTATGGCAGTCTTTAAATGGTCAGACCCGTCAGTAACATTGCTTCCGGAGGAATATCGGCTCCAGGAGCCATCAATGCTGTCTGGCGAAAAAAGTCATGCGATAGCGTGGCATCGCAGTCATAATGAAAACAAAGTACATGATGTCTCAGTTAGACAATGCATGACACGGATAAATACAATGAAGAGGACTCTTAAAACCATCAAGGATCAAAATGCTAAATCGGGGAACAATAGAAGCACATGGAAATGCTGAGAGGTAAAAATTCAATTTATTTAAAAAAAAGTATTGTAGGGGACACTGGGGCAAAGAGATCCCACGGGGTAAAACGATCCATCCTAATTTAAGATCTTACTAATGCGTAAACATATAGAATAGTCATATTAGCCCGTCATTTTTCACCGGCAGTAGTCGTTGGCATGTGTTCAGTTCATATTGTCGAGTTACAGAGTAGAATAGTTTGTCGTCTGTTTGGATCTAAGGTTAGTGGAATATTAAACTGTTCATATACCTAATAGAATGGTGAAAACAATGAGTTTCTCCAACTAGATAGATACATTCCGATATAGTGTTATATATTTGGCTATTTTTATTCATTCCATTATTATTAGGTTACGCTGAAGTTTAGTTAGGCATTTGAGACAAAGTGATGCCTATCAAGGAGGGGCAAATCAATCCCAGGGATCGTTTTGCCCCATATATTTTTTAAATATACCCTATTTTTCTTGTTAAATTTGAACACATAATTATACTTTTCAAGAGAAACAGGCTGCTGGAATAGACTGGTTTATTTCGTTTAAAAAAAGACATCCCGAGTTAACTCTTAGATCTCCAGAATCTACTTCAGTAGCGAGAGCTAGCGGATTTAATAAGCCAGTTGTTACAAAGTTTTACACTCTATTAAAGTCAGAAGTAGTAGATAAGCATATTCCTGCTCATCGTTTTTTTAACGTTGATGAAACATCTTTAGATACTGTCCCAGGACATAATTCAAGAGTTCTCGCCAAAAAAGGTCGTAAACAAGTATCTAGTATAACATCAGCCGAACGAGGAATATCAACTACTGCGGTTATTTGTACTTCAGCAGGAGGCAATTTTGTGCAACCTTTAATCATTTTCTCGAGGAAAAGAATGAAGGAGGAATTAAAGGATGGAGCTCTTCCAGGTCAATATTCAGTTGCAATGAAACGGGATGGATGAACATTGAAGTGTTTATACAATGGTTTGATCATTTTTTTGGCTCATACAAAGCCTACAGCAGAAGATCCTGTTGTTTTATTACTCGATGGTCATAGTTCCCATACTAAAAATATCAATGTAATCGATAAAGCAAGAAAACACTCTGTTACAATCATCTGCCTACCCCCTCATACGACTCACAAGTTGCAGCCGCTAGATGTTGGAATCATGTTTCCGTTTAGTCGTTATTTGGACGTAGCTTAATAAAAATGGATGAATAACCACCCAGGACGCACTCTGTCTGTTTTCCAAATATGTGCGTTTTTTGTGAGGCATATTTAAGATGCTGCACAACTTAAAATGCCACAAATGGCTTCAAGAAAACTGGAATTTTTCCGTTTGATGACACTTTATTCAAAGATATTGATTTTGTGGCTGCTGATGTGACAGATGTAGATAGGCATACCACAGAAAATATAGTTGACCCAGAAGACAAAGAAAATTTGAGACAATCTGTTGATTATAGTCAACTCAATCGTACTACTCCTTCACAATTCATTTCTGTTGACACAGCGACGAAAACGAATGCTAAAGAAAATTTAGATACTGACAATCAAAATATTAGATCTGTATATCTGTCTGTTCCTAGCACTAGTCGTACTACGCCTTCACAACTCAATTCTGAGGTTTTAAGTACCAATGAGGTAAATTGTCTTGAGAGAGGTATTCCCACAACACATTTTTATCTATCAAGTCCTTCCCAAATTAAACCGATCCCAAAACTATTAGTTCCCAAGAAGATAACGAAAAGAAAACTTGGAAAAACTGTTGTTTTAACTAGCAGTCCCTACAAAAATGAGCTAGAAGCAGAAATAAAGAAGAGAGAAGAAAACGACATGAAGAAAAAAATAAAACTGGAGAGAAAGAAAGATATCGTTAAATGAAACATTTCAAAAGTAAACGAAGCCAAGGGAAAATCAGGAAGCAAGCCAACACTGAAATATAAACATAAAAAAGTAAACAATAAAGAGTTAGAGTCTGAGTCGGATGACAGTTCAGAAGAAAATAATCCAGACTGTTTACTATGTGGTGAGTCGTATGCAAATTCTGCAAGTGGAGAGGGTTGGATCCAATGCTCTACCTGCCGCTTATGGGCGCACGATGCATGCGCTAGTATCGAAGACACAATGGATATTTATACTTGCGACATGTGCTTATCCTAAGCTTGTTTTAGGTGTACTTAATAGAGTTCTTAGAATTATTTTGAATTTTTATTTATAGGGATTGTTTTACCCCGCTAGCAGGGGCCAGTAATCCCTTTGCATTATGTTTCAAAGTGAGATATATCTCACATGTCAAGATTATTTGCAAGATTAAATATATTATAAAATGGAAGTAAACTAATGCAGTATAAATCGAACACTAAAACAATACCCTAACCCTAGACGGAAAAATATTACATGCAGTTAAATCTTAAGGAGACCTCTTTGCCCCAGTCTCCCCTAATCAGTGATCTTTCTGTATATTCAAGATAATGAAAAGCCTACCAAAAACCTTATATGTGTCCCGTAACAACTATCAGCTCAACACGATGCTCCAGTTGAAGTAGTAGTGCAGCCATTCAAGTTTCTCGTTAGTAATAATATATATATATATATATATATATATATATTAAGGTCATTTGGCATAGTTAAAATTATTTTTTGTTATTATAATTTATACTGATTCATCCAGGTAAACGTAAAGCGACTGATGATCTGGATAAATTAAGATAGAGTCGCCAGGTAGCAGAGCAACAAAAACAGAAGAGACATGAAGAACAAATGAAAATGCATCAAAAACTGTATACTAATATAATTACTATATTTTTTCTTAATTTCGTAATAATAAATTAGTTGATACTTCAAGAACTTTTTTCATTCTTTTTCGCCATTTTTAGGGTTCTGTACATCTGCAGTTTCTGCGAATGTACTAAACTAAGAAAACTGAAATATAGTACTTATACCAAGTTAGGTCACCACATCACGGGCGCAGATCGTAAGTAAAGGAAGTCCAATATGTATTATTAAGCTTTCTAAAATTCAACATGTCCTTCCAAAGAGGGCAAATGAGAAAAATGTTACAGGATGCGTCCTAACACCTTCGAATATGTTCTGATTCTTATTCCGCTACAGAAACGGAAAACGCAAGGAACTAGAAAACAATTTCTCTTGACATTATGGCGTCTTGCCACACCGGACTTTCTATTGTAACTAATAATTTATCAACTTTATTTGTTTTTTATATGAAGATACTATGGAAGTTATAAGCTAGTTCAGTATGGCTTACCAGTTCCTCCTACGTTAAAATGAATATGATCATTGTTGTTTGTCTTGGACCGCGGAAACCTGACCATTTAATTTTATGTAGTGACGCAATTTAAACAGTAAATGAGAAAAAAATACAGGATGCTTCTAACACCTTCGAATATATTTTGACTTTTATTGCGCTACAGTTGCAAAGGAAGACACGCGAGGAACTCCGGAAACAATTTCTCTTGACATTGTGGCATCTTGCCACACCGGACTCTGTGAGGCCTACAGTAACTAATAATTTATCACATTTATTTGTTTTTGATATGGAGATACTGTGGAAGTAATTATAAGCTATTTCAGTTTCAGTACTCCTTGTAGGGTCTTTATCTATGGTGCCTCTTATAAACTAACTATTTGCATGTTTAGATCCATTTCCGACAGATTTGATGTAGGCAGAAGTACTGCATTGTGTTGTATTCAACGCGTGACATACACTCTGGTTAAGCTAGCACGTACGATCATCAGATGGCCCACTAACGAAGACGTTGAGGAAATATGGATCGGGTATGAGGCTACTAGTGGATTTCCAACGATTATTGGTGCTATTGATGGCATGCACATCTGGATACCAGCTGCGAAAACCCAACCCGAAGTATATGGAAATCGAAAAGGTCATCACTCTATTCAACTTCAAGTTATTTTATTGGAATTTTCGCCTTGTATGTAACTTGGAACTAAAGACTACTACTGTTCAATTTTGATTATTTTGTCTATTACTTTTTTAGAAAATGCGTCTAACAGAAGTTTGAGGTATAAATCAATGCAAACTTTAGTTTGCAGAGGTGAGAGCGGTACCTCGAACTTCTGCCTACAGAAGCATTATTTAAAGATTTTGTAATAAACACAGTTACATACATAACATAGCATAAATAAACTTCTTTAAATATTGAACATTAAACTTCAACATAACATGAATAAACTTCTCAAAATAACATAGTACTAAAAATGTGTTTTAATTAAAAATTGAAAGTTTTCGCCTAGTGTTGTTGGATAAATGAGACTCTCAATCAGCACGTACTTTGGAATAATTATTGAGTAAAATATTAGAAACAATGTAAACTATTCCCCTTACAATATCAGCCACTTCATTTCCACATATACACACTTCTTTATCCAACAATTTTTCATCGGAAAAAATAGTTCGTTCGTATCCAAAATAAATTTTTGTTTGTTCAGAGTAATAAAAAAATGTCTTTTGTATCTTTCTGAGACGAGCATTTGCATTATACCTACACAGTGCATAACAATATTAATAACAAATTACTTGGAACAGATAAACCTCCACGATTTATTCGTTCAAAATACTCACAATCTGAATCACAATCGTTTTTTATTAACAATTTGAACTCGCTACAGTTGACTTTTCTTGAAACTTTAAAGGCTGCATAACTACTTACATAAAAAAGACCGGATTGATCAGTTCGTATGGTATTTAAATAATCAGAGATCAAAATGTCAAACAAAATATTTGTGTCGTCTTGTATTAGATGACAGCTTACGGAAGATGATGAAGCAGCATCATTATCATCAATTTGATAAAAAACGTCTGCTGAAAGATTAATGTCCCCTTGCCGTGCAGAATGAAGATCTAAGACACTTTTGATTTTTAGTTTTCTTTCTGACTCAAAAATTATTTGCACCTCTTGAAGAGTGTCACAGTGTAGACGAGTCAATGGTGCTCTACTACAGTGGCCATGGGTCAAAGCAATTCATTCGAGGAAAGCCCATACGTTGGGGATACAAAATATGGGTAAGAACAACTAGCAAAGGTTATATTGAATGGTTCCAACCATATCAGGGCTCTACCACCATCATTTCCGAAAAATACCGTCCTCTAGATTTAGGAGCTAGTATTGTTCTTCAATTTGCCGATGTAATTCAGTCTCACCATGAGGAAACGCCTTTCTATATATTTTGCGACAATTTCTTTACTTCTTTGCCTTTATTGGCTGAGCTCACTAAAAGAGGAATAAAATGCACAGGGACTCTGAGAGAGAATAGGCTTTCGGATTCAAAAAACGAAATCATTCAAGAAAAAAATTCGAGGTAAATTCGATTTTGTTCATAGTTGCCTCAAATGTTATTTCTCCGTTTCCTACACAAGTGAAGCAATTTTCTTGGGAAAAGAAAAATATTGTTTATGTTGAGCAACCCTCTATGATAAAGAAATATAACGAAAATATGGGCGGTGTTGATAGAGCCGACCAAAATATAAGCCTCTATCGAGTAGGAATAAGGGGGAAAAAGTGGTATTTTCGCTTGTTTTCGCATGCTCTGGACATGGCAGAACAAAATGCTTGGCAACTGCATGAATATAATGGTGGAAAGATGGATCATTGGACATTTCGGAGATGTACCGCATCGGGATTATTAGAAACCTATAAGAAGGAAACAAAACGAGGACCGTCCAAGCCAAGCCAATACCAACATTTGGAATCCAAATATGATCGCCTTCATCACCTTGTGATTTATTAGGAGAAGCAAACTCGCTGTGGATTCTGTCATAAACAGGCATCATTCAGATGACAAAAATGTGAAGTTGGACTCCACCCCAAAGTGTGTTAAGTTATCACACTAAAATCTAAATTGTTATTCCCAATTTTCTAGGATGTTTCATTTTTAAAATAGTATGTTTCATGTATAATAAAATATATATTTTTATCAACACTCCTACCGTCCGTTTAAACGTACAGCTTATAGTAAAAAATCCAAAAGTCAAAATAGAAAAATTACTTAGAAATTGTGTTTATTATCATCTAATTGATTAGTTAGAAAGGCTATCATAAAAAAACAATAATTAATAGTTTCAGGAGTATGTGGGCTAATACAGTTTACTAAATATCAAACTTGTATTCTGATATATCATAGTAGGCATGGGCTATGAGAACATTTTTCAAGGTCAGTTTGAATTTAGACATATTCAGCTTTTTCAGTTGAAATTGAAGTACTTCCATTTTTCCTAAAGCCAAACTGTGCTTCTGTAAGTAGTTTTTGCGATTCTAAAAAGTTTGTTATTCTGATGGCAATAACTTTTTCTACGATTTTTGCTAAAATAGGAATCAAGGCAATTGGGCGATAGTTAGATATTATTTCTGGATCTCCTGATTTATAGACTGCTATAATTTTAGCTATTTTTAATTTATTTGAAAATTCGCCACGCAAAAGAATCAAATTCACTAAATGAGTAATTAGAGCTAATAATGATGACATATTTTGTTTGAACATTATCGTAGAGTGGTCAAAGATGTCCGTTTTACTTCAGCTTCTATGATTGGATATAAGAAAAGTGTATTTTCTGCTGTTTTTTGCTCCCGTAAGTAGCTTTCGTAAGATCGGTTTCATTTGGAATTTTTTCTATTATTTCACTGGCTATGTTTACGAAATACTCATAATATTTTTCTCTCGTGTTTGTATTATTTGAGTGTGTTTGTTTGTTTTCCATGCTGTAGTTTATATGTTCCCAAATGGTTTTCTGTTTGTTACTTGATGTAAGAATTTCCTCGGTAATTTGTTCTTTTTTTATTTCCTGAGAAGTTGCTCATATTCATATTTTTTACTTTTCACTTTAGTTTTTATCTCATCATACTCTGAATGATTAAGTTCCATGAGGTCATGTATATTTGTCAGTTGCTTCTTCAACATAATTACTTCAGGATGATCTGAAAATACGAATTTGGGTTTATTTCTCACTCTTATGTCAACTAAGGGAAAAGCTTTATCGTGATAATATTTTAGGGTATTATAAAATATGTCTACTGCAGTTTTTACCTTTTTTCCGCGTATAATTCAGCCCAGTTCTCGGAAGATAAGTAATATAGGAATACATTTCGATTTTCCACTGATTTGTTGTATATATTCTTTTTCTGGTGACACTTGGTATTTTTTTCACTGCTGAATTTGATTACCTGTGCTTTATGGTCTGACAAAAGGCAATTCTTTACTCCTTTATTCATCGAAGCAACATTTGAGAAAATATTATCTATATAGGTTCTGGAATTACCTTTAATTCTGGTATATTCTGTAATCTCCTTTTTTAGTCCGAAGCTTAGGAATATGTTGACAATTTCTTTGCTTTCTCGCGAACTTACGGAACAGTTTATATTAAAATCTCCACCTACAATAATTTTTGATGTTTTATGATTTTTAAAGATAAGCTCTAATATATGAAAAATAATTTCCTTGAATAATTCTAAGTTTCCGCAAGGAGAACGATAAACACACACCAATATACAATTTTCTTCAATTAATTTTACACAGCAAGTTTCAACAACATTTTCTGTATTATATTCGTCATTATTTATTTTTAAAAACTTCATATGATTTTTTACTAAAATACCTATATCTCCAAAAATGTAAAAGGTTCATATCTCACTCGATGCATTTATGTGCATCTCATGCTGCAGAAAAATTGCCAAGTGCGATTTAGGATCTAGCCCGAGGTATTTATGCGTATTTCAAAAATAGCTCTAAACGTTTGTTGGAACTTAAGGTGTTCCAACAATTCTTGGATGTGAAACCCGAGAAAATTTTAAAGGTTTCCCAAACCCGTTGGCTGTATCTTCAAGCAGTTATAGATATAATTCTAGAGCAATGGGAGCCTTTAAATCAATTGTTTACCCGAGCAGCTCTTGAAGATAACCTGCAGAGAGAATTTATATTTTTTTAGGTTTCTTACACATGGGAAACATTCGGTTGAACCGCATCCAAAATTACTGGGGCCTTATTCTCGAACTCAGACTATGTGAGCTCGTTCCTATACGAGAACGCTAACTCACATCACACGTCTTTCTCCTACACCGCTATAAAGCTGTATTCTCGACCATGAGAGAAGAGAGTGGGGATTTATTCCTATGCGTAATGCTGGCAACGCTGCGAACGCACGGCTGAGCCAATGAGAAACTAGGCGATTGTCCCGATTGTTTTCAATTTTATTTCAGCCCCGTTATTTTATTCATGCGTGGGTTGTATTGTTTGAGGGTTATAAAGAGAATAAAGTTTATTAACGGAATAACTACTTTAAAAAGTGAAACAGGTAAATAATTACATCAGTGATAATTAAAAATTAAACGTTTGATCTATACCCAGAGATAACCATCTCTGCTATACCTACCTTCGTAATTTGATATCAAAAAAAGCAATCACATTAGTGAATGAATTACCAAGCCTACATAATCTATTAGATGGAATATTTTGGCCCATATTCATATTTTATTCTTTTACAACATCGAGGGGTCTAACGTCAATACATTTTTTTTTTCGCTTATCGACCACCACATCTATAGATTCCATTGATTTATAGGCTGACGCAATATGGACTATTTTGTTGTCATACCAGTTGGTAGCTAATATATTGTTATTTGTTTCAGTGGCATAGTCGTAAGAACCTCGTCCAAGTTTTTCATAGATCTGCGTCTGATGTAAGCTTACATCTTGGCATTCTGTTTCTTCTGACAGTACCAGTACATAAAATACCTACTTTTTTCAAGTGACAAAATAGTTCATAAGACGTAAACCAGTAATCGGTAAAAACTTTGAAATTCTGGTGCTTAGGAAGACCCTCTACTAGCCTTACAACAATATCGCCACTTATACCAAGGTTCGTATGGAGTGTTTTATGGTACGTTTTTCGACGTATACCTCAAAATCATATACAAAACCGCTAATTCCTTCTCATGCAAAAACCTTGATACCCCATTTATGTGGCTTATTTTGGATGTACTGCTTCAAAGAACTTCGACCTTTGAATGTTATCATAATTTCGTCTATGGAATTGTGTTCTTCTGGTTCGATATTAGAGAAATTAGTTTTCAACGCATCAGTAAGGGGTCTGACTGAATAATTTGTCATACTTTATGTCATCTCTTGCCTTCATGCTATTATTATTATTGAAATGAATACTGTTTCTCAACTTGTCAAAGCGATTACGTGACATTGTATCTGCAATTGGTGCAAATCTTTTTTCTTGAATCCAGTCATCTTGTAGCTTGGCATCCTAATAAAGCCACTAAGTGTGTGAATTCTAAGAAATGCATATTTCAGTTACATTTGTGTCTACACAGTTCCAAATTTTTTGCATTGAATACAAATTAACTTGATGAACCCAAGAGGTGTTGACACTTCTTCGCTTGGAATATGTTATATTATATATCTTTTCAACTGGTGCCAAATCCGTTTTCTTCCATGATATTTCCCTTTTTCTATTTTATGCTCTTTGCAGGGTATCTAAGAGTATATTGTCTTCATCTTCGTCAAGCTTTGTTCTGACTTCTTCTTCTATGGCTATATTTGATGGAACATTGTAACAGCTCTTCATTTTCATCTTCTCTGTCGTCTACCAATTCGGCATCAGAAACGTTTCCTTCTAATAGAAGTAAAATACGTTTTTCTTCCACTTCTGTCAAACCAACAGTCTTACTCATCTAGAATAGAGATATGATGTTTTATTCATGACAAATATGTGATCCAAGAGAAATTATTTTATTATAGATAGGACTAATAAAAGTTATCTAGGTGTCCACTGACGCCAATTGGAATCACAAACTACAAAGTCACAATTACAAGGAAAAATTTAAATTTCAATACAACCAATTCTGTCTATGTAGCCATCAAACATTGGAACTATTTTTCGATAGAAAAAAAAATTAATACTTGTTTCCACAAAAACACCAACTTGAAATAGCAGTATACTTGTGTCAAAAATTGGGCAAGCACTGACAAGCGCGCGAAAATAATATAATGATATTGTTCAAAAAATGATTCCAGAATGTGAAACGGTTGCAAAACCTAGATCAAATTTGTACCCAAGTTGGTATAGCAATGAATTAGTGAATGACATATAAAATCAAAATATAACTATTTGAAAATGTATCAAAAAAAGAGATACTTGTTTTACTTACAGCTCATGAAAAATTTTAGAAAGATTGTCAAATCCAAAATAGCAACTGATTATAGCCCATATATTACTAAATCTGAAGAAAGGCTGAAGAATAACCCACGCGACTTTTGGAACTATGTATATTCAAAAAAAGAATAAGTCTCGCATTCCGGGTCAAATGACTTATCAGACACATACGTCAGCGCACTCTATCGTAAATGCGTTTGCAACATACTTCAGTGGTATATATAGTCAAGATGACAATGACGACAACAGTGATACGTACCTGTCAAATCATACAAACTATCCTTACTTAAATTTAACATCAATTACAACTCAACAAATTATTGAAGCTACTAAAAAACTGAAGAATAAGTTGTCATGTGGTCCTGATAGAATTCCAGTCAAAACCGTTAAATCATTAATAAATAGACTTTCGGCGCCGTTAGAGATTATATATAACTCCATCATAATAAATCGCCATTTCCCAAAAATATGGAAATTGTTAAAAGTATGCCCTGTATTCAAGTCTGGAAAGGTGACATGTGTTGAAAATTATAGGACAATTATATTAATATCAGTTTTCTCTAAAATACTGGAAATTATACTATCAGATATGATCTATAACATGCTCGTTCCTCACTATCCATTTTTCAACATGGCTTTATTTAGGCACGTAGAACTGCAACTAATCCTTGTATTTTCACTCAATTTGTTTCAGATGTACTTGATAATAAAAATTAAGTTGATATTATCTACACGGATTTCAGTAAGGCGTTTGCGTGTATCACATCAACAACTGCTAACGAAATTGTTTAACTTTGGCATATCACCCGGTATTCAGTTGCTCATGAAATCATATTTATCTGACCGATGTAGTTATGTTGAATGTGATGGTATAAAATCCTCCTGCTTTGTAGCGAGTTCGGGTTCCCACAAGGGTCAAATCTTGGGCCATTGTAATTTATATTATTTATAAATGACATAGCCGAAGGCATCACTTCCCATAAACTGCTATTTGCAGATGAAATGGAGATATATCTTGAAATACAAAGTGAAGCAGACTGTTTCACATTGCAGGAGGAATTAAATTCGTTGACTAATTGGTATATTCGTAATAAATTGTACTTAAATACAAAATAATGACATTCTCTCGCAAAATCCTATCAGCAATTTTCAACTATGTAATATATGGTGAATGTTTAATGCGGATCACGGAATCAAAGGATCTTGGGGTTCTGTTTGATCAAAAATTCACGTTTTCCAATCACTCTCAGAATGTGATATCAATTTCAATGAGAAATTTGGGATTTTTGATACGCAACTGCAAGGAAGTTAGGAGCTTTGACTCAGTGAAAACCATTTATATCACACTGCTCAGGAGCAAATTAGAGTACTGCAGTGTCGTTTGGAATCCGTCCCATATAAAACATATAGCTAGTTGGAAAATGTCCATTTTTTTTTAAATATGCATATTTAAAAAAACATGGTGTTTATGCCGAAAGAGGTCATAGTCATTGTTGGAAGAGTTTCATATGACATCTCTAAAGGAATTGAGGGAAAGCCGAGATATGTGTTTTGCATATAAAATCATACATGGACAAATTGATTGTCCACCTCTATTGTCTCAAATGCTATTCAATGTACCGCGTATTTCATCTAGGTTTTGCAGCACATTTCATATTCCTATTTTCAATACTATGCATCATTTTCATTCTCCCATATCTACTATATCTAGAAGTGTTAATAAGGTTCCTAGTGTAGATATATTTTTTCTAACGTTCAAACAATTCAAAAAAGAGATTCTCCGTCTCATTCAGAATTGATTAGGTTATTTGTGAAATTATTTATAATGCTAATTATTGTATACACCTGCATACCTGCTGGATGTATTGTACCAATAAATAAATAAATAACCAGTATAAGTATCCCCTCTATAAAGGGTCATTAGTAGCTACCCACTTGCTCCAACAGATTTTTGAAGAAGAAATCTGTAAAAAAATGTATGAAGCTTTCTGATGCCATATGGCATCACTTTTTACTTTTTTAGGAATTCGAAAATCAAGGTAGTTTTTTAATATTATAAGTATTATTCGAAATAAAATGGTAGGGATATTTGGAAGCTGGGAAGGTATAAGATCATTATTTGAGGATTCAGCTTATTCATTTTAATTTTCGAAAGATAACTGATACACTATAATAAATTAATTTTATTAGCTAGAATGACACCTGAGCATAAACTGACCTCCAAATGTTACAAATTTGGCTGTACTGTTTTAGAGTTTGAAACTAAAACAGACGAAGCTAAGTGTTGTGATTTTCCTGTTTCGGAGACAGGCTATAAGCATGTTATTGCTTTTCTCATGTGGCTCCATGGCACAAGCGAGGAAACCTCCCCTACGGAGTCAGTTTTTGGAAAAAGTCATCTTTATCATATATCTTATTTTATTCGTAGTACTTTAACACTCATGAACCACACAATATTTATAGCTTTCCTTTTTCGGGTTCTGATTCATTGTGTCGAATAGTTTAAACACTTTCAAAACGTTCTTATTTCACAATCACAATGCTGTTAAGAATTAGCTAAAACGTGTATAATAATTAGCTGACACAACACCACTAGCAGCTGCTGCAGTAATATTTCGACTAAACGAGTAATAACCGACACGACGCTTCACAGTCGCCAAGCGTGAGATTTACTATCCGATGACGTCACGTTTGAGTTTCGGCAAAGCGCGCGGTTTCATGTTTATTTTTGTTTTAGGTGACTTATAAGATTTTCTTTACGTCTAGTTTTTTGCACAGAGTCTTAAAATTGTATACCCTTCCTGATGGTAAAGCAAAAAAACATGTAAATGAGCCCATTCCGGCTATATAAATAGGAATGATCAAAGTTCTATTAAAAGCTTAAATATATTCAGAATCCTTCCCTTTATATAATATAATATAATCAATATATATATAATATAATCAATGGCAATCACCTGCCACGCTAGCAAAACAAAAGTATTTATCTGATGGATGGGGTGAGGTGGTCACCAAAACACCTGCCTCCAAGCCACAGTTATGATCAAAGATGAGAATGTGGTATAGTTATTTGTTTGTCTTTATCTAGGGAGAAGCTAAAATCAAGTGTCTAGTGTGTGTTGGGTTTGTTTACATTTTCTATTATTATATTAGTTGGTTTATAGCCTATACATATTTTAGTATCAAGCATCAAGGCTGCTGAGGTAGATTGGTGTTTCAAAATAATGCGAGCATGTTGTGAGATTGTGCAAGCTTATTTGAATTCAATGCCGTGAGTAGTCCTATCCTACATTCAATTTATTATATAGGTACTTTAAAATTTAACATTTTGAGGGCAATGTGACAGTAAATTTTTCTTATTTGATAGTTTCTCAACAACATAAGAATTATGGAATTATCCACATGATATTACATACTAATTTTATCTATCCGATGAGATTCAAGTTTTGACCATTATAAAATGTTGAGTCTTTTTTTAAAATAAAATTAGATTTGCCTGTTTCCGGTTAAGGAAAACTTATTTGAGCATGTTTCTCAACTTTCCTATTCCCTCAGATACACAAATTAATTTTATTTTCATGCGGGATCACTCTGATCCAGTCTGAAATGTTCTAATAATTTTTCCTCATTAATGTTTTCATAAGAAATAGATGATATTTTACAACAAAGTCGATTATTGTTTTCCACATAAATCAAAAAACTACTAGCGGTTAATGAATGCTGTCGGAGTAAATCTCAATCAAAGAGAAACTACCCCGAAGAGATTATTTATTTGTGAATAAATTATCCGGACGGACCTTGTGATAACGAAAGATGACTCCGACGTGCTGTTTCCACTGAAAAGGCCGCACTTGATGAAAAACAATATCCTGACTATTTTCCCCGATGTAGACAAAGTGATGTTACCCACTTTGCAGTGTTATTTTCTTTTTTCCTCATACATCTATGACTCAGCGTTTTTTGGTAAATGACCGTTCTTTCACATCAAATTCAAATGAGAAGTGGAGGGACATAAACTCGAAAACATTTAACTGAAGACTGGAATGCGCATTAAATACAGAAAAGCTCCCAGACGTTGGGCACTTTTTAATTCATCGCATGGACTATTAATCTGTTTTTTGGTGATGACCATTAAAGTACCAGCAGGACCATATTAAGGAAAGAATACATGTCAGTAGAGGTACATGCCTACTTTCAATTTATTTGGATAAAAAGCTTGATAATATCATTTTACTTTTAAAATCAAAAGAATCATAAAAATCAATGGTTTTTATTGGTTTAGTAAAACATTGTTTTTCTAAACTTGTTTAATATACTAATTAAAACAGGGAAGATGGTTATCGCAACATTTTAACATTTTGTCAACCACCATTTCATGATAATAATGAATTTTAGATTCGCCACCACGCCTCACAAATTTACCAATTTTGGAAATCATTGAAAATTTTCAGTTTTCGGCTCTGTGACCAGTTGTCGAATATGTGAAGGAGCACAGAACATGCAAAAAAACATGTTTTCAGAAGTTAGGATCTAAGAGTAACAAGTGCACGGATTGCAACTCTGTGAACATATCAAAGAAATTGCAAGGAAGTGTGTGAATCGAGCTTTCTAGCAACGAAAGATGAATCATTTATTTGTTGCAAATCTTAAGCGGAAATACACACGTACCTACTGTGTACACAACTATTTAGTTTTAAAATAAATATTCAAAAAAAGGAAACATACTTCTGAATTGTATACCTCCTCCGTTTTCCAAAGTCGGCCAAAAATAACATTTTGCAAAATTAATTAGTTCTTAAATCTTTCAGTGGTTGGATTTCACAGACTTCAATTTCTAAAATTAGTGAAATACCGAACAAAACCGGAAAAATAAATATCTTCATACTAAATTTATATATATATATATATAAGCCCTATATAACTTCGGCAGAATTCCCATTTTCTTTTAACACTTATTTAACTCGTACTGCCGTACTTCCACCTACTAAATATATATATATATATATATATATATATATATATATATATATATATATATATATAAAATAGGATGAAGCTCTCTACACCTTTATGCTTTTATTTAGTCGGATACAACCACCCACTAGAAGTGGATCACGTGATTTCAAGCTTGTTAGCTTTCATCAGCGCCACATAAGTGGAAGCTGTATCCAACTATACAAAAGCAACTGGAAGTATTCAAAAACTTTCAGACATTATCTACCAGTGGGACACAATTCGTGCCACCTAGGTATTGAGAGCAAAATTACGTTTAACGTAAATATGTATAATAATTAAAGATATCTATTAGTTCATTAATGAATGAGATATAAAATATAAAAATAGGATGAAGCTCTACACCTTTATGCTTTTATTTAGTCGGATACAACCACCCACTAGAAGCGGATCACGTGATTTCAAGCTTGTTAGCTTTCATCAGCGCCACATAAGTAGTGCATATACAGTGCGTTTCAATGAAAACTATCCACCCTAAAGTAACTTACGATACATAAATTTTCTCCAAAAAAGGTAAAACCACGTCAAGTATTATTCTAGGGGGAACTTACATCCCTCACCACCTAGCTCACCCCTCCATTTTATTTAATGGAACACCCATTTTTACAATTTTGGATTCTCCAGATCAGACAGATTTCAAAAATATATAATACCTCGATTATGAATTATGAATATTTTATTAATGAATTGACAGTTAACTGAATTGGTTTGACGTTTTCGTTTGGTTTATAAGGTGAAATTAGTGGCAGTTCTACTTTCAACAAAACACACATACCACAGAGAGTGCTTAACAACGAAGCAATGGAAGTAACCGTTCTAGGACAAATCGTATTAGGAGACTAGCAGTCCGCTAAGTTCCGCTAAGATCGGAAAGGAGGATTTCCTGAAACCACATGTTGGCAATTATAGCCTGCATGATATATCAAACGATAATGGTTTGAGACTAGCTGGCCTAGCAGCAGCCAATAATATGATGAAATGATAAACAAACATGGGTGTCAAATGACGGAATTACAAGGAACCAGATTGACCAAATTTTGATCAGTGCTAGACACGGGAACAATATCTTGAACGTAAGAAGTTATAGAGGGATAGTTGGAGATACTGATCATTTTTTGGTGCGTGCTAAAGTTATGGAGCGAATATCGAGTACAAGAAAAGAAAAGACCACTTCATCAATAAAATAGCATATTGGAAAACTACAAGCTAGGAACAAAGCCAAAAGTTAAGCGGAAAGAATGGTTTGATGAGAAGTGCAGAAGAATATTAGAACTTCGCAATCAAGCAAGAAAAGTAATGCTACAAGATCAGACAGAGCCCAACAGAAAACACTATAGAGAGTAAAGAACGGAGACACAAAGAACATTAAGAAATAAAAAGAGGAATCATGAGCTCTAGAATATTCTAGAACTGGAAGAAGATCGCTTAAATAACCGTACAGCAAAATGGTATCAAGAACTGTCAAAAAGGATTCCAACCTAGAGGTGAAACAATGATCAGGAAGAAGGACGGTAACTTAGCATCCGACATAAATGAATTGCTTAGAGAAATGAAACAGTATGTTGACGCCCTTCTAAACATTAACAACGACAATGAGCATAGACCTTTAATATACCATTCAACAGAACCGCTCTTAGATGATCCTACATACGAAGAGGTGATAAAGGCCATAAATAAGCCTAAAATTAATAAAACACCTGGAAATGATATGATTCCCTCTGAATGTACCAAAAATGGAGGAAAGCCATTGCACAGACACCTGCATAAAATCATCTTATTGATATGGGAGATTGAATTAATACGAAATAAATGGAAGGAAAGCATAATCGTCCCTATACACAAAAAAGGATGAGAAGAAGTGCAGCAAATACAGAGGAATCTCCCTAATTAACACTGCATTTAAGATTCTAGCCAACATAGTCCTGGAACGCCTAAAGAAAGTGTTGAAGACTATCAGTGCGGCTTCCGAGGAAGCAGACCAACAGTTGACCAAATTTTTACCCTGAGATAAATGCTGGAAAAATTCTGGGAATTCAAACGTGATATCCACCATCTTTTTGTGGATTTCTGACAAGCATACGATAGCATATCGCGGGCTAAAATTTGGGATGCAATGGCGGAAATGCGAAGAAACTCATAAATTTAACCAAGATGTGTGTAAACGGTTCCCAAAGTAGAGTACGAATCGGTGATATACTTTCCGACTCTTTTGAAGTAAACATCGGGCTTAAACAGGGAGACACAATATCTCCAATGTTATTCAACATTGCTATTGAGAAAGTAATAAGAACCGCTGAACTTTTTCGTCGGGATGGCCCAAGATTATTGTTGACCTTTGCTGATGATATTGACATATTAGTTAACTCGGTACTGACTGTGAAAGATCTCTTTGGGAGAGGAGAAAGACAAGCAGCGCAGATAGGGCTCAGACGAGGACAAAACGAAGTATATGCACACCTGCAGAACAGGATGTAGAGATAGACTGGGCCAAAATGTCCCATGGGAGAATATAGTTTCGAGAGTGTTACAACTTTCAAGTACCTAGGAGCTACAATTACTCAGGATAACAGTCTAAAAGATGAAATCAAAGTCCAAATTCAGAGTGGAAACAAATATCTCTATGCATTAAACTCAGCGCTTGCATCAAAAAAACATCAAACTATAAAACCATTATACGACCGACGGTTAGGTATGCCAGTGAAACCTGGACCCTGACCAAAGAAAACGAAAGAAAATTGAGAGAAAGAAAAGTTCTACGCAAGATTTTTGGACCACTGCGAAACCCAGAAACACAACAGTACAGAGTAAGAACAAATCAAGATATATCAGAATTATACAAAGATCCAGATATTGTAAACGAGACGAAGACCTTTGGGACGACCCCGACAGAATTTCGTACTCAAACACCTCAATCTTTGAATGTTTGGTGTGAGATTATGGGTAATCACTTTGTTGGACCATTCTTTCTTGATCGGATTTTAAATGGCGAGTCTCAGCAACACTTACTTAGAGAAGCAGTTGATCCAGAAATAACTTGAATAGTAGAACAAAACGATTTACTTGTATTTCAACAAGATGGAGCACATTATACTTTGGCTGTACGGCAGTTTTTGGATCAAGTATTTCCCGATCGCTGGATAGGAAGAAAAGGTAAGATGATGGACTGGCCACCTAGGTCACCCGATCGAACCCCGTTAGACTTTTTCTTGTGGAAATATTTAAAAACAAAAGTTAATGCCACCCAACCAGATTCGAAAGATGATTTGCGACAAAGAATTATTCAGGAATATAGATAATTAAATTCAGACGTGTTGCCCAATGTTAGAAAGGCATTTGAGAGGAAACTTTATCGATGCATGGAGTCCACTGGAGGTCAATTTGAACAACTAATAAAATAGTGTTTGAAACGAAACTTAAAAATTGTAAAGGGGGGTTTTCACAGTACGAGTTCACTCGGACCGAGTGCGCTCGTACGATTACGTCGTATACGAGTGAACTCGAATTGTAGTTTTCACTGTGGTCCGAGTAACATTCCTCTCCCAGCAAAATTCAAAATGACGTCGACTGATTTGTTGCTCAGAGCTGTCGAAGTTGTAGCCGATATGTTAAGTCAAGAAGTGAAAGATTACGCAAGGGATCAAGAACGACGCAGAAAGAAAATTTGGACCCGGCGGTGGGTTTTAAGACGGGACGAACGAGGTGCTTCCAATAATTTTATTCATGAAGTGGAAGAGGAAGATCCCAAAACATATTCAAATCATTTGAGATTAAACAGTGCACAATTTGAAAATCTACTCGAAAAAGTAGCACCAAAAATTCAGAAAGCGGATACCCATATGAGAAGAGCAATACCTGCCAGAGTTAAACTTCAAATAGCTTTGAGATATTTAGCAACTGGTGACTGTTTTAGCAGCTTAGAAAGTCACTTTAGAGTGCCCAAATGCTCTATATCCCTGTTTCTACCATCGGTATTAGATGCTATTTATGATGCATTGGAGGAATTTATACAGGTGAGTACAATCAAAACACAAGTCATTATTAGTTAATAATTTTTATTTAAGAATTATATGAATAAGTATAAGTATTGTATGAATTATTATAATAAAAATGAAAAGTGTAAGTATATATGAATAAGAATAAGTATTATATGAAGAAATGATCACTTTTCAGTAATAAGGAATTGATTAAGGAAGGAAGGAAGGATTTGATTTTTTTGGATGTTTGTTTCTGAAGCATCAGTTGTTTCTTGATTTTGAAGAACGTCCTGAATGGTTTGTTGAGACTCGAGTATAAACTGTTCTGGAATCTCAATAATAAATCCAGATTCACTTGACGAACAGCTGCCTTGCTCGGTTCTTAAAAGAGATTGTCTTTTATTTTTTATTAAATTCAGTATTTCTGATTGTAGATCAAGTGCATCTGTAAGTGGCATTCGGCGTAACTGGCTAGCTATGTTTCTCCCAAAATGATCGAACTCGTCTTCACTTCCTCGATTATTTACTGCTTGATTTTTAATCGATTCCAATGTCTCGAGTGTTTTGCTAATATGCTCAGGCAGTGTTTTTTTCACTCTTTTCCTGCCTGACGGCGCTACAAATTGAGAACCGTCTGGTATGTCTGATTCAAGTGTGTCTGATGGAGGTATGACTGATTGAGGTATGTCTGATGGAGGTGTGTCTGATGAAAGTGTGGCTGGGTCTGGTGATAGGCAAGTATCTGAAGTATCTGCAGAATTTTCCTGTAACAAAAAAATAAATTAATAGCAAAAATATATAAATCATGTATAAATACATTAATAGTAAAATATAAAATAAATATGAATAGTAAAATATATAAATTCGAGGGGCGTCCACGAAGTTAGCTTATTTTTAAAGTTCCCTCTGAGCGAGAGCCCTCCCTCTTTCGAACGGGCGGGAATAAAATTCGCTCAAGTTACTTTGTGAACGCCCCTTGTAAATTAATAGTAAAAGTAACTTAATATCACTTTTGTTTTTCTTTTTTCAGATTCCAAAAACAGCTGACGAATGGACCAATATTTCAAGAGGATATAATAACCGTTGGAACTTTCCTGGTTGTTGCGGTGCTCTAGATGGCAAGCAAATAAATATACAACAACCAGCTCACAGTGGAAGTGACTTTTTTAATTACAAAGGGTACTTTAGCACTGTGCTGTTAGCACTGGTAGATGCTAATTACTGTTTTACATACATTGATGTAGGCAGCCAGGGTAGATTAAACGATGCCTCCATCTTTAGTAATTCAGTACTTAAAAAGAAATTGGAAGATGGGACCCTGAATTTTCCTTCTTGGGGTGTGATTTTAGGGGATGAAGCTTTTCCTTTAAAACACTATTTGATGAAACCATATTCTCGAAGATTACAATTAACAGCTGAAGAGAAAATTTTTAACTACCGCCTTTCTCGGGCCAGAAGAATAGTGGAAAATGCCTTCGGAATAATGACGTCGAAATTTAGAATATATCGGACTCCAATATATTTGGCTCCACATAAAGTTGACAAAATTGTTAAAGCAACTTGTGCGCTTCATAACTGGCTCATGAAGACAGCCTTGCACTTTTATGCACCGGTCGGAACAACAGATACGGATGAACGACCTGGTTCGTGGAGGCAGGAACCTACTTCAATGTATATGGCAGATCTCACGCAACAAGGTAGTAATCATCCATCTCGGTTGGCAGAGCAAAAAAGAAGCAACTTTAAAAACCACTTTGTCGGAGAAGGTGCCGTCCCATGGCAAAATATTTTAACATACCTACCTCCTATGCTCTTTCTTGTATTTGAATTAATAATAATAAAAGCTACTAATTAAAATACTATTGTTTTACTATAATTTGATAAACTTACCACATTCTGAAAGGTTTTTCTGCTCTTAATAACTCCAGAAAGAAACCTTTCAGCTATTTCGAACCACGGCATAGCGGGTGTATAAATGTCGTCAGCGCCAGATCCAGTGACGGTCGAGTTTTTTATTTTAGTTATTTCCTGTATATATGTGCTTCGTATATTATTCATTTTTTTATTTACGTCTTGGACCGTACATCCGTTGTTGAGGCTTTGGATAATGCGCTGGATGGCTGCATTACGGGCATCTTTGTTCTTGTAGTCATTTAGATTTATGTTCCACAATACCTCCTCCGCTTCGTATAACTCAACGAATCGCACTGTGTCGCGTTCACACCACTTTTTCCTGATACCATTATTCGCTGACATGTTGTTTTTAAACCAATTCGTCCGAGTCAGTCGTCCGAGTGAACAAGAAAAATAGGACACGGTCCTAGTCCGCTCGGATTGGTTGCCGACGTCCGAGTGCACTCGGATGAGGTGTTTACACAATACGATAACGTCCGAGTAGACGTCAGAGTGCACTCGGTCCGAGCGAACTCGTACTGTGAAAACCCCCCTTAATGGAACGGTTCATACGTTTAAATAAAGTATCAATTTCGTTTGTTATTGCAACCCATCCTATTGTGAAACATTCCTGTAGCTCATAGAATATTTACTATGTACCCTAAGTTATTATACATGTTTGAAATATGTTTGACGAGGAGAATCTAAAATTGCAAAAAAAATTGGGCCAATTAAAAAATGGAGGGGGGGCTTAGGTGGAGGGGGATGAAAAGTTACACCAAGTATAAATATGCAAAAATGTGTCCCCCAAGAATTGTAACTTGACATATTTTTGCGTTTATCGTGAAAATGTATCTATCCAAAGTTAGGGTGGATAGTTTTCATTGAAACGCAAAGTATGTATATTACAGGTTTCAAAACAGGCAGCAGAAGTCGAACGATTGATGGAAAAGTCATCAATGATATATCAAACAACGCTGGCAGGTGTGATCACAGATATGTCTAAAAAAATGCAGGAAGCTGAAAGGAGTTGTTACTCGTATGTAAAAAGGGGAATGCGGTACACTAACAAATAGATTTTGTTGCTGCCAATCAAAAGTCCTAAAGCATATTGCCACATACAAAACCATCAGTTATTAGCAGATCCTTCATTGAAAACACTCAATACATATATAAATAATGTACAACCTTCGTACGGGTTCGACCCATCAATGTTTCATTTAATGAAAAAAAAGGTGAAACTATGCAACCTAATAACAAAAGAGGTATGAAAAAGTATTTATAGAAAGTTCAAAATCGCAAATGATTTTGTCATAATAAAAGATGATTTTCACGCAAAGAGAAAGCATTGTTACACTTTTTTCCCAAAGGTGAAAATAAAAAAATAATAAGAGAAAGGGAAGGGAGCAATTATTTGATCACATTATTTTGGGGATACATATTTTGATGAAAATATAAAATTTTACAAATGCTATAGGTAATGATACAAATTACTCCCTCACCGGTATGATAGATGAAATTCAAATTAGCGAAGGGATTTTCTTCGACCATAACAAATTTTTTATTGTTGGATTCACTGATTTGGGGAAACATACCCAAGAAGAACAAAAAACTTGTAGAGGAAATCACGCTCTAGTTTTTTTATTCCAACCATTCAGGGGTCAATGGGTGCAAAGCGTTGGAGCATTTTTGATCAAAGGAGCAGCAATATAACAACTTGACACAACTGATAACTGAAGGTATATAATTACTAAAAACAGTGGTTTCTTCGTGGGCCATTTGGAGCCAAAATTTTACCAAAACAAAACAGTTCAGGTTTGTAAACTTATATATTGTAGAGCTTCCAAGATTTTTGCAGGTACGAATATTTTTTTATTTAAATTACCTATTTTTAATAGTACCTATCATTTGTTTTTATTTATTTATTTGTTCTATTATTTCGTGGTGACTGGTGGTTGACCAGGCGTTGGCAGTTCCATTGCTTTAAATGTTCAATAATAATAAAAAATACATAGTGTTAAATGTGATCATCTGCACATTACTACTGGAATATTATTGGCGAAAGTAAAATGCCAATAGATGGCGTTAAATAGAGGTGAACAACAAATAAATTGACGATGAGGAAACGCGCCAACAACTATAAATTTAAAAATCTTTTGCGGGCCAGATGCGAGTTTTGTCTTTGATGTAAGAATCTTGTGAGAATACATACACTGAAAGGTAATTTTTTTTAACAAAATATTTGTCTCAATCTGCCGGTCATTGACACCACACAAATACAATTCAGGTATAATTTAATGTTACATTTCTATCTAATTTAAATGAGTCTTTATAAATTTGAACTTTTCAGGAACTTCATGAGTCTCTTAACAGCACTGTGATTTAGTTGACGAGTATCACCAATTGAAGTCCTAGGTTTCGCGTTTTTACAGTCTAAGGTGTACTTTGGGTACTCTACTAGATCATGCTGTACAGTTAGTTCTACGTCACATCTTTCGCATAGGGTTCTTTCTTCGCATTTTAACAGATAGTTGTGGGAAGTAAAGTGTGTCCGATTCCGAGCCTCTGAAGAATCACTCCTTCTCATCTACCAGTCGGTACTTGGGTCGAAACAATTATGGGGCAAATTATATTCAACTTCGTACTTTGTTGCCTCCAGTTTTCTTGCCATTTGTTGTTGCTTGAATTCCTAACCTCATTCTCTACATCTTGATGAAAATGCAGTGGTAAGAATGGCACTAGTTGTTCGTCCATCTCTGCTGCATCTTTCGCTGCGGCATCAACTTCTGATACCACAATGTAAGGGTATCCAAAAAATGTCGGTCGACTTGTCCTCCAGAGAGGTGGACTCTCTTCAAGACCTCGTGTATTTTACATATTAGAGGGTTAGAGGTGAAACGTGAAACTATTGCTGAAAAGGAATCGGTGCATACCACATATGAAAGGTCCGCTTCATCTTTTATTAATTCCACAGCTTTAAGAATAGCAACCAGTTCTCCAAAGAATATGCTTGTTGAACGTCAGAGTTGGTAATGCAAGTCGGTGTCTGCCAAAACGACTGCACAACCAACTTTGCTACTATCTTTGGTCGCATCAGTGTAAATAAATTGGTGCTGTGAGTATTGCTCTGAGAACCGGCTGAATTCTGATTGTATTATGCTTGGAGTGGAGTGCTCTCCAGTCCTAGTTCTTCCACTTTCATGCTAATCATTTCAGCCAATGACTTTGGGAATTTTGATCTTTTTCTATAAAGTTGTGAATTATTCTGACTGAAAACGGATTGTAAGTAATATTGGTTCTATTGGCTGAGAGTCTACTTGCGAAGCAAAGTTGTAATTGCTGACGTCTAAGCCATAAATAATGGTGGTTCCGCAGCTTCCATCTGCATACTCACTACTGGACTTGTGTGAAAAGCACCCGAAGCCCACTTCAGGGCTTTATTTTGGAAAACGTTGCGTGATCGAAGGTCAGATTTGTTTGCAGAAGCATATATGGTAGATCCATAGTCAAGCTTGTATCTCACCAGAGCTCGATATATTTTCCTAAGGATATCTTCATGAGCGCCAAAGTGTTGGTAAGCAATTATTTTTATTATTTATTTTGAGTCTTCTACTGCTTTCTGCTTTGAGTTTTCTTATGTGGGGCCTTCATGTAAACTTTCTTTCAAATGTGAGACCTAGAAAGGAATGTTGATCTACCACTTCTAATTGATTATTTCCCAAAAATTTACTTGGGTCTGCAGATGGGGTTCTACGTCTTGAAAATTTCATAACTTTTGGTCTTGAATGACTGAACTTAAAACCTACTTTGCCAGACCACTGTTCCAATTTTGTGATCGTCTTTGCAGTTATTGTTGTGATGTTTCAATGCATCTTCCTCTTGTAAATAATACTAGATCGTCTGCATATAGGGAGCATTGTACTGGTTGGCAAGTAAGGTATGATATCTTGTCGACTGCTATCAGAAAGAGCGTTGTGCTGATGACTGAACCTGCTGCAACACCGTTTTCCTGTTCATACTCCTCGGATAAAACACCATTTACTTTCACCCTGAACGACCTTTTACTCAGGAAGTGTTTTATATATAGTAACATATTTCCGTCGATATTCCACTCTATCAAAGTCTGAAGGATATATAATATCTCCATACGGAATATTTCGCCTGCTCAATATATAAGAAGATAAAGTAAAGCAGTGATAAAATTGCATTATTTAGCATAAATTCGATAATTCTTCCCCTTCCAATTTTTTTTTCTGTTCCCCACATTTGGTTGTGAGCATTAAAGTCTCCCAGAATTATAAATGGTCTTGGAAGGTAGTGGATGATTTTCTCTATATCCGTAGTTGTTATTTGTTTGTCTGGTAGTATGTAGACATTACAAATAGAAAGTCTATTCGAACACCAACAATTGACAGCTACTACTTCTCAATCACTTGGTATTTGTATTTACATCTTTATATTTTTATAGTTTTGTTTTATATTATATAAATTTATTTAATTTTAATTTAATTTTTAGTTTTGACTTTGTTTTGTTTTTGTATTGTTTGATTTTGATATTTTTATTTTGCTTTGTCTACAAAATTTATATTTTTTCGACAATAAAGCATTTCTCTCTCTCTCTCTCTCTCTCTCTCTTTATTTGGCGAATAGAGTAGAAATGACGAAGATTGTAACACCACCACTTGCTCTTTGATGATATGTACGTATGTGGTTGAAGCTTTCATATTGTTTAAAATTACCTTGACGTGTCACAGTGAAATTCGTCTCTTGTAAGCATAGTACTTCTGGATTTTGTTTCTTTAATCGTTGCTTGATCTGTTCAAGATGTGGATAAAATCCACAGCAGTTCCATTGAATGACGTTGAAGATGAAATAAAATGGTTGTCATACTGTCATACATTTCTTGGGGTAAATTTTCCGTTGACAGCTGGAGGTCTTGCTCTTGATCCGTGGAAGATTGACTTAAGGTGTCATCCATTTGCTCTGATTGTTTTTACAATTTTCTACGAATGCGTGTTATTCTACTTTTAAGCGCTCTTTAAATTATAATTTGATGAATGTCTTGGAGATCCGCTAAAAGGTCCGCAACGTTATTTGTTAATCTATTAGCTTCTGACAGGGGATCGCTTGATCCAAAAGAGTTTTTCAGGAAAGTTTTTATTGTACTGAAAGAAGTTTTTAACAATTTTGGATATTCAGTGCATGCTGATTTTAAAGGGTCTAATGCAGTTATTATCTCTGTTAGTGTCTCTTGAGGTGAAGTCTTTTTTAAGTTTCATTTGAAATAGACCTTCTGAGTTTTTTTCTGTTTATGAGTCTCCGATTGGTCTGTGGAAACTCGTTCGGGTGGTGGCATCGTTCTTTTGTCGTTGCTGTCTCTTTCTCCTATTTCTTCCAGTATATCTTTACCGATCAGTGACTTTGATGAAGTAGAAACGCTAAGTGGGCATTTTTGACCACCAATAGTTGTAGAAACTCGCTGTTTTTACCTAGTTCATGAGGGAGCAGTGTTTGGACAAACTCTTGGTTGATGGCCAGTTTGGTTGCATATAAAATACTTCATTTCGTCATGCGACAGGTACACTCTGTATGAAGTTTGGTCGTAATCAATCAATAAGGAGGATTGAATTTCAACTTCATCTCCAGGAGGTGCAATATAAACTTGTCTCCTAAAACTCATGATATGGTTTAATTCCTCCTCTCCTGTTATTTGCTATTCTTGAAGGGAATAAGATGTTTTTTGAACCAATCATAGATGCGAGGCTTTTATGTAATCTACTAATTTAGCTTGGTCAACAGCGCCGATAACAATTGCTTGTTCTTTCTTCGGAAAACTTGTGGCAGGTGTTGATTTAGCTGCATTTGCGGAACTTGCATTTGAATTTAAGTTAGCGTTGTTGGTAGTCTCTGGTTGCAAAGCTTGAGGAACAGTTTGATTTAGGGTTTAGCTGCCCCTGTATTCAGAAGCAGCCTGGACAATATTATTATCATTCATGTTGAGTTGTTATAGATAACTCTACATTCATTATAGCGTATTTTTGGTTACCAGAAGGAAACCAAAAATAAAATTGACACCTGCTACAATAATAGTGCTGGCAATTTAACAGCTGATAGACACACACGTGTTTAGAAATGTATCGTGATATTTAAATATAGACCTTCAACTTGTTTGTTCAAACAGGAACAGCAGACACAGATGCACTTTCACGTCCTGTTAGGACCTTCACCACTTTTTGGAAAAGAAATTGTCCAACTTAGTCTTATCATCACAAACAGTTAACAGTTCCAATACACGGTAATCTTTCGACATTAAACTCGTGTCGCGACACTGATGATGCTCTCAATTCTAAAAACAGTCGAAAGGTAAATTCAAAGGTTCTCTTTATATACGAAATAGATATGTCTAACAAAATAACAGAAATAAAACACTTACGAGAGAAATCCTAGAAGAAAATGGTGAAACATATAATATAACAAGAGATTTGTTGTGCTTCTTTGTCACTTGGGATACCAATAGGAAGAGGGATGTGAGTGAATATGTAATGTAAGCAGATTAACTGGTGAAATTGATGATGTTTTCATAGAAGAAATAGGTTAGGTTGACGATTTGTTGTTCACCGCTATTTGGTCAGTGGCGACTCGAGACATTTATTGCAGAGGGGCCAACTCTACAAATACTAAACGAATTCGCGAAAATCAACGACTCCATCTGTGAGTACTCAAATAGCGGTGAACAATAAAACATTATATATGTACCTATTTACTCGGTAAGTGAAGAGTTTGTTCTAGTTTTGGTGGAGATTGTGTGTTTATTTAGTATTTAATATTAACCTTTCAAATCGGTGGTGTAGTGTGTTATATACGAAAAAATCAACGAACCACTATAGATAAAAGCCTTACAGGTAAGAGAGAAACATTTAGTTATGGGTTTATATTTCAATGATATTGTTTTTTTAGTAAAAACAAAATGGAGAATGTTCACAAGTCTCAACAGACAAAGTTGTGAAAGCTTTGTTCAGTGCCTCAGTGCTCATCTTATTGGACCAAGGAAATTTCGCTGCATTCATTCCCATCCGATGCAAACTTCTGCCAAATCTGGAAGAATGTCTTGAAAATTGCAAATCCGGTGACTAAATATATGCTGGTTTGCTCTTTACACTTCACAGAATCTGATTTTAGTTTGAGTAAGTTCAGTATTCTATACTTGAAATAATCGTAACTCATATTCAAAGACGTTTTTATTATAGCAACAAAGCGAAGGCGAAGATTACACAAATGTAATCTCAATTCATTCTAGTGAATTCTTTGAATTGCCTCATATCTTAAACTCAGATGAAAAGATGATCCATTTTACTGGTAAATGAAAAACATAAACATATTTTGTATTTTATATTTGCAGCTTTATAGTAATACAAAAAAATCAGGGATTGATTGTTCTACCATGAAAACTATCAAACAATGTAATGAAAGAACAGCAAGGTTTAATGGATGTAAGTGGACCAACTTAGAAACTAGAATTATTTTAGTTTTATGCAAATTGAAACTAAATATTTCATTCGTTTCTCTAGCAGTTTTGTTTAACCTAAGCCACTGTAAGTGTCAGGATATATTTTATTCAACTGTAAGCCTTTTAGCTGTTAGTTTGAAAACAGCAATATATTGGCCAAGTAAGAGGAAACTTTGAATAATATGCCAAAGTGCTTCAAGAAGTATAAAAGTACCAGAGTAGTATTGGACTGCACTGAAATCAAGATACAGAAACTGAAATGTTTGAAATGCAGAGTGATGTCATATTCTCATTATAAGGGATCACTTACGATTACATTTTTAATTGTGCAGTACAGACAAAGCTATTTTTATTAATGAGAATATCATTGATAAACTGGATTGTCATGATGCAGTTATGGTTGACAAAGGCTTTTTAAGAGAAAAATAATGTAGTGAAAAAATGATAAAGTTATAAGACCCCCGTTTTTTTAAAAATAAAAACAGTTTTCAAGAGAGACGCTGAAATTACTGCTGGCATCGCGAGAACCCGAGTTCATGTAGAATGGCCAATTCAACGAATTAAAGTATATAAGATTCTAAATGAGCAACTTATCTGGTATTTAACCCTTTAATTGGCAAGCCTCAAAAATTATCCAAAAAAATATCTTATACAGCCAAAAGGCTTTAGGGGCATATCTTTCAGCGTTTCTGTGTGTGTTTTCCTTTCTGATATATTGTCAAAAAAATATGAGCTGTATCTTGAAAGATACATTGCTTGATATAAGTACTGAAGTATGGTGTAAAAAGAAACAAAGAAAAATAGCTAATTCTTTTTTATTATATTAACTAATAAAAACTTGGTAGGTACATACATGAAGATCATTAAACACTTTTATGGTAACTCATAAAACAATTTCGATCTCTTACTATACACAACCTTATGTTGCATTTTTGAAATAAAAATATGGTTTTCCCTTGAGCACTTAATCTGCAACGTCCTTTTGTGGTTGTTGTTGGAAAATGATCGAAGTCATCCAGTCGGATATCGTCTGACGGTCTGGTAGCAACTGGTCTCACTATCCTTTTTGCAGGTGTCTCCCAAATAGGAGGTCCTCCAATTCTTCTCTTACCAGTTGTGATCAGCGACCGTATTATATTATACCTAAATGTCTTCAGAGGCATGGTTCTCTTTATATTCAACATGCAACATTCCTTTTTATAAAGCAGCCAGGCATTGTTTACACATATATCTAATAATTGGCCGAAAATTTAAATACCACCTGTGAGATTTCAGTCCTGTTCTATAAAGTGAAACTAGCATATCTGCAAGATCCACACTGCCCATATGTTGATTATAGTCACAAATTATCTTTGGGCATGGGACATCAATTCTTTTTATCTCTTGCTTGCAAAACCTAGATATGTTGTTTCTGAGGTAGCGGAATAAGAAGACACAAGCCTAAGGCACTTATTATCGGTCCATTGATAACATATATTTTGTGATCATTATCACACTTTGAACCAAAACTTCCACGTCCTTTTATCAATAGAAATTTGTCGGAGATTATGTCACAGTCACGCATTCTATTTGGCTGTATTATTCCTAGACTGAGAATTCCAAATTCACTTCGTAGATAAGTTACCAGTTCAAGTGAGGTAAACCAGTTGTCAAAATATACTACTTTGCAAGGTGATCTTTCAATAGATTGGCATAATGCAATGATAGCTTTCTGGCCGATTCCTAAATATCTATTTTCAAATTTATTGAAGTGATGATTACGAAATGTATCCTCCCCACCATATGGGAAAAATTCATAAACAATACCGCTAACTCCGCACCGGACAAAAAACTTGAATCCCCATTTCTTGGGTTTATTTTTTATGTATTGCCTCCTGTTACCTGCACGGCTCCCCTTGTAAGGAACCATCATTTCATCAACTGAAAATCTTTGCTCCTCTTCAATAGCGAGACAATTTTGACTAATGCGTTCTAATAAAGGACGGACTTTGTAGTACCTATCTGTACCATCGGTTTCCTCTTTGTCAATAAAATGTATATTTCTACGGATCGTTTGATATCAGCTATTTGACTATATCGAAAGGATTGTGACAAAAAATATGTCGGCATGATAACTATTCCCATCAAAAACTCGATACCAATAAAGGTTTGCATATCCTCCACTGAGGTATTATTGATCTAGCAGATTTCTGAATTGAATAAAGTTGGTTTTGTAATTTGTCATTTGTAAAAAAATACCAAAATATTTATAGGGAGATAAAATCTCATCGGACATTCCATAGAATGTTTGAGATGGAATTTCAACTGGATAAAATTTTTTTCTGAATCCCATGTGAATGTCATCTTTTCTCTTTTAGAAGGCAATTTTGGTCTTATCTCTTCTGATTCTTGATTATTATAGATTTCTTCGGTAATGTAGACGATGCGGAAACTTGCATTAGTTTGGATGATTTTCTAAGATTATCCGTTTGGCGTTCGGGGCTGACAAATGTACTTGTTGAACAGGTAGTTGTAGCAACGCCAAAATCGACGGCCCTTGAACATTGAACTCCAACTGCCTGATTATTCGAGGAAGCCTCTAATTCAACAGTTGTCTCCTGATTCTCTCCATATCATCGAAACACTCTTGAAGTGCCAATATTTCAGATGTGCCAGGAACAGATAATAGATAGTTTCTGACAAATTCACCTTCGTCTGATTCATCTGAGCTTCCAGAATATTCAGGAGGCAATATAGCCATTAAACGCCTAGTTCTACTCGATATTTCTTTTCATAGCTGGAAAAACACCAGTATTATTTGGAATCAATATTTGGCATTGTATCTTTAAAGATACATAAAAACAAAATATATACATTAGGCTATCCTGACAATGTTTCTTTATAAATACAAAGTTTTTAACAAGTGCTTGCAAAGTTTTAGTATTATTTCTGGTTGCATATTTATCCAAATATTATATAAATTACATACTTGAAGAGGTTTCCTCAGAGTTTTGAGCAAAAGCAGTCACAATATCTGATAAATTTTCAAAGAAACTGGAGCGAACATGGGTAAACAAACTAGCACTGTAATCCGTTCTATAGTAATCCATCAAATGTAACTTCAGCCACTAATCAACACCAGGCAGTGAGTTCAGAAAATCATTTTATATGTGCATTTGTGGGTGGAATACCAAATATATCATAAATTATTTTACTTTATGAAATATTTTCTAATACAAAAAGTGTATCTTAAAAGATACGTTACCAAGTAAAGGGTTAAATCAGAATGTGAAAGAATGGAAATGTGTTTGTACTTGTAACGCTGGATTTGCAAGCATATCATCGCTACTCTAATCCATATTAATAGGTGAGTGATATTATTTGTATTTTTTTGCCCGACGAACCCAAACAGGGGTGTACCTACAATTCGACTGTTTTTTATTTTTTTTTGTTTGGTTTGAGCGCGCGTTGTATATAGTAAACGTACTCCGATTTTCAGATTTTTGATTCATTTGAAAGAGGAGACTTGAGAATTGATCCCATATTCATGAAAACTCAAATCCGAAATCTCCTTCCCTCCGAAAACCACCCCCGAACGGAATGGATGGGGCAATTTTCCTCGAAAATCGGAAATCCGATATGGTAGAATTTATGAGAAGAAAATTTCCGGGAACGTTTAAATTGAACATTTGCTACTGCTACTGTTTTCGAGTTTCAGCGATGTTAGAATTTGAAATATGTAATAGGTGTATTTTCGTCATGTGGAAGAGGCATTCTGAGAATGCCAAATTGAAGACGAGATTATTTGTAGCAATATTCATATTAATTTTTTTCATAGAGTTAGGATTTTGGATTTCGAACGGTAGTAAAATTTAACATATGCGTATTTCCGCGACGACGTTTTCAGATTTCTGAATAATAACAAGTTTAAGCAAAGAATATACATGGGTAACTGTATAAGTTAACGTTCAACGATTTTCGTGGCTAATGTTACACAGTGTGAAATAAATATTTTACACACAAAATTGGACCGAAGTTATTAGTTGGTGCACTAAAAAATACAAAATAATATTAATTATATTAGTGCTCGTACTTGTGAAGTTGGTGCCAACAGTTTTCAAGCTAACTGCAACTACGCAACTTCAAAAGTAACAACACCAATAGAAATAATATTATTTTGTATTTTTCAGTGCCCCAACTAATAACGTCCGTCAAATTTATTGTAAGAAATATTTATTTTATAAGACATTTTTATATAATACTTACTTTTTTATAGAAATGAGGACTTGGAACTAATAAGCTGCACGGAGTAAGATCAGACATGGGGAAAAGAGAAGAAAGGGATAAAAGAAAGTTACAAAGTAAAACCTCTTAAGGAATTCTACCAAAAAGGAAATACTCTTTCCAGATGTCCTTAGAGCTAGACAGAGAAAATTTCTCACTTCTATCGACAGGTTATATTAATACCAATTTCAGGAATAACACTCAAATGTTTATTTTTAGGAATATGAGACTCAGCTCTTACAAAGTTCATTGACAGATCACTAGAAGAAAATGTGGAGGTGCCTCAAAATGTGGTCACTGACAGTGACAGGTAATAGCTTCTACCCAAACAAATTGATGACGATGTGAATAAGTTTTCTATTCTAGTAATCTAATTGTACAAGTTGAAGCAATATTGAGGCAAGCAAACAAGTCTGAATGTTTGAATAATATAAAAGCTAAATTCTCAGTTGAAACGTACAACCATCTTGTAGAGAAATTATAAATTTATTGTCAAATTTCAATCCACTACAAATAGCAAGATATCATCAAGGCTCTCATATGTGGCTAAAGAAAAGACAATTGAGAATTACAGGTAACAGGTAATATATAACTTGTAGAAAAATAATAGACTTTGTCTGTTCTTTCTTCAAGGATCAACATGCTCTTTTTTCCAAAGCATTTTTCAAATAAATTTACCGAACATGGCAGAAAGTATGAAAAAGAAGCGATAGAATGTTACAGGCAGAATAATAATTCATGCCAAATTGCCACGCCCGGAATCATAATTTCCGGAGCGTTCCCATTGCTTGGGTATTCCCCTGACGGAATAATTTTCGATGGTGATACCTCTACTTTAAGGCAAATGCCCATTTTCTGGTAAAGTGCTAATTTCTCATTTAATGTCTAATATTAACTTTTAATTTTGTTTTAGGAAACACCAATCCTTCAGAATCTTTTTTGGAGTCGTGCGATTTCATTGATAAAAGTGGTTCGATACCGCACCTCAAAAGGAAGCACAGCTGTAATGTTCAAGTTCAACTAGGAATGGCTCTTTTCAACTTAGAAAAAACCAAATTTTTGATTTTTTCTAGTTTTTCTAAAAACTATGTGGATGTAGAATTCAATAAAAAATTGCAGAGGATTTGAACGTACGATTTTCTGAAAACTATATGAAGAATATGTTATATTATTATTGTTTTAATAAAGGAATAAAATCAGAGTTATTTCGTGAGGTCGCGATGTCAAACTTGATGTTTGTAAACACCAACTTTTTATTTGTGCAATATTTGCAGCATCTGCACCACATAAGATGACATACCCCGCTTTGAAAACTGCCTCACCTTCTTCTGCACGCCGAGTGTTCTTATCAACGATAAATAAACAGTGAGCATACCAAAAAAGTTCTTTCGGGGTCGAACAGATGTGAAGTTCGCTCCTGATATTTCTTTTAAAGTGTTTTTTTCTTTATTCAGCGGCCTTCAATTCTAACTCAAGTTAATTTTACATTATAGGAACATCTGAAAGCAAGTTATTACTGAAAATTAGCTCAATCACAGAGTTAATAAGTCAGAAACCGAAAACTCCACAAATAAAATAGACGCCCTAAAGGTTGTGACTGAGAAAAATAACTTCGTAATATCTGGCCTGGAAAATTTCGAAGACTTCTCCCCCTGATCGGTTTGCAAATAGCTCAAAAACCTTCTAGGAGTCGAGGTGCACGTTTTTGATCTAAATAACAAATCTACTGAAGGTTGAATTTATTTCATATTTGATAAAACTTGAGGTCCTGAAACATTGTAAAAACTTTTAAAGATCCGGTATTGCAATTTCTAACGATCTGACATACAAATAAGGATGCCATAATAAAATTCTCAGGAACCACCTGAACAATGCGAGAAAGAATGTATCAAAGAAGAGCTTCATGAAAGGAAACAAATTTCATATAAATAATAAAGCCTATACAGTCGAAGAACTTGAAGAAAAAGAAAATATCCTAACATAGAAGCGAAAAAAAAAAACAGTCACCCATCAACACCTTTTATAGGAAACGTCGGAGAACAGTCGATTATATTAAGTGACCAAAAACATAAACTACCTGAAGACAAGTCCATGAGCAACGATCCAAGTACAGAAGTTTCTAGTCAAACAGTAGAAAAGAACGACAATACTCCAGGTAAGGTTAGTCTCCAAGAAAAGTTAACCAAAACAGCAGTTGCCATCCCGCATAAAGAATGAACGAAGAGCCTGCGATCGGGTTAGAGTTCAAGTGGACAGGACTGATTTCCATTTCCATATCCTATGATCGTAATTCTTTATTTGTTATATCCTTTGAAAATTTCGTTAACTGAAATTAACAAAAACATTTCACAGTATTCTACTTGTAATATTTTATAATGGATGAATAAGTCCGTGACTTCGATGTGAAAAAAATAGAAACGTTCACTCTTCAAGATTTTTAGAGATATTTTGGAGGTCAGTAAAGATTTTTGCAACTTCAAACTTATTCATAATAATATTCGTAGTCTATATAAGAATATCGACGAATTCAAACTGTTTCTCAATAACCTGACGTCAGAGATTGATTGCGTCGTTTTGACAGAAACATGGATTTTACACAATCCCGAATTATATTGTATTCCGGGTTACGATATGATATACACTGGGGGAAATTTTAATCAAAATGATGGCGTGGTGATCGATATTCCCACTAGCTACAAATATACTTATAAAATTGTTACAATCAATAATGTCAAAACCATAGAGTTAGTAACGCTTTTGGCAATTCATTTTTATTTATATAGATTGTTTGGGTGGTAAAACATTTCAGACCGTATCTGCAAAGATTAAGTATACCAAGACAGGAAAGTCAGACAAATCAGATAAAATGTGAAAGAGATAAAATTTGCTCACCAGCTCACCAATTTAAAGAGCCAGGTAGGCGATTTCAATGGCGCCGGCGCATCATTTTATCATTAGCAGCGATTAAATACTATATAATCGTTGATACTACTTTACTTATGTCATTGATTGAATGCATTCCGCAGCGTGAGATTCAATTATTTTGTTCTATTCTTTGTTCTGAAATATGGAAGATGAAGAAAATCGAAAAAAGAGAGAAGGTTCTGATGAGAAAAAAGTTAGTGTTTTTCGAGTTTCCAAGGATGAAATCAGGTAATAATGTTTAAATAATATTAATTTTCCAGTGATACTGAGATAATTCGAGTATTAAATATATGAAAAACTATCGTGTTGATTCAATTATTGCTCAGTATTATCCAGAACTATAATATAAAAAACATTACTAATAGGCGATTACAATTCTATTGCAGATGTCGACAATGGCTTGAGGCTTGCGGATGCCAAGATTTGTTACAGCCTTACTTTGATGCGTCTAAAGCCTACAACATTCTTCGTGTCTGCAGTGTCCATTTTGCTCCAAAAAAATCCTGGGAACTCATTATTTCAAATATTTATTAATGTAGAATATCATCATCCCTGCTCAAATTTAACCATTATTTATTTAATAAAGCTATATATTTAATTTCTCTTGGAAAAATAATATTACAATATTCAGACTTACTCCTAGAAAAGATCGGAAATTATCTATTTTGCTAAATTTTCTAATTATAATTATCGTTACATATTGTCAAGATCTGTTATAATAAAATTGTATTTTTCATAGTTTTATTTTATTCCAATTCCACACCCAAGCCAGATTTATTGAAGATTAGTTAAATGCATAATTCGGAATGCTATTAAAAAGAGGGTTTGTTACAGGAAAAGTTTATCATTTAAATGACTAAATAAAGATATTTTTATTATACATATCTAACTAATTATCAGAATCAAATAAAATAATCTTTATTTTTAAATTGTTCAAATTCAATTTCATAAAAAATATTGAATCAATACTGACCCGAACGTACGCTCCGTTATATTTCATTTGCATAAAATTCCGAGGTCTCGAGCCCCTTGTCTATATGCTCAGATAAGTAATTGAGGTGTTCGCATGGATGTGAGTTTTCAAAAAGTGTTGGGTCTAGCATAACTTTCTGGTATACTTATACGAGGACAAATTCAGATGATTATTACATGGTGTATGGAAGAAAGTTTAAACTAATAACAGATCATAGACCATGAACCTGGTTATTCTCAATCAAAGATCCCGGTAGTTGTTTAGCACGTTGGCGATTAAAATTAAAATAATATGATTATGAAACCTGGCAAAATTTATAATAATGCCGATGCATTATCACGAATTAAGGTGAACTATTCCATAGAATGTTCTGAATATCAAAAAATACCGGCAGCAAGTTCTAAAAATGCAGAAACAGAAGAAATAGAAGAAGTTAACTTCAATATTATGAACAATGAATTTAATAATTTTGTTCGAAAGTATCAAACTACTTCATTAATTGATTATTCTCGAGTAGAATATACTAATGAACAATTATTGGATAAAAAACATAAAGATATTATTGTCGTATTTTGGGAATCAAAAACAACGTATTTACATGAGAACATTTTGGAAGATATCAATGATGAAAATCCTGATATTCAATTTAATAAATTAAAAATTAGTACTAGTTTAACTGTTAAAAATAGAACTTATTATACCATTTTTAAACCATTTCATCATTATAAGTGAAAAATATTTTGGAACCAAAGACATATTTTGTTGATAATAATATTGATTTACCAACATAAGAAATGTTATGTTATATATATACTGAAGAAAAGTTTAAATTTATTATTTTTCAAAATGCTATAAGAACAGTTACGGAAGAAGATGGAATACCAATAATTTTGGATGAATATCATTCAGGAAAACAAAATTTACATACAGGTATAAATGAAACCCTACGTAGAATTAAAGAGAAATATAATTGGAAAAATATGAATTTTTTTTATAAAAAATGTGAAATTTGTCGTAAAACAAAGGCCTGTAGGAAAGAACCTCAATTCGCCTTTAATTATCACAGAAACTTCAAAGACACCATTTGAAAGAATAAATCTCGATATATTAGAGATACCTACTAAATTGTACGTACTTACAATACGAGATGAACTAACAAAGCATACTCAAGCTTATCCAATTAAAGATAAATTAACGAAAAATATAATTGAGACATTATTATTATATTTTCAATATTACGGATCTCCATTAAGAATCCATTGTGATTATGGAAGAGAATTCAATAACACATTGATGAAGGATTTATGTTCTCTTTATAATATAAAGCTAACATTTTCAAGTACTGAATATCTCCAATCAATCGAATCCATTGGAAGATTTCACTCAACTTTCTTAGAGATGATTAGAGTACATATGAGTTAAAATCCAAATAAACTCCCTCATAACTATTTACTATATACTATTATTTGTTATAATAATACAAAGAACAAAACACATGGATTCACACTATACAAATTATTTTTTAGACCACCAGAAGTTTTGTACAATGAAAAGGACATAATTTCAAAATACATAAGAGATTTAAATTCAAGATTAAAATTTTATTATTTAGCTGCAGAAACATCAGGCAGAAGAAAATTAATTTAAAGATAGCAAAAGACTGTACAGTAGGAGTAAATATTCACCCTGAATCAGAGGATGACCATAAGGAGTTAGTCACGATGTTCAATACTAACGAAAAATAAACACCATACTTATGCGTTGGAGAGCGAGAAATTACTACACGTAGTAATAAAGGGTATGCCCCAAAAGACGAATGTGGAGATGATCAGCGAAAATCTAAAGAAGGTGGGGTTCACGGCTGTGGAAATCCACAGAATGACCTCAAGGGTGGACAAAAGGGACTACCAATGGTATTAGTAAAACTGGAAAGATCAGAAGAAAACAAAAAGATCTTCGGCTTAAAAACTCTAGGTTTTCTAGCGGTCAAGTTAGCAGAGGCACAAAGGAGAAATAAAGTTACACAAGGCTTTAGGTGTCAGGGCTTCAACCATACACAGGCGAAATGTACGGCAAAAGTGAGATGCGTGAGGTGTGGAGCATTAACTGTATAGGACCTCACCCAAAAAATTATAGCGGATGCCCGAAATTTCCCAGCGTGAAAAGACAGGTAAACCAACAGAACCTGCAAAGAAAAGAGCAGTGCCGCCGTCGAGTATAGTAAGGGAAGATGTACCATTTGAGAGGGAAGTAAACCCAGAAGTAAGGAAAGAAAAAGAGACGAGAGTAGAGAACCAAGGAGGAATGTAACTGGGACCTCCTCATGTGTCAGTGGACCAATAAGCAGTTGCAGTACAAACTAATTGAACTGGAAATGAGCGGAAATAAGGATTGACCGAAAAATATGGGAAAAGACGTTATGGAAGGCCGCCAGAAGCCAGGCAGCTTAAAAATGATCTCGTGGAATATAAATTCCACTACAGGGAGGAAACACGAGCTTGGGGAGATGATAAATCGGCACAGCGCTGATGTAGTACTAATGCAGGACACACGGTGGCATAAAGAACTCAGGATCAAAGGATTTGAGTTCTATGAAGACAAACTAAATGAGGAAAGGAGAGAAATCGCAATACTGATTAAAAAAAAGATACAGCACAGAAGAGTGCAGACGCCTACAGATATGAAGATAGAAACCACTATCATAGAAGTGGCTACGAAAAGAGGATTTGTAAGGGTAATATCTGCCTATAACTCGCCAAAACATAGACCGAGAAAATATGCCTTGGATAAACAATTCCTAAAAGGAGTACTAGTCATCATGGGAGGGGATTTAAACGCAAAGCATGTGGCATGAAATTGCCAAAGAGAAAACAATAATGCGAGGGTTTTAAATAACTACAGCGTGGGAAATGATGAGATGATAATTGGACCGGACAGGCCAACACACCTCAGTATCCCAAATAAGTCAGCTGATATACTGGACATAGTGCTGACAAGGGAGCTGGAGATGCTCACAGAAGTAGAAAGTATCGACGAAGGATCGTCTGACTATAACTATATAACTATAACTGGAAAAAGTTTAGAGGGAGGGATACTGAGAAGAAAAATGGGAAACACAAAGAAAATCGAAACACAAGAAGAACTAGAGACAGTAGTAATCAAAATGGAAAAAGAAATACTAGATGCGCTAAAAAAATTGATGTAAAAGCGCTGAAGCGCTGAAGAAGAGTTATTAGATTCAAAAATAAGGCGTGAAGAAAGGCCATAGAATACCCCAGGAAAGCAAATATAGAGAGAGAGCAAAGCAACTGGAGAAAGCGGTTAAAGAAGATTACAAGAGCATATGAATGCTCAGTGGAATAGAGAACTGGAAGAGAGGGACCCAAAACAGACGTGATTTTGGAACCTACAGAAAATCCTAAGAAATAGGAAAATGGACATCCCTCCATTAGAAAATGGAGTTGGAGGTCACGTGTACACCGATGAAGAAATAGTGGAACTGTTCGCAGAGAATTTGGAGAAACAATTCAACGTAGAAATAAATCCGGGAAATAAGGACGACGAGTTCCTGGAGCAAGCAAAGAGATCAGTGGGATATGTCAGGGGGTAAACCTTGGGAAAAAGATTCGAAAACATGATATAGAAGAAATAAAGATAATAAAAACGAAAAAGGTTAAGAAAGCTCCAGAGGCAGATGGGATCACAAATAAAATGTTAAAAAAACTACCGGAGGAAGCACTGAACGTGTGTAAAATCACCAACGCAATCATGGAAGGGGGGAAGGGAAACTTGTAAAGCAGCCAGCCAGCTATAGATCTATCCGTCTACTGCCATGCATTAGTAAGGTAGTGGAAAAGGTGGTGTTGATAAGGCTAAAAGAAGAATTAGACGACCTATGAATTCTCCCAGACGATCAACTCGGATTTAGGGAAAAGTACTCGACAGAATTGCAGATTCTGAAGCTGGTAGAATATGCAGCAGAAGGCAGAGAAAAGAAAGAAGTGACAGGGATCATCCTTTTCGACATGGAAAACGCCTATGATATGGCACGATGTGCTCATACACAAACTAAAAGGTTTTGATGTATCTAGAACAATGACCCAATTGATAGACTCTTATGTTGGAGGTCGCAGTTTCCAGTTGAGAATAAGAAAGAGCAGATTGGTATCCAGACCAGTGAGATCTGGACTACACCAGGGAGGGATAATATCACAAACGCTGTTCACGGTGTACACAGCAGACTTACCGAAGAACACAGGAATACTAACAGCACAGTACGCGGATGATACAGCCTTTGCAGCAAACTATGTTAATGAAAGACGGGTGGTATGCAGACTGCAGAAAGCAACTGATATCATCCAAAACTACTGCAACAAATGGCGGATGAAGATCAATGCCCTAAAAACTCAGGCAATTATGATTGGAGGAACGGCCAAAAGAGGGAAGACTCAAATCAAGATGGGAGGCAATCAGTCATTTGGTACAAGAAGGTGAAATACTTTCGGGTAACCTTAAATAGGAGATTAGGATGGAATGAGCACGTAAAGGCTCAGATAGGGAAAGTAAAAGGAGCAAAGAGGGCACTAGCACCGCTCATAGGCATAGGAATAGAATTAACCCAAATTGATGTAAGATTTCTCACAGTTTCCCACGTAAAAAGGTCCATATCCGTTCATATGCGCCTAGTTTTAAATTTTTCTTCTTCAATAGACGATAGCCGTTTTTATGCGCCCTAAAATGTTGCACTGTGCAGATAAGCGATGTAAATATAAATGCTTAGTTGCTGTGATACAAAGACAATTGCCGTGTATAAATGGTATTTGCACACGGCACTAATGCAAGCAGCATTTTTGCATCCTTTAGATCAGTAGTTTATCGAATATCTTACACAATAGACGCTGGTGCATTTTCTTCCCGTAAAAAGGCTTATGGGGTTAGATTTCCTGAAGCTGATGAGTACAATGTCTCAGTTATGAATACTACACTAATAAGGGTGTATAATTTCTAAACCAATAGAAAATAATATTTCATTTCATTTTAACAACGTTCGAGGGGATTTCCTGGTGTTGTGGGTGCTATAGATGGCTGTCGCATCCCCATCAAACAATCACAAGGAAACGAGCACGATTTCTATAATAGAAAAGGATTTCACTCCATTATTTTACAAGGTAATGCATAATAGATATGAAAAGTGATTCGATTTTCCATTTCTTTGCTTAATTGCAGATACCTGCGATTAAACAGTACTCTTTGTCAGCAACTCACAAATAATAATCCAGTGTTACCAGCTCATCTAGATATCATTGGAGATTTGGCCTACCCACTGATGACAAACCTGATAGAGACACAGGACATTTAACAGCGCAAGAAATAACATATAATGTTAAGATTAGCTCTATAAGATTAATTATTGAAAGAGCGTTTGAAATTTTGAAAACTAAATTTAGACACTTGAAGTATTTAGATATATCTGATCCTCATTTCGATAATCAAATAATTGAGGGTGCGGTTATATTGTACAAATTTTTGTTACTAGAGGGTGAAATCAACTTGTACGAAGAAAATGTAGAGCCAGACAATGAACGTTTCAACGAATAATGAAGCACTTGAAAATACAGCCGTTCAATAACGAAATGCTATTTGTGCAAATTTGTAAATAGTTTTTTATCTATTTTGTGAAAATGTACATATACTAAGTTTAATTTGTATGATATTATTATTGTTACATTATCATCTAATTCATTTCCATTAGTTTCAGTTAAGCCCTACAAATGATTGATGATTCGAAACCTTATGTGAAAAAATTAAACTACAGATTGCTTTTGTTTATTAAAAAAGACAACATATGAGTAATCAAAAGAAGGTCTTTCAAAAGTAGCTCTAGATAACAATTTAAATAGAAGATAAAAAATATAACTGAACATTTATCCTAATCTTTGGTAGGTACATAAAGGAACTATGAAATGTAACTAAATCAAGTTCTTATCTACTCAACATAACAAAAAACTATTGTTAAATAAATAAAAGAGAGAGAGAAAAAAAATGATAATACAGAAAAATAGAAAGCGGCATAACCCAATAAGAGATGTTCAGTCTTATGAAACACACATAAATGAACAAATAAACATAAGAGATATAGAGGCAGAAGACAATATTGAGTTCATAAATATCAACATTTGACAAGCGATAAAAAATGCATCACAACAGCAGCACCAGGAAGGGATAGTGAATAGAGGGAAAATAAGTGAGGATACAAGAAAGCTGATGACAAAGCAAAGAAAAATAAGAAGTAAAGACCAAGCTCGACATATCTAAAACAGCTCAATAAAGTTATTTCTAGAGCTATAAGGAAAGAAATAAGACAACATAACACTAATATGATTACAAAAACTATGAGAACAAAGGTATGAAAATTATGAGAAGAAATCTAACAAAAGGTAAAAGGTATATCGTTAAACTTGCAAACCGAGAAGGTGTGATAAAATCAAATAGAGAAGAAATTCTATTTTCTAGTTTTCTTACTTAGACCACCGGAGAGTAGACATGTAGTCTTCCAGAATTCCTTTTAATTTTAATTTTATTTATTTCAATTTATTATTTTATGGGTGCATAGTTATGTAAGGTATATTATTTAAGTTTATTAGTTTTTTAAGAATTTTATTTTTTTTTCATTGGTAACACAAGATGTTTTTAAAAATCTGCAGGATACATTTTCTTTTTCCACAACCATGTTAGATTGATAATGTTTCTATATAGACCCGAAACATGTCTCATATATATTGTGGAGAAGACTTCGTGTTTAATTTCCATTAAAACATCACTCCACTTTGAGAATATGGACTTTTTCATCAAATTCTATATATTGTGGAAGAGTTCTACGCAGAGTTGTACTCCAAAACGAATGAGGCAAACGACATAAAATTACCAATTATCCAAAATCAAGGCTCAGAAGATATTCCTGATATTAATATTCGTGAATTTAAAGCTGCAATGACCGAGATGAAAAAGAACAAGGCACCAGAAGAAAACGAGATAGTGATCGAACAGATAAAAGCGGGAGGGAAAACATGGATTCGTGCTGTATGTGAATTATTAAATTTATGCCTGCTAAACGGACAAATACTATCAGTATGGAACAACGTATAGTCAAAATCATGCATAAGAAAGGAGATATCACAGATTTAAAAAAATTACCGCCCTATCAGTCTGCTATCGCATCTATATAAAATGTTTATGAAAGTCATAACAAAAAGATTGACAAAGAAACTAGACTTTTATCAACTTGTTGAACAGTCATTTTTCCGAACGGGCTTTGGTACTAACGATCATCTCCAGGTAATGAAAACTTTTGTTGAGAAATGCGTGGAATATAACCAACCTCTAGTCCTTATTTTTGTTGACTTTGAAAAAGCATTTGACACTATCGACCAGTCAAAAATTTTTGAATCATTAACTGAATGCAGGATCGACCAGAGATATAAAACTGTCACGCTGGAGCGTGTGTGGAACTATACGAACAGACAAACAGATTTCCGATTCAAGGAAATGTGAGGCAAGGCGAAACCATTTCTCCAAAACTATTTACCACCCTTCTAGAATATATGTTTGAAAGGATCGAGTTTGATGGGATGGGTACTAATATAGACGATCGAAATTTTGACGACATCGTTCTAATAGCCGATAGATAAGACACAGCGAGTGAAAATTAATGTGTCCAAAACTAAAATTATGACAAACCTTGTTCCTAGCAACAATATAATTCTAGAAAACTCTCAAATTACACAACGTTACATCCTTTGTGTACCTGGGCCATGAATTAATAATAATATTATAATAATAATAATGATAATATCATTTATTAACAATCTAAGAATAACAAAGAATAGTTTGTCAATAAACAAAAAATAACCTACGAGACTCTTAAGTTTGTATGTAGGTGGTAATAATATTACATTAATTATTATTTTATCATTAATTATTACAAATTTAAGTATCAGATTATAATTAATTTAGAATCGAGATAATCAAACATGTGAAATCAAAAGAAGAATATATCTTACTTGGGCTGCCTTTGGATGACTTAGGTTTATTCTTAAAGAAAACATTCCTATGTGCCTTAAACGTTAAGTGTTTGAAAGCTGTATCTTGCCAGTTATGAGCTACGGAGCCGAAACCTTAACACTTACTAAAAACTCAGTGAGAAAAATAAGAGTAGCTCAGAGAGCTATAGAACGTTCTATGTTAGGAATATCGTTGAAAGATAAGGTTTCAAATAAAGACATTAGAAGACAAACTAAAGTGACGGATGCCGTAGAAAGAATAGCTTCCTTAAAGTGGAACTGAGCTGGACATATAGCTCGAAAGAAGGATGAAAAATGGAATAAAATATTATTAGAGTGGAGACCACGAAGCAGACGACGAACTCCAACCAGATGGCGAGACGACCTGAAACGCTATAAAGACGACTGGATGTAGGAGGCACAAAACAGAAGAGGCCTGCGATCGGAAGTGGACAACTATGACTGTATGATGATGATGATGGTTCCTTCTCCAATTTTGTTTTTCTTATCCTTGTTGTCATTACATGTTTTCTTTAAATTTATAATTTTTCTGTCTAGGGTCTCGATCGGCACACATCTGTAGCCATTGCTTTGAAATGCCTTCAATATCATTAGCCAAATATCCTTATTTTTTACTTTGGAATTTCTTCATTTTTCTCATCTGAAAATGAAAGAGACAGTCCCATCAAAAAATGAACCTTAACTACATGATATTTTTTTCCAATTATAGTATTTTTGAGATACCTTGGCCTGAACGTTGTGATTAGTTGCTGCTGATTTCAGAACATTTCCTCTTTATATTGTTACCTTCACACGATAAACTTCTAATAAAGTATTCTTCACTTTGTAGTGTCCATATTTAAATTTCGCGGGTTGTTTATTTTTACTTTATATACGAATCATAAAAGTCAACATGAGGGAGTTATTGGAAAAGCTATAAGGTAAAGGCCTTATTATGGTCGTCCTTAAAATGACAGCTAAGCATGCGCACTAAAAAAATAATAATAAGGGAACCTTAATAAAATACTGCCTTCCTCTATTTACGACTAGATGCCGTATGTATTTAAGGTTTCCTTATTTTCTTTATTCAACGAATCTGACCTCACAAACAAAAAAAAAAGATTTCATTACAACCACCAAATATTTGGTTTGTTGCTGTTAAAATTAGTCAAATTACTTTTAAACAACAAAGCAAAGACGCAGATAAAAGTATTAGGTTAGCTGTTACTGCTGCTTAATACTGATTATACAGATAAACTTTCAATTTAAAGAGTGCATACCAATAAGTCTTTATTTTTTCGAGAAATAAGGTCAAAACCTTATTAAAATAAGGCAACCCCTTAATAGTGCATGACGTAAAAATATATTTCCAATAACTCCCTATGATGTCTTATTATTTTTATATATCTATGTTATTACTCATAATACAATAAATTCAAATTTCATAGACAGCTGTGCCGGATCGGTTTTGAACGGCATTCTATGTTTAGGGATATTTCTGTCAGGTGTAGAGTATTTGTTTTGTTTTGACGTTTTTCTTGCGTCTTGAGAGAAAAAGTTTTGAGAGGTGCGGTAAAAATAGGAGAGGGATTGTAGACTTTCAGAAGGTAAGGTGTATTTTTTTGTTGGATAGTTGTATGTAACTGATGAGTTTTTGTTTTGTTGTTTTTGGAAATTTATAAGAAGGTTTGAGCTACTTTAAAATGAAATGCACTTGTTTCGGTATCATTTATTTGATGAATTAACTTGGAATAATTTCTTCATCACATAAAGTAATTTTATAGACGATGCGAGAGCATCGTGAGTCAGGCCAAGAGGCCATTGAATGATAGAGATTTGTTGAATATTATTTATTTTGATATACCTAGGTTACTGTTTTCATGATGATGTCAATAACTATTTGTTCAAACACCTTTGTAAAAGTATCTCATAGTAAATGGTATTGACCGTTGACATCAACATGCAAACAGAATTTGTCCCAGGGACTTGAATCCCAAATTGAGCAAACTGACAGCGAGCAGCGGGTCTGTCCCTCCGTCTTAGAAAAGTGTACCCTTCGGTTTCGAATGTTTATATATATATATATATATATATGAATTTTTTCTTATAAAAACATTAAAAAATGTTGTCAACAACCAAGATGAAAATCTAAAAACACGTTTTCCTTTCGATAACCGCCCAATTGGCCATAATAAAATAACAAAAAAAAACAAATATAAAACAAAAAAAAATACGGTTATTTGATAGATGATGTATACCCCTTGAACATGTGTTACATGGTAAGCCTTGGAAATTATAACTTGTATTCATATACTCCATAAGCGGAATTTATTTTAGAATCTCATTACAACTGAAGAAGTTTGGAGCCCCAAACGAAACGTTTTGACTTCAATAAACATACCTACCTGAATATCAATAAATGGTTCAAGAATTTCTATATCTATACATATATGCATGGGTGAAAAAATGCAGAAGTACTACCAATCTATACAAAGAAGCAACGGTGAAAACAGTGTGAAACTAATGAAAATTTTCTCAAAAAACTCCAAAAAATTAATCAATCAATCTAATAGAAGAATTTACCTACTAGAATGCAGAACCCGAAATATTATTCCCAAATTTCTAGAAGTGAACATATTTTGTTCTCAACTGTAAACCTGAGACACAAGTTCAAGCAGGTAATATTAAAAAATCTTAAGCATCAAACGTTAAATCTACTCATCACGGACACAATTTTACAAATAAAATCTATCAATAATACTATAGAAAATATAAAACACCAACTTTCTACCCAAATATACAACAATTTCATCAAAACCGAAACACAAAAAAATGAACGGCTATTCAACAAAGTTAAACAAAGACATATTAAAGAAATTCAATCACTCCTACAAAATAATTCCCGAGAAAAAATAACATATGACAAAAACTGGCTAGAAAATACCTGAAGAAGTCCAAGAAATACTTGCACTAGGCCCCAATTTTGCTATTGATACTGAAAAAGACAAAATCCCTATACATGAAATTCTAGCAACAATAGAGACGAATATAAACCACCTTCACGAACAGGAAAAAGTTGAGCTGAGGTCAAATATATGCAATATTTTATCAAAATTCAAAACTAAAAATGAAAGACCAAATTTTGAACAAAAGATCGTAAAACAAAAATTAAAAAAAACTAAACAGTTCATTAAAAATAATAACAATATCATAGTCCTAAATCCCGACAAAACAAACAAATCTGTAGTCATGTACCAGAACCAATACGAAGAGAAATGCAAGGACTATTACAAGATACAACCGCATACAAAGAAATGAAGAACAACCCAACGAACATTTATCAAACAAAAAACAACAACCTCATAAAACATTGGGAAGAAAACAAGTACATTTCCCTAGATATGGCTTCTAAACTAAAAATTCACAATGCTCTACCACCAAAAATTTACGGACTACCGAAAATGCACAAAGAAAATATGCCACTCCCACCTATTTATATCATGTAACCAATATCCGTCCGAACAGCTATCCAAATTTTTTGCGAACATCCTCAGCAACATAACTGGCAAAAATGATTATTACATAAAAGATTCTTTCCATTTCAAGACACAAATTAAAAACATAATCGTACCTCCAAACCACATACTCATTTCACTAGATGTAGTATCTCTCTATACCAACATCCCACTAAAGTTAGCACAAGACATCATTACAAACAATTGGGAAAAATCCAAAAATTCACTAATTTACCGCTCACTGAATTTCAAAAAGAAATAGAATACACACTTACTTCTACTTATTTTCAACATAAAGAAAAATTGTATAATCAAATAGAAGGATGTGCTATGGGTGCTGCAATATCTAGTGTTATAGCTCAACTCATCCTAGAAGAACTTGAAAACAACATAATTCCTAAATTAAATTTTAAACTACTTTTTTATCGCAGATATGTTGACGATTGCCTACTTATAATTCCAAATGAAAAGAAAAATCATGTCCAAGACATGTTTAATTCGTTTCATCCTAAATTAAAATTTACTATCGAACTTGAAAAGAATAAGAAAATCAATTTCCTAGTTCTAACTTTACATCAAATAAATGGTACAATTAAATCAAGTTGGTACATAAAACAAACATGGTCTGGCAGATACCTAAATTATAAATCACACCACCCTATGTCACAAAAGAGATCAGTCATCATTGGACTTGCTGACCGAGCAATTACTCTATCCGACCCGATTTATCGACACGAAGCAATAGAAAAAGCGAAAACGGCATTAACAAATAACAATTTCCTACCAACATTGATTAATTGATTAAACATTTTCGAAGCTAGAATACACAAACACTACAATAATATTTATGTGAATAAAACTAACAACGCTCCTAAAAACTTGCATATAGGACTTCCATACATCAATAAACTCTCCGAAAAAATATCAAATGTTTTCAAACCATACAACCTACAAATCGGACATAAGGGATACAACACACTAAACAAAACAACCTTTTCTAAATTAAAAACATACAATCCAATTAACAAAAAAACACACGTAATATACCAAATCCCATGCAATAACGAAAACTGTAACAAATGCTACATTGGACAAACATCCCAATACCTCGAATCTAGAATTAATGCACACAAATACAGAAAAAATGCGGCAACAGCTTTGAACAAACACAAAAAATTAACAAACCATGATTTTAACTATAAAAATACTAAAATCCTTGGTACCGAAAAAAACACAAAGAAAAGAGAATTCCTTGAAATGGTACATATTAAACTAAATCCTAATGCTTTAAATGATAGAACGGACATAAAAAACCTTAGCAAAACATATATAAACATAAAAATAACCAACAAACTTCAAATAAATCAGACAGACAATGTCAACGATAAATCATCTACATAGAACAACCATCCTCAATTGCTGTTTCCTGTTTTTGAATTGTGGCCCACACACCAGCCCACCTCCTTATTTCGTCCATCGTTACAAACAACAACCATGAAACAAAACAATACAAATACTCTCCAAAATTCATGAATTGTCTGTGCTCAAATTTGTAATTGTCAAAAGTCAATTCCTATCCCCTGTCGTTTTCTACAAAATACCATCGCAACATATTGATCGTGAACAACGTGACAAGTACTATTTTCTGATCGGATCCTTGTTTCCTTCAAACAAATTCCAGGAATTTTTTCTTATAAAAACATTAGAAAAATGTTGTCAACAACCAAGATGAAAATCTAAAAACACATTTTCCTTTCGATAACCGATAACCAATTGGCCACAATAAAATAACAAAAAAAATATATACAGTTATTTGATAGATGATGTTATACCTCTTGAACATGTGTTATATGGTAAGCCTTGGAAATTATAACTTGTATTCACATACTCCATATACTCCATAACCGGAATTTATTTTAGAAACTCATTACAACTGCAGAAGTTTGGAGCCCCAAACGAAACGTTTTGTCTTCAATAAACATACCATAGAGAATTTTGTTTTTGTTATTAACGAACCAGAAGCCCAAGATTTTCTATATATATATATATATATATATATATATATATATATATATATATATATATATATATATATACATATATATATATATATATATATATATATATATATATATATAAATAAATCTATTAGTTCATTAACGAATGAGATATAAAATATAAAAATAGGATGAAGCTCTACACCTTTATGCTTTTATTCAGTCGGATACAACCACCCACTAGAAGCGGATCACGTGATTTCAAGCTTGTTAGCTTTCATCAGCGCCACATAAGTGGAAGCTGTATCCAACTATACAAAAGCAACTGGAAGTAGTCAAAAACTTTGAGACATTATCTACCAGTGGGACACAATTCGCGCCACCTAGGTATTGAGAGCAAAATTACGTTTAACGTAAGTATGTATAATAATTAAAGAAATCTATTAGTTCATTAATGAATGAGATATAAAATATAAAAATAGGATGAAGCTCTACACCTTTATGCTTTTATTCACTCGGATACAACCACCCACTAGAAGCGGATCACGTGATTTCAAGCTTGTTAGCTTTCATCAGCGCCACATAAGTGGAAGCTGTATCCAACTATACAAAAGCAACTGGAAGTAGTCAAAAACTTTGAGACATTATCTACCAGTGGGACACAATTCGCGCCACTGAATAAAAGCATAAAGGTGTAGAGCTTCATCCTATTTTTATATTTTATATCTCATTCATTAATGAACTAATAGATTTCTTTAATTATTATACATACTTACGTTAAACGTAATTTTGCTCTCAATACCTAGGTGGCGCGAATTGTGTCCCACTGGTAGATAATGTCTCAAAGTTTTTGACTACTTCCAGTTGCTTTTGTATAGTTGGATACAGCTTCCACTTATGTGGCGCTGATGAAAGCTAACAAGCTTGAAATCACGTGATCCGCTTCTAGTGGGTGGTTGTATCCGACTGAATAAAAGCATAAAGGTGTAGAGCTTCATCCTATTTTTATATTTTATATCTCATTCATTAATGAACTAATGGATTTCTTTAATTATTATACATACTTACGTTAAACGTAATTTTGCTCTCAATACCTAGGTGGCGCGAATTGTGTCCCACTGGTAGATAATGTCTCAAAGTTTTTGACTACTTCCAGTTGGTTTTGTATAGTTGGATACAGCTTCCACTTATGTGGCGCTGATGAAAGCTAAGAAGCTTGAAATCACGTGATCCGCTTCTAGTGGGTGGTTGTATCCGACTGAATAAAAGCATAAAGGTGTGTAGAGCTTCATCCTTTTATATATATATATATATATATATATATATATATATATATATATATATATATATATATATATATATATATTAATAGGAATGGAGTAAATTGCCGATTATTGTTAGATAAATAATATTTGGTTAATTGGGATTTCGGCATAAAGCACAAAGTAAACTCTTTTGAGTTAGGTCCTAGCTTTCGAAAATATATTTTTTCATCATCAGGGCTACAATGGATATAAAGCTGTTAATTTATATAACTCCATAATTCACACTAATTCCTAAGAATAAACTACTTACATCAGTCTTTGAGGTTGTTTGCTATTATAGTTGGTGATATGGAGTGGCATACATAGTTATGTAAGCTTATTAGCATCACAGAAAACAAAACAATATTTTAAGAATACAATACTAAGAACACATTAAAAATTAATTAAAATATTATAGTTAAAATGTTTGTTTATACAAAAATAGAAATTTTGGTTGGGGCCATTATACTTGACATAAAACAAAAACCAATCTGACATATGTCTAAGGTAGAAATAAAAGAGAAGGAATTTTAAATATAACTCGGTCAACAAAAGTTTAGACTAAATACAACTACACTAGCACCAGAGCTAGGGTGTTAAGTTTCTGGCAAACAATTTAATGGAAAGTTTGATCGTTGTATATTTTTAAATTAAATTCATAAATTAAAAGAGCTATTCGCGGAGGACATATAATTATTATTGACTTGGCAAGAGAGAATGTATGAATATATGTTACTCAAGCCCTTAATATCCGTCCTCTTGTTCATACTTTGGGCATTTTGGTATATCTGACACATTTCAAGAAAAACACGCTTCACCCCATTTCGTTCAACATTAAGAACTCTCGCAGAATTGTAGTCTGGAAAA